>OX459018.1:16017237-17283888 GCA_949774965.1 Diarsia brunnea
AACATGGCCACCAAACAAGCCAGTTATTTACAATAATCGATACTACATACAAGTTAATTGGTAGATAAAGTTCAGATGACCATAGCTCCATTTAAAAATATTGATATTCAGCTGTATTTGGTCAGACTGAAACCTAGTTGGGAAACAACTGGACGGACGTATGATTGACACCGCAGACCATTAAATCTCGGGAACGATGCAAAAAAGGCACAAAAAGTTAAATGTATTCTTTAAGATAAAGGATGAAATTACGCCTGTATTCCTAGAAGGGGCAGGCAGGCCTTACCGCTATTATCTATAACTTGGAACTATTTTCTCATCGACCAGGGACTCAATTCATACTATAATATCCCAAGTTTTTTCACTGAACTATTGAACTAGAAACTAGATCATTTCGTTTACAATTGAACCTCACATTGGGGCAAATGGCCTTGCTCTGTTCTGTCCACTGCTTGATATGGGAGGAAGTGGTGAAGATAAGTTTTTCTTATCCTTCCACTGGCCGCAGGATTTCAACGAGCTTCATTACCTGGGCACTTTTCTAGAAATCGCCACTGTTCTGACTTTCAGAAGTTGCAGTGGTTGGAAATAGTGAAGCGGGCAGGTTAATATACAGAACACTGATTTACAAATACTAACTAAAAAGTCAGTTTTGAAAAAGACGATTTAATTCAAAACACCTACAGAAAAAATAATGTCGATACCGTTTGCAAGCAACACCACAAAGACCGATCACATTTAGGTTAAGAGTGTGTCATAACCATAATGCTTCATTGGTAATCCATTGCATAGCAACGCTGTTAGATTGTATCTCATTTCCTAAAGAATTCGTCTTGTAGCTTGCGTTACACGATTAACTGGTGATGCATTGATTTGTAATATTGTACAATACCGGTACTACCGCAGTAATACTACTCTGCTAATACTGTTCTGTTGCGACAGTCGCGTGTTCTCCCGCGACTGATAGATTTGGTAAGGGTGCAGGATTATCCTGGTGTAGTGTATCTGAGATGTTTCTATTTAATAGATATAGCAACACCGTCTCACAGACACAAGTAGGCAGGGAGCTGTCACAACTGACAACAGTAACTGACAGCCACCACGAATGGCGGGAAGTGTGTTGGGAAGCCACCCGGGACTGAGAACTTGGATGATTTGCAGGGCTATTGTGTATCTTTTTAAATGTTAGTGGCTATCATAGTGTGGACACTATGATAGCCACTAACAATAGATAGTCGATTAACTGTCAAATGGTTCCATTTTGTACCAAACTGACAGTTAATCGATGGACACTATGATAGCCACTGACATTTAAAAAGATACGCAAAAGCCCTGCTGGTACCCAGAACAAAAAAAAGAGAGAGAGACACAACACCTGGTTTTCAAAACGAACCTGTATATTAACGTTATCCTAGAGTGCCAACGTGCCCCAATATCCGAGTTTGTTTTTGAACGATGATGATTTGAAAATGTTCGTAAAACAGCATATTTTATATACATTCTTACAACCATCATAATTAGGACCTTTCCGGATTAACCCTGCGTGATGTTAAATGATGCTGATAGATATCACCATAGGACTAGCTTCCAGATTTTTTTTAATAAAATGAGGTCAAACGGCGTCCCCGTTTCCCAACCAGTATTTTAAAAAGTGAAACATCCCACTGTTGCACTATTGGTCTTCCAAAAATGTCAACATTATTTGTGTAAAACTACAAAATAAAAATAACACTCCTAAATATAATCCACAAAACCTTCCAACAAAAACAAAAGAGTATAACGTTACGTAATCAGGCAGCGAATTTACCATGCGTATCACTCTCACAGTATTATTTAACAATAATTAATAAAATTACCCACTTACCCACATGTTACGTGCACGAATTTGCAAACGAAATCGCATGTACGTGCATACCTAGAATAGTCGTAACCGAAACAAAGAATACTTAAAAAAGAAATGTTAATTTTATGACTTACTCTCTTTTAGATTTGAAATTTACTTTTTTTTACTACGTTATTTTCATAGGGAGCTAAATTTCACACAGATGTATTTAACATAACATCATACCTGTAATTCGCGAAGGGTTAGGCAAAGAGGGACCTAATAGTACACCCACATTTCACCAGTTGTGTTATGTGACTTAAGTGATAGTTATAGTCTATTTGTTATGTTTAATTGGTCTTGCAATTGTCAGTGCATGCAATCTCACACGATCTTAAATCTCGTATGGTTGAGATTGTGTTCCCTGGATTAACTTAAGTACCCGTAGTTGTGGCAATAGGGGGTCGGACTGAGTCAAAAAAAATAGGATTCTAATTAGATTATCGAAAAATATTGGATACGTGTTTTTTGTTTTATCAAATTAATAAAAATTGGCGAAGTTATAACGCGTCAAAGATCATGAGTGGGGGGTTGTGACGTCATTTTTAGGTAAAAAATGTACTGACATGTGACGTTTTCGAGGAGTTCACGAGTTTTCGAAACACTGTATCGTCTTCATTTTTTGTTTATGTGAAAAAAGAAAAAAATATGTGTTCAATATTTTTTGAAAATCTATCTGACGGACTAATTAGTTTTTTTTAGTTAACTACCCTATTGTCAGGGCATGCAATCTCACGAGATCTTAAATCTCGTAAGGTTGAGATTTAGTTCCCTAGATTAACTTAAGTACCCTAAGTTGTGGCAATTCTTGGGCTATACCCAAGTTGACTGAAATGATGATGACTTGTTAGACTCCACTTCTTAAATATCATCACAATTCTCTTGCCATTATCCCAATTCATTTGGATTGGCCGCAGCATGTCTTCTTCTTCCATACTTCTGACTCGTCATCTCATCCATTACACAGTCCATCCATCACCAATTCATTCTTGCACAAAAAACTGGCAAAAGTTGAAACAACAATTTTCTCTTCAATTACTTCCATGAGAAGATTTGTTTCTGTAATGAATAAAGATGTATTTTGAGTTACGTCTCTCTTGACCTAAGTATGCAAAACAAGACGTATTTTATATCCTTGCACAATATGGCGCTTTACGCATGATAAACTTTAAAAATGTACGCAGCCACGCATTTTAATACTGCCCCGAAAACCTTTTGGATATTAACATAATATTACGAACGCATAAATTGGAGAAATGTTTCCGTATTCACTGCAGTTTGTTAAACATGATCATATTTTTATCTGACAAATAAACAACTGTCATATTTAAAAACGGAACGGGCATGTCGCCATTTTGTACTACCTACTTCGGGTTGCCGAACATTGCCGAATGCACCGAATCGTGTTGAGATTTTGTTGATGATCTGCAATTTCCTGATGGGGCTACAAGGCACATGCGTAATCAGCCTAAGTGTTATTGGGTTTCCCATCAGGAATTTCTCAGTAGCAGGCTCACCCTCCTATTACATACATCATCAGCCTAGCCTTTTCCCAACTATGTTAGGGTCGGCTTCCAGTCTAACCGGATGCAGCTGAATACCAGTATTTTACACGGAGCGACTGCCTATCTGACCTCCACAACCCAGTTAATACTAGGTAATACGATACTCTCTGGTTAGACTGGGTGTCAGAATTTCAGGTCACTGACTACCTGTAACGACTGCCAAAGATCTATATCCCCGGGACCAACAGCTTAACGTGCTTTCCGAGGCACGAAGGAAACTCGGTTTGTCGGGCGGTCACCCATCCACAGACCGACCTAGGCAAGCACAGCTTAACCTTAAGATCGACCCGAGTGGCAGTTCTTATTAAGCCACGAGCTCCTCTTAAGCCACGAGCTCCTCCCCCCTATTACATACATGGTAATTAAAAATAACTGGCGGAATGTGGGTGTACTATTAGCTAAACCTCTGCCTAACCGTTCGCCTGTAAACACAGGCGTGATGTTATGGTATAATCTTATTTCACATTGAAGTAACCAGTGCTATTTTGTAAGAATTAGTACGTTATATGTTTCTAACATTAATTCAAACATTTTCGGCCATAATTTTTTTTCAAAGTCATCCAAAAACTATTTCCACTTCAAATCTAAAACTGACCAGTGCTCATCAATCACCAAACGTTACGCTAAGTTAGAGCGAGACAGCGACATAGCTGTACGTGTGATCGCAAAAACAGTAGTAACGGTGCGGGTGCGCATCCGACCGGCTGATTGTGAATGTTCTCTGTGGTCAGTGTCACTATGTAGGCCTTCGAGTTTTTTGCGAACCGTTTTAGGAATCGTGGACGTTTTTTTGAGGTAGTATAGGCCAATCACTTCAGTTTTTCTTTGGTATGTTGGTAATAAGATCACGTAATTTTGCGTCATCTGAAACATCATTAGTTGAGCCAAAGTCTTGGCAAGAAGGTTTCCACTGAACATGGTTCTCTGCTCTTTCCCATTTAAACTCCCTGAAGATGTAAGATCCCGTCGGGGCTGCGGGTTGGTCGAAAGAGATATTGCGGCCTCGGCGCAAGTGCTAAGAAGGAACATGGGTGGTTTTTAGTCAGTAGAAGTCTGACACTCCCTTCCGCTCTGCCCAAGAGCGGGAGGGGTTATTTGATGATTTTTCCACAAGCCAAAAAAAAAATAGATGTAAGATAAGTATAAGATGATCATGAGTTCCCTAGCACTGCGTCCTCGACTTCATCTGCAGAAATGGGATAGCTCAGATATTATGCATGATATCAACTTAATTTGTAGCCTAATAGCACCACACGAATAATGAAGGTTTCTATCAGTGAGATTTTTTAGAATAGGATCATAAGTTACTCCCTTACAAATATAGGATAGCCATATCTCAGAAATCTTCAAAACTTATTTATTACTTATTTTCTTGCCAATTATTTAGGTATCAAAACTTATTTAGAATTTATCACGACGATACAACAATCTCTCTCCCGCCCGCTACACGTGCAGCCATCAGTGTGTCCAGCTTAAATTATTCTTTTTAATACGCATTTTTCGCCGTCAGTATGGTCAGTAGTAAATTTTAAACTGTATTGTTTCAGATATATTTAATAAAACTTACACAAACAGTTTTGAAATTAGCATGTCATTTACATTCTCACAGCACTTTGTGTGATCTCATTCTAAGTATCTATGTTAATAAAAAATAGTGGTTACAAACCAGCTTAAGCCTCCTATTAAAATATTAAACATCAAAACAACATCTCAGTAAACATTCACAATTTACGCAACCTCTTACACAATTTACACGATCACCTCTCGAATCAACTATCAATCCTCACAAACCTTCACTACGGGATCTGCCTACCCATTTAGGGAGCGAGCGTGTACTTCGAGTTCCGTATCCTTGTGCAAAGGGATAGCGTATGAATGTGACTGGTCGACCTCGGGCCTTCCTGCAACGGCGAGATTCTTTTAAATGCCAAGTGTAATTAATTGATCTGCGACGTACCATAATGACTGCCTCTAGGGCTGACAAAGTTGAGAAGATGTTGGCTGTGATTTTGTAGTACTTTCCCTTGAATAAATAATCTTCTCGGCGCCCTCGTTCCAGCTTAGACCTCATCCATGCCTTCCATTTTTCATCAGGCGTGGGTGAGATCAAGAGTAGGGCCATTTTGCAATAAACAAAAAACAATGGGGTAGATAACTAAAAAAATCTAATTAGTCCGTCAGATAGATTTCCAAAAAATATTGGACACGTATTTTTCCTTTTTTCACGTAAACAAACAACGAAGACGATACAGTGCTTTGAAAACTCGTGTGACGTCATTTTCTAAGACATTTTTTTACCGGTGAGTGACGTCACAACCCCCACTCAAATCTTTGACGCGTTTTATCTTCGTCAATTTTTATTGATTTGATAAAAAAAAAATACGTATTCAATATTTTTCGATAATCTAACAGACGGACTAATTAGAATTTTTTTAGTCAGTAAATATCCCTATTGCAGGCTTTGAATTCTTTCGAAATCACTCGACTAGATAATGTTTATTAACTACATTCCTCAGTGTTACATTCATCTTCTTGTTTTTATCTTAATTTATTTGGAGGTCTACGTCTTATTTTGTCATACCTATCTGTCAGCTGTCATGTTAGTAATCACTGCTTGATTAGTTACTTTTTATACCTCAAACCAAACCATCAAATGTGTCAGACTTCTACTGACTAAAAACCACCCATGTTCCTTCTTAGCCCATGCGCCGAGGCCGCGGTATCTCTTTCGAACTACCCGCAGCCCCGACGGGAACAAACCGCAGCCCCGACGGGAATCTTGTATCATCCTTGCTTCCTTTTTTCCCTTCTACCTTACTATTTATCAGGCACACGGATTATACACACTACTAAGTGCCTAGGATAAACTAGCGGTGCATTTGGGCTTTTTAAAAATTTCAACAAAGTTTGCAGCCATGTCATTTGCCGGGGAATTCAACTTTAAAATCGTCATTCTCCTGCACTTGTCACAATTTAATTGAGATCGGTGCCGCATGTCTTCTTCCACACTTGTGAACTCAGCAGTCACCTCCTTTCTGGCCATATCATTAGAAAATTACTTTATTATAGTACATTTTATTTTAAAAATCACCCAGTTTTTCTTAAACTTGTCAGCCCTATCGAAGTCAGTGACGTCAAATAAACAAATGAACAGCACTATGTTAAATGTCATAATGTGACATTACATCAAGTATTGTATTTATTGTAATACCCACTAGAATAACGACATTGTTGATATATTTATCTGCACTTCAGAGGACGATGCCGACAAGTGTAATGTGAAACGATTAAACGTAAAACAGTAGCGAGATCGAGCAACTGAGATCAGTAATAACAGTTAAGCTTTAGTTCATTTATACTGGACGATAAATGTAAAATGAATAGTCGGCTACCACAGCTAGTACGGCACCTATTCTTTCAAACCTTCAAGTCTCTTTGGTCTAGCTAGAGTTGGAGATTTTAACTAATAATATTGCAACATTATAAGGGCTCGTTTACGGAGACACAGGGCGTCGCGCGGCGCGTGCAGAAGGCTCGTCTCAAGGTTTTTTTATTTATTTACTGAGAGGCGCGTCCACGAAAAATCGCTTCTCGTAAAATCGACGTTTGAAATCGTTAACGTTTTCATACATCGCCATGTGTTTGAATTAAAAACGCACAAAGCGCCGCGCGACGCCCCGCGTGTCCGTAAATGAGGCCTAACTGTGGCATCACCCCTCCCTTCCATCTGTGATACTGGTCCAATAGAGGCGTGAATCATACTTGTCTGCCTTTTATTTTATCTTCCTCGGCACCAATTTGCCAGCACCTCATCAGCACCTACTAACTTTTGTGTCCGGGGCCGCAGTTTCTCTTTCCAACAACCCGCAGCAGCACCTACCACCTCAATTACAAGCTACACACTTACACAGCTAGCAACAAACGCTAATTCCAAGCCTAAGGTTCTTGTTTCGACTTTAGGCTAAATAGTCTAACTAACCGTGACAGTATAATATCTGATGACTGACATAACTGAGCTCTAAAACTCCAAAACACAATAGATTCTTCTTGACGCTGACATCTCGCGTATCACTGATTTCTTCATAGGATAAAACAACAGACAATATCAGCTGTTTATCACACCTTTCATTCTTATCAACAGAGATTAGATCAGACGCTATCATCCCGCGAGAATCGATAAGAGACAGATAACAGATGGATAACTAAACAGAATGTGTTGAAAATGTCTAGTCAGTCGTGAAATTAGGAATCTTAAATTCTTTTGAACCTAGTCTCTTTGATCTAGTCGGAAGCAACGCTACTGCCAAGCCTTAATTCATGTTTTGTGATTCCCGGCTCGGGAAGGAAAGCATTCGTGACGAAACTCGCATGTCCTATAGCCAATTTAAAGACGGCATCCACCAATATGCAGTGACGCGGATCATGATGATTGACACAACATTGACATGATTCAATTCTCCCTCACATCCTCTTCCCATCCTTCTTCTTCTATGATATAAGACTCGCCTGTGTCGCAAAAGGAGTGGACCTGCGAGGTTTAGCATCTGTACGAGGCCCAAGCTCTTCTACTCGTCGAAGAAAGCGCAACAAATCAACAACTTGAACTCATTGACAAAGTATTAATTACAACCAAAATACTACCATCGCAAAACAAGCCTTAAAAGCTAGATTTAGAGCTGACCAAGAAACCGCACTAGCATATTTCATAAGACAACCCGGTCCCATAACTCCCTGTTAAAGCACTCTGTTACATAAATCTACGAATAAGGCCAGAACAGCCGATTTCTCTCGCTAGCCCTTTGTCTACAATGACCCAAAGTGCCCTTTGGTAGCGAACTTGAACCTTATGCATGTAGGAATAAGGGTGTGTCCGTGTATTGTATTCAGCGAGACAATTTCGCCGTTATCTCCGCACGGTGTGTAAGCGTAGAAAGTGTCCCATTAGTAGGGTGGCTATGCGTTGTGCGTGATTTAGGAATTATTTCTTTTTTAATATCTAACGATTTTTTATGTGCGTCCAGTTTGAATCGTGTACCTTATAAAGCCTATAATGTAACAAGAAAATGATGAAATCATTTTGGTTGTCACATGAAAAAGTTTGCTATCTTTATGCTTCGTAAATTCGTAATCCACAATTTCTTCATAAAATGTTAGTTGCGTTTGTCGTGCATTGAATATTTAAATACCTAAGTACGCTTTCTTTCATTTTGTGCAGTCATACAATTTTCACTTTACAGAGAAAACTCAGTTTCACCAAAATACATTTCTTAACATTTGTTTGTTGTATTATCTCACCTTCATAAAATAGTTAAGTATAAATATAACCTCCTCCTTTTTTGAAGTCGGTTAAAAATGTTGGTACAAATAGCCACTATTTAAACTTTAATCTAGTTTTAAAAGACAAACTCAAAACGCCCACCCATCTCCGCTAATGCCCAGAAAATAGACAAAATCGATACTCCACTGACTTCCAATCAAGGCGTGTCAATATATCTAGTTCCGTCAGATCACATCAAGTACCATCATCACCTCCAAAGGTTAAGGTCACCAATTAAAAGTATCCATAGTTCAAACAGCTACATATACCTACCTACTGTGAATCACCACCCCACTCCGAGAGATGCCACTAATATGACGCAACGGTGCAAAAATGTCCTTTTTATAAAAACCGGTTCGTCAGCAAGCGCCATTTTAGGAGACTGATGATAATTGTTTTAGCAAAGTTTAGATGACAAAAAAAAACGGTGTTGTGGTGAAAATATTTGCTTTTGGTCCATAAAATGGCTTGAGTATAATAATAGCTTTTAATATAATAATAAAATAAACATTAAATAACATTATAAGTATGACACATCTGCCTACACTAATCGACCGTGATATTAGAAAGAGGTACAGTTTGTATGTTAAAAGAAGAAACAACACTAGAAGTCGCAGGCAGAAGGTATTATTTAAAGATATAACTAGTTTTTCCTTTAACTTAAGTACTTAACACGAATCATCCTAGACACGAAATAAAAACCAAAGCCATGACAATAATATCCAGAACAATTAAACTAACCCATTACCTACAATAATTATAATTACTAGCCGGAGATAGATCATTAATCTAGAGACCTCAAACATTACTGCTAATGATATAAAAATGCACAGAATGCTGAATCACGTACTGCCTGACTATTGTTCAATACTGCCAGCAACTTCTTACAGATTCTTAATAAGTGAAGACTAGTTTTTATGCACTCCAGGAAGCATAAATCTACGACTAATTCACTAATCTTGTGCAATTAGCGCAAAAAAAAAACACAATAGTCTGTCTGACAGGATAACCTCATAAATTCCTGGACCAATTTTGATGCGGTTTTCCTCGTTTGATAATAAACGGAGATAGACGGTTTTGATTCTGCCCGTGGGTGTATTATTATGCATTGGAGATTCTTGCTTTTTTCTTAACATATTAATCGATAATCTTGTATTTTATATGATCATCGAATTTTTTGCACTAAATGCCTTGGCATTTAGACAATAAAATATATCCTTAACATTTAAAATGTCGAGTGATAAAATATGTAACTTTGCAACACTAAATGCTTGTCCGAATTATTATTAAATTATTCGGTTTCGTATCATCTTTGTAAATTATTCAAATGGCGTAAAATCTGCATTCCAATTTTTGTTTCGAAATGGAAGCAAGTTTGTAAGACTAGAAGTCTTAAAGCTGACCTTAGAATACGTGGGAAACTTATTTTATTTCTTTATTGCTTGCCCGTTGTAAAGAAAAATACAAATAAAACACGAATAAGCACTAGCATACAAAAAAAAAAAAGAATAACAACTGCCAAAACCATGCACTCCTAATGAACCCAACAGCCTATTTACCGAAAAACAGTAAAGAGAGGACTGTCCCCCGCTAAATCCCGAACCCATGGTGACCCAGAAAGTACAATGCCTCCCATTTCGCTGAGCCCGCGTCGCGATAGATCGCGTCATGTGTGCCCCGTGTCATTTGAATGGGTAATTGATCGCGTGTCAACAAACACGTACCGATCAGATATATACGAGGTATTCAGGCCATATTGTTCGGCCATATTTAAATGTAGTTCAAGTTTCTTCGGCGTATCGTGTCAAATTATTTTTTCGTACCGAGAAAGTATCTTGTGGCAGGCATTTAAACGGTATTGTAGCCATTGATGTATTTATGAATAGAAAAAAATACTTACAGAAAAAAATTGGCTTTTTTTTTAGGTCTTACACGAACTGAAACAAATACTTAAAAATTCTGAACGTAACAATCAAAACTTTTTTTTTTTTTTTTTTTGGGGGGTGGGAAATCATCAAATAACCCCTCCCGCTCTTGGGCAGAGCGAAAGGGAGTGTCAGACTTCTACTGACTAAAAACCACCCATGTTCCTTCTTCGCCCTTCATGTCGAGGCCGCGGTATCCCTTGCGGACAACCCGCAGCCTAACAATCAAAACCTGAATTTGGAAACAGACAAAATATTGGTCATTGACATAGCGATTTAGCAATACATAAAAAACACAATAGACACTAATATCCCAATTGCACTGATGCATTCACGCATTAAAACCAACAATCCAACGAAAACTTGTGCAAAATAAAATAGTTTTATAATAATAACCGGTTATAGGTTAAGAAATAATATAATTTATCTGTGTTGGTGTTGTCGTGTAAGTGCGCGCGGCTCGCCAGTACTCCGCCGCGCGCGCCACCGAACGGACGTCTGTTTTCAACAACGGTTATTTCCGAAATAGCCGAGCGATTGTAAACTTACTACTGTTAATGTTATACGAATTTTTCATAGTATACTTCCAGTTATTGTGTGAGTTTTTCTCATGTATTTTAAAAAGGTTTTGTGGTGCTTGTGTCTAATCTACAGAAAGATCTAACACATGTTTTTCGTTATCGCTTGTCCGATTTTATGTTCTCTAGCATATTCTACAACAGATAGTGAATTACAAAACATTGTTGTGTCATAAAAAATCTCAACGTTTTTTTTTTTCTTCCGCAGGTAAACGGGACAAGTAAAATGGACCGCGGAACACCGATAGTGATGTGCTAGTGTTGTGAATAACGGTTAATAACGAGTTAATAGTGGTTGATAGCTATGATGTGAGACAGTTGTGGTTGTCAAGATGCCGTCAGACAGTGGTTCGGCGTGGTCGCCGCCAGCGTCCAACAGTGAAAGAAGGTTGAGCAACTCTTCAGATGGAAGCGCCGGGAGCGGATATTCTAAAGCTGTAAGTGTTTTTTTATGTTGCACAATTCTGTCTCCGTAAGCCAAGAAGCTTTTCTCTCAATAAATCTATTTCGAAGAAACGGAATTTGTGTTAGTATCTCTCCCTTATTTAGTACAAAAATGAGAATGTGAAATATAATTATTCCAATAAAAATATGATTGCGATTGCTTAGATAAATCTATCTAATAAAAGATGGCTTAAAAAAAGTACAGAAATTTCGATATGTTGAGTGAACCGCTTTCTGGGATACTAGGACAGATATTGTTTAGATATCCTCACGAAATGTTTTGTAATGGCTTTCAAAAGTCTCGTTTGTGCAATACTTTTGTATTACATGCGAGATTTTAATAGTACTATATTAGTATTTTACGAGTACACTCGTACTCGTAATCTCGAATGTGTTATAAAACGCGAGGTCGCTTTGCGTCTGTTCAAAATTGTAATACATAATCTGAGAAACGGTTTAGTAATTAGATCTGAACGATATTTTTGCTTAATTTATTTAAAAACTTAAAATTAAAAAATGTTGACCAAGATATAGGTAGTAACTCTAACTAAACATCTTGATTTGAACGAGAATACTCTGTTTCTAAAGTTGTTTAAATACAAAATAGAGCACAGGAAATGGAAATGTAATCAATTTAGGAGATAGGTGTAATGCAAATAGACACTTAGTGATTTTCTTGCCGAGACTTCCTATATCTGGAGAAACTTTGGTTTATTATAAACTTCTTCAATATAAACTAGTAAGTTAATATTTCTTTAAAAAAAAAAGTGTTTCTAAGTATGCTAGGATACTTATGCACCTTAATTTTTATGTTAAAGTATCTATCACCTGCTGTGTTACACAAAAGTTGTTTTCACTGATAAGAGCGCATGTAATTACTGATAAAACTCGTACCTAAACACCCGTGTAATCAAACATTCGATTACATGTTTTAATAGAAAAACTAAAAATACCTATAGTGTTTTTTTCTAAGAAATGTGCCCTTTGCTCACGGGCAAAGCCGCATAGATAGTTGCCTATTAAACTATTAAGTCATTATTGCGTGGATTCATATATTTTTCCCTTGAATTAGTTAACCAACATTTTACCTGTGTGCATCAGTCATTACTTCAAGCTATTTCCACAGTTGTATTTCCAACGATCGTAAAAATATATTAGGTATTGGAATACTGCAAGCAAATTCATTATAGTTGTCAGGAATAAACTGTAAATGTCCAAATGTCTCTTCCAAAAACATCAATTCAACTACACCAACTCGAAAGTATTTTAAATTAATTTACGTCAGTAAATTAGTAAATCGCAATCTACAACCAAAAAAAACGATTGCCTAAGAAACCGGTTTCACTCAATTAATTCATGCCAAAGTAAACACTTTGCACACACTTTTATATTCAAACCACGAAAAAATATTGACAAAAAGTTATTTTTCACAAATTCATATTATCACACTCTCTTAGTTAAACATCGCCTTACGCCAACCTGTTTTTTGTCAATTGGCAATTGATTAGCAACGGAAGACCAAGTAAGCCAATATTTAATTTTAAAATAACGTTTAGCTGAAGGTAAATAGTAGGCAGCGATGCGTTACGAATAACTTTCACTGTCGTTATTCGCCGTGGATAACTAGTTATTTTTTTCTGATTTATTTTATTTAAAATAATCCGTTAGCCGCTCTCTTGTTACGCACTATTCGGTGGAATAATGCAATAGTATTTTTCTGTGCAGATTTTGTGATTTTATTTCTATTTTTATTTGAGGTGAATAACCGTTAGGTTTAAACCGGTTTTTATTCGTTTTCTGGAGCTTTGAAAATCGAATTATGAAGTTTGTTTGCGAAAAAATTAGAGCACAAGTTTTTAGTGCGTCAATAACTGTAGTGCTGGATCGAATTACAGCCAAGAATGTGGTGAATTGGTCACAGTATTAATTTAAAAAAATACCTAAATATCGAAGACGAAACAAAAGTTGGTAAATAAGCCTTGAAAATGAATGAGCAAGTGAAATTCCGATTACGACATTGTCGGTGAACGGTCGTCAGGTGTCAATGGAATATTTTGCAATGCACACAAATTCACACCGATTTATGAGAAAGTCTCGCTTTGTGAAAAATCATGGCCACCCTTTTTATTTTTAAATATATTTTTTTCTTCAGTTTTATTGTTTTTTTTTTTATAATAAATTGTGTGCTAAAGAGAAAGCGAATGACTTGCATTTCAATTGCGTAACACACACATAATCGCAATACTCAAGAGTTTTTGACAGTTCACCGAAGTTCATTGCACCCTACGTTTTAATAAAATCTTCAAAACACCTCGGAGATTATTGAAGCGTTACTTGGGCTGTCATGCGTAGATCTTTGACTCTCGCTATTACGGGTAATCAAAGTCTCGGCAAGGGGTATGGCGTTCCGGTAGGGGCTGCGGGTTGTTCGAAAGAGATTCCGCGGCTTCGGCACAAAGGGCTAAGAAGGAACGTGTGTGGTTTCTAGTCAGTAGAAGTCTAGACACCTACCGTTCTGCCTAGAGCGAGAGGAGTCATTTGATGATTTCCCAACCCCCCCAAAAAAAAAGTGATATTGCGTTACCCTTTAACTGGGATGTGGAGGTCAGATGGCAGTCACTCCATGTGGAATACCAAGTCTATTGAGATCATGAACTTTAGCTGTCAAACTGACAGCGAACGTAGAAGAAACGAAATAAATGATAAATATTTATTTGTCACAGATACATGACGTGCGTACAAAAAGACAACAAGAAAAAAAAACAATAAACATACAGCGCATAACTAATAGACAACAGATAGGTCTCTCTTTTCTCCTATCCAACACGGGCTCGGCTCAATTTGAATAGGGGATCGGACAAAAAAAGCTAATTAGTCCGTCAGATAGATTTCCAAAAAATATTAAACACATGTTTTTTCTTTTTTCACACAAAATGAAGACGATACAGTGGTTCGAAAACTCGTGAACTCCTCGAAAACGTCACATGTCAGTACATTTTTTGCCTACAAATGACGTCACAACCCCCACTCATGATCTTTGACGCGTTTTATCTTCGTCAATTTTTATTAATTTGGTAAAACAAAAAACACGTATCCAATATTTTTCGATAATCTAACAGACGGACTAATTAGAATCATATTATTTTGACTCAGTCCGATCCCCTATTGGGGCTCACATCATTTAACAGGGAGTCAGAATCCCGCAGTGAAAGCATTACAAAACATAGCTACAAAATATCTTGCAAAACCACATTGATATTTAAAAAACTAAAGGTACGGTCGTCGTCCGAACATTTGCTCGACGCGTTCGCCATACAGAGAATCGGTGTAGTCTGCTCGTTAACGTAACCTTGTATAAGCGGCGTGGTATTTTCGAGGTTTATAGAACATAAATAAAGCTTTTAATAAGATTTACGACCGCACCCGAAGAGAGCCGATAGTGTAGTAGTTCACTTCGGCTTAGGAAAGACCGTTTTGGGACCACGTTTGTGGCGTCATTTTAACATGCCGTCCGCCCAGTCCTTACGCAGTAATATATAAGTCAATGCAAAACCATCACAATTTCCACATCACCTCTAACCGATTACCATTAACAGCTTATTAAGCACGTAACAGCAACCCTAGGCCCTCCACAGTCCACACACACCTGGAATTCAACCCACCCAGTAAGGCAGGACGACATTGCGGCGCTCATTAGGCGTGCCCCAACAACCAGATTTTACGCAAATGTAACGCTAGCCTAATGAATCTAATGATACTTGGATAACTGCTTATGTGTTACACTGGTTTTACGTGATTAGACTATAACTTGAGCATTAGGTGACTGACGAACCTTTGGTTTTAAGAAGCCATTGTTTTTTTTTAAAACGTTGCTCTACACTAGGAATTTCTTCTGTATCATGGGTATGTACACAAATATTTAAACTCACATACACAAACCGTGCGGAAATCGAAGCCGCGACACGCAGCACGGCAGTCAATCGCTCAGCCACTGAGCCAACGTGTCGTCAAATTTATTACTTGTTGAATGGAAATCGTTGTAAAATCAAAGTATCAAGACTGCTAGATTTCTGGCTGTGTCTGGTACTTCTTTTGAGTTGTGTGCTCTTGAAGGAGTGGTCGAAAATAGGACTTATAAAATAACATGTACATTTGTTATGAATTAATTGTGTATTGACTGATTACCACATTTTGTAGCAACAAAGAAATAATCCATGGTGTGTTGTGGTTTTGAACTTCTATTAATATAGAAGTAAAATCCCATAACATTCCTTTTTAGGCAGTCGTCTAACCACTGCCTAAATAAGGAAGGAATATTATGATTGTATATTACTCTTATTAATTAAAACTGTCCACCTAAAAATAGTCACTATTTCCCTATAAAATTACCTACTCACGCAACAAACCGCACAAGTGTCGCCGACCATGTAACCAGCCTTAATTCGCTTGCAAAAATACCACTCCGGTTTCTCGATACAGGAATCGTGTGACATCGATAATCGTTCATAATCGCAGTATCATCGCATCGAATTAAATCGAGAATTGAGGATGTTCTCGATCCATCACTATTAGTCGTTTCACTCTCCCCTATATTTCCCACGGTATGTAGTTCTAGATTATAATTACTCTTATGTAATTGAGAAATAGGTTTAATTTTGAATGGCAAGTGTTTGGTAGTAGTAGTTTGAATAGGATTTATATAATTTAAATGGCTTATGTAAGGAATTATTCCTTAAATAGAGGCATTGTTGTCCGTACCTACGTTATGTTATAAGTTGTGGAGTTTATCGTACCTAATTGTATGATAATTAGTTACGTATAAAGTTATTATTACTTTGAGAAGGAAGTGGGCATATAGAAATTGATTATGCAAAATGTAAAAATAACCATTGAGTGCGCGTTATGTTGATTTAGAAATTATTAACTACCTTCTTAAAAATAAAAATCAGTGTAAATACCTACTACTATGTAAAATTTAACTGCTCTGTTCCTAAATTCGTTGACCAAAAGTATTGTCAACGCTCGTTGACAAACAACATAAAAAGTATCACTCTATTAGTCTTTGAAGGGTTAAGTAGAGAAATCCGTTCAGTACACCTTCATATCACCAGTTATTTTTAATGCCATGAGGAATCCAGACTGAAAAAAAAAAACATAAATTCGCACAGTTTTGGGGCACACCCTGAACTTCCAACTTTAACCTACTTGCCTTATCTGATAAAAAAAGTACTTATTCGAAGTCGCAGTTTCTACCAAAACAAATGATAAATAAACAATACCTAAATAGGACAAGATCTTTGGATGAGGTCACTGCGTCTCCAAGTTAGTCCTTTCTCTGTGCGCAAGGGCAACTAACCGGTCCTATTATCACTGATTACACTGATACCGTATCAGGGCCAGTGATATTATATGAGCAAGGGCGATGGTGTTTTACATGTCTTGTAGATTATACTAGGTTTAAAAGAGGCGCCAGTTACAGAAATGTTGAGAGAGAATCAGAAGTCTTGCTCAGAAAAGTTGAAAGAGAATTGTCATTGTTGGTATAGGCACGTGGTTGAGGGAGTGGTGAGCTTGAATGATTGGAGAGTGAGAGGAAAACTAAAGAGAAGATGAATGAATTTTCTGGTGACATTCTTCTTCTTATCGTGTGGGCAGTAAGGTCTAACTACCCCATACACCCTAGTGTCAGTTTCCAAACCGCCTCAAAGGCCTTTAGCGTCCCGTCGGGGCTCGGCCTCGACATGAAGGGCTAAGAAGAAACATGGGTGGTTTTTAGTCAGTAGAAGTCTGACACTCCCTTTCGCTCTGCCCAGAGCGGGAGGGGTTATTTAATGATTTCTCACCCCCCCCCAAAAAAAAGGCCTCTAGCGTCACAACACAAGGGAAACAAGTAGATGCGATTTATACAAAAGTCGCACACTAAGTTATTTTAATTTACTTTCTCGAAGTTATATAAATTATAAATAATAATTACTAGCATAATTATTGTTTGTAGATTACGTAAATTTAAGTTACGGAGGGGAGTTTCATATCATAATACAGGCATTTACTTGCTTAAAAGGACACTAATTCTATCACTAGCTATGTAGTGCCTGTACCTGTGTAAAGGAAAATAATTTTGTATTTTGGTCAAAAAGGAACAATAGGGATGTTTACTGACTAAAAAAAATATGATTCTAATTAGTCCATCTGTTCGATTATCGAAAAATATTGGATACGTATTTTTTATTTTTTATAAAAATTGACGAAGATAAAACGCGTTAAAGATTTGAGTGGGTGTCGTGACGTCACTCACCGGTAAAAAACGACATACTAATGTCTTAGAATATGACGTCACACGAGTTTTCAAAGCACTGACATATCGTCTTCATTGTTTGTTTACGTGAAAAAAGAAAAAATACTTGTCCAATATTTTTTGGAAATCTATCTGACGGACTAATTAGATTTTTTTAGTTAACTACCCTATTAGAAGCTACACAAAATGACCAAATTTTCCAAAAAATGTAGGCGCTTGCAGTCTAAAGTGTGTTCAATACATTTCCAGAAATAATTCCTAATTATAAATGACTTAATAGCAAAGCTTTCCATACTAATTAATTGGTCTATTATGTTCCCACGGAGTCAGTATTAAACAGGTGTGGTTCTAAAATGTTGTTCAGCGATCGATCGAAGTAGAAATCCGTCACGACTTTACGATCGCGCGTTATAGTGATTAACTATAAAATCTATTCGAGTATGTCACCAAAGATACACTGATTTTAACGATTTAATTTACTGATAATAATTTTACTTTTACATAATCACCGGCTTTCACGTAGTTAATGATTACAAATACATAAAACATAAAAAAACGTTTTCGTTAGCTTGTCTCCACGACATCGCCCGCGTGGAGTTAGGTTATTGACCCCCAGGGTTATTCTACCGGGAGAATGTACCCTATGAGGTAATCCAGGTTATAAACTATCTATGTGCTAAATTTCATCCAAATCTGTACAGTAGTTTTTATGTAAACCGTAACAAACAAACTCATTTTTTTAATAGTAGTAAGAACATACTTCGACCGAACATAATTATCTCTAAATCCCTATACAAAAGCAACCGTCTACCAAATAAGGCCAAAAAGTCTCCTTGCAAAATGTTGCATTTTTCCTTATAGCCAGCATCCCGAACCCATTGAAGGAAGGAAGCAGGTAGATCCCTTTGCTACAGTAAAGGTATACGTAGTCGGCTCCTCACGGCCAATCTCGGCCCGCAGCCACAAAGTGCAAGCGCATCTGTTATTTTTGTGCACCTGTCGCCCGGATTGGAATAGGGTTGTCAATGTCAAAAGATTATAAAACAAAATCTTTATATAGAAGAGTAAACGAACTAAATACATAATTCATTAAAAACTATTAAATAAACTAGCAAGAAACTATAAAAGGGTATCAAAAAACTGCTCCCCAACGCTGTCAGCCGGTAATGTGCCCAAAAGATTGGCGGCATTGCCACGTTGTATGGCGTAGCCTCTGGCCAAGGAAAAATACCTAAATAATAAGACTATTTTTGTGTTACTAAATGCAACTTATAAATGATATGGTCTGGTGATGATAGTGACCAAAAAACGGGATATTTACCATGTTTATAATACATAACAATAAATAATGATGTCTGTACGTAATATCCCGCTTTCAGTGGAAATAATAATTTTTTGTGTTCATCCTGTTCGTAATAGGATAATTACAAATGTAGGTTACTTACTTACTAAACATTAGATCAATACGCCACTTCTACTGTATCATCGGTGAACTGTAGATGTGTTTTTGTTTTATTGTTGTCTCCTGTTAAGAATAACTTTTGGAACACTTAACTCTATTAACAAGTCAAAGTGATTACTTGTGTAAAAGCAAATAATTTATGTACTTAGGGTACGATTTATATTCCGTAGTTTTGCAATTGCTAGAATTTAGGACTGTCAAAAGTTACAATTCTTACTGCGGTACTCAGAGATGTTTAATGATTATTTCCGTGGCTGGCGTGAACACATTGACATGTCGATTTCTATGTTTTTTTTTTTATTAGCTTATTACATCCTACGCATTAAGAATTTATATGAAAAAAATTGACAGTTATAGATACACATAATTTTTGGAGCAATCGACTTTGAGAATATGTTGATATCTCGCATTTTGACGTGTCTAACTTAACAAAACCTCATGTCAAATTAACGATTCACATGTTTTTGTGATCGAACATTGATATTTTGTTATATCAACCTATACTCAGTACCCAAAATAATATTCGTAATTTGAAATCTCAACTTATACACTTAAAAGTTTTCTTAAAGTACTAATTTTAAATTGACAAATTGAGATATCAAGTTATGGCCCACCGAAGTATTTCTGTTTAAATTGCGATATATTGAGATGTCCAGTTACTGACAACGAAGTTCTGAACCCTAAATGTAATAAGTATAGGTATCACTACATGTTGTCCGTTACAAAATCTTTAACGTTAAATAAATATGTTTAGTTGACAACTTATGTACCCAAGTGGTATTAAAAGCCCGTCGGGGCTGCGGGTTGTTCGCAAGAGATACCGCGACCTCGACATGAAGGGCTAAGAAGGAACATGGATGGTTTTTAGTCACTAGAAGTCTGACACTCCCTTTGGCTCTGCCCAAGAGCGGAAGAGGTTTTTTGATGATTTTCCACCCGCCAAAAAAATAAAATAAAAAAAGTTGTATAAAAAATAATCGAGTTATCAACAAACTTTCGTAAGAAGTAATAATTTTTAAAATAACCTCGCTCGTGTGTTGGTAAAAAAACGTCAGTTTAGAGTTCAGAAGCCACGCGCACGCGAACCGCGAAACGAAAGTACCCTTTACTGTCAAAAACCTGGACGATTCTGGGGACAGATTTCTATGGCAACCTATTAAATGGCTGCAATATAATAAAAACAGGGTAGAATAAATCAATTTCAAGATGACCCTGGATCGCGAACCCTCTTTCAACATACATACATAAACTCACGCCCTTTTCCCATGGGGGTAGGCAGAAACCACAGAACGCCACTTACTACGATCCTTACATACTCCTTTTGCCTCGTCCACATTCATACATCTGGTCATACACGCACGCCGGTTACGAGTACTACGCACCTGTCCTTTCAGAAGAACGGCACCAATATGATCAGTGTATGTCTTTCTAGGGCGTCCCCTCCCGGCATTACCACTCACATCTGCCTTGTAAATACCTTTTGTTAATCGCCTTTCATTCATCCTTTTCATGACCGAACCACCTTAGCATACTCTTTTCAATTTTTGTCACTACATCTTCTTTTAAACCGCAACGTTCTCGTATTACCTCATTCCTCAACTTATCATTCAGAGTTACACCACACATGCTTCGCAAAGAACGCATCTCCACAGTATTAATCCTACTTTCATGCTTCGTTTGCCACACCCAACATTCACTGCCATACATAAGAGTAGGCACCAGCACACCATTGTGAACAGCCAGCCGAGCCTCTTTTGACATCGACTGGTTGGTCACCACCGCATGCATAGCACCATTTACTCTATTTCCCGCGTTTACTCTCCTTTCTACATCTGCGTCAATCTTTCCATCTCTTGTAAACATACTGCTCAAATATACAAACTCATTCACTTGTTTCACACTCTTATCATTTATTTCCACATCACACACCGATATATCCTCTTCTCTTTCAAATACCATAACATTCGTCTTGTTTACATTTACATTCATCCCTTTTCTCTTAAATGCTTCATTCATAACAGTTACCATATCTTACAACTGTTCCGCTGACGATGCAAGAAGAACTTGATCATCTGCGTACAGAAGGCATTTGACAGGCAACTCATTCATCCTTAATCCACAGTCATTCTCTTTCAAATCTGTCAGACAACTATCCATGTATAGGTTGAACAGCCAAGGGGACGCTACACAGCCCTGCCTAACACCTTTTGAGATGATAAACCAGCCAGTGTATGCCCCATTTATCCTAACACAAGCACTAGAATCCTTGTACAAAGATTTTAGTGCTCGTACCAAGCACCTGTCCACACCATACATAGATAGAGTCGACCACAGCTCTTCCCTCCACACACTGTCGTAAGCCTTCTCCAAGTCTACGAAGGCACAGTAGACCTTTTTGTGCTTTGCCAGATGTTTGTCAGATGTTGTTGACCCTCTTTCAAGTCAGTAAATTTTCGGAAAAGAGGAAAAACCACCATAGATGTCTTTAGGTTGAGCCAAATCTCCAAGGAAGCTTTGCCAATCAGTGCAGAAAAAAAGGATTTGATGGACATGATTGACCTGATTGACAGAGTTTTATATTAATATAAAAACTGTCGGTGACGTCTCTGCATCTACTATTCCAGATTTGGACGAAAACAACCCAGATGAAGAGGATTCTGAGGTCCAATAAAACATGAATGGTCTGCGACGAGGTTGAGGAGTTAATGTATGGTTATTTTAGTTGTTTCAATTTTTAGTTGTGTTAGTAACACATTTGTGTCTGTATGATGACGTTGTTTGTGGTCCAATAAAACAATGTTTTTATTACAAAAATACTAGGAAACTGATAGTTTCGTGGTGTTTCAATTAAATATTTGTTCAGTTAGAACAACATTACTTGATTTGAGTGAGTAGTATTTCAGCAAACTAAATATTTTTTATGTTTGTCATCTGTTTGCTATCCAATTAAAATAATGTGTTTGTCATTAAAATAACATTGTTTACCTAATAATGAGGTGAATAAGTTGAAAACTGTTGGTGAACAAGTTGACAACTCGGTGAATAAGTTGAAAACTGTTGGTGAACAAGTTGACAACTCGGTGAATAAGTTGATAACTTTTCGGTGAACGACTTGACAAGTCTATTATTATGCAATCTATGGGAAATTTTGATTATTTATTGTCGTCATTTAAAAGATGGCATAAAATAACCTTTAAAACAACTAAAACATATATGTTAAACTAATTTACCGATTTACCAGAAGACGCCAAAACTTTAAAATGGCCGCCCTGACAAATTACAATTTTAGACATGTCAACATATTCACGCCAGCCACGGATTTAAGCCATCACTTAGTAAAGGTTTTGACAGTTTTGTCATATAATACAAAAGTATGTCAAATCTTTACTTAGTGACGGCTTAAGTAATCATTAAATATCTCTGAGTACCGCAGTTAGCATTGCTTTCTTTGATGGTTCTAAATCGTCTAAACTAAAGTCTTGTCTATTGCGTAAAACTGGTTGCATAAGTAATTACTTGAACTCGATTACAGATACAAGTGTGAGAGTAGCTAAAGACATGGCATTGTATTCGATAGTTCCGTCTCCACATCCTTTAAAGAGCAACCACTAGCTAAATACCTATTTTAAACATAGGTCTGCACTGCCTGTTTATTATTGATAGTTGTATCTCAGTAAAATAGGAGAACGGCGTTAAACAATAACTTCACTTCTTCCCAACTATGTTGGGGTCGGCTTCCAGTCTAACCGGATGCAGCTGAATACCTGTATTTTACATGGAGCGACTGCCTATCTGACCTCCACAACCCAGTTAATACTAGGTAATACGATACTCTTTGGTAAGACTAGATGTCAGAATTTCAGGTCACTGACTACCTGTAACGACTGCCAAAGATCTATATATGGCAGCCAAGACCAACAGCTGAACGTGCTTTCCGAGGCACGGAGGAAACTCGGTATGTCGAGCGGTCACCCATCCACAGACCAACCTAGGCAAGCACAGCTTTACGTAAAGATCGACCCGAGTGGCAGTTCTTATTAAGCCACGAGGCTGAGGTGATCCTAATGTGATCCCGTTGAGATGAACACAAGACAATGTTTGTTATTTATGTTCTTTCTCCAAAATTAGTTTACTGATATGTTATGTCTTTTTTATTATTATATGCATACTTACTTTTTTATTATTGATTGTAGTCAATCGTAATATTAACTTACACCTTACTATTGTATCGAGTCTGGTTCTTCTAACCAAACAGACAGATGTGTTGCTGGGGAGTTTGTTCCGCCACTTCTTCTTTCCAGCAAAAACACTAGGAAGTGTCCAAGGGTGGGCGTTTTGGGGGACTGTCACTTGTAAATAAGTAAAGTAAAGTTAATTTTTACGTTCGAAAAGGGCTGATTATCAGCCTAGTTTGAATAAATGACATTTTGATTTTTGATTTTTAATAGTAGGTACAGCCAGTTTCGACAGTTTTATGTAATAGGGGGCGAGGCCATTGCTATCAACCTGGGTGCTACTGTCTTTCTGATGGAAAAAACCAAAAAGCACTTTGCCGGAAATCTACCCCAGGACCTCTTACTCAGCAGTCGTGCTTGCGCCCACTCGACCTTATGTTCTTATTAATAATAAGGTATGAAACAACAATATACCAAGGCTGACTAAGACTGCCTCGTTGGTCTAGTGGTCGCAAGCACGACTGAGCATGAGGTCCTGGGTTCGATTCCTGGGTCGGGCAAAGTGTTATTGGCTTGTTCCATCAGGAATTTATCAGTAACAGCCACGGAGTCTGGATTTGTGCCCGGTTGATGGGAATAGGCTCGCCCCCTGTTACATGGGACTTAAACATAACTGGCGAAATGTGGGTGTACTATTAGGTACACCTCTGCCTAACCCTTAGGGGATTACAGGTGTGGTGTTATGTTATACCAAGGAATGTTCCATCGTGACCATTAATTTCTGACGCAGTTAATTTCTACACAGAACTAAAATTAATTTATAATATTGACATTTCCATAAGATGACGTATTAGATTTATGTTTATTAATTAATTTCTGTAATCTGTGACCCGAGACCGTTCGAGATAAGGATTATATTGCGAAGGTGTTTTAATTAGTCATAAAGTCACGCTAAGGAACTCATTAATTTATTATTATAATAAGAGGTTAAAGTGGAAAGTTTTAGCCCATTTAATGAATTATTTATTAGTATAAGTTACAGATTAGTATTTTTGAATATTCAGCCTAATCCTAATTCCTGCCAACATCTTCGTTCAAACCTAAAAGATTAATTAACATCTCAAATGCAAGAATAAGAATAATGCGTCCCGTTAGGCTACATTGTTGAGAAAAGGCTAGGCCGATGATGATGTGACCTCCTCCAATCCTCTTTGTGCCTACTTCTTATACAGAGAAGCATTTTAAGCTAATAACAGCAATATTTAATCTATAAATTACATTGATTAGTCCATCATTAAAATATCCAAAACTTCGCACCTAAATAATTCATTTCAAAACGAATTAACATTTAACAATCACCAAAATCCCACGTTCAGATGGGTCAGCCCTATCGCATCTGACATTTAACAGCGCCCGCACCGGTCGACCTTCGAAACGTAGCTATCGTTGGTTCGATTCCTTGCAAATGCTAAGGGTCACGACTTGGGAACCATCTGGTACACCTTCAGGGCATATTTGGTACCAAAACTATGAAATGCCAGCCTAATGCTGCTATCACGATTTTGATCTTATGGGATAGGCACGTAACGACCTTCCTTCTTGCATTCATATGACGTAACGCCACGCCTGTAATCCCCGAACGACTATGCACGGGTGTAGCTATAGGAAACCCACACAAATCCAGACCTTATGGCTGCTACTGAGAAATTCTTGATAAAAAAACCCAATAATATTTTGTCTGAATTGGGAATCGAACCCGGGACAAAATACGTAGCAGTCAAGGCGACAACTTTTTTATTTTTTTAAAACGTTGCCCCACACTAGGATTTTCTCCTGTATCGTGGGTGCGTTCACAAACATACAAAGTCACACACACAAATACCCAGACCCGAAACAACTATCTGCAGGACATACAAATATTTGTTCCGTGCGGGGATCGAACCCGCGACACGCAGCGCAGCAGTCCAATCGCTCAGCCACTACGCCAACCGTGCCGTCTAGACTGGTAAACCTTTGTTTTTTTTTTAGCGGGTGGAAAATCATCAAATAACCCCTCCCGCTCTTGGGCAGAGCGAAAGGGAGTGTCATACTTCTACTGACTAAAAACCACCCATGTTCCTTCTTAGCCCTTGCGCCGAGGCCGCGGTATTTCTTCTGAACAACCCGCAGCCCCGACGGGACATCTGGTATACCTTCGGGCTAAATAGATACCAAAACTATAAAATGCCTTCAATGCTGCTCACGACTTTCATCTTTTGGAATAGGCAGACACGTAGCCTTCCTTCCTACATTCCTGTGCCGATAAACCAACAGGTATCTATAGTTAGATGTGTAAAAACAGCAATTATCTACCTTCAGCGACTTGATCCATGTATAATTAACTCCTACAAGATGCCTACAGAGGTAACTCATTACGGCATTGTTAATCTATCACTGGATAGCCATCACACACTTCGAGAAATAGTTTGGTCCTATTCCTAGAAGAGTGTTTCTTGAGAACACTGCTAAAGAAGCACATATCTTGCAGTGTTAGAATGCTTTTAAATGATTAACTAACTGAGCTAAAAAGTCTAATTATCGGAAAACTTCAGTATACACGTAGTTGAAATAAGAAACGCTTTTAAAGCAAATGATAATTGTCTTGGCTCTTTGGTTAGGTGAGAAGACAAAAATCCCCAAAATTTCTAATGTCTGTCTTAGCGAAGTCCAGCGATTACTTTAAAACTTGGTCTTTATTATAGTTTTGATCTTTCGGTCCTTGAGAAATCTAACTGTATTCCAAAAACCTCGGTCCATGTGCGTGATATAGGTAATACGGAACCTCAAACACTTACACACTAAGCGTCAAAACGCATGCTACAATTAATATGAACTAAATCATCAATTAAAAACAAAAAAGAAGCGAGTGCCACCTTCCGTGACAGTAAATGAATACCGACAATCATCCTCATTGGTTCTAATTATATGTCTTTCGAAGTAATCGTGCATCACCCACACGCGAAACTTTGTTGGGTATTGTACGTTGTTACTTGTAAGGCTGATTGTTTATGACACTTTATTAATTATTGTTATTTATTAATAAAGCTGATGCCCGCGGCTTCACTCGCGTGGATGTCGGTCAAATTATATACTAAAACCTTCCTCTTGAATCACTCTATCTATTAAAAAAAACCGCTTCAAAATCCGTTGCGGAGTTTTAAAGATTTAAACATACATAGGGATATAGGGACAGAGAAAGCGACTTTGTTTTATACTATGTAGTGATTATTGTAGTCGTGATCATCAATTTATCATGAAAGGAGTCCACTAGTGGACAAACCTTCCTCTGTGTCACCACGTCGACTGGTCTTGAAAGCCATCCACTTAGAGGAAATCAAAACTGAATTTTGATTGTCGAAATTATGTCATTTTGCTCCCAGAATAACTGCTTCTGAACCGTACGCAAAATACGCGCTTTGGACGTGGAGTTGCGTACACCAGCCCGATATACAATACAACAGCTTCTAAACGCTGAAGTTGCCAACCTTTGGTATTATGTCATAGATTTAATTGCTTTAATATTTTTGCGTGCTCCATGACTTAATCATAGAAGGTGCAAAAGGCTAAGCCGTTAGACCTTTGTCTATATCTCTAAACATGGTAGTAATGATGAATAAAATATTTTACATGTTCAATTGACTTTTTGACAATAATTGACATATTACTAGGGCGACCTGCTAGGCTGCTAACCATCTTCTTAACGTCTTCTACGACATACATGACGATTTCGCCCAAGACCCCACACCCTGCCCTTGAAGAAACTTTCAAAGTCATATAACAGCGCTAATATATTATGTATATAATATAACCATAGCTTAACTCGTTTTAACCGACTTGACAGAAAGAAAGTTGTCGTGTCAACTCATGTCATAGGCGTGAGTGAATACAATTCTTGTTTATATATTATTTTAGACACATTTGCAATGCAAATTTTGATATGAGAGTGAAAAGAATCAGCTGTTTATTGAGTTTTATGACTATTTAGTAAGATTTATTGTTTATTCGTGAGAAGATGAGTTGTGAGCGAAGGATTCTAAGTTATTCAACCGGATATTTGGTTTCATAATATGATATTAATGAGTAGGTAATGTGAAGATGATGGATTTACGATTTGAAAGCAAAAGGATGCCTGTAGAACGCTAAACTTACTAGCACATTACGAACTACCACCAACACCACCTTACCAGCATTTGACGTGTTTTTGTGCCGTCAATTGTGCATTTTTAGAAGCAAAGGACCAAACATATGGTCATGATTATCCTCCGTCACGATCCTGATAACTCTCCTTCCAGGTTTTATGGCCCATATAAAAAACAAAATTGTCTTTAAAGTTGACCGAGACAGAACGATTTTTATATTATTATGTTGTAGCGGCACTACAAAAGTAGTATTTTGCTGACATTCAACAAAAAGTAAACTAACATCAAAATCCTGAATCGTGCAGTTTAAGATATCCGCGACCTGAAACTACACAATTATCGGGCAGTATCCCACCAGTCATAACACCGTCTGATCGAAGGATCCTTCCTTTTCTGTAGGGAAGAAACATGTTAGGGGCACTAAAATTTAGACATGTGATCATTGATATAAAAACTAAAGATACGGTCGTCCGAACATTTGCTCGACGCGTTCGCCATACAGAGAATCGGTGTAGTCTGCTCGTTAACGTAACCTTGTATAAGCGGCGTGGTATTTTCAAGGTATAAAGAACATAAATAAAGCTTTTAATTAAATTTACGACCGCACCCGCAGAGAGCCGATCGTGGACTAGTTCACTGCGGCTTAGGAAAGACCGTTTTAGGACCAAGTTCGAGGCGTCATTGTAACATGCGGTCCGCCCAGTCCTTACGCAGTAATGCATGTGATGCAAGTCGCTTTTATTTTTTTATACGTGACCAAAAAGTTCCCAGCACAAAGCCTAGATTAACTTACCAGCTTACTAACCTATTACTTTTTGTAATATCAGATCGAATCAAATACGGTATTCGACCTCGTCCGGTGCAACCTTTAGAAGTTATTATCTGTCAGGCGCAACAAATCATTGCATATTAGGACCCAGTCAATTATTACTGATATACACGAATTATGTATTGAGAAACATTGAAGAACATTAAGATGGTGAAGTGATACATGGGTGCTGTTGCAGAATTAAATGAGACGATTTAATGGCCATTTAGCAATTACAGAGAATATTCGTGAATTCAAACTGCGTTTTCTAAATTGCGTCGTTCGTCTAATGGTTTTCAGGTCCAGGGTTCGATTCCCGGGTCGGCAGTGTCATTGAGTTTTCCATCAGGAATTTGCCTAGTTGTTGGCGATAGGGTCGCCCCTTATTACATGGGACTTAAACATAACTGGCGCAATGTGGGTATCCTATTAGGCACTTACACCTCTGCCTAACGTCTCGGGGATTACAGGCTTGTTGTTATGATTTAAATGTATGTTTATCAATACAGATAATATTTGGAACTGTCTACCCATAGTGCCCATCTCGCCGCCAGACGACCAACACTTTTTTGGCGGTTGGAAGTTCATCAAATAACCCCTCCCGCTCTTGGGCAGAGCGGAAGGGAGTGTCAGACTTCTACTGACTGAAAACCACCCATGTTCCTTCTTAGCCCTTCATGTCGAGCCAGCGGTATCTCTTGCGAACAACCCGCAGCCCCGACGGGGTTTTACTCCACCTGCCTTAGCTTAGCCGCATTAATTAGACCTAAATTAAAACTAGAACTGCTACTCCATTTTAATTACACATTGTGAAAGCCTTACAAGTTAAATAGATAACAAACAACAATCATTTCCGTGCCACTCTCCGATACCGAAACCAGGTGACCGGTATCGATACCGAATCGATCAGGAAGTAACTATGAAATGTCGCACTTGACCTTAAAATGAACCGGTATTGGTACCACTTTTGCGATACGAAAATGATCCTTATTGCACCTCTATTATTATCCAATGTAGATTTGCATTCATAAAACGCTTATTGTTGGTTGAGTTATGCAAATTGGAACCTTAGAGCGAAAGCAGCGTGTACTAAAATCTATTGAACTGAATTTTATAATTGTATTTGTGATTGAAATACAATATTCGTATAATGTATTCCGTTACAGTTTTCAAACTCAAACCATTTACAGCCAATTTTGATCTGTCGAGGAGTCGTTGAGTATGTTAGAAAATGGCTAGTTACCCGTTCCGTAACTTAAATCGAGAAGAATTTGTAAGAAGCACTCGTGGAGATCAGTAATTGTCCCACAGGAACGTTCTATTGGGATAAAACATACCCTATAGGTTAATACACTATGTGTGTGACAAATTTCATCAGAATCGGTTTAGTAGTTTTTATGTTAAATAGTATCAAACATCCATCCATCTTTATAAAACTTTCGCATTGTAATAACAGTAATAAGAAGTAGATTACTTAAGAAATGTACATTGAGTACTTCACCTAATAATTACTACGATTACAGAGACTTAAATTACCCGTTGGTTAAATTAAGTAATTACTTTTATGAATGGGTTACATATGAATGAAGTGATTGAAGAAATGAGGCCATTACAAATAATGACCACGAACACAATACTGGACTGTACCAACAAAAAAATATTTGCGAACAAATCGTGTCTTTTCAATTTAGACTGTTTCTTTCACGCTGTATTATAGAAAAGTAGAAGGCGCATACTTTTCTTTTTTTTACTTTGGTCGAAGAAAGATTGAGTCTAGCCCTTCCGTTTGTAATACTTTCTTTCATCGGTTCCAAATCAAAAAAGTGGAATGACGAGGGAATATATTGAACTGTTGGTGATATAGGCGGCTAAATACAGTTTTTTTCTCGTTTTTCCCTCATTAATATATTTTAAGAACTATGTTACCTATCCTTACACAAGAAATACTCTATTGAACAGAGGCGCACGGAACCCCCACTGCTACTATACATTTTTGAATAATCCCTGCATTTAGAAACCTACGAAACTACTTCTCAATTATTACAAGCAATCAAACAATTCTTACCACCTCTCACGTCTTTTTATGTACCGATCATACGTAATCGCAATCAGCCTGCATGATTCAACATTCGCCGGTCAAATTGACCGACATGTAGCAAAACCGATCGAGACTTCGATGGTATCGATCGACGTGTAGACAGTGGCGGTCAGCTCTATCGAACGATACCGGGAACTGTCGATCGATACCGACGATTTATGTTGAAAAGTTCCTTGGTCCTTCGAGCCGGATTCTTCGGAATTTGGTACTTGAAATGATTAACTGTTGATATGAGAAGTGGGAACATCCTTTGCGCTGTGGAAGGTATCCAGTACTTGGAAACACTCAATTTTCTAAGACAAAACAGTCGTTTCAATCATTTACATATTCTGAATATTTTTACACCCATATTTCGCCAGTTATGTTTAAGTCCCATGTAAATTGTAAAAGGGTGCTAGTGCTAGCCTATTGCCATCATCCGGGCAAATATCCAGACTGTATAAGTTATTGTTTACGAAACTGTGTTTCTATGTTATTTAACGGACCCACAATATGTTATTTATCTCAACTTATTTTGACGTTACATCGTGAAGAAGGTTATTTGTACACGAAAAGTAATAAAATAAACATGTACCAGTTCGTATAAAAAGGCGTTAAAGTGGAAAGAGTACATAACTTTTATAGTGGACAGACACGAGCTCCATTTTAACACGTGTAGACAGGGATCTTCAACATTTTTCAAGGACTTTAATTCAGACTTTCAACTAAAAACGAAAATAGTTGTCACGACTTTTTTTCATTAAATAGTTCGTCAATCGTCGTCTATTTCCTCCAAAACTAAACATATCCGCGCTTGATCTAAATAATTTTTAAGATTTCCCAGTCTTGTGATGTTAAAAGTTCATTGACTTTGTGTAAGTAAGTCTTCTAAACACAAACCACGTCATATTTGTTACAATAACATACGGTTTGCTCTCAGATAGCAAGAGAAATCTAACAAGGAAGTGAGTTGAATATACTTTGCCGTAATGTTCACGAAATGTGCATTTCACTGTGCACAGCACATGACAAACCGAAAAAGTTTCTTTCTCAAATGTTGATGTTGTGACTGTTCAGACTCGGGTTCTACTCAGACTATTAAAATTACAATATTTCCTGTGTTTCTTTTATTAATTGAATTTGATCAAAACATTTTCTCCCAAGCGCCTTATGAAGACCAAAAGTTATCAACCCCTGCAGAGTCTTTCAAAGTTTCAAACTAGGCTCCTTAGTCATAGCTGGCCTCATCTCCGGTCGACTATAACTTGGGGCATGGCCTACTTGCGCCTTTGTACGGCCGCGCTAAATACCGGCCAGTGTGCCCTATGTAAGGCTTCTGTGTGCAGAATGTGAGTAATGCCGCGTTTTATGACTAGTAAAGTAGCGTCACTTTGAACATTTAATCACAAGCGGCAAGAATGTTAGCAGAAAGGTGTTTAGGTGTGAATGTGGCTAAAAGAGGTTGGGTAATGAAAGGTGAGGTAGACTTTGTAACAGAACTTATAAACACACTCTATTTCCTACCCATAGCTAGCATTGTAGGAAGACTAAGGAAACAATCGATGGATTGTGTGAGTAATGATGTAAAAGAAAAAGGAGTAAATGATAGCGTGAAGGCTGATAGAGGAGAATGGAATCGGCTCAGCCAGGATAGGGGGGAAAAGAGGGAGACGTACAATCAAGTAACAGTTGATCGGCTATTCCCTGGCCATCTTTGCACTGTGGCAGTAATTTCTTTGGGTCAGGCTTTGTTTTAAAATTCTGCCGAGTCGAATGTGAAGCACCGCTTCCTTACCATCCTATTTGAGTATTTTAATACCCCACTCTAAGAACATCGAACCCAACCAATCTCACTTCCAAATAAGACTTAAACGCCCCAGATATCACTGATAACCGCAAAATGAAATTGAAATCTGTAGCACCACCAATCAGAGTCACGCATTTTACTTTTTCTTCAATAACGTGACCTTGTCGAAGATATAATCTTTGTATTCTAACCATTGTGGTCCAATTTCGATCGTTTTATTTTTTATTTTAACCTTGTGGTTGAGAAAAGGATAGTCTGTATCAGTCGAATCTTTGACTTAAAGTAGATAGGATTCTGCTACCTGCTCTACTTTCTTTTTCTTTTTGTCTGGTATAGTTTTATGATCGTGAGGTAGTTCTTTTTCTTCCTATTCTGTTTTAGATTCAGATGTATCATCTAAAACATAATTAGTGCCTCTATTGTGTTCAGTTCTTCCATTTTCTATTTCATCTTCATTAATATCGGAATCGTCTACGCTTTGGAACGCTTTCTGACTGACAGACTTATAATTCAAAAGTTTCTGCAAATAGTTAAATTGAAATAAATGCTTTGTGTTTGGTTGTATGAAGGTTATTTCATATTTTCTTGGCGATGACGTTATTTCGTCTCAGGTCCTGCTTCCCACGTTAAGCCAAATATTAGTTTGATCTTTACATCTGCACTTTAACCGTGGATGTTTATGCATGTTGATTCTGTTTACAATAACATCCTTGACGCAGTCTTATATGAATGTTTTGATTTATTATCTTATACTGTTATGATTGGCTATCCGTTTTCCATGGGTTTCTGTAAGGTGTCTCCTGTGACCGGTCAAATGGCTATTACGTAGTTATTTATCAAGGGCCTTTGCTAGTTATTCTGTATGAGCGTCATTATTGGTGTTAAATTATAACTTCTGTCTTTAATTTTTCGCTTCGTTTGTCAAATAGTGGCAACTCCTTGTCCCAGGATCGCAGTTCTTGGTTCGATTCTCAGGTCGAGAAATTGTTGTTAAGGTTTCAATTCAGAGTTGCTCACTAGCAGCTCAAAGTTAGGATTAGTGCAGTAGATTCGTTTCCTGATGCGGAGTTCTACTATAGGTACTTACACCTCTGTGTCACCCTTCTAGGATTTCCAGCGTGATGTTGTCATCATTTCTAACAAGTTTAATTCCAACACTTAATAATCTGTATCCCGCGTATTCACTGTTATCTCTACAGCAGTAACGAGGTGTCTTTAATCATGGTGATTTCCTTCCAGCATTGGAAGTGAACATGCCGTTTCCTTTAAAACTAGTATGGGTGTGAAATAATAATCTACTGTTAACACTAACACTATATCATTTTCTTTCACTTCTACAGCGTAGGAAATTTTCATACCATCGTTATTAAATGGACAGGTAAGATACTACACGTTGATATTACCTGGTTCTCATCCCTGTTAAAATCTTTTATCTAATAGTACACGCGCATTTCTCTAGTTATGTTTAAGTCCTTTGCAATAGAGGGCGAGCCTATTGATATCAACCGATCCACAGATCCAGACGAGGTCCAGATAGTCCAAAATTTATTCAATCGTCGAATACATTTTTGTATTTCCCTTGTCGCTATCGATGTTGTCCCTATTATAACTAGGCCATCTGGACACGATTGCCCTCAGTGGGAATGAGTATACTCATTCCCACTTTCAGTTAAACTAATCCCTTTGTCTTCGACGGAAGTTTCTTCAGAATATCGACGAGGTATAATTGCGCCATAATTATGGAAAACTAAAGTGATACTTACTGCTAATCAGTGTCACTCAAGAATGCGCTATTTGAGTGCTTAGTTAATCTCGAGTGTGTCTATTCATCACGTTTTACGACATGTGCAAAAGACATAGTTGGTATTTGATTATTATCTTTCTAAGTAAGTCCTCATTAGTAATACTCCACGTCTTCCGGTTTAATCAGCCTACACCATACTACTTGATTCTCGGCAACTCTCACCCTGCAATGATCTTTGCTCCAATCATCATCATCGTCTTCCTACTCTTGTCCCATGCTATTTGGGGTCGGCATAACATTCTTCCATTTGCTTTATCTTTCATATCATTCCTAACTCACTCCAACCATCTTTTCTTTGGCCTTCAACTCCCTCTCCATCCATCAACATTCCTATGTAACACCACATGCGATTCTTCTTCTTCGCTTCAGCTCTTCCATCTATATTATGCTCCCAAGACAGCGTAGTGCCTCTCAATTTTACTTTACGTGGTTTTATAAAAAACTTCCATTGCACATTCACACCTATTAGCAAAACATGTGCAATCTAATTGCAACCGCAACCGATATGTCTCCATAATTAATTTATCAATTCAACTAAACAATGTATCTAACTGTATCTAATTTATGTCGTAGCGTTGTCAAGAGGGTTATAAAATATAATCATGTCTCGATAAATGTTAGTTATTGTGCCTAACTAATTATAATGCATCTTGTGACTAGATAATTTACGAACCAGGTTTGTTTAAGGGTGAGCTCAGAGTGAAAGGCTAACGCGGAAAGCTCATTCCGTTGTAACGATTACTATTGGACACAACTCGTTGAAACTGAAATGTCTACTGCATATTAGACAACAGATTACGACGAGCCATCCATACATTTCATCATGTAGTTTACTTACACACATCGACATGTTATCAAGCTACGCATTTTCGGTAGGTATAACATAGCCTCGCTTTGTTTAGATTTCCTAAACAATGATGGATACACTAGTTTTGTCTAACAATAAACAAACGAAAACTTCGTTTTAAGCTAGTTGCAGCAGCCATTCTTCCAAACGGTCTTAGAGAGTTTATCTACCGGCTACTTCAACGATTGATCTTTTTATTTGTATGTGGAAATCACTTATATAAGTCCTCCGCACTGACGTGGCCGACGAGGTCTAGTAGACTCCTAAATTACTAAAAGCACACGGTGTTCTTTGGCTACTTTTAAACAAGGAACTGGAGTACTTGAACAGTTCATCAAGCTACTGCGACCAGGTTGTATATGAACTTATACTGACACAGAAGATATCCCGATTCCCCATTGCGGGAAGGCTGGCACAAGAGCGTGGAGCTTGGCACAAGCAAAGAGAGGCCTCTACCCACTAGTAGGTGAAGTCGGGCTGATGATGATGATGATGATGATGACAGTATATAAGTTAAGCTTAAAACAGTGTTAGGTTTTATATGGCCACCTAGTCGCGCTCGCCCCCGCGTTCACCTTGCCCGAGGCCTTAGATGTGTGTGTTAGTTTCTAAGATGATTCATTGTTTGTATAGGACCTGCATCGTAGTAGATTGTCAGTGACCTTGCAAACACCTGACTTATGAATGTGCATGTCTATGACTAAAGACTAGTCTACATATTCAACGACTTGGAAAATATGTATTAGATAATTATTTATTTGAGTTACGAGTGCGATAAAAAAGGTACTTAAAATTGTTGGTCAGTGGTTGGCTGTGCAATGACCATTGTCCTGGATTCGATTTCCAGGTCTGGCAGTGTTATTCGGGTTTTCCAGGAATTTCTCAATAGCTGCCACGTAGTCTGCATTTGTGCCCGATTGATGACAATAGGCTCGCCCCTTATTACATGGGACTTAAACTTAACTGGCGAAATGTGGGTGTCCTTATGGGTACACCTCTGCCTAACCCTTCAGGGATTACAGGCGTGATGTTATGTTGTATTTTCTTCCAACGAAAGAAACTGCTCACTTTATAAAAAAATCTGATGAATAATAAAATAATAATAAAATTGAATGAATAAATAACTGATTCAAGTGACTAATTCGGAACAGCTTTGCCCAAAAAGTAAAACGTGAGCAATATGGAATCGCTTATTGACGATACTGTATTTATTTTATTATCTTTGACTGGATATGGAAACTTGCTGATACACTGAACTAAAACTTTAGGCTTTTAATAGTATAACTGCTCTCCTTTCTTTTATATCCTACTGAGGAGTTAAGCACTAAAATATTCTTGTTTCTAGTGATTATATTCACTTCATATCTTAAATTTCTCTCTCCTTTTGGTCCATCTAAAAAAGTAGATAGTTGGTTTCACTGCCTCATTGTTGTAATGATGGCAAACGCGACTGTAGAGCATTAGGTCACTCGATACTCAGGTCAGCTAAGTATTATCCCGTCGGGGCTGCGGGTTGTTCGAAAGAGATACCGCGGCTTCGGCGCAAGGGCTAAGAAGGAACATGGGTGGTTTTTAGTCAGTAGACGTGTCAGAACACTCCCTACCGCTCTGCTCAAGAGCGGGAGGGGTTATTTGATGATTAACACGCCAAAAAAAAAGCTAAGTATTATTGAGCTTTTTCATCAGGAATTTCTCAGTAGCAGCCACGGAGTCTGGATTTGTGACCAGTTGATGGCAATAGGCTCGCCCCCTGTTACTTGAGACTTAAACATACTCGTAACTGGCGAAATGCCTATTTACTATTAGGTACATCTCTACCTAACCTTTCGGGAACTACATGCGTGATGTAATATTATGTTTACAGTCGGAGTCTTTCTATATTATTAAAGCGTCATTTTCTCTTGTCCAGAGTTCATAAAGTCATTGTATATTGTAATTTTCTGAGATAATTGCTACTCAGACAAAGAACTGGTGGCATTATATTGTGCAATCGTGAGATCATTGTGTCAGTGGTTTACTCATGTATATAGAATACGTATTGATTTGTTACACTGCATTGTGTTAAATAAGAAAAACGTGCAGTTTAATATGCTTATGTAAAACCTTATTTTGTATTTTGGTGCATTGCCAGGACATTCTGGAGATTAAGTTCTGTATGGCGCATAATGATCGCAATTTCTGGTCATATCTTTTGTTGAAATGAATCATCATTTCAAGCGCAAGCCAAAAAACGTCCACTACTAGACATAGACCTTCCCTAAGTGTCGCCAAATTGACCGTTCCCGTGCGTCTCGCATCCAGTGGATCCCCGCAACTTTCACCAGTTCATCGGGCCATCTAGTAGAAGAGAAATAAATCATCATCTGCCTAGCCTTTTCTCAACTATGTTAGGGTCGGCTTCCAGCCTAACTGGATGCATCTGAATACCAGTATTTTACATGGAGCGACTGCCTATCTGACCTCCACAACCCAGTTAATACTAGGTAATACGATACCTCTTTGGTAAGACTGGATGTCAGAATTTCAGGTCACTGACTACCTGTAACGACTGGAGACAGGAGAGAAATAAATAAGATCATTATTTATTTCTCTGATAAAAATGAATCATACATAGCTAAATTACAGATACAGATTACAGACTCTGAGTCGTGTTATGAACTCTCATTCACAGAGACTGAAAACATAAACGTCATCTGAATTCAAAACTATCTGCTTCATTAGAATCTTAAGGCGCAATTTATTCAAAGTAAAATGTCAATAATTTCTAGCACTACAAACTTAACGCGTTTGTAGTTCTAGCCTAGTCTTACTAAACAAAACGGTAATAAAAAATGTATTGGTTTCACATGATCTACTAAATAAAGAAGAATCAGAATCTCCACCTTCTCCTTTCTTTCTTCTTCTTCGAAAATCATTTTATTATCAATCCGGTCCAAACTTCAAGAAACACACGAAAGTAACAATGTATAATTATGAATATCACTAGCCTAAAACACTAGACCCTCTTTTCCCACCACACAAACGCTAGTCCAACATAAAACAGAAACAAAAGTGATTCACAAAATGAAACTAATTTCTACTCAGACTTGCGTAAGTGAGACAAATGGTGTTAATTATGAGACAAAGCGAGATCAGCCAGTAACGAATTAGCTCACTTTACAACGGTCACGAGAATTGTTTATGCAACTGTCTAATCATCAATAACTGTATTGATTGCTAGAGAGTTATGCAAGAGGTATTAATCTTTGGTAATTGGTGTCTGCAGGATTGGCTATGGACCTCTGTCTTGGTTCTGTTCCAGTTGTCATTTCAGAATTTACCATCTCTCTGTTATAATTGTCTGTTGATGAATTTATTGGCAATAATAGTATTGATGGTTGGAGAGCTACATAAAACATTTGGTGTCTTTCAAGGATTGGTTATAGACCTTAGTGTCTCGTTTCATTGATTAACTGCTTTTGATTCAATTGTATCTTCAGATGTTGCTACCTCTTTGTCAGAAACTTTGAGGAATTTAGTGTTATGATTCACCATTTTAATGTTTATAGCCAGTATAAATAAACCCTGGTGAATCTAAGGACGTTAGCGTTAACAATAATCAGTTCTGTCCAATTAATGAAATTAGTGTTGACTTTGATGGTCTTCTAAGTAGGTCATTTATCGTAATTGTCACTGAAACATGCATGATGGCCATTTATTTATGATACCGTAAAATAAGTAAGAAGAAGCTACTTGAATACTTCTTCTTACTTCTGTTTTTTAATCCTCAAATAATTAATAGCTACATAAATAATGACTAGCCACTTGATTAATATCTAAGATTTCAAGGCGTTTAAAGTATAACAAGGATTAAGTTGAAATGAAGATGTAATCACGTCTTCAACACGCAAGGGAAAAGAACTGCTGATGCGCAGTAATTTTCCTTCGTTTAACAATAGAATATTGTATAGATATTAAGAAATAGTATTGAGTTCCTTGATGTCATCATTTATTCGATGACCTGGCTTCATAAGACAAAATGTACTACAAACAGTATAATAGCATTTATTTAGATAACTATTGTTATATATTCAATTTTATTCTGCAAAGGTGAGGATATATTTTTTTTCCAATAAGAAACTACTTATTTGAAAGCTAATCAATTCTCTATGATGACGCTACTGCACCTGAGAAATCTTCGTTAAAATATCCTCCCACGTACTTGACCTGCAGCCCACATGACACTAAATTGACACATCAACCTCAACGTTTCGAATTCTTTTACTTATCATCATCACCATCTGCCTTTTCCCAACCTACGTTGAGGTCAGCTTCCTGTCTAACCGGATGCAGCTGAATACAAGTATTTAACATGGAGCGACTGCCTATCCGTATCCGTTGCGACTGCAAACTGTTGAGACTGGTTTGCAGACTTTCAGACTTCTAACTACTAACCCTTTTACTCGTATAGGGTGTCTCAGTAAGAGTGCACTTTTTAAAATAGGAATATTTTTTTTTTCATGCAAGTGGCAACTCTGAAATTTGACAGCTGTCATCTCTGTTTATTCCGATTATTAAAAATGGAGCGCTTTTCGAAAGAACAACGCGTTATAATTGTGAAAACTCATTATAAAAATGGGGAAAGTTACGCTGAAACCACTCGCAAACTTCGCCAAATTTTCAGCCGAGAAAGTGCACCTAATGTGTCAACCATACGAAGAGTGGTCAAAAAATTTGAAGAAACTGGGTCAATTATGGATAATAAGAATCCATTGCGTCAACGTAACGGTCGGTCTCTTGAAAACATTGCTGCTGTAAACGAGAGTGTCGCCGAAAACCCGAAAACATCAATTCGACATCGTTCTCAACAACTTCAAATTTCACGAAGCACTACGCAGCGAATTTTGACTAAAGACCTCCACCTTCATGCGTACAAGATTCAGTTAACTCAGGAGCTCAAACCAGCAGACCACGGAAAGCGCCGTTAATTCGTTCAATGGGTAATGGAACAAAGTGAAGTCGATGCCAATTTTTCGGAAAAAGTCATTTTCTCCGATGAAGCACATTTCCATATGAATGGCTTCGTGAATACACAAAATTGTCGAATTTGGGACTCAGAAAATCCTCATGTAATCCATGAGAAACAAATGCACCCACAACGAGTAACTGTCTGGTGCGGATTTTGGTCAGGCGGCGTGATTGGACCTTACTTTTTTGAAAATGAGGCCGAAATTGCGATGACTGTGAACGGCATTCGTTACAGGAATATGATAACGGACTTCTTGTGGCCTCAACTGGACGGCATGACTCTGGACAACATGTGGTTTCAGCAGGACGGCGCAACCTGCCACACCGCGCATGAAACAATCGACTTATTGCAGCAACGATTTCCAGAACACTTTATCTCACGAAATTCTAATGTCAACTGGCCACCAAGATCGTGCGATTTAACGCCGTGCGATTTTTTTCTTTGGGGTTCTGTGAAACCTCGGGTTTATGCCAATAAACCCGAAACAATTTCTGAGCTCAAATCGGAAATCCAACGCGTCATCGGTGAGATACAGCCACATCTCTGTGCAAAAGTCATGGAAAATTTCATGAAAAGAGTAATGGCCTGTCATCGGAGCCGTGGGGGTCATTTGCCGGATATTTTATTCCATACTTAATCGGAACATGTCTTCTTTCCAATACAATAAAAATATCACAACTCTGTCATAAAATACTTGTTTTTATTTTAAAATGAAAAAGTGCACTCTTACTGAGACACCCTTTATAAATATGCCTATACATATGACGTCTTGTAATACATTACATCTATTGTCTCAGTCTATGCAACACATTAATCTATTAGCTAACACAACAACCTTGCCAGCGTCACCGTCATCATCTTCCGTACGTGACAATTCTGCAGCACCGACTGAACGTGACCCTTCGTCTGGACATGTCGCAACTTGTCCGTTGTACATGTCTCAATGATTCACTTCGACGATTAATCTGCGATGTCGTCTTAGATGATCGTTGACGTGCAATTGGCTATATTAGTATCTTGGTTAGGTATTTTTCTTTGTGCATTGTTGTTGGTTTTTCCTGTTGATGTAGCTTGTGTAGCATTATCTGTATTGTTAGCAGTCGTATCTAGAACCTTCTCATCTTAAGTATTTGTTTCTTTCCTTTCTAAGTGTAACTTGACCCTACTTATCTATCTTTGCAATCTCATCAATGTAATTGCGTTAAAGCCATACTAGTGCTACCTGGTGACCCACCTAAAAAGTCCCTGACCCAACTGAAGACATTAAAGACGGACATGTACTGTGCCCATTGTTTCTAGATAAGCTTTTAGGCATGTTATAAGGAAAAAACATCAATTAGAACACGTAGTTCTATTTCATAGTTATGCTATTTGTCTGCAAAAGATACCTTGCTCATAAGTGTCTTATGATGTTTTAGTAAGATGTTTCTACTTAAAACATGGTGTACCACAAGGAATTATATCTTGCCTTGTTATTTAATTTCAAGTAACGCCTCAGTGACCACTGAACCTGCTGACGGTCAAAAGCGTGATTCTAACTACTAATTACCTTAATTACTATCTTATCTGGTTACAATAGAAACAGGTTTGTACGCAAATCGCGTGTTTGCCTACAATTAGGGGTTATTTACTTTTTAGTTCAGCCATTCGTTGCGCTGCAGTGCCTTCTACGTTAGGAAGTTCGTTGCGTTCACGTGTTGTATGGGAAATGGGAATACTCGTTTGTTTATAGTTAGTTATGATAGGAGTACTAAGTGAAAGTTTTGTTGTAGTATGCATATTAGTACTTTCATGTAACAGGAAATCGGTATTAACTTTGTGTGCTTCTTTTTAATTGAAGATAAATTGGAAGTCACTTGTGTCTTCTAAACTCTGTTCTGTGTCTTGGTGACGTTATTATCAGCACAGTTTTTAATTGTCCGTAGGATAATCAGTAATGTTAAATTCACTATCTTCATAAATACTAGTCTTTAAGTTGGCCGAGTATCGGCCATGGTCAATTTAATTATTTCTTTTGTATATTTTATTTTTTGTTCTGTCAATTTGTCATTAGTTGTCACTGTGTTATGCAAAGAAATAACGTCTTTATCTAAAACGAATCAACTACAAACAGTACAAAGGCGTGGTTACAACTGTACGAATGGAATTCTCTTAATGTCAAGCATTCGCCATTATTTACGGGTTATTATTACAAAACTAAATACCAAGGCCTATGGCTATCTACACATCACTTGGCTATTTATACGCGTAATTAAGACTTCGTTGTAACCTTTTGTCTGTCATATAATTAATCTATCAAAACGGTAATTGTTGGGTTTTGTAAAAAGTATTTGAAGCGTCTTTTTCAATGTTTACCCAAGATCTGCGCAAACGCAGCCGCAGGGTGTAACATAGACACGATTTGTCGTGAGTCTCATGTCGTCATACATGCTTATCATTATGAATTTATGATTGTCGTCAGAGTTTGTCAACTGGTGCTTTGTTTAAAGCTTCTTTGTGTTAGGAGTGATCAATCAGACTCAAATGTATTGGAATAAATCTGCAGGGAATATGATTATGCGTATTGCGATCATCAATGTATATTGGAACGTTGGTGGTTATTGCAACACTCAACCCCCATCCATACTGCTTGGACTGCCTTGTTGTTGTAGTGGTCGTAAGCACGACTGCTGAGCATGAGGTTCTGGGTTCGATTCCTAGGTCAGGTGAAGTGTTATTTGGTTTTTCACCAGGAATTTCTTAGTAGCAGCCACGGGGTCTGAATTTGTGCCCGGTTGATGGCAATAGTCTGAATTTGTGCCCGGTTGATGGCAATAGTCTGGCGAGACTATTACATGGAACTTAAACATAATTGGCGAAATGTGGGTGTACACCTCTGTCTAACCCTACAGGGTTTTCTGGTGTGATATTATGTTATGTGTTATGTCAACCCCATAGTGATTTGTTTTTGTAGCTTTTAGTTCATTTTCAGCAACGGACATTCACAAGACACTCTTTTAGCTCTTTGTAAGCTGAAGACTGTTTGCATGCTTCATCTCATGGCTAGGCAAAGATTTTTCTTCATAATCAATAGAATTAGTGACTCTTAAACCATGAAAATCCTCAGAGGCGATTACCTAGATAAAATCACTAACTAGAAAGGAAAATTTCTAAACCTTACATGCTCTGAAGATGTACGAATAGATAGCGATATTACGGCCATAGGAAGTTCCACTTACCACATTGTGTAACTGCCGGTTGATGCTTCGTTTGATTCATAGACTTGTTTTAAGTCTGAAACTGGGTGAAATATGAGCATCCATAGGATATCACTCGTTAGTTTCTAGCATCTTCATGATCAACATTACACTGTTATTCAGGACTAGGATTTCGTTCGCGACTTGGTCCGCAAAAATTGTGGTAGCTCGGCTAATATGCATGATTTAAATATAATTTATCGAGTAATGTAGCTTTCTACCAGTGAAATAATTTGAGAATTAGATCATTAGTTCCGGAGATTACCCCCTACACAAACTTAGAAACAAATTTTACCTAATATTAGCGTGGACTATCTATTCTAGATGGTGATAAAATCAAGCATTCATAGATTAACAAAAAACGATGAAGAGGACGGCTAATAGACCCGTCGGGGCTGCAGGTCCCGTCGGGGCTGCGGGTCCCGTCGGGGCTGCGGGTCTGCGGCGCAAGGGCTAAGAAGGAACATGGGTGGTTTTTAGTCAGTACAAGTCTGACACTACTTTTCGCTCTGCCCAAGAGCAGGAGGCGTTATTTGATGATTTTCGAAACGCCAAAGACAAAAAAAAACATGGACGGCTAATAGAGACTATGTGTAAGAACACACCCAACCTTAAAAACAACCGTAAAAAAGTACCATAATATTCCCCAGTTTACTTCGCATATTTTCGTAGTAAATCAGGAGTTCAGGACTTAGCAGACACCTATGGGAATGCAAATTCCACGCCAGAGAGAGATAATTTCTAGAATAGTTGGTGACGTTTCCTTAATTCCCGGACAAATTCCCAGACTAATGACATGTACTGGTTTGCGACAAAACGTCGCAATACATTACAATATTTTACTGGTTTTCGCGACAGTTCTGTATAAAACATTGTCTATCCAGCCCGGTCTTTACAAAATTATTGTGAATGGCTGTTGTTGTTGTGTTTTATTAGCATTTATGAAGCTGAAGTATTCGATTTATGTGACTTAGGTCGTATGTTCCTCAAAATGATTAATGGTATTTGTCAATCAATGCTCTGCCTACAATTGAATTTATGTTTGTGCTACTCATTTAAGCTAGTTTTTAGTTATTTCTTTATTGTATCTACTTGAATTAAATAAATTATTATTATTATTATTATTAATTCTCTGTGGTATGTCTGTTTCTGCCTTTCGTGTCAAGGTATCTTTAGGACGTTTCAAGTTGTCATTCACTATGTCTTTCGTTCGTAATTTTATGTTCAAACTGTGAATCTTAATGTTGATATTATAATTCAAAGGTCATGCGATGGAATTTGAGTTGTAATTAAGAATTAGACAGCAAAAAGGTCGGAATTGATATTTTAATTAGATTTGGAAACTTTAGGCTCGTGTTGAATGGACAGTATTAACAAAGATTTTTTGTCGTTGTCAATGACGAAATAAGCGAGAATTGAAGGATTGTTAAGATTCTGACATTGGGTCCTTTCTTAATGCTGTAAAGATGAGAAGTTATTATGTTGTTGCAACAAAAAGTTAGCCGATGTATCCTCCACCAGTTTATCTGTTATTTCTGTAACTATTCAGAAGAATAGCCACGTTGTTGGGCTTTGGTACTGCTACAGCGACGCGATAGACCTCGCAGGAGACGGTGGGACGAGCTCAACAGAACCAACGACCAGGAGTCCACATTGGCCCTGGAACGAAAGATTTGCAGGTAATTGGGAGACGCCTTTGTCCAGCAGTGGGGTGGCACAGGCTAACAGTAACAGAGAGACCCTGAAAAATCATCTGTTCAGAGCCACATCGAATCATTTACAAAACATGTTTCAGATTACCCAATATTACTGATCCAAATGTGTTGTATTCGACCTCGAATTCACCTTACAAAAGGGCCCCGAATCCCAAGAAAACCAAACAATGATAAAATCACACATTAGTCTAAGTACTGGTAATTACCATGAACATAACTCATTTACAACCGAGTGAATTCCCAAAGGTTTATTAACTGAGTATTGTCGAAATCGAGATTAATCGTGGGATTTGTATCACGACGACATTGTTTGAAGGTCGTTGGCAGACATTGAACAAAATGGAATAATATTTGTTGAGTTATTTACGGTCAACCACATGTTAGTTTAACTACGAAAACAGCTCTTAATGCTCAGAGATAAAGGTGCTATCAATGTCATATTTGGTACTTAGTATGAGTGTACTACACCCACTTGGACCTCTGGTCCATTGTTTGTTAGAGACATTTTTTTGTGATGCTGTATCAAGCCAATAAAAGAGGTACTTATGTAGGTACTTACTTCTAATGAAGGTTGTTCTAAAGATTGCTCGGATTGAAGCAAAAAATGGTGGATAATGTCCTCTTTGAATACAACTAATAATGTTACTATAATAACAAGCTAATGGAAGAATCTGTCTCCAAATTAATATTAATGTGGGCCGGAGGATGATAAGGCCTTAGGCCCGAAACACACAAAAAAGGCGTAAGGTGAAGGCACGAGGGACAGTGGGGACTGCTAGCAACGCGGAACATTCGACACATATTTAATGCATTGTGTTTTTGTTTAAGATAATAATATTTAAAATGTATAGAGGTTTTTGCGTGTACTTACATAATTGCATGCAAATGCTATGTAGGTCTGAGCTGTAAACGAGCGAAAGAGCTAAAACAATAAGTCGTTAATGTCAATTAGTAGGTAACAGAAATTAATTACGCAATGTTTATTGATTGCTTTATAATTGAACCTTAAGCCTAATTAACTAAGTCATAAAATCGATTGCACAATAGTCTGTAATTAATTATTAAGTTACAGATAGTAAAATTAATGTAATACGGTTAAATGTAGTTCTTTGAAACTTGGGACAAAATTATGTGTAGCTTTGAACTGCGATAGCCTACTGCGTTGATGTATGGTTTCCTTTGGTCAAACCCGCTACATACATAACACCTTTCATCAAATAACCCCTCTCGCTCTTGGGCAGAGCGAAAGGGAGTGTCAGACTTCTACTGACTAAAAACCACCCATGCTCCTTCTTAGCTCTTCATGTCGAGGCCGCGGTATCTTTTGCGAGCAACCCGCAGCCCCGACGGGGCATATAACACCTCGCCTATAATCTCCGAAGGGTTAGGCAGAGGTGTACGTGTACCTAACAAGTACACCTATATTTCGCTACTGCTAACCTCATCATTATCGACTCCTCACTCTTTACTGTAATTTGTGTATTTGACAGTCGTTATGGGTAGCCAGTGGCCCGAAAGTCTGCCGACCAGTCTTACCAAGGCGTATCGTGTTGCCCAGTACTGACTAGATTGTTGAGGTCAGGTAAAATACTGGTATTTAGCTGCTATTTTTGTTAAATTATACAATACGCACATGAATACGAAACATCAGAGGTTCATTCTCACTCCACTAGACTATCACTACTTCAGCCAAGGCTTCATTCGATAGCTCGCCGTCCGTCCGTCTTATGACGACGACAGGCCGTGTCGACGGCGCGTTCGTGTTCCACGCGCGCCTCAAAGAGATGTCAGCAACATGGGCCGACGCCCGTCGGGGCTGCGGGTTGTTCGCAAGAGATACCGCGGCCTCGACATGAAAGGCTAAGAAGAAACATGGGTGGTTTTTAGTCAGTAGAAGACACTATTTCGCTCTGCCCAATAGCTGGGGTTATTTGATGATTTTCCACCAGCCAAAAAAAAGGCTTCATTCGAACCTTTGTTGTATCACTAAAACCTTCGTGCTTACTAAAAATGTCCCTTATACGACAAAAGACAGACAGATTTTAACACACCAATCTATTAAACAAAAAAAAAACGTGCCTATGTACTTAAAATTAGCATAGAATACTCCTCTCCACAAACTATTAAGCACTTAACAGACTCTCAATAAAAGCCCGCAGCTATTTGACAGTACCGATTGGGTTCGGGTATTACAAACAATGCAGTCGTGACGTTCGGAGGTCGTCTGTAATGGCCTTTTTGTTGGAAAATGGCTTTTTGTTACGGTTCTACGTAGATGGGATTGCAGGCGTTTGGTGTTTTGTTGAAGCTAGTTTTGGATTGCAAATGAATAGGATATTGTTATTGCATTTATTTCTTGTTTTGAAACGTAATATTCTACAATAAGGTTTTATATGAGGTACACACTAGTGTAATACAGGTAGATGAATAGATTATTTAGCTGCATCCGATTAGACTTGAAGCCGATCCGAATATGAAAGGGGTAACCGACTTCCATCAAAAAAAGACAAAAGATTTCCACTATTTTGTGGTTTTTTTTAAAAGTCGGTTCCTTTTAGAAAAACGTTATTATTTTACCCTTTTCTGTACGTATAAGTTTGGCAAGAGCAGTGGTGGCTCAGTGGTAGCGGCCCCGACTTACGAACAGCGAGTCGTGGGTTCGAATTTCATCACCACTGCTCTCAAAACGGTGAAGGAAAACATCGTGAGGAAACCGGCATGTCTTAGAACCAAAACATTCGAAGACATGTGAAATCTACCAATCCGCACTGGGCCCGCGTGGTGGATCATACCCCATCCCTCTCCTAGAGAGGAGACCTGAGTCCCTGCAGTGGGAACATTATAGGCTGATGATAAAGTTAGGCAACATGAAACAACATTCTGGCACATGTTATTGTCGGAAATCTATCTTTAGATTAACGAAGTCCCCTTCAAATGAAACGTCTATAGATACAACACTAATGATCGCCAATCCATCCTTCCTCCGATCAATATAATCTACTATTATTGTTTCAACAACAGCTGTGCTCTGACGGAAGCGCTCAATTCCACCAATTGACATCGCGGCCATCTTCTATCGCAGGAGTCAATTGACTTTCTTTTTGTTCTTATTTAAATTATGGCCGAGGTTATGTGATCGTTTGTAAAGTTGATCTTTATTAATAAAATGTTGGAACCTTATTGGACAATTTAAATGTAATATTCTAGTCATGGTGACTGAGGGCCTAAGCAAGCTTTTGAAGCTTTACGTTTTGCCTACAACCGTTTTCAACAGGATTGTCATCAGCTTTTCATTAGCTAATGTCAAAAAGCCTAATGTTTTTGGCTTTTCCACCATCTTTAACGCTGAAAGAATGTCACTTTGTCTACCTGTGTCTTTGTGACCCTCGAGTATCGAATAATGAATATATCGAATATCTTCGAATTGAAAAGTGTGTGTTCCAAAATGGGACATGAGTGTTTTTGCAACTGCTCAGTGAAACATTTCCCAAAAATTACTCCTGTTCCTTTTTCCAACACAATTTTTCATTAACACATTATTGGGAACCTCTCCTTTCCCTTTTGTTTGTATTAACGAGCTTCTAGGTAACAAGGCCTTCACAGTCACACCCATAAACAACACTACTTCTGTCAAAACTGACGTTGCACCACGCCATAAAACAGCTGACTGTCAATTTTAACGAATAATCCTACTGCATACGCAGAAAAACGTCCAATTAGGAACTGCCAAAACTTTCATGCTGCATAAAATTCCGGTGCACAAAAAGCTGTCGGTGAAAAGTAACAGTTACTGAGAGTGAAACGGTTCGGATCCCGTTTGGTCGTGTGCGGGACTGAATGGCCCAATTGCGGGCCTTAGCGGGTCCTAGGACGTGAGACTGGTCGCATACCACTTTTACCAGGTCTCCATTGAGATTTTTAGGGTCCCTCGATACATTCATACGTAAAGTTGTGCCTTTTTGGTTCGTTTAATGGCTTTAAAAATAAGAAAATTGTGACAGTGATAGAATATAAAGGATGTTTTATTTTTGTAATGTGACATGCTGTCTTAAAACCTGTATTCGCGATCTAGTGAAACATGTCAAGTTTTATTTATAAGAACAAGGGATTTGCTTCAAGCTTTGAATTTGAGATATTCAGAAGTTTTTATCAAAAAAGGTTGATTAGCTGTATTTTCCTTTTTACTGACAAGCATCGTTGGTACTTGTTCTTTGGTAATTCATCCACGTGTCAAGAATTACGATGGGCATACGATTATTGATATTAGCGAAATATTATTTTGCCAATCTGTGTTCTTTTTCATTATTTTGTTTTATATAAGGTTTACTAATCCTTTTCACTGTCTTTTTGTTTTTACTTTATTTAAATATCTATTGTGTGACTACTTGTGAAAACTTGTAATTGGCCATATTGTTTTTATAAACCTAACTATTGTGTCTACCTAGCTGTAAGTTTTCCTAAAATAATAAAATAAAATAAAATATTAGCATGTCAATATTATCGCAAAATGTGTCATTGAACTACACACTTAGAGCAAATAAATAATGTTGACATTAACACTTTCTTTTTTTGCCAGCTTACTTAATATCAGCCAATTTAAATATTAATAACGATCATAATCTCATCCACAAAATTTGCATAATTATTAAATCTTTTAAAGAGTTACATAAACATAAAATGGTTGTACAATTAAGAATCCAGAGCACTCAAGACATAACAGACTTTAAAAAAACAAGTTCTTGTAAAACAAAAATAACCTCCTCCTTTTTTGAAGTCGGTTAATTAGGTCGTGAACGCTTTTGTTGCTACCGGGTCTCAATTTGTTTTGAGAGCCAGTATACGTTATTGATTTTTAATTAAATGGACGGTTTTTCACGTACATTTTTTGTTGTAAATTCGAGGTTTTATTGTAACAGTGCTTGGTCATGTTGCTTCAATATAAAACTTTTTGCTTGATTACATTTTTCCTTTTGTTATATGAGAACTGCTAGGCCTGTGCTTCCTCTCTTTTGACCACCACTTTATACCAGTTCCATTTGACAAAAGCTGATAAAGACCAGTCATTTCTCGTCCTCATTAAGGTCATCTGCGCTCCATGTAAAATACTGGTTTTCAGCTGCATCTGGTTAGACTGGAAGCTGACCCCAACATTAGTTGGAAAAAGACTAGGCAGATGATGATAGGGGGCATCTGCGTTCCCTTCTACTACACACAGAGTCAAAAATCATTGCTCAATTAAAATGTGTCACATTGTAGCCATCTCAATTTTATTACATGATAGCAGCATTTCAAGCCCTAAATAAAATCTAGCAAAACGTTCTCTGATACTACCGCAAAAAACAAACGACAATTGCAAAGGTCAAGGACAATGTTTCATGACGAAATTGATAATAAATCAATAAAAACACATCCTGTATCAAGAGCGGAACCAAAAAAATAATTGCTCATTTAAAAGCATGCGGACATTTGAAATTAAATTAAATGCTCTATATTATCTTTAATCGAATTAAAAGTATTTCAAACCAAGTCCAAATAAAAGCATTGGTTTAAAATATAATTAATCATAATAATAATTATGAATTCTTTGGCGATCGATATCTCAGCCCCGTTTTCACGAACACGAAGCAGTAACTAAAGGAATGCCTAAATATTATTTGTATTGTTGGAATTTCAACTGCCTTATTGGTTTAGTGGTTGCAAGCGCGACTGCTGAGCATGAGGTCCTGGGTTTGATTCCCGGGTCGAGCAAAGGGTTATTGGGTTTTTCCTTGAGGAATTTCTCAGTAGCCGGCTGATGGGAATAGGCTCAAGATAACTGGCGGAATGTGTGTACTATTATGTACCTGCACCTCTGCCTAACCCTTCGGGAATTACAGGCGTGTTGTTATGTAATGGATTGAACTATTTTATTAAAGCATGCACTGAAATTTGCTTTTATTAAGGCATGCACTGAAATATGACTGATTGTTACTAAACGGTTCCAAAGATCAGTTCTTGTATTGGTAATGTTTGTAATAGTTTCGAACGATTATAAATTATCTACGAGAAGTAAAGAATGGACTATTTTTGAGTAAGGTCGTTTAAATCACGGTGTGATTGACCTCCTTTACGGAGGATTACAGTTTCATTGTAACCGACAGATTAGCAGCACCGATTTATTTGACGTCCGTTTGTGAGATTTATTTGGATAACAGGTACTTATTTGACACTGAACCCTATTCACCAGACTGCAATGTCTTAATTTCTAACTTCGCTTTTCAAAGGTATTTACGGAATCCAGACTAAAGTTATTTTTTAGAATTGTCTGATGGTTTATGCAGGCCTAAGATAGTCGCACGAATGAGGCCGTAGCTGAGTTGTTATCGTCAACTGCGGATTACTTAATAATTAAAAAACCGGAATAAAAATTAAGTTAGAGTTTACCAGGCTAGGCACTGGCCACACTATAACGAAAAAGATAATTAAGTTAGCGCTCAAGATCAGCTGGTCATCTTAATTGAAAAGCGACCAAACGGCGCCATCTCGCGGCGAAGTTTTTAGCAAGCAACTTCATGGAAGCTGAATGAACATTTCAACCTGCTCCAATTCACTGCAAAGATTCATCTGACGTCACGCAGATACAGTCGGCAACATACAACCCCAAAAATAATATTTACATCCAGCACATTGACCTACAGCCTACATTCTAAATACTTTGCCAAAATATTTGTGCCACCGATAAGAGAGAGGAATATAAATTGTTAATATAATGTGTATGACGGTAACCAGCTGTTCAAACATCCAGGTGGTAAAGAAATTAGTTCAGGAGGTCAAGGGACCGTATTGCTGTTTGCTTAGATGGCCATAGTGACCGTTATTTTCAATTATTCGGGTTAGTGATTCATATTATTATCTTTGGAAATCTTTTTTAATTATCTTGCATCATTATCTGCCTCGCAATAGGTAGACTTTTCCCAAATATATTGGGGTCAGTCTAACCGTATGCAGCTGAATAGATGCTGCCAGTATTTTACAAGAAGCGACTGCATATCTGACCTCCACAACCTTCTTAGTACTGGCTCTTATTGACTACCTATAATATCTGCCAAAGGGCTACAATTGACAGCCGGAACCGCTGAGTCAGTGACCTGTCTTCCCCTCTTTTGAGAGGTCAGGTAATATAGGACACTGACCTTTGTGAAAAGTTAGTACAGTAAGGTACAAAGACCGTAAGATCCAGTGCCACGGCACAGATTTGCCACGGTTTATCCTCTATTTTGATTAGATAAAAAACAGTTCCTTGATAATTTCTTCCTAGAATAAATCAAAAATCAAAATCAAAATCAAAAGTCATTTATTCAAACTAGGCTGATAATCAGCACTTTTCGAACGTCAAAATTTACTTTACTTTACTTTACTCATTTACAAGTGACAGTCCCCCAAAACGCCCACCCTTCGACACTTCCTAGTGTTTTTTGCTGGAAAGAAGAAGTGGCGGAACAAACTCCCCAGCAACACATCTGTCTGTTTGGTTAGAAGAACCAGACTCGATACAATAGAAAGGTGTAACTTAATATTACGATTGATTACAGACACAAGTCAAAAATAAAAAATGTATATAATAATAAAAACATAAAAAAGACATAACATGTCAGTAAACTAATTTTGGAGAAAGAACATAAATAACAAACACACATTGTCTTGTGTTCAACTCAGCGACCAACTATTCCTATCATTTAAGTAGTCGTTAATGGAATAGTAAGCTTTTAAACAAAGATTAGATTTTACTTTGGCTTTAAATGCATTAAATGGCAAGTCTAGAAAAGAAGATGGCAATTTGTTATAAAATGTTATACCGAGCCCTACGAATGAATTATGAACTTTGTGAAGCCGGTGAAAAGGAGCGCGTAGTTTATGCTTATTTCTAGTGTTAAAATTGTGAATATCACTGTTTTTAGTGTACAGGTGAATATTTTGTCTAATATATAAAATGTTGGCAAAGATGAACTGAGAAGCAACCGTGAGAATACCAATCTCCTTAAAAATATCTCTAAGAGAAACTCGGGCACCCAGCTGATAAATTGCACGAACTGCTCGCTTCTGCAGAACAAATATATTTTGAATATCAGCAGCTTTGCCCCACAGCAGAATACCGTAGGACATAACGCTGTGAAAATAACTAAAGTAGACTAACCGTGCTGTATCAACGTCAGTGAATTGTCTTACTTTTCTGACGGCGTATGCGGCCGAACTTAGCCTTCCCGCTAGGCTTGATATGTGTAAGCCCCATTGTAATTTTGAATCTACTGTTATGCCCAGAAATACAGCAGAGTCGACAGTTTCCAGCTCTTGATTGGCGAGGATAATATTGGGACCTAGATTTCTAACATTGGGTAAAGCGAACTTAATTATTTTAGTTTTCTTAGCATTAAGAACAAGGTTGTTTGTTGTGAACCAATCCGTGACCATTGACAGCGTGCTGTTTACGTCGTCAAAATCGTGTCTATTCCTATCTACTTTAAAGATAAGAGAGGTATCATCTGCAAATAGCACAACGTCACAAAAACCTTTTAAATAATATGGTAGGTCATTAATATAAACCAAGAATAAAAACGGACCCAGTATTGAACCTTGAGGTACACCAAGCCGAACCGGTAGTCCGGAAGATTTGGCGCCATTTACGTCTACACATTGGAATCTATAAATAGCATTCAAAAGCCTCCAATTTCTACTAAATATGCAAGAGACACCAACAACTACACACGTTAACAATCATAAACTTATATCGATCTTAGATAACCCATAAAAAATCCCCACACTTCTACAGACTACAAACTGCATATTTGTTTAGATTCTTCAGCCCATAGACTTTCTCCCCCCAAGGTCGTGTGTGGTGTGTCACCATTGTTCATTGTCCATTGTTCCTATGGGAAGCTGGTTGATGGAGTCATGGCTGACGGGGAATTGTTATCAAGAGTTGATGGTTTCATTCGGATAGGAAAGATGGAAGTTTATCGGAGGAAAGATGGGGTCGGGAAACTGGTTTGTGGTTTATGGGAGTGATGTTATTAATTTTAGCTTTTGTTTGGTTCATTGAAGATTAGAAATAAACCTAAAAACTGTTTGCCTCTGCCATAGGTGTCAAAAAATTATGGTAGCAAAAATAATAGGACCATAACAATATTTACTAGCCTGTTACTATCCCAAAAGCAAATAAATCAGGCTAGGTGCAAATAAGGTTCAAGGCAAAGGAATATTCTCATATAAAGAATGACTAGTATTAATCATCTCGGTGGCTCAAAGAGAAATAGCGAGCGACGAACTAAATCTCATAATATCGATCCAAGTACTTACAAAAAAACCTTAAACCATCTTGAATTGTCTTTAAAGTAGTGATACATTTTGCAGATAAATTTAAACCTTATTTCAAAGACCACAGCCAGCAATTCAGTTACTATAATCCTCAGTCCTCAAAAGCTTTCATCAAACTATATCCTTAAAACTATTTTAATCTTATTACGGACTAGAAAGTTCTAAACTCATGACTATTAAGTTGATACAGTTATAAATCGTCCAGGGATTAGACCCGAGGTCTCAATCCCACTAAATCCCTGAGCGAAAGTGGAAGACTACTTGACAAGTGAAGAGCTGTCAGTTGTACGTGGATCATGGAGCAGGTAAGGAACAGAAGGCTCAGTGAACAGAAAGCAATGATATGACAGAAACTGAGGATATGAAATGTGGCTTTGTGTAGCTGAAACTAAATCATACATTTTTTTTTTAAATAAAGTGTCCTACTCTTGCCTCTTGACTGAAAGCAGCGCACAGCGGTGGTCCAGTAGTGGCGGCCCCGACTTACGAACAGTTAGTCTTGGGTTCGAACACAGGCAGGCGCATTACTTTGTGTAATTTATTTTATGACCGCTGCTCTTCTTCGCGTCTTAGAACCAAAAATATCGAAGACATGTGACATCTACCAACCCGCACTGGGCCGTGGTGGATTATAGCCCATTCCGCTGCTAGAGAGGAGGCCTGAGTCCTTGCAGTGAGAACATTATTGGCTGATGATGATGATGACTCTTGATCTCAACCTTATCCTGAGGACAGAGATGAGGTCGACGATGAAACAAGCTAACCCTAAAGAAGCTTATTAACTTAAATAGACTTGGGAACACCGACGCAGTTATTCGTATAGAAAGTATTATTCCAAGTGTTTTGATTGAAATCTAGCATCCAGAATATGGCACTTAAAGTATCGAAATAAAGTTTAAAAAATAGTTTTACCAGCAAATATTCTGTGACGCACAAGACAGGGCTCTCGTGCAAAGAAAAACTTAGTAATGGTACTGCTGCTTATAACTTGGGTCTTAACAGACCAGATTTCTTATTAATGATTGATATCCCTTACCGTTAATTAGTAGTGACTTAGATTAACTATAAAACGGATCTATAAACTTCTAAGTCACTATAACTTAGGGCTCATGAGACTAAGCGTGATCAGAGCTTCTAAACTACGTTTGACAGCTTTTACTGTCAACATTACATTCGTAACTTGATTAAGAAAGGGCCTCGCTTCCCAAATCTTTGTTTGCCAAATATTATTTCGGTATTTACGTGTCTTTGTGACGTATACGAAACAAACCTTCTGCCCAAAATCGATGTGAGCTGTCAGTAAATGTCGCACAAGTAACAAGTAGGGCAGTGCGTGTGCGCCGAAACTGTTACACAAATACCTTGCGATGTACTTAGTACTTGTCAAAGCATTAGGGTTACCATCAGCCGGGATATGTGCGGCTTTTCGGCCCTTCAGTTGGCTAGAGCTAAAATGTAATAAAGAGATAAGATAAAGTACTCATTGCTTAGCTGCTCATTCTTAAAAAAATCTTTCATTGATATAAAGCTAGACTATTGCTGAGTCCCATAGGATATGTTCCAGGTTAAAACCAAAAACTTCACGCTCACGAAGTCACAGGCAGAAGATAGTAGATGATTTAAAAAAACTTTAATCAATACTTCTCATTAAATAAATTTGCCATCGACATCATCGTCAAGTGTGCAGGTGTCAGGGCATGCAGCGCAAGATGGAATGAATACTGAAAAATAAAGATTTTAAAGTATATTGTCCAGATTTGTAGCAAACTAGCGGACGTCACTCGGTTTCACCCGCGTAGTACCCGTTCCCGGGGGAATACAGGGATAAAAAGTTTAAAGCTTATGTCACCCGGGGATAGTGTAGCTTCCCAACGGTGAAAGAATTTTTGAAATCGGTCCAGTAGTTTCGAAGCCTATTCCTAAACAAACAAACAAATCTTTCCTCTTTATAATATTAGTGTACGAGTAGATTTCCGCCTTTTGTCGTGCCTTTTCAAATTGGTAACCCTACGTCCAATGCGCTTAGTACTTGTCATTTTGTGAGCGTTCGCTGAATTGTAATGGATCTCTATCATTTTTTATGTGGAGTTTCTGTATCCGTGCATTTTCCCTTCGACGATAAGCGAAAGCAATGCTAATGTGTGGTTTAACTTACCTGTGTATACTGAAGATGTGTGTTGTAAGTTTTACGTGACAATATTTAAGAGAATTATGGTTTTGAATGAAACGATGGCTGGACTGTGTTAAAGGCTGAAATGGTAAGAATTGATGTGTCTGAGATGACGAGTAATTATGGATGAAGGAAACATGCTGCGCCGACCGCAAATAAGATAAGGGCGAATGATGATCGTTATGAATCGCTATTTTCAAAATTCTTCTTTAACTAAAACAGAAGCATCTGTTATTACATTATATTGAATTTTAAATCCAAAAAACGGTCTCCCTCCGGCTTAGAATTTCGACCCAATTTTCGGAAGCACGAAATAGGATTAAGTTGATGAACTCACCACAATATACGCCCCGGATTCGGAAGTATGCCAGACTCATCGATACTTCCTGATTACGTGTTTTGGTATAAAGCAGCTGGCTTTATTGTTTCGGAAGTTTTTGTCTGGCTAGATTTTAACCCTGTTAGTTTATTTGGTGTATCTTAGTAGAAGAATTCAGACAAAAGTTTAGTAAAATAGGGATGTTTACTGACTACAAAAAAATACGATTCTAATTAGCCCGTCTGTTAGATTATCGAAAAATATTGGATTCGTATTTTTTGTTTTATCAAATCAATAAAAATTGACGAAGATAAAACGCGTCAAAGATTTTGAGTGGGGGTTGTGACGTCATGCACTAACCGGTAAAAAATGTCATACTAATGTCTTAGAATATGACGTCGCACGAGTTTTTAAAGCACTGTATCGTCTTCATTGTTTGTTTACGTGAAAAAAGAAAAAATACGTGTCCAATATTTTTTGGAAATCTATCTGACGGAATAATTATATATTTTTTGTTAACTACCCTATTCCAAGAGCGTATGCCATAGGTACTCATTATTCAAGTCAGTGGTCCGAAAGCCTGACTACCAGTCTTACCAAGGAGTATAATAATATTACCCAGTAGTATCTGGGTTGTGCAGGTCAGATAGGCAGTCTTTCCATGTAAAATACTAGTAAGTATTCAGTTGCATCCTGTTATACTGCCAGCTGACTCCATAGTTGGATAAACCCTAGGCAGATGATGATGTCTCAAGTCAGTAAACCCTCACTCATTAACACTACCGACCGAATCAGGAGATATTAACCACAACATCATAACAAGAAGTTCCCTAAAAGCAATTTGAACTGACAACCATCGCACAAATAATTTCTCTAAAAGCACAACTCAAACTTTCATTTCCAAAACAGAGCATCCTTTGATTTCTAATTAAGCCCCGTAAAAGGTATCCTTCGGTGTGTGTTCCCGTTCATAACCGCATGATAAGCTGTGATAAGCCAAACCAGATGTTAGTAACAGATAACAGTCGGTCTGTTAGAACTTGAGGTTCAAAGAGTTTTGGAAATGTGATGGTAAACATGTGGGTGATAAGGTGTACTTGTGGGAAGGTAGTGTTATCTGTGAAAGCTTATTCAAGTTTCTGTCTTGGACTTTCATTGTTTCCTACCTCAAGGAGTTTGTTTGAATGGGGAAATCTATGTTATCTATCTATAAAACCATGTTATCCAACTATGAGCCAAAAGCGGCAAGATGGGCAGACAACATAATATCTAGATCAGCGCAATAAAGCTGTGCTTAATTATTGCATACGATTTTAAAGTTAGTGTGTGATGTTGACTTGCTGCACGCGTTGGTCCAAACTGTAAGTGTAGCAAGTACCTGCTTAAATAAATAAATAAATAATGTAGTTGGCATCGGGGGGTTTACCTGGGTGAAGCTGGAATAAAACCGTGTAGCCTCGCAGCTGCAGTGGGTGAAGTTGGGCTGTGTGTGGATGATGTTGATGAGGAAAAGACTCAGTCTTCTTCAGACAAAATCTTAGTATTTCAATGCATGGATTTTTCCACAAATGAAATGCCATTAGCTATAAGCTTCATACCTTCGGACACTGGGGAGTACAAGTACCTAATACTTCATACCATTGTGTGAATCCATCATTTAGTTGCAAGCACTCATTTTATTGTCTTCCACAGACATTATCTACGTGTACATTGGGTACATAATCGCGTGACTGCACTAATCACTGCGTTTCCCACACTCTATTGTACTTAGGTTTCTTCTTCTGGGAATTTGAGAGAAAAACATTGTGTCAATAGCATGTCATCTCACTGGTTGTTGGCGTACAGTTAATTGTGATGACGTGTTGAAAGCCGGAGTTTAGCTGCCCTCTTTGACACGACTATCTGCGATCAGTAAGGAAAAGAAATAACTATACATAACATAACATGATGCTTGTAATCCCCGAAGGATTAGGCAGAGGTGTATCTTACATGTACACTCACATTTCGCCAGTTATGTTTAGCATAATCAGCCTATAATGTTCCCACTGCTGGGACTCAGGCCTCCTCTCTAGAGAGGGACTGGACTATAATAAACCACGCAGGCCCAGTGCGCCTTTTGCCTATTTTTTTTTTTTTGGGGATAGGAAATCATCAAATAACCCTTCCCGCTCTTGGGCATAGCGGAAGGGAGTGTCAGACTTCTATTGACTAAAAACCACCCATGTTCTTTCTTAGCCCTTGCGCCGAGGCCGCGGTATCTTTTTTGAACAACCCGCAGCGCCGACGCCTCTTGTCATCAATCGGCTAACCAATCCAGAGTCCGTGGCAACTACCAAAAAAATCTAGATGGAAAAACCCAAGAACATTTTGCTCAATCTGGGACCTCATGCTTAGCAGTCACTTTTGCGACCACGAGGTAGTCTACTGCTACTAACATCATCATTCTCTTGCCCTTATCCCAATTCATTTGGGGTCGGCGCAGCATGTCTTCTTCTTCCATACTTTTCCGTTGAGAGCAGCTGTGGTCCAGTGGTGGCGGCCCCGACTAACGAACAGTAGGTCGTGGGTTCGAACACAGGCAGGCGCATTACTTTGTGTAATTTATTTCATCCCCGCTGCTCTCAAAACGGTGAAGGAAAACATCGTGAGGAAACGCCATGTCTTAGAACCAAAAAATTCGAAGATATGTGAAATCTGCCAACCCGCACTGGGCCCGCGTGGTGGATTATAGCCCATACCTCTCCTAGAGAGGAGGCCTGAGTCCCTGCAGTGGGAACATCAGTCTGATGATGATGATGACTTCTCCGTTACTCGTCATCTCATGAGACACCTCTAAAGTCTAGCTACCAACATGCAGACTAAAAACTTTCTTCTCCAATCTCCAACTACATAACTATAACCTGAACATCTAAACTGCACCACGTACTCCAATCCCAGAAGCGTTGTTATCGCGGCAATCACGCAGCAGAGCAAATACTGTCTGACCGATAGCGAGGTCACTGACCCACACCCACTCTTGTGCGTGCAGCGTTACAGTGGCGGTGTTAGCGGTAGTGCAAGTGGGATCGGTCCTTCAAATGTTGTGGGAAGTTATTGTTTGAAGAGGGCTTTGATGTGTCTCTCATGGTTATTTGTTTTTAAATTAAGAGGGCATACTGGATTAAAAAGAGCAGTGGTTGCGGCCCTGACTTACGAACAGTAAGTCGTGGGGACCCAGGCAGGCGCATTACTTTGTGTAATTTATTTCATCACCGCTGCTCTCAGAACGGTGAAGGAAAACATCGTGAAGAAACTGGCATGTCTTAGAATCAAAAAATTCAAAGAGATATGTGATATCTACCAACCCGCACTGGGCACGCGTGGTGGATTATAGCCCATCCCTCTCCTAGAGAAGAGGTCTGAGTCCCTGCAGTGGGAACATTGTAAGCTGATGATAGTGATGATGATGGTTTGAGGTCAGATAGGCGTTCCATAATGTAATACTGATATTCAGCTGCATCTTTTAGCATCTGCATCCGTTACACATGAACCAATCAAGCTACACAAACCAGTTTAAGCGTATCTCACATTGTATAGGAAATCTATACAAAGCGAGGCCATGTTATACTGTATATGTGTATTAAAAAAATACACTACCGTAACATTTTTTTAAGTTTATCTAAAATCACATTTTTTTTTCAAATATCGCTTAAAAAAGCTTAACCATCAATCACGATCGGTAGTGAATGATAGGAAACCAAACATATTATGTTTGTCTAGGTATCCTAATTTAATAGAGACCACTTACAATAGTTACACCAGTTTTCCATCAGGAATTTATCAATAACAGCCACGGAGTCTGGATTTGTGCCCGGTTGATGGCAATAGGCTCGCCCCTATTACATGGGACTTAAACATAACTGGCGAAATGTGTGTGTACTATTAGGTACACCTATGCCTAACCCTTCGGGGATTACATACGTGATGTTATGTTATGTTACAATAGACTCAACTTGATTGACAGAATCACTTACGTAATCAATAACTTGAACTTGTTATCAAACAGAGAAATGTGTGGGGTCGTCGACCTGCCGTACACTGTTGCGTGCGTGGTGCGTGAGGTGAATAGCTCTGGTGCAGTGAAGCTGCGGCAGTAGGTGAAGTTGGGGCTGCCTGTGAGATTTGTGGTTGAGATTACAAAAATCAGATGCCGTTTCAAATTGTATCGAATATTTTTTTCTCATATTACAAAGAGAGGCTTTATCACTGAAAATGATATTACTTTTAATCGCAATAATGAAAGGGGTATCATAATATTACCCAGAACTAACTGGGTTGTGGAGGTCAGATAAGCAGTCGCTCCATGTTACATACTAGTAATCAGCTGCAACCGGTTACACTGGAAGCCGACCCCAACTTAGTTGGTAAAAGACTAGGCAGGTAATGAAGATGATGAATAAAACTAGAGGTCGGGGCTGCGGGTTGTTCGCAAGAGATACCGCGGCCTCAACATATATGTTGAGGCCTAAGAAGGAACATGGGTGGTTTTTTAGTCAGTATAAGTCTGACACTCCCTTTCGCTCTGCCCAAGAGCGGGAGGGGTTATTTGACGATTTCCCACCCCCCAAAAAAAAAAAGGTATTGAGTTAGCCCTTACCTTCTTACCTTTGCATACAGTTCGTAGTTTAGTATGACATTGTTTTCTGCTTCCGTACTATGATTTCCCCTTGTTTAAGAAAGTGTTTTTATCAAACAACAAAGTATTTAAAAAAATACAAAATATCGAATTTACAAATGCTTTTTTTTCTACTTTCAAAATAAAATCTTTCACTACTTTTCCACCAAGTTGATCTACTGCTCAGCATGTGCTATGTACAGAACTGTTATTGTAATAACGTTGCATAGCAAAATGTGACCGCTTGATCGCTCACGAACATTTACGGAACAAAAGGTCATAAGCGGTTATTATATCTTTCTAACAAAGTAAATACTTTTCTCTGCTTTTATGAATCACATAACGCCTATAATTCATGTGACGTAAGACAGAGCTGTACCCATATTTCGCCAGTCTGTTATGTATCATCATCATCATACACAGCCCATCTTCACCCATTGCTGGGTTTAGGCCATAGATGCCCTGGAGTATAAATGTGGTGCTGCCCTACAAAAATCATCATCATCATCTTCCTGCCCTTATCCCATTCTATTTGGGGTCGGCGCAACACGTTTTCTTCTTCCATTCTTCCCTGTTAGACATCAAGGTGGCATTTACTCCTCACACAATTCATCCATCATTCCCATCCAGCCATCCTCTCCCTCTCCATCCATCACTATGATTTTTGTGCTGCTTCCTCCACAAACGATGGGACATTAATATCGTGTCCTGCCTCGCCTGCCTGTCCTGTTGCTTGCGCATCACAGGAGCTGATAGACGCTATTGAAAATGCCAAAGTCGCCAAAGTTTGAACTGATTCAATTGAAATTATCATCGAGAATTTGACACCTTATCAATCAGGTTCTTCCCGCTAGACTGGAAGCCGACCTCAACATGTTAGCAAAACCCTAGGCAGACGATGATGAAGACGCTAAGAAGACTGCATGTCATACATAATATTATAAAATACCACGTTTCTCTACTTCTATGTTAAACATTTTGAAATTGTTGTGGATTGAAGTTTCCTGGTTTCTGTCGTTTGATAATAATCTACAGAAACTGCGGCATATCTTGGAAATCAGCATCGTTATCGATTGATTACTTAGGCTGTAAGGCTTATCTGGCTAATAGTTTCCTGACAGTCTGACAACCAGTTTAAGCCAATAACTCATGTAGGTATTTGGGGTTGGTAATCAAAATAACTTCCTGATTTAAAAAGTTTCTTTAATTACTACTTACAAGTGCTCTCAAAACGGTGAAGGAAAACATCGTGAGGAAAACGGCATGTCTTAGAACAAAAAAATTCGAAGACATGTGACATCTACCAACCCGCACTGGGCCCGTGTGGTAGATTATAGCCCATCCCTCGCTTAGAGAGGAGGCCTTAGTCCCTACAGTGGGAACATTACAGGCTGATGATGACGGGGTACTTAAAATAATATCCTGTTTTAAAAAATATTTTTGCTTCTTACATTCCTGTTTGTCAGCATATTACAGAACATAAAATCTTGCCTGTAATCTGAAACATGACCTCTGCAGTTAACGTCAAAGTTCGACCTGAGAAAGTGTAGAGACGATGATATTTGAAACTTAGTGTTAAATTTGATATTCAATGATAATTTTGATACACGGTGTTGATATTATAGAAGAGGTTAGGATATAGGAAGTACCTATGACCTTTAGTAAGGTATTCCGGTATAGGGTATGCGTTAAACATAACTGACGTAATGTGTATTCAGTAGATACACCACTGCCTAACGCTTCGGGGATTACAGGCGTGATGTAGATTTCATTTATATAAAATTATGTCTGGTTGGTACAATTTCACAGATTTTGTCATGCAATGGAAATTTTGTATTCCAATTCTGGCTTCATAGATTCATAACCCCCTTTTTATTGGGGTTTGTAAATCATGAAATAACCCCTCCCGCTCTGGGCAGAGCGAAAGCGAGTGTCAGACTTCTACTGACTAAAAACCACCTATGTTCCTTTTTAGCCCTTCATGTCGAGGCCACGGTATCTCTTGCGAACAACCCGCAGCCCCGGCGGCCATCCATTCATCTTTTCTTTGCCCTTTTGGATGGAAATCCATCAACATTAATATCCATAAATTTTCACAGTCACATGCGTTTCGTTCCTCCTCATTACATGACCATGCCATTACCAAGACAGACTTCCTTTACATTTTTCTGTTCATAGATTGATAATGTAATAGTCGTATGGGCATGTGATGCGGAGGAATGAGGAAAAAGTCGTGAGGAAGGTTTTGAATATGAATGTGGAAGGATATAAGAGTAGAGGAAGACCAAAGAAACGATGGATGGACCGTGTTAAGAATGGTATGGTAAGAGAGGAGGTGTCTCATGAGATGACGAAAAACAGAGAAGTATGGAAGAGGAAGACATGCTGCGCCGACCCAAAATGAATTGGGATACGGGCAAGAGAATGATGATGACTTCATAGATTTATAACCCTCCTTTTTCGTCGTAATCGGGTAAAAAATAACAACGATTTCCTCCATCACCTGAGTACCATTCAAGCTTCAAAGCAGGCAGAAGACATCGCTACCCAGTATCTTAACATCGATGCAATGATCAAACGATCATTAATACTCGTCCATACGACACCGGTCTGCGCGGGCGCACCCGGCGCCTACGCACTGTGACACCGATGTTGCGTAACGCCCGGTAAGGTCATCAGGCGGAGTTACTGACCCTGACATGTTACATCTTCAAGCTAGCTGTGCTTTATGGGGGAGTAGGGTTTCAAGTTGTTGGTTATATGCAGCTGTTTCTAATGGAGAACTGCTTTCTTGATACGGAGGATTATCAAAGATCTTCTCTATAATTGAAGTTGTTATTATGTAACTAGGTAGTCGTAAAATACTGGTATCCAGCTGCATCTGTTTAATAATATAGTTGGGAAAAGGGAGCTGATGATGGTAATGATGACTGCCTCGTTTGGTCGAGTGATCGCAAGTGTGGCTGGTGAGCATGAGGTCCTAGGTTCGATTCCCGGGTCGGGTGAAGTGTTATTAAGTTTTTCCAACAGACATTTCTCAGTAGCAGCCGTGGAGTCCGGATTTGTGCCCGGTTGATGGCAAGGCTCGCCCCCCTATTACATAAGACTTAAACATAAATTATAATAAAATAAAATTTAACAAACACGTGTATTTCATAAACACAAGTGTGTTGCGCATGCGCACCTGCGGACAACTCTCACCGCGCAGTTTTTATTACGAGAGTACTTATGAGACAAACATATTGATTACATTGATTATCTCGATAAGTATAGATAAACAGTGTTTATGAGCTATTAGTTGATTACACCGTCATTTTTATTAAGAGAAAATGTCTATGGAAAATAAGTGAAACTACATGTGGATACAATAATATCTTCTTTACCTATTTTCAACTGAACCAAGTACTTAGAGAAAATCTATTTTAAACATGTGTCTCGTACCTGGCCAAAGAAACAGAACATCACGCCTGTAAATCCTGAAGGGTTAATCAGAGGTGTACCTAATAGTTATGTTTAAATCCCATGTTATGGGGAGCGAGCATTGATATAAAAACTAAAGATACGGTCGTCCGAACATCTGCTCGACGCGTTCGCCATACACCCGAAGAGAGCCGATCGTGGACTAGTTCAGTTCGGCTTAGGAAATACCGTTTTAGGACCAAGTTCGAGGCGTCATTGTAACATGCGGGCCGCCCAGTCCTTACGCAGTTATATGTATATAAGTCAATGGGAGCGAGCCTATTATATGATTTAGTTACCTTATATTATCCAATCCCAAATCATCCGCCATTTACGCACATTCCAGTAAACATACCTCAAATTAAACCCAACAAACCTTCCTACTTAAATTTCAAATCCCATATATTACGCATTAACGCCACTTGAACATTCAGTTCAAACCAAACTGCCAACTACGAATGCATAACCGCCATTTTGTAAGTAAAGCCACGTCCACACGATATGAAAATACCGCATATACGTCGATTACGTGCTAGCTTTTAACAAAACACTCACGATTTTGGTGAAAGTGCACGCTGTGTGTAGCGGTAACACTGCCAGTCTGAGCGTGCTCTAAGCTTAGTGCAGACCTTTTTGGAATAAAAGGATTTGAATTTGGAAGGATCGAATAATCGGATCGGGTAGTACAACTTATTTAAAAAAACAAGAATTCGTTTGTTTGTCCTGTTGTCTATTTGGTAAGTCATACTTTTTTGTTAAGTTTTTGAGTTTGGAACGATCGAATTATCGAGTTGGATAGTTTGAAAGTAGATTGAACAGCTTATTAGAAAAAAGAGAATTCGTTGGTTTTGCCTGTTGTCTCTTTGGTAAGTGATATTAGAAAAAAGAGAATTCGTTGGTTTTGCCTGTTGTCTCTTTGGTAAGTGATACATTTTTGATAAGTTTTTCGGAATTGTCTGGAACTCAAAATAGATCTCATAATATAAGTTTTTTTTAATATTATTATTATTAATCATAATACATAATATTGACACTAACATCATCGTTTACACTGAAAATGTGAGATTTACCATAAGGTAGGTCTGTCGAATTACGCCTTGAGGCTAATTTCGCCTATGCTAAATAACTCAGGTTCCGTAATAGATAAAATAAAACTTAATACCTACGCATCAAGGTTTATACATCCCGAAACAGCCCCAAGTCGCGCCCGCGTCATTCCCCACCCCGTGATTTAGTGTTCGACTGACGTCCGTGGCAAGTGGTCGCTGTGCCGTTTTTAACGCTAGAAACGGGAATTTCGCGGTAAGTTTTAAATGAAATTTGTTAGTTAAGTAGTAGAGCGTAAGGCTTATTTGTTGGTATGATTATTGTACCGTTGGTATCCAGTGTTTAAATAGTATTAAGCAGTCGATTTTCCATTATATTTCAAAATTATTAAGAAGTCTCCTCGATGGTAATTACGCCTAGGCGTTATTACCCATACTAAAAGCTACCACAGGCGTTTTAACCATCTCGTGAGCTTGCCATGAAAGGACTTTGTTTGCGCATTATGATCACGAATTGATTAATTTAGCAATTAATTGTATAAGTTTTGAAAAGTTATAGTAATAAGTTACCATACCTTTTCTGCAAAAGTAAAATAAATAAATAATAAGTTCATTGTTTCAGGATAAAAAATATGTCAACTGCACAGAAAAAGCGTGCCTCATGGACACAAAGTGAATTAGAAGCTGCTGTTACTGCTGTTCAGACAAAACAGTTATCCAGTTATAAAGCAGCTAGTAGTTTTAACATCCCTAGAAGAACATTACGAGATTATTTGAAGAGTGGAATGTCTAAACTAAATTTAGGTAGGAGATCAATATTTACTAAAGAACAGGAACAAGATTTTGTGAAAAGGATTATTAGATTTGCAGATTTGGGTATTCCGTTAACGCCAAAGATGATACGCAAACAAGCGTTTGTGTTTTGTGATACACATAACATTCCTAACAATTTTAACAAGGAATTAGGCATTGCTGGACGAGACTGGCTTAAGTTATTCTTGAAAAGAAATACCAATGTAGCAAAACGCAAAGCTCAATTTCTTAATCAAGCCAGAGGCCAAAAACTCAACAAAGCAATCGTTTCACATCATTTTAAAGAAGTGGAAAAGTTATATGACGAACTAGGGATCCGTTACAATCCAGAGAGGCTTTACAATATGGACGAAAAAGGTTGCCGTTTAACAATGCACAAACAACCTACAGTAATCGCTCTAAAAGGAGCAAAAAGAGTTCATTTACAAGCATCTGAACATGGCGAAAATGTCACCATCGTGGGTTGCGCAAATGCGCTGGGGAATCCCATACCGCCGATGATTATATTTAAAGGCGTTCGAAGGAAGCCAGAATTCGAATTAAATCTGCCTCCAGGTTCCACGGTTAGAATGGCACCGAAAGGAAGCATGACTTCAGAGCTTTTTATTGATTTCTTAAGACATTTCGCCAGATACAAGAGCTCAGGACACTGCCTTCTTGTATTTGACGGGGCAAAGTGTCATTTAGACTACAGAATTGCTGAAGAAGCGGATATACTTGGTATCACTCTGTACTGTCTACCTTCAAACACGACACATGAATTGCAACCGCTTGATAAAGCCTGCTACAAACCTTTCGAAAGTTACTGGGACCAAGAAGTTCTTCAACATTATTATAAAACCCATGCACAAAAATTAACTCGTCCTGATTTCAATAAGATTTTGTCGAAGATATGGTCAAAATGTATGACACATGAAAACATCACTAGTGGCTTCCGAGCAACTGGGTTATATCCCTTTAATCAAAATGTTTTGCCTGAAACCGCTTTCGCACCCTCAGTGTTAACGGAACAACCGGCACCTACGAATGAAGATCGAAGTGAATCTTGCGATATATCTCCAATGGCCACTGAAGAGGTCGAAGATTTGATGAATGTTCAGCAGACAACCCCACCACATACTGCATACTTACCAGAAGACGTCTCACCATCTCTGATTGAAAGTTTGAACACTTTTGACATTGATTTAGCGGCTCTAGAAATCACTCCACCGCGTTCACTGATTGAGTGTCTATCTCCACATGTTACTCCACCGCGCTCAACTGTTGTTTGGCCCGCTTCAGAACACACTCCACAGCATTCTCTTATTAGCAGTCCAACTCCACGTGTTACAAATCCAGACTCGCACATCAAACCACATCTTTCGCAGTTAACTCCGTCACACGAAAAAAGTCAACCATGTTACAGATCGCCGGTTCCTTCTACAAGTGGCATGCAAACTGTAAAGAGACTTGTATGTTATAGCACATCTACTGATGCTTCTGATTTCGAACAGTCTGACAGTGAAATGATTGCAAAATTTAACACAAGACCACTTATTCAACAATTTACAGATGCTTCTGATGGTGAAGATAGTTCTGACAGCAAAATGATGACAAAATTTATTACAAGATCACGTGTAGAGCAATCGTTACGTATTTATTCATCTGATTCGGATTCTGAAGCAAATCATGAAGACGAGGTACCATTGGCTCAGTTATCGCAAAAATCGCAGTTTCAACTATTTATGCCCACACCGAACTATGCAATCACCAAAAAAAGACCCCGTCGAAAGGCTTTGAATTACAAAGGCCAAAGAGTAACCAAAGATTTATTTAATGACCCGAAAGACATGAAAAAGAAAGCGGATCAAATTGAAGAAGCCAAACTAGCCAAAGGTAAAACTAAATCAAAAGAACTGAAAAAAGAGAAAACAGCTTTCAAGAGTAAATTAACAGAACAGAATATAATAAAAACGAAAAAACAAAAAAGAGAGAAAATAGCACAAACTAAAGGAAAAGGTAAAGAAAACAAAAGTGGGGAATGGTATTGCTATGCTTGTTATGAGGATCGCATTGCCGATATGAGATCATGTGCGAATTGTACAAAATGGTACCACGAGGAGTGTATCGGTTTGACAAAAAATGACTCAGAAGAATTTAGATGTCCTGATGGTTGTGACTGATTCTACGTAGATTTAGATAGGCGTTGCTACCTGAACCGGGTATAATAACGCCTAAATTAGATTTTTTTTTTGAATTTATTTTGATTTGATAATTTGTATACAGACTTATTTGATTATGTTTAAACTATGTGCCAATGAAAAAAATATATATATATGTTATTACCTTAGTTATTTTAGATATTTTTAACCTGAATGTTTATCTGATTTTTTTTTGTAAATCTTAAAAGAACTGATGATTAAGATACTCCTGCATAAACTAATTATTTTACTAATTATAGAAAATTGTGATAATGCTAAAAACAAAGTAATTAATTTTAAGAAAACTGTCGTAGGCGAAATTTTACTTTAGTAGTTTAATTGCGCCAAAACGATTGGGTTTATAAGTCTGATCTCTTTTCATTATTTTAATAAACATACCAATAGTATTTTGAGTTTTTTTTGTATGATAATAAACATACATCTCAAGAACACATTCTGTTTTTCATCTACATTTATCATTTTAGAGATATTTACGTTCATCCTTAAGTAGGCGTAATTCGACAGACCTACCTTATTTACTATTGGTTTTGAGTCCCCCAAACGCTTAGTAAACATGGTACCTAAATATCCCGTTTTCGGTGTTAAAGATAAGATTACCTAATAAGTTAATATTTGTAGCATTCTATGTAACTGCCTCTAAACTGAAATACTTCCTCTTCTTCTAACCATGTCGATTTTAAAGTGTGATCAGTAATTTGTCAGTATTTTCTGAGGGAATTACATACGGCTTATACATATAACTTTGCTGTAGAATGTAATGCGTTATAAATATAATTTATTTTCTTCATAGACGCTGTAGTATACATACATTCAGATACAATGTGTTATCCTCAAAGTAATAAGTACCTAGGAAACAGTCAACAAAATTCTTGTAAAATATGAAACCTATTATTTTACAAGCATTTTCAAACAAATTTTACAATCCTCTAATCTCTTAAATAACCCTTATTGTATGTAACTGGTGAAGTATACCAAAAACCTACTAAATCTACTAGAATATCATATTTAAAAATATTTATTACCTTCCACACCAGCTCACAAGTACACCTAACATATAAATCCGTCAATATGTCTTCTAGAACAACAATGAGACTGGTTTTACTACGCAGCGTACAGTCACAAACAAATATTAGCAAAATACAACATAATTGACAAGGTTTATAACTAGTAAGAAAAATCAAAGGACATCAAAAAATTCATTCACATCGATGTCGACGAGAATTGTGCCCAGAAGCCTAACAGCATTATCTAATTGGATGGCAATGCTGATTCTATCGCTAATTCTTTGCAAAATTCTTATAAAAGCTATATTCTCGAGGAACTTGCAAGAGATTTGACAACTGGAGATAACACCTATTTCTTGTTTAAGTATATGGTTAAATCAATACAAAAGCAGCAGTAATGTAGTTGTGTGACGGACGGATAGCCAAGTCGTAGTTCGAACAAATACACACAAATCTGATTTTTCGGATTATTGTGGGTGTTTTATAATCATCACTTGCTTCGGTGAAGGAAAACATCGTGAGGTAACCAGCACGAATTTTTTTATTTGTTGGCGTGTGGAAAATCATCAAATAACCCCTCCCGCTCTTGGGCAGAGCGAAAGGGAGTGTCAGACTTCTACTGACTAAAAACCACCCATGTTCCTTCTCAGCCCTTTATGTCGAGGCCGCGGTAACAACCCGCAGCTCAGACGGGAACCAGCACGCCTGAGGGATATTTCTCGACGGTATGTAGAGCCAAGTCAGAAGCCAATGGGGGGGATAAAAACTTAGACTCCAGGTTAGACACTAACCACACGATTAAGAAGAGAATACAGAATTACAAAATCTTTATAATTTGATTTGAGAAAATATGATTTAGTGATCTCGACTGTACATACCACGAACATTGCTACTCGTATATAAAATATCATAAGAAACCAGTCTTACTAGCTACACTTGAGACAATGAGGTTTCCATGTCACCCAGGAATTCTATTGTTTATACAAGTTATTATAAACTTGCTAATATGTGGCTATTTATTGTTATGTTGATTCGCTTGTTTTTCTTTGAAATTCTCAAGAAAAAAATAACTCATTTTAAACTTGCGGAAATCGTATTTTTACTCAACTGTGGCGGAGCCCGAAGAGGTTTTTGTTTCTAATAAAAGTGTACAGTTTTGTTGGTAGGTTATTTAGTAGTAAACTGTGATTACTTGTCTCTATTTCGAAGTTCAGACTCAAAATCTAAATATTTTATTTCACATCTAGACCTACATGGTTCGGGTTGGTCGTTTCCTATGGAGAAGAATCGGCAAGGAACTCCACAGCTGCTACCAACATTGCTTTTTTTTAAAAGTCAAAACTCCTTACTTCCGTGCAAAGGCTTCCCCCAAATTTCTTCAAAATGACTGTAATACTAACAGAAAAAACAAACGAAACATATGCCATTCCACAATCAGCTGTTCTTGCAAGCATTTGCACCAATGCAATATAAATCTATTATTAGCCCGTAAATAAAAATAGATTGGCGGTAGTTCGCCCTTTAACACAAGCTAAATCTGTCATTGGCTAACTGAGTGAGTATGCGTACTATAGCCACTAATTGCAGTACGTTTGTCTACCTAGCCTTTTAAGGCTTCAGGAGTGGAATTTATAATTGAATCGCGTCTGGCACCCTTTGTCTACACAGGTGTCCTACAGGGTATTCACATTTCGCCAGTTATGTTTAAGTCCTATGTAACAAAGGGTGAGGCTATTACCATCATCCGTGGGGTTGCTATTAAGAAATTCCTGCTGGTAAACCCAATAACACTTTGCCCGACTTAGGAATCGAACCCAAGACCAATTATGCAAGGCTGAATGCGGAAGGCGACAGACCAGGTGATTGTCGCGACTTAGGACAGACGTATGTCCAACAGTGGACTTGATAGAGCAGGTTCATTAATAAATCAATGTTTCAATTAAATAATTGCATTAATTAAGATAGCACTGGCGCTACTTTGATTGACAACAGAAAACTTGGAACAGCACGCGATGTTGAAAATTACATCAGGGAAAAAATGAACTACGAGCGATGACAACAATATTTTTGATAAAATCAGTAGTAATGTGTTGCCGTTCAAAATAATATCGTCAATAAATAATTTTAAATGTTCCAATAAACCACCAGCTTATAGTCACTCAGTCAAAATTAACAAAACGTTACAAATTTATCGTCAGAGTACACGCAAGATCGGCTCCACGTATCAATTAAAAACCACGCTTGTTTCCACACTTAAAATAATGCATTAATTATCACAACACGTTACTTTCCCCTCTCTCAGTAGCTTGGAAAACCGCGAAAGTTGGTTCTCAACGCAGTTTACGCTCAACCATCGTACCTGATAGATACATGAGAAACAAAACGAAACATTAAATCGATTTGACGTTTATAGTCGATTATTATCGATTTAAAATAACGATTGATTATTTTAAAAATAGAACGAGCGAGTGACAAACGACAGTGTCGAACAGTGAACTAAGTCTGGTTCTAAATTTAAACACGCATACCGAACGGAAATATAGAACGCCCAACGGATTGCATGTTCTAAATTTAAAACCCCGAATGCAGCTGCCAGTGTGAACTTTGTCGCGGGATTCCGCTTTCTTTAAAAAAGTAAGTTTGTTTTAAAGTTTGGATGATAGATTTAAAAATGGCCGTTTGTATCGAACGTGATCTAGGGGCGTGATGCAGTCGATCGATTGTTTTGTAATTGCCATTGATAGTGAAAGTGTCGTGTTTGACGGCCGCCGTCAGATTGTTGGTAAATATTTTCTAACATTTATGAACTTTCACTGATCGTAGTAACTAGTACTACAGTGGTTTCGAATAAATTGTTGTGTTACGCAATGATAGCGTGCACTGCAACCATTTGTTTGGTTGTCCTACTCATCAGTGTCTTAGACCACAAATTGCACGATGAACTCATTCATTCTATTCTAACCTGTTCGACAAATATTGATTATGTTTTGACGAAAAAAAAAACGCCAATCACTATGACCTTTGAAAAATGTCTTGCTAATGACATCATCAGACAATGATATATTAATTATTGTCTTTGAAAAACAAATCATTGCCTAGGCTGGTTTATAGACGTATAGCACGCATCAATCTGCAAGTTAAATGGGCCGTAGAAGAATGACGTGTATGAGGGAATTCAGCCGTGGCAGTATTGTCAATCAATGCCTTTTGTTGAAGATTTGTTTATTGTCTCCTCAACTCTTGTCATGCTGAACATATTTAATGCAGCGTGAGGCCCGGTTTCCACAAAAGCGGAGAGAAGCGGAGACGAGAGGAGATGTGCGGAAATCGGTCAATCACATTAGTTAAAATTTACATTTGGTCTTTCGCCCTTCCTGTGATTGGTCGAATTTGGCACATCTCTCCGCTCTGCTCGTTTCCTCTTTGTTGGATACCGGACCTGAAGGCACGCTGTTTTAACTATGAGTAGGTACTTGTATGACGAGATGATGAGAGCGGAAAAGTTATAAACTACCTTAAAAGCCTCGTAATTTAATACTAGGTACTCTTCCACTACATTGTAACGTGTACATGAGCACATATGCCCTGGAACTAGAGTCATCATATTTATCAGCAGCGAATAAAAGGCTCCTAACTTCTTAATAATGAAAACAAAATCCATTAGTTATCAAAAAATCTTGTTTTATGTAAACAAAAAAAAACTGAAAATTCTGCATTAATTAACTAGAATTAACTTGTTAAAATATTTTTATAATAGTACATTTTAGTCACCTCTTGATAAAACCCGCAGCTGTTACCATTACATCGTATTACGATACCAGCAGCAAAATAGACGTGTAATCGTAAAAAAAACTAATTCTTATGTAACACAAAGTAACACTTGAATACCAAAATAATCAATTAACCAGAGGTCATGTCAAGAGCAATTAATCTACTATCCGTCTACAATAAATATTTATGAACGACATAAAATAAATAAATAAAATAAAAACATCGTAAAATTTGATCAAGTCGACCTCCTTTGTAGTGTATCGTGTTTTGAATACACCTCCTTTTTGCTAACCTCCTTACGTAACGTTAGCGTAAAGGCTCTTTTACATAAGCAGTTTGTAGATTTGCATTTGCACAGAAGATTTTCGAAGAAAAATTCAAAAAATTGCTTTTAAATTAAATCATCATCATCATCCACATCCCGAATTCACCTACTGCTGCTATAGGCCTCTCTTTTCTGGTAAATAAATATAATAGAGATTAATTAAATTAGAGGAGATCGTGGCTATAGACAACCAGTCTTGCCAACCCATTACTAACTGGGTTGTGTAGGTAACATAGGCAGTCGCTCCATGTAAAATCTTGGTATTGACCTGCATTCATCCAACATAGTTGGGAAAAGGCTAGGCAGGTGATGATTTGCATAGACGATTTACAAAGATACAAAAATTTACATTTGTAAACCACGTGCAATAGAGTGTCTAAATGGGTGGGATTAGAGTCGCTTTTCAAAAATAATAGCAAGCGTTCAAGTAAAGAAAATCGATGTGTCTAATAACTTTGTGAAAATCTTCCGATCAGTCACTTATAAGACAATCGTAAGATCGTTTTTTTTTATCGTCACTTAAGTACAAATAATAAAACGCCTAGAAATTCTAGCCTCAGCGTTCGAGAAACTCTCCTCATGTAAACGAGCCTTAAAGGTTATTATTACGCTATTCGCTTGCGGGGTGGGCTGTTACGACATTGTACTTAAAATGCAATAAGTTGAATTCATCCGGTGTAGGAAGTGGCATGCGGTTGGAGTAAAGATGGTGGTGGTGTTTTGGTCTGTTCGGTATTCTGAGAACTACTTCTCTTTTTTTAGAATCAATGATGGATTCGTTTGACATCACATCACGTCTGTAATCACTAATAATTACCGAAGGGTTAATGATAAATGATGTTTATTTTGCAAATAGGTTTTTACAAACACTTTCATAAGTAACTTTTTTTAAACTAGATTGGGCCGGTGTTTCGTACCTGACTACTCCGAGAAGAAACATCCGAAACAAACTCGGAGGTCTCTGCCGTCGGGGCTGCGGTTTGTTCGCAAGAGATACCGCGGCCTCGGCACAAGGGCTAAGAAGGAACATGGGTGGTTTTTAGTCAGTAGAAGTCTGACACTCCCTTCCGCTCTGCCCAAGAGCGGGACGGGTTATTTGATGATTTCTCACCCCCCAAAAAAAAAAAGGTCATAGTCTCTTTTAAGGTCCAGACATAATCTTGGTATACACACATGAAGACTGCAGGATTAGCGTCCGAGATGGTGTTCTGAAGAAAATACCATACAGATTTGAGTGTTTGTCCAGTCAGTGGAAGCATTTGTCAGTTATCGTGGAGTTTGACTTTAACTCAAAGAGCTCAACGTCACGACGAACAATACCAAAGAAAGGACATTTGGGTCGGTCGCTTATAGAATATCGTTCGGTAGAAGTATACCTTTATCCTATTTAAGTCACGAGTTACTAGGCTTCTTCTGGGCTAGCTCGTTCCATCGTCGACCTTTTTTTTTTGGCGGGTGGAAAATCATCAAATAACCCCTCCCGCTCTTGGGCAGAGCGAAAGGGAGTGTCAGACTTCTACTGACTAAAAACCACCCATGTTCCTTCTTAGTTCTTCATGTCGAGGCCGCGGTATCTCTTGCGAACAACCCGCAGCCCCGACGGGACCTCATCTCTGTTCTTGGACAAGATTGAGGTCAAGAGTAAGCCTCATTGATATCAAGAAGAAACATTTTACCAGGCATATTGAAACCTTATGTAATATGGGGCGAGTGTAAAGTCATTAACAAGGTAGAAGTGGTCGAAAAATTCTAATTTTGTGGAGGAAATCGTGAAGCTATTGTAATTTTTCAGGCTCGATAAAATTAACCGTTAATAAATAATAGTAATTCATGTTCCATTTTTTTTCCGCGCATGGTAATATATCTTTGGTCTCTACGATTCCGTATTCTTAAGAGTCGATTCCCGAATGAGTTTGTAAAGTTTTCAGGTAGTTTGTTTAAGTGCCAGGCGTGGCTGGACAAAAACCAGTCACTTTTCCTTAAGACCTTATAACCTATCACGTTATTTTTGTATACGTGACTTTGAATCGAACAATCGGTAGTACTCGTGATTCTTAAAAAGTTTCTTCGTGTTCTCAATGCATAAGTTCAGCTGTAAATTGTGTAAAAGTGTCATAAAAACATCACGCCTGAAATCCCCGAAAGGTAAGGCAAAAGTGTATCTAATAGTACACCCATATTTCGCCGGTTATGTTCAAGTCCCTTGTAATAGGACGCTGCTAGTGAGAATTTTCTTAAGGGCAAAAACTCAATATATCTTTGCCTTGTTTTTTTGGGTGGGAAATCATCAAATAACCCCTCCCGCTCTTGGGCTGAGCGGAAGGGAGTGTCAGACTTCTACTGACTAAAAACCACCCATGTTCCTTCTTAGCCCTTATGCCGAGGCCGCGGTATCTCTTTCGAGCAACCCGCAGCCCCGACGGGGTATCTCTTTGCCTGACATGGGAATCGAACCCTTGCTCAGCAGTTGCACTTAGCAACCACTGGACCTACGAGGCAGTGATGAAGTAATATACGTATAAGTAAAACTCATTATGGTAAAGTACATTATATGGATGTTCATCCAACACCACCTTGCGTTTCACATTTATTAGAAAAATAAACTACCACTACTACTACCGGTTTTTCCTTCAGGAATTTATCAGTAACAGCTACGGAGTCTGGATTTGTGCCCGGTTGATGGCAATAGGCTCGCCGCCTATTACATGGGACTTAAACATAACTGGCGAAATGTGGGTGTACTATTAGGTACACCTCTGCCTAACCCTTCGGGGATTACAGGCGTGATGTTATGTATGTTTTTAAAACTACCAACTGTTAGAAATTCTTCTTTTCCGTGTTAAATAAATAATAATATTATGATTACATTACAAAAACTGGTCTAGTTCCTGTCACTCCTTTACGTAAGTAAACATAGAAAGTACAGTAATGCACAATAATCCGAGGAAGCCCGTAATTTATTGCGCACGCGTCGCCGCCATGACACTTTGATGGTGTATTAAGTTATTACGCGATATTAAAGAAATGTTGTCGTCAATATTATGTTAGGAATTACATAGTTTGATCAATTTTATTATAGAGATTTTCCCCTGTATTTCCGTGAACATGTGAGTATAGATAGGAAAACATATTTAGCTTTTCAGCAGGTCAAAAACTGGTCAATTTTATTTCTAAGAATATTGGTTCATCGGGAAGTGCAAAAAATAGTAAGAAGTTTAGAACTTGTGGACTTATTAAGTGGATTAGGCCGAAAAAAACTCCATGATTTCCAAAACTCCTACGATGGTTCTTTGCAATCACCCTTCTGATATAGAACAAATCTAAAGTAATGGATATTTGAGAAACAAAAACCAATGTCATCATTATTCTCTTGCCCTAATTCCAATTATTTTGGGGTCGGCGCAGCATGTCTTCCTCTTCCAAATTTCTCTATAACTCGTAATCTCATCTTTGCAAAACTGTCATGCTGTTGTTACCTTTAATTTGCATATAATTTTAAAGTATACTAATTGCGTGCCCAGAATTCTAATTTAACGCTTTTAATCATTATTTTCATTCAACCGTTATAAAATCAGAATTTTGTTAATTATCCACGGTCCGGTCGCTGCAAATTGGGAAAAATTACCAAAACCACCGTTTTCCTTATCTTGAGATTACATCGAAATAATTAAATCAGAACTCCGTAATCTACATAATTGTTAAATCCGTGGTTTACCGTATGATTATGTTAAGTTCGTATAAATATTCATAAATAATATCAAGTTTTAACTGTTCCACTGCAGGTCGAAGGCCTCTTCTGTTAAGACAGAAGAGCCATCCATGCATGTATCCATCCACGCTTGCTCCTGCAAATAATTCTGAGAATTATGATTCTCATTATGTAATTCAGAGACTTGGATTTCCTAGAATACTTCTAGTCTAGTTAGACAGGTCACAAGGTGACATTTCATCAGTTAAAACCGTAATAGAAAATAATTGATTTGGATGGACAATAGCTACTGAAAACTTTATAAATCGACATGTGAATCGCTTGGTTTAGAGATGTTCTCTCAACATAATTAAGAATAAGTATTGCATGTATGATTTTTTGTATTTAATGGCGCTACTCTTGACCTCAATCTTGTCCAAGTCTTGTATTGTCTTGTGTTGAAGACAGAGATAAAATCGACGATAAAACTAGCTAACCCAACAGAAGCCTATAATATTCATAATGTAGTTCTTACAAATACCTTCAGCCTAGCAAACATTAGTATTTTAAGACTAGATGAGGAAATCCACTTGACTAAACTATTAACATTCTTCAACTAACCTTTAGTCTAGAAATAATGTCATCATCACCACGATGATGCTATACTATCATTAAAATGCCAAGACGTTTACTAAAACCTCATGATTCAGACCCAGCTGTTACATCGGAAATGTCTAGAATATCTTCAACTGAACATTTGTACAAATTTTATAAATACAATAGTTACCTATTGTATGTTTTTCCGTCGTTTGACCAAGACCTGGATTTGGACATAGTTGGACAACCAGTCTTACCCTACTAACGGGATCTGAAGGTCAGATAGGCAGTCGATTCACGTAAAATACTGGAATTCAGCTGCATCTGGTGCGTCTGGAAGTCAACCTCAATAAAGTTGGTAAAAGGCTAGACAGATAGTGCTTACGTTCCTGTGGGATTCATTTCGAATCTCCACACAAACGACGCGTAAAGAAAAAGTGATTAAAAATATAATAATTTCTACATTCGACACAAAATTATGATAAACATTTTTACCTTCAGGCGTGGAAACGCCGATATAATTGTACGTTATATCAGTTACCGATAATCTATTAAGAAATATTTGAACCACACCTTCATAGAATCACGTTAGGAAAATTACGTAAAAGCACTTTCGTTTTTCTTCTTGCTTGATGTATGAGCAGAATCTCAAACGGTAAAATATTGGTATTTACCTCAGGTTTTTCTTTAACTTCCCATTTCTCTTCGTTGTCATGTAAAACTAAACTTGCAGCATCCTCAAACTCAGTGCAGCATTTCTCTTATTTGAATTGTAAAAATAATACTTTAACTTGTATGTTGTATAACCGCTGGAAGGTAAGGAAGTCGAGATTACGAGGACTTACGAAGTATTTGTACGACTTCAATTGGCTTATGGGTGTTGAACTTCACCCCAAGAATCCTAATAAGTGTTGAAAGCGAACCGTTCTGTTATATCCGGATATTGTTGTGTTTGGTCGTACCGCAGAGACGTCTCAAACGTAACACGAGCTAGTAAAATAGTTAAAACATAAACCAATATTGTAATATAGTTTCTAACCTCTTTTCTGCAACGTTTAGGCCTCTTAATATACAAACTGTGCAATTTAGCGTGAGTATTCACCATTCAACAGTCATCATCATCATCAGTTCAGCTTGGAATTACCCACAGCTGGGTAAACCCAGGTGTACCCTTGCTTTTGCCATCCCGGTTCCCTGCGTCCCCCAGTCCCCCTATCCAGGTGTTCCCTGCTAATTTGAAGATATCGTCAAACCAAAGCTATGTTGAACGTCTGAAGTTTCTTTGACTAAAACTTGGACTCCATTCGGTCAAAGCTGTAATCTAATTTAACACGTTTCCTAACCAAAATTCTCTTTCTTTTCCAGACAACAGACAGCGCCGATTTCCTGGCAACACGGCCGCACACGGCTGCTGTCATCCCGGGCAAACCCGCGGGCAACCCGCTACAGTTCGTACGAGTTGGTCCCGCTGACCTGGGCAGCCGGGCACGGGAGCAGCTGCGACGAGCAGAGCTCGCCAAAAGGACAGACCCTGCTCGCATTGAGAGGCAGGAAGATTGGCAGTCGGTGAGTGACCTTGTCTTTTATGTAGATAGACATTCCGCCTGTACTATCCGATGGTTCAGAACGTTAGACGAAGGTGTACCTAATTAGTGCACCCACATTTCGCCAGTTATGTTTAACTCCAATGTAACGTTTATGTACCAATTAATACTGACTGGCATCACTTGTTATGTGGACCACTAAACTGGTCATCTTGTGATCAACTTGGATACATCAGCATCCAATGGCCTTAGAAACTGTTATGTGTGGTGATTCATTCTTGTTATACCATGTGTGTGTGTGGTTTACTAAAAATAGTAACGACTGTGACCGCCGAATATGAACGGTTCATAATAAAAAATCTGATACAAATTGTAAATCTAACCTAGGTCCTCAGTACCCTCCTTTATGATCTTCAGTATACATGATTCAATGATGACCTCAGAGCGGTGAATCTACCAGTAACTATTGAGTACCTTGGAAAATACAAGTTACCATTTACTAAGAAACTTCCAACCATTACTGCACCAATTATAAATTACCCGTCAAAGGAAAATCAATACTATGACTAACTAGATGACAAATCCATTATATTCAAATCATGGGAACGTATCGGCTATGCAGCATAGGCACACGAATAGCCCCATGTGGAACACCAACGAATCAACGTAAACATTCTACAGTTTTATTTCTGCCTACACTTTTAGTGGACCAATGAGGAAGCGCGTTGCTCAAGATTCTTGTAGGGTTGTCGAATTTTATTGGTGTGTTTTGGTAAGTGATTAACTGGTTCAAATAGTTCACTTCGTTAGGAGTTTGTTGGTTAGTTAACCGGACACGGGGATGTGTTAAGTATGGGGTCCTAGTGACAGCGATTATTATCTTTCTGCCCTTGTCCCATATTATTTGGTACAGTCCGTACAATTCTTCGAATATCCCCTGTCAATCGCCACGCTATCATTAATTCCGATGAGAGATGAGATGTATGAATGTGGACGAGGCAAATAGAGTATGTAAGGATCGTTGCAGGTGGCATTGTTGGATTTCTGCCTGGGAAAAGGGCGTAAGTTTATGTACATATGTTTGTATCACTACAGTAAGAAAGAATAGTATTTGGGTTGAAGGAGCTCTCAAATTATTTTTTTAAAGCCATCTTCTTTTTTGTCTTACTTACCAAATGATGCAAGGCTTGCTGTTCTTCTCTTTGGCTGAAAGTGTTCTTACTAGAAAAAAAACAAATACTAGTATTCCCTGCATTACATGCATCCTACTAGTAGCACTTGTTAGTAATTATCAGCAGTAGGTTAAGTATCATTTGCCTCAAGGCGTGTGGTCTAACTCTCTCGTCTGTGAGCGTTCCGTCACGGTCGTTACTGAGGAGTTTACCTATTAGTACTACTGTTTATGCTGGTGATATGTTTTACGCACGTGGAGTCTTTAGCAAATACATCTTATCTATACTATCTATACTAATATTATTATTATAAAGAAGTAAAGTTTGTGTGTTTGTATATTTGTTAAATTGTAAGGGGTAATCTCGGGATCTACTGAACCGATTTCAAAAATTCTTTCACCGTAGGGAAGCTACACTATCCCCGGGTGACATAGGCTACTTTTTATCCCTGTATTCCCACGTGAACGGGAACTACGCGGGTAAAACCGCGTGACGTCCGCTAGTGTGAGATATAATGGGTGTCTGCCGAATTATAGAATAGATATCGGTATGGGTCTTGGCAATAGACAAAAAACTTTAATCTCCTTCTGCTGCGATTGGGTAAATATAACTTACGCCTTTCGTTTAAAGCTCAGCTTCTGCTTGCATGGTGAGGCCGGGATTCCAAGCTCAGCAGCAGAAACATTATAGGTTTTTTTTAAGTACGTTATTCTGTCCCACTGCTGGGCTAAGACCCCAATTCCTTTCATGGGCTCTTTTCTCGTGCCTCTTCGAACCAGCTCTCGCAGTACTTAGTCTAGATCGTCTCGCCACCTTCGGCAACCAGAGACAACCCTTCACCCTTCTTGTGGACAATCCTTACTTTAATATTATAAATGCGAAAGTAACTCTGTCTGTCGCGCTTTCACGCTACAACTACGGAACCGATTTAAATGAAATTTGGTACACAGATAGTCTAGAGCCTGAGGACGGACATAGGATACTTTTTAATGCTAAAAAAGGGTCAAAGATTATTTTAGGTCGACATCCACGCGAACGATGCCGCGGGCATCAGCTAGCAAAAAGTATATTAAACACAATTTTTGTCACGAATTTAAACATGGCAATCACTACGAGAATTATCAACCATCTTAAAGACAGAAAAAAGGCGATTTTTGTTCCCTGGATGTTTTAATGATTTCCCGCCAACCCTAACAACCGTGGACGCAGTTAAAATAATTCAGTGTTTCTACCGAGTGAAGTTTTTCACTCTTTTTTCCTAATGGCGGTTAATTACTGGGCTTCCGATGAAACTGGAAAGCGCGCCAAAACCAGGTTAATAGCCAGACATTTTTTATATGAAGTTTTCTGCAAAAATTATTCCCTTGTATGTAGTTTGTTGTGGTTTTATGCCTTGAGCTTCTTTATTCCCTTGTGCGGAAATGGTGGGATTAGAAAGTGTTGTTTCTAGTCTCTTTAAAACCGTAAGAACAGTATCAATTTATTTTTTGATAAGGGCAGAATCAAACACGAAAAGTATGAGCTTGCGTTATGATTGAAAAAGTCCCCAAAATCGGGAAGTTTTTTTTTATTCATTGTCATAATAACTATAAAACAAAAACGCATCTGAAATGTCTGGTAGATGACCTTCCATCCTAGGTCATGCTCATCATATTCCTGTACCTCTTTCAATTAATTTGTGGTCGGAACACAATGTGTTCTTTCATACATCTTGCTTAGCCGTGATCTCATACTTTCCTATTTTACCTCTTGTCAACTAATAATATGTGTTTGCAATAATAGGGGATCGGACTGAGTCAAAAAAATATGATTCTTATTAGTCCGTCAGTTAGATTATCGAAAAATATTGGATACGTGTTTTTTTGTTTTATCAAATTAATCAAAATTGACGAAGATAAAACGCGTCAAAGATAAGCCCCACGCGCGTCACGGTTGTGACGTCATTTGTAGGTAAAAAATGTACTGACATGTGACGTTTCGAGGAGTTCACGAGTTTTCGAAGCACTGTATCGTCTTCTTTTTTTTGTTTATGTGAAAGAAGAAAAAATATGTGTTCAATATTTTTTGAAAATCTATCTGACGGACTAATTCGTTTTTTTTTGTCCGATCCCCTATTCTCTAGTTTTTGTATTAAAATATTTCTTTACTTACCTTTCCCCACAATCAAAATCTGCCTAGATTTTCCCAACCATGTTGAAATCGGCTTCCAGTCTTACCGTCTGCAACTGAATACCAGTGTTTTACATGAAGCCTATCTGACATCCACAGCTTTACCTTTCCCCACAAAATTCGTCAAAATTCAGTACCCTGCGCCCGCGCAGCTGTTCAAACCGCAGTTCCGTTCTACGTGCAGCGATTTCAAAATCCTTAGTTAACAGCACCGAGTGGGTATTGATTTATAACTCGTAAATCCTCTAAAGTGCCTTGTTTTGTTTGTTATGTCTGTATGACATTAATGCACGAAATATTTATGTATTTTCTGTTAGTTTTCAGAACGCCATAACTTTTAAGTATTTGTGTGTAGGGCGTTTAGAATATATTTCTGACTTGGTCATTTCTGTGTCTAGTTAAGATACATCAATCAACTTGATGTTTCATCATCATCATCATCATCCTGCACTGTCCCATATTAAATGGTATCAGCACAACAGGTTTTTTTATCTTCCATTCTTCTCTGTCAGCCGTCACGCTATCATTTACTCCTTCTTCTTTCATATCATTCCTCTCACAATCCATTCACTGTTCCCTTGGTCTTCCCCTTCCTCTTCATAAATCAACTCGGCCCTTACCATTGCGATAATCCACAGCTGGACATGGGTCTCTGCCAAGCTGCGTCACAAGATCCTCCCGTTTTCCGTATCCAGTCAGTCCCAATCACTTTCGCATATAAAACGACAAATCTTTTCCAAACCAATGCACAAGCAAACAATCTTTAATTAAATCAACGCTTTTACAAAAACGTCACACCACAAATATATAGCTCGCATTCACCATTTTTTCTCCATTTCCATTCCACCTCACATTTCCCTCCAATTACTCCGATGACAGATTCTTCAGGCAGCATGTGAAACATCTGATAATGACAGTGAATGTCGCCGCCATCTTGGCTCCAATTACTTGGATCGTAACAAAACAATAACAAAGCTTGCGGTGCCTGCTGCGCGGGCGCAGACCGGAAGTTGTGCGCATACGCATGCCCGGGGACGACTTCCGGTCGGGAGTAACGAGCCGCCCTTTGTAACTGTGTGTTTAAAGTTTTTATAAGGTGAGCACTAGTTGGGTTGCTGGTGATTAATCTTGCTGGTTTTTATTTATCTTGGTTTGTTTTTGGAACAGATGGTTTAGTAGTAATTGTTGTCGACAATAAAACCATTACGGAATTGTACGGAACCCTCGGTGCGACTCGCACTTGGTCGGTTTTTTATATTGTCAACTAAATAAGTAAATAGGATTACAATTGTCATCATTCTGGTGCACTGATCCCAATTGATTTGGAGTCGGAGCAGCATGTTTTCTACTTATGGAAGTAGAAAATATAATACTTATCTATTACTCGTCATCTTCTCATTGTTTTCTTCTATTCCTACTCCTACCTAAGCCTACCCTTAACTCACAACAACGACCAGTGGTCCACATTGGCCCTGGAACGAAAGATTTGGAGGTAATGGCTCCAGGCCTTTGCCTAGTAGTAGGATGACACAGGCTGACACTAATAGTGACTCTTGACTTCAATATTGAATCCATATCCTACCTTTTGGGGGGTGGGAAAGCATCAAATAACCCCTCTTCTTGGGCAGAACAGAAGGGAGTGTCAGACTTCTACTGACTAAAAACCACCCATGTTCCTTCTTAGCCCTTTATGTCGAGGCCGCGGTATCTCTTGAGAACAACCCGCAGCCCCGACGGGCGTCGGCCCTTGCGAGCCCCTTCCATGTTGCTGACATCTCTTTAAGGCGCGTGTGGAACACGAACGCGCCGTCGGCGTCGACACGGCCTGTCGTCGTCATAAGACGAACGGACGGCGAGCTAGCCCATTGCTCACCGTCCACAGGCCCGCGATCCATATCCTTCCTTGATCCTCAATCCATGTAATCGAAAAAAATCTTCACCTATCTTTTTTTTTTTGGCGTGTGGAAAATCATCGAATAACCCCTCCCGCTCTTCGGCAGAGCGAAAGGGAGTGTCAGACTTCTACTGACTAAAAACCACCCATGTTCCTTCTTAGCCCTTTATGTCGAGGCCGCGGTATCTCTTGCGAATAACCCGCAGCCCCGACGTGGTCTTAACCTTTCCTTATTCTTCGAACATTTCAAAGCCATCCTTCCTAGAGATAAAAATAGAACATTGCTCCCACTTGACATACCAAATACCGATAGAACTCATCTTCTAAACATACCAAACAAGAAACTAACATTTTACTTCTTTCCTACATTGACTATTATTGCGGTCATTACACAGATTAACCGAGATTAGACAAGATTAGCCGTCGTTAAGCTGCCAAGAGATTGTGCAACTGGGCGATTTAAAAATATCTGTATTTCCTAGCCGACACTCAATAATAGGTCTATTAAGTTCTGTTGGGATCTGTGATTGGTTTAAAGTGGAAGCTGTTGGATAATGTTGGTTATGAAGTGAGCAAGCTGATTGGTTCAAAGATTGAGTTGATGCTGCTTGTAGTTTTTTTACAAACACTGGGAAGTGTCGAAGGGTTGGCGTTTTGGGGGAGTGTTTCTGTACACTTTGACATTGAAAAAGTGCTGATTTATCATTCAAATTATGAATAAATGAGTTTTGATTTGACAGTATATGTCTTGGACTCTTATCGTAATTAATCTGATATTCTTATTCCGCCTACATTACACCTTAATTTCAGGAACTAGGGTTGAGTTCATTGAAGATTTCTGCAACATTGCATCCGCAATCAACAAATTTAGACAGGGTGAAAGACCACCGACCAGTAAAAGGCTTACCACGTCGAAATTTACACAGCCAAAATGTATGGAAAATCAAAATGTATAATGGTTGACAGGTAGAGAATGCCTTGGTAAAGTCCGTCTATGTGCCACTATTGTACCTACATGAAGTTTAAATAATTTAAAGCTGTTTTTTGGTAACCTGTGTACCATCCATCCTGTATATGAATACGCTACTAAACCAAGCTAAATTCTCCGCCAGTTCTCTCACCTTGCACCACACAAAATGGCAACGTTTATAGTCCAGCAAGCGAAATTGTATAAAAAAGCCCTCGCTACCTGCGCACGCGATGTTTGACATACCAACTAGAACGATCCACTCTCTCAATGTATCGAGAACTTGTAGTTTGTGTTAGCGATTACCAATAACTGGACTGTAAAAATAAACAGGCGAGTTTGTTGCTTGTAATCACAGATCATAGTTGCCATCGGGGGCAAAACCTGGATGAGGCTTGCACAGGAACGTGGAGATTGGCACAAGAAAAGAGGCCTATACCCAGCAGTGGGTGAGTTCGGGCTTTGGATGATGATGATGATGATAAATCACAGATCATAGAAACAGCAGCTTGTGATGATGGAGGAGGGTAGGAATGGAATTTGATGAAGGTACTAGGTACTGCAGCTTGTACACGACAGCTCAGCATCAATTTTCTGCCCTTACCCAATAATAGTGTAGAAAAACTCGTAATGAAGCTAAAACACACTTATTCTTCCCGTAATTGCGATAATTTATTTGTTCTGGACCATAACTGGGAAGCATCTAGTTACGAAGATATTGGAGGTCAACGTTCCAACTTTTTGCGTACATCCATCCATCTTTTCTTTGGCCTTCCTCTCCTATAAGACTGACTGTTAAAATACCAAAATTTTGTAAATCTGTTAGAACTGCTACTTGTAAGAAGTAATCCAGGGACAACCTTGTGATCAGTCGTTCTAATAAGACCATGCAGGATGAGATGTCTTTCTATAAGTGCCGTCGAGCAGCTTTGCTGTGTGTGTTTACTTAAATAAGAAGAAACTACAAGGAACCTCATAGTTCTGCTTACTCCACAAAGACTACACCGTGAAGGTTCATAATCTTGATTGTAATTAAAGACCGCGCGATATCGGAGTTTCGCCCATGAGCCATGAATGAAGAGAGCGTGACCACGTAATATGTATATTAATTGCAGAGAAACTATTTGTTTATAGATTTACGACGCCAGAATATATTACTGATCAATTAATATTTATTGTAGATCACGTTGATTAAAGAAATTGTGAAGACGTTAGAAAGGAGACGCAACGATTGTTAGGAGAATGCCAGTCAACCAGAAATCTGTCTGTCATGTTACTGTTATAAAAACTAGCGATCTGTTAAGGTCTGAAAATAAACTATGGAAACTTTTTAAATATTACCATTGGTAAAGATATTGTAGAATCGCATCTTGCTTGTTGCTGGGGAGTTTGTTGCGCCACTTCATCTTTCCAGCAAAAACACTAGGAAGTGTCGAAGGGTGGGCGTTTTGGGGGACTGTCACTTGAAAATAAGTAAAGTAAATTTTGACGTTCGAGAAGTGCTGATTATCAGCCTAATTTGATTTTTTTTTTTACATTCGTAGTTCCGAAGATAAACCCTTTCGTCCAAACTCACAAACTCTTAATTCTTCTTCTTTTTAATATTACTATTCATAAAGCGCATCTCACTCTAACCGGTAATATTCATTATCCTTTGGCAGAAAACCCTTTGCTGTGGGACTAAAACATAACTGGTGAAATATGGGTTCCCTTGCCTAACCCCTCATTATTATATTCTACCTTGCTGTTTTTCTCATAGCATAGTATCCACAACTTGCCTATTTTCCCACTAATAACAGTGATGAATAATAACCCAATCAACCAAGCAACTACATCAAGAATTCCTCTCTCAAGGTCTTCATCTAGATCCGCATTAAAGATACAAAGCAATTAGTCCAGTTTCACCTAATTAACGACGTAAACTGAGTGGCATTGAGATAAATACGTCAATATTCAGTGGCTGCGACCATCTTGTAACCTTCGGGTCAGGAGTTAAATATGCATCAGTTATAAACAAGTGACTAGGTTTAGTTGAATCTTTGCTACTGTGTTGATAAGCTGTTTGTTAGAGTGTCGATTAGGAATAAATATGCAGGAAAAGATTGAGAAGTTACGTGATAGACTTCGTAACGTAAGTGTTTTATTTAAACTGTTATTGGTAGTCTTGTTTGTTTTTGAAGATATAAATAGAATCACTGAAACTGTTCTCATGTTTTACTTAATTTTTTTTGTCCTTAAACAGTCATTATCGTTACCGAGATTTTTTCAAATTAGACTTTATTAAAAGCTTCTATATAAAATACTTCATTGAAGGTTGTAAGCAAGGTTGTGAACACTGAGTTGTCGATTTATACAGATAAATAACATAACAATCAGGAATTTCTCATTAGCAGCCATGGCGTCTGTATTTGTGCCTGGTTGATGGCAATAGACTCGCCCCCTATTACATGGGACTTAAATAAAATGTGGATGTACCTATCGTACATCCACATTTCGCTAGTTCGATTTAAGTCCCATGTAATAGGGACTGTTAGTATTAAATAAACGAATAAATAAGAAGAATTGAAAAGAGAAGGTGAAGTGAACAATTAAACTAACAACCCAACTCCCATTGTTACAGAACCTGGACAACTGGAAGTCGTCGCGGCGAAAGAGGGTGGAGCACATCATAGAGAGGTGCGTGGAGGTGCGGCGAATGGAACACGAGCCAAGCCAGCCGCGCGCCAAGTCCAAGACCTTCAACGAGATGCTGGAGGAACGGTCAGTACATAGGTAGTACACCAACAGAACTTATTATTTCATGATCACCTTCATTAAACATACAGCACCGTATCTTTTCCTCGAATTCGATATTTGTAAACACTGTTTTAAGATTTCACGGTTTACCTATAACTTAACTTACGTCACACTTCACCACCACTTACGGGATTATCCATTTTTATGAGGTCCCGATATTTCAACAAAAGCGCCATGATCGCGAGATGACTGGAGAATGCATGCACCCGCATTCTTTAGGAATTGTTAGGTGCAGACAAATAATTATTATAACAAACTTATTAAAGAGCCGGATTGTTGGTCAGAAATTTGCAGCTGGGTGCGAGTTCCAAATAGTAGGTTTCTATGGAGAAGAACGGGCAAGAAACTCCATTGTTTCAGCTTCCAAACCGAGTTGTTGTGTTCCAGATTTTATGAGCAGCTCTTGAAGTACTTTATTTTAACTTTGTCTCAGTTATAACAAGGTGATTACAATCGTTGCTATTGGAAAATTCTTATGTCCATAGTGAATGTGACTTACCATCAGGTGGGTCTGATCGTTTTCCTAACCAATAACAAGAAAATAATGATCAAAGCAGTGAAGAAAACCAATCTGTAAACGTTGATAACTTCACTACACACAAATCCATTGGACCTCCTAATGGATTTCGTTTGCACGTCGGGTTAAGTCCTGTGATCTTCGGATTTCCGTGTAAATCCGGATGTTTATGTTGCACGTGATTTGGGTACGCAGACACCGGGCAGGCAGGATATTATATATTTATCACCGTTTACGTCTTTTAGTCCTAAAAAAAAATCGGTGTTAATGGCTTCGATCGACACCTTTGGAGATGAACTTAGTTAAACGAAATGTTGTAAAGTATGCTCTCTTTCTTCTAGTGCTTTGACAGTTACTGAAGGTTAGCCATCAACTTAGAATATTTCTTCTTATATCAACCCTAAATACTTCTCCTCGTCTTTTGCGAGGTGGAACAGCTCTCATTCACGAATGTTTCTCAGCCAAGACTTTTCTCCGGCCAACACCGCGTTGCCCCGTTACTTTACCCGTCATTCATCATCATTCTCCTGCCCTTATACCAATGTATTTGGGGTCGTCGCAGCATGTTTTCTTCTTCCATACTTCTCCCATTACTCGTCATCTCAGCAGTCACCTCCTTTCTACTTTACCCATCATTACAAGTTTGAAAAAGTAAAGCGCCTGTACAAGAATGTTTGAAATTGAATCTGGTACAGGTCTTCTATTTCTCAAGCCAACAGTACTAATGGATAGAAAACATTTCAAATGCAGCACCTTCCGTCTCCACAACTACTATAGTCTTATTTATAGTATTGTTAACCGTAGTAAACAAAGCCATGAGTGTCAGCGCTATACATTACCATCAGTTTACTGGCCACCGAGTTCAACTACCAGTTAAATATGTACATATACATGTTTTGTGTGTGTGTGTGCGCGTTAAACGAAAGCGAAACACTATGTGTGGATTCGATTCTTGTCTCGTCTGGTGAGGCTTGAGGGATTACTATGGAGTAGTGGATGGTCACGAATGTTTTGATTAGGCGTTTAATATTATATCGTACTCATTAGTACAACCACATTTCTGTTTAAGAGAAATTGAAAACATAATTTTTTTTAAGAAAAAATTAAATGACTTGGTAAATCATAATATTATACAATACATGATTTTTTGTCCGACAGATTCGTGATGAGTTGAGTTGAGTGCCAAACTGTTTTTTTATGTTTTGATGCAAAATATTTTTTTTACTATATTATTTTTTACTATTTCAATTAAAATGTATATTTGAATTAATTTATAAATTAAACAAATTGTTAAAACTATTGTATGCCTAACATGGTGGAGCAGTGCAACTGCACATCAAAATAACCACTGTCTCACAATAAAGATCTTTGACTTTTGTTATTATGAATATATTGTCTAGTTTTCCATTATCTTACTTTGACTCTGATTAAGTTTCCTAAGAAATATGTGGCTAGCTGCATTTCATCATTACCTAACATTGAAAATGGTATATTTACCCCATGTTTACCATGATCACGGATAAACTAAAGTGTGCGGGTGGGTGTTTATGACCAGAAAAATCGGTCTACCCTCTTTCTTGTTCTTTTTTTTGCGCTCGGTACCACTACCACTGTCAGTCACAACTCGATTCTGTTCCCGACGCACGAAACTCACTGTGTTCTCGCGATCTTTTTACACCACTACTATTTTTCCTTTTTGTTAGTGACCATGTCAGTTTAAAAACTTTTAGATTACCTTCTAATAAGGCATTGATCTACTGTTTGTAGTTGAAATACTTTCATATCTGCAACTGATACTTATAATCATCCTTCAAACAAATAGTTCCCACAGCGATGATCTTATTACACCACAAATAATGAAATTACCAACGTTAATAATCTAATTTATTATTTCTTAACGTATCGGCTTATGGCTTATTATTATATTACTATTACTTGCGCAACGGATAGCAAATTATGTTATTATTGAATTCGTTATTACTTTTTGTTGCAAAAGTGTGACAAACGTGATTATTACGGTAATTAGTTTGAGATTATTATTTTATTGGTAGATTATTGTATATTGATATACTATCTGCGTCGTTGGTCTAGTGGTCGCAATCGTGACTGGTGAGCGTGAGGTTCTAAATTCGATTCTTAGGTCGGACAAATTGTTATTGGGTTTTTCTATCTGGAATTTCTTAGTAATTACCGCAGAATATGGATTTGGGACCGGTTGATGACAATAGGCTAACTCCATAATACATGGGACCTGAACATAAACTGGCGATTACAGGTGTGGTGGTATGTGTTGTGTAATAAACGCATTGTGTGGTATCATAATCCTCTTTTTGTCTCGAGAACTCGGGTGCTCCTCTTCACACACAAATGCGAACTTCAAGCAAATATATTTAGGTGTTCCTTGGTATTGGTGAAACCGAGTACAAATAGTATATTCTTTTTCTAAAATCTTAGTAGATTTTATTAGCAGACCCGCTAATAAAATCTAAACTGACAAAAGTCATCAGTTTATCAGTGACTAGCGGCGTGACAATAAATAACAGTTTCACAGTTTTTCCGACCGTTTGAAAGGTCTAGTAAAAAGCCCACGTTTTTACGTTAACATTGTAAAAAAGTAGTAAAAACCAACAAAGTTAGCTGACATCGAAACATAGTTGTTTTAACACATTTTTTAAGCAAACAAGGCTATTTTAGACCATGTAATGTTGTCGTAAAAATACTGGCCACTCGATCTATAAAAAAATACTACATATTTGGTAATAGTTTACTTCCAAACCAATTTCAACCTTATCTGCACAAGCCCCAAGTTTGAAATCACAGTAGCATATTTCGGAATAAATTTTTCTTAAATAACCCAATACAATATCTACTTAATTTTTTCGTTGTTAAGATAGTTTTTTCAACATAAGTGTTTTCCTACATACTAGTGTTGCGGTGGAATAGTGAGGTTATCGATTCGCAATGCTTGTAATGTAATATCGATGTCATTGACTCGATATGAGGTGTTGTATTGCTCGTGTTTATTTTAAATCAACTACTGACTCTGATTTCGAAGTGGTTGATGGCTGACCATGTGTGATGCTTAGTTCTTACTTGTATGTGTATGTTCTGATATCAAAAAGAACGTTCAGGTTAATCTGCAGGCTTTGCAAAGTACCTATGTGGTGTTCTAATCAATTCACAGTAATTGTAAAGTAATTTATATGCCATTTAATTCTTTGATATAGTCTCATACCACAGAGTTATAGAAAACAAAAATTCAGAACCATTTTTTTAATACACTCTTTCTCTTTAACCGAGTTCCTTATTAATGTTTTTTTCTTCGTTGATTACTTGCTCAAAGGAGAAGTATTTTAGAGTAGGGGCAACTATGACTACATAGTATATTATGACTATGCTTCATCAGCTCATTTTGCATAACCTTACTAGAGCAGCAATGAACACCATTCCTCATACATTGACTCTTAACAACCATCGTGTGAAGGCACACAGGTTCAAATCCAGGTCAGTGCAAATTGATTGTTTCGGCAGTTATTCCAAATCAATTGGGAGCGGTGTTGAGTTCAGAGAATAAAGTTATTTTAACTATGAGAATGTTTCTGTTACGTTTCTTATTGGTTATTGCTTACATGGGAATTGGTTAGTTAATGTGGTTCTAACACGCTATAGTTTAGGGTAAGTAAATTAGGAAGTTAATTTGAATTGTTTGGCTAACAGACAATGGAAGGAGTGGAGAGAGACCTTTGCCCGAGAGGTGGAAAGAACAAGAATAAAAAATGTCTGTATCTTTTTCTCGTGTTGACTCAGGACCTTGATTTTTATACACCTAATACGGACTAAAGACCTCAGTATCTGGTATAAATTTCAACTTGCTAGGTTCACCCGTTCCTAAGAAAATCGGTGGTGACACACGGACGGATGGAGTTATTTTTAAAATGAGTATAATTGGCTTTATCACACTCCCTCATTTCCTGTAACTTCATTATTGCTAGACACAAAAAACGCGAGTAAAATGAAATTCATTACAATGAACTGTCTTTCTACGACATTCCCATAACGCTTGAGCAGAGTTGAATGAAAATGGTTAAGCAAAAAAAAGATTTCAGTTCGTTACAAGAACTTTAAATATCCTTTAGAATCAAATAACATTGGCAGTACAGTAGTCTCCTCCCCTAAAAAAACTCCACCAGTAACCCAACACATTTAATAATTATAAAATCAAATCCAAACGTCCCCAAAGGAAATCAACTTTCGTATGTGACTTGACTACAGCCGGTGTAAGTTACACGACACGTCCGTCACAGTCGGCGGGCAGGGCGCGACTGATCGGGTTACGAGTACGTGGCGAGTACATGCGCGGGCGCAGATAGGCGTGACGCGTCAGCGTTTACTTTGGTTGTATTTTTGGCTAGATTTTCTGGTTATGTATTTGATTTGATTTCTTATTTCTTTGAAGTTGGTAGATGAACCTATGAATAAAGTTTTTCCTAAACCTTTGGGGATTGCCTGCATGGTGGAGGATATAGGATAGAATAGGATATCCCTGATAGGTAATAGGAAGTTCATTATACATGACCTCACAGGAAATAATAATGTAGCACGTCTGTGGACGGATCAGCGATCGCAACCGCATGTCAATTTTGATTACCGGTAAAAACAACATTTCTTTAAAAACTAGTTAGGTTTACTACCTATATTTTTGTTTTAATTAATGACATTTGATGAGGTAAATATTCTAAACAATAGCAGCCGCTCGGGTCAATCTTCAGGTTAAGCCGCGCTGGCCTAGGTTGGCTCGTGGAGGGTTGACTACCCGTTACATACCAAGTTCCCTCTATACTTACCTCGGAGATCTTTGAAAGTCGTTACAGTCAGTGGCGTCCCGAAACTGACAGTCGTGGGGGTCAGATAGTCAGTCGGTCCATGAAAAATACTGGTATCCAGCTGCATCCGGTTAGACTGGGAGCCGACCCCAACATAGTTGGAAAAAGACTAGGATTGATGTGAGAATTTTTGTGTTTTTTTAAGTGACAGCACAATTCCGTTTCGTAGAAAGTGTCCTTACGCAATGACAAAATCAAAGAATTTTATCGATATTTCGACCGCCATACCAATGTTTTACCGAACCATTTAACAACCAATCGGGCATAACCATCAATCGTTAATCTTTAATCAAACTCATCGGAATCGCGATCAATTTGTAATTGCAGTTCAAATAAACTAATTTTAATTTGTTCTTACGTAATACTTGTAATACTTAAAATCGATTATTTATCAACTGATCGACTTTCGTAACAATTACGATGTTTTAAACATCCGGATTTCCGTTTTGCTTCAAATAATTTGAGAGGCTGATTGATGTACCTAATTAAAATATTCTGAATTGTGTTTTGCTAGACGTAATACTCGTGGTATTTTATAATGATGTTACATTAATTGCACACGAGAATAATATAAAATAACATCATAACATCGCGCTTGTAATCCCCGAAGGGTTAGGCATAGGTGTACCCGTCCGTTGTACAACCACATTCCGCCAATTTGTGTTTGTGACCAGTTGTTGGTAATATGCTCGCCCCCTATTACACATAACTGGCGAAATGGGGATGAGATATAGGTAATAGTTGTTTTGTTAGCTAGTATGAGCTGAATTATTACCGTTTTGGGGGGAATGAGGAACAGGGTGTAAAGTTCCTCATCCCCCATAGAAAAGGGAGGATCCTCCGACCAGGCGGGTGTTGTGTCTGGTGGGCTAACTGCCCGACATATGTAAGTTGGGATTTTCTATATGAGCTAATGTCGCGGATAACTTTGATAGCGCGATGCAGGATTTATCATTTTAGTTCTCATGTGTTGCGATAGATGTCGTTGTCGCCACATCACTCCCCTCCGAGACCGTTACAGTACTTAATATAAACTAAAAGTACACAAAAGTATTTGCATTTGAAACGCCCGGTTGTCACCATTGTGAGGATCGGCCGGAGGACACGGTGGAGCACACCGTGGAGGTGTGTCCCGCTTGGGCGGAGCCCCGCCGTGTTCTCGTAGCGGCGATCGGCGGCGGCGACCTCTCGCGTCCGGCTTTGGTGCAAGCCATGGTCCGGGGCGAGGAGGAATGGGACGCCGTCGCCTCCTTCTGCGAAGCAGTGATGCTAGCGAAGGAGGTGGCGGAACGTGAGAGGGAGAGAACCTCTCGTCCCAGCCGCCGCGGGAGGCGCTCCGGGCGTCGGGGGCCACGTGATGGCTTCCGGCCACCGTAGACGCGGGCCTGTGGACGGTGAGTGATGGGTAAGCTCGCCGTCCGTCCGTCTTATGACGACAACAGGCCGTGTCGACGGCGCGTTCGTGTTCCACGCGCGCCTCAAAGAGATGTCAGCAACATGGAAGGGGCCCGCAAGGGCCGACGCCTGTCGAGGCTGCGGGTAGTCCGCAAGGGATACCGAGGCCTCGACATGAAGGGCGAAGAAGGAACACGGGTGGTTTTTAGTCAGTAGAAGTCTGACACTCCCTTTCGCTCTGCCCAAGAGCGGGAGGGGTTATTTGATGATTTCCCACCCCCCAAAAAAAAAAAAAAAGGCCGAACTAGGCAAAGCCTGTATTTCAGCCCTCAACGCCGATCCCCCTGAATTACCAATTATATTTATTTTGATATCGCAATAATAATAATAAATTTTATTCAAAATTTAAATTGGTAAAATGCAATGATCAATGCATGAATGTACGATTGAACCTTTTCCCATCTATGTTGGATTCGGCTTCCAGTCTACCCAGATGCAGCTGAACCACTATGAATGCCTAATGTACTTGCAAATATTCTCTCTTTCATCCACTTCTAATACTACTTCCAATTGTTTCTATCGCAATCATTACTAAAATAGTTCAAACAGTCAAAATATAACTCGAAACAAAACATTCATTAATTGTTAGGCTATCGCTACTGGCCCACTGTTAAATACAAAGGAGTTTGTTGTTAATTTATTTCTAAAACAAAGACACAACTAACCCCTGTTTAATTACATAGTATTAAGCAACTGCTAAATTATTTTAGACGAATTGTAAAATATACAATTGTTTTTGTTAGCGAATCATCATCAATGAAGATGATATCATAATATGAATCCGGAATCTCCCACTGTTGGGCCACCCCTTTTTTCTGCCACACTTCCCTGTTCTGTGCATACCTTATCCAGGTGCAGGTAGCGAAAGTTTTCTCAATACATTTACTACCACGTCAGTGACACGAAAACTAGTATACGCGGTGAACATGATGGGTTAATAGATCTTGGAGGTCAGATCAGAATCATGTGCTTAGGTCGTGGTGATCTGATTGTTTTACTTAGTCCTAACTGCGGTATGCCAACGCAAATCAAAATGCCACTACCGAACATACATTCGAATGTATTGTACCATTTCTATCACCGTGTGTGTGTACCGCGTTCATACCAGAACCAAGTGCATTGTATACTGTTTAGCGGTGAACGCATAATTGGCGATAGTTTTCAAAACTAGAGGATGTTTGCTAACGTTCTGAGTACAGCTACATTGTGGGCTCATTCATACAGACGGAAACTATTCGGTAACAAACAAACACACTTGTGCTAAATTGGACCATTCAGGGAACTTCTACGTTGAGGAGTTATGTTAGACGAATGTTGCATTTATGTTTATCTGAAACAATGTCTTAGAACCAAAAAATTCGAAGACATGTGACATCTACCAACCCCCAATGCGTGGTGGATTATAGCCCATTCCTCTCCTAGAAATGAGGCCTGAGTCCCTGCAGTGGGAACATTATGGGCTGTTGATGATGATGAAGATGAAACACTTTGGAGTATCATTTAGAACTTATTAACCTACCTACAGCTACTTTACCGCTAGTTTCTTTTAGATGGCTTCGTATTTTTTTCCACCTTAATCCATGGGATTTTTAGGAATGGTCCTATTTATTCTGCGTTTGGGGACTTGGCCTAGCCTGACCTCATTGGTCATCAATCTGATTGACATGAAACCTAATGGTGTTGTTTACTTACCAGGACGGGCATTGTTATTGAGGATTTCATTCAGGAGTTCCTCAGTAGGAATCATTAATGGAAATAGGCTAGCTCCTTATTACATGAGACTAAAATATAACTGGTAAAATGTACCTAGATGTATTTTATTGGAACACTCCAACCCTTTGGAAATTACAAGCGTGTCGTTGTATAATTGTAAATCAATGAATTAACAATAAAGTCTCCAATACTAGCAGTGTTCAACCGTGGCCTACTTCTGTTCAGGTTACATCAGCTGTTCGCAGTGACGGCGCCATTTGTAATTACACGTAACGCGGAGTAACACCAGTGTTCCGATGTAGTGTGACCAATCCGTAATTATGAAGGGACAATACCGATGATCATGTAAATGGCGTTGCGAAGTGTTAGTAGGAAATTGGCTAGGTAGTAGAGGTCCCACCACCATGGTCCTACCATCATCTGCCTAGCCTTTTCCCAACTATGTTGGGGTCGGCTTACAGTCTAACCTGATGCAGTTGAATACCAGTATTTTACGTAGAGCGACTACTTATCTGACCTCCACGACCCAGCTGGTTCTGGGTAATATGATATCTCTCTCATCGATATCTTGGTCCTATCAATTCTCTAATAATGTTATGCTTTTAGCCATTTTCAAAACAATAATCAAAAGATAATAGAGGTTATTGTTTTCGTATTTTGCTGCATTACCAGTTCTGGATTCTCTATAGTTCTGGAACATTCTGGATAGAGTAGTGGGTTCTTCTGGCTTGCAACTTCGTGGTTTTGTTAACAATCTTAAGTTGGAATTGAAGCCCAATGTGTACCACTATCTATGACATCCAATTATTATTTTACGTAATCAAAACATAGAACTTGTCAGATCTTAGTAAATATGATAATTAAAAGATGACCTAACTTAGATAAACATTAGTGATAGATCAAACATGATGTCATTCGTTAAGGATTAATCAAACATAGGCTGAATAAACAGTAAACTGCCTTTATGGTTATTGCGTCATTAGCTGCCCATAATTAGGTTACGTTATTTAATAGGGTAGTTAACTAAAAAAATCGAATTAGTCCGTCAGATAGATTTCCAAAAAATATTGGACACGTATTTTTTCTTTTTTCACGTAAACAAACAATGAAGACGATACAGTGCTTTGAAAATTTGTGTGACGTCATATTCTAAGACATTAGTATGACATTTTTTACCGGTGAGTGACGTCACAACCCCCCACTCAAATCTTTCACGCGTTTTATATTCGTCAATTTTTATTGATTTGATTAAATAAAAAATACGTATCCAATAATTTTAGATAATCTAAAAGACGGACTAATTCTTCTCCAACTTACCTCCTTATTAATCATCATTCTTCTATCCTTAACAATTAATTTGGGGTCGGCGCAGCATGTCTTCTATTCTTCGTTATTAATCGTTATCTTATCAGATACTTCCATTCTAGCCTTATCGTCCTTAAAACAGGCTATCTTATTGTGCCCGATTATAACCAGAACAAGTCAGATACAACTCCTGTCTGAACGGTCCGGATCCTCCCTTTTCTATGGGGGGTGAGAATGTTCCTCATCTTTCTTAAAAGATAACGAACGACTAAAACTTGATATTTCTCTTGATTTTTATATTGAGCGGTAAACGTCAAATAAAACCTCAAACTAAAATAACTAAGCGTACGATTAAAAAGACGTGTGTTAGTTTAAATCTCGGTTCAAACACGTAATGACAAAGAGACCGCAACGCCACGTAACATGATCTTAACTTTTCCCTTTTTATTGACACCAAACCGCATCCTATCTAGTGTTGGGATTGTATCCGGATAAATACTCAAAATGGATAAATACTCATAAATGTCCGTTTTTACTTGAGTATTTATCCAAAACAGCGGATAAATACTATCTCCATTTTTTGTAACGTAAATTTTTATCAATTTACAAACAAAAGAATTGAAATAAATGAAATCCTGAAAAATTGATATGTATCGTACTTTATTAATCACTTTAACAATTATGAAAAGCCTTTATTAACAATGATTTCACCCAATCATGAAAATGTTCGCCAATCACTATCCAAATCAGAAAAAAATATACGTATTTTGTGAGATACTTAAATAATTGTTATATATTTGGAGGGTATGAGGAACAGGGGGTAAAGTTCCTCATCCTCCATAGAAAAGGAAGGATCCTCCGACCAGACGTGTGTTGTGTCTGGTGGGCTAACTACCCGACATAATATGTAAGTCGGGATTTTCTATATTGGCTAATGTCGCGGTTTATGTTTATAGCGTGATGTAGGATTAGCCAATTAGTTCTCATGTGTTGCGATAGATGTCGCTGTTGCCACATCGCTCCCCTCCAAGACTGGAGGTCGATAGCAGGTTGAGTCTTGATCCTTGCCAAGCCAGTGGGAGGTTTTAGTGAGTTGAAACCGAATGCCGCATAGTTTTCGGTGAGTCGAAACTGACTGCGGTGATGCCCCAGTGTGTCGGGGTGATGCTGCTGCTGCATAGTATGTACAGTGATGCAGTGCTGCGTAGTGGCTGGCTGCTGCGTTGACCAGGAGAGAAGTGCGTCTCTGCTTGCTGACCGGCCGAAGTGCAGTGTGCTGTGCCAAGGTCGCTGATGAGGTTGAGGACCAGGTATGCGCTTCCGCTGCAAGCTGGGGGTCAGGATACCCGATGAAGCCGTGGTTGCTGGATGGCGGTATGACTCGCTGCTCGAAGGCTTGAGGAAGTGATGATGACGTTTGTAGTAGCGGCACGAAGGTTGCGCTGACTTTCGTGCTCGGGGTCACCAGTTTGGGGGGGGTATGAGGAAATGGGTGTAAAGTTCCTCATCCCCTATAGAAAAGGGAGGATCCTCCGACCAGACAGGTGTTGTCTGGTGGGCTAACTGCCCGACATATATAAGTATACACATATGTATAGACATCAGTCAGCGCAGCCTTCGTGCCGCTACTACAAACGTCATCATCACTTCCTCAAGCCTTCGAGCAGCGAGTCATACCGCCACCCAGCAACCACAGCTTCATCGGGTATCCTGACCCCCAGCTTGCAGCGGAAGCGCATACCTGGTCATCATCCTCAGCCACATCAGCGACCTTGGCACAGCACACTGCACTTCGGCCGGTCAGCAAGCAGAGACTCACTGGAGCATAATGCAGCATCACCCCGACTCACTGGGGCATCACCGCAGACAGTTCCGACTCACCGTGAACTATGCGGCATTCGGTTCCGACTCACTGGAACCTTCCACTGGCCTGGCAAGCATCAAGACTCAACCTGCTATCGACCTCCGGTTTCGGAGGGGAGTGATGTGGCGACAACGACATCTATCGCAACACATGAGAACTAAAATGACAAATCCTGCATCGCGCTATCAAAGCTATCCGCGACATTGGCCTATATAGAAAATCCCGACTTACAGTTGTCGGGCAGTTAGCCCACCTGACACAACACCCGTCTGGTCGGAGGATCCTCCCTTTTCTATTGGGGATGAGGAACTTTACACCCTGTTCCTCACACCCCCCCAAAGACCATAAGCATCGAAATCTTTTTCGTCAAAAACTGTCAACATAATATGAAAATATAGATAAGTAGTGCGCTACTTTACTCACTTTAACAATAACAAAATCTTAGTTTTCACTACAATTATGAATATGTCGTCTATTTCTGTCAATATGAGAAGTTTGTTTACTACAATCATGAATACAGTCAATCACTATAATCATAATTATGTTTTTCTGAAATCAATTACTATCACTATAAGATGCTTGTTCATCATTATTAGAATTCATCAATTCACAAACTGGAACACGCTTCTTGATTCTCTCAAATCCACTGATTCTTCATCAGTATTTGTCTGTACTGGACATGGTGATGGAACATCTTCATCATAACTGTCCCTGTCTGCCTTAACTTTCACGCTCTTTAACTTTGTCGTAGAACATATTCCTTTCCACCAGGTTAAAGGGCTGATTTCGTTACTGTTTTCCAAATAACGTAATTTTAATGTAATGTTTTGGAAAGCCCAACTAAATATACTAGCCATTCAATACGAAAAACCAACCCATGCGCAAAAATAATATTTATCCATCATTTTAAGTAAATATCCGATAAAAACGAGTAATAACGAGTATTTATCCATTTCTGATAAATACTCGAGTTTTTATCCACCGAGAATTTATCCTCCGCCCATCACTAATCCTATCCGTTTTTAGAGATCCGTGTGTAATGTGGAATGGTTTTATGTTATTTTTACCATTAATAGATTTTTTAGAAGTGTTTTCAGAATGAAGAAGACATACTCCACTTTATAGACATAGTGAAAAGTAATTATAAAAATATGGCTCGTTTCATTATTTTTTACGGCCGTCTATGAAATTGCGAAAATAGTTTTTGTTTTATGGTTCAGAAGTAACATAAATATTTTCAAAAAGATCTGAGAATGGTGTTAAGGAGAAATTTGAGATCAAGAAAACATAAATCCAGTTCATTGCGAAAAGTAATTACAAAAATATGGCTTGTTTCATTATTTCTACGCGGTTGTCTATGAAATATCAGAAAAAAAATGTATTATTGATCATTGGATTTTTCAGAAGTGCCGTATAAATATTTTCAAAACGATCTTAGAAACGCAAATCCATGTTCTGAAATATCAACACGCAGATAAAAAGTGTGTCTGATCAATGATTTTTCAATTCTCTGCGAAACGTAATGCAATTACAGCAAGCTGTCACATTTATTTTTAAAAGATTTTCAACTATATCGCTAGAGCATAAGGTTCTAGGTTGTTTAAGAAAATTTGACAGTTTTTGGTAGCTTCATATTATTATGCTAGCGTCTGTTTAAAACTAACTACCCATGTTTTTGGCATCCACAACCCTCTAAAACATATCATCCCAAACGAATTTATTAAGATCATCAATAACAGTAATCCAGGAGAGTCCGTCCGGTGGTGTGGTCACCCTAGCTGTCACCACAATCGGGTCGTGGAACTCGCTGTCATAGTATCATATCGGTTACATTACATTACATGCACTTGTAACACAATTACATGTTATATTATAACGTGATGAGGTGAGAAAGTTTGTCTTTAATCATAAAACTATTTGTTAATAATAATAAAACTATTTGTTTGTGAGAAACGTTTGAAGAACCGTACTATTTGTTTTTGTGCAGTACGTCTTAGTACCTCATCTTCTGCCTAGCTTTTTTCCAACGATATGTTGTATCAGGGTTTACATGGTGCGTTTTACTGTACATCTGACCTCCACAACCCAGTTAATACTGGGTTAGACTGGTTGTCAGAATTGCAGGCCACTGACTACCTGTAAAGACTGTTAAAGATGACCAAATAATAGCCGGGACCAGCGGTTGAACGTATTTTCCGGGGCACGGAGGAAACTTGAAATGTTATGGGTGGTCACCCATCCACTGACTTACCTAGGCAAGCACGGCTTAACCTAAATGCTGTCTCGATCAAGCGTGACAGCGCGTTCGACGCGGATTCATTACCTTATATGGCCATCCGACACAAAAAGTTGAAGACAAATAACTTAGCCCAGCAGCGATAGCGCTATTTCGGAAAGCCTACCGCGGTGCCGTGTAGCGTAGCGGTTGACTACCGCTCTAATGAAGCGTGAGTACCCAAGTTCAAATCTTGCTTCACACAGAATACTGTTGAGCTATTGAAGATTTAGAATTTTTGAAACTTTTCTTAATAATAACATTCAACGACTTTTTCTACTTCCTATCGACATTATGAACAAGTCTGTGTTGGATAATATTACTTTTCGAAAACCACCAAGGTCGAGTTCAATGGACAGCATCTTTAATGTTAACTTGAGCACAAACTCGACACTATTGGACACAACGATGATGAGTCTGCCAAATACGTCACTAAATGAAAGCGACGCTATTCTAAATCTTAAAGACACAATTAATAAGTTAAACATGGAGTTAAAAAGTGCACATACGGAAATTGAAAATTTAAATAGCGAAAATTTTCGCCTTAAAATGGATATTGGGCAATATCAGAAAGTTATTGAAACTTTCAAGAAAGTAAATATATTAAACACGAAGAGTTTTTCACCGCGATCTGCAACCAAAAGGAATAAACCACGGACTAGCGGGTGCTCCACACCGGCTGGGTTGTATCTATCTCCCATGATGGTGACTCACCTACCAGACTCAGCCGTACAAACGCAAACAACAGGCGATTTCGTGGACGATTCTTTCAACTCAGCTTTATCAATCGGCAGCTCAGAAGTGATAGCACTCACCAAATCGCCACCGAAAATCATACAAAATATCTCATGCAAAAATACAAGCTACCACAACACACAAAATAAAGGTAAACCCACGACGAAACAGGACAGAAAATTAGACAAAATAGAATCCAAGAAATCAAGAAAGCTCTGCATTATTAGCAACTGTGATTACAATGGCACTTTGGAGGTAATAGAGAATACTTTTGGAGAACATTTCGAGTACTGTCGATTTTCAAATCCTGGTAGTTGTTTAAAAGAACAAATTTCAAATTTACAAAACAAGATTTATAACTTTGGCGAAGAAGATTATTGTATAATAATGATCGGTGAAAGTGATTTTAAGAAAAATGTACCCCCAATTGAATTGGTTAAGTCAATCAGGGAAACATTAACTCTAATAACTAATACAAATATAATTTTATGTACTCCCACATATATTAGAGGAGCCCTTATATATAATTATCGTGTAGAAATATTTAATAATTTGCTTTATATGGACATTCAACACTATAATTACGCATATTTCTTTGACTCAAATTATAACTTGACTTTTGACATGTTCTCTTATAATACAGGTAAACTTATGACATCTGGTATAAAATGTATCTATGGAAGTATATTTAAGCGCATTCTTATTGACATACAAGCTGAATCAATATTGCCGACATTGTCAACGACGCAAAATAAATGTACCGAACGTAGCTTTTTTCGTTCCATCTTGTAGTATGCACCAACGAAACAAAATATGTCTGACAAAGTTTACAATAATTTTTCAAAATATCCAAAGCATCGGAAACAAAGCTGAATTATTAGAAGAATTACTTTTAGATTCTGAAATTGATTTTATTTCACTATCCGAATTGTGGAAAAATAAAAATTGCTGTGAATCAATCGTGCCCCAGGGATATAAAATTGCGTCCATTTTTTGTCGCAAAACCCGCGAAGGCGGAGGAGTTTGTATTATTGTAAAAGATTCATTAGATTTTATTGAACGAATTGACATTGTAAATCATTCAAAGGAGTATGTTATAGAATTTAGTGCTATTGACATTCCCAAACTAAACTGTACTTTTATAGGACTTTATAGAGCAGATCGTCATCTTGATATATTTCTTCAACAGTTGGGAAAAGTATTATATAAATTAAATATTAAAAAAACACATAAACACTTAATAATAGGCGGAGATTTTAACATAAACGTAAACAATAAAAATAAACAGACTCTGGATTTCTTGAACTTTATGAAAACATTTAACCTGCAACAAATAATCCGCGACCCAACACGAGTAACCAAGACAACATCCACTTGCATTGACCTACTGTTCACAAACTACCCACCGCTTATAAACAAAGCAACTGTCAAAGATTATGGACTATCGGACCATAAGGCAGTACATGTTCAATTAAATGTAGACTATCTATCAAATACCATCAATAAAACTTGGTATACCAAAAAAAGATTATTCTCTAAAAATAACATCGAATGTTTTAAAAGATCACTAAAATCAGAAAATTGGGAAACTATGCTAAACAATAGTAATAGTGTACATGCAAATTACGAATCTTTCATTACAATTATAAAACAAAACGTAAACAAATATATTCCACTACAAAAAATAAGAATAAAATGCATACCGAAAAAAGGATGGCTTACTAAAGGTCTCAAAAAATCATGCGAACATAAAAGAGTGTTAAGAACTATTTTTAATGAAACCAAAAGTTGTGTCATAAAAAAACACTATAAATTATTTAGTAAAATATTAAAATTGACTATAAGAAAATCAAAAAAACTGACATATATTAAACAAATGCAAAAATCTGACAATAAAGTAAAGACAATGTGGAATATAATTAACACAAAAACAGGGAAGACAAAAATAAATAGACGTGAAAATATATTACTGAAGATGGCCAATGAAGAAGTAAAATGCCCGTTAAATGTATCTAATACATTTAACGAATTCTTTGCGACGGTAGGTCAAAACCGAACGACTAGCTCGACCAATAACATTGGAAAATCCGTGGTCAATCCTTCTACTTGTACAATGTATGTGCGCCCGGTAGACCAAAAAGAGGTAGTTAATATAATAAGGTCAACTAAAAATAAACATAGCTGCGGTATTGATGACATTCCACCAATTTTATTAAAGCAATGTGCAATAGAACTTTCCATTCCTTTAATGTTCTTGGTCAATCAAAGCTTCCAAGACGGCCAATTTCCAGACGCACTTAAAGTAGCTTTAGTAAAACCAGTACATAAAAAAGGTGACAAGCATATCGCAAGCAATTACAGACCCATTGCACTGCTACCAACTTTTTCCAAAATATTTGAAAAAGCTATGTGCAATCAGCTATATATGTTTTTGGAAAAGTTCAATATTCTTGACGACGCACAAAATGGATTCAGAAAATGTAGATCAACAACATTGGCAGTATATAAATATGTTCAACAAGCGCTAAAACATATAAATGACAAACAACATGTAATTGGGCTACTACTAGACATGACGAAAGCATACGACAAGGTCCTTTATGACATCTTACTTACTAAACTATATGGTTGTGGCGTACGAGGACCTGCTTATTCGTGGTTCAAATCATATTTACATAATAGGACACAAATAGTACAAATTGAAAATTACGACCATAATAAAAATGAAATAAAAACAATTAGATCACAAGAAAAAAAAATTACTTGCTCAATCCCACAGGGAAGCGTGTTAGGATGTCCATTATTTTTAATATATATAAATGACCTTCCCAAAATATTAGATAAAGAAAACGCTTTACCAGTACTGTTTGCAGACGATATTTCAATATTAATTAAGTGTGGAAACGTAAATAACCCTAGTCTTCAAGTACAAGATGTACTCCAAACAGTAGATACTTGGCTCCAGACCCACAACCTGGAAATAAATAGTGACAAAACAAAAATGATACAATTTAGATCATACAAAAAACCACCTCTCAATCTAAAAACAACCTTCAGAAACACGCAAATTGAAGAAGTTAATACATTTAGCCTACTTGGCATAAAAATTGACACACACATTAACTGGAAGTCACATATAGAATTAGTAAAAACAAAACTCTCCAGATTTACTTACGCTCTTTTCCAAATAAAACAAAGCACTAACACACAAACAGCTATGGCTGCTTACTACGCATACGCATACTCATGGCTACGATATGGCGTCATGTTATGGGGAAATAGTGTTAACGTAGAGGAACTATTCATTATGCAAAAGAAATGTATAAGAATTTTAGCTCAAATAGATAATACGGACACCTGCAAACCTCACTTCATAAAGTTTCAGATTCTAACTCTGCCGTCTATATACATACTTGACATTTGCGTATTTGTTTTCAAGAATATCAACCAGTTTACTAAAGTTGAAGATACACACAACATCAACACTCGCCATAAAAAGAGGTTATGCGCTCCACCCTCAAGAATCAAAATGTTAAGCGATAGCCCATATTATATGGCAATAAAAATATATAATAAGCTACCCAACACGTTTAAAACGGAAAAATCAGTAGCAATATTCCAAAGAAGGCTAAAACTATATCTCATCCAAAAATGCTTCTACTCAGTTAAAGAATATTTAGAATCTAGTTTAAAATAACGACTATCTCTTATGTACAAAAGTGGCGATCTGACCTATAATACAAACAATAACATTGACCCTCATAATTGACTCTGTATAAAATAAAAACTGTAGGACCTGAGAAAATGACATTAAAATTGCTGAATAATTGTATTATATCCACTATCATTGACATTTAATTTTGTCATAACTTTATTTTCTTTATTTAATTTAATTGTACTACATAATAAAAATAAATAAATAACTCAGTAATGTTTAATGCATGCTAAATTAGGATGATAAGGACAGGCGAATGTTTGCAATGCTTGTAAAAGGCTGCTAAGTTATAAGTTCTGACCAATAATACCTAACACCACAATGTACACTTGGTTCGCAATAAATACTTTGACTTTGACTTTGACTTTGAAATATCGAACATATTAAGCCATGGTCCTATTGAATTAAAATCGAACATAACGCTAGACTTTTCCTTTCAACAAAGTCATTGCCTCAACGATTGCGTTTTAAAACCGAGAGCACTTGCTCTATCAGTATCAAACTATCAATCTTCCTATCTCTAATAACAGCTTTTTCACAAACACGAATATCTAAGAAAATTGTGAAATTCATCTGTCGTGCAACCGATGACACGGATTTTACTATCAGATGCTTCTATCACTTGCATGACCAACATAATCTGATCTCTTTACCGATATAAATTACATCACGTGACAGATCATGACAAAACGGCGCTTATGTTCTACATAGATTGACAGATACGACAGATGATTATTAACTTTGAGTTGTTGTAATAAAGTTAGTTTTGAATTGCACGTCATAATAATTGGTTTAACTAAATTAGTATTGCAGCAAGTTACGATATTTCGCCAAAGATTATGTGTTAGTGTGTAATGAACGTTTATTTTAGTGTTGAGCTGAATTTACGTCTATTTTCATGCTTGTCTCGAGTTGTAATTGTATGATCTAGTTTGAAGTGCTGTTATGGTTAGATAATAACGAGGGCAGGTAAACCATCTAAATTAGATTGCTCAAGTTATGCTTGGGCATTGCAATTTAGATGTTTTCATACTAAGTTCCTATTTACTACAGTTTAGACGGTAAACCAATGGCTGTAGAATAAAACAGTAAATACGTAGCTTGGTGATGACGAATTACCGTAACTTATACCGGTAATTTAATAGGTTTTTGACCTTAAACAAAACGTTTGTTGAAGCAGTTGAAATTACCATGAAAATATTTTTTTTTGTTGGTCAGGCTTGGAGAGATAAGTTAAAAATTTTTCTTTCGTCCACACTAATAACTCCAAAGATCTAAACGATACTTGACACTTCTTTTTCTCTTTTCTGTCATCCACAGTTTCTAGTTTGACAGCCGTATTCTTACGATAACCACAGGAATAAATCTTAGCTAATGTATTGTAGGTAACGTGTATACAGGGTGTAAATCAACCCATCACACAGCTGTCAACCAAGCATTCTGTACATCAAACTAAGTACCCCTACGCAAAATTTTTTGCTGTGAAACGACTTTTTTTTGGGTCAAAAATCACATTTCACGGTAAAACTCAATGTAGCAGTGTTAAAACATTGTGCTAGTGGATGCTTTGAATAGTAAACGGGTCATGGAGATAATTTAAGTAAAGTTATAACCTGAAAAACTAGTATTTACAAAAACAGCTGTGAGAAATTTGGAACTTTGACCCCCAATATCTTCGTAACTAGGAGATTCCCAGGTAGGGTCTAAAACAAAAAAAATATCGCAGTGGTGGGGAGAACAAGTGCCCTTCGTTTTCGTTAAGGGTACTTTTACACCCTGTATATGTCCTCATGAGCCCACTCGAATTTAATTGACCATTTCTATTTTCCTATTCCAACTGTAATTACAGATTTACACAATCCCACGGAAACTATAAGGTCTTACAAATAGGGAACAAGTAAATAGCTAATTGTTTGCTAGAAAGTTGGACGATGCACGACCACGATCGACGGGCTAAATGGCTAATGACTGACTGTCTGACTGACGCTGACGTGGGCTTAAATTGAGCTAGTTTAAGTTTAAAGGGCTTTTTGTTGGAGTTTCGAAGAGATGTTTTGTGATTGGACCCATACACTTTCTATTAAAAATTTGCAATAGTAAAGTTGAAAGATAATCAACTGGCTTGGTATGGACATGTGATAAGGAGGAACAAGTCCTAAAATCGTATAAAAAGTATGGAAAAGTACTTATTTAGGGGCGACTTACCAGGTGTTAGTAAAAACGGGGCATAGTATATTTGTGCCCATAGAATGATACTTATAATGATAGAGCTAATGCTCTCGGTTTTTTAAAACGCATGTGGTGTGTTGTCGGTTTTATTGAAAGTATTATTAAGAAATAAAAGCTGTTGAAACGGTAACGCTATTTGTTTGAGTTATAAGTTTTTCTTCACAAAAAACATTAGAGAGTTCGAAAATAATATAATAATAAATAAATAATTTATTCTTTGCTCAAAATTGCTTCTAACGAAATTAATACACACCCACTAATAAAGCCATTAAAACACTCAATCAATTAAAAACAAAAAAAAATCACAGCAAACAATTTTCACTCCCCGCCCACAACAGAATAATTTTATGCAAAAATGTTATCTGTGCCTTCAGAGATCACTTTCTAAGCAAACACTATGATTACGCTTAGCTCGGGGGTTGTAAGCACAGTAATTGTGATGGCTGATAGTACAAACCGCTTTCACGAGAGCTATACCTCTGCCTTGCTTACTGTGTTGCATATTGCGGTAGGTCTTATTGTTGGAACTAGATTTATTGGGGCCTGAATTTGGGCCAAGATTATTTTGTAAGCTAAGGTACTAACCGGTTTTAAGCTTTAATATTTATGAAGATTTTGACTGGCTCAGCAAGGTTTTGTAAACGGCTTATATATTAAGTTTTCCCTAGTAATTAGATGGTACATAGCGACCCTTAACCTAACGTACTGCTGCCATGACCGCTTATCGCAGTCTTCTGGGGCCGTATTTTTGAATCACTCGAAGTGAATCTTAAATTCATGCACGAAAGCAAAACGTATACGAAATGAATTTCGATTGCTCCAAATTTTACGTATTTTTGAAGTAATAGAAATTAGTGTTGCCCTAAAACTCGAATCTTATAACATTTTTCATTTAACGCAGAAAAATAAAAACCGGAAAGCCATAACTCGTTGATTTTAAAAACCGGTAATGAGTTACGGTGGAACGGAACGTAAATTAAAAAGTTATAATGTCATTGTCTGACGTCTGTCATTGGGATTTCGATATTTTTTCCTCTAGTATTTACATATTTTTTTCTGTCGCTGATGTAATTCATCAGGATATACTCCTCGAGGCTAACCATCGCGAAAGGCGAAAGTAAACACTGATTTATAGGTTAGGTAAAGTCAACGTAACGTATCTGTCAACAAATCTTCACTTGTCAGTGTCATTCTCACGAGTGGGTCGGACCACTCGTTGCAAAATTCACGGGTATGAATATTCAAAAATAGCGATTTTAGGGATTCTCATACGAATTCTGCGATTTCGTACACGATTTGGAATTCTATTGATTCAAAAATACGGCCCCTGGCTTCACGCTCAGACTCGAGGAGGGTCAAGATGTCACCATCACGCAAGGTATTCAGCTGGTATTCAGCTGCATCCGGTTAGACTGGAAGCTTTTCCAACTATGTTAGGGTCGGCACCCTAACATAGTTGGAAAAGGCTACGCAGGTGATGATTTCAATTTTACCCTAGATTTGCAATGGACCTTTGTTTTAATGTTTTCAACTTGTATAATACGTATAGCAACATAGTGAAAGCTAATTAGATTGTAAAACTAGCCTACCTATTGTTCTGTTCGTATTATCTAGAGGACTATGTCATTGGCATATCAATTATCAGCCTTTACTGTCCCACTATTGGGCAAAGTCCTCCCCCATGACTTTCCAGTCTTCTTTCTGGCATCAGCTTAATTATTAATTTTATTGATGACATCCAGAATTAACCATAAAAAAATATCGTTTTGTAAAAACAAATACGTGTCTCTTATATCATGTCTCAATTACATACCAAACATTCTAACCGAACAAAACAAACGATCCACTATACCTCCAAGCTAAGTTCCCCATTTCTCCGGCATCCCACGTTCGGAGCAAAACAGGGGAATGTCCTGGACTGGCTGTTATAGCCAGTTCTTACGTGCGATCTGCCATAAAGCAAGGCATTGCGGCCGTGGATAGCATGGTGTTATGATAGTACCCCGGTAGGAACGCGGGTGTGCCGTATTTGGCAATGGAGTGTGGTGTAAGGTGTAAGAGGAAGCGGGTTGGTGTTGATTTTGGGAGTAACTCACAAGTTATCGGGTATCTCTATACAAGCTTAAATTAAGTTAGTCTTTGCGAAACTCTGTAGGTAATAGGGATAAATTCATTAATTTATTTATTTTTATTTCTGTATTATTTATAATCTCTACTCTTATAATTAATTGTCACCTTATCTTGCTGTGCTGTGTCACGCTCATCAGTCGTCTACTCAATCTGCCTTAAATCTCTATATTGGGTCACCAAGATACAGGTTGTGCCTAGTTTGGGGCCCACGGCTACTCCTACTAATGTGCTGTTCTATCAATGATCTTTCTTATTGTTTTCTTATATGTATGTTCTCTAACTTGTGTGTGTCAATAAATTGATTTATTATTATGATTAATTATGAAATGACTTCTAAAATTTGCATCCCAAAATTAAAATACTGACTACGCTTTTGGTTTTGATGTTTTCAGGGAAAATAGTGTATTCTCTGTATTCTAAATACCATCGTCCTCTATGTTTTTTTTTTGGGACAAACCCGCCACACTATTCCAAAACCACTGTAACTCCTGTAAGCCCTAATCAACAGTGGCGACCAGAAGAAAAGCGCCGAGACAATAAAGCCCGACGAAGTCCAAGAGAAACCCGCAACGAAATTAATCAGAAAAAAATAGCGGAGGAGTAATGAGGCGGTCTATGTTATTAATCAGTCAAATATCATGGAAATACCATCTCAAATATCCGGTCTTTCGGTACACCAAAACCTTTCTGCAAAACGCTATAGTTTCCACTTTGCACAGCCATAATTAATTCCATATTTGTCTTACACAACAGTCAGTGTTCCTAGATCGTGTACACCATACTCCATGGGGATTTAGCGTCATTTTTGTTACAGCCAACTTGATATTTTTGCCTCACGCAATCGTAAATGTTTCTGTCCATTTCAGGAAGATTGCTGTAATCGTTCTTATTGTATTAGATTGAGATCGTTATCGATAGAGACTGGACTGCTGGTATTTTTTGGTCCTTCGAGCCGGATTGTTAGTCGGTGGTAACGATAGATAGGTTTAAGATTTAATGGGTGTTTCACAAGCGTTACTAGACTGACTTTATAAGGCAGCTGTCCACCATTTTCATGATTTTCTCACATCGACTTTGAACCTGAAAAAACTGGAGTCGATTAATTATACCTACCAAAAAAACGACCATGAAAAATGCTAACCTTCAGACGAGACTTTGCATATTTATTAGGTATACCTACTTACCAAATTATAAATGCAAAAGTATCTACCTGTCGTCTGATTATTGGCAAAAATGCAACCGTTCCCATGTACCATGTTTCCTGACATTCACACGCGTGAATCCTTGGGGCAAAACCCAGTTTATAATATTGCACCTACACAAGAAATAATTCTCCAAACACATTAAAGCAATATTGACTGTAAGTCCGATACAAGTGAGAGTTAGTATTTCTAAGATATTTTCTAGCTCATAACCGATCGGTAGCAACCAGTAGTTCATTATGCGTTCACTTTAACTGCACGCAAATACGAGGCTATTTTCTAAGAATGTAACTAACTACTTGTCTTGTAATTGTTGCCTGTACTCCGTAATTACTTACCACCGTGCGTACGTAAATTTGATGTAGGTAAGTGTCCATTGGTAACTTTGTAGCCAGTCCTGGTATGGTGTTAAGAGGTTTACAGGCAGTGGTTAGGTTGAAAAGTTGTTGTAATTATGAGGTCGTCTTCTGTAGTTGTATCGCGATTTTAATTTGTGTGTTTAGAATATTATCTATTAAGTTGCGTTATGTCAGTTGTTTTAACTAAAGTTATAATATTTGAAGCGAAGAGTTTTAATATTTTAATCTAGAACGCGAGCAGCCAAGATCCTTACATGTCATACTCTTTTTGCTTCGTCCATTTTCTTAATTCATTCATTGTCATTAATTCTCGTTCTCGCTCTTTTTGGTGTATTTAAAAAAAAACCAGGAATCAGAGTCTAAAAAAGAAATAAATCTTAATTTTAAATAAATAATAATTATTATATTAAGTCTTCCTAAATAAATTAAAACAAATAATATTATGCCACCGATGGGACTCTGACTTGGTTTTACATGCCATCGAAAAATATCTCTCATGCATGTTAGTTTAGTTTCATTTCACCGAAGTAATTGTTCTCATGGCGTCTAAACTATGAATATGAACTGCCCAATTTAAAATTCTCCAGTTTAACAACAGACGATACATCAAAAGGTGTGTAAAGAATGTGAAGTTTCAAAACAAATGCTAAAACAGCTAACCTTCGACTACTAAAGAGCATGAAACAAAAACATTCGTGCGTAGGCGCATGTTTGCCGTTGATTGATTAGCTGCCGATATCGTCACCTGTTTTGAGACCTAAACACTGCTATGTTGTTTGATTAATACATCGATTGTTTGGTCATATGCGTTGGCCTTTGTTGCCGAATATTTGATCCTTAACATAACACATTCCAGTCATATTTTGGTAACTGTGATGTCGTCTTAAGAGGCGCAGCCCTCTTCCTTTTGGGACAAGTCTATTACACCTATTTAAACATAATTAGGAAAATGGTGTATGGTGGGAGCGTAGCAAAAACAGTGTTTGAGGATTCTAGCAGTTCGTTTTCTATAGTTTCTGGGAAAACTAAAATTTTATCATCATCGTCCGTAGCCCTACTTTACCCACTGCAGGTATAGACCTCTCTATGCTTCTGCCAAGCGCCACGTTCTTGAAATGATCAGATTTGGCAAAACTAGCAATCTTTACTTTCTCAATATCTTTTCATTGTACTAAAACTATAACATTTTAATCAGAAACCCTATTCGCAGCTTCCACTAAACCAAAGCCTCCACAATCAATACAACAACTACCACTAATTAATTTATCGTCCTCAGATTACAATAGTAACAATCTAATTCCTTTCTCGAGCAGTTTATTGTAATGTACAACAGAATCTAATCAGACTACATTAACGGTAGTGCCTTGAGAGTCTGTTCCGATACAAACATCAGCTTTCTCGGCTTATCTTGTAGGGTTCGGATTAGTGGCTATTGTATTTCAATCCGTTTGATAAGTCCAATCGTTTGAAAGAGGAGAGTAAGGAGTCGTAGAGGAGTGGTTTGTGAAGAGGAGTGCTGAGGTAGCGGGGTTTGTGGGATAGTTTAGAGGAGAAAGTTCAACTTCCATTGTTGGTTCTGCCTTGCCATAGTACTGTGTCACGGTTTTAAAGGGTTTGGTGTCGGTGACATTAAATATTTTGTCTTCTGCTGAGGATTTTACATGTGACATATTCATGATATGCCACATAGCCTAAAGTGATCTAAATATATAAACGGTTAAGTCGTTTAATACATTCTGCAGCATTTTCGCAGTCTTCGGTTGGACATAAGCCATTCCCAGACTGCACTACAACGTCCACAACTCCTTATTTTCGATCGTCTGCATCTAGCCTTTTCACCACATTTACATTTCTGTCTAATTATTCAGTTTATGTCTATCCATTAAACTGAAGCGTTCCACGCTGCTTTTTGTCAAAATGCGATCTGTAATCCACCTAGTTAGTATTTTGCAATTCTTGCATCTGCCTATCCATCCGGCAGACCGACCATAAGCTTCTTACAAAACTTTAAATTACCTTCATGGACCATAACTAAATACAAACCATGAAATAGATTTCCATGCCCAATGACTCGGATCTGATCTTTGCAAATTGTAGCAGTTTTATCCTCCTATAGGCCCTAAGTAAGCTCCTTGCGTGGGCCTATATCACGACCTGAGTATAGCTGCGTGGGTGCTCTGCTCATACACATTTGTTTTACGGTCATTAAGGTGCATTGTAGGCTTTTGTTGCATGTTCTTTTATTTGTTTGGGAGCCTACGCAGTGGATTAGGTCATGGAAAAGTGGGTTTTGTCTTGACGAATAGAAGAGCTGGAACGTTCCTCTGTTATTTCACGGTCGGTGTGTCGTCATTTACAGACGTCAGCGACAGCAAACTGTCACATGTCTTTAATTGATTTTCAACTTTTTCGCATTGGGTTCATGGTTGGTTGGGAAAAGTCAGTTTCGGGTACCTTTCAATTAGCAGTCCAATGTTTTAACGAATTGGTTATGTATAAAACCCGACAAGAGTAACATTAAGATCTACTTGATAGGTACTGTTAAATGTCGCTCTATTAGTAAGCGTCCACGAACTGTTTACCATTATAAATTGATGCTGAAATATTGTCAGCGTTGGCAATTAATTAAAAAAAAAATTGGTTGTTTACTTCTGAGGAGTTTATTTTCGCAAAATCAATCCGTCAGGACACTGCTGCCTGCCTCTTTGAACGGGTGGTCGCAAGCGCGACTGCTGAGCATAAGATCTAAGGTTCGATTCCTCGGTCCGGCAAAGTGTTATTGGGTTTTTCCCATCAGACATTTATCTGTAGCAGCCTCCAGACGGATTTGTGCCCGGATGATGACAATAGGCGCGCCGCCTATTAAGGGAACTTAAACATAACTGGAGACATGTGGGTGTACTTGTTAGATAGATCTCTGCCTAACCCTTCGTGGATTGCAGGCGTGAGATATTGTGTTCCTTTTCAATAGGAGCTCACAACCCAAAATAGACTCAGATATCCCAGTCCCAAGCTAGCTAGTAGTTCTCATTACATCACTATAATTACCCAGTACAGCATTACATCCAGCATATCATATTCCGACCTGTCTCCTGAACGTTCACAACTGTTACCTGTACATATGATATCTTCACTAAGGACGTCATACTTGATGTAGAACATTATACCGTATGAGTATGGGTTAGAGTTCAGATTTACCTACGCGTATGATGATTTGAATGAGGTCCCAATGCTTGATGAGGTGATTTGTTCTTTGTGTGTTTGGGGTAAAGTTGAGATTACTTTACTACCTACGCTGGGGAACTAAGTGGTGTCGAACCAGGTGTTTGTGTCGTTTTTCTTTTAGACAATTTGTTTGAAGAGTCTATTTCGTTATTCGTAGTACACATACCTATATAAATCCAGAACCTATAGCTTGACCCCGCTTTGTATCAGCTTCCCTCAAAATTAGGGTTCAGTTTAATTTGGTTTTGCAAAGCTAGATCGGTCGTTGTGCCTACCTACATGTTTTATCTTCTGCGAAAAACCCAATAAAAGGATAAGTAGGTAATCTTTCCATTATTGTCTGCTAGATGTAAAATCTATCTAGGCTAAGCCAATTGTGATAAGATCTCTCTTATCTCCTCTGAGTCCGGAGATTTTTATGAATAAGATGTTTTTATCGCTTATTTAGAGATGCAGTACAAATTTGTAATACATTGCTGGACAGTTTGTCGGCATCTACTTTTTTATTTAGCCCGTATTGTCCTACTCCTGAACAAAGGCCCATTCCTTCCACTTCTTACGATGGTGTGCTTCTTTGCGCCAGTTGTTGAGAAAGCCATCCAAGGCGTCCCGCCATCTTCTCCTCGGTCTACCGCGACCCCGTCTAGCTGTGTCATGGCTCCAGTCTTGCGTTATTCGGGCCCACAGCTGCGGCAGACATGGCTTGCCCAGTCCCATTTCAATCTCGCAGCTTTACAAGCTACGTCGGTAATTTGTGTTCTGGAGCGCAGTGTGGTGTTTTTATGCGGTCAATTAATTTTACATTTAGAATGCTGCGCTCTATCGCTCGTTGGCAAACCTTGAGTTTGGACTTCGGGACGTTAGTCAAAGACCAAGTCTGTGCACCATATGTCAGAAATAAATAATAAATACTACTTTTATTATTTTCTTTAAATATTACACACCCACCCTACCACCTAAAATTCTACTGCTAAGTCTGTCTCACTTCCGGACACTTCCCAGTATTCCTAATTAGTCACTAGAAGTATATATACCTCTCTTGAATTCCATTGAGCCATTCGTTCCTTGAAAGTAACCCTCCTATCCTGCGCTGACTCATAAAGTATAAAATATGACTCCACAGCCACACTTGACTTAAATATAAATACTAAAACTCGTCGAAACATCGACACTTTCTTTAACAACTTTCCTAATCCCTTGAAATCCTATTTGCAGACCACTTACATACATTACCATTAGTAATATTCTGTATCGAACAATTCATTTGCTATTCAAATATAAGTTAAGGCTCCGTGCAAACGGGCCACTTTTCAAAGCCACCGGTGGCTGGCGACAGGTTGAGATCCAAGGAAACGTTGGATGGATTGTGTGGGGAATGATATGAAAGAAAAAGAGGTAAGTGATAGCGTGGAGGTTAACCAGAGGAGATTGAGACAAGGCTAGGAAGATGATGGTGGCTGGCGACAAGTCGTTCACATGATTTTTAAAACATTTTGTATGGAATCGCCGCACACGTATAGCGTATAGTGGTGGTCACTCGCTGCTACCCCCACCGCCTGCTTGGTCCCACTCATAGAGCGGCCACTGACCACTAGTGGCACATAGGTCTACATGGACACTTATAAAACGTCGATAAAATTTGCACGGTTCGGGTTAGTCGTTTCCTATGTATTAACCGGCAAGAAACTCCATGGTTACTCTTCCACCTCCGTTTGCGCGGTACCAAAGGAAGTGGCGCGCGACAGCCACCGGTGGCAGTGGTCGGTGGCCCGTTTGCACGGAGCCTTACAGCTAGATCTCGAGGTACCGAGGCTTGTCAACCACTCGGCAATTTAATTCCTGTTTTATCTGCCTGATAAGTGGCAGATAACAATGTGTGCTGGAACGAATGTACTGCTTATTTATTTATGGGTGCATTCCTTGCGAATGTGTCAGTAGTAAATATTGGAAAGTTTGCGTCTAGTTGTGTGCCATTTCCTTATTGAAGGAGTACTATTGTGTGGACTTTGATGCATGATTTCCCTCGTGCCGTGCATCCTCGTAAATACTTGTTTTATGTTTCTGTGGTTTTTATTGGATGTAATAAGCAATGGTATGTTCGAAGAGATGATGAAACATGCATGTCCTCCTCTTCAATTAGTCCCTTTCTAGCCATATCATTTTCCATCCGATCCATCCATCATTTATTTGGTCTTGCTGAACTATGAACTTAATTAACGTAGATATACAGGGTGGTGCCGACAATACGACAATAAATGAAACTGCTGGTAGTTTTAGTTCATAGGAACATTATTAAACTATCAAATAAATCGTAATAACAAAATATATATAAAAAAAAAACAATAAAACTAAATAGCATAAAACTGCAAAACGAAATACATTACAATTTACAAACAAATATTGGTTTACTAACCTTAGGAATAATTTGCACCGATTAACGTGTGGAAATAAAATGTAACAAACGAATTTGGCAAAGACATTTAGGTAGCTTATTGTCGTATCGTCGGCACCACGACGGTGTTAGCATTTATTTGATAGTTTAATAATGTTCCTGTGAACTAAAAGTGTCGTATGGTCGGCACCACCCTGTATAAGTATTCTTTTGGCTTAATTGCTTATCAACGACGATCTTATATGGAAACAGCGAGCCAACAAAAAAAGATTCATAACAGTTGAGATACGTATCATAATCATAAACCATATTTATCTCAATCGCGCCCCACACAGCCATCATAGACAAGTCATAGAGAAAAGATCTTGTAGACACATTTGTCGCATACCATAGAGCATCGACTAAAAAAGTTATGAATAATGAAACGACCGTTAAGCGCAGTATAGACAAAACGACTGGCGGACATTTGCGTTAAGGACTGTTCACATTAGACTGGGTTGCGGCGCGGTTACTAGTCGCGCGGTCGGAGCTAGGCATGCGGTGTAGGGCTGGCACATCATACAAAGATTGTGTTAAAAGAAAACCCTGTCTTCATTTTCTTGCCCTAATCCCAATTTATTTGGGTTTGGAGCAGCATGTTTCCTTCTTTCATACTTCTCTATTACTCGTCATCTCAGCAATCACCTCCTTTCTAGCCATATTATCCTTCTCAGGTCCTAAGTCATAAGTCTTATGTCATTTATTTCGGAACAATAAACATTGTGTAGAAATTTTGTAAAATAAACAGTAATCAAAAAAAAAGGTACAATTAAAACATTACAATCAAAAACATGTGTAAAATACTAAAAACAATAACTAATTAAAAACGATAATAATTTACATTCAATTTAAAAATAATTAATAACACAATAATAACGAAAAGTGACAAAAAAGGCTAAACAAAAATTAAATTAAACTGTTTAAAAAAAAAAATAATAATATGTCATCTAATTTTTTTTTGAGAATAATCAATAAAAATAGAATCTTCTCTCATCTATTGTTTCTTTGGTCATCATAATGGATGTCTTAATCTAATATGTAAATAATAATATGAATTCTCTTCTTAGTCGTTCAATCATGACAGAATGGTCGCGACCTCCCATGACCACGACCATTCTGTGGTCATGGGAAGTCGCTGCCTTCGCGATCCTTTTCTACCGAATCTATTGGCTGCATGGCAGGCATATTCTGCCAGAGAAATCTTATAGATATAAACTAGCTGTTATATACTTAAACCTTCCTCGAGAACCCCTCTATCTATTGGTGAAAATAGCATGAAAATCGGTGCAGTAGTTTTTGAGTTTATCGCTAATAAACGGACAGACTCGGCGGATGAACTTTGTATTATATTATAATATGTAGTGATAGCACTTCTTTTTCCTGAAGATTAATCTTAATTGAATATCAGGAATTGTTTTTGTCAATTAATAATCCCGCACGCACTAGAATTCATTGGTGTATCTGCAAGTATGTACGACGTACGTGCAAGGTTGTTGATAAAAAAACACAACTCAATAGACGTCAGCAAATTCCTAAGCATCGATTGATTGAATGTGATCTGTTGTTTGATAACAAAACTCTATGAAAGATGGATGGACTGTGTGAAGGATGACATGGAGGTGACTGCTGGGATGACGAAGATAACCTCAAAAACTAGTATTTACAAAAACAGCTGTGAAAAATTTGGAACTTTGACCCCAAGTATCTCCGTAACTAGGGGGTTCCCAGGAATGGTCTAGAACAAAAAAAATGATCGCAGTGGTGGGGAGAACAAGTGCTCTTAGTTTGCGTTAAGGGTACTTTTACACCCTATATTAGCAGTAATCTCTGTGGTCAGTGGTCACAAACTTTGACCCCCACAAGCACCTTCATTGTTTTCTTTTGTATGTCACATCATCTGCCTAGGCTTTTTTTCCAACTATGTTGGGGTCGGCTTCCAGTCTAACCGGATGCAGCTGAATACCAGTATTTCACATGGAGGGACTGCCTCTCTGACCTCCACATCCTAGTTAGTACTGGGTAATAAAAAACATCTTGATAAGAAGTGCTGCAAAGTTTCGAGCTGCTGACTACCAGAAACGGCTGATAAAGATTTACAAATGAGAGCCGGGAATATTTACTTCTGTCTCAACAAAAGGTTTTTCATCCCAATTGCATCTCAAAACAATAGGGTAGTTAACTAAAAAAATCTAATTAGTCCGTCAGATAGATTTCCAAAAAATATTGGACACGTATTTTTTCTTTTTTCACGTTAACAAACAATGAAGACGATACAGTGCTTTGAATACTCGTGTGACGTCATATTCTAAGACATTAGTATGACATTTTTTACCGGTGAGTGACGTCACGACTCCACTCAAATCTTTGACGCGTTTTATCTTCGTCATTTTTTATTGATTTGATAAAACAAAAAATACGTATCCAATATGTTTCGATAATCTAACAGACGGACTAATTAGAATCATATTTTTTTAGTCAGTAAACATCCCTATTGACTATCAATGTCATTCCAAGTTCAAAACTCCCTGCTGTCAACCCTGGCACCATAAGTCCTAGTCCACAGCATCGCATGTGTCTTACTGGAATATGCCGACAAAAAACCACATGGTCATCCCATAAGTTCCCGCCACACCGGTTCCTCTCCAATTAAAGACTCGGGCGCGGCTCGAAAGCTAATATCTCCGTAGTTAAGGCCACGCACATACATCACGCTAGAACTGCAGATGTAGGTAGAAAAGTAGGCCTGGTTTTTATCGTGGTGAGGAAAAAATGTGGCTAGTTATCATATAAAGTATGAATGAGTTAGTGGTGCCTCCTGGGAGGTGGTGGTGGTATGTAGGTTTTGTTTTGTATGGTCGTGGTTCTGTAGACCTAGTGCTGTTATGGTGTTTGCCAATTTGAGATGCCATTTTCATATGGAGATTTGTAAAGCTAGTTGTGTAGTTTGCTATAATATTATGTGGATCACTGCTGGGACAGAGGCTTCCTATTCGTGTGGGGGAGCTTATCTCCGACATAGGGCCTAATCCCAATTGGTGAGTATTTAATACCTAGTTCAAATAATAATGCATCATCATCTTCATGTACTTTAGAAACCGTTATTTTATTTGTCATTTCTGTAAATAATTGACTAAAAGCTACTTATAAATATTTACAAAACAAGGAACTACATATTTTAAGTAAACTGTTTTAGTAACTATTTGACTCATTCCAATAATATAATGATTCTCAAATAGGATAGTCCTGTCCAATTTTTCAAGAACTTCATTTCATAAGACATTCTCAGTCATCACGAAAAATCCTCTCACGATCACAATGTCAAAAATGTCCCTCACAATCACGTACTTCACAACAAGTACATAGAGTTGTAAGTTGTCACACGGCTGCGCAGGCACACGTAGCCTTGCGACATAACCACGGACCGCTGACAATGCTCGACAATGCTCATGTTTCGAGACATTCCCACTGAGCTCGGACGAGGAATGCTCGTTGATCATGTTGTGACAGAAACGGGGATTTGGAAATTAAAACGCTCGCGAAATTAAAGCAGACTTGACTTTTGACCTGACATTCAAGTGAGTTTATCTTCAGAATATCAGATAATTGTCACTATGTGTTACTTGCCCATAGATGGAAAATGGGAGCCTTGTTCTAAAAATAGCCAGCCACAAAGAATGGTAAAAGTGTTTTTAGGAACATTTTAAGAGCAGCCTTTACTTTTGACATCAACTGTGGGCTTGGATAGCTCATTGTCAATAGCTCAATTGTTTTAAAACATATTTCCCTTGTAGAGCAGTGGTGACCAGTGGTGGCGGCCACGACTTACGAACAGTGAGTCGTGGGTTCGAACCCAGGCAGGCGCATTACTTATGTAATTTATTTCATCACCACTGTTCTCAAAACGGTGATGGAAAACATCGTGAGGAAACCGGCATGTCTTAGAAACTAAAAATTCGAAGACATGTGACATCTACCAACCCGCACTGGGCCCTCGTGGTGGATTATAGCACATCCCTCTCCTAGAGAGGAGGCCTGAGTCCCTGCAGTGGGAACATTATAGGCTGATGATGATATTTCCCTTTATACAGCTAAATGAATACCTAACGAAATTTAGTTTAACCCTTCTCCGTTAGATTTTCATATTATTCATAAGAAAACCGGCCAGACCAAGAAAATCGAGATACTTCAAGTATCTTTAACAGGAGCTGTTACTTGACAGATTAATCTATTCCATACAAGTCCATCAAACTTAATAGCTTCGCTTCGCCCACTCCGGCGCCACTCCCTTTCAAACATTCATGCCCAGGGATAATTAATGAATGGAGTCCTAAGTCATTCCGTGTTCACTCAAAAATTAACCTTGCCCCACTTACTCGTACGATACACCTACAAGTAAGCAAGAGAATAGAACATATTTTTCTGTCATCGAACAATAAGCAGCATTATTTATATTCTTCTGAATCTTTTTCTATTCTTAAACACAAACCAACTACCACCGGACCCAGTATTCTGTGGTGGTAGCGTAATTATGATAATCAGTATTTCTTGGTAGGTACCTCGCACTAACTACAGAATACTTAAATGAAGAAACCTACAAGCTAGTGTTGGCTTTTGAGCACCCAACAGTAGACTGCAGTAGAATATCTTTCGCTGCAACATTGCTCAATGATGACCTAACCTAATAGACAATCAAGCTTTTTTGGTACCTCATAGAATCAAGCAGAAAATAGATAACCGATAGGTTGATGTAGATCGATGTCCGTCGATATTTCTGCGACACATAGCACTCCATTAACTACATACTTCGTGTCCCAAAACCATTCGGAATGCTTGCAAGTGGCGTATCGTGCAAAAATCCTCGAATAAGTGACGATCGTGCGCCGGCGTCGCGTCACGTGACCGTACGTGCGTCGTTACGTTTTATGATCTACATGGCTGTATGGCCGCGGCTAATTGACTGTTGTTTGCTTGTTTGAGAGGTTTTTTTAAGTAGTTTTGAATGTTTTGATTTGAGATTAAAAGCATTCATTATACGTATAGTTCGCAACCATGTGTAAGATGTCATCCTTTGTTTGTTAACCTTCACGATAAATTGGTCGGGTCTACAAATATAGCCCTACTGATGACGTCTTAAACTGCAAAATAAGCTGTTAAACAGCCCCCATGAACCGTTTTACCAAAAACCTGCAAAAAAGCACAGTGCACTATCGATTGAAGCCTCACATGACGCTAAAAACAAACAATATCGAGTTAACATCAGTAGTTACTGTTATTACATAACACAGAAACATACAATTATATAAGTAACTTCATTAAGAACATAAGAACCGACAATAGACATTCTTCAAGTAAGAAACGAGGAAGAACACGAATTTTTCCGATACGTAATAGTTGAACTAAATCGATTCGTGATTCGACGCACGCGCATCGTGAGCCAGGAGTCGATTCCTGTGAAAATTATCCTCTCTACCATGTGGGAATGGGTAAGGAAATGAGCTGTAGGTTGTGGAATAGAAAGACAGAAGGCCCAGTAAAGTTGTTCAAAGAAATGTTCTTTTTCTTGGTCTAAAATTCACGCCAGGATTTCCTGATAAAGATACCAGGGTCCTGGATGTCTTGGAACGAACGTTAAACCGTTGGTCCCAGCTAGATTTGTAGATTTCACACCGTCGCTATGAGTAGCCAGAAGCCTAATAATCTTACCAGTTCTGTCTTACCAAGAACCATCGTGTTACCCAGACACCAGCAGACAGAGACAGGGCTTTGTGGTCAAATAGGCAGGAACTCCATGTAACTAGAGTAGGATAAGCAGATGTGATAGTAGGGGATCGGATCCGTCTTACCACAGCTTATATAATCTCTTTGACAGAGGATTTGAACCGACTTTATCAGAAAAAATTGTCACCAAGCAGGAAACTACTGTATTTACAACTTTTATGAAAGTCCCCGTCACACTAATAGGAATGAGTTTTCTGCTATTCTCTATCATGTGCCAGTAATAGGATTATGCCATTTTTGTTTTAAGCCAAGGATATTTTCAAAGAATCTGTGTAATACTGGTAATGGGCGGCGAGATAGATCTTTTATTGTCTGTGAGGCTGTGAACTTAGTGTTAGATGAATTTGATGTAATCATTTTCACTTTGTTTCTGTCCTAATATGGTTGGCAAAGTCAGAAGCGAGAAATTCCAATTTTGTCTAATATTAGATTTTTACATTATATGGGCATTGAATTAATGTTTTTTTAATGGACTTTTATTATTATCGTAAGATAAAGCTATTTATTAATTGATTGCTAAGCACACGTAAGATATTAAAACGAATGTAATAACGTGTTTTTTGTTGGTTTATTTTTTAATGTCAGAGTTTTCAAATTGTCCATGTTAAATACACGTAGTAAAATTTTATATATCTTTGACAGTTAGAAGTCTGATAAAACCTTACCTAAAAACCAGCCTTGGCAAGGTATTAGGATACACCCCAACCTCGTAACTTGTTGGGATAGCAGGCTTGGAAGATGATGAAAATGTCAAAAAAATCTACCTACAAACAGCAGTTAAGATTAACTACCCGCAATTTCCAAGAAATAATAACATCGAGAGACAAATTAACATGTAACTACATGGTCATCAAATAAAACCATTATTTCGCTTAAAGTAATTTAATCTTGTGATGTAACGCCGAAATTACGGTCATATGTGAGTTCACACTTCAGAGGTCAGGCGTGTAACAAAATGGCCGATCTCTGGTATTTAGACACGGACTTGCTGCGTAGACTTTATTCTTTATTACTAGTTGGAATTTTGTAATTAAGTTGCCCGTAAGAAGAAGGAGTAAGTGATAGCGGGACGATTGACAGGAGAATGGAAGAAATAACCGTGTAAACCCAAATATTACGAGACAAGGGCAGGAAGATGATCCCGTCGGGGCTGCGGGTTGTTCGAAAGAGTTACCGTGGCCTCGGCACAAAGGGCTCAGAAGGAACATGGGTGGTTTTTAGTCAGTAGAAGTCTGACTCCCTACCGCTCTGCCCACAGCGGGAGGAGTCATTTGATGATTTGCCACCCTCCAAAAAAAAGGGCAGGAACTGCAGGAGGATGGTGACGATGTTACTCACCCGTTTACCTGGCTGAGCAAGTGGCTGTTGATGGAGTGGACCTAGGTTTCATACTTACATTGGGTAAAATTTTATTGGGGTTTTATAAAAAAATATTCAGCATCCTGAAATCCCTGTCTGGTTCATGAGACGCTCGCCCCTTAAAACACAGAACTATACCCACGTTGCCAAAATGTAAGTGTACCATAGATCAAATACACCACTGCTTATCCCTTGGTTGAAGACAGAAGGGCATAATGTTATGTTGGAATCTTGTAATTAGTTTTTAAATGGGTTTTTTGAAGTGAAAGCCGGACCTTAAATAATATTTGGGATGGGCTTGACGAGTTTTAAAACTACTTGCTAGAGGAAACGAACTTCGTTTTAAAAATGTGATTTATGGCTAATAGAAATGTGTCTTTTGATTTATTAGAGAATGCTGGTTTCGTAAATATTTCATTCTTCAAGCTTTGACTGTCGAAAACTTTCGCGAAGATTTATAGTTTGTTTTCGTATGACCCTCCGTTTACGAAGAAGATGGAAACGAACCTACCTCATAAATATCGTATTAGCCTAGTGCAGAATCTCTTCTTTTTGTAATTACATAACATAACATCACGCCTGTAATCCCCGAAGGGTTAGGCAGAGGTGTACCCTTAATAGTACAACCACATATCGATATAGTTATGTAAGTCTCATGTAATAGAGGGCCATTAACCGGGCACACATCCAGACTCCGTGCCTGCTACTCACAAATTCCTGGTAGAAAATCCCAATAACACTTTGGTTCGATGCCTGGGCCCGACCCACACCCAGGACCCAGGACCTCACGCTCAGCAGTCACACTTGCGAATACTAGATCAACGAGGCAGATTTGCGTTATTACTTAGCTTAAAACACTTTGCTTACTGAGTCTTACCGCTAAGAGTGACCGTACTTATGGATGCGGAATCAGCGTGGCCCGTTCAGATGGTGCTTTGTGTCAATTCAATGAAAGCATTAAAGACTATATTCTGTTTGGACGACGTCAATCGATTTCGTGTCGAACTATTTCCGTCACTATCTAAAAATCTAAGTGCAATGAGTTAGCATCGAGCAATGACATAATTAAAACGAAATAGCAATCATGATATATATTATATGTATTTTTTTAAAATAAATTATTCATTATGTAAATAAAGAGGCTAAATTATTATTATTATAATGACATAATTAGGAACATTGTAAGTAACAAAGTTTGATCATTAATCTTGCGCCTACAATACGTTGCATTTTCCCTCAATCTCTCCTTGTACCACGGGAAGCTGGTAGGCGTAATGATAGCAATTAAGATGAAATCTAGATACAGTCAGGTCTAGCTATGATTTTGAACACAGTAGTGAAAAGAAAATCTGGGTAGGTGGTTGAACTGATTTTCTTATTCACACTGTGTAGACAATTTAGACATTATAATATTCTATAAAAAATCAGTAAATAGGCTCTGACTCATTTAGGTAAATGATTATGTTACTGGTTTGGTTTGTAAAGAAAAACTCTTGCTTATTCGAGTTTTTTAACCGTTGGAAAACTCGAGAAAACAAAGTCTTCTCACGATCGAAAAAATTGTAAAAAACATTAGTAAAACTTAAATTTTTCGAGCAGTTCTCGTAAAATAGACTACAGGTGCACATTGCGATTGTCACTAAATGTATTTAAAAAAATGGGACTTTGACCCTGAATATCTCCGCAACTAGAAGGTTCCCAGGTATGGTCCGGAACAAAACGTGATCGCAATGACGGGGAGAACAAGAGTGTCTTTCAACTGTGTTAAGGTTTTTATACAGATGCAGGGTATTAGATATTTACCCATTCGTATAAAAAAATACTATGATGACTATGACGCGTCATTTAGACATTAATTTCCCCTCTATAAAACTAACAAAACGCAATGAAAACAACCACACACGCGCACACAAGATCTCTCGCAGAACATGATAATTACTCCACAATTTCCCATGGCCTGTTAAGGTCAATGTCCCCGTGACAAACCGAATTACAAACTAAACTTTATCTCACGCAAATCTGTCGTAAATCATAACATTATCAGCGGTGCCATTTTAAGTGCTTTCTATTCAAATAGTTATGTGTTACGAAGAAAGTTTGTGTGACTGAGTCGTGGACATGTTTTCACTTTTCATACGTTATATCATTCGGTAATGATGTGATTCGTGATGTTGCGTCATTGGAACCTTGAATGATAAACTGGTTTTTGGAAATGTTTCGGCTTTTTTTCTTGTTTTTTAGTTGTTTCGTTTGCGCGGGGAGTGTTAATTGTTGGTTAGGTTTAGTGATAAAACTTTATATGTTTTCATCTTTCTTGCTCATAATGCTAACAATTCTACAGTACATAGGAAAGTAAAATTAGAAGTGGAAATTATGTTTTTCTTACTCTTCCACTATTATTTTCTGGGTTATTTCGTTGCGGAATCCAAGACAGTTAAATTGTTTCTCTGGGACATCCTCGAGCTTCATTGTCTTAGCGCTTTTCTGGTGGTCGCCACTGTTGATTCTGACTTTCAAGAGTTGCAGTGGTTTGGGAATAGTGAGGCGGGTTTGCCCCATAAAAAAAACCTATCTACATTCCATTTTGTTTACTTAATAGTTCGCTACATTATACAGCAGCAATAGCACTTAACTTTTTCTTGAACAAAGACTGTACTTAGTCCTTACCAAACTGAAAACAAAATCCACTTGAAATACCAAAAACAATCACTGTTACCACCACACTCATTATCCTAACACAGATAACCATATCACAAAACTAGGCTATCCAAAAACAAACAGAGCACCTCTAAAAATAACCGCAACTCTAAAATCATAACACAAACAAGTCCCACCTCTATTATTGGAACGTAGTAGTCACAACACTATCTAGGATGTGACTAAGACCTGACTAATAGACGCATATAGTCGAGGAGTGCGGACAGCCGGTGTGACTGGGCCCTAATTATAGGTACATGTGGTTCTGGGAACATATCTGATAAATACCGAATGAGGTATTGTTTGAAATAGTGGTGACTGATTAAGTAAACTGCATAGTTTTCTCGTGAGCGGTTCCGATGTCTTACTAAGGACTTCTGATTATAATATCTGTGGAGTTTGTTCCGACACTTTTTCTAATCCATCTAATACTGCGATTTACGGGATAACTTCCGTCATTATCCTTTGTTATCAGTTCCCGATTTTATACACAGTATTAGTTAAGTTATGAACTGTGAAAGCTTAAAACACAATTTGTTCTTCTGACCAGGTAAAATCTTTGGAAGTGATAAACGTATTTCAAGATTCAGAGTGAAAGACAGTGATTAAAATGATATAAGCAAAGATTGCTCGTATGACTGTTATTCGTAAAATGTGTTATTTTAATCAAAACGCTTTGATTACATTTCATGTAGCCAGTAAGGTTATTTTCATGCAACCGCACTGTACATTGCAAAAATAATGAATATAGTTCGACACTACTTCTCACCACCTGTACCAAATTCACTGCACATTCACAATTCATCATTTATTACCAAACTCGTGCACTCTTCTACCATAACTAACTCTTCAATACCTTCTGTTACAGCGCCGGTCGCAGAAGGCGGAACCCCCTCGCGCTCTACACCACAGAAGACGACAGCCACGACCTGAGCGACCTTGGGATTGGCACCTCCAGCACTAAGAGCAGTCTTAGCGAAGACTGTGATACGCATAGCCTCGCTGTAAGTACTTGACTGCACTTCTTTTACGAGGAAAAATATCATACTTTGAACTTCAAAGAACAATAGAACCGACTAGCAGCTCTGTCCCATTGTCATCATCCGCCTGTCCTCATCTAACTTAATTTGGATTTCACAAAGCTAGTCTTTTCCCTTCATATTTTTTTTAGTCAAAGCAATATCTTTTCTAAACGTGAAAATCAGCTTTAAAATTCCCTTAACTTGGCGTTATGTTATGCACAAATAACAACTAATCGTAAAATTATCCATTTTCAGAGCGACGGTATCGACCTGGATAAGAATCATTCAGATGTCGACAACCTGTCTAACTGCGACACAAACCGCAAGCTTGGCTCAAGCGCCAACGAATACGACACGTGCACGACCACCACCATCAGCTCCCCCGAGCCTGAGGAGTACACCTACGAGGGAGCCATCGAGGGATACAAGTCCAGGATCATCTCACAAACTAACAGCAACATCGTCAAAACCGCCGTCAACAACAATTTCAAAGAAAAGTCTCCAGAGAAAAACGGCGACCTTAACAGAATCAGGACAAACGTCAGTAACAAAATTGAAGAAAAACTCTCTTCTTTCCAACAAGAAAGAGCTAATGACACAAAAAATAACAACCAGAAGAAAGACTTACCGAAAGTCGACATACACAAGAGGAGGGAACAGTTTGAAAGAGAAAACTCTCAAGAGGCTCAGACGAAGCCGAAATTGCCCGAAATTGCGAACAAAAAATCCATCAAGGAAAGACTGTCTAGTTTAGAAAAGTTCACAGAAGAGATGAACGTTCAAAAGTCTACGAGCGACCTAACCAAGTTACCTACAGAAGTGAAGCCACTAAAAGAACGTCTGTCTTCACTTGAAAAAGTAAAATCCACAGAACCTGAAAAGGTCAAGAGACTGTCGAACGGAGATCTGAGCAATACACGATCTCTGAAAGAACGCCTCTCCAGCCTCAAATCACAGACTTCTGAAGAAGAAAAATTGACCAAAACTGAAGTGAAACAAGTGTCGATGAGCCTGAAAGAACGTTTGTCTTGTCTTGACGCCGCCAAAAATAAGGAGATACCAAAAATATCCGTTGAAGAAGAGATTGCACACAACAAAGACATCGAAATCAAGATTGAAGAAACAAAAGATTCAATGATGGACAGCTCTCTAAAATCGAGCCTGTGCGGAATTGAGAGCCAAATGCAAAGCTTCTGCCGTTCTCTGGACAGTTTGGACATCAATGGACAATCGTCTCCTAATTCATTTGACAGAGTCCAAAGCTTAGAAGATTTCGATTGCGCTGAAATGCAGAACAACACTGTCCCGAGTGATATCGAGACAGAAGACAGTGGGATCCACACTGCTAGGGACTCTTGCGCTCCTGCTGACGACATCGCTGATTTGACCCAAGTGGCCTCCCCTATCGGAGAACCAATGGTAGAAGCCTCCGAATACGAGTCCTCGAACGAAGACGGAACAGCTATGGACGCCAAGATGGAAGAGATGTACAAGGTACCAGAACCCATTCAACTAATCCAAGACATCATAGTTGAAGAGACAGAAGAACAAGACATCAAAACTGATGACGACAGCGCAAGCAACTACCTTCAATGCGTGTCTCAACCTGAAGAGCTAAGTGTGACAGAAGTTACTGAGATACAACTTGACAAAGATGACGAAGACACTCTTAAAAGTTTGGAAAATCAGGACACCAGTGTAAGTTTGAATGAGCCTGTCTCCACCGCGTCGGAGAGCGACACAGTGGTGTTCGAGGGCAAAATGACCATACATCTTAATCTGAATGAAATACGCAACAATATGAGCGCCGGTGCCGGGACTACTAACAATGTTAACGCAACTAACAGCATGCCAATGGTAACTGTCTCTAATATCACAACTATTACTAACATTTCACCCAAAAATTCAGTTAAATCGCTAAAAAGTAACGATATACCCGACTTATCTTATACATCAGAGTGTTCACTTGTTAAATTAGATAATTCATCTAATCATAATAATATAAGTATTAAAGATATACATCAACCTCGTGATATTACAGCTAACAAAGGGGAAGTAGCGGTAAGTAGCTCGCAGGATGGAAACCCGTTTTGGGAGAAGCGGACTAAGCGTAGTATAGAACCGAACAGACGGAAAACTATACTGTTCATTAACAATAAGATTACAACGAAAACTTTAACTAATTCTGTAGCCACCGATGAGGTTTAGATTAGTGTTGCATCGTCATCACGTCATCCTCTTAGTACTTATAATACGAGTAGGATAAGCATTACTACTAATGGGCAGATTTCTTGAAGATTCAAAGGACTTTTGGTCGACGGAATACTTCATCATACGACAATTTAATATATGTATTATGTCGTAGATTATCAAAGTGATAGATGTATACAAATAATATTTTTAAAACTTAAATATCCCAAAAAAAATACTAAAGTACCCAGCTATTTTGGTTATGACTCGAAGTGATCGATCTTTAATTCAAATAGATAAAGGTACGTTCACACTTTAGCGTTAGTTTTTGCGGCTCGGCGTTAGGTCGCACGAATTTTAAGTCAAATGGTCTACTCTGGCCCTATTTCTGTACGTAGTAAACATCGACTGAGGAAACTTGTAATGCCGTAAGAGACAACGAGCAAGCTGTTGAATTTACAAAGTTCGGCTAAACGCCGAGCTTTGAAAATCCGCTGTACTTTTAATGTCGCTTAGACCATTTTCAAGTTCCACCGTCGATATGTCATATCCATATCATTCTCATATATTGCATCGCAAGCTTAGATGAGAGTCCCCATGGATGTCATTTCTTGTACATTTTAGATATTTGATATCACAAGTCAGCCATCACTAATATCACCTGTGTCACTTAGACCCATTAATTAATACCTTAAAAATATCTCCACTGTGCTAAAACCAAAGAATTCAGCCATATTTAGGATTCCTGCACACATAAGACCAATATAACTAAGTGTTGATGTTGAACAAATAATTACCTCTAGTCGCACATTGTAGGCTGTTAGACATTAAGCCTTATATTTATTAACACTCTTCATAGTTGGAATATATTTTTAGCAATCATTAAAGTGCATGTTACCAGTGAAGTCTTCAATGTGCGATTTTTTAACGGTACTAAACGCGGCGATAAAAAATAGTCGTTAGAAAGAGTAGCTCGTGTGTACGAGCCCTTAGACATACAGGGTTATGTATTAGCGTCACACAGTTTTGTATAGAAACCTTATTCATTATACATTTAGCGTAGAACCCCAGTATTTATTCATTTAATATTAACGTGATATGTTTTATGGCATTATATCAAAATACATGTTACATAGTTATTTGTATGAGTTTTATTTATGTACGTAGTTATTAGTACTCATATATTGACCTTAAGGAACATATTAATTTGACCCCGAATTTGTAATATTGGAATACTTATAAGTATTTATAAAAGAAGAAAAAGCTTATATCACACTAAGTTAGACTAGATCTTAGTGTCTCGTAACTTCATAAGTCTTATCTGAGAAATATATTTCTTTCTTTCTTTTATTTGTCTGTTTCAAAAGAAAGAAAGAAAAATAATTCTCAAATAAGGCATATGTGTGACTCACTAAGATCTAGTCTATCTAAGTGTGACATAAACCTTGTCTGAGAAATAATTTCAAACAAAAATCAAATCAAAATCAAAAATGTTTTTCTTTCTTTCTTTCGTTTGTCTGTTTCTCTTTGTACTCAAACAGACACACAAGTTCCAAATTCTTATATCTCCCTACATTTTTATATAATTATTATTTGTTTAAAAACATGTTACCCATAATATATGTGCCATTATCAATTATATATGTAATATAACCACATATTATCATATAATTACACGCAATCATTAATCAAAATGGTATTATAATAGTTATAAAATCAGTACAATGTTATCTTGCTACATTTTATCTTAGACAAACAATTTTATCTGTACATCATGAATGACACAGTACGATAAAAGTTCTCTGAGAGAGTAGGCGAACTATATCCTAATTTAAATATTTTAAGAAAAATGGTGGTGGGCTAAAATAAAGGTAAGAAAAATTTTCAAGTGGTAGGTGTCGCTTCATTTTCATTTTTGCATTTAACCAATACGCTTTTGCATGCATCTTTTTTGCACTTTCGTGTGTTAAATATTCTTCTGTTACTTTTTTAGAAATAGTTGTTTTTTTAGTTCAATTGTAACATATTTTTTTATGAAAACTTGCAATTTTGCACAAGTTTAAACAGTTTTTTTTAAACAATTTTATAGGAATTTGTTTTTTTTCTAATTCAGAATTGATTTCTTTCTAAATGTGTTGTCGTTTGTTTTTTTATTGGAATTAGCTTCCTTTAAAATAAAGCCTTTAATTATGTGTTAATTTTCTTTAAATGCACTGTAGAAGCACTTTGATATAAACAGCATTTTCGATGTGAATTATTTAATACAGAGTAATCCAGTTTATAACCGACTTCCTAAAGGAAGAGGTTATGAATTCAACTGAATGTTATTTTTAAAGACACTATAATTTTCCATAGCATCTGTGCTTACACCGAGCAATGCTTCTACAATGCAATATTTTAAATAATCTTATTGTCTATGCTGCACCACAAACAATCCTTTCAACTTTTAACCTGTGCCCATAGGTCCTGGATGCTCTAGAACTGGCATTCAAAGAACTTGACTCAGAAGACAGCGCCAACATGGACGACACAGAAGTACAGAAGAAGGAAGAAGTAGATTTTATGGAGAAGAAGATAGCAGTGACGCCGTTGTATGAAAACATGGATATCTTCTATCAGAACTCCTCGGCGTTTGCCTCTGAAAGTGCGTTCCCTCTGGATATGCCCACGAATGTGCTGGAACCGCCTAAGGAGAAGCCACCGCCACCTCCTACTGATGATGGGGCTGATGATGAGCTGCTAGGCAATGTGAGTAGAACTTAGTGATTTTAAACGTGTATGTCATGGTGAGTGATACTCATAGTGAGACTGCCTCGTTGGTCTTCTGGTCGCAAGTGTTACTGCTGAATGTTAGGTCCTGGGTTCAGTTTTTCCACCAAAAATGTATCAAGCCGCTCGAGGTCTACATTTTGCTCGGTTCATGGCACACCATTATATCCAACTGAAACATAAAGCGAAATATTTGTGCTGCACCACACATTTGAAGATTATTATGTTAGAAAAGCCAAACAAGAACAAAACAGACAATTACACTTGAAAACTAACCTCAATTTTTCCCAATTTCCAGGGCAACTTCAAACACACCAGCTCAGCGCGCCGCATCAAGAAAGAGATCCGCAACAAACGCACCAGTTTCCTCGGCATCGAGGGTCAAGACGACAGCTACCTGGACGTAGACCTGACCCTGGCTCCAAGACCTGACATCACCTCCTTCCTCCAAGAAGAGACGAAGATCGAGAAGCTTCTGTACAAGAAGACGTTATCCCATGATATGGATGCTAAGCTGAGAGAGAGTAGGGATTCTGGTGTGGATGTCGATAGAGGACCTTCGGCTGAGGCCTGGTATAAGGGACATTCGTCTCCGGAGACTTCCAATCCTCATAGCAGACAGAATAGTGAGGTATGTTTGATTATTTTTCTGTTTTTTTTTATTTTGAGGGTATTATTTTGTTTTTTAGATTATTTGAGGGTCCCACTGCTGGGGAAAGGGCTCTCCATTGTCCTATCAAACCTCCCTATCCTGTGCAATATTTGGCCATGTCAATAATAGACAAACTGTGTACCTAAAACTTAAAGCCCTGAACACATTTTGCAAATCTAAGCATTATCTCATTAACCTATTAAGTATCATTTCCAAAGAATTTTGACAGTCACATGTAAAATCCCTAAGAAATTTTTCCCACATGCCGTATGCATGTGGGTCTATTTTTGTTTGAAACAAAATGTCCAATTTATGCAATCCGCCGTTATTATTGTACAAAGTATCTGAAATCAAAGTTTTAGCAATACAATGAGATAAAACTAAACAGTATCCGTTATCAGATAAACACTAAGCACTAGGATACCTATATCGAGCCTCATTGCCTTGACAATGTTTCAGAAAGCTGGTCAAGGTATTAACTGAGATGACTTCATAAGATGACATCATTTATTTGCAAAGATTCTGTTTTATTTCTTGATTTGAAGATCTTTTTAATATTTTATTGTTGTTGTTGCATTGCATGTTCACTGAAGAAATTAAAATGCTCTATCTTAGGCGAGAATTTTCTTTTTACGCGACTGCTCAAAAATAAAGAGATGTGTTTTTAAGCAAGCTACGTTTAGTTTACCGTATAAGATGTCGTTCAAAAATGTGAATTCCAATTTTTATCGTTAATCACTTAATAACGTAGTAACACAAAATTATTTATACGTGGTCATCAGTAGATAACGCTGGCTAGAAATGTACGGAAGTTTGCCCTAAACCCAAAGTACACGTACTGTTATAAAACTTCCATAGTAAAATATAAGCCTACTATGTAAATTGATAAAGGCATTTATCTTGCAAGATAAAGGCTGTAAACAGCGCTGTAAATCAATTTTACTATGAAATCTATGACTGAATCATCTAATAGGACGGTTCAGTGAGTCATGAGGAAAATATTGACTTATCACCATTACTATCAATTAATGTTAAATAGTTTGAGGAATATCAGTATCTTATTAAACTGTCTATTTACAAGAAAAGAAAAAAAACCACAAACAAAAGATAAATAATTGAGTCTCATTAGTCGAGGCTTAATGGGTCATCACTATTCTAACTTAACATTATAGCCATTAAGTATAAGTTTAAGTATAAGTATAAGTTTATTAAGTAAAGAAAGAATACAGTTCATACAATATCGGTGAGCCACAAACTAAGCATAGCTTGTATCTTGTGGCTCGAAATCATTAATAATATCAGTATATTTTTGACTCACTGTAGGGCAAAGAGCTTCTCATACAACATAAAAAACACAGTTTTTATAGATAATTAAAATAAGCTATATTCTCATAACCATATCGTCTCAATTTCAGCCCTACACACACGTAACCGTAACATCGGACGAGGAAGAATCAGCGAAGAAGCAGCAAGAGACATTCTCCAACAACCTGACCTCAAAGCTGAGCGAGCTAAGCGAGCAGAGCGAGGCACCGACAGACAAGATCGAGAGCCTCGAGAAAACTATACAGCAGCAGCAGGTACTTTAAACTGATTATATAAATATGTATACTATTATATCGGGATAGTTGAGTAAAAAGGTTATATTTGAAGGTGCAAAATTTCATGTTTTTCAAATCGATCAGTTACACTTTTTGTGAGAGGAGTATTTACTTGTTTACTGACATATAAATACCCCTTTGTTTGTCACGTGTCAGCCCGTCTGAATCACGTAGTAGGCCTGTTACCAACTTAAAATATATGTTATAAAATTCATTGATAAAACAAATGAGTAATTTGATTGATCTTTTATTATGTCGATTTGATTGATAAAATTGTATCAGACGAGATAATTTGCAATAATAAAGATTATTGCTGAATTACGGAATGTACTTTTGGCACATATTTCAGTAATCCACAAATAGATACAATTTATAATGATTGTCTTATCAACTATATTGAGGATTATGCATTTAATTTTGCACCTTTAAAACGACCCTAAGATATAAATTCTGGTTTGGCACTACTTTTCATTGTCATCATTTGCACATTTTATGGGTCTGCTAAGAAAACGTCTATGCTATGATTACTGCTCTATTTTTCCCAGAAATCGATAGTGCTATTATTGTTATTTATATATTTTTCATAGCAGACTCCAAAACATACATAAGCCTGTGTGGTGGTGGTATAATATTGGTTATTATTTGGTAACTTCTTAACAAAATCATTCAAAAAAAGGATTTTAGTGTCAAATCAAACCGAAATTAAAATGTATAATATTATACTCTTCTTCATTTCATCATAATGAAATGCTATTTAGAAGATATTATTATTTATTAGAAAATATTTAGTTCATATTGTTTCCTATTTCTTACGTAGAGTGGCTAAGTATGCATGCTGAAATTATATCTCGTTTAAAAGTCAACGTTATTTCAAGGAAATATGGTTATGATTTCTTGTAGCCGATTCTTCAGCATGTATTTTCGTCGCAATGTACAAATAGTAGATCTCTTTAATATATTATTTTAAGCTATAATTTGTATGGGAGATATATTTGGTCGGTTCTCGAATTTTCCGCTTTGGTGATTAGTTTTAAAAGCGGTTTATAATTTCAGCCGCTTTCGCTTTATCTTTACGACTATAAAAAGAATAACTTGGTGAAATCCCCAGGTGAACACAGTTTACTAAACCGGTGTCCCCATTTCACCTGGGTGAAATGAGGACACCACTTATGTTCACTTAGGTAATATCCCCATTAAATTGTATCATGATCAAAATTACGTTTGACAAACCTCTTTTTTAATTTGAAATAAATTATTATATTCGTATACTTGAAAACTATGAGAAGAAATCATTTAATTTTTAAGTGTCATAAATTCTACAATTGACATTTATATTATGTGTGAACGTGAAGCAAAAGCGGCTATATCCTTGCTCCTACATATATTAAAGCTAAGTTCACGCCTGTGACTATAGGGGCTAGCACTGTACATGCTTTGCAAGCACTTTAGATATAAGGATGATTATTTATTTGGTATGTGATTAATTTACGTCGTTTTAACTACCACTGAATGTTGATCAAAATTATTAGGAGATAATATAAGTGATAGGTAATAAGTGCATCATACATGATTGATACATAGATAAAAATAAGTAATTTAACTGTAGGTGTAAGTTGAGTTACAAATACTTAAAAAAACTAGGTTACTTAGTCCTTTATTTAATGCATAATTTATTATAAAAAATATAAAAGTTTCTACAAATAATTTAAATTACTGTACTGTAACTCTTTGGTCATTTGGTTGTGTAAATATTTCTGTAAAACACGTGGTATTTAAAACAAACTTAGCTGCCATTAACACATTTATTTTGCTTTTTTTAACGCTTTTTTCCGATTATTTAAAAGCCAGAATCACTTTATTTTTGAGAAATAATAGCAAACAACCTAAATTAGTCACAAAAGTAGCTCTTGATTATGTATGTATACTTTATTTTTAAATAAATATTATTTATTTTAAATTATTATTTGCCTTTTATTTTCTTCACTGCAATACTTCATTTCTTATAATGCACTGGCATGTTGCACCGAAAATAGTTTTTAGACCTATGCTAGTAAAGACCCGTCTATCATAGGGGTAATTGCATGTTATGTTTACACTTACAGTTTTTTAATTGTCTTGTTAAGAAATATACATTTCTACAAAGTATAATTTACATAAACATGTCATTTACAAATAATTAAATTGTTCATCAAACATTAATGTTGTCAAATGCTCAAGGTATTAACTCCCATCTAACATTTGAACCACAATATTTAAATCAACAATTTTACATTACTATACCAACAGTTTTGACTGGTATCCATTGTCACATAAAGTAAAACGAGCAAACAAAAATAAAAATACAAAAAATTGCACTATTTAACAAGCAATATTTTGATGGTACGGTTTGCTTATTGCTCGCAAATATTCCAATCAATTGACCAGTCGACACAACTTTATTCACCCTAAACATAATGGCTGCTAACACACTTGTCCCTGAAAGAGGGGAGTGTGCCGTAATCCACTACGTGGGCCATTGCGGGTTGGTAGATGTCACTAAGATATTCGCCGACTGCCTCGTTGGTGTAATGTTCGCAATCGCGATTGCTGAGCATGAGGTCCTGGGTTCAAATCCCGGGTCAGGCCAACTGTTATCCCGTCGGGGCTGCGGGTTGTTCGCAAGATATACCGCGGCCTCGACATGAAGGGCTAAGAAGGAACATGGGTGGTTAGAGGTAGAAGTTTGACACTCCCTTTCGCTCTCCCCAAGAGCTGATAATTTTCCATCCGCCAAAAAAAAAAGGCCAACTGTTATTGGATTTACTATCAGGAATTTGTCAGTACCAGCAATGGAGACTTTATTAGTCCCATCTTAAGGGCAATATGCTTGCGGGTATTACACGAGACTTGAACATAACTGGCGAAATGTGGGTGGACATATTAATTAGGTACATCTGCCTTATCCTTCAGGGAAGTGTCTTTTCCATCATCGTTTCCACTAATCAGTATTACGTTTAAATATTGTGGTTCTATTCTGGTCGCCATGTTGTGATTGTAAATAACAAGTTGTGGTGCGGCGTCACTTTCAGACGTCGGCTAGCGAGGACTGGCCGGACGGGCCCTATGACGATGCCAACACCAAGGTGAATGACGTTTTACACTTACATACATTTAAAGGGGAAACTTCGGTTCATAATACGATTTTCAACAAGGAATTTACGGGCGAGGACAGCGCAGTGGCGATCGGCTGCCGCTTTACATGTCGCGGATTCAATACCCGCACGAAAAATGATCTACAGATAGTTGTTCCGGGTCTGTGAGTTCAAATGTTTAAAACAATTTAGTGTGGGGATTTTTTTTTAAAGTCGGTCATAGTATAAAAGTCGTTTCTAAAAACAAAAAAAGAGATCTTTTCTACCAGGAAGATATTAAAGATTTGTTAATTGTGTAATTTTCTCATTAATTTTGCCCGCTCATGATTTTTTACCACCAGAAAACACATTTGGCTCGTTGAAACAAAGTAGAAAGCATAAGAAAAAATATCGTAGACTGAAATTTCCTCTAATATCTTACAACCTTCACTGCCCCAACAATATAATAAATGTGATTAACACACGCCAGCTTTAAGCCTTGCACTTCATGTTAATGTCACTAAAATTACATGTCTTACTAATACAATCAATTAATTACTTTAAGTTTCGAGCTGTAAGGTCCTATATTATTTCGAAGTTTTAAGCTACTAACATTTGTTTCAGTTGTAAAAACAATATTACGAAACGATGGGATCATAAGTTAACAATCAATAACTTAAGTTAAAGCATACTAAAACTTGTACATTCTATAACCAAACCTTAATCTTAATTACTATAGGACCTTACATCATCCCTTGACGAAACCCTTGCCAAAAATAAAGCAAATATCTCAAACAATGTCTAACTCCAACATAGGAAGTCCTTCGCTTCGAAAGAGAACTCTTGCAACTCGAACAAGAGGAACTGCGCCGTCAAAGAGAGAACCTTCTTCGAGACCAGACAAGGATCATCCAGAAATCTGTTCAAGACATATCGTCAATCCCATCATCTCCTGAAAAACCGCCTTTGAACAGACCTAAGGCCAATCCTCATTACAGACACTCAATGCCAAATTTACTCCTCAACGAGAACTTCCCGTCTATACCACCTTCTGTCCCCGAAAGGTTAGATGAGAGGATGGTAGATGAAAAGAGGAAGCCCATAGTGTCAGAGGAGCATATGCAGAGGCATTTCGGCGTGGAGGAAAGTAGGAGGATGTTGTATGAGAGGAAGGAGATCAGAGGACAGCCCATGAGGCTCCCACAACCTGTGCTGCCGCCCAAACCAAAGAGTCGGGAGTCTATCGAGAGGGAGATTACTATGAGGTTCGTTTATTGCCACTTATATTTATACAAACCTGTTGTTCGGGTTCCCCTCGAACATTATTAAAAAACTTAGGGGAATAGGGGGAAACAAAATTCAGACGAATTGATATTCTCGTCCTTTTCCAAGTCGGTTGAAAACCTGTGGTGTTTAAATATCTTTTAAATGTAGATACTACATGTATATTTATACGACCACAAGCCATAAAGATGTAATTTCTTGGCAATTACTCGCTGAAACAAAGGGGTTCCCACTCGCTTTGGAGTTGCATGAGACATACTTATTTTTTCTCAACACAGCCAACAATATCATTCTTAAATCTAAATATCTAAACACAATTCTTAACAACCTACGTAATGAAGATGACCTTATTGCCATCAATCGGACGCAAAACAGATTTCAGGCTACAACAGAATTAAAGATGGAAAAACCTAATATCACATTGTTCCATCTAGAAGTTATACCCAAAGATCTCACGCTAGCGACCCCCAGACAAACGAGGCAGTTAAAATTCTTAATACAGAAAAAAACTCTTGCATTAGATGTTGATTATTTTTTAATATTGTTTAAGAATATAAAAAATTCAAACCTAAAAATCTAAAGGATTGGCCAACAATCGCATAGCATCACGAACATGGAAGTGCAGGAAGGAAGTCCTTAGTCCTGCAGTGGGACAGTGGACAGGCTAATAGTAATCCCCTTCTAAAGGCACATCCATGAGTCCAGCAACTCGCTAACCTCATGTACCGCATGTTTCCAGAAGCAGTCGCGTGCCTTCAGCGGTGGAGTACGCCAACGTGCAACTGCGACAGAAGACCAACACCAACGGCAACGCCAACTACCATCCCATGACCAGGCATACGCTGCAGGTATACATATTATGTTCAGTCTTCACCTTCTGCCCTCGTTATAGCAAAAGCTATACATTGTGTTACAGCTCTTCCAATGGACGCGCAAACTGTTAGAATAGAATAGAATTTATTTATTTTCAGGTAACAAAAATACATAGATAAATACTTTAACCTAAATATACATACTAATTATACAGCTTGTGCTGTTAGGGAGCGTGACTAGATTTAGTTGATTTTTCGAGCCCCTTTGGTAAGATGTCGTGGGATTTGAGTTGACCCTCATCACCCCCTAATTTCACTTGAATTTTTTTAGAATACTTATCTTAGAGGAAATACGTTATTATGTGCTTAAAAAAAACTATTTCGCTTAAGCTACAAAATCGAATATCGTGCCTGTAATTTCACCGACATTGCATACAATTTGAAAATGTTATCCAACCATATTCCTTTACGGTAGAAACATCAAAGGCCTTGCTCCAGACGAAAACAACACTACAAGTAACCATTTAAATCAGTACTAGTCTTAACAACAAACTCAAACAAACTACCACTCAAACAACGATAAACAGCACATATCTATTTTGACGGCACGGTTGGCGCAGTGGCTGAACGATTGGACTGCTGCGCTGCGTGTCGCGGGTTCGATCCCCGCACGGAACAAATATTTGTATTGCTTACAGATAGTTGTTTCGGGTCTGGGTGTGTTTGTGTATGTGAGTTTGAATGTTTGTGAACGCACCCACGATACAGGAGAAATTCCTAGTGTGGGGCAACGTTTTTAAAAAAAAAAAAAAAAAATCTAATGCTTATTCTGTACTATTGCAGGCTCTCAGCGCAGCTCCCACACCGAAGCTAATGGCCAGCTCAGAGTGGATGCAGGCACGGAATAGGAAGCCAGCTAACTTCAACTACAACCAGCACTGGCTTATACAGGTAACGTAACTTTTTATCTACATAATAATATTATTATATCAAAATGTACAAGGAGAGGTGTACCCATTACTTAAATTAATTATTAAATGATATGTAATGAGGGGAGCGAGCCTATTGTTATCAACCAGGTTCAAATCCAGACTCCATAGTAGCTGCTGAGAAAATTGTGATATAAAAACCTAATAACATTGTCCGACTTGGGAATTGAACCCAGAACCACATGCATAGCAGTCGTGCTTGCGACCACTAAACCAACACGCAGGCACTCTAAAGTCATTATTTATCTAAACTAATATTAAGGCTTTATTAAACTCAACTCTCCATTTCCTTGTAAAGGTTTAACTTTCAAAAGTGCCTTTGAAGACATGACATGACTTCGTCGTCAAGAGCTAGGATTTTTGAAGTTCGCCCTCATAAAGTTTGATAACCTAACCACGCCACCGTGTGTCCACAGGAGGCAGAGGCGCGGCGCATAGAGGAACGTGGCAGCAAGCTCCGCGCCGCACAGCGACACTCCTACACACACGACGTGCCAGCTGTGCCTACTGTTCCTACTGTTCCGCTACACGCTATGCACGCAAGGTGCACTAGGTGAGGACTACACCCGTCACATCATCATCCTACTAATGTTCCCACTGCTGGGACACAGGCCTCCTCTCTTTGAGAGGGAATGGGCTATAATCTACCACGCGGGCCCAGTGCGGATTAGTAGATGTCACAAGTCTTCGATTTTTGGTTCTAGGACCTGCCGGTTTCCACATGATGTTTCACATATGCTTCTACTTAAATTGGCCGCTGCAGATTTAATTGGCACACTTACAGTAGTGCATACTAAGTATTGATATGACGATACGATATGATTGTACGACTCTTTCGAATAACAAAACGAATATGTACAACTCTGATCCCCAAGATACAGACTAACGTCTAGTTTGGGGATCACCGTTCTAATTGTTATGTTTATGTACCTGGTTATCAATAAATAATTTGAATTTGAAATTTGATAATTGACCCATCTTGAACACAATGTAAGTGTGCAGTCCTAACACAGACGCACGATCTTTCTGTGCCCATCGTGCACAAGTACCTTTTAGAACGTAAAATAAGCAAAATGATAAAAGTTTTGAAAGTGATACGGTCACTAAAACTATCATTAACACTGAAAACGGAGTATTTACCATGTTTGTTATTTGTTTTGAGTCGATTGCCGATGTATCCACTCCGAAAAAGCGCCGAAATATCAAATATCAGGAACCCAAAACGAATAGTAAACATTGTAAATACTCTGTTTTTAGTGTTAATTATAGTAAAATTATAAAGCTGTCCAGTCCGTTACGTCCTGGTATATTAGCCAGAGACAGTCCTTGGCAGCCGTTGCTTATCCTTGATCACCCATCCACAGACAGACCTTGACAACAGTTGCTTGACCTTGATCACCTATCTGTAGACAAACCTTGACAACAGTTGCTTAACTTACAAACCACGCCAACAATCAGGTTTACTCCCGCCTTTATATGCTTTACATCAAAAATAGAAGCTGATAGCATCTGCAGTTTCACTTTATTTGCCTGGCTATGTAAGTAATGACCAACTCTCAAAGAACAAAACTAACCTAACACCTTATAATTCCAGCCAACAGCAGCTATCGTCGGACATATCTCGACCAGTGCGGACAGAGCCGCGCGAGGAGAAGCTGCTCAGTGTGAGCGGGCGTCGCAAGTGTTCGCACTGCGGGGAGGAACTAGGTACGAATGTACGCACACCCGACATGCACAACACAATGCACTGTAGAATTCGAACTTGCATGACGTCATCTTCTAAATATTTTATTTGTTCACGTCCGCATGTCCACACTTTCCCAAACACTCCATAGGAAATAGAACTGAAACTTACTTTTTACTTACTCACTTTACTTTTTTACTAGATGGAATGGACACTATTCTAAGACCACTTTCTTGTAGCTACAGCGGTTTAGGTTCATTTTTGAGCGACCTACTCCCGTCTACATTGACGACATGATACATTTGTCACCCTTGCCGTGCCATTGGACGAAGATAGTGAGGGAAGAGAGAGGGACCTGGGTCTGTGCTGAGGGTCCTGGGTTCGATTCCCAACCCAGGCAAAGGGTCATTGGGTTTTGCCAATAGGAATTTCTCAGTAGCTGTCTAAAATTCGAACGATAGCGACCACCGTGCTTCGATGCGCACGTCGTTAGTCCTCCATCGGACTATACGCGTAAGGGAAGAAAAAAGAGTGCACCTGTGCTCTATAATATATCCCGCGCCGATGTCTGATTGGCTATCGTGACCGAAATGTGGTCAGGAGGATTTTACATCCAAACCAATATTACAAAAAGCAATTTTTTTGTAAGTAGGGTTTAATCTTCGGGACTAACGATTCAATTTAATAAAAATTCTTTCGATGGTAGAAAGCTACATTGTTCGTGGGTGCTATAGGCTATACATTATATTTATAAGATGGATGTTAGCTAGTAATATATAAATGTTCCCCACAGGTCGCGGCGCCGCCATGATAATCTCGTCGCTGTCGCTGTGCTACCACGTGTGGTGCTTCACGTGCGCGGTGTGCGGCGCGCGGCTGGGCGACGGGCGCGCGGGCGCGGACGTGCGCGTGCGCGCCAGCCGCTTGCACTGCCAGCACTGCTACTCCAGCGACGATGGCAGGAACTACTCCGCCGTGTAGGGACACAGGAGCGCGGACGTGCGCGTGCGCGCGCGGCGCTTGCACTGCCAGCACTGCTACTCCAGCGACGATGGCAGGAACTACTCCGCCGTGTAGGGACACAGGAGCGCGGACGTGCGCGTGCGCGCGCGGCGCTTGCACTGCCAGCACTGCTACTCCAGCGACGATGGCAGGAACTACTCCGCCGTGTAGGGACACAGGAGCGCGGACGTGCGCGTGCGCGCGCGGCGCTTGCACTGCCAGCACTGCTACTCCAGCGACGATGGCAGGAACTACTCCGCCGTGTAGGGACACAGGAGCGCGGACGTGCGCGTGCGCGCGCGGCGCTTGCACTGCCAGCACTGCTACTCCAGCGACGATGGCAGGAACTACTCCGCCGTGTAGGGACACAGGAGCGCGGACGTGCGCGTGCGCGCGCGGCGCTTGCACTGCCAGCACTGCTACTCCAGCGACGATGGCAGGAACTACTCCGCCGTGTAGGGACACAGGAGCGCGGACGTGCGCGTGCGCGCGCGGCGCTTGCACTGCCAGCACTGCTACTCCAGCGACGATGGCAGGAACTACTCCGCCGTGTAGGGACACAGGAGCGCGGACGTGCGCGTGCGCGCGCGGCGCTTGCACTGCCAGCACTGCTACTCCAGCGACGATGGCAGGAACTACTCCGCCGTGTAGGGACACAGGAGCGCGGACGTGCGCGTGCGCGCGCGGCGCTTGCACTGCCAGCACTGCTACTCCAGCGACGATGGCAGGAACTACTCCGCCGTGTAGGGACACAGGAGCGCGGACGTGCGCGTGCGCGCGCGGCGCTTGCACTGCCAGCACTGCTACTCCAGCGACGATGGCAGGAACTACTCCGCCGTGTAGGGACACAGGAGCGCGGACGTGCGCGTGCGCGCGCGGCGCTTGCACTGCCAGCACTGCTACTCCAGCGACGATGGCAGGAACTACTCCGCCGTGTAGGGACACAGGAGCGCGGACGTGCGCGTGCGCGCGCGGCGCTTGCACTGCCAGCACTGCTACTCCAGCGACGATGGCAGGAACTACTCCGCCGTGTAGGGACACAGGAGCGCGGACGTGCGCGTGCGCGCGCGGCGCTTGCACTGCCAGCACTGCTACTCCAGCGACGATGGCAGGAACTACTCCGCCGTGTAGCTGCAGACTTAGCTAAGCTACAGAGATTAGCTAACTTAGCTGTCATTTACGGACAGCAGTGGACGTTGTGCGCCATCTAGTGGCAGCTAAGTGAAGTGTGAAGAAATGACTTGTTCAAAATGTTAGGATTGATATGAGAAATTATAGGCTCATAAATGGCAGGCTTTTTGTGCTTACTAATATGTGGTTCTCGCAGATTTGATTATACAAAAAGTCTATCGTTTGTGTTATGCAAAAATGGTTTAAATCTTTGCGCCTTGGACTTTCAATAATATGTAGGCTAAAGATTTAAACTATAAGTTTGATTGTCGAGTTATTCAAGTGAAACTATTACTTATTGAATCTTAAAATTAAATCTCTAAATGTGTTATCAAAAGTGGAATTGAGAACTGACTGAAATTGCAGAGTTTACGAAATAAATCTATTTTCGGTACCAAAAGTACATAACTTGGGCTGGTCCAAAGACTTTTAAGAAAAAAGTGTGAATCAACTAGTTATTAGGATCAGGATTTCAACAAAATATCAATATTTAAGATATTGATATTTTGTTAAAATCCTGAAGTTATTTTATACTGTTATCAAGTGTATTTGTTTTTTCATATTGTAATGTACAATCGTTTTAAATCCCTCATTTTAACATAATACATATCTCATAAAATATACAATACTTAATATTGTGGGTTCATGTCTATTGGGAGTTCATGGGAATTAGAATATTAGTTTTGTGTGTGCCTGAGTGATTCTTTTTAACATAACATAAGAATAAAAATGGCCAAATAATTCTATGATATAAGAGAGAACAACTACAGTCTTATAAGACTCGAAGAGATGAGAGAAATTGATACAGCTACACAAGTGCGGGCTCCTATTGGCACAAGCGCGATAGTCTGCTACCACGCTGTCTGTCAATATGTGTATGCGCCATCTCCAAAACGTCTAAGCGACTCAGCGCGTTCTGAGTCGGCTACTGCACGCTTTTGATTTCTTCATGCTCGCTTCGCTCGCCGAGGTCAGCAGAAGAACATGTTTTGATAATTTTCGACATTGTCACAGTATTATACGTTTGTCACATAATTTCGGACTATTTTGTGCCATGTCATATTTGTCTTGTGTTCACAACAAGTACATAAAACAGAAACAATAATATTTAAGAATACCATTGAATTAATATTTTTTTACTAATAAACGAATACTGTTTTGTGTAATGGAAATAAACAACCTTTTGTAATATTTTGTAAATAGTTTTTAATTTATACTTTAGTACGTTTTAATGGTTAGCTTTAATAGTTATTATTTTAGTTTAAATAAAACAACTTAATCCATCCAAAAAATATGTATGATTAATAAAAATATTATCGGCGTTTGAATGCAGAATAACTTAATTGCTACGAAGATGATCTGAAACGATTCTCATGTGTTGTTCTTTAACAACAACAAAAAAAAATTGAAATACCTTCTTCTGATAATAATTAAGTTATTTTGCATTGACCCGTTATGTAAATCTATATGTTTGTTCGGCGTCACCGCGGCAGTCGTATCTTTTACTTGTAACTCGTGATTGCACCTACTTGTAATTATGTTATAACTGTATCAATACATATGTACATTCTCTATGTGTATAAGCTGCAAATTGTATAACATTAAATATTTGAATTATACAAAATATTGTTGTTTTCATTTTAGACGCTAGCGTCTTTGACTATTTCCTGGCTAAAGGTCTAAATAAAAAAAGTACAAACGAACAAACTATTAAGTATACAGCCAACTGCTAACATACATTTACTTTTAAGATTATGCAGATACATTTAGAGACTGATGTCAAACGATACAGCGTTTAATGCCAAACGTTTTATAAAACAAAATTGCAATCAATATTTTCAGTGTACTAGAATTATAAATATTTCTGCCTGGAAACTTATTAGCTTGTTCGATTGTACATGCGATCAGTGAATACATAACATAACATCACGCCTGTAATCAGTAATCACCGAATAGTTAGGCAGAACGTGTACCTAATAGTACACCCACATTTTGCCAGTTATGTTTAAGTCCCATATAATAACTATCAACCAGGCACAAATCCAGGCTCCCTGAAATTCTTGATAAAAAATTCAATAACACTGCACTACCCGGGAATCAATCCCAGGACGTCATTCTCAACAGTCAAGCGACCACTAGATCCGCATTACACTGATAATAAAGGCTTTGAATAGGGTAGTTGACTTAAAAAATCTAATTAGTCCGTCAGAGATAGATTTCCAAAAAATATTGCACTATCTTTTGTCACGTATCAAAAAACGATACAGCAGTGCTTATAAAAGTCGCCCGACGTCATAGTTTAGTACATTTTTTACCAGAAAGTGACGTCACCAGCCCCCGCTCACGATCTTTGACACGTTTTATTTTCATTTTTTATTAATTTGATAAAACAAAAATATATGTATACGTATACAAAATTTTTCGATATTCTAACAGACGGACTAAACAGAATCAAGTTTTTTTTAGTCAGGCAACTACTAGAACTACCCTATTGACATAAGCTACCACCGAAAAGTTAGATGTCAACCCGACTGAAAGTCGTTGTAAACATACACAACGCGGTTGACGCGTGTCTAGTCAGAAGGCAAGAACTCCACGTAAAATACTGGCACAGACGCCACACATCAAAAACTACTCGAAACAGTCAAATTTTCCTTCTCAACCTTGAACCTTATGCTTTAGCGATAAAGTTGAAAATCAATTATAGAAATTAGACAGATTGTATATAGTACTTACATAGCTTGATGTACTGGCGTCTGTACACTGTTACCGTAATGGACCGGAAGCCGATATCAACTTAGTTGATGAAAGGCCAAACAGATGATATATAATAATCTTCTGTGTATGCATCAGTTCGCAGTACTTTACTTCTTTGAATCGACGGAGTTCTCCAAAAAACATTCTCCGCGTAACTCTTGTGGCGAATGTTTTTTTATTTAGAGTAATCTTCATATAAATGGACACACACATAAGAAGCTGTAAAACTAATATGTACAGTTTTTATTACATGTGAATAGGTGCATTAACTACAGAGATATTACATTTCGAAATTTCATTGCCCACGAAAGTCACCAAAGACGCCACGAAAGTTACGGACATATTTTCTCCAAGCAAAATATGGTTTCAAATCCTTGTTTTTTACAAATTTCATTTTGATTGATGTTATAAAACAAAAACAATATTTATGAATCAACTTGTATTTGAGACCTTGTATATGGTATGACTTCAAATGGCCAAACAGCTCAGTTTGGCGTAGAGTTAACTGTTAAATTGGCTTCAAGTATTTGCTCGTAGCTTATTTGTTTGTATATTTATACAAACTGAAAAACACTCTTCAATCGCACGCCACTCCACCACCACTACCTGCTACCAGTCACCCTGCGAAGGTCATCGCTTCACCGAGCCTGAGGGTGTCCCACCTTACGCTTGCCGATTTGCTGTCTCCACTCAAGAACACGTCTACTCCAACTGTCAACGGACATCGGCTCTACGGCTAATACGGCCGGCCCACTGCCACTTTAGCTTACTTATTTTGAGAGCTATGTCGACAACTCTGATCTTTTCACTGATCACCTCTAGTTTTCACCTTTAGTTTAGTTGTTTTTTGACCATGAAAGTTGTGAAACGAAAGTTACGAATATTTCACATAATTATTTTTTTTACAGAATTACGATTAAAGTTATAGGTAAATAAACGTAAGTGTCTCCCCACTGACTCCGGGATACCACTGAGCACCCTAGGAGCTAAAACATCTAGCGAGAAGTTGGCGATCTTGGAAGATAGTTCAAGTTTTACACTGTTTTTATAAACTAGTAAAATCGTGTGACCGAGACATAATGTCTATTATGTATTGTAACTTAAGAGATAAAATAAATGTTCTTTGGTATTTATAATGCTTAGTTGAACACGATTAATTTGATGTACCTAATGCATTATATCAGTGGTTCCCAAAGTTGACTGGGCTACGACTCATCTGATTTAAGTTTACAAACTCGGGACCCACCTCTAGGAAATTTAAGCGTTAGCAATATTAATAAAGGACTTTTGAAATAACAAACTGTTTTAATACAATCTTTTATTACTTAATTATATAAATTTAATGGGAAGGATGAAATTGTTTCCTATGTTTCGCCATTACAGTTTTGACATCAACTTCAACTTTAGTTACTTTTAATCGCAGTGAGTTTGATAAGTCCAATTTATTTCGGTATTTAGTTTTAATGTTCACCATATTCGAAAACCCAGCCTCACATAAGAATGAGGTAGTAAAGGGGAGGAGGCTCGGACGGTTGGTACTATAGGCAGGGCCCACTCAATATTCGCTCGCGACCCACCAGTGGGTCGCGACCCATAGTTTGGGAAACCCTGCATTATATACCTACTTATGAATAAAATACAAAAGTTTTGAAAGTTTCCCGTGAGCACGAACAGAGCGTGACACGCGGAGAACACCAATTTTGCCCCCATTTTCTATCTATAGATTTTTTAAAATAAAAATTATAAATAATTTTAGATGTTTAATGTTGAATTCAGACAGGACTGGTTATCTTTAGAGGAGGCCTTTACCTGCAGAGGTGTTCTTGCAGGCAACTAAATATTTTATACAAAACTATACTAACAACTAAATTTAAGAACTAAACCTAATTTACTAGCAATAATATTACAAATAAAACAAGAATTTAAGTTACCTACTGTTCTTGTTGTATGCTAGAAATAAAAGGCTTTTTATTTTTTTTTAATTTCATCATCATCAACAGCCTATTAATGTTCCCACTGCTGGGACACAGGCCTCCACTCTTAGAGGGAATGGGCTATAATCTACCACGCGAGCCCAGTGCGGGTTGGTAGATGTCACATGTCTCCGAATATTTTGGTTCTAAGACATGCCGGTTTCCTCACGTTTTCCTTCACCGTTTTTGGGAGCAGTGGTGATAAAATATACTACACAAAGTAATGGGCCTGCCTGGGTTCGAACCCATGACTTCCTTTTCGTAAGTCGGGGCCGCCACCACTGGGCCATCACTGCTCTCAATTTGACCACCCAAATATTGTCAAACAAACTTTTTACCCAAAGCAAACCAAACAAGATGAATGATCACAGACCACGGCAGCTGTACTCTCTGACCAGTTAATAAAAATAAGTCTTTTTGATATTTCAATTGAACTTGCAGTTCTCACAAAACGTTGGGGTCAGCTTTCATTAAAACCAGATGCAACTAAGTAGGTAGGGTTTTAGCATAATAGCAATTCTGTATGTAAAAAGACTTCATTTATTATCAATAGCCCAGCAAAAAATACAAATGAAAAGATCTTTTGTATTCATTTGATGATTATCTTTTACAACGGTCGCTAAAATTGTTAAAAATAGCCTTGAAACACCCTATGCTAACTTGTAATACTAGTATTTTAAAAAGGGCTGGCTCCATCTGTTGTGTTTCACTTTCGATTGCAAGGGTTATTAAATCCTAATTTCGTATTTTTACGCTACAATTGCGGTTTTTCGTTACGCACTAATACAAAATGTGCATTATTTTGAACCACATAAGATATATTTTGTGTTGCTCATCCTTTTTTTAATGACAATAATAAGGCAAAGTACCAACAGTAGGGTATGAACCAACTGCTATTCAAGTATGGGAATAATAAAATTGTTCCGGTTTTTGATAGCTACAACGGTCACTATACCAGACATCATTGTTTTCAATGAAAGGGGAGATTAAACATGATGCTTAGGTCCTGTACCTATTGAAAGCAGGACTGGAATAATGAATGACACAAAAAAAATAAAGCAAAAATTCTGACTGTATTTGATGTGAAAATAAACGATGAATTGTATGCAAGTATCTGTAACTGGCAGCTGCAGCTGAGAGACGTAGCAGCGGTTTTTCGGTCCATGTGGAGGTGACTGTTTCTGTTTCCTATTGTTTTTAGCTGGTTGCTATAGATTACGCGTTCTTGAAGTTAGGGATAAATGAAAGCTTAGAGTAGTTACTCAGAAAAAGTGAAAGAGAGTTCTTTTTCTATTTTGTCTCTTTCCTTTTTTTCCTAGTCGCGCTTGCGACAACTACATCAACGGTGCAGTCGAGATGTTTCAACAAACGTTTCATACATCAGTTACATAAATAAACTCACACTTAATCTCAAAGTGCGTTTGCATAAGCTAGTTTGACCCACAGAGAATAAAGTTCAATACTCTAGTCTTCAGAAAATGTTCAAGTACCTTAGCCTATACATCATCATCTGCCTAGCCTTTTCTCAACTATGTTAGGGTCGGCTTCCAGTCTAACCGGATGCAGCTGAATACCAGTATTTTACATGGAGCGACTGCCTATCGACTTCCACAACCCAGTTAATACTAGGTAATACGATACCTCTTTGGTAAGACTGGATGTCAGAATTTCAGGTCACTGACTACCTGTAACGACTGCCAAAGATCTATATATGGCAGCCGGGACCAACAGCTTAAAGTGCTTTCCGAGGCACGGAGGAAGCTCGGTATGTCGGGCGATCACCCATCCACAGACCGACCTAGGCAAGCACAGCTTTACCTAAAGATCGACCCGAGTGGCAGTTCTTATTAAGCCACGAGCTCCTCCTTCACCTTAGCCTACACAAGACCTTACAATAAAACGTATCTATACATTCGACCACACCACTTAGGAAAAACGTGCAGGATAATAACAAACAGGGTTAATTAGATAAACGCATGTTGACCTCTAGATCTTTAGTACCAGGGCTTCATACTGGTCAATATGTATACATTATTGGTATTATTAACTGACTGACGGCCCAGAGGTGGCGAACCCGTCTTACGAACAGTAAGTCGTGAGTTCGAACCCAGGCAGGCGCATTACTTTGTGTAATTTATTTCATCACCGCTGCTCTCAAACGGTGAAGGAAAACATAATGAGGAAACCGGTAGGTATGTCTTAGAACAAAAAAAAATCGAAGACATGTGACATCTACCAACCAGCACTAGGCCCGCGTGGTGGATTATAGCCCATCCCTCTCCTAGTGAGGAGGCCTGAGTCCCTGCAGTGGGAACATTATAGGGTGATGATGATGATGATGACGGTTCCACGGGAGATCCAGACTCGGGATTAATGTGCATTTGATTTTGCGATGGGTTACTTAGTGTGAAGCTCCTTTCGATTCGAATTCGACTGATCGCTGTCCGGTCGCATCAGATTGCAGTCTCACCAAATTATTTGAGTGAGGGTTCATAACATCACGCCTGTATTCCCCGATGGCTTAGGTAGAGGTGTACCTAATAGGACACCTACATTTCGCTAGTTATGTTCAAGTCCCAAGTAAAAGAGGACTTTTTTTTTTGGACAAGCCCACCACACTATTCCCAAACCACTGTAACTCCTAGCCAGAATCAACAGTCGCGACCACAAGAAAAGCGCCGAGACAATGAAGCTCGACGAAGTCCCAGGAAAACGATTTAACTGTCTTGGATCCCGCAACGAAATTAATCAGAAAAGAATAGAAGACGGCTAGCCTATTGCCATCAACCGGAAACAAATCCAGATTCCGTGACTGCTACTGAGAAATTCCTCATGAAAAACTCAATAACACTTTGCCTGACCTGAGAATTGAACCCAGAACCACTTTAACAACGAGGGAGTCTGAGTAGTGGAAGAAAGAGTGCCACAATGCACTTTATCACCTGCTTCGATGACACGTGATGAGTTTGTGCTGAGTTTGGGTGCCATGATCGAAATCAAGTCAAGGAGACTGCTTTCTGCTGACAGAGATCATATTCATGATTATTAGAACGAGTTGCAGTGCACTAACATTTTTTGCACACCAATTTTATCGCATTGGTTTCTTCTAAGAACATCACACAGATATAATACCTAGTAAGTATCACATTATTCATTTGTCGTCTCATTATGTTGAATTCTATATATATATATATTTTCTTTTTTTTTTATCTCGTGTTTTGGGTGTTAAGGCGCATAATTATGTTGCATGTAGTGCTCTTCTTTAAGTGATGGGGCACTTAGACTTAAATTTGAAATGTTTTTTTTTGTAAATGTAACAGTGTACTCATTGTTGAGGAGCCAAATTAAATAAATAAAATAAATAAATAAAATATTCAGTACTGAAACAATAGGTCATTTGACTTACGATCACATCATCTCATCATTACAGCATTAGCAGATTTCATTGTCTATTAAGATAGTCAAGGTACATTACATTGCTCACGGATCTTGTGGCCTTGATAAAATCTTGTTTATGGCGTATTCAGCGGCATACTTCTGAATGAAAACGATGAATGAATCAAGTAGGTACGGTACGTAAATCATTTTAATCTTCATTATATTTAACATCCATGTGTCCGATTGTACTTTGACCTCCATTGTGCTCCATGAGATGTCCAGACCACTCTGTTCACAGCCATTGGTCACACAATACACCATGGTGCTTTGTATGCGGTCGGTCTAGCGGAAATCCGGACCGGTAACCAATTCGCATGGGTAATCGAATTTACTGAAAGAATTCGTTCCATGCAATTCTGTGAATCGTTTGCACTAGTTGATGGCGCAGTTTCGCTTGTTTTTGTTAAAAAATATTTTAGATTTTGTAAAAAAACATTGGTAGACCTAACAAAATATGAGGAAAGCTTTTATAAAGGTTCTTGAAGCAAGCCCTTATGCTACCATATTCTAATCTATTGTCTTCTAGATAAAGGACCTAATGTTATTTTAAGGCATATTTTAACAATCCATAATCATATTGTTATAACTGCAACTGGTAGCTGAGCTGAGAAACTTTATCTAGTGGGTAATACCCATAGACCATTGTTAGTAAAGAACGTTGATTATTTCCGTTCTCACGAATATTATTATATTAATTGTACCTAAATACGCAATTCTTTTACGATTGTTAATTGGTCTAGATGGACTAAGACGTCATAACTACAATAGGGTGTTGATGTAACTTCGCTGAATATCCTATTGGTCCTACAAGAATTGGTTATAAAACATTTCCTTATTAATATGTATTTATTAAACAGAAGCCAGGAATAACATACCGGGCATTGGGCAGGAATGATTTTGTTTTTTATTGGGAGTATGGGATAAACCCGTTACACTAATCCCCAACCACTGCAAGTCCTAAAAGCCAGAATTAACAGCGGCGACCACCAGAAAAGTTCAAAGACAATGAAGCTCGACAAAGGCCCAGAGAAACAATTTACCTGTCTTGGATCGGGCAACGAAATTAATCAGAAAAGAATAGCAGAGGCGTAGGAAAAACATAATTTCCACTTAACAAGCAGGTGTGAGGGAAATCATAAAGAGGGTCACAGCTTCTCATGGCTCTGCGTTGCTATTATAGATAACTAAGTTTACAATAGGCCTCTTCCTAACTGACCGCATTCCGATCATAGCGCGATTATCAGGAGAATTTATGTAGTGCCTAACTTTCAAGAAACACAGGTTTAGGTACTCTCTCTCTTCAGTCACTCTGATACTCCGATGGCAATCCTAAACGACAGGGAAGAGATCAGGTTGTACCAAGTAGGTAAGAAGTTGGTAAAGTGTTGTTAGAGTGAACCCACCATCTCCCTTTTACCACAGAGTAGACGTAACGTATCCATCCACACTTGGTCGATATCCTGACGAGTCGTTCTCAGTGCTTCTTCACATTTATTATGAACACAGTTAAAGTTTGGAACTTTCTGCTGGCGTCTGTGTTCTCTCCCACAATTAACCCGTCTGCTTTGAAAGCAAGAGTACCTAGAGTGAACGGGCATCTTCTGTGCACGCTCATTGCATCATAGTCCTCATCATTCTTCATTAGGTTTGGTCAAGGTTAAGAGCAAGCCCATTTTGCAACAAAAAATTGAGATAACGGTGTTAGTTGATGGAAGTTGCATTTAACCGTTTAGCACTTATTCCATTTGCCTAATAGCGCCCAAAACCACGTGCAGGCTTCGAGACTAGATGATGACTCATTGTATCTATTCAGGACCTCTTTGACTGACACCAATCCTAGTTGATCCAGATACTTGACTCACATTGCTTCAAACAGATTACAATCTTGAGGCTAGGTTTCCACCAAAGCGGAGACGAACGAAGCGGAAAGGAGAGCGAATATTGACAAATAAGATTGCTTGAAATCCACATCGCATCTCTGGTCTCTCCTGTGATTGGTTGAATCTCGGACCTCTGTCCGCTCCGCTCGTCTCCGCTTACATGTAGACTGGGCCTTAATAAAGGCGTCTTGTTAACCTAACAGGCACGTTTTTTGTAAGTAGCGGTAATGACCGAGATCTTGTGAGCCGCCATATCAAGTCTTGGTCACTATGATATCACCGCGGGAAATGTTGGTAAATACATTCATTTGTCAGGGGTATTGTTGATCGGAGGTAGGCTGGTTGCACCACCAGCAACCGTGGTCTATGATGATTACGGACGGATGTCTGATTGTATAATTTAAATTTAAAAAAAAATCTAGATCTAGCTAAACGAAAGCTAATGCAGAGATTATGGTCCCCACTTGACAGAAAACGCTGACTGAGTGAGATTAGAGCGGATTATATTTCCTTGTTTTTATTAGCTTTTCTTCCATGAGATCATTCCCGTACCTCCTCGAACCAGTCCAGCCAGCCTCCTGTACATCTTCCACTCAATCCCATTTCAGCATAGCAGCCTCCTTACCAACGTCCACTATACCCGCAGGATGGTGTTTCGAACCCTGTTTTTCATTTGGTGAAATTGGATTTGGTTTTCGCCTACCTACCTACATAAATAAAGTTGTTGATAAGTTAAAAACCCAGTGATTTACGTTGTTCCTTATCTCCATGGGTACGCGCATAATTTTTATTTTGGCCTATAAATATGGCTGGCTTCGGTTAATTCCATGCAAAGCCTGTTTCCTATGTCGACCCAGCAGTAAATACGACTAGCCGCAAAATTTTATTAAACATGAAGAAACCTCTGTTGCTGCACACTAAAGTTGTTCAAAGTGGAAAAATATCTTCGTCTGCAAGCAGCCTAACAGCGAAAAGGTGCGCGGGATTCATGTGCGGCTACAATTGGCGCATAATAGCGGCATTCGACGCTCAGTGCCGCGTCGCCGCCCGCATGCCCGCCACGCGCCGCTTGCTCACCGCGCGCTGGTTCGCGCGCCGCCGAAAGACCAGCGAAGATGACGCCCGCCCCAAGACCCTCCCGCGCGCCGACATGGACCGCAGACCTCGTGTCTCCCGCGTCCTCTCCTCCCCAGCAAGAACCCAGCACCAGACCCACCCTCCACTTGACGAAGAGTCCCTCGAACGAGCCTACCCCTCCATGGGACACCTCGAATACGTCAACGCCGGCTCCTCGCCTCCCGCCGAGAGCGCCCCCAACATGTACGACAGCTTCGAAGAGCCACCCCTCGACCTAACTGCGCACATCTGCGGAGACTCGTTACGTCAGAGTGCGCACGAGCAGATGCGCGCCGTCGGCGGACGTCTGCGATTACTGGACGAGCTAGAGACCGGAGTCATTACCGCAGAATTGGCTGCTTCTACTTTCTCGACGGCCACAGAGGCAGAGAAAAATGTATGCCTGTTTTGGGCGGCCTTCCTGAAACTTGCCAACTTCCTGCAGCCGCTGATCGAAGTCGGAGCTGACCCACTGTACTTCGATGCCCTGGGACTGTCTCCGCTGCACGTCGCAGCCTTCAGTGGCTCCACAGAATGTGCTACCTATCTGCTGTCCTGTGGTTCGGACCCTAATTACATGCCAAGATGCTTCGCCCCACTCCATTGTGCCGCGTTCGGGAACTCAGTGCAAGTGGCTAATTTGCTAATCAGTCGCGGTGCATCCGTACATTCCGCCGTAAAGTATGTCAACTGTGAAGGTGGCCTGCTCCATTGTGCGGTGCGAGCCAACTCCGTGGAATGCCTTAAATTGTTTATATCCCACGGTGTCGACGTGAATCAAATTGAACCGGGCGGCACCAACTCTATACATCTTGCGGCCGATTTAGGAATGTTCCAGTGCCTAACAATACTGCTCGAGACGCCCGGCGCGGACGCAAACGTGCGGACGCGCGTCGGCGACAGGGAATCCACTGCGCTACATCTCGCAGCTGACGGTGGATTTGTGGAATGTGTGGATTTGTTACTGTCTAAAGGTGCTGAAGCTTGTTTGAAAAATCATCGAGGTTTCACGGCATTGCACCTGGCTGCACGTTCATCGAGTTTGGAGTGTGTGGAGTCTTTGCTGAGAAAGGGTAACGCCGAACCGAACGCCAACGACTTCGACATGAGGACTCCACTCCATGCCGCTATCGGCAAGTCCGACAGCGCTTGCGATATTATCGAGACGTTGATAAGTTGGGGTGCCAATGTGAACCAGAAGGATGAGTATGGCTTCACTCCACTGCACCTGGCCGCTCTCGATGGTCTGTCAGCATGCGTCGAGACATTAATCTACCACGGCGCTGACGTCACGACGAGATCTAAAAAAGGAAACTCGGCGCTTAATGTAATAGCTAGAAAAACGCCGGCGTCTCTAGCGATGGTAACTCGAAAATTGGACTGTGCGATCACGCTACGACATTCACAAACGAGCAATAGGGAGGTTGAATTGGAGCTCGACTTTCGTAGCATACTACATCATTGTTATCCGCGGGAGATTAGTTACTTGAACACGTTCGTCGACGAGGGACAGAAAGAGGTGCTCCTCCATCCACTTTGTTCAGCATTCCTTCACATAAAGTGGGAGAAAATACGTAAATATTACGTCGCTCGGCTGTTTCTAAGTTTCATATTTGTTCTGTGTTTAACATTGTATGTGTTAACTGCTCTGGCGCATAATTGTTACAACGGCAGTAAAGATATGGAGGAAACGATCCAAGAGCAGGAACTCTGTCAAAAACAGTCCATACTCGGAGACCTGTTACGGAAAAATCCATTTGTAATAGAAATGCAATGGTGGGTGTTAGCCGGAATCACGATATTTGAGATATTCAGAAAGGTTTACGGAATAGCCGGTTACTCTACTGTGAAACAATATTTGATGCAATCGGAGAATATTATCGAATGGTTCGTGATTGTGAGCGTGTTTCTCATATCGTATATCTACACCAACATCACGTACACTTGGCAGAATCACGTAGGCGCGTTTGCGGTGCTAGCAGGCTGGACTAACTTAATGATGATGATTGGACAACTCCCCGTTTTTGGGACCTACGTCGCGATGTACCAGAAAGTTCAAAAGGAATTTGCCAAACTACTGATGGCCTACTCCTGTATATTAATCGGCTTTACTATAAGTTTCTGTGTTATTTTTCCCGATTCCTCTTCTTTCGCGAACCCTTTCATGGGTTTCATAACTGTCCTGACCATGATGATTGGCGAACTAAATCTCGATTTACTGCTAAACGAGCCAGATGGTAATGACCCTCCTGTCCTTTTAGAATTCTCAGCACAAATCACTTATGTATTATTTTTAATGTTTGTTACTGTAGTCCTTATGAACCTGTTAGTAGGTATAGCTGTCCATGACATTCAGGGGTTAAGGAAAACCGCGGGTCTATCTAAACTGGTGAGGCAAACGAAACTGATATCCTACATGGAACTGGCTTTATTTAATGGCTATCTGCCGAAATGTCTATTAAAGATCCTCCATTCCTCGGCTCTTGTATCTCCACAAGCGTACAGAGTAGTGTTGAGCGTCAAACCATTAAACCCGAGTGAGAAACGACTTCCTCGCGACATAATGATGGCTGCTTACGAAATTGCGAAAATGAGGAAACAATATGGTCACACGATATCATCGAGCGGATCAACAACTGGCGCTTACTCGTGCTTCAAGAAGTACGAAAATAACAATGACTCGGGTTACAGAGAGTATGGGTACTCCTCAGGGTTGGGGAGTCTCCAGGCCAGGCTGGATGAGACTTCAGAGAACGTACGTCAGTTGACTCAGGAAGTGAGGGAGTTAAAGAAGCTGATAAGCGCGCAACAGCTTGTTCTCCAGCAAGCCTTGTCCGGCGCGATGGACCGTTGATGATATAATGGCTACCGTTTACATTCAATGCCACTGTACACAAGTCAATAAACTACAGACAGTGTGTATTGTCGATGTTCGTCGGTAGCTCGGCGTACTAGCTGACTTAAATTCTTTTAGAGTGGTGATATTATTAGATATTTCGTTTTGTTTCACCGTCTTTTACTTAGGATTTATTTAACATAATTACGCTAATATTATGAGTTTTTGTTGTTATTATCGGTGTAATTAGGGTGTAGGTACCTACCTAGAATAAAAAAATAGAGTCAAGGGCTCTATTAATGCACAGTTGTGTTGTATCGCAAAGTTTAGTTAAGGGCGGGTCCCAAATTAATGTTAACTAAGTTTTAAATCACATAGTAATTAGTTATAAATTTAGGCTTATATCTAAGCGATATTAATGTATGATAAAGTTTAAAACTGTAGGTGAATGGAGTCTCGTAAGCGGAGCATAGCAAGCACTGGACACTGTGATTGTAGGTATTATATTGTATTATAGATTCTATTGTGATATTAATCGTGTCAATAAAAATATTTTTCAATGTATAATCGTGTTTCTATTAATATTCCATAGTATAAAGCACAAAAATATTGTACCTAAAAGGCAACGTGATTGACCTACACCACTTAACCGAACACGCTCTCACAAAATGTACGAAAATAAAGATAAACAGCTTCAATCCGCTATAAACAAGAACATAACAACTAAGCTTACTTATTATTCAGCTTTATAAGACCCTAACATCAGATTTAAATGCTCTCAGGTACACAGAATAAATTATCTCGCATCTTTGACTTACTAGTAATGACATTCAAACGACGCAAAACAAAAGACACAAAGAATGTCTTGAAACGTGACCAAAACATCACAAAATACCCAGAAAACAAGGTAAAACACTATCTACTACTTCAGTTTTCACATTTGTAATTTATTCATCGCCATTTTCAATTTGTATTACGCCAGACAAGACATTAGCATATTTGAACGTTCGCGCCATTCACCCCATCCCACGGTGCCCACCCCATTCATCCCCAGTGTTTCGCGCGCAGCTCGCTTGACAGCTGTGAGTGGGTCAAGTAAGATTCTTATAAGAGGAAAATACATGTTTTGGCTTTCAAATTGGACGAAAAATCAACAAAATCAGTGCACTATTGTACCACCTATTTGAATGTAGTGAAAATAGTACCCTTCGCATTAATAAAATCGAGAAAACTTATTGTGTTTGCTAAATAATCATCAAAAAACTGCGACATAACCTTCACATTTTGCGATGTTATGATTTTTCAAGATGTCATTTTAAATATTTGGTGGATAATTAGAAAAATGTCGTAAATCACAAAGGAAAAAGTGCGTTATCGATGCCGGATGCACTATCTGCATCTATCTAGACCGGACATCATCAATTTGACGTATTAAATTGACATAACATTAACAATGTTGACGTAAATTATCCATGCGCGGACCGCTGTAAACCGATCGATAACCGATTGGCTGAAGGGGATAGGCTATCTAGATTTAGGTCTTGTCTCTTTCGAACTACCCCTAGTGCCCGTCCCCATCGCCCCGTTCGCCGGCGTCCTCTGCATTCGGCCGGCTCGGCCCCTTTATTTGAGTGCAGTTGCGTGAGCGGGGGCATTCGGCCCGGTGCTCCAATGCAGGGCAGCTTCAAGATCCAGCTCATCAACATGGGAACCCGGGCGGCGGCGTGTAAGTATTTATAAGTATTAATATTAGCGCTTAAATTAAATTCAGTGAACGCCTTGCATGGAAATTAACGCGTTTGTTTTTCAGAGTTGTATGAGAGGGGCGTCGTTGAGTAGTGCTTTAAATGTGTCCAAATGCAGGGGCCACAGGATACCATGCAGTATTCGGTTTCGGACTCTGAGCTGAGCTTGAAAGGTGAGCTCGTACAAGCGAGCTATTCAATTTTGTGGCACTTTTTGTTCTGGCACGTTAGCTTGCCTTGACCCCTCGTCTCTTAGGGTTGCCATCTGTGTCTCTTAGTTGTGATAATCTAATTATATAATGCATTGGATTTCCCTATGAAAATCTTGATTTCTTTGAAATTTCTTAGCTCAGAAGCTCGGAGAATCAGTGCTCATAGTGAACTTATTTTTTTTTGTCCTTGCCTATGCAGTTTTATTTTATTTTTTCTTGTAACTAGCGCCGTGTATTTTAGATGTTCTTTCTCTCCAGATAATTAAATTCGACTGTTTAATTATTTAAAATAATAAGTGGTGAACAATTAACTTACAAGCATCCATCTTGCATTGGATTAGCTTTCTTGCACTGTGAATATAAACAATAAAGTGCACCATTAATCCACATCAATCATAATTTAATTACTTACCTAAATCCTATGGAAAGAGCTTGGAACAAGCAGCTTGCTAAAAAACTTAATAGTTATTCTTGCACATGCAGTTGAAATTTTACTGTGCGACTAATTAGCTAATTTGATTTTATAATGTATTTGTCTTCTGGAAATAAAATAAAAATTTCCATGATTTGATTTAAACTTTGAATCGGGTCAAATATTCATTTTTACCAAGCATCCATATGCAGTTGACTGTAGCTTGCTTTCACTTTGCTAATACCTACTTAAATATTTGCAAGTTAGAGAGTATTTAAATGAAGTACATAGGTACACTTAAACACTAAATATGTAATCTATAAATATGCATGCAATTAGAAGAAAAACGAAATATTATTTTAGGTCCTAGGGCAACCTTCTAAAAAGACATAATACTTCAAGATGGCAACCCTGTTTTCCTTCTAGGTTTCATGTGTGTATTTCCCTAGGATTATTTGGTGTTGGTGTCTATCCTGCCCCGTTGTATCCTAGAATGTTCTAAATATACAATGTGTGTTTAGTTCTACAGAGATGAGTATCCCGCTGTTGTTTAAATGTTATAATTATGTATTCCTGATTCTGTTAATTTGTGGTCAAACTGCATTTGATTGGTTAAATCTTGATCATGTCATTGTGAGCAATTTCTTGGGCTTGCTTTATGAAGTAAAGTGAGCCCCGGAAATTCTCAGCACGTGGCTGATGAAAACAAAATGGCGGACGGTTACGTAAGCCGCCACGCGGCGTCATCCGTAATTTTCCGACCGCGCCCAAGGTGACGCCACCACGACGCATGCGCGCAGGTGAGGGATGGGGAATGGAGGGGTGGATCCGCCATTTTGAGACACCTTTGCCCAGGGCTCACTATCCATTTAGACTTTGCCCCAGCAAGTTGTGTTAGCTTTCTAATTTGTGCAACATCCTGAACAAAGGGCTCCGGTTAGCAGCTTTGCAGTTGTACCTGGGACATTAACTAGGTAAAAAAAAAAATTTATTCAGCTTAAAATATCTTCATTTAATTATATAAGTAACTATTTAAATGCAGTTTCACCAATATAATTGGTTTGGCAGAATCAGGATTCCTGTTTGTGTGGCTCACCTTTCTAAAATGTTGGCAAAACCAGTATGTCTGTCCGTACCATCCCGCTGCTTGTCCTGATGTTGGGGTTTCCGGGGAAGCTTGGTCTATCATATTTCTATGTATACTCTATACCTGCTATTACCCTTCTGTGTATGTATATGTATGTAAATTTCCTGTCTGTCTTATGTTTAATGTGTATTTTGTTATTTTAAAACCCCTTTTCTTATTTTGTCCATTATAAATTTCTGGATAATGTAAAAAAAACTTGTATTAAATTACATTCCCATTGTCAGTCACCTTACTCACCTTGCACATATTTATTTATTCTGAGAAATAAAAATTGCTACAAAATTTTATGAAATTAAAGAAAAAAATTTAAAAAAAAATATTTATAAAATATCTCTTTGTTCTCTGTAATATCTCTCTCTTTTCTGTAATATTAATAAATTGTAGAACCAAAATGTTGAAAGTATACTATAAAACACTTAGGTACTCAAACAAACTAAATTGTATTCCTCCATTTGCTGACCCTCCGAAATATTTATTTGCTTCAAGTAAATCTTACATAATGTAACAGAAAATAAGCAAGTCTTATAAATAGATTATCCTTAATAGCTACTGAGAATTTTCCTGGAAAAATAAGCCAGTAAGCAATACCTTAATCAAGTTAAGGAAAATTGAAACCTTAGCATGAAGACATAAGACTACTTTTCAAATAAACTTGTGGGAAGTAGAACATTTTCTTTGTTTGAAGACTTGCTTTCTGTTACATATTGTATAAAAAATCTGTGTGTCTGTAGTAGATTTGGTGTCTGTGTCTGTATTAGAAAATTATTATTAATTAGTCTTTGAAACTGTAGTCACTGTACTTAGATTGATAAATTGCATGATGTACTTTTGTGTGTAGTAAATAAATGTGTTGATAAATATAATTAATGCTGCTTTATTATTGACCTGTTTTTTCTCAGCTGTGTTTCTTGACTATGATTTGGCAAGACCATGTGTATGATTGTCACTCTAAACTTAACCTTATAGAGCTGTCTTCTTTCATAACAAAAACTATTCCATTACTGTTTACATACTTCAAAGTTCAAAATCAATTCTTTAAAACACAAAGAACCAAAACTTAAAGCCGACTTCAAATAAAAAATCGATTTAAAAATCTATTTATACTTAGAGCAAAAGTACTGCATTGGCGCTGAGCACAGTACGCAAGCGCGGATTCCCCTTGCACCACTGACCCGGGCACACCCCGGGCTCGCCCTTAGCTCGTGGCCGACGCCGATCAATATGGTTTGCACATGCGTCCTACGGTTTATGTAATGCGTCACCAATCAGGATGCGTTGCCAGTGTTGCTACGCCCCTGACGCGCGGCCTTGTTTCAATGTGCGATGTTTTCGGAGATCAGGGACTTTACAATACGAAGCCTTATTTTGAATATAACTTGAAATAGTTTATTGATTGGGGCTTAATCTATAACTACTACATCTCTATAACTCATGTTACAATTCTCATAACTACAACTAGGATACGATTTTTTTTAAAAGCGCCTGCGGTTGTTTGTCTCGAACTAAGATTTGACGTAAGTGACGCATGCGTCCTTCTACTCTTATTAGGCTCGTAATCTGAACATTTCAACGGTTTTTCTTGAAAGACTGATAGTTTTCATAAATGCACGTTTATTTCTCAACTTTAGTAAGGTTCTATGAGTTCCGTAGGTCTACTACCGATGCTTACTTCCTAATAATAATAAGCTCTGCTGTTGAGTAGGTATTTATACTTCCTAAATAGGAAGATAGCTTGGCTGTTACGAGTACACACGTGGTCCGCTCTTAATGGCGGTGTTGAGGTTGCGTTTTTGCGGTATTTATTTTTCTAAACGTCTTGACCGGTGTCTGTCATTTCAATGAAAATGAATTTACAAAGATGGCCGGCCTTAGTTCCGCCATTCTTTTTCTTTTCCCTCTTGCTACCTTTATCGATAGCTGGCAGCAACGCACTAGTTTTGTATCAGACAATATCTACTAAAGCGTCACGTTTCCGAGATATAAGCTATCAAAGTTTACTTCAATGGGTATTCCTTTAAAATGGCTTTTTTAAAAGACTCACTTCGTATAGCCGAAATGAGCAATTTTTTTAAACTCATGAAATGCATTAGGTACCTATATTTACGAACGGACTGTGGCAGAGAAAGGACTTTTGTAGTCTGCAACTAGAGAACGCGAACGCCCTAAACTATGTTGGCGTCCAAGATGGCGGCTTTGCGGGATGGTGAAATTTACGATAAAAAAAAGGGCGTGCCCCTTTATAGTTCCGTATGTTGTAACCGACGGTTGAGTGTGCGTGTATGTGGGTGGTCTATAGACAGCACTTAAAATAGTTGCCCTTCATAGTTCCATACATGTAACTGAAGCTTACTTTTTTTTTTTAACACGTTCACTGCGGGACTGAAACTAGCGTTTTTTTGTTTGGTGCGTTAGTGGGCCGATTGGCCTGTTACTTAAACTCTCCGCCCATGCGTTAAGGGGCTCTTAGACCTAGTAAGGTATCGTTGGATATAAATGACTATCCCTTTGTGAAACCTTTGAATTTTTGATACCTACTTATCAATATCGCTAGTAGACGAGTTAGCTGTCACAGTGTTCACCTCGCCCCCGGATCCCGCTATTTATTCAAGAGATATAATGTAAAAATAAGTATAAGGTCTTATGACCTGAAACCGCACTGAATAAGGGGTTTAATCGAGGGATTATTAGTGATGTGAAATAAGTTATCGATACTTTGTTTATAATATCATTTATTAAAAAATTACAAATGGGTTTTGTAGAAACATGATAGACAGTACCCTTTCTTACATTCTACACAGAACGATTAAATTTTTTTAACTTTTTTATTTGCCTCTCGGCTGCTGAGTGTAACTCGCAGCGTTAAGTAGCATCCAGCACACATTCTCCTTTTGTCGCCGTTTTTCTGGAAGGTGTGTTTCGTCTTCAGGACAACATCGTGTTGAAGATCTGAAAGAATAATGTGATTTTAGGCGATTGCATTCTACAAGTAATAGTCTTTTAATATGTTATTATGCTAACGATACACTCTGTATAGCATTCCAATAACAACAACAATTAAATAATAAAAAGTACTTTTTAATTTTGAGAATTAAGAATTACCAGTACTAGGACTAACGTAAATTGAGTCTCCTTCTTGATTCAAGAGTTGCACTTATCGAGTTTTAGGAGTTTTTTCTAAATCACTTTTCATAGTAGTAACATTCGTGGTATCTTGAGTATATTTGCGTTTTTTAGGAGCGGTAATAAAAATTGTGCTCGCTGTTCCTCTACTTACGTGGTTTGATTTGAGCTCTCGGGTGGTTTTCGACTCGTCCCTTGATCGAGGATTGGTGTCATTAATATCAGAGCTATTTTGCTGAGAGCCATTATTTTTTTGTCTTCATAAAATCTTTACTCCACTTCGACTTATCCTCATTAGAATTTTCACTTTCACTATTTTCTGTTTGCTGAAACGATAATTCTAGCATTTTTCGCCATCGTTTATTTATCTGAGGCATTATTACAGTAATTAACAACACATAAACACACACTGACACTCAAATATTATGAATTATGCACTATCGTAATGTACGTGCGCTCCCGCTAATTATGTCACAACACTAGTCGGAAGTAAAAAATGCAATCACCCAGATCAGTGCGGGAGGGGGCAGAAAGACCTTGTAGTCTATGACGGGCCTTTCGACCCTTTCTCCGCAAGGAATAGAAAAAAATATCAATCAGTGCGTTATCGGGCCGGAAAACCTTAGCAAAGTTTTATTACCTTACCGAGTTGACTTTAAGGTCCTAAACTCAAACCTATACTTGTCTCTTTCGTACATTCAGAAATACTCATGCTACGGCTGCCGCACCAGAGTAAAGTACAGCGTTTCTCACCTCCGCACGGAGTGAGAGCACATGCATCGGGTTTTTAGACCTTATATCGCAGTGAACGTGTTAATTAATATTGAAACTATTTTTTCATACATTAAAATATATAAAATACAGAAACAATAACGCTCAATCTTTCTATTTTTTTTCGCTATCGATTTAATTTAATTACTCGCTAACAGGTCTACAGTCTGGTAGTGGGTCCACCACACGCATGCCCCTCCCCTGTTTTATATAATTACTAGCGGACGTCACGCGGTACACCCGCGTAATTCCCGTGGGAATACAGGGATAAAAAGTAGCCTATGTCACCTGGGGATAGTGTAGCTTCCCAACGGTGAAAGAATTTTTCAAATCGGTCCAATGGTTTTTAAGTTTATTCATTACAAAACTTACACACACACAAAAATACAAATCTTTATAATATTAGTGTAGATTTCAACGGTGAAGTTGGATTACAAATACATGTAATATGTAAGATGATACGGGAGTAAATAACGCACAATTTGATTTATCTAAAAATAGAAAAGTTTAATGTTATTAAAATACTCAAACTAATTGTAATCAAATATTTACACATCGTGTCTGGCCTACTAACCTAAAAATAGAAAAATCGACAATTAAAGGTTTTTTACTTCCAATATTTTAGTAGGTCGACACTGTATTACTTTACTTAGTTAAACTGGTTATTTTATAAACATTACGTCTTGTCCTTATTACTTTTAAACAATTAAAAATAAGTCCTTCACGAGCAGGCTTAAATTCTCTATCTCGAGTGTCCTGTCAATACTGTCATTGTCATTCTTCGTGTGCAACGTCATCCTCATTAGGCGGCGTACACATACTCGTAAATCAGGCTACGTACACAACATACAGTGTACAAAGCTTACATCTCCCCCCCTCAAAAGTGCAAATTAGCTGGGGTTAATTTGAGTGATCAAACCGGGGAATGAGCTTTGTCACATGGTACAATCCCAAGGACTTTTTATTCTTTCCAGTGTTGATTCTACATAGTGAATCTGATATCATTTCTTCGATTTCAAAAGGACCAATTCTAATTTCATCCATTTTAGATCTGTTTAACTTATTACAGTCCATTATGTATACCATATCACCTTTTTGAAACTTGTAATCTATTCTATTTTTGTCAAAAATGGCCTTGTTCAATTCATGTGATTTTTGTGATCTGAGAAATGCTGTATGTCGGTCTTTTTCCAGTTCTCCGGGTTCCATTTGTTTTTTTTTTAGGTCCATTGGTAGTACATCGGTTGGTTCTCCACTTAACAGATATAGAGGCGAATAACCTGTCACTGTGTGGTTTGTTGAGTTATAAGCTTTCACACAATCCATTGCCACGGTTGTCCAAGCTGTGTTTTTTCCTTTGCTATTCAGGGCACATCTAATCCTATTTACCAGCGTCTGGTTCAACCTTTCATTATGACCATTTGAAAAAGGAGCATCCACTGCTGTAAAAATTAAATTAACAGAGTGGTCCTTTAAATACTTTTTAAACTCTTTTGAATTCAGTGCTGGATATTGATCGGAGAGCAATATCTCCACTTCATTATCCTTGATTACTTGATCTACCAGTTTTATGAAGTCCTTAGTCAGTTGTGTCTTGGAGCATGAAATGTATGCATACCGTGTGAAATGATCCATCAACAAGTGTAGATACTTTTTTGAAGACCTGTTACCACCAAATCCTCCTACTGTGTCTATGGACATGATTTGGAAAGGTTTTTGTGCCGGTCCTAATCGTGACATGAGTCCATAATTTCTATTTAATCTTGATTTGTTTTTTATACAAACCTCACATTGACGGCAAATCAATTTTATATTATCCAGTAGGTTAGGTGCCGTGTAGAAAGGTCTTAGTTTTGACTCTATCTGATTTATTCCTACATGACAGAAATGCTCATGCACCTTTTTAATTAATCTCTTACTATAGTCTTCGGACAATATGATTTTTTTTTTCTTGTTGTTCCATTTGTAATATATATCATTTTCTCTAATAACACTATGTTTACTGTTCTTTATGTTTGGGTTTTTTTTCTGGTCGTCCAATATCTCCTCAATCCTTACAATATTTACGGTTTTCAAGTTATCTTCTTCGTTTTCGTGGCTTTCATACACAGGATTTCTGCTTAAGCAGTCTGCTTCTGTGTTGTTTCTACCTGGGTTGTATTTTATTACAAAGTTGTATTGTGATAGGTAATGAGTCATATCTCCCAGTTCATCATCTGTTCTATTTTTTATGTTTAGATTTTCTAGCGGCTTGTGGTCTGTATAAATTGTGAATGTTTTTCCTATTAGCCAGTGTTGCCAAAACTTTAAACTTTCTTTTATGGCCAAGCATTCTAAAAATACGGCTTTCTTCTTCTTTTGTGATTCATTCAACTTCTTTGAAAAGTACGCCACTGGTTTGATTTCTCCACATTTCTGTGTTTGTTTTAGTATTGCACCAATTCCTTTTATACTTGCATCAGTGTATATAAAAGTTGTCGCTTCTCGGTCGAAAATAGCCAGAATTGGGGCAGAGCATAAATAATTTTTTATTGTTTGGAAAGCTTTTTCACAATCAGCTGACCAATCGAAAATTATGTTTTTTCTAAGTAAATTGTGTATTGGGTCAAGAGTTATTGCAGCATTAGGAATATATTTATTATAAAAATTTACTTTACCTAGAAATTGTCTTATTTGTTTCTTATTTTGTGGTGCTGGAAATTCTGCTATAGATCTGAGGTTGTCTTTCAAAGGTGTTATTGTATTACCTTTTACTATATGTCCCAAGAATTTTACAGACTGTGCTGCAAATTTACATTTTGTTAATTTCAGACGGAATCCTTCTTCAGCAATTGCATTCAGCAGTTTAGATAAATGATCTATATGTTCATTAAAAGTTTTTGAGAACAGCATAATATCATCAATGTAGTTCATCACAAAATTTGACAGGTTATGTTTTCTTATAACATTATTCAGGATTCTTTGGAAAATTGCCGGAGATGTTTTCAGCCCAAAAGGAAGGCAAGTCCATTGATAATGACCTTCTTGTGTAACAAAACCTGTCTTTTCTCTGTCGCTGATCCTCAATGGTATAGACCAAAAAGCTGAATTAATATCAAGAGTAGTAAAATACTTACAGTTTATCGTTTTTACCATTAGATCTTCTATTAGAGGAAACGGCTGTGGCTGTGGGGTAATAATCTTATTAAGATCTCTAAAGTCGATACATAATCTTGACCTTTTTCCTTCATCCCGTTTGAATGCCAAAGTTACTGGTGCTGCGAATGGACTATAAGATTCTTCTATTAATTCATTCTTTAGCAATTGTCCAATTTGCTTCTCGATTTCTTCCTTGTCATCTAAGGAGCATCTATATGGTCATTTTGAGCAATATTTCTCTATTTGTAGGTCTATAAATGCTTCATAGTTTTTCACTTGGCCTACATCATATTTATCTTTGGCAAATATGTGTTTGTAATCATTTAATAATGTACTAATTTTCATTCTCTGGTCATGTTCCAAGTCAGTAGTGTCTATATCAAATTTATTCACATCTATGCCCTCATTGAAATTTATTTCGATATTAAATATTTCTGAGTTAAACTCTCTGGTTTCAATTTCTTGATTACCATATTTTTTTTCTTCAGTTGGGATGATGTATTTATTTGCACTTGGGTTGGCATTTTCCTGCAGTTGGATGTTTAAATTCCCATCATGGGTCAATCCAAACCGCTTTATTGTATCCAGTCCCAAAAGCAAATCATGAGTGAAGTTTTTATCCTTGCAAATAAACGCATTTATTTCCTTTTCAATATACAGTATTTTTCCATTTAATGTTATTAAACCTGTTGTTTTTCCCCCCCCACCAATTGTGTTGAATTTATTTTCAAAGTAATTTTTCTTTGAATTTGTTACTTTTATTAATTTGGAATTTATTAAGGTTATATTTGAGCCAGGGTCATAAATACCTGTGCATTTCAGTGTGTCATTCAGTATAACCTCAACTTCTATTAGTGGGGGAATATTTAGTTTTTTGTATCCTGAAATTCATCAATCTCCAACATCAAGTTTTTACAGTGTTTTACACTGTCATTACTCTTCTTGTCTTCTTTGAACCAGCACATATCTTCAGAGTGAAATCTGTTTTTCTTTCCCATCTTGTAACATATTTGACAAGGTGTTTTTTTTTTACATTCCGCTTCTGTTTTAGTAGAGCTTTTTTTCTCAGTGAACTGTTTTTGTACATTTTTATTCTGATTTTCATGCATCCGTAGGGCACTAAACAGAAGAGTTGGGTCTGTCACCTCTTGTCTATCTAGTTTACTTATAATATAGGTTGGTAATCCTGCGACAATTAAGTCAGTGAGAGTTCTGGTATCTATTTCACAATTATATTCTAGTAACAGTCTCTGTTTTTTTAGTGCATATTCCAGCAGAGAGCCATTTAAATGTTTGAAACTCAGTGCATACATTACAGAGGACCAACTTTTATCTGCAAACGTGTCTAGAAAACTGACTTGCCATATTTTCCATGGCGAGTTTAAACTGAATTTAATTAACATAGACTCATACCAGTCACTTTCTGAGTCATTCAAAAATAATCTCAAAGCACTAATTTTCTCTGTATCATCATTTATATCAAATCTTGTACATTCACTTTCAAAGCTTTGCAACCATTGTTTGGCATTAGTGATCTTGCTATCAAACTTCTTTAAAACAAATTTTTCATTTAATTTACTTAAATTATGTTTTTCTTTGTTGACATTGGATTTATCACTTAATTTCTCTAAAATTTGCAATAATTTTCCATCTGTAATAGATTGGCTTGTGACTTGAGGCATTTCTTGTAATAAATAATCATTAAACATCATATTTCCAGCATCATCTATGTATAGTTCTATTACATCACTTGGTATGGAGATCCACACCTTTCTATTATTACCTCTTCTCTGTAATGTTTTTTTTATTTTCAAAAATTCTGGTAACTTTATCAATTGAAGGTGGTGTTTTGCTGCTTGGAAACATGGCGGTATGAGATATGTTACTCCATCCTCTTTTGTGATTGATTTTATAATTATGATGTTATTCTTCGGATCTTCATCTGCTGCCAGCTCAACTTCAAATTGTAATTTTGCCATTATCTACTATTATCAAATCAAACTCTGACAATTGTCGATTTGTAATATGTAAGATGATACGGGAGTAAATAACGCACAATTTGATTTATCTAAAAATAGAAAAGTTTAATGTTATTAAAATACTCAAACTAATTGTAATCAAATATTTACACATCGTGTCTGGCCTACTAACCTAAAAATAGAAAAATCGACAATTAAAGGTTTTTTACTTCCAATATTTTAGTAGGTCGACACTGTATTACTTTACTTAGTTAAACTGGTTATTTTATAAACATTACGTCTTGTCCTTATTACTTTTAAACAATTAAAAATAAGTCCTTCACGAGCAGGCTTAAATTCTCTATCTCGAGTGTCCTGTCAATACTGTCATTGTCATTCTTCGTGTGCAACGTCATCCTCATTAGGCGGCGTACACATACTCGTAAATCAGGCTACGTACACAACATACAGTGTACAAAGCTTACATACATTTTTTAGCTATCGAGGCTTTTCCTGTTCTATAATGCTGATCTATAGGGAAGTGGAAATAATGTTTTTCCTACTGCTCTGATATTCTTTTCTGATTAACTTCGTTGCGAGACACAATATAGTTGTGCGTTTTTAATTCAAACATAATTATGGCGATGTATGAGAGTGTAAACGCTTTCAAAAATGTCGATTTTACGAGAAGCGATTTTTCGTTCGTTATGCATCGTTATTTGTGGTGGACCCGCGAGTCCGCGACGCGCTCCGCCGCGTCTTCGTAAACGAGCCCTAACGCTCACTGTATCAAAGTTTTGTGTCAATACTTACATTTTTGAAAAATAACGTACCTATGCTATGATTTCGACGACCTACAAACAGATCATAATTCACAGACCTACAAAATAATTGATTTTATTCATAGTAGACTTATGTAGGTAAGTACGTCGCGTCACGACGTCAGAGGTAGAGAAAGTACCCCAATAGTCTAACAGTCTAAGGGTCCGTTCACACAGACCGGCTCGGAGAGGAGAGCACATTTTTTATCACGTTTAAAACTGAGTTTTGAGACTTTGTAATAAGGCTTATTTTAACCATGTCAGTTCTTTTATTCTTAAGAGCAAACCTAACGCGCTTAGTATGAAATAACACCCGCCGATGCTCTCCGGGCCTGTCTATGTGAACGAACCCTTACTGTATCTAGACAGCAGGCTTCTGTTATATTGGCGTACCACGATGTCGGCTTTGCCAATTTCCTATTTTTACTAGAAGCGTTTGAGGGTGCGCGATATGGAAGGATATTTGAACGCTTTTGAAGCGACTATTCTATTTGACGTAATAAGTTGGCGAGAGACTACCTACTTACCGTCCTTGGTTGACTACCTACTTATTTGAAATATTTGGCTTGGTTCTTCTAAATCTTGAGTATGTACAAAAATGCAAAGCCGTCGTGCGGAGTGCAAAGCCGTCCATAATATCCGTATTGCATGCTCTATTGTAGAAAGATGAAGGCTACGATGCGTTCATATTTAATAAAAGAAAATATCCTGAATAAAAGATGTTAAACACTTAAAGAACCTGTAAGGCAGGTGTTCTTCCCGTCTTTGTAATCTTTTTTTTTTAAACTGAATTGTATATTTTAGTTACTGAGATAAGTGAGATATCGAAAGCAAAATTCAAATTTTTCAGACTTCGAAAAAATACAAGTTTTATTTGCTATAAACTTATTTTATACGTAGATAAGTAGGTAACACTTTAAATACGCCATGGCTCTTGTAGGTACTATTCAATGCATTCACCAGCACAATGTTTTGATTGTGTTACATGAGCGCTACGTATCCGTAAACCGAGATTATCCCAGCAATTGTTTTTGCGCAGTTTAACATAGTTTGACGACTCCGTTTACACCCACGGCCACGGCATCGTACAAAGCGGCCACCTACGAATGTTGTTACAAATATTTTCTATTCAAACTTACGATTATTATTGCTAAGCCCCGATTTCGCGAGGGTGCAATGTACTTATATTTAAAACCTTCCTCTTGAATCACTCAATCTATTACAGAAAACTCCATTAAAATCTGATAATTACTTTAAAAGATCAAACGTACAAACAGCGCGGGAGTAAATAATGCCTTTAAAGAATCAATGAGCAATTTCCATAAATCCAAATACAATTCATCGTAAAATGCATAATAGACGAACATATTCAAGTATTTTCAAGTCGTCGGGAAAGCACCCAGACAAAGACTTACTGTATAATGTACGCCATGCGTTATGTTGGCGTCCAAAATGGCGGCTTTACCAATATCCTGATTAGGTTTCAAGCGTTGAGGGGTGCGCGATCTTAGGGGTTGTTTGTTAATAATAACGTTACGAAGCAAATACTTTTATCACTACATAGTATAAAACAAAGTCGCTTTCTCTGTCCCTATATCCCTATGTATGCTTAAATCTTTAAAACTACGCAACGGATTTTGAAGCGGTTTTTTTAATAGATAGAGTGATTCAAGAGGAAGGTTTTAGTTTATAATTTGACCGATATCCACGCGGGTGAAGCCGCGGGCATCAGCTAGTTAAGTATATTTTAAGTAACATAAATTGGAGAGTGCCCACCCAATGGTGCTTGTAGGCTTCGGTCCGGCTGTCAATTGTATCTAATTTTTGACAGTCGTTAAGTTGTGAGTAGTCCGAGAGTCTGACAACCAGTCTTACCACCAAGGGTGGTCAGATAGGCAGACGTTTCATGTAAATACTGGTATTCAGCTGCCTCTTGTTAGACCGGAAGCAGCAGTTAGATACGTATGTATTGATAGCTTGGAGAGAGACACAATATGAAATAATATGTGGTTGTCTGCTTAATTCATAAACCCTGCTCAAAGGCAAGATAGGAACCTTTATTCAAAACTAGCTGATGCCTGCGGCTTCGTCCGCGTGAATGTCGGTTATCGCGACGAAAAGTAATCTTTTCATAACCCCCTAACAACCCTTTTTTCGCATTAAAAAGTAGCCTATGTCCTTTCTCAGGCTCTAGACTATCTGTGTACCAAATTTCATTAAAATCGGTTCAGTAGTTTTGGCGTGATAGTGCGACAGACAGACAGAGTTACTTTCGCATTTATAATATTAATAAAGTAAGGATAATAATAAGGATTAAATATCGACATTGCACTCGCTCTCACGCTTCTTTGTTGCTAAGCAAAACGTTCGACTTTGGAAAAAACAAAAAACGCGTAATACTTTCGCATAGAACACCTGCAGTTTATTATTTAAATCATTAGGGTCGCGGTCTGCACTTAGATACACGCGTCCCTTATATACAAACACGATGCAAGCAGGATTAGGGACGAGGGTTGCAGTTATGTACTAAACACTACCATGTTTTGAGGGTTGCAAGATAACCTGTCGAGGCTGCGGGTTGTTCGCAAGGGATACCGCGGCCTCGACATGAAGGGCTAAGAAGGAACATGGGTGGTTTTTAGTCAGTAGAAGTCTGACACTCCCTTTCGCTCTGCCCAAGAGCGGGAGGGGTTATTTGATGATTTCCCACCCCCCAAAAAAAAAAAAAAATGATATTGGATGTTGTTTTAATTTAAAACTAGCGAACGTCACGCGGTTTCACCCGCGTAGTTCCCGTTCCCGTGGGAATACAGGGATAAAAAGTAGCCTATGTCACCCGGGGATAGTGTAGCTTCCCAACGGTGAAAGAATTTTTGAAATCGGTCCAGTAGTTTCGGAGCCTATTCGTTACAAACAAACAAATCTTTCCTCTTTATAATATTAGTGTAGATAACGCTTTCGCGCATTTCATATTCCACGAATCCATGTAAATAATGCTTTACCCGCATCTAAACAAGACCCATTCTAATGATGATATCACAAAATGTTTCATACTTTGTGGGCTACGTGTAAATCTCAATATATATGAAGTAGGCGCGGATTCCTGAAAAATAAGCGTTGAAATTCTTCTACGGATTTTTAAAAATGCTAGTTTTATTTACTAGACTAGCTTTTGCACGCGACTTCGTCCGCAATAAATGGGCTATCCAATTATCCATATCCAATACAAAAAGATTTTTAAATAACAATAGTTCCTGAGATTAGGGCGTTCAACCAAACAAAAAAACTTACAAACAAACTCTTCAGCTTGATAATATTAGTATAGATTGTTCTTGTATTATTCTGGGAAAAACTAATTAATTAAAGAGTAGGAAGGTTGATACTTTGGTACTCACGTTTCCGTTGCCATGCAACAAGCCTGGGGTGCGGGCGTTCAGAGTGGGCGCTTGTCAAGGCAGTCTTGTTTCAAAAGATTCTTGGGGAACCATTTTGGTCCATATTATGAATAAGTAAATTATGACGGCTATGTTAAATTCTAATCTTCTTCATCTTGGTTTTGTATCCTCGTAACAGTAATCAAGTGTTCTCAACGTCTTGACCACACTCTTGCGTGTTGCGCCTGTAACGTACTACCAGAATTCCTTTATCTAAATAAAAGACTTGCAGATACTTTAAACATAATATTTTAAAGCACGGGCATCACCTTTCTATTTCTTAAACAGAACTGACATTACTTTAAAAAAAAAAAACCGGCTAAGTGCTAGTCGGACTTGCGCCTGTGGGGTTCCGTTCCGTTACTGCTGTTCATGGTAGGTGAACAGTAATTCCCGGAACTCGGATAAATGAAAGACCGGTTACTTGATAGTATAAATATGTATGTATTAGATCTTTTTGGAGTGACCTCTTTACTTAAAACTTTCAAAATGGCCCCATTTTGCATGGGCTGTAGGGCTCCGAAAGTCTTATTGTAGGTAGGTATGTACTTCTACACTCCTACACCCTTTTGCGAAATGTCGGCGTCTAATTATAACGGCTTATTCTTTTGAGGAGTTCATGAGATTTGAATCGACCTACGTTTACGAAACAAGCACTTTTATTCCAGTTCTAATCAATAACTTGGTCTATTATTTGACGACATTGGCCTTGTTCCCACGTTTGTTTACTCCTACGCTAAACAAGGGAAATAAACAAGTAATATTTTCGCTTAGACCGTAGTTACCTTCCTAATTTTGAATCAATACTCTCTATTCAAAAAAATATGTTATTAGAGAGAGAGAGAGCGGCCAGACACGAGTCCTTTAGTTACAAGCGACACATAAAGGGACATAAAAGATCGCTCGATAACGGCACGAGGGTGGCAGTTAAATAGGTACTTTAAAATTGCGCTTTGAGGGTTGTCATATTACCAAATATAAAAACAAACTGCATCCTTTGAAAAAGGGTTGTTTGACTGCGTCTGATCGTAATCCGCCCCTATATACCTCCTAATTAATTGCTTCTGACATAAAGTGATGCATACTGGTCCTTTGAGGGTTGTGTTTTTGTAATAATACTTTAAAGGGGAGTTCGGGATTAATAATAAACCCTCTCTTGATTTTAATGAAACTGGATCCCATGCAGCGTGGCCCTGACGGATTTACTGACCAGTAATTTGAGTATCACAGTGAAAGCTTTTAATAATCTCTCTGAATAAAAGGTATGAAGGGGTGAACTTACAAAGAGGGTTGTAATATGGTAGGTAGGTAGGGTTTTACGCAACATAAATAATTTAGGGTGATTTGATGTTTTCTAAATTAAATATTGAGTGAAACATCAAGAATGCAGCATAAACTTTGAATCAAGGAGCTTAGATATAATCCTTTCGTAGTTTAGGAGTCGCTGCGAAACACCACATCATAATTCAAGTCATTTGGTACCCAATGACTTGAATTAACACTAAAAGTAGTAGAATTTCCGACATCCGGCAGTAGTGCAGATCATGGGTTTTAGTCTATAAAACAATGCTACTGGAACAAAACACCTTTGAATATTGTAATTAATTCTCTAATTGTTCGTTTGATGCAATCTCAAACTATCCACCAGTTTTAAACAGTAATGGAATGTTTTTTAAATCTAACAAAAGTAACTTTGCTTCTAAATTCTATCTAAAGCCATCTTTATTTCCTCCTTTTCCTTTAAGAAGAAAAATACCACGAGATACTAATATGATAACTCTATAGCCTCGTCCTATACAGTTACAGCAAAAATCCGCAGCCTGTACGATGCCCAGCTGCGGCTTCAACACAACATTCAGCCGTTGCCTCTTGGCACTGACATTGCCAACACTGTCAAATACTTCTCCCAGACTCTTCTTAGTAAGTAACCTTTCATTGTATTCTTCTTCTATAGTCTTGTAGGGCTTTTTCAATAGGGTTCTAAAGGAGTAGCAGGGATCATCCAGCCGTAGGCCGTCAAGCGCCGCATTTTCTGTTGCTTTTGTTTTCATTCGCTTGCTTCCAAAGGTTGTTTGAAGAGATTCGAGATTGGCCATGCAAGGAAGGATCGACACCAGCGAAGAAGTCTTTTAACTGCAGAATTACTCGTCGCAGTTACAGTTTTGGACACGAATCTATAAAGTTCATCTGAATGTATACCTATATGTTTGTTTTCAGAAAATTCTTAGGCCTCATTTACGGACACGCGGGGCGTCTCGCGGCGCGTTGTGCGTTTTTAATTAAAACACATGGCGATGTATGAAAACGTTAACGATTTCAAACGTCGATTTTACGAGAAGCGATTTTTCGCTCGTTAGTTTAAAATGCAGCGTTCGTTGCGGTGGACGCGCCTCAGTAAATGAAAAAGAAAAAACTCGAGACGAGCCTTCTGCACGCGCCGCGAGACGCCCCGCGTCTCCGTAAACGAGCCCTTAGGCATGTTTTCTCTATCTCATATAGCCAACGCGGGTGAAGTCGCGGGCGCTTGAAAATACAGAAAAGGAACGAAGATACCTTTCAGATTTTAGAGAGCGGCTTTCAGAACAGTCCATCTTTTTAACTAATAATAATATACTATAATGTAGCTCTTCAAGCCCTAAGGCATAATTAGAGTTCCTTTTCTTGATTGAAAAACTTTAGGACTTCTTCCAATCTATCATTGATAACTCCACAATTTCTGCAGGCGTTCTCAAAGATGTCCCGCGCTCCCCTCTTGAGATGCTACGGGACGCTGACAATGACAGTGAGAGAATGGGTCTATACCCAAACTTGGACTATAAGAGCTTGTTCAATGCTCTGTCTGGACTTGTGGACTCCACGCCGCATCTACAATATGGAACGTTGGGTATGTACCCAGAAAACAAAAAAAAAACAATAACGTAATATGTATGACGATTGTTTTTTGTTTCTATGATGTCATTTTAGATTTGGAATTGAAGACTGGTTAGGTCATCTTTTGTTTCAGCTGTCTTTGTCTCGTTTTAGTATTTCCGTACGTGCCTTTGTGGTAGTAAATGCAGTTGTTTACGATAGCGAGGTCTTACAAACATTTTACTATATTTTTCAAATACTTAGAGAACTATGAAATACGCACGGGTTCGATAGTTTGATACACTTTTAACTGAAATACGTTTTAGAACAGTTTTAACTTTACTAACACTGGACTTCCTAATATTTTAATACCTAACACTTTTAATATTAAAACTCCTTTAATTTGAAATTAAAAATAAACATGAAAACATTTTTTTACACCGTGATCACTGAAATACCTTTTTTAACATTAAAATACATTGCAACATATAAAACACCACTTCTGTTTCTAGCATTCGGTCAAGCCATCCTCCAATGCCTGGGTTGCCTCCTACCGTTCCTGGAATACGACATGATAGACAACCTGCCTTTCCTGGTAGCCTACTGTGTCGCCATGTTCCCTGTGGCGCTACACCAGGAGATACTACATCTCCTCTCTTATTACATCCTGCCTTTTACTATCAGTAAGTATCTACTTCAGTTTTCCTTATTATTTCGTCCTCAGGATAGGTGGAGCGATGATGTTTCGGAGTGGCGTCTCACAAGGGCGTCTATAATGGCCGCTTTACACTGACGCAGTCAATATTATAAATTGTCACTTTTACGAATTGTAACGCAATTTATATTATTATCATTTAATGATTCTGCTAAAGCCGCCATTTTAGGTCCCCAGGTCTCATAATTATCTACTCTTTTAAGAGTAACTTTCGTAAGTATTGATTCTTACTGTGATTGATCCGTTCTTAGGCTAGGTTCCCATCCTAAGAACGGATCAAGGTTCCCATGCCCGTCGGGGCTGCGGGTTGTTCGCAAGAGATACCGCGGCCTCGACATAAAGGGCTAAGAAGGAACATGGGTGGTTTTTAGTCAGTAGAAGTCTGACACTCCCTTTCGCTCTGCCCAAGAGCGGGAGGGGTTATTTGATGATTTTCCACCCGACAAAAAAAAAGTCTTGGTTCCCATGGTGATTGGTAGCAGCAGTATGACAGCAGCCGAGGATCAACATGGCGTGTAATTGGAGAGGCCTGTGACGATTATGTTTGGTTTAGCGATTTCCCTCTTCTTGCCACCTTCCACACTTGATAACTATACATGGCAGAGATCACAAGATATCCAAAACAAATAGAGCTAATTTTTTTGGCAGGAGACCCTAGTGATATCGCAGAATCGCCTTTCTGGGAACCGCGGCTGCTTCAGTCGCCTTAAAAGTCAGAATGTAATGTATTATTTTTTCAGCTCGCAAGTATGCTGGAATGGAGGAAGAGAGTCAGGCGTCGCAGTCAGTCGCCGCTATCATCATGATGGTGTTCCAGCACTCGAGCAACCCTGGTGAGTGTTCTTTTCTAACATTACATAATATCGCGCTTGTGTTCTGAGTTAGGCAGAGGTGTATTTATCAAAATCAAAAGTTATTTATTCAAACTAGGCTGATAATCAGCACTTTTGGAACGTCAAAATTTACTTCACTTATCACTTATTTACAAGTGATAGTCCCCCAAAACGCCCACCCTTCGACACTTCCTAGTGTTTTTGCTAGAAAGAAGAAGTGGCGGAACAAACTCCCCAGCAACACATCTGTCTGTTAGGTTAGAAGAACCAGTTTCGATGCCATAGTAAGGTGTAAATTAATATTACGATTGACCACGGACACAAATCAATGATACGTGTAAACCCCATTGTAATTTTTAACCGACTTCCAAAAAGGAGGAGGTTCTCAATTCGTCTGTATGTTTTTTTTAATCTACTGTTACACTGTGTAAAAGGGTCCTTCACGAGGCCGTCAACCGAACATTCTGTACATCATACTAAGTAAATCTAAGTTTGATTATTGCTGGGAAACAATTTTTTTTTGGGGTGAAATCATCCAAAATATTGTGCTAATAGATACATCATCATCTGCCTAGCCTTTTTCCCAACTATGTTAGGGTCGGCTTCCAGTCTAACCAGATTCAGCTGAATACCAATATTTTACATGGAGCGACTGCCTATCTGACCTCCACAACCCAGTTAATACTAGGTAATACGATACGATGTGCTAATAGATACATTGAATGTTATTTAAAGTTGTGTGTTGTAAAAATTATGATCTAGAACATAAATGATCGCAATGACGACGACGAGAACTTTTTTATATTTCTATGGCGAGAACAAATTCCTTTCAAAATCAAAATTAAAATATTTTATTTCACATAGGCCTACATGGGCACTTGTAAAATGTCGACAAAAAGGTGCACGGTTCGGTGCATTGGTCGATTCCTAAGGAGAAGAACCGGCAAGAAATTCCAAAGCTTACTCTTTTTAAAATGGTTCGGTTTAACAATATTTTCATTTAACAGCATTAGTATTTAGATATGGGGGAACAACGTAGGCCTGACAATAGTCGTAGGATACTACACAAAGACAAATTACGGTTATTTTCGGCTTCGTTAAATGTACTTTTTGCACTCACATTTTCATTTCGTCAATTATGTTTAACTCCCATGTAATAGGACGAGGAGTCATTTGTGAAAACCCCTGTAACCATCTCCTTCAAACAACACAAAACAGTAACAAAATCAAAAACCTGTGTCTTCTATTGAATACAGTAAAGCTTATGTAACAAAATATGTGCCTGGTGTACGGTCAGCAACAGAAGTAAAATAACATTTCGAAATTTTAATTATTTGATGTACAGGACTTCAGCTATTATTCTTAATTTCAGGAGTCTATTCTTTCAAATATTCCTTACTCTTCGATAACTTGTTTGCAATGAGTAATATCTATTAAAAAACAGCTTTATTTGAGTAGTGTTAATCTACTTCTAATGCTGACTGTACAGTCGAACAAGCTAATAAGTACATAGCCAGCTAACTTGCATTTACTTTTAAGATTATACAGATATATTTAGAAACTGATGTAAAACGATACAGCGTTTGATATCAGTCGCTTAATGCAAAGCGTTTTATAAAAACAAAATTGTAATCAACATTTTCGGTGTACAAGAATTATAAAAAACTCTACTTGTATACTTTTGTTAGACTGTACTTGTCTTTAAGCAAAGTTTTGCACGCCAAAATTGTTTGTCTCAACAATATTATTAAAAACCCCCATGGCCAATTTTAATGAATTCTAAATATTTAAAAACATATTAAAGAAAATACATTTATTTCCCCTAAACATGTTGTATTAGAAAAAAACCTAGCCAAATGCAACTTGGCCTCGCGCGCAAAGGGTTCCGTAGCACCTAATAACATAATAACAATATTTTTATTACTCATTCACATGACAATTTACATCTCGGCGGCGAAATTAAATTTTTGTTTTTCTATGGGACTTGTCCGTGCTCGAAAAACTTAAATATCAAATCATGTTCAAACCCATTTTCGTTCAAAGTTCTTTTAAATTCTACAAACCTACGTTTTTTTCCGAATTTTCCTCGTCTATCTTTCAAAATTTGTCGGCTTTAAAAGCTAATATTTTATCAAAATATAAATGCACATCTGTATTTTTCAGCACACTAGGTTAGTCCACTAATTAACTGAATGCATACCAGAAAAATGAATGATGTGCAAAAAACCCAATTGATTAATTGAACATGTCCTACAAAAAAAAAACTAAAAAGTCACACAAAAGGATAGGCCTTTTTTATCGAATTCACATTGTATAGGCCATGTAGGACTTGCACTTGTAAAACGTCGAAAAAAAGGTGCACAGTTCGGGTTGTTTGTTTCTTATAGAGAAGAACCGGCAAGAAACTCCATGGTTACTCTTATAAAATGGTTAAAGTACCTACACTAGCCATTCTCTATCGCATCGCGGTTGTCCGCCATCTTGTGATGACAAACATTTTGATTGTCACCGGTATCACGAGGTGTTGTAGAGGGCAGCACAAGTAACTGTCGCATTGCGGTAGTCCTCCATTTTGTAGCGTACTGCGCATGTCATACATATTGAGCTTCACGAGTACCACGTGGTTTGGTAGAGGGTATGGGAATGATGATGATAGGACGCAGATCAGTCCCCATGTACTAATAATACACTCCGTTAGAATACTGCACAGTTAATAATTCACAGGCACAGGTTGTTGGCAATTAGTCACAGGTACAATTTACAGTAGCTAGACATCCATAGTTAAATACGATATAAAATAGCAGAGCTCATCAACAGAAACGTTCTCTCTACGAGCATGGCGGCAGTGTTGCCATCTCCAGTGGGTGCGTTCGGAAATAGAACGCCGCCACAAGGGCAACACAAGTAACTGTCGCATTGCGGTAGTCCGCCATCTTGTGACGTACTGCGCATGACAAACATTTTGATTGTCACCGGTTTCACGAGGTGTTGTAGAGGGCAGCACAAGTAACTGTCGCATTGCGGTAGTCCGCCATCTTGTGATGTACTGCGCATGACAAACATTTTGATTGTCACCGGTATCACGAGGTGTTGTAGAGGGCAGCACAGGTAACTGTCGCATTGCGGTAGACCTCGCATCTTGTTGCGTAGCTCAATAGAGCTTCACCAGTATCACGTGGCTTAGTAGAGGGCACCACAAGTAACACCCTAGTGCGCATGTCTGTCGCATTGCGGTAGTCCTCCATATTGTTGCGTAGTGCCGAGTGCGCATGTCTATTGCCCTTAAACAGTAACGCCCTCTAGTGTGTATGAGTGCTGAAAACGCTCCATAGATGGCGCCACTACTGAAGCAGTGTCGAATTTCGATCGGCCTCCATCTTGTTGCGTAGTGCGCATGTGTGTCGCATTGCAGTAGTACCTACGTGAACAGTAACGCCCTCTAGTGTATATGAGTGTTGGCAACGCTCAATAGATGGCGCCACTACTGAAGCAGTGTCGAATCGCGTTCGTCCTCCATTTTGTTGCGTAGTCCGCATGTCTGTCGCATTGCAGTACCTACGTGAACAGTAACCTCTAGTTTAATATTGTGAACTTGTGATGTTGATGGCCCTACTAGTGATGCACTGCCGTATTGCGGCAGTGTTTCGCTTTTAGCGTCATTGGGCGGTGACAGGAGTGACTATAAAAATGATTTATGACTTGGTTCACCCTTCGAGGACTTAAGTGTTTCGTTTGTGCATTCTTATTGTGATCTTGTGGTAGTGAAATTAGGGTCGATTTTTGTGCTTTCGTGTGGTGGACTTAGTGCTTTACTGCGTACACAGTTCATGAGGGGTTTGCTACTTTAAGAGATAAGTGATTGTGTTGTTTTAACCACAGAACAGAAAGAACAGGTTTTAACTAAATAATTTTGAAGTTAAATAATTAGCAATGAGCTTTTACAATTTTTTTTCGGCTTGAATATTTTTTAAATTGAACGCTTTTGTTGGACTTTCATTGAATTTATAATTTTGTGTTGACTTATTTAAAAAAAAACCCTCCATATTTAAACAAATTCTCATTAGAGCAACTAAATTTCTTTGAATAATTTAAAAACAAAATATTTAATCATTTATTTATTTAGTTGGACTTTCATTGAATTAATCATTTTGAAATTTGAACTGAAATTAGTTGGTTGATCGTACAGTCCGATGGTTATTTTTGTCTCCTATATCTACTTATTAAAGCAGATCTAAGCCTTTGGCTTTTAAGACTTACTTGTTCCATCTCTCATAATTCTCTCGCTCTTCTCAGCTTAAAAATAGAAAATGGTAAGGAGTGGGCCTTTCGGGGTCCTGTCTTTGTCTACTTCATGTTTGACGTTAAAAAAGTTTTGATTCTTAGCTTAGTTAGGTTCAATGGACTTTCGATTTTAAAAGAATCCTCTACAGCCTGTTTTTTTTTTTTGGGTTTGAAAAAATAAAAAAATAGGGTTGGAAATCATCAAATGACTCCTCCCGCTTTCGGTGGAGCGGAAGTGAGTGTCAGACTTCTACTGACTAAAAACCAGCTACGTTCCTTGTTAGCCCTTTGTGTTCCGGGGCCGTGGTATCTCTTTCGAACAACGCGCAGCCCTCTTCATCCTTGAGTGAACTTAAGACTTGATTGCTTTTCGGTAGCCCACCACTGCCAACTCCTGGAATGCCTGATGTCGATGAAGCAGTCGGTGGTGAAGGATATCCTGTGTGTGATAGCATACGGCACGTGGGGCGCCAGGCTCTCTGCTGCCAAGCTGCTGTTCTACTACTGGCCGCCGTTCGATGCCAAGCTGTTCGACAGGAAGGGACTGCTGTGCAAGTTTTCTAGTGAGTATTTTTTTAAACAATTCCGCCATTGATTTTTCTGGTGCAATAGGTATCAATCCATGGTAGAGAGAGAAAAAATATGCACTCTCGCATATTTTTTATTTCATTTATATTCTGATACACTTTTGTAATTTTTAACTACATTCACAGATTTAAGAAAAATACAGCCTGCAAAAAAAAAGGTCAATTTTGACAAATAACTTTTTTGATTCCAATTGATCTGGTTTCTAAAGATTTATTAAAGTCGGAAAACGCAAAAATCTTTTTCCTAAAATGTCCTAAAAATTATAAAGAACAAGTTGTTTGCTGCCTCATCTCAAAATTCCAGATTCCCAAAAAATATTTCAATTTAATTAACCTTAACACTAATCCAACGTTCTTGTTCCAGACGACCTGGTCCCATTCTTATGCCAACGCGACATGTGTCCCAACGCTGGGACAGCCGAAGCAGCCAAGGTGTGCTACGACCACTGCATCAGCGTCACCTTCGCGTCCGACAGTCCACCGCCTCTGTACCTGTGCATAGAGTGTGCTAATGAGATACACAGGTGATGCTATGTTCAATTGAAACATAATTACCTGAATATTGGTAGGACATTGCACTGACCAGCTCCAATCTAGTTCAGGAGAACAGGGAGTTTTTTATCCCTCATAGAAAAAGGAGGATCCTCTGTCCAGACTTCTTCACACAGGGTTCTTCTTAGTCTGACGTCCCGGATAACCTAAACTGCTCGATTCCGGACGATGTTAGTACTTTATTTTTGTCATAGATGGCGCTGTAATAAATACATTTTGTTCTATGTTGCTACAACACTTTTTTTGTAATACAGCCCGATATACTTGTATAAATCCTTGTTTGTTTCATTCTCAGGGAACATCCGAACCAACGTTTCTTCGATATTTTGCACCCTCAACAGCAGGTATCCATGGTCTGCGAGAATAAGGTAAATAAAACTTTTAAAAATCTTTTAATCCTATAAATTGATATTTTTATTAGTTACAAATAAAGTTATATTGTTGCAGAACTGTCGTTCGTCTGACAAGGCAGCCTACTCCATCTGCTTTTCCAACGAGTGTGCCAGCTACAATGGGAACCATCCCATCAGGTGAGACAAAAAGATTCATCACATCTACCGCTTTTCGTAATCATTCTCCTGCCCAGCATGTCTTCTTCTTTAGTTCTCGTCATCTCGGCAGTCACCTCCTTTCTAGCCATATTAATCCATAGTTTATTTGGTCTTCCTTAAATCACACTCAGAGGTTTTGGAGGTCAGATAGTCAGACGCTCCATTTTAAATATTGGTATTCAGCTGCATTCGGTCAGAGTGGAAGCCGACCTTGACATACCTAGTTGGAAAAAACTAGGCAGATGACGAGAGTTAATTTGCGTGTCATTACGTCATAAAGTCTTCGGAAACAACGTAGGTACTTATGTCAATAAAAAACAAATTATTAAAAAAATTAAAAAACACGCCTGCCATGATAAAAAGTAAACTAAAAAATAAAAAACAAGTCAAACGAATTCAGTGATGAATGGGAGCAAGGTCCCGTAAATGTATTCGAAAATGGAAACTGAAAACTAAAACTTTTATTGCAGTCGGGGGACCTGTAAAGAATTGTTCCACCGAACTGTCCGCTCCAACCAACGCTCTTTTTTTTGGGGCAGTCGTGTAAAAAGAAGGGTGTTTTTCTACCAATCGCTTGCTTGAAAACATCATCGAAAATAATAAATTCAAAATTGTATATTTTGTCAATGTCTGTAGGTACTGCCAGCAGTGCCACGGCAATCGCCACAACAGCAGACGTGGCGGCGACCACGTGGTGCACACGCGCTTGCCGCTGGCGTGGCAGATGGACAGCGACATGCAGACCAACCTCGTGGAGGCCATCATCAGGTACGAGTTGTTGTTACTGGCAGGTTTGTGTGACACGACCACGTGGTGCACACGCGCTTGCCGCTGGCGTGGCAGATGGACAGCGACATGCAGACCAACCTCGTGGAGGCCATCATCAGGTACGAGTTGTTGTTACTGGCAGGTTTGTGTGACACGACCACGTGGTGCACACGCGCTTGCCGCTGGCGTGGCAGATGGACAGCGACATGCAGACCAACCTCGTGGAGGCCATCATCAGGTACGAGTTGTTGTTACTGGCAGGTTTGTGTGACACGACCACGTGGTGCACACGCGCTTGCCGCTGGCGTGGCAGATGGACAGCGACATGCAGACCAACCTCGTGGAGGCCATCATCAGGTACGAGTTGTTGTTACTGGCAGGTTTGTGTGACACGACCACGTGGTGCACACGCGCTTGCCGCTGGCGTGGCAGATGGACAGCGACATGCAGACCAACCTCGTGGAGGCCATCATCAGGTACGAGTTGTTGTTACTGGCAGGTTTGTGTGACACGACCACGTGGTGCACACGCGCTTGCCGCTGGCGTGGCAGATGGACAGCGACATGCAGACCAACCTCGTGGAGGCCATCATCAGGTACGAGTTGTTGTTACTGGCAGGTTTGTGTGACACGACCACGTGGTGCACACGCGCTTGCCGCTGGCGTGGCAGATGGACAGCGACATGCAGACCAACCTCGTGGAGGCCATCATCAGGTACGAGTTGTTGTTACTGGCAGGTTTGTGTGACACGACCACGTGGTGCACACGCGCTTGCCGCTGGCGTGGCAGATGGACAGCGACATGCAGACCAACCTCGTGGAGGCCATCATCAGGTACGAGTTGTTGTTACTGGCAGGTTTGTGTGACACGACCACGTGGTGCACACGCGCTTGCCGCTGGCGTGGCAGATGGACAGCGACATGCAGACCAACCTCGTGGAGGCCATCATCAGGTACGAGTTGTTGTTACTGGCAGGTTTGTGTGACACGACCACGTGGTGCACACGCGCTTGCCGCTGGCGTGGCAGATGGACAGCGACATGCAGACCAACCTCGTGGAGGCCATCATCAGGTACGAGTTGTTGTTACTGGCAGGTTTGTGTGACACGACCACGTGGTGCACACGCGCTTGCCGCTGGCGTGGCAGATGGACAGCGACATGCAGACCAACCTCGTGGAGGCCATCATCAGGTACGAGTTGTTGTTACTGGCAGGTTTGTGTGACACGACCACGTGGTGCACACGCGCTTGCCGCTGGCGTGGCAGATGGACAGCGACATGCAGACCAACCTCGTGGAGGCCATCATCAGGTACGAGTTGTTGTTACTGGCAGGTTTGTGTGACACGACCACGTGGTGCACACGCGCTTGCCGCTGGCGTGGCAGATGGACAGCGACATGCAGACCAACCTCGTGGAGGCCATCATCAGGTACGAGTTGTTGTTACTGGCAGGTTTGTGTGACACGACCACGTGGTGCACACGCGCTTGCCGCTGGCGTGGCAGATGGACAGCGACATGCAGACCAACCTCGTGGAGGCCATCATCAGGTACGAGTTGTTGTTACTGGCAGGTTTGTGTGACACGACCACGTGGTGCACACGCGCTTGCCGCTGGCGTGGCAGATGGACAGCGACATGCAGACCAACCTCGTGGAGGCCATCATCAGGTACGAGTTGTTGTTACTGGCAGGTTTGTGTGACACGACCACGTGGTGCACACGCGCTTGCCGCTGGCGTGGCAGATGGACAGCGACATGCAGACCAACCTCGTGGAGGCCATCATCAGGTACGAGTTGTTGTTACTGGCAGGTTTGTGTGACACGACCACGTGGTGCACACGCGCTTGCCGCTGGCGTGGCAGATGGACAGCGACATGCAGACCAACCTCGTGGAGGCCATCATCAGGTACGAGTTGTTGTTACTGGCAGGTTTGTGTGACACGACCACGTGGTGCACACGCGCTTGCCGCTGGCGTGGCAGATGGACAGCGACATGCAGACCAACCTCGTGGAGGCCATCATCAGGTACGAGTTGTTGTTACTGGCAGGTTTGTGTGACACGACCACGTGGTGCACACGCGCTTGCCGCTGGCGTGGCAGATGGACAGCGACATGCAGACCAACCTCGTGGAGGCCATCATCAGGTACGAGTTGTTGTTACTGGCAGGTTTGTGTGACACGACCACGTGGTGCACACGCGCTTGCCGCTGGCGTGGCAGATGGACAGCGACATGCAGACCAACCTCGTGGAGGCCATCATCAGGTACGAGTTGTTGTTACTGGCAGGTTTGTGTGACACGACCACGTGGTGCACACGCGCTTGCCGCTGGCGTGGCAGATGGACAGCGACATGCAGACCAACCTCGTGGAGGCCATCATCAGGTACGAGTTGTTGTTACTGGCAGGTTTGTGTGACACGACCACGTGGTGCACACGCGCTTGCCGCTGGCGTGGCAGATGGACAGCGACATGCAGACCAACCTCGTGGAGGCCATCATCAGGTACGAGTTGTTGTTACTGGCAGGTTTGTGTGACACGACCACGTGGTGCACACGCGCTTGCCGCTGGCGTGGCAGATGGACAGCGACATGCAGACCAACCTCGTGGAGGCCATCATCAGGTACGAGTTGTTGTTACTGGCAGGTTTGTGTGACACGACCACGTGGTGCACACGCGCTTGCCGCTGGCGTGGCAGATGGACAGCGACATGCAGACCAACCTCGTGGAGGCCATCATCAGGTACGAGTTGTTGTTACTGGCAGGTTTGTGTGACACGACCACGTGGTGCACACGCGCTTGCCGCTGGCGTGGCAGATGGACAGCGACATGCAGACCAACCTCGTGGAGGCCATCATCAGGTACGAGTTGTTGTTACTGGCAGGTTTGTGTGACACGACCACGTGGTGCACACGCGCTTGCCGCTGGCGTGGCAGATGGACAGCGACATGCAGACCAACCTCGTGGAGGCCATCATCAGGTACGAGTTGTTGTTACTGGCAGGTTTGTGTGACACGACCACGTGGTGCACACGCGCTTGCCGCTGGCGTGGCAGATGGACAGCGACATGCAGACCAACCTCGTGGAGGCCATCATCAGGTACGAGTTGTTGTTACTGGCAGGTTTGTGTGACACGACCACGTGGTGCACACGCGCTTGCCGCTGGCGTGGCAGATGGACAGCGACATGCAGACCAACCTCGTGGAGGCCATCATCAGGTACGAGTTGTTGTTACTGGCAGGTTTGTGTGACACGACCACGTGGTGCACACGCGCTTGCCGCTGGCGTGGCAGATGGACAGCGACATGCAGACCAACCTCGTGGAGGCCATCATCAGGTACGAGTTGTTGTTACTGGCAGGTTTGTGTGACACGACCACGTGGTGCACACGCGCTTGCCGCTGGCGTGGCAGATGGACAGCGACATGCAGACCAACCTCGTGGAGGCCATCATCAGGTACGAGTTGTTGTTACTGGCAGGTTTGTGTGACACGACCACGTGGTGCACACGCGCTTGCCGCTGGCGTGGCAGATGGACAGCGACATGCAGACCAACCTCGTGGAGGCCATCATCAGGTACGAGTTGTTGTTACTGGCAGGTTTGTGTGACACGACCACGTGGTGCACACGCGCTTGCCGCTGGCGTGGCAGATGGACAGCGACATGCAGACCAACCTCGTGGAGGCCATCATCAGGTACGAGTTGTTGTTACTGGCAGGTTTGTGTGACACGACCACGTGGTGCACACGCGCTTGCCGCTGGCGTGGCAGATGGACAGCGACATGCAGACCAACCTCGTGGAGGCCATCATCAGGTACGAGTTGTTGTTACTGGCAGGTTTGTGTGACACGACCACGTGGTGCACACGCGCTTGCCGCTGGCGTGGCAGATGGACAGCGACATGCAGACCAACCTCGTGGAGGCCATCATCAGGTACGAGTTGTTGTTACTGGCAGGTTTGTGTGACACGACCACGTGGTGCACACGCGCTTGCCGCTGGCGTGGCAGATGGACAGCGACATGCAGACCAACCTCGTGGAGGCCATCATCAGGTACGAGTTGTTGTTACTGGCAGGTTTGTGTGACACGACCACGTGGTGCACACGCGCTTGCCGCTGGCGTGGCAGATGGACAGCGACATGCAGACCAACCTCGTGGAGGCCATCATCAGGTACGAGTTGTTGTTACTGGCAGGTTTGTGTGACACGACCACGTGGTGCACACGCGCTTGCCGCTGGCGTGGCAGATGGACAGCGACATGCAGACCAACCTCGTGGAGGCCATCATCAGGTACGAGTTGTTGTTACTGGCAGGTTTGTGTGACACGACCACGTGGTGCACACGCGCTTGCCGCTGGCGTGGCAGATGGACAGCGACATGCAGACCAACCTCGTGGAGGCCATCATCAGGTACGAGTTGTTGTTACTGGCAGGTTTGTGTGACACGACCACGTGGTGCACACGCGCTTGCCGCTGGCGTGGCAGATGGACAGCGACATGCAGACCAACCTCGTGGAGGCCATCATCAGGTACGAGTTGTTGTTACTGGCAGGTTTGTGTGACACGACCACGTGGTGCACACGCGCTTGCCGCTGGCGTGGCAGATGGACAGCGACATGCAGACCAACCTCGTGGAGGCCATCATCAGGTACGAGTTGTTGTTACTGGCAGGTTTGTGTGACACGACCACGTGGTGCACACGCGCTTGCCGCTGGCGTGGCAGATGGACAGCGACATGCAGACCAACCTCGTGGAGGCCATCATCAGGTACGAGTTGTTGTTACTGGCAGGTTTGTGTGACACGACCACGTGGTGCACACGCGCTTGCCGCTGGCGTGGCAGATGGACAGCGACATGCAGACCAACCTCGTGGAGGCCATCATCAGGTACGAGTTGTTGTTACTGGCAGGTTTGTGTGACACGACCACGTGGTGCACACGCGCTTGCCGCTGGCGTGGCAGATGGACAGCGACATGCAGACCAACCTCGTGGAGGCCATCATCAGGTACGAGTTGTTGTTACTGGCAGGTTTGTGTGACACGACCACGTGGTGCACACGCGCTTGCCGCTGGCGTGGCAGATGGACAGCGACATGCAGACCAACCTCGTGGAGGCCATCATCAGGTACGAGTTGTTGTTACTGGCAGGTTTGTGTGACACGACCACGTGGTGCACACGCGCTTGCCGCTGGCGTGGCAGATGGACAGCGACATGCAGACCAACCTCGTGGAGGCCATCATCAGGTACGAGTTGTTGTTACTGGCAGGTTTGTGTGACACGACCACGTGGTGCACACGCGCTTGCCGCTGGCGTGGCAGATGGACAGCGACATGCAGACCAACCTCGTGGAGGCCATCATCAGGTACGAGTTGTTGTTACTGGCAGGTTTGTGTGACACGACCACGTGGTGCACACGCGCTTGCCGCTGGCGTGGCAGATGGACAGCGACATGCAGACCAACCTCGTGGAGGCCATCATCAGGTACGAGTTGTTGTTACTGGCAGGTTTGTGTGACACGACCACGTGGTGCACACGCGCTTGCCGCTGGCGTGGCAGATGGACAGCGACATGCAGACCAACCTCGTGGAGGCCATCATCAGGTACGAGTTGTTGTTACTGGCAGGTTTGTGTGACACGACCACGTGGTGCACACGCGCTTGCCGCTGGCGTGGCAGATGGACAGCGACATGCAGACCAACCTCGTGGAGGCCATCATCAGGTACGAGTTGTTGTTACTGGCAGGTTTGTGTGACACGACCACGTGGTGCACACGCGCTTGCCGCTGGCGTGGCAGATGGACAGCGACATGCAGACCAACCTCGTGGAGGCCATCATCAGGTACGAGTTGTTGTTACTGGCAGGTTTGTGTGACACGACCACGTGGTGCACACGCGCTTGCCGCTGGCGTGGCAGATGGACAGCGACATGCAGACCAACCTCGTGGAGGCCATCATCAGGTACGAGTTGTTGTTACTGGCAGGTTTGTGTGACACGACCACGTGGTGCACACGCGCTTGCCGCTGGCGTGGCAGATGGACAGCGACATGCAGACCAACCTCGTGGAGGCCATCATCAGGTACGAGTTGTTGTTACTGGCAGGTTTGTGTGACACGACCACGTGGTGCACACGCGCTTGCCGCTGGCGTGGCAGATGGACAGCGACATGCAGACCAACCTCGTGGAGGCCATCATCAGGTACGAGTTGTTGTTACTGGCAGGTTTGTGTGACACGACCACGTGGTGCACACGCGCTTGCCGCTGGCGTGGCAGATGGACAGCGACATGCAGACCAACCTCGTGGAGGCCATCATCAGGTACGAGTTGTTGTTACTGGCAGGTTTGTGTGACACGACCACGTGGTGCACACGCGCTTGCCGCTGGCGTGGCAGATGGACAGCGACATGCAGACCAACCTCGTGGAGGCCATCATCAGGTACGAGTTGTTGTTACTGGCAGGTTTGTGTGACACGACCACGTGGTGCACACGCGCTTGCCGCTGGCGTGGCAGATGGACAGCGACATGCAGACCAACCTCGTGGAGGCCATCATCAGGTACGAGTTGTTGTTACTGGCAGGTTTGTGTGACACGACCACGTGGTGCACACGCGCTTGCCGCTGGCGTGGCAGATGGACAGCGACATGCAGACCAACCTCGTGGAGGCCATCATCAGGTACGAGTTGTTGTTACTGGCAGGTTTGTGTGACACGACCACGTGGTGCACACGCGCTTGCCGCTGGCGTGGCAGATGGACAGCGACATGCAGACCAACCTCGTGGAGGCCATCATCAGGTACGAGTTGTTGTTACTGGCAGGTTTGTGTGACACGACCACGTGGTGCACACGCGCTTGCCGCTGGCGTGGCAGATGGACAGCGACATGCAGACCAACCTCGTGGAGGCCATCATCAGGTACGAGTTGTTGTTACTGGCAGGTTTGTGTGACACGACCACGTGGTGCACACGCGCTTGCCGCTGGCGTGGCAGATGGACAGCGACATGCAGACCAACCTCGTGGAGGCCATCATCAGGTACGAGTTGTTGTTACTGGCAGGTTTGTGTGACACGACCACGTGGTGCACACGCGCTTGCCGCTGGCGTGGCAGATGGACAGCGACATGCAGACCAACCTCGTGGAGGCCATCATCAGGTACGAGTTGTTGTTACTGGCAGGTTTGTGTGACACGACCACGTGGTGCACACGCGCTTGCCGCTGGCGTGGCAGATGGACAGCGACATGCAGACCAACCTCGTGGAGGCCATCATCAGGTACGAGTTGTTGTTACTGGCAGGTTTGTGTGACACGACCACGTGGTGCACACGCGCTTGCCGCTGGCGTGGCAGATGGACAGCGACATGCAGACCAACCTCGTGGAGGCCATCATCAGGTACGAGTTGTTGTTACTGGCAGGTTTGTGTGACACGACCACGTGGTGCACACGCGCTTGCCGCTGGCGTGGCAGATGGACAGCGACATGCAGACCAACCTCGTGGAGGCCATCATCAGGTACGAGTTGTTGTTACTGGCAGGTTTGTGTGACACGACCACGTGGTGCACACGCGCTTGCCGCTGGCGTGGCAGATGGACAGCGACATGCAGACCAACCTCGTGGAGGCCATCATCAGGTACGAGTTGTTGTTACTGGCAGGTTTGTGTGACACGACCACGTGGTGCACACGCGCTTGCCGCTGGCGTGGCAGATGGACAGCGACATGCAGACCAACCTCGTGGAGGCCATCATCAGGTACGAGTTGTTGTTACTGGCAGGTTTGTGTGACACGACCACGTGGTGCACACGCGCTTGCCGCTGGCGTGGCAGATGGACAGCGACATGCAGACCAACCTCGTGGAGGCCATCATCAGGTACGAGTTGTTGTTACTGGCAGGTTTGTGTGACACGACCACGTGGTGCACACGCGCTTGCCGCTGGCGTGGCAGATGGACAGCGACATGCAGACCAACCTCGTGGAGGCCATCATCAGGTACGAGTTGTTGTTACTGGCAGGTTTGTGTGACACGACCACGTGGTGCACACGCGCTTGCCGCTGGCGTGGCAGATGGACAGCGACATGCAGACCAACCTCGTGGAGGCCATCATCAGGTACGAGTTGTTGTTACTGGCAGGTTTGTGTGACACGACCACGTGGTGCACACGCGCTTGCCGCTGGCGTGGCAGATGGACAGCGACATGCAGACCAACCTCGTGGAGGCCATCATCAGGTACGAGTTGTTGTTACTGGCAGGTTTGTGTGACACGACCACGTGGTGCACACGCGCTTGCCGCTGGCGTGGCAGATGGACAGCGACATGCAGACCAACCTCGTGGAGGCCATCATCAGGTACGAGTTGTTGTTACTGGCAGGTTTGTGTGACACGACCACGTGGTGCACACGCGCTTGCCGCTGGCGTGGCAGATGGACAGCGACATGCAGACCAACCTCGTGGAGGCCATCATCAGGTACGAGTTGTTGTTACTGGCAGGTTTGTGTGACACGACCACGTGGTGCACACGCGCTTGCCGCTGGCGTGGCAGATGGACAGCGACATGCAGACCAACCTCGTGGAGGCCATCATCAGGTACGAGTTGTTGTTACTGGCAGGTTTGTGTGACACGACCACGTGGTGCACACGCGCTTGCCGCTGGCGTGGCAGATGGACAGCGACATGCAGACCAACCTCGTGGAGGCCATCATCAGGTACGAGTTGTTGTTACTGGCAGGTTTGTGTGACACGACCACGTGGTGCACACGCGCTTGCCGCTGGCGTGGCAGATGGACAGCGACATGCAGACCAACCTCGTGGAGGCCATCATCAGGTACGAGTTGTTGTTACTGGCAGGTTTGTGTGACACGACCACGTGGTGCACACGCGCTTGCCGCTGGCGTGGCAGATGGACAGCGACATGCAGACCAACCTCGTGGAGGCCATCATCAGGTACGAGTTGTTGTTACTGGCAGGTTTGTGTGACACGACCACGTGGTGCACACGCGCTTGCCGCTGGCGTGGCAGATGGACAGCGACATGCAGACCAACCTCGTGGAGGCCATCATCAGGTACGAGTTGTTGTTACTGGCAGGTTTGTGTGACACGACCACGTGGTGCACACGCGCTTGCCGCTGGCGTGGCAGATGGACAGCGACATGCAGACCAACCTCGTGGAGGCCATCATCAGGTACGAGTTGTTGTTACTGGCAGGTTTGTGTGACACGACCACGTGGTGCACACGCGCTTGCCGCTGGCGTGGCAGATGGACAGCGACATGCAGACCAACCTCGTGGAGGCCATCATCAGGTACGAGTTGTTGTTACTGGCAGGTTTGTGTGACACGACCACGTGGTGCACACGCGCTTGCCGCTGGCGTGGCAGATGGACAGCGACATGCAGACCAACCTCGTGGAGGCCATCATCAGGTACGAGTTGTTGTTACTGGCAGGTTTGTGTGACACGACCACGTGGTGCACACGCGCTTGCCGCTGGCGTGGCAGATGGACAGCGACATGCAGACCAACCTCGTGGAGGCCATCATCAGGTACGAGTTGTTGTTACTGGCAGGTTTGTGTGACACGACCACGTGGTGCACACGCGCTTGCCGCTGGCGTGGCAGATGGACAGCGACATGCAGACCAACCTCGTGGAGGCCATCATCAGGTACGAGTTGTTGTTACTGGCAGGTTTGTGTGACACGAGCTCCTCAAGGAGATGTCAGCAACATTGCTGGGGCCCGCAAAGGTCGACGCTCTGGAAAACAAAGGACTAACAAGGAACATGAGATCATCTGTACTCAAGAAAACAGGCGCCAGACATTCTCCTTAGCTAAAATACTAAGAGGTTGTGTAGTGCAGGCGTTTTGAAGATCTTTTACATATGTACGTACATAAACTCACGTCCTTTTCCCATGGGGGTAGACAAACCCACAGAACGCCACCAGCTACGATCCTCTAGGATACTTACAAAAACAAACTAAACGCGTACTTAAAATAGTGTACGTTTTACTTTGAAAATGTATTAATTTTCAGCCTAATTTGAATAAAAAGAGAGCTTTAATGGTTACTTAGGCCATTACTTAGTAAAGGTTTTGACAGTTTTGTCATACAAAAGTATGTCGTCACAAATCTTTACTAAGTGACGGTTTAAGTAATCATTAAATATCTCTGAGTACCGCAGTATGTGCGTTCTGTGGTATAAGCTATAGGTGGCCCTAAGCTAACAGTATTATTTCTTCCTCAGCCTCCTGAAAGACGCCAAGCCGATCAACATGGAAGACCCTGACAGTGCCACCGAACAACTGAAACCTCCGCTCAGTGTAGAATTGCCGGATCCCATCTCAGTTGAAGACCGACAGCTGCTTGGGAGGTAAGACATAGTTTTTCATAGTTTTTCCAGATTTACGTGGGATTACAAAAAATAAACAACTGCCGCATTCAGAGAGGTTTAATGATTACTTAAACCATCACTTAGTATAGATTTTGACACTTTACTAAAGGTTTTATTTGTCAAACTTTTACTTACCCAAGTAACACAGAAAGCATTTTAAAAAACAACTAGTATACTTATGTAGAGCTTAAGGTCCGTATAAACTCTTATAACAGTTTACCGAACGTCTTAAGGCTTTATATTGGCATTTGAAAACCATTGTCATGCTTTACACTGTATAGCGGTTGGACAGTGGCATGTCAAAATGCTTTTATTAAGCCTTTAGTTTAACTGCAGCAAACCACAATGCAGCTGTACAGCTTTTAGCTGTTTTCAGTGCATTTGGATCAACAATAGCATTTTAAGTAGTAAAATAAATGCTTAATACTGTTTAATAGCATAAACGTGAACCATTAAAATGCCAAGTTAATCCAGTACACAGCTTACAGCTGTTTTTGGTGCCTTAGGGTTTACAATAGGATTTTGGGCCGTAAGATAGTGCCTAATGCTGTTTAATAGCATATACTTGTACCATTATAATGCACCGTAAATTTATTAAACGGCTTTGAGCTATTTTGAGTGCTCTTTGTTGTGTTGTGGGACTTACAAGTGCTAAGTAAAAGCCTAATACTGGTGAATAGCATAAACGTGAATCAATATAATGCTTGCATTTTTAAAGGTCACCTGAGTGCTGCTGTCCGGTTAACAGCTTTTTAATCAAATACACGTGAGCTATTGTGATGCGTAAAGCCATATATACATTCACTTTAACATTACATAACATCACGCCTGTAATCCCCGAAGGGTTAGGCAGAGGTGTACCACCCACATTTCGCCAGTTATGTTTAAGTCCCATGTAATAGGGGGCGAGCCTATTGCCATCAACCGGGCACAAATCCAGACTCCGTGGCTGTTACTGATAAATTCCTGATGGAAAAAGCAAATAACACTTTGGCCGACCCGGGAATCGAACCCAGGACCTTATGCACAGCAGTCGCGCTTGCGACCACTAGACCAACGAGGCAGTCACGTTACTGTATTCGTAAAGCCATTAATTGTCGGTCATATTGGGGAGAAACACATTTTATTAAAATCAACAAAACAAGATGTACATTAGTATGTTTGCATCATCATGAATACTAATTATATTTCATACCACTATTACATACGTATCAATAAAAAATGTTATGTGAAGTACTTACTTAAGGTTTTTATTTACATTTAAAGGGTAATTAACAATTTCTTTGGCAGATTATTATTTTTTAAATTTAATAATATGCCAAAGAAATTGTTGATTACCATTTAAATATAAATTAAAAAATAAATTGATTTTGACAATTATCGTCATGTACCGCTATTTAGTTTTTATGGGTTTTATTGTTTTGCTCAAGGATTCCCAAAATTGCGTTCAAGTAATGGCACTATTTCAGTCTACATCAAGCCTGCTGGCATGCCAGTGAACCCATATAAAACTACTTTAAAGACAATGGCACTACGATGGTTCACCAAAAGTCTTCTCTCTGGCCCCTAGCCTAATAATTGTTCACATGTGAGTATTTATAATGCTGGTGGCATTAATTAGCCTTTCTAAAGGTTCACCGGGCTACTGTAGACCGACACCATTTTGTAAATATTTTATAACCAAAAAATATAATCTAATGGACCTATTTATAATAGTAATAGACCTTTATCATAAATTAAAAAATAAATTGGTTTTGACAATTATAGTCATGTACCGCTACTTAGTTTTTATGGGTTCTATTGTTTTGCACAAAGATTCCCAAAATTACGTTCAAGTAATGGCACTATTTCAGTCTACATCAAGCCTATTGGCATGCCGGTGAACCCATATAAAACTACTTTATAGACAATGGCACTACGATGGTTCACCAAAAGTCTTCTCTCTGGCCCCTAGCCTAATAATTGTTCACATTTGAGTATTTATAATGCTGGTGGCATTAATTAGACTTTCTAAAGGTTCACCGGGCTACTGTAGACCGTCACCATTTTGTAAATATTTTATAACCAAAAAATATAATCTAATGGACCTATTTATAATAGCAATAGACCTTTATTATAATGATATAACTTAATTAAATACTGCCCAGCCAATACTATTATGTTAATTATGCAAAATTTGTTCTAGACTAGGAATACACAATTGTTTTGGTTATTTCGTACATTTCTATATATCAAAACTTTATATCAAAAACACAAAATATCGAAGGCGCGTGAAAATGTTCAATTAAACTCATATAGACATTTACAGTAAACCACATTGCGTTTAATATTTGATGGCATGAAATAACAAAACAGTCATAAAGTCATCCAGTATTATTCATTGTTTAGTGAAGCAAAAAAAGTATGTTGTCGTTCATTACGTTTTGACGGTCCCCGTCCATACTATTTTGCTGGACATAGTACTTATACTACAACGTTAATTGTATTATAACATTTGTGCCATGGTATTAAAGATGTTTTTGCAATGGTGTAGGGTTTATTTAAGTTCTACATGTGAACACTTTAAAAGCCACAATCATTCTTTTAGCACAATCTAATGCTAGCCTAATGCTTTTGTAATGCGATTGGCAACTTCATTGACCGTAATTATGCTTTTTTAATGCGCCTGTAATGCTAAAAAATGACTACTTGTGAACCTATTTATGGCCTAAAGCCGCATAATTTGTGCCCAAATAAGCATTACAGAAGCCGTATGGACGTTTGTAATGCTAAAATATAACCAACTCAAAATGCTAAAACGATACCGAAATGCCGTAAGCCGGCCGTTATAGTGCTTTGATGTGTTACTTGGGTAGTGACTGCTAAAGTAATCATTAAATATCTCTGAGTACGGCAGTAAGTTAGTGTAGAGTAACAAACTAACAATGGAGTTTCTTGTCAGTTCTTCTCCAACTCTAACCATACACCATTTTTTTTCTCGACCTTTTACCCTCGAACTGGCCATGTTATCTTCTCATGGTGGACATCCTCTTTAACCCTTCCATACGTTCGTAGATACGGAGTGTGGCTGATGGTGGGTCTGTGTACTCCGAACCCCGACACTCCTGACGAGGTCCTGGGCCGGCTGCTGTCCGTGCTCTTTCATTGGTTCCATGTCACATCCTTCTCCTATACTGGTGAGTACGTAGACTTATAGGCACAGATATTCGAGGTAGGGTTGTTTTGTGCAATTTATTTCATCACCACTGCTCTTAAGACGGCGAAGGAACACATCATCATTTTCTTGCCCTTCATTTCACCCAATTCATTTGAGGTCGGCGCAGCATGTTTTTTTCTTCCATACTTCTGTATTACTCATCATCTCATCACACACTTTTCTTGCCATTTCATCTTTTACACGTATAGGAAAATATCGTGTCTTAGAATAAAAAAATCGAAGACATGTGACATCCAGTGGCGTGCCCGCAGAATAACGGAGGCAAAGCCTAATTAAACAATTCACGATATAGGGACAAAAAATAGTTTGGTTGGAGTGTAGCCTTAGGGGGGGTGATATGGAGCGAGGACTTAATTTTTTTTTATTTATTGCAGTATCGGGTTAACCTTGGCCATAGACACCATTTAAGTTCTGAGAAGCAGGGTCTTACGATGCACCATTTCCGAGTTTGGGCGTTCAAAATTTTTACCCCAAAATAATTTAAATTCAAATATCTCGAAAACGGAGCGTCCTTTGCAAAAAAGACGGAAATTCCACTCCCCCCTCTGCCACCCGTGTGATATTGTATTCGTGGTCTACGCAGGATTACACACACATTCTCTTTCAAACATACACTGACTTACACGCACACATTCAAATAGAAGCTCCGTACATTTTTTCAAATCTAACGTAAAAGTATTATTACAATCAAACCAATTCATGAATGAAAAAGAGTGCTTCCCATAAGCCAAATGCGGAAGCCAGTGGGTGTGAAAGAGATTTGTATGAAAGATCCGCCACTGCTGACATCTACCACCTCACCTCGACTCATTCCCTCTGAGAGAGGCGAGACCTGTGTCCCAGCAGTGGGCACATTTAATGTACTGATATAATGCTATCGAACTTTTTTTTGTGGATTGTAAATCGTTAAGTGACCCTTCCCGCTCTGGGTGGAGTGTCATAAGTTATTTATTTCAGAACAATAATATACCTACATTGTGTTGAAATGATAAAATTTGTGAAGTAAAACAGTAAGTAAGCAATTAGAATATTACAATCAAACATGTCTAAGTTATAAAAATAACAACCATAATAATTCGACACGCTAAGAAGAAGAGATTCACATAATAATACACTAACTAACTCGACATAACGATAATAATTCTCATTCAATTAAAATAATTAATGACAAAATAAAACGGAAAATGAAAACTAAGTAGTGTAGTGTCAGACTTGTTTTGACCAAAACCCACCCATGCCTTAGCCCTCTGTGTTCCGGGGCTGCGGTATCTCTTTCGAACAGTTCCCCTATGGAACTTGACGTATAGTTTTTTGTACAGGTGAAACAGCAAACACAGTGGAGAAGCTGAAGTGCGAGCATGTGTGCGGCTGGTTACGTAGCATAGCGGAGTCGCACCGCGCCGTGCTGGTGGCGTGTCTGCTGCCGCACCCGCCGCACTACACGCGCCAGGCCGGCCACTGGGACAACCTCGCCAGCAAGACAAACCACCTCAAGGATGGACTCAACAAGTAAATGTTGCTAGGAGCGAGCTAGCTCGTCTTACCGTACCGTTTTTATGTACACAACTCGGTCGCACCTGTAAGAAAGAGACTCATATCGACGACTACGACTTCTGACTCTCCGTCGGCGTACAGGCCCATTGTACTTCTGGGTGAGGCGAGCCAGTTATTAGAGAGAATAATTGCTGACCGCCTTGTGAGACATCTGATCGGTGTGGGGCCAAATCTGGCGGATAATCAGTTTGGTTTCCGCCGTGTGACGTTCCACTGCGGACGCCATCGTAAGCGTCAATCTTCTAGCGGAGGAAGCTGTTGCCCAGGGTAAGGTCATCTTGGCGGTATCTCTGGATATCGCCAAAGCCTTTAACACCTTGCCCTGGAGTTGCATCAGAGACGCACTTGTCTATCATCGTGTGCCAACCTACCTCCGCTGCATGATCGGGGAGTATTTGAAGAAGAGAGCAGTAATATTACTGCTGTATATACCCGGGGTGGGAGGAATGGAGTCGGTGAGCGATGTCGTGCGGTGTTCCACAGGGATCGGTGTTGGGGCCGTTGCTGTGGAACATCAATTACGATTGGGTGGTGCGCGACATACCACATAAATACGTACTTAATCCCCTTCTTTAATTCACAGGCTGTACTGCCTGATCCCCTACGGAATCATCACGCAATCCATTTGGGACTACATCATGCCAGCCTGGATGGAAGCCATCTGCACTGATGTTCCTGAAAAGGTAAGGTATCTCTCTTTTTACCTTAATGTAATAAACTGCCTCATTCGTCTGCTACTGCCGGGTCCGATTCCTAGGTAGGACAGTCTTATTGGTTTTTTTCATCAGGAATTTCTCAGTAGCAGCCACGGAGTCCGGATTTGTCCCCCGGTGATGGCCATAGACTCGCCCCTTTTTACATGGGAGTTAAATATAACAGGGAAATGTGGGTGTGTCTTCGAGGATCCCAGGAGTGATCCCATTTTCATTTAAAAAATCCTTTACCTCACAGGAACTGATGGAGCTGAAGGTTCCTCTCGGCAAGATCCTGGAGCCGGAAGGCGCGATGGTGGGTGTGGATGAGAAGAACCTGTACAAGTTCGCCGTGTTGAAGGTCACCACCACACCTACTCCTGACACTGTGCTGCCTGTGCTGGAGTGGTTCCAGGTAATGAAGATTTTTTTTTAAAGATTGTCTTTTTTCAATTTAATCATAAGTGTATTCACACGGTATCACAATCACTAAAGTAGTCTGTATCAATGAAATACCTAATACCTACAAAGTAGTCAAAACGGGGGTCAAATGATATAATTTGGAAAAGCTTCTCATCATCATCATTTCAGCCAAAAGACGTCCACTGCTGGGCATAGGCCTCCCCCAAGTGTCGCCACATTGACCAGTCCCGTGCGTCTCGCATCCAGCGGGTCACCGCAACGTCCACCAGGTGCAAGGTCCACCTAGTGGCAGGCCGCACAACGCAACGTGTTCCGGTTCGCGGTCGCAACTCCACAACTTTCCGCCCCCATCGGCCATCCGATCTGCGAGCAATGTGCCCTGCCCACTGCCACTTAAGTTTGTTAGTTCTTCGGGCTATGTCGGTAACCTTGGTTCTCATGCGGATGTCCTCATTCCTCATTTCGATCACGCAAGGAAACTCCGAGCATAGCCCTCTCCATTGCCCTTTGGGTGACTTTAAGCTTTCTGGTGAGGCCCATTGTGAGCGACCACGTTTCGGTCCCACTTTTCGGTCGAAAAGCTTCTAGGTGATATTTTTTTTAAAGTTTTGTAATCATCCTCATCATTTTTTTGCCCTTATCCCAATTCATTTGTGGTTGGCGCAGCATGTCTTCTTCTTCCCTACTTCTCTATTACTCGTCATCTCGTCAGTAATCTTCCTTCTTGCCATAATTATCATTCTTTACACAGTTCATCCATAGTTTCTTTTTTCTTTTCTCAAAACTTGCCTCACGACATTTTCCTCATTCCCCCGTACCACAAGACCATACCACGACAACGTTAGTTATATCTTGTGACTAACGAGGCAGCTTGTTCTCCCGAGGCACCTTCCATAAAAGTTCCCTCTGGGTAACATCTGCGTAAGTACGTCCAGGTAAGGTCCACAGGAAAGTGACATAAATGTAACTCCTCAGACCATCTCCATGCTGGACGTGCGCATCCCGCTGTCGCAGCTGTTCGACCTGTTCAGCCACTGCGTCGTCAACCTGCCGGAGAAGATCTTCAAGCCGCCAACACTAGGTAACGTATTCGTTTAAAGTACTGTAAGGTTCAAATCACACCGAGGTGGCAGCGAAGTGACGAGTAGTTTTAGTGTCATATAATTTTAAACTTTGTCTTCATTACCATAATAGGAGGAGCTCGTGGCTTAATAAGAACTGCCACTCGAGTCGATCTTTAGGTAAAGCTGTGCTTGCCTAGGTCGGTCTGTAGATGGGTGACCGCCCGACATACCGAGTTTCCTCCGTGCCTCGGAAAGTACGTTAAGCTGTTGGTCCCGGCTGCCATATATAGATCTTTGGCAGTCGTTACAGGTAGTCAGTGACCCGAAATTCTGACATCCAGTCTTACCAAAGAGCATCGTATTACCTAGTATTAACTGGGTTGTGGAGGTCAGATAGGCAGTCGCTCCATGTAAAGTACTGGTATTCAGCTGCATCCGGTTAGACTGGAAGCCGACCCCAATATAGTTGGGAAAAGGCTAGGCAGATGATGCAGATGATGACATGTTTAGATGACTTACAATAGGGATGTTTACTGGCTAAAACAAATATGATTCTAATAGTCCGTCTGTTAGATTATCGAAAAATATTGGATACATATTTTTTTGTTTTACCAAATCAATAAAAAAGATAAAACGCGTCAAAGATTTGAGTGGGGGGTCGTGACGTCACTCACCGGTAAAAAATGTCATACCAATGTCTTAGAATATGACGTCACACGAGTTTTCAGAGCACTGTATCGTCTTCATTGTTTGTTTACGTGAAAAAAGAAAAAATACGTGTCCAATATTTTTTGGAAATGTATCTAACGGACTAATTAGATTTTTTTAGTTAACTACCCTATTACATTTAATCATACAGATGGCACAAAACCGAAGGAACCTAAGGAATCCCCTAACAGCGACCAGGATAAACAAGAACACGATGATCATATGAAACCACAGAACCTTACCTGCTGGATACTTATGTTGGATATACTGCTCAAACAGGTCAGTTACTAACTTGACCGTAGCCGTTTATTAGCTCTGTGTAAAATAAAGTCAAGAAAGTCTTACTGCCGCACTCAGAGCTTTAATGATAACTTAGGCCATCACTTAGTAAAGGTTTTGACAGTTTTGTCATACAAAAGTATGTCAAATCTTTACTAAGGGACGGTTTAAGTAATCATTAAATATCTCTGAGTACCGCAGTTAGAGATAGAATCAATGTGGGTGAAATTAAAATAGTTTGAAATTAAATGTTGATGCATTACATTGTTTTTTTTTGGCAACAGATGCAGCTGCAACAGCGTCGCATCAACAGTCAGAATGTGAGCAGCGAGGCTACTAAACTGCTGCGTCTGATGCTGAAGTCTAATCAAACAAACACTGTTGAACATGGTGAGTAATCTTTATAAATTGGTAGTCAATATGGTGTACGGTATGGTGGTGGAGACCACGAATTGGCAAACGTAAGGATGCCCTCAGGCTCGGTGGAGCGATGATCTTCGCAGAGTGGCTGGTAACAACTAGATGAGTGTTGCCGAAAACCGAGCTGAGTGGTTTAAGATTAAAGAGGCCTATATTCAGCAGTGGATTGCAATAAGCTGATGATGATGACTCAATATGGTGGGCAAAGCCAATCCAATTAATTTGATTGTCTTTTTCATCTTCTTTATCGTATGGTTAGTGACTTACCTAGCTCAGTATTCACAAACACTTCGATTTGATTTGAAAAGACATATTGTCTGTCTCGCTCACTGCCGTCATTTATTATTTATTATCATATATATCAGATTAAATAACATCCATATATGTTTAGTAAACTTAAAACTATGTTAGTAACACATGTAGGCTGGATAGGGAATTTAAATAAAAAATAATAAAACCAAAAAAGATAGACATACGACTCATCGAATCGAAATCTAATTGAAGCATTTGTGAATACGGAGGCTCGTGTCTGAGTGTGAAGCCTCCTATGAACCTCTGCCATGGCTTTACATCCCGACGTAAAAGTTCAAAAAATATAATTATGCTGAAGAAGAAAACGCATATAATGTGCTGCGTAGCTCTTTTGTCGAGTAGCCATTTTCCGAACTAAGGCATCTTGTTTTTTTTTTCAATACAGTTTCACAAATATTTACCAACTGTAACAATAAGCAGTTCTAAATGTACGAATAGGGTTGTTAACTAAAAAAATCTAATTAGTCCATCAGATAGATTTCCAAAAAATATTGGATAATTACGTATTTTTTCTTTTTTCACGTAAACAAACAATGAAAACGATACATTGCTTTGAAAAGTCATGTGACGTCATATTCTAAGACATTAGTATGACATTTTTACCGGTGAGTGACGTCACAACCCCCCACTGAAATCTTTGACGCGTTTTATCTTCGTCAATTTTTACTGATTTAATAACACAAAAATATTGTATCCAATATTTTTCGATAATCTAACAGACGGACTAATTAGAATCATATTTTTTTAAGTAAGGAAACATCCCTATTCTTAGCTTTGACCTACTTCTTCTCATTTTTGCAATGTTACACGGTGAATGTATAACATAGTCCCTCCCTGCGCGTAGCGGTGTGCCTGGCGGAGGGCGCGTGCTCGTACTGCGAGGCCGCCGCGCTGTGGCACCAGCTGGCCGTGCTGCTGGTGCGCGCGCTCGTGCCTGACAAACCCAAGTCTGAGGTACGCCCACTTCATTACTAGTCAGGTCGATACTCCGACAATCTTTATTCCTAATAGTTAATCTAATATACACAGTAATCAAGATATCTGTGAAAGTTTCCCATCCTACCAAAAAAAAAACTTTCTAAAACTTTGCTTCTTTTTTTTTGGCATTTGTAGCTCTTCTGACAATTTAATTAGTCCGGTCAATTTAGACGTCCAAAGTTACACTAATTCCCACCCGGCTGAAAATGGGTAGGATTGTTCAAAACACCATTATAAATTAAATGTAAAAGTCCTCATCGTTCCGACACCTGGAAAAAAAAATCGATATCAAAGGTGGGAATTAGTGTAACCTTATCCCTATTTTCTGGTCTAATTTGACCGGAGTATAATAGTCTGTCAGTCTGATAGTATATCTAGCAGGTAGCCAGTCAGTCTGGCTGTTTTGTAATTCGCCGTTCTTGTAGTCTGTTACTATATTACCTTGGTGACTATTACCAATAGACTCTTATTCGGGTACGTATTTGAATATCGAAGATTAAAATACCTACGCTTAAAATATCGATGTTCAAAACATCGAAAATTTAAATATCGATTGTATCAAAATGTCGAAAATTGTTATATCTACGCTTAAACATCGAAAATTAAAATTCCGAATGATTAAAATTTCGAATGATTCAAAATATCGAATGACATTATGCCTAAGTTCATAATATCTGCGTTCAAAATACCTACTAGTTAAAATACCGAAAAAAATTATACAGGGTGTAAATTAACCCATCACACAGCCGTTAACCAAGCATTCTGTACATCAAAACTAAGTACCCCTACGCAAAATTTTTTGCGGGAAAGGTTTTTTTTTTGGGGAAAAATTTGTAACTTTGACCCCCAATATCTCCGTAACTAGGGGGTTCCCTGGTATGGTCTAGAACAAAAAAATGATCGCAGTGGTTATATTGTACATTTGCGTACAAATGTGTTTTATTTTGGGTTTTTATTATGTAAAAATAATTAAAGTACCTACATTACATGAGGTTTTCCTTGTTTTTTTTTTGTAACCCACCTAGTAACAGATTACCATCTAGCAAACAAGCTTGCAGCAATCATGCAACATGCAAGCAAGCATGGTTTCTGTCACGGCTCCGGCGCTGCAGGGCTTCGGCAGTCCCACGCAAGCCTTACGTCGCAGATGATCTAAACGCTCACCACCGCAGCTTCGGCTTGTTGCAGCCTCAGCTGCGGCGGCGGGCGTTAAAACCACCAGCTCCTCAGCTCGCGGGCTGCCGCGCCCCTCCGCGCCTACGCGATTCTACATTACACTCTAGGGGTAGGGCATACAAGACTACGTAGAGTCGATTTTGCAGCGATACGTTTCTGTCACTAACTTTAGTAGCATAACATATTGACTTTCATGGATAAAATAGGTCGAAATTGTTCCAAAACCGAATTAGGGTACCCCGAATTTATGTAGTCTTTTGGCTGTTACCCCTAGAGTGTATATAAAAATCCGGAGGCGCGAAGGGAGGGCAACCCCCGCTCGCTGTAAAAAAGCATAGGCACCCGTGGGAGCCGTAGCGGCTGAGGCTGGTCGCCGGAGGCGACCAGCAAGCCGAAGCTGCGGGGTGCCTATCCTTTGTTACGCAAGGGCGAAGGGGTTGCACTTCCCGTAGCGCCGGAGACGTTGCAGAAGCAACCTTTTCCCACTCATACTACTTACATCAAAAATTAATTTTCGATGTTCAAATAATATATGTACCCATCGATATTTAGGACGTTCGATAGTTTGTACTTCGATATTTAGGACATTCGATAATCTGTATTTCGATGTAACTTTTGTAGATATTTAGATTTTAGATGTATTGGACGTAGGTTATTTAACCATTCGATAATATAAACTTTCGATATTTTATGTTTCGGTTTTATGGTCGTTCGATATTTCCATTTTCGATGTTTTGAACATCGATATTTTAAGCGTAGGTATTTTAATCTTCGATATTCAAATACGTACCCTCTTATTCTGATAAAATCCACTCCTATCAGAGTGGACTTTGTTTTACTCCTCCGCTATTATTTTCTGATTCATTTCATTGCGGGATCCAAGACAGTTAAATTATTTCTCCGCTTAATCTTCAAGCTTCATAGTCTCGGCGATTCCTGGTCGGCGCTACTGTGGGTTCTGGCACACAGGAGTTACAGTAATTTGTGAATAGTGTGACGGACTTGTCTCCAAAAAAAAGTGTATCAGAGTCTCCACAAGCCTCAGTTGAGTCAATTATAATGTTTTGGCCAGCCGTCCCTGGACGACATGTGGGCGGACGCGGGCGGGCACAAGGAGGAGGAGCTGCGCAGGTCGGAGGCGGGCTCGGTGGACGCGCTGCTGTCGCTGGCGCACCCGGCGCCGCTGTCGCTGGCGCACCCGGCGCCGCCGCAGCTGCCGGGCGCGGCCGGGGTGCTCGTGCACATGCCTCATGTACGTACTTACCTCGACACGTTCACGTTCTAAGCTCTGGCTCGGTTCCTGCTGTGGTGATTGTCGGTTGAAAAAAAAGAAGTTTCCATAAATGTTTATTAGTGTTTTTCTGTGTGTTAAAATTGATGTTAAACTGTTAGGGTTGATAAAATAATCGATGTTAAAAAAAATGTTTGTCTTTGTTTTAATTGTACTATAAAATCTTGCATGGGCTAATTTAGTTTGATGGTTATTTATTGTGTGTTTGCTAAATAAATCTTTATTAATTAAACCGTTTGATCTAAAGTAAGTCTTCTTAGAAGCACAATAAGATTTAAATACTTATAAAAATATGCATTACCTTAAGGCCGTATCTTCTAAAATGTCCAATAAACTCCACAATAACTTCCCATCGTATAAATAAACACTTCTGACCCACAATAACCACGGCCCCAGCCAGACAGCTACATGTCTTAGTAAATATATTGTAACGTAGTGGTATAGTTTGTTCATTTCATGCAACTCTCTCTCATAAGCGATGTCGGCTCGGATGCCACGATCACTAAATCTTCGGGCGACGCTCAAGTATGTCACTGGATATTTTTTAGCTTTGCTGAGAGGTGTCTTACATAGAAAACCTTAAAATAATGCTTTTGAAATGGTCATTTATAATTCATGTTATGCAAAATATCGAATATTAATTCCGCAAAAAAAGTCTCCGCTTGGATGCATGACGCAACTCCATGCATGTAGCATGCCATGCATCCAATCTAATACTCTATTGCGCCCCTCTACGGGGCATTCACTGAATATGTTGTGCTGCCTCTTGCAAGTAATCCTACTCGTAGACCTTTTTCCGCAGAATTAAAACTAAATTCTGCATAACATTTTTTCATGACTGAAACTTAATGTTCTTTTTCAGATGGAATTAAAAAAAATATTTGGTCGGTGTCAATTTCGGACGCGCATTTGGAAAAACCACCCTGTTTAACCATACATAGGTTGAATTTTCCCAAATGCAAGTCCGCAATTCTGAAAATATCAACGTAGTCTTGCAGATTCAATTTTTTATTTGCATCACGTCTTTTGGTTCTAGATGAGAATCATTCTTGGGTATCCACTAGAAATAAGAAATAAAAAAATATTGAAGAAATTACCAATGACAGAAGAATTGATATAGGCCCTGTTAAACATAAGTTTATGTTCTATGTCAGACATGTCCGAAGCAAAGCGTCTATCTAACCTAACTCTTGTGCTTTTTCATATGTGAATGTGATTTGTTTTATTGGTGTTAGATACAGACCGATTATATACTTATATAAAAAAAATACGTCCCTTAAGTACACTCCTCGTTGTGTTCTCTCTTCAGTAATTATTAAAATTAACACACGCACACACACACACACACCCACACCCACACATACCCACACATACCCACACATACCCACACATACCCACACACACTCACACACAACCACACACAACAACACCCACACACACCCACACACACACACACCCAAACCCACACACACACAACCATACACACACACCCATACACACACACCCATACACACACACCCACACTCACTTATCAAACACACATTCAGATACGCAAATTTACACACATTTACACTTTCATACTTCTTGATTATTACGAAAAAAAAAATACTAGTATAAAATCGGTCTTTATTAGGACTTCACTGTGTTTACATAATTATAAATAGCTGATGTAGTGTTAGTAAAATAAATAAATAGCTTAGTTTACAATGTATTTCACAGTGGAGTCAATAATTTGATGTTGTTGTAGTAACGATCGTGGCAATGATTGTCACGGTCTAACAATGTAACATAAATTAATTAGCATTTTTCAGGAGATAATAGAAATATGTCACCACTGTTGGGACACAAAAAATATAATAATTGGTTTTACATACAGTATTGGTTATCTATTTTTAATCAAGCTGTAAATGATAGATGGATGGAAAATATATAAAAACTGATGTTTTTGGTAAAACCTGAAATAAATAAAAGGTATAATTCAAATAATGCAGGTAAGATTATCTCAATTTTTGACATAGAAATTAGTTATTAAACCACATTTAAACTTTACACTTATAAGAGCTGCCTGAAACATACACTACAAAAAGCTCTAGAAAACACTAAAAATACGTAAAAAATAACAGTATTTAGAAGTAGAAAAATCACGCTGTATGTATAGCAGTAGAATTCACTGACAACCTGGTTGGACAAAACCAGTTTTAGTCCCAAATGCTTTGAACCTTTCACCTAAAGTCTTTGAACCATCATCTGATCTGTGGTGGTGCTGCAGATAATGACTGCAACCGTGGAGACGATAACGGAACAGCTGGACATGGCCGTGTCGCTGCCACCTGCCGATGCTCCTACCCTGGCCACTGCGCACACCGTGACCCTGACGGATACGGATGTGGCTACAGCTACTGCTGATGTAAGTACCTCATATTCTGAAAGTATTTGATGGAAATACAAAAAAAAAATTGTCTGAAAACGTACAGTCAACCGCATATAGTCAAAGTCAAAGTCAAAGTCAAACATTTATTTGCAAATAAATATGGTTACAGAAGTTCTTACAGTAATAATAAGTAAGTAATATATATACTAAGTAATATAAGTGGGAACACTTGTACTAAAAACATTGCCTTTACTGCTACATAAAGGCGCACTTGATGTCAAATTGTTACCACCTGTTTGCTGTTGACTGTACTTAGGGATGCTAATTTAAAGTGCATCTTACAATTTTGGACTTACGATTTTTTTAATACTTAATTCGAAATTCTTCTCATACTGTACGACAACTATTTTTAACAATTTAGGTGCCCTTGTCAACTTGACCTGCAAATACAATTTTCAATTGGATTTTCTTGTTGTTATTTATGTGGTTAGATCTATAAAATTAATTTGTTCCACACAGGTATCAACACCAAACCTACTAGGCGACCACGAAAACATGGCAGAATCAGTAGAAGATGATATGACCAACTTCTGGCCAACATCAGCTGGGAAGTTCCACTTCTGCATTGAGGAACTGCCTCAGGAGTTGCAGTATATTCATCAGCTTTTACAGGTATGGCATATTAATTACGATTCTATGTGTTGCTACGGCGTAGCACTTGTCGGTCTACGGCGTAGCACGCACTTTGCTACGATGGCGTAGGTTTCGGGCATTTTAAAATTTGTTTTGTGCGGGACTGCCTCGTTGGTCTGGTGGTTGCAATCGCGACTGTTAAGCATGACCTCCTGGGTTCAATTCCTGGGTCGGTGTTAATATTCCATCAGGGATTTCTCAGTAGCAGTCACGGAGTCTGGATTTGTGCTCGGTTGACGGTATTTGGCTCGCCCCCTATTACATAGAATTTAAACATAACTGGTGAAATGTGTGTGTACTATTAGGTACACTTCTGCCTATCCCTTCGGAGATTACAGGATCACGCATAATATGACATCAGTGTCATATTATTATGCGTGATTTAATTAGCAAAACATGTTGTTTCTGTCTTCCTTCATTATCCTTTTGTTCTAGGAACTGAAGAGCACATCCCGTCCCGACGTGTTATACCACCTCCTGCAATGTCTGCAGGTGTTAGTACTAAGTACGGACGCGCTCGCAGACCATCGTGGCTTCCTCATCTGGTGCCAGGAGAACCTGCTCATTGACAAGTTCGTTTTATTTTGTTATACGTTAAAGGAAGCCAGAGACAAAGATAAAATCAAAACACATAATCGACACAAAGGGCTAAGAAGGAACATGGGTGGTTTTTAGTCCATAGAAGTCTGACACTCCCACCGCTCTGCCCAGAGACGCGAAGTCATTTAATGATATACCACACTCCAAAAAAAAAGGTGTATCTTACATACATACATAAACTCACGCCCTTTCCCCATGGAGTAGGCAGAAACCACAGAACGCCACTTGCTACGATCCTTACATACTCCTTTTGCCTCGTCCACATTCATACATCTGGTCATACACGCACACGCACGCCGGTTACGAATACTACGCACCTGTCCTTTCTAGTGTATCTTACTTATTTATTCATTCAGAAATACATTTTAAGCTTACAGTTTTTCACCAATACGCTTAAAAGCTCACAATAATCATATTACAATGTCATATTGCTTGTATCCAGACTAAAAAAAATATGATTTTGTTTAGTCCGTCTGTTAGATTATCGAAAAATATTGGATACGTGTTTTTTGTTTTATCAAATTAATAAAAAATAACGAAAATAAAACGTGTCAAAGATCATGAGTGGGGTTTGTGACGTCACTTTCTGGTAAAAAATATACCAAACTCTGATGTCACACGACTTTCTCGTCTAATACTTTTTGGAAATCTATGTATCTAACGGACGAATAAGATTTTTTTTTGTTTAAAAATGACAATAATTTTTTTCTTTTAAGTTACACCTCCGCATAGCCCTTTGGAGGTTACTATTTGTTATATTAAACACAATAAAAAGTTTCCTATTCTGAGGTAAGCTGTCAATAGGGTAGTTAACTAAAAAAATCGAATTAGTCCGTCAGATTTCCAAAAAAATATTGGACACGTATTTTTACTTTTTTCACGTAAACAAACAATGAAGACAGTGTTTTAAAAACTCGTGTGACGTCATATTCTAAGACATTAGTATGACCTGTCGAGGCTGCGGGTTGTCCGTAAGGGATACCGCGGCCTCGACATGAAGGGCGAAGAAGGAACATGGGTGGTTTTTAGTCAGTAGAAGTCTGACACTCCCTTTCGCTCTGCCCAAGAGCGGGAGGGGTTATTTGATGATTTCCCACCCCCCCAAAAAAAAAAAAAAGACATTAATATGACATTTTTTACCGGTGAGTGACATCACAAGCCCCACTCAAATCTTTGACGCGTTTTATCTTCGTCATTTTTTAATGATTTGATAAAATTAAAAATACGTATCCAATTTTTTTCGATAATCTAACAGACGGAGTCATTAGAATCATATTTTTTTAGTCAGAAAACATCTCTATTACCAGTAGTAGTTGAAGTCATGATGAAAGAGGAAATCACTGATAGCCTTAATGAGGACTAGCATGTTTTTCTGATTACGAGCCATGAGTTCATGACTTATCTACAAAGTTCAGGATGCTATCATCACAAGTCTGTTCTCCGGCAGTCTGTGGAACGTGTGCAACGCATCCCACTCCCACATCTGCTCCGTGGCAGTGCCGGTGTTGCTGCACTGTGTGACCCTGGCGGGAGGAGCAGACGTGTTCTGTAACCTCATCCGCGACCAGTTCCATCATCACGACTACCATGTGCGTTTCACTGCGGTGGAGCGAGTCAGCATTATCATAAGGTACGTGGCTCGGGTCTTTAGGAGAACTTATTCATTGACTAGTTAGTATTAGGTACCTACTATATACTTCAAAAGCCTACCACTACTAGACATATTTATTTATTATTTTGTTTTTAATTCTTTATTTTTTATTATACTAAAACTATTTTTTTTTAAGTCAAACTCAAGACAAAATCTTGCTTCAGGGACACATAACGAAATTAAGAATTAAAATAAAACCGTTAATATTCAAATTCAAACCTAACTAGCATAAACAAAACCAAAAGTAAGTCGAAGTGGATAAATGTTTTTCTGTTTCACGAGACATTTTTTTTCAAACAGTCATGAGCGTTTATATCGTATATCGATTTTAACTTTAAGATTATGGTCTATTACATATTATAGTTTAGGTTACAAAATGCTATATTCAAATCAACTTAAAACAAGCTTAAACACAAAAGTTACTGCTTTTATACATATACGAATACGTATAAAAGCAGTAACTGCCTGAGACTGTACTTGAAGGAACTATACGCCACCCGCTAACAATACCACGCGGGTTAAATATGACAACTTTTCAAAGTAAGTAAGCAAAACAATGATATCTTTTAAGAAATACTTTCGAGATGTGTGTTGGACATATGGATTTTCCCAATTGTCTTTTACGCGAGTTCTTGGTTATAACACTACAGTGTGTTCCTATTTTAATTTTGATACCATCCTGCCGCACTCAGAGACGTTTAATGATTACTTAAGCCGACATTTAGTAGAGGTTTTGTATGTCAAAGCTTAAGTAATCGTTAAACATCTTTGAGTACGGCAGTTAGTTCTGATTTAGTGAGATCCTGTAAATGGCGGGCTTAAATGCTCTTTAAACAGTTTCCTATTCTGAGGTAGCCTGTCATGATGAAAGAGCGTATCACTGATGTCTCAATGACGACTTTTTGATGATGTTCATCTGATTATGAGTCATGGTTTCATGACTTATCCACAACGTGCAGACAATAGGGTAGCTCATTTAACAGTAGATAAACACCTCATCTTCTTCAAGGTTCATGGATGGTTCTCCAACGAAGACCAGCCTGCCGCTGCAGACAGCTTTGGCCACTGCCTTCTGTTACCTGATCTCCAGCATGGATGATATCAACGTCTACGTGGCACAGAGAGCCACCCTGTACATCGGGACTATACACGATAACGCTGTTGATGTAAGTCTTATTCATTTATTTACTGTTGTTCATGATTTGTGTCATGATGTGATAATATTTTTGAGTTATAATTTTATTTTTACACCAGCTCATTTCATATTAAGCTTGAGACAAATAGCAAACGCTCCAAATTGTTTCGTATTTCAGCATCGACTTTCTTCAGGATTTACTCAAGGAAAAATTTTCGGTAGATGGTTGAAAAGTCAAGTATTCTAACTGTTAACATTTCTTGTATGAGCTTTACATCCATTGTTGCCTCGGATAACATTCTTCAAGCTCGTTTTGATCCAGGATCTTGGTATTCCTGTACTTTATGATCAAAATCCAAATCGGCAACAATATTACCGCAATGGGCATGATGTAATTATTGTCACCCGTGGTTATATTGTTGACGTACAGTGTCTAGCCACAGACAACCGAAGGAAAAAAAAACTACCATCAACATATTTTAAGAAAAGTGTGCTAGTGAAATCTTGTATTATTTTATTTCACTCTGTATTTTTCTTCACTTTTACAGCTTTTTGGTGACACTCAGTTTGTAACCCTTGTATATGACGCGTTAAATTGTTAAAACGCAGAATATTTCAAGGGTTATGATTTGTGCGTCTTTTTCAACATGTGCATCACCAACATTTTCTGAAAAAATCTAGGTTCTTTTTTAAAAATAATTTGAAAAATTCAAACACCAGTTTATTATGTCTTTTTTTTTTAAATTACTGTCTTTTTCTTCACTTTTCCTCGGCGCAATATCGTGAACATTTGTGGTAGTCACATAAACATTGCTATGATATATTTTTATTAAATGTGTTTAAAACGTTTTTAACGCTGTATTTTGTTATTTTTTTTTTCTTTTCTTGCATTTTGTAATTGAACAGTTTGTAAGTGACGTCGATCCTGTTGCGATAACTTGTGTCATTTTAATTCACTTCGTATATTTCTGAACATCACTTTTAAACATTCACAGATCGGCGGGTGACACTTAAATAGCTGTTGACGTCGTAACTTTTGTGCTTTTTTTTTATTGTAAAGACTGAGGTTATAGCGTTGGCAACTATTTCTGTGTCTTTTTCAAAATCATCATCATCGCCTCATTCTTCACCAACATGATCATCATTCATTTTATTATTGTATTTTATTTCATCATTTACAGGGCTCGTGGTTCAATAATAACTGCCTTTTGAGTCGATCTTTAGGTTAAGCCGCGCTTGCCTTGGTTGGTCTGTGGATGGGTGACCGCCCATTACATACCGAGTTTCCTCCGTGCCTCGGAAAGCACGTTAAACTGTTGGTCCCGGCTGCCATATATAGATCTTTAGCAGTCGTTATAGGTAGTCAGTGACCTGAAAGTCTGACAACCAAGTCTTACCAAAAGGTATCGTATTACCCAGTATTAACTGGGTTGTGGAGGTCAGATCATCAGGTAGTCGCTCCATGTAAAACACTTGTACTCAGCTGTATCCGGTTAGATTTGAAGCCGACCCCAACGCAGTTGGGAAAAGGCTAGGCAGATGATGATGATGATGACAGGGTTAGTTTTCAATGACCGGCCAATTTTTCAGAGATAGTTCAGAATCGATAATACTTTCCATATAATAAAAAATCCGTTTTCATTCCTGTCCACCACTAAAAAGCAAACGTGTGGCTGTGGATATTACAACAGCACAATAGGGATGACGACTGACTATAAAAATATGACTCTGTTTAGTCCGTAGATACGTGTTTTTTGTTTTATCAAATTAATAAATAAATGTTGACGAAGATAAAACGCGTCAAAGATCATGAGTTGGGGCTTGTGACGTCACTTTTAGGTATAAAATGCACTGAAATGTGACGTCACACGAGTTTTTGAAGCACAGTATCGTCTTATTTTTTTTTAAATCTATCTGACGGACTAATTAGATTTTTTTTGTCGTCTACAGTATTGAGTTCAACAAGCAGTTACAGCAAACACATACATTTGGCGGTAAACACACGCACACAAGTATATTGATTGCCACTACTATTGCCTGCTCAACCCCACAAGACATTTTCAAATGAATGCTATTATTCAATTTTATTCGACAATAATATTTAAAATGCGCCTTCGATTTGATATCTAGATCTAATAATAATTTAAAATTTTGGCTGGTCATTGAAAGCTAATGCTATATACCGAGATTTGTATTTTTCGGACGATAATTATAGAAACATTCGTTGTAATATTTTAACTTCTTTTATTTTTAGTGAAATTAAATAATTTTCACCAGTTTTCACTAGTGACACAGATTTTACTGCATTGTTACCCTTAATCACTGTGTATATGAACAGCAGGCAAGTGATCGTCACGTCGTTGGTGACACTAAGGTGGACACCTGCTCGGTATCTCGGTAAAGTACTGTCGAGAGATATCGTGAGCGTGTCCACTTTGGTGTTATTTACACCAAAAACATCACATCACAAACATCACCGAAAATCTCCAACATCATCTTCCATCATCATACTTTTTTTTGTAAACTGCTAAGATATTCACATTTCAAAGGGAGCCCCCCTTAGAAACGTGAATATCTTAGCTATATTACCGGAATAGGACACAGAATGTTGTATAATTTTTTTTTTTTTCTCTCTTTAGCCTACCCTGTTGTATAATATAACCTTATTTTATACAAAAATTGATTGTAGTAGGTACATGTAACAGATTTCACAAATTATATCCGGTGACATTGTTCATAAACTATTGTCATTTTAATTCATCTTTTAATTTCGTCATGTTTTTTGTTTTATATTGTTTTTAAGTCAGCCGTATTCATCGGGTAAGTATTCATTTTTATATTTATTCGTGTGTCTGTCTGTCTGTCTGCCCGACCATTCCGCCCCCCCCCCCCTTATCTCCGAAACTACTGAGCCAAAAATTCTGAAAAAAATACAGAAATTAGTTCAATACAATATATTACAGGAAAACGTATAAGAAGTGCTAAAATAACATGGAAAATCTCTCAATATCTACTACAATGGTACGGAATCCTTCATGTGCAAGTGCGACTTGCACTTGGCCAGTTTTTTTTAAATTCTCTAATTCATTTTGTCATTTAATTTCATCATTCGATCATTTCATTCCATTTTAATATTTTACCAGAATGCTGGTGATTCTCTAATTTGCCACCTACCTGACCTCTGACGTTGTCTTTTTTGTAAAGAACTTGTAACTCCATGTATCATATTTATACCTTGAAACTTTAGTCTGGATTTTTGTTCCCAGTTACTCTTGTACTGTCTGGAAACCCAGTTCGATCTGGTAATTGTAGACCGGCCCATGATTCTGCAGTCCATCTACCAGCTCCACAACACGCTGAGTGACCGCAAGATCCTAACCTGGGAGTTCTTCCTCAACAGATTTGAAGCTCTGTTCTTGGAGGCGCAGATTAACTCCAATAAGACTATTGATTTTTCTAACTTGAGAGGTTAGTTGATTTCTTATGGACCATATGTTGATGCATGTTGGTCTTTGTAAGTTGGTGTCCTACATGTGCCAATATTGGTCTTGGTGTTAAATGTTTGGGTATTTTTATTTGTCAGCTTTTTTTTGTATCTCTATCAGGAACTTGTTTTTGTTAACGGGCCATTTTATTTTGTTTTGTTGAGTTTTTGGAGTGCAGTTCAAAGTACCGCTACTAAAAGGGATTTTTTCACCATCCGTACTTGTACTTCAGAGGCACTCACACACCCACAGCTTTAACTTTTTATTAAAATACTTGAAATTTACTATTACAACCTACCTGCCTTCATCATCATACTTCCCATGACAGTTCTTTCGATCCAGGTCTATTATAGACCACCGCTCCAGTCCATCCCGCTGTCTTCTACTCAACATCTATCTAACCATATCTCCTCGTCTGCCCAGAACTGGTGAGCAGTGAGACAAGTTCAGAGTGGTTCCTGTACAAAGTCCGCCGAGCACACGAAGCTCTCAGCGTGTCTGCGCGGGACACCAACGTGAACACTTTGAGCGCATCCTTCGGTACCAAGTGGCCGTACAAGAGGACCATCTCTGCGCCCGCCACCATGCCGCCACATCCTGACACCAGGCATGGTAAGTGTTGATGATAGTATGTTCTTGTGATTATGGTCTGCCAACGTGGGGTCTCGCTTGGCCACGAGCTTTAAAACTTTTATATTTATTTTTCGTTTAACAGCAGCAACCCATGTTATTGGTTTCTATCCGTTTGTGTACTGATGTCATTTCTACCCTGTATGATTTTACTATGTGTTTTTTTTATGAAATGTGTATGTAGACATTTGGAAAATCGGCTGCTGCTGAATTTATTGACAATCTTATGGAGTTCAAACACATCGCGAAAAAAGCAAAAGTTACTTCAAACTGAGAGAGAGTTTTGCGGTTTACCCTGGCACTTTCGCCTTTATAGAAGTTGGAAGGTCCACTGGTGTTGGTCGTACTCTGTGGAGCCCAAAGTTTTGTTACAACGTTCAAATGTGTGTCGTCAATAATGTCATGTCGGTCTAAGGGCAAACGGGGCCTCAATGGCTATCTCATTAAGCCTCTGTTGCATCAGGTTTTGGCAAGAAACGGGCAAGAAGGCAAAGATGAGAGGAAGAGAGCGTTGTAGCGAAATGTGACACAGTGAGACAAACACATCCATGTCACGAGCCGTGTCCTACGGCTGTCATCTATAAAACTCCACCTGCATAATGACTGCCGAAAAACCTGAGATACTGACATCATCATCTGCCTAGCCTTTTCCCAACTATGTTAGGGTCGGCTTCCAGTCTAACCAGATGCAGCTGAATACCAGTATTTTACATGAAGCGACTGCCTATCTGACTTCCACAACCCAATTAGTACTGGGTAATACGCTTTGGTAAGACTGGTTGTCAGATTTTCAGGTCACTGACTACCTGTAACGGCTGCCAAAGATCAACAGCCGGCAGCCGGGACCAACAGCTTAACGTGCTTTCCGAGGCACGGAGGAAACTCGATATGTCGGGCGGTCACCCATCCACAGACCGACCTAGGCAAGCACAGCTTTACCTAAAGATCGACCCGAGTGGCAGTTCTTATTAAGCCACGAGCTACTGAGATACTGACATACGAGAAACAATTGCTAAACTGGCAACGGGCGGGGTACAATGCTCGTAGAACTGATGCCCGATAGGAACGAAGAGTTCTTCGGTGGCGAGCGCGTACTGGAAGTAGCTTTAGTAGATTCTACAAGAGGATGGCGGTGAAGGGTGCGAGAACCGCTGGATAAGGGATCTTAGAGTAGGAAGTATATGTCGAGCAGGGAGTGAAATAAATAAGAAGAAGTAACAGAATAACTATTATTGATGAGGCGAGAGAGTACAACGTCGGAGATAGTAGGGCTATTTACGACTTTGGACTGTCTCATCTCGTTAATAAACCATAGTTATTTTATTCCAGTTTGGGATAACTTTACTCCGCATTTGTACGCAAAGTTTGCGTTTTGCAAGTTTCTAAATTTGTCATGGTATATTTTGATCGTATTGGACATGAATATTTAGAATTATGTTTTAGGTTTTGGGTACCTACCTGTTTATACATGATATTTTATGATGTGGTGTAAAAAAATGTTAAAATTAAATGGTGGCCTACAAAGGATGTTACTGCTAGCTACTACATCATCATTCTTATCATTCACTTGCTCTTATCCCAATTGACTAATAATAAACTATAATTACTACTATTTGACTACTGTTAAAAATTCACGAAAATGTTATGTTATTTCAAAGAACTAACTGAAATAACACGATGTGTGAAATTTAAAGTTCCCACTGCAGGGACTCAGAACTCCTCTTTAGGAGAGAGATGATCCACCACGCGTGCCCAGTGCGGGTTGGTAGATGTCACATGTCTTCGAATTTTTCGGTTCTAACACATGCCGGTTGCCTCTCGATTTTCCTTCACCATGCACCGTTTTGAGAGCAGCGGTGATGAAATAAATTACACAAAGTAATACGCCTGCGTAGGTTCAAACCACTGTGTATTTGCATGCATAATTTGGTAGACGGAATATGAAGAACTAATGTGTTTTAAAAAATACCATACTTCAGGCAAATTAATGGATCTAACTCAGGGCCGCCACTACTGGGCTACCGCTGCTCTTCTCAATATACAATGACTAAATAAGTGTTTTGTTCCCACAGAACGCGAGAAGGTGTACTCCCGTCAATACTCGGCGCCATTACTGAAACGCAAGACGTCTCGCTTCGGGCTGGGACAGCTGTTAGCGGCGCCACAACCGATGGGCACTGCGCAGAGGAACAACAACACACACGGTGACTTCTGTATAGTATTGTTTTTGTGTTTTTGTCTTCTCAACTGATTAACTTCACTGTTATCCTTTTTTAAAGGAATATCTTCTCTTAACTGAGTAGGTGTTTGTTCCAAACTAAGTATATTTTCTTAACGGAATTTATCCTTTTCTACCTGAGTGACCGTTTTTATAATAATAGGTTAACTGAAAATCCACAACTATATATTTTTCCTTAACTGAGAGACCCTCTTTAAGTAATGTCTTTATCTTTTTTAGCTGAGAATCTTTTACTTACAGCGGCAGCGTCCAAGTAACCGTTACTCCATCTAACAAAATGTAACCTTCGCAGACGGTTTCCACTCTCTGTCCGGACGTTCAGAAGACACGCTGAACACGATCCTGCCCAAAGCTGTAGATCTTGAGGAGGCAGACAGAGAGACCACTAACTTACTGGTGTTTCTGCTTATGCAGTTCCTGTCAAGGTAAATATTTGCACACAAATGTTTTTAACCGACTTCAAAAAAGGAGGAGGTTATAAACCACTAATGTACTTATTAAATAGATAATGAACTCGTTTATAGTTTGACCAGAATTTTGTTTATTTTGGTGAAAATTGATATTTAGCGGTGAAATTGTAACTGGAAAATGAAAATTGTAATCATTTCATGACGTTTTTTTTCATGTCGAGTCTGTATAAGATTGAAAAAAATAAGTTCATTACAATGAACTTAAACATATCTGGCGAAAATGGATGGTAAGCCTCTCTAACCTTACCATTCTCTGCCTAACCGGCGTGGTGTTAGGTGAAATAAATAAGAGACTTACTAAAACACACACTCCGTTATATTATTCCTATTACATTACAGTATATAATTATGTATATATATTTTTTTTTTTTTCGGGGGTTGTGAAATCATCAAATGACGACACGGTTGGCGCAGTGGCTGAGCGATTGGACTGCTGCGCTGCGTGTCGCGGGTTCGATCCCCGCACGGAACAAATATTTGTATGGCCTGCAGATAGTTGTTTCGGGTCTGGGTATTTGTGTATGTGAGTTTATGTGTTTGTAAACGCACCCACGATACAGGAGAAATTCCTAGTGTGGGGCAAGGTTTTAAAAAAAAAAAAAAAAAAACCCCTCCCGCTCTTGGGCAGAGCGAAAGGTAGTGTCAGACTTCTACTGACTAAAAACCACCCATGCTCCTTCTTAGCCCTTCATGTCGAGGCCGCGGTATCTCTTGCAAACAATCCGCAGCCCCGACGGGATTACAGATATACATAAAGCAAATATTGGTTTTCAAAAGTAGGTAGTAGTTAGTTAGCATAATCTTCAAATATATTCTAAACTGCTATTCCTTTCAGGTCAGACCAAGCTCATCCAATGGAAGACAAGCAGTCATCAAAAACCCAAGAACTAGTACTGAAGCATCTGTTCCTGCTACTCGGCTACAATTGTGTGGAGAAGTACTTCCATATTTCACCATTTACATTAAGGTAAGTGACGTCAAAGAAGCCTATAATGGCCTAGAATCGAGAAAACAATTCATGTGAATGTGAACAAATATCTGTTTTCGAAAAACTATTGTAAAACCCCTTCAAAAACTTCAGTTTGCGCTAGAGCTTTAAACATTTTTCAATTGTACTTTTTATTCTGAAATTAACTAGATTTACGCAAGCATCACTTTAAATGTAAACAAGAATTTAAATACGACTGCTGTGCATGAGGTTCCGGGTTCAATTCTCAGGTCAGGCACAGTGATATTGGGTTTTCCCATCTGGAATTTAAAAAACGGAAAAAAAAATTCTCAGTAGCAGCCACGGAGTCTGGATTTGTACCCGGTTGTCGGTTGATGGCAATTGGCTTACCCCCTATTATATGGGACTTAAATATAACTAGCGAAATGTGGGTGTACTATTAAGTACACCTCTTCTTAACCCTGTTGGGCTTACAGGCGTGATGTTATGTAAGAATTTAAATAGGCTGCAATAGGGTAGTTAACTAAAAATATCTAATTAGTCGGTCAGATAGATTTCCAAAAATATTGGACACGTATTTTTTCTTTTTTCACGTAAACAAACAATGACGTCATATTCTAAGACATCTAGTATGACATTTTTTACCGATGAGTGACGTCACGGTCCCCCACTCAAATCTTTGACGCGTTTTATCTTCGTCAATTTTTATTTGATAAAACAAAAAATACGTATCCAATATTTTTCGATAATCTAACAGACGGAATTCTAATTAGAATCATATTTGTTTAAGTCAGTAAACATCCCTATCATTCAGGTGAAACAGGTATATGACATATATTTCTCTCTCTTTCTCCATTTAGGCAATCGTCGATCTTCAACGCGTTCATGGCGAACTTGCCCCAAGTGCTGGATCAGAACCACGTGATGGGTGCCAGTATTGCTGAGCCTACCTTACTCTTGCTACAGGTACGTGGGTACACTCCAATGACATGTTTCGTTAATAGGGGGACTGGTAATAAATGTCTGATTTATGTTCGCTTAACCGGTCAAAATGTACAGCTGATTTTTTTTCACTTGTTTTTATTATCACGAGTACAATCACGTGTTTAAGGCGTGGATATACGTGAATTGGCCTTTTTTAGGATACATTAGAACCTTTTTTTCCGCAACCATCACCGGATTTTTTTTCAAAAAAATATATATTAATCTACACAATCTAGAGCATGTCCTCTTTACATTAAAAATAAAAATTAAGCATCATAAATAAAAATATACAAAGTTGCCTCTGTTTTTGTAACTAACTACGATTTTTATCCTAAACTATCAATCGTAGGATCTTTTTATTGCTATCAATATATTAAACTAGGTGTTGCCAGCGGCTTCGCTCGCTACAACTCGAAAATTATCCCACGGGAAAATAAAATCAGGATAAAAACTATTCTATGTGTTAATCCAGGTTATATCCAAATATGTTCATTCGTTTTTAAGTGAAAGAGTAACAAACATACACACTCACACACAAACTTTCGCCTTTATAATAATAAATAAATAATAATAATAATCACATCACACATCACTACATAGTATAAAACAAAGTCGCTTTCTCTGTCCCTATATCCCTATGTATGCTTAAATCTTTAAAACTACGCAACGGATTATGAAGCGGTTTTAAATAATAAAAATTAGTGTGAAGCGTGATAAAGTCATGCCGAGGGGACCTTCGGCTTATTTTTGCCAATAACTTTCTTAATTGTTTACATAGATTTTTTTACGTAATCGCTACTCGCAAATCGCGTAGTACTCGCGTTGTGCGGGAGGGTGAATTGTCAGTGGCGTATATCCAGCTCTTAAGTATCGGTCACTAATTACCAGTTACCATAAGGTTTACGTTCAATACGTCTAACCAAAAATATCCAAGCAAATAAAACACTGATTACAGTAATTTTATTTTGACCTAAAATTTTGGGGAACCAACAATAGGGTAGTTAACAAAAAAAATGTAATTAGTCCGTCAGATAGATTTCCAAAAAATATTGGACTTGTATTTTTTATTTTTTCACGTAAACAAACTATGAAGACGATACAGTGCTTTGAAAACTCGTGTGACGTCATATTCTAAGACATTAGTAGGAATGACATTATTTACCAGTGAGTGACGTCACAACCCACCACTCAAATCTTTGACGCGTTTTATCTTCGTAATTTTTTATTGATTTGATAAAACAAAAAATACGGATCCAATATTTTTCGATAATCTAACAGACGGACTAATTAGAATCATATTTTTTTTAAATCAGTAAACGTCCCTATTTTGTGTATTTTCGTTAGCGGATTATTTTTCTCATAAGTATCGAATGTGCTTTTCTTAGATTTTTTTACGTTGATGCTCTCAATGGTGTCTAAAATTTTCTTTATTTTTTGTTATTTTAATGTAGGCTATCTACAATACGTCGGACCAACGTTAAAGGCGCTTACTTCAGAATCATTGATCTTAGTTCTATCAAAATCGGGTTCCCAATTATGTATACTGATATTGGTTATACTTAGGGGTCTCGGTTTGGATATAACTGAGTTCATGATACCATCACGACGTGGCCTGCACTGCAACCCCATTGGTATAAAAGGTGTAAACATGGTGTACACGGAACCTTCAGGAAGCCGACAACCAAGCATTCTATACATCAAACTAAGTATCTCCACGCAAAAAGTTTTGATGTGAGACGACTTTTTTTTGGGGTGTAATATCACGGTTTACGGCAGGACTCGATGTAACGCACTCTAAACATTGTGCTTATGGATGCATTAAATATTAAAGCACACAACAGTATTTAAAAAAAAACCTATGCTAAAGTAATTTCCCCTCCAAGATCAAAATTCTAACTGAATACAAATGACATTAGTTATCGAGAAGCTTAAGTAAATTCTGTTACAAGTTGTAGAAAACTTCTTCTTATTCATAGTCATAGTCATCATTTATTGCATACATGTAGTTCCCAGGTTGTTACAGGTAGGTATATAGGTTTCATACATGAACCCTGCTAGGGCACAGCAATATACAAAGTTTATTACAGTGCTACAGTGTCACATAATAACCAAACTTTAACGAAAATATCAATTTTAACATGTTCATCATAATATGTCCACCATTTGTTATTTAAATAGGTACTTAACTGTCATGAAATAATAAGGATACAATTAGATATTCAACATGTCCATTCATAAATTAGAAAAATATAAAAAAAAAAATGAATTAAAACAAGTAGCGATAATAATAATAATCAAGATCAAAAATAAAATAACATAGGTAGAAATAGCCAAATTTATAGGTGTTGTGTGTATTGTGTACAGGTATGAATATGAATGTCAAATGAATGTCAATTTACTTGTCGTCAAAAAATTCCTTTAGATTGTAATAGGATTTTAATATAAGAAATTTTTGGAGCCCGTTTTTAAATTTGTTTTCGTACTCTAAGTCCTTAATTGAATTTGGAAGTTTATTATATATTTTCACGCATATGGCTAAAGGTCCTGAATGAGACATAGTTAGCTTTGAGCTCGGTAAGGCCAATTCATTTTTGTTTTGGCGTCTTACACTGCGTTGTTGTGGGCGAAGGTCCTTAGTGAGTGGAAACAGTGACTGGTGTTTTCTTACGAATTTACTAACTTCTAAAATGTAGATACCAGTTAGTGTAAGGATATTGTATTTTACAAAGAATGGCTTGCAGCTTTCTGGGGCCGTATTTTTGAATCACTCGAAGTGAATCTTAAATTCATGCACGAAAGCAAAACGTATACGAAATGAATTTCGATTGCTCCAAATTTTACGTATTTTTGAAGTAATAGAAATTAGTGTTGCCCTAAAACTCGAATCTTATAACATTTTTCATTTCACGCAGAAAAATAAAAACCGGAAAGCCATAACTCGTTAATTTTAAAAACCGGTAATGAGTTACGGTGGAACGGAACGTAAATTAAAAAGTTATAATGTCATTGTCTGACGTCTGTCATTGGGATTTCGATATTTTTTTCTCTAGTATTTACATATTTTTTTCTGTCGCTGATGTAATTCATCAGGATATACTCCTCGAGGCTAACCATCGCGAAAGGCGAAAGAAAACACTCATTTATAGGTTAGATAAAGTCAACGTAACGTATCTGTCAACAAATCTTCACTTGTCAGTGTCATGTCATTCTCATTTCTACTGGTAGAATATCGGAAACGAGTGGGTCGGACCACTCGTTGCAAAATTCACGGGTATGAATATTCAAAAATAGCGATTTTAGGGATTCTCATACGAATTCTGCGATTTCGTACACGATTTGGAATTCTATTAATTCAAAAATACGGCCCCTGTGCTATCTATATTGGCAAGAAGATTCATGCTATTCATCACACTAATATTATAAAGGCGAAAGTTTGTGAGTGTGTATGTTAGTTACTCTTTCATGCAAAAACTACTGAACGGATTTGGATAAAATTTGGAACACAGATCATACTTTATAAACTTTTTTTTTTTTGGCGGGTGGAAAATCCCTCCCGCTCCTGGGGAGAGCGAAAGGGAGTGTCAGACTTCTACTGACTAAAAACCACCCATGTTCCTTCTTAGCCCTTAATGTCGAAGCCGCGGTATCTCTTGCGAACAACCCGCAGCCTCGACGGATACTTTATAACCTGGATTAACTAACACATAGGATAGTTTTTATCCCGAATTTATCTTCCCGTGGGATAATTTTCGAGTTGTAGCGGGTGAAGCCGCTGGCAACAGCTAGTTCATCATAAATATGCAAGTAGGTACCTGAGATGATCACACAGACCACACAGAAGTGGCTGGACTAGTTAAACATAGTTCTCAAACAGAACAGACGTTCGTGAATTAATCTGTCTGTAATATGATGTAACTTGTAATATGAATTTTGTATCTTACCTGGGGGTCTAAAATAACCATTTCAGCAGTTCATAAGAAAAGAAAACTAAAATAATTAAGTTCGCTTTACCCAATGTTAGAAATCTAGGTCCCAATATTATCCTCGCCAATCAAGAGCTGGAAACTGCCGACTCTGCTGTATTTCTGGGCATAACAGTAGATTCAAAATTACAATGGGGTTTACACATATCAAGCCTAGCGGGAAGGCTAAGTTCGGCCGCATACGCCGTCAGAAAAGTAAGACAATTCACTGACGTTGATACAGCACGGTTAGTCTACTTTAGTTATTTTCACAGCGTTATGTCCTACGGTATTCTGCTGTGGGGCAAAGCTGCTGATATTCAAAATATATTTGTTCTGCAGAAGCGAGCGGTTCGTGCAATTTATCAGCTGGGTGCCCGAGTTTCTCTTAGAGATATTTTTAAAGAGATTGGTATTCTCACGGTTGCTTCTCAGTTCATCTTTGCCAACATTTTATATATTAGACAAAATATTCACCTGTACACTAAAAACAGTGATATTCACAATTTTAACACTAGAAATAAGCATAAACTACGCGCTCCTTTTCACCGGCTTCACAAAGTTCATAATTCATTCGTAGGGCTCGGTATAACATTTTATAACAAATTGCCATCTTCTTTTCTAGACTTGCCATTTAATGCATTTAAAGCCAAAGTAAAATCTAATCTTTGTTTCAAAGCTTACTATTCCATTAACGACTACTTAAATGATAGGAATAGTTGGTCGCTGAGTTGAACACAAGACAATGTTTGTTTGTTTGTTATTTATGTTCTTTCTCCAAAATTAGTTTACTGACATGTTATGTCTTTTTTATGTTTTTATTATTATATACATTTTTATTTTTGACTTGTGTCTGTAATCAATCGTAATATTAAGTTACACCTTTCTATTGTATCGAGTCTGGTTCTTCTAACCAAACAGACAGATGTGTTGCTGGGGAGTTTGTTCCGCCACTTCTTCTTTCCAGCAAAAAACACTAGGAAGTGTCGAAGGGTGGGCGTTTTGGGGGACTGTCACTTGTAAATGAGTAAAGTAAAGTAAAGTAAATTTTGACGTTCGAAAAGTGCTGATTATCAGCCTAGTTTGAATAAATGACTTTTGATTTTGATTTTGATTTTGATTTCATAATACGATTCAGAATTCCGATTTGACGGCACGGTTGGCGCAGTGGCTCAAGCAATGGACTGCTACGCTGCGTGTCGCGGGTTCAATCCCCGCACGGAACAAATATTTGAATGACCTACAGACAGTTGTTCCGGGTCTAGGTATTTGTGTATGTGAGTTTAAATGTTTGTGAACGCACCCACGATACAGTAGAAATTCCTAGTGCGGGGCAACGTTTTAAAAATAAATGAATAGCGTTAAAATGCGTAAAATTGACCTTTCGTGATAGTGACTGCGTCTGTGACCATTTTACGCCACTTTGTATGTGTGTGTCCCCTGTAACTAACACAACATCTTGATCATTCACATTCAACTATTTGCTATGGATGTTACAAGGATGCTAGTGTGTGTAGTACTGTTGCGGGGCAGGCAGCAGTGCGTGCAGTGCAGCCAGCACGCACTCGCTGGTCGCGCTGGAGCCGCACGTGAGGAGACACTGGCTCATGGCGCTACTCGTGGTGCTGTATAAGGTAAGTGTGCCATCTTCTGCCATGTTGTTGTAAACTTAGCTCTTTGTTTAACCCAAAACCACTTAAGAGGTAAATAGTATGGCGTCGGGGCCACGTGATGGCTTCTGGCCACCGTAGGCGCGGGCGGAGTTATTTGATGATTTCCCACCCTCCAAAAAAAGGGGTATATAGTATTTATCATTAATTTATAATGGACAACTGGTTCGTGATGGCACAGTGGCACACAATTCCTGATGGCACAAGTGTGATTTGTCAAACTTAAATCATTTTGCCTAAAAGACTTACTGGGACAGTGACCTTCTGATAAAAGTATCTAAAATTTCTGTGTCCGGTTGATAAAAATAAGCTCGCTGGGTTCGCTCCCTATTACATTGGACTTAAACATAATAGGCGAAATGTAGGTTTACTATATTGATACACGTCTGCCTAACCTTTCGGGGACTACAGTTGTCATGTCCTGTCATGTTAAATCTCTTCGGCTATCCTCTTACATATTGTTGATTTATGTATGCACTAAAAAACACCTCCTATCTGGCTTCTGGCTAACAAAAAACTAAGAACGATTCAAGTTTTATTTTCCATCTTTTGATTCCTCGTCTCAAAACCCTCAATATCTCCAGTACCACTACGGCACGGGCAGCGTGTGTGCGATGGTGCAGTCGCTGGTGCGAGTGGTACTGAACACGGTGGAGGCGCAGTACCACCAGTGTAAACGCATCCCGCCCATGATTGTCATGCCGCACACGGTTAGAGCAAGAGGTAAGTCTATTCATGATTATTTTGTAACTAACTGACCCACTTTGTCTCCGACACATATTATAGCTCTTAGCTTAGCTTAGACCCCAAATTAAACATTTTTACGAAATTTTACATGCTAATACAGATTTATATACCTTGTGGAAAATCATCAAATGACCCCTCCCGCTCTTGGGCAGAGCGAAAGGGAGTGTCAGACTTCTACTGACTAAAAACCACCCATGTTCCTTCTTAACCCCGCGGTATCTCTTGCGAACACCCGCAGCCCCGACGGGCAGATTTATATACCTTTGCTCAAATATGGGACACGTGCCTTCTCTCAGTGTGATGGAGGGAACTGTAATCTATTACGCAGGTCCAGTGCGGTTGCCTCATGAAATTTTCCTTAACCGTTTTGAGAGCTATGTGCACTAAGTGCCTGCTTGGGTTCAAACCTACAGCTCATAAGTGGGAACTGCTCAATCTTAAATTCATTTATTTATTGAGAGCTTAAAGCGTTGCGTCTACAAGTATAAAATAAGCACAGGGCCTTATATTTGAGAGAAAAATCATTTTATATTTCCTTGTCCAGTTAAAAAAAAGAAACAGTCCATAGGCATGAAACTACAACTAGAATACATTTACAGATCTAAGCCAGCCGTCGCTGAAGACAGAACACGAGCCGGCCCCTGGAGCGTCTTCCGAACGAGCAGCGACCAGCCCTCTGCCTCCGTCGGACAGGAACAAACCCAAACTGCATCACAAGTCGCCCGCACACATGCACACACACTGGGAGGAACCCGCGAAGTCTGCCAAGTAAGTGTTCTGTGTATGTATGTCTGTCACGAGTACCAATATGTAATACACTTATCAACGTTTAGAAGCAATTTTTACTCTTTTTATTGATTTCATTTTCATGTTGTTACTATTTAATATTTTTTGGAATCCTATCAGAAAGTAGGTCATATTTCAACGTTGCAATCGTTATTTCACGAGAAATTACTGTTTGAACGTTGCCAAGTGTATCCATATTATTGCTCCTGACTTTTAATCGGCAACGTTTGTGGTTGATCACTTTTTAACCTTATTATAGTCAACCACAAAAAGATGTAAACACTGTGTTGTGAATTATAGGTAACTCGAGGATTTTCGCCTGTATGAACCAAATTAACTGAAGAATATTAACGAGTTAACCGGGATTTAAAATTATAAAACGATAAACATATAAATAATCATAAACTTGGATAAAAGATTAAAAAAATCAATTTTAGTTCTTCACTTGCGGTCTACGTGGCTTAATAATAACGGCCACTCGGGTCGATCTTTAGGTTAAGCCGCGCTTGCCTAGGTTGGTCGGTGGATGGGTGACCGCCCATTACATACCGAGTTTCCTTCGTGCCTCGGAAAGCACGTTAAGCTGTTGGTTGCAATATATAGATCTTTGGCAATCCATAGAGGTAGTCAATGACCTGGAAGTCTGACTACCAGTCTTAGCAAAGGGTATCGTATTGCCCAGTATTAACTGGGTTGTTGAGGTCAGATAGGCAGTCGCTCCATGCAATATATTGTATTCAGCTGCATCCGGTTAGACTGGAAGCTGACCCCAACATAGTTGGGAATATGCTAGGTAGATGTTGACTTGCGGTTCCTTGTCCGTGTGAGCTAGGTGGCCCACGCTTATTTCCTAACCACGAATAACCGGCTATATTTTTGGTGTATCATTCGTCAGAACAGGTTGCCAAGTTGTTCTATGAATTATAATCGTAAGCATTTCATATCATGCATCACTGTTACATGGGACTTTTCCTGTTAACTTTGAGCGATCAAGGTCTTCTATCCGAATACCACCCAGAGGCCTTCCGCGGCTGAAAGCTACATAAGCTTCTTCTTCGTTGTCGTGTAATTGCACAAACCTCTAACTTCGCTTTACATGCCGTCGAGAAATATCGCTCAGGCATGCTGGTTTGAGGGAGAGAACCTCTCGTCCCAGCCGCCGCGGGAGGCGCTCCGGGCGTCGGGGGCCACGTGATGGCTTCCGGCCACCGTAGACGCGGGCCTGTGGACGGTGAGTGATGGGTAAGCTCGCCGTCCGTCCGTCTTATGACGACAACAGGCCGTGTCGACGGCGCGTTCGTGTTCCACGCGCGCCTCAAAGAGATGTCAGCAACATGGAAGGGGCCCGCAAGGGCCGACGCCTGTCGAGGCTGGATACCGAGGCCTCGACATGAAGGGCGAAGAAGGAACATGGGTGGTTTTTAGTCAGTAGAAGTCTGACACTCCCTTTCGCTCTGCCCAAGAGCGGTTGCTGTTGCATGCTGGTTTTGCTCACGATGTTTTCCTTCACCGGAAAAATTTAAAAATAAAATAATACGGACAAAAAAATAAAATAATTCGAACCCAATACGGGTTCGAATTCGGGATATTTGACTTGGCAGTCCAGCGGCAAATAGTCGAGACCCTAGATCACTAACTGCATGATGAACTGTGAAGCCTTGCATCTTTTGTACAGCAGATGCCCAACGCACCATCAACTCGGCAACATTCCTCTTTCAGCTGTACCATAGCTATATTTTGCGGGGAACTGATATGGAGGAAAGTGGAAATTATATTATTCCTACTCCTCCGCTATTCTTTTCTGATTAATTTCGTTGCGGGGTCCAAGACAGTTAAAATCGTTTCTCTGGGACTTCGTCGGGCTTCGTTGTCTCGGCGCTTCTTATGGTCGCCACTGTTGATTCTGGCTTTTAGGAGTTGCAGTGTGTGGGAATAGAGTGGTGGGATTATCCCAAAAAAAAATTACTTCCTACAAATTCGAAAGAAGGCTTGCTATGAAAAGCGAAGGTTGCTATAAAAGTTTAACATACAATATACCAATATCATATTCAAAGTGTCTCTCCTATAGACAACGTTATAGTGGTAGAGCCATGCTGTACTCGTAAGTACTAGTACTGGAGTACAGCGCGTAGTGGGCTGGCTCGTCCGGGGAAGTACCACGCTCTCACACCACACCGGCGGCCAGTAGCGACCCTGGGTTGCTGCTATTCGCGCGGTCAGTGACGAGTTCCGAGTGCCCAACCTCCCCTCGTATACACGGTGTTAGTCACATTGTGAGTCATGACACATACTTTTTTAACTCCCGACGCCGAAAAACGATGGGGTAAGTAATAAATAATATGACAACATACAAGATAATTATTAGTATTTAAATTAAAACTTTGTCATGTCGGGGGACCGCTCCATATTTAAGTACATTAGGTAATCCGAGTTTGTTCTAAGATAAATATGTAAGTAGGTATAAAGGGTGGTGCCGACGATACGACAATAACCTACCTAAATGTCTTTGCCAAATTCGTTCGTTACATTTTATTTCCACACGTTAATCGGTGCAAATTATTCTAAGGTTAGTAAACCAATATTTGTTTATAAATTGTATTGTATTTCGTAAACAGTTTTATACTACTTAGTTTTTAATTAAAAAAAAAAAAAAAAATTTGACAGGATTTATTCGATAGTTTAAAAATGTTCCTCTGAACTAGAATACCAGTGGTTTCATTTATTGTCATATTGTCGGCACCATCCTGTATAGTTTGATTGAGCGGTTAAGTTTTTATTTAAATAATTATATTATCTTGTATGTTGTCATATTATTTATTACTTTTTAAAGTTTGAGTTTTTTCGAGTCGGGGTTTTTTATATGGATTCAGTTAATGATTCTAGACCCACCAGTATTGATATTTCTCGTGTGTTGAAAAAAGTCGGTTTGGAGCAGCCGATTTGTTGTTTGATAATCGAGGAAAAGTTGCAATGCTGGTGGATTTTGCTAAAATCTTGAACTGACTTCATAGAAAAAGTTTGTGTCACGACTCATGATATTACACGCCGTGTATTTGGGGAGGGTAAAAAAAGGTTACAACGCATCAGCAACTTCTCTGTAGTTGGTGATGTATTTAAAAGCATCGGAGATCACTTGCCAAAGTGACCTCATGCTCTTTTACCTGTATTATCTTACACACTACTGTATAGAATCTGGTTCTTCTAACCTAACAGACAGATGTGTTGCTAGGGAGTTTGTTTCGCCACTTCTTAGTTCCAGCTAAAACGCTAGAAAGTGTCGAAGGGTAGGAGTTTTCGAACCCTGATAGAATCTGGTTCTTCTAACCTAACAGACGGATGTATATCTCGAAGGCTTTCGACATATATGGCACGCAAGTTTGTTGAGCAAACTTCCAGCATACGGCATTCCCGCTGACTTTTACTGCTGGATATCTGACTTCCTGAGTGAACGGTCGATCCGAGTGGTCATTGATGGCTGCTCTTCTGACCTTATGGCTAGCCATGCCGGAGTTCCTCAGGGGTCTGTTCTCTCCGCGACACTTTTCCGGCATCACATCAATGACCTCCTTGTTCCTGGTATTGTTGGGTACGCAGACGACAGCATCGTCATGGAGAGCTATACATCTAGCGCAAAAGCGAGCGGTGATGAAGTACGTTCATTGAGAGAGGCCATGGTAGAGCACACGAATTCAGCCTTAAGTCTTGTCTCCAAGTGGGGTGACGAGAATGTGGTTGATTTCAACGCCACCAAAACGCAAGTGTGTCTGTTCACCGCCAAAAGGAGTCCGTTTGATCTGGCCCCTACTTTCTGGAGTGCGTTTGTACAAGTTACTGACAGTCTCGAGCTTCTTGGCACGAAGTTGCGCGCGAATATGAACTTCGGCGCCTACATTGAGTCGAAAGCTCAAACTGCGACAAAAAAGCTGAGTATCCTAAACAAGGTTAAGCGGTACTTCAAGCCTGAACAGAACGGTTGGAACGGGATTCTTATGATTTATATTAATAATATAGTGGTACCAGAAATACATAATTCGTGAAAATTTTAACTGTTTAACTATCGCGGTTCTTGAGATACAGCCTGGTGATAGACATACGGACGGACAGACGGACGGACAGGCAGCGAAATCTTAGTAATAGGGTCCTGTTTTTACCCTTAGTGTACGGAATAATAAAAATAGGTGTGGTAGTACTATATTTTCTGAACTGAGGATTCATTAATTTATAATGAAGTACGTCCTCAAAAAGTTCACAAAATAAGGTTCATGGGTATTTTGTTACCATACTTATGATCATCATCTTCCTGCCCTTATCCTATCCTATTTGGGGTCGGCGCAACAGGTTTTCTTTTTCCATTCTTCCCTGTTAGCTACCATAGTTATGATAATTAGCATAAATAAGCGTGCAAATACAAGTTGAATGCCCCCTGAACCCTTTTCTAATATATTCACTAGGAAGTGTCGAAGTCTAGGAGTTTTTGAACCCTGATAGAATCTGGTTCTTCTAACCTAACAGACAGATGTGTTGCTGGGGAGATTGTTCGGCCACTTCTTTGTCCCAGCTAAAACACTAGGAAATGTCGAAGGGTAGGAGTTTTCGAACCCTGATAGAATCTGGTTCTTCTAACCTAACAGACAGATGTGTTGCTGGGGAGTTTGTTCCGCCGTTTATTTAACTAGGACACAATCATTTTAATTCCCTGACTCCTAAACTAGGTGTATACAGTGCCTGTGTCTTAGGAGTCAGTGATTCACCGTAAGAAACAATACAAAGCCATAGTTTAAATCGGGACGCTTCAAAAATTAGCAAATGGTGTAAAAGAAAACCGAATTTAATCTATGTAAAGGAGAAATTAGCATCAGGACCCTTTGCGGCCAGATGCGTTCGCAAGCGCCACGCCCCTTGCCATATCTCCTGCTGTTTCTATTATCTGAGGCTGCAATACAAAGAAAAAGTTTGTGCCACGACGCTTGATATTACACGCTGTGTATTTGGGGAGGGTTGAAAGAGGTTACAACGCCTCAGCAACTTCTCTATAGTTGGTGATGTATTTAAGAGCAGCAGTGCGAATGCTCTTTTATGACCTTTACGTCAAGGTTAAGACAGCGGGATTATTAAGTAAGTGATCGAGCTTCACTTTTTAGTCTACTGTATGTACCTCTGATTGTGACCCAGAGAACCTCACTTAGATGTATTCTTGTACAAGCACGAACCCGGTGGACAGACTCCATTAAATCTGTCATCAAGATCCTTATGGCAGAATGTGCTCGCCAAGCGGCCAATAGAGATCGGTAGAAAACGATCGCGAAGGCAGCGACCACAGTTGTGGGTAATCCCAGATGACCCGACCACTCAGTCAAGAGTGAACTACCAAGAAGAAGTAGATCTTTATGAAGCAGATCAAGGTTTTTAGAAATTTGCCGTAGTCCAACAGAATTTTATAGATAAAGCTAAAATGCAAAGAGTCTGCCAATAGTCGGCTGAATAGTTCAGGGATATTGTGAATAGATCATAATTGTTTCTGAAGCCACACGTGACGGAGTAGTGGCTGACGTATCACTTAACGCAAGTCGCATCAGCCGAGGCAGTTCTCAAACCAATAATTTGAGGTCTTATGGCGGAACGTTCGATACATTTTAGACTCTTTATCAAAATCTCGACAAAAATACGTCAGGTCACCGGTGTAATATGTAAAATGCGCTATACGGTTACGGTTTCCTTAGGTTTTCAAATCATATTTTTAAACTTTCCTAAACAACGGTACCGGTGTCTTTTCTTTCCATAGTAAACTTTGTAAAATATTAAGCGTGTCTAGGTTTTTTTGATATATTTAACTTTCTAAACAGTAATGATGTCTAGGTTTTCTTACCATATTTTATTTCGCTGAACGGTTGTGGTGATTTCGTTTTCTTAATATATTTTGACTTCGCTGAACGATTACAGTGTCCGATTTCTTACTATATTTAACTTCGCTATACAGTTACGGTGTCTAGTATATAATAATATATCAATATTAAAAATCTTCTCTTCCAATATTACCTTCACCTTGTATTCCCCTCTCTGTCCCCTAGCTTTCAAAGTCGGGACAGGGCTGCCCTGAATTGGGAATTCAGTCCTCTTAGTCGGTGGAGAGGCGTCCAGTCTGGGTCGAACCTCACAGGGCCGTGCGGATGGCGGGGCGCGGCCTTTTCCTCTTCAGGGAAACCGACCTTAATGCAAATTTGATTTGATTAATTCCCAATATTAACTTCACCTTGTATTGAAATCCCTGTCCCCCAGGTTTCAAAGCCGGTACAGGGCTCCCTGAATTGGGAATTCAGTCCTCTTAGTCGGTGGAGAGGCGTCCAGTCTGGGTCGAACCTCACAGGGCCGTGCGGATGGCGGGGCGCGGCCTTTTCCTCTTCAGGGAAACCGACCTTAATGCAAATTTGATTTGATTAATTCCCAATATTAACTTCACCTTGTATTGAAATCCCTGTCCCCTAGGTTTCATAGTCGGTATAGGGCTCCCTGAATTGGGAATTCAGTCCTCTTAGTCGGTGGAGAAGCATCCAGTCTGGGTCGAACCTCACAGGGCCGTGCGGATGGCGGGGCGCGGCCTTTTCCTCTTCAGGGAAACCGACCTTAATGCAAATTTGATTTGATTAATTCCCAATATTAAATTCACCTTGTATTGAAATCCCTGTCCCCTAGCTTTCAAAGTCGGTATAGGGCTCCCTGAATTGGGAATTCAGTCCTCTTAGTCGGTGGAGAGGCGTCCAGTCTGGGTCGAACCTCACAGGGCCGTGCGGATGGCGGGGCGCGGCCTTTTCCTCTTCAGGGAAACCGACCTTAATGCAAATTTGATTTGATTAATTCCTAATATTAACTTCACCTTGTATTGAAATCCCTGTCCCCTAGCTTTCAAAGTCGGTATAGGGCTGCCCTGAATTGAGAATTCAGTCCTCTTAGTCGGTGGAGAGGCGTCCAGTCTGGGTCGAACCTCACAGGGCCGTGCGGATGGCGGGGCGCGACCTTTTCCTCTTCAGGGAAACTGACCTTAATGCAAATTTGATTTGATTAATTCCCAATATTAACTTCACCTTGTATTGAAATCCCTGTCCCCTAGCTTTCAAAGTCGGTATAGGGCTGCCCTGAATTGAGAATTCAGTCCTCTTAGTCGGTGGAGAGGCTTCCAGTCTGGGTCGAACCTCACAGGGCCGTGCGGATGGCGGGGCGCGGCCTTTTCCTCTTCAGGGAAACCGACCTTAATGCAAAGGACCATGGGGGATTTTGTATGAACCGCGTCCCCACCCTCAACAGGTTTGAAACCAGTGCCATTCGATGCGCCTAGTAAGTAAGTTATTTTTTTATTACGACGAGTTTTTTCAGAAACGTGGGGTTTACCTGGAATACTTGAATATATCCACCAAACCTAACTTTTCCAATGGCAACATTTTTGCAAATCTGGGAGGTCCAACAGATTTGGGACTAGTGTCATTCGAAGCGCCTATATAATAAGGTTTTTTTTACTACGGCGACATTCTTGAATTATGTGGGGTTTACCTGAGATACATCAAAACATCAACCAAACCTAACCTAACCTAACCATTGAGAACGCTTTTTTCAAATCTGGGAGGTCCAACAGATTTAGGACTAGTGTAGTTCGAAGCGCCTATACAATAAGGTTTTTTTCACTAAGGCGAGATTCTTGAATTATGTGGGGTTTACCTGGGATACATCAAAACATCAACCAAACCGAACCTAACCTAACCATTGAAGACGCGTTTTTCAAATCTTGGAGGTCCAACAGATTTGGGACTAGTGTCGTTCAAAGCGCCTATACAATAAGGTTTTTTTTACTAAGGCGACATTCTTGAATTATGTGGGGTTTACCTGGGATACATCAAAACATCAACCAAACCGAACCTAACCTAACCATTGAAGACGCTTTTTTTCAATTCTTAGAGATCCAACAGATTTGGGACTAGTGTCGTTCAAAGCGCCTATACAATCAGGTTTTTATTACTAAGGCGGCATTCTTGAATTATGTGGGGTTTACCTGGGATACATCAAAACATCAACCGAACCTAACCTAACCATTGAAGACGCTTTTTTTCAAATCTTGGAGGTCCAACAGATTTGGGACTAGTGTCGATCAAAGCGCCTATACAATAAGGTTTTTTTTACTAAGGCGACATTCTTGCATTATGTGGGGTTTACCTGGGATACATCAACCAAATCGAACCTAATCTAACCATTGAAGACGCTTTTTTTCAAATCTTGGAGGTCCAACAGATTTGGGACTAGTGTCGTTCAAAGCGCCTATACAATCAGGTTTTGAATTATGTGGGGTTTCTAAAGCATAAAAAAAATAAACATGCATGACTAAGCATGCTTCAAATAAACCCCCCTGACTTCCCCAGTGACTGAATCCTCAAATTCAAATATTTTAATAGATATTTTGTGCTATAAATTTTTTTTTGCGATTTTGCAATTGAAAAAGATAATAACTCTTTCCCTGGGTTTTTAGGTTAGGTTGATGTTTTGTTGTATCCCACATAAATCCTACATATTTCAAGAATGTCGCCATAGTAAAAAAAAACCTTATTACGTAGGTGCATCAAATGGCACTAGTTTAAAATCTGTTGATTCGCCCAGATTTGAAAAAAAGCGTCTTTAATGGTTAGATTAGGTTTGGTTGATGTTTTGATGTATCCCACGTAAACCCCACATAATTAAAGAATGTCACCTTAGTAAAAAAAACATTATTGTATAGGCGCTTTGAACGAAACTAGTCACAAATCTGTTGGACCTCCCAGATTTGAGAAAAGCGTCTTCAATGGTTAGGTTAGGGCGGAGGACATCCGGGTGGATTTTCCACCCCGGCAACAAAAAAAAAAAAAAAAAGGTTAGGTTTGGTTGATGTTTTGGTGTATCCCAGGTTAACTCCACATAATTCAAGAATGTCGCCTTAGTAATAAAAAACCTTATTTTATAGGCGCTTTGAATGACACTAGTCCTAAATCGGTTGGACCTCCCAGATTTGAAAAAATGTTGCCATTGGAAAAGTTAGGTTTGGTAGATATATTCAAGTATTCCAGGTAAACCCCACGTTTCTAAAAAAACTCGTCATAATAAAAAAATAGCTTACTTACCAGGCGCATCGAATGGCATTGGTTTCAAACCTGTTGGAGGGTGGGGACACTTTTGCTCATGGTCCTTTGATTTGATTAATTCCCAATATTAACTTCACCTTGTATTGAAATCCCTGTCCCCTAGCTTTCAAAGTCGGTATAGGGCTGCCCTGAATTGAGAATTTAGTCCTCTTAGTTGGTGGAGAGGCGTCCAGTCTGGGTCGAACCTCACAGGGCCGTGCGGATGGCGGGGCGCGGCCTTTTCCCCTTCAGGGAAACCGACCTTAATGCAAATTTGATTTGATTAATTCCCAATATTAACTTCACCTTGTATTCCCTCCCAGTGCCCTAGCTTTCAAAGTCGGGACAGGGCTGCCCTGAATTGGGAATTTAGTCCTCTTAGTCGGTGGAGAGGCGTCCAGTCTGGGTCGAACCTCACAGGGCCGTGCGGATGGCGGGGCACGGCCTTTTCCCCTTCTGGGAAACCGAACTTAATACAAATTGTGTTATGATTTAAGAAAAACGAAAATTTTATCAGCCAGGGGTAATTTAGAAACAGTCACATGTGGTGCCGAGACTAGTAGATATCCATCTTTATGTACATTACGTTTTAGGTTTTCTTATCATTTTAAATTACGCTAATCGGTTACTTTATTTAGGTTTTCTTACCATACTAAATTTCGCTAAACAATTACTGTGTCTAGGTTTACTAAACATACTAAACTTTGCTAATCAGTTACTGTGTCTAGGTTTATAAACCATACTAAACTTCGCCAAACGGTTACTGTGTCTTGGTTTACTAACCATACTAATCGGTTACTTTATCTAGGTTTTCTTACCATACTAAACTTCGCTAAACAGTTACAGTGTTTGGGTTTACTAACCATACTAAACTTCGCTAAACAGTTACTGTGTCTGGGTTTACTAAACATACTGAACTTTGCTAATCGGTTATTGTGTGTAGGTTTACAAACCACACTATGCTTCACTAAACGGTTACTGTGTCTTGGTTTACTACTAACCATACTAATCGGTTACTTTATCTAGGTTTTCTTACCATACTAAACTTTGCTAAACAGTTACAGTGTTTGGGTTTACTAACCATACTAAACTTTGCTAAACAGTTACCGTGTCTAGGTTTACTAAACATACTAAACTTTGCTAATCGGTTACTGTGTCTAGGCTTACAAACCATACTAAAGTTCACTAAACGGTTACTGTGTCTAGGTTTACTAACCATACTAAACTTCGCTAAACAGTTACAGTGTTTGGGTTTACTAACCATACTAAACTTCGCTAAACAGTTACAGTGTTTGGGTTTACTAACCATACTAAACTTCGCCAAACGGTTACTGTGTCTTGGTTTACTAACCATACTAATCGGTTACTTTATCTAGGTTTTCTTACCATACTAAACTTCGCTAAACAGTTACAGTGTTTGGGTTTACTAACCATACTAAACTTTGCTAAACAGTTACCGTGTCTAGGTTTACTAAACATACTAAACTTTGCTAATCGGTTACTGTGTCTAGGCTTACAAACCATACTACACTTCACTAAACGGTTACTGTGTCTAGGTTTACTAACCATACTAAACTTCGCTAAACAGTTACAGTGTTTGGGTTTACTAACCATACTAAACTTCGCTAAACAGTTACTGTGTCAAGGTTTACTAGACATACTAAACTTTGCTAATCGGTTACTGTCTTGGATTACTAACCATACTAATCGGTTACTTTATCTAGTTTTTCTTACCATACTAAACTTCGCTAAACAGTTCCAGTGTTTAGGTTTACTAACCATACTAAACTTCGCTAAACAGTTACTGTGTCTAGGTTTACTAAACATACTAAACTTTGCTAATCGGTTACTGTGTGTAGGTTTACAAACCATACTAATCGGTTACTTTATCTAGGTTTTCTTACCATAGTTTAGTTTAGTTTAACTGGGCTTTTGTCCGCACTTAGCCTCTTGATTGGGCCATTGTGCGTGCTGTTTAAAGAATACCTACTCCAACCAACATAGGTCGTCCCAGAATTTTAGCAGCCTTCCCAGACTGCTGCAGGCTTCTGGGCGAGTTAATGGGGATCGTAGAGTTTGTGCCCGGTGATCTGCCACGCTCCTGCACTCTAAGAGTACGTGCCTTGGCGTTTCTTCCGCCTCCATGCATCCTCTGCACAGTGGGCTGTCTGTTACACCTAAGTTATGTAGATGTTTGTTTAAGGAACAGTGACCCGTTAAAATTCCTATGATTTTACGGATTTTGTCCCTTTTAAGTTTGATGAGATTGCGAGTAAACTTCATTGGTGCCGCCGGAACTGCATCTTTTGTTTGCCTGCATCCTTCACTGTTTCTCCATTCGGTGAGGTGTTTTTCTGTGGTTCTTAAACGCAGCCATGTTTTTATTTGGGCCTGAGGTATGGGCAGTAGTGGTTCCGGTCCAAATACTGTATCACCTGAGCCTCTCTTGGCCAGCTCATCTGCTGCGTCGTTACCCAGCGAGTTGCTGTGTCCTTTAATCCATTGCAGGGTTACACTGTTCGTGGTTGCAATGGATTGGAGTGCATTGTGGCATTCCAGTATTAGGACAGAGGTAATTGTGTTGTTTTTTGGGGCTTGAAGCACCGATGCACTGTCGGAGATGATCTTTATTTTAAAATCTCTGACGTCTCTGGCTGCAACTGCTTGTGCCGCTCTGGTGATACCGACACATTCGGCTTGGAAGATTGTGTTTAATTTATCTAGGGTATTTGATATAGAGATGTTGAGATCATTCGAGAAGACGCCGGCTCCTGTACCATATGAGGTCTTGGAGCCGTCCGTATATATCCTAACTTCATTGATGCCAGAGCTATCTACTGCTTCCGCAGTGAGTTGGATGTCGTAACTTCTATCGAACACATGGTGAGATGAAGTCTTGTCCATGGGCGCCTCAAGGAGTGGTATTTCCTTCAGAATCCCCTGCAAAACTTTTGAGTGTGTTGTTTCTGTATTTACTTTCCATAGTCCGTTTGATCTTAGTCTTAAGGCCGTTGCCTGAGCTTCCTCTTTTATGACCAGATCCAGAGGTCTTAAATTTAAAAGAAACTCTAACGCTGCTGATGGAGTTGTTCTCATGCATCCAGTAGCTGCTACACTAGCTAAGCGCTGCAGGCTCTGGAGTTTCGTTTTCACCGTGGTCAGCTGAGTTCTGGGCCACCATACAACTGATCCGTAGGTAATAGAAGGTCTGATGACTGACGTGTATAGCCAGAGTGTGATCTTTGGGTTAAGACCCCATCTCTTACCAACTAGTCTTCTACACTGATTAAAAGCTATACAGGCCTTCTTTGTTTTAGCCTCTAAGTGACTCGCCCAGTTCAATTTGTTATCAAGAATTATGCCCAGATATTTCACTTGTGTTGATAGGGAGAGTCTAGTGTTGAAAAGCTTTGGTAGTTGTAATTCTGGTAACTTCCTTTTGTTGGTAAAAAGGATAAGTTCTGTTTTCTTGGGATTTACTCAAAGTTCGTGTTCTTCACACCAAACTTCTACTATCTGCAGTGCAAAGCGCATCACTTTGCACAGCATATCTTCAGCATTCCCGTTTATGAGTATAACAAGGTCGTCTGCATAACCAATAGTAGTGTATCCTCTGTCATTCAGTTTTTTTATGAGGCTATCCACTACCATGTTCCAGAGAAGTGGAGATAAGACGCCTCCTTGGGGGCATCCTCTTGCTACCTTGGCTCTTGTGGTAGTATTTCCCACTATCTGTACCGCCCTCTTGCTGACCAATTTAGTGATCCAGTTTCTTATGACCGGTTTTACACTAAATTTCTGCAGGGCGTGGTTAATGCTGTTGTGTATGGTTTTATCAAAAGCCCCTTCAATATCTATGAAGGCAGCAAGTGTTGAGGATTTATTGGTTATAGCCGTTTCTATTTTGTGCACTACCATGTGTAATGCCGACTCTGTTGATCTGCCTTTCCTGTACGCGTGTTGTTGGGGATGTAGTGGTTTGCTTTTTAGAGCTCCATCCCTAAGGTGTCGATCTACCAGTCTTTCCAATGTCTTCAGAAGAAAAGATGTTAGACTGATGGGCCTGAAAGATTTGGCGTGTGTGTAGTCCTCTTTTCCTGGTTTAGGTAGGAAGACTACTTTTGCCTCTCTCCAAAGTAAGGGGATATAGTTGAAAGCTATGCAGGCCCGGTAGATTGGTAGTAGGTGCTTGGTTACCTGTTCTAGTTGCCATTGTAGTAGGGCCGGGAAGATTCCGTCCAGCCCTGCGGATTTGAAAGGCTTGAAGCTCCTTAGAGCCCATTCTATTCTATCCGCAGTTACTAGTTTGTTAGCCACATCCCATTCGCTAGTTGTTGGTGCGCTGTGGTGGTCAGTAGGCCACTCTGGGTCGGATGTGATTTGGCATCCGGGAAAATGGGTCTCCAGCAGTACTGAGCTGGTTTCATCGTCCGAGGTTGTATATGTGCCGTCGCACTTTTTAAGGGAGCCCAAAAGGTTGAGGTCACCTTTAGCTAGGACTTTCTTAATTCTTCCGGCTTGGTTTGTTGAGTTAATGCTACTACAGAAGTTACGCCAGGACTCTGTCCTTCGGTACCTGATCCGTTTTTTGTAGTGTTTCTGCGCTGTTTTATACTTGTCCCAGTCCTCTGTGGTCCTGGAATTTTTCGCTTGGTTGAAAAGTTTTCTAAGGCCCTTGCGCAATCTTTCTAGTTCTGGCCCCCACCATGAACTCTTATCAGGGCTTTTAGGAGTTATGACAGGACATGCCAGCTCGTAACTGTTTAGAAGAGTATCAGTTAAGACCTGTACGCCACGTTCTATGTTTTCTGTACTAAGTAATGCATCAGCTGTTCGTGTATCACTTAGTGCTTCGCTCGTTAGTTTGGTATACCTTGTTATATCTGTTTTTCGGGGGTTACGATATGGAACAGGGTTTGTTAACCTATGCCGTAAATTGAAACACACACGGCGGTGGTCTGCGAAGGATGGTTCGCCTGACACGTGCCACTCCTCGATGAGATTTGCCGCCGCATGTGTGGCTAAGGTAATATCTATAATGGTTTGGTACCTGGAGCTTACAAAAGTCGGTTCTGTGCCCTTATTCATAATGTTAAGGTTTGTTTGGAATAAATATTCGGTTAGTAACTCACCCCTTCTGTTTGCATCCTTACTTCCCCATAGCGGATGATGTGCGTTGCAGTCAGCCGAGATGATGAGATCCCAGTTTGATGCCTCACAGTGTTGCACCAGTTCGACGAGTTCGCTTGGTGGAATGTCGCCGTCGCTCGGCATATACACTGAGGCTAGAACTAGGATGGTTTGCGTTTCTGTCACAAGTTTCACAGCAGTGAGGTCTCTGGAACAGAATTGGTTAAGCAGTGTGGCTGCTACGGTGTTGGGCATGTAAATACAGGTTCTCGGTTTGTCAACTGCTGTGTTCAACAGTAACTTACCACCGGTGTTGTTTAAACCGCAGATTCTGTTGTTTCTTATCCAGGGTTCCTGGATAAGGGCGACGGTCTTGTTGTTTGCCTCCAGCACTCTGCGTAAAGTCGCCGCCGCTATCTGTTTGTGCTGAAGGTTGGTCTGTATGATGTTGAGGGACGAGCTATGGGCTACACAGGAGCCGCATCTTCGTCACTAGTGAGTCCGTCGCTCTGCACCGATGAGTCCATGTCTACCTCACTCGTACCCTGTCGGGGAGCTGAGGTAGATGGCGTCGAGGCTGGCGCCCCACTCGTCGCTGCTGGTACTGTTTCAGCAGTACTCACCTCGTCCGAAGTAAAGAAGCGGATGTACCCACTTCCCGACATGTGGGCTACACGTCGGTCTCGGTCGAGGATGGCCTGCTTTTGGTCTTCGGGGATGCCCAGAAGCAGGTGGACCACCTTCTCCTTGGATCCTGGTTCTTGGAGTTTATCGTCCAGCGTCATGTCATACAACTGCCAGGAGTCGACTTTGTACCACGGGTTCTGGGCGCAAAGGACCCTGTGCAGCGTAGCAGCTTCCGTAATACGGGTGTGGATGAGGAGCCCTGCTTTGAGCTTCTTCTTCAACTCTGACTGCTTGATGACGGCCAGACTGGTATTGGGAATGGGTGACGGGATGGTTTTGACTGACCTTTCCAGCCAGCTGAGAGCGTTTGCGTCTTCACACCACATCGCTAGAACCCCGTCCATTAGGAAAGGGCGACCGCGGAAAGATGGAGCCGGCGTGCTCGGAGACTGCGGAGACAAAACAGCTTGCAGAATACTATCATCGATAGCTTCCCGCAACTGCTCTGCCTGACTGGTCGAGAGGTCCCTCGGCGGGACGGTGATAACCGCTACCATCAGATGCGATTGAGCCGCATCCGCGTAACTTACCGTCCGCTTCGGTATCGCTCCGGTCTTCGCGCGTTTGGCATCCCCTCTAGGAGTTTGGGTTTCATCAAGGCGAGGACGCTTCGAAGAAGCGCGCCCGTCCAGACTTCCCCCATCCCCAGACTGTTCCTTTTCAGGAGCAGTGGTAGCCGCTGCAGCAGTCCGCCGTCCGCGTTTACCTCTCGGTCTGTGCCTCTTAATCTGCTGACCTGGTGGTGGTGGTAATGGTGGTGGGTTTTGGGACTCCGTTCCCTTGGGTGCCGTTGCCGGTTCCTTCGGGTTGGACTGATTGGGCTCGCGCTGCATTTCTGCGGCTGCGGTAACCGTCACAGGTGGAGAGGGTTTAGGGTGAGGTAAGGGTTGAGGCTTTGGGGCTTCCCCTCCCGCGCGCCTGTTGTGGCGACTACGTTCGGGTAGGCCCTTCTGCCCTTTGGTATTTAATTGTTTACCGCGCGAGCTCCTTTTGCAGGGTCGCTTATGTGCGGCAACATTGGTCCATTGCGACTTGATGTCACAGTCGCTAGGTATGGCCTCTGCGAGGCCCGACAAATCTAAATTCGAGCACGTTTTGTCCCCCCCAGAATACGTGGGACAGACTGAGCTAGGCTCAGTGAGGGATTCTCCGCTACCTGAGGTAGTGGTACCCCCCTGGGGTAGTTTATTTTGAAACTGTGCTTCCATTTTTCTTTTTGGTCTGGGCATGGGTATGTTAAAAACAAAAACTCACACTTACCTGCCCTTGGTCGGTGCGGTACAACTTTCTGAGGGTATTTAGTGCCCCAAGGCCATGTGGGCCCGAAGTGTGGTTTTACGCCGCCACGGCTCGGCTCAGCCAGTTTGTTCGGTTTTAAGGCGCCGAAGGTTCGCCTGTCGCTCTTCGTATTTTGCTACTGTGGTTACTAAACGGTTACTGTGTCTTGGTTTACTACTAACCATACTAATCGGTTACTTTATCTAGGTTTTCTTACCATACTAAACTTCGCTAAACAGTTCCAGTGTTTAGGTTTACTAACCATACTAAACTTCGCTAAACAGTTACTGTGTCTAGGTTTACTAAACATACTAAACTTTGCTAATCGGTTACTGTGTGTAGGTTTACAAACCATACTAATCGGTTACTTTATCTAGGTTTTCTTACCATACTAAACTTCGCTAAACAGTTAGTGTTTGGGTTTACTAACCATACTAAACTTTGCTAATCGGTTACTATGTGTAGGTTTACAAACCATACTATGCTTCACTAAACGGTTACTGTGTCTAGGTTTACTAACCATACTAAACTTTGCTAATCATATACTGTGTCTAGGTTTTCCTACTAAATTATTCTTTGCTGAACGGTTGCTGTGTAGGTTGCCTTAATAAATTAAACTTTGCTAAACGGTTACTTTGTCTAGGTTTTCTTAATAAATTAAACTTTGCTAATCAGTTACTGTTGTGACGGAAAGGGTTTACGTGGCGCAGGTAATTAAATAAGACTACGTAACCACGTCTACATAAATATATATATTATAATTAGAACAAAAGAAAAGGGTGTGGTTAGGTCTACGTACACACGCACTTAAGGCCCCCTTGTGGGATGCACAGTACTGCCCTGATAGCTGGCGTGGCGCTGACCGCAGCGAGGTGCCACAATGGAAGCGTAGGGGTATAGATAGGTCGGCTGGTGTTCGCGCCGACCGTCGGTTCACGGCGCGGCCCACGTGGCAAGTATGGCCAACGGTGGGAGGCCCGATGCCGGAACCAATTCGGCACGCACGGCGGAACCAAAATGGGTTCCCGTAGCCCACAGATGTGCAGTCGAACTGTGTTCCAACCAGAACTTGGGAAATGTGTTCCTCCAGCAGGAACCTGGGACCTTGGAACATGATCTCCAGCGTGTCACGAGATGACCAAAAGTCACCTCCGCTGATTGCGACACCAAAAGCCAAGCAAAGCGAGCACCAGTGCGCTAATGGAAGTGTTGGGGGTTTGTCACAATCAGACGGAGTTTACAAGATGGGATGAGTGAAATCAAGGCATGATATCACATTTTGAGTGTGAAGCACGCAACGTCAAAATGTGTTGAGCTGAAGGATATTTAAATACATGAACATTGGCGTAGCACAAAGTCAGATAAAACAACCATACATGCCAAGGTAACCTACAAAGACAAAAGAAACACAAAATATACATATGTTTATGCTGTTCAAAACTTACCCAGTATGGGGGTTATGGAGACACTTCGTTTAAATGCACGATGGCGGAGAAATACTAGGATTGGATTATAACAATACGCCCAAATGATGGCGAGAGGCAGGCACGTGAAATGGTCGCAGGCGCGCGCCGCTAGGAGCACACGCCTGCGCCGGAGACGATTTTGCAGTGGACCGTGTCACCGACTTACGTCGTATTGACATAAGCCTGGAACTAACGTGCTGCGCAACTCACAGGTAAGGGTTATTCAGACATTTAGTATGTTATTTTGTTACCGCACTACTAGTTATTATCTGTGGCCCGTCCTTGTCGTTTGACAGTTGTAGTAGGTAAACAATGTATCTTTGACGTGTTTTATTGTTAAATGACTAAATATTAATTAATTACTTAAAAATGTAACGTACTACGTTACACTGTGTCTAGGTTTTCTTAATAAATTAATATTTACTGAACGGTTACTGTGTCTAGGTTTTCTTAATAAATTAATATTTGCTGAACGGTTACTTTGTCTAGGTTTACTAACCATATTAAACTTCGCTAAACGGTTACTGTGTCTAGGTTTACTAACCATACTAAACTTCGCTAATCGGTAACTGAGTCTAGGTTTTCTTAATAAATTAAACTTCGCTAAACGGTTACTGTGTCTAGGTTTACTAACCATACTAAATTTTGCTAAACGGTTACTGTGTCTAGGTTTACTAACCATACTAAACTTCGCTAATCGGTTACTGAGTCTAGATTTAATAACCATATTAAACTTCGCTAATCGGTTACTGTGTCTAGGTTTTCTTAATAAATTAATATTTGCTGAACGGTTACTGTGTCTAGGTTTACTAACCATAGTAAACTTCGCTAATCGGTTACTGAGTCTAGGTTTTCTTAATAAATTAAACTTCGCTAAACGGTTACTGTGTCTAGGTTTACTAACCATACTAAACTTTGCTAAACAGTTACAGTGTTTGGGTTTACTAACCATACTAAACTTCGCTAAACAGTTACTGTGTCTAGGTTTACTAAACATACTAAACTTTGCTAATCGGTTACTGTGTCTAAGTTTACAAACCATATTAAGAACCGCTAAACGGTTACTGTGTCTAGGATTACTAACGATACTAAACTTCGCTAATCGGTTACTGAGTCTAGGTTTACTAACCATACTAAACTTCGCTAATCGGTTACTGAGTCTAGGTTTTCTTAATAAATTAAACTTCGCTAAACGGTTTCTGTGTCTAGGTTTACTAACCATACTAAACTACGATAATCGGTCACTGAGTCTAGATTTACTAACCATATTAAACTTCGCTAATCGGTTACTGTGTCTAGGTTTACTAACCATACTAAACTTCGCTAATCGGTAACTGTGTCTAGGTTTACTAACCATACTAAACTTCGCTAATCGGTTACTGAGTCTAGGTTTTCTTAATAAATTAAACTTCGCTAAACGGTTACTGTGTCTAGGTTTACTAACCATACTAAACTTTGCTAAACAGTTACAGTGTTTGGGTTTACTAACCATACTAAACTTCGCTAAACAGTTACTGTGTCTAGGTTTACTAAACATACTAAACTTTGCTAATCGGTTACTGTGTCTAAGGTTACAAACCATACTAAGAACCGCTAAACGGTTACTGTGTCTAGAATTACTAACCATACTAAACTTGGCTAATCGGTTTCTGTGTCTAGGTTTACTAACCATACTAAACTTCGCTAATCGGTTACTGAGTCTAGGTTTTCTTAATAAATTAAACTTCGCTAAACGGTTTCTGTGTCTAGGTTTACTAACCATACTAAACTTCGCTAATCGGTTACTGAGTCTAGGTTTACTAACCATACTAAACTTCGCCAATCGGTCACTGAGTCTATGTTTTCTTAATAAATTAAACTTCGCTAAACGGTTTCTGTGTCTAGTTTTACTAAACATACTAAACTTTGCTAATCGGTTACTGTGTCTAAGGTTACAAACCATACTAAGAACCGCTAAACGGTTACTGTGTCTAAGATTACTAACCATACTAAACTTCGCTAATCGGTTACTGAGTCTAGGTTTACTAACCATACTAAACTTCGCTAATCGGTTACTGAGTCTAGGTTTACTAACCATACTAAACTTCGCCAATCGGTTACTGAGTCTAGGTTTTCTTAATAAATTAAACTTCGCTAAACGGTTACTGTGTCTAGGATTACTAACCATACTAAACTTTGCTAATCGTATACTGTGTCTAGGTTTTCCTAATAAATTAATCTTTGCTGAACGGTTGCTGTGTTTAGGTTGTCTTAATAAATTACACTTTACTAATCAGTCATTGTGTCTAGATTGTCTTAATAAATTAAACTTTACTAATCGGATACTGTGTCTAGTGGGTGGAATATTTCCAATTTTGACTACTTATATTTAAGCTAGTTAACCTTTTGACCGTCACGGACGTCTATGGATGTCAAACTGAAACGTGCTCACGACGCCATGGACGGCATGGCACGTCGAAAATAACACGTTTTTACAGTTCAAAATAAACATACAAAAATATGTTTGTAGTTTTTTCCTAAAATTATTGCATAAACATATTTATTATATTATTACACAAAGATATAAAACGGGAAAAGATCACAATTAGGAACATCATCCAAAATGTATCATTTGGCGTGCAAATCCACGCTACCGACATGAAAAGACGTCAGCTAGTGATGGGTAAGGAAAACAATTACGATAAAAGCTTTATGAAATATTTTATTTACGTTATCGAACTAAAATACTTCACTACTACATGACGAAAATTATTTCTCGTCTACTACATTTTACATCAGATTACAGGTTTTTATTTTTATTTTGCTACAGAGCAAAATATAAAATAAAACTACCGTATGTAGTAACAAACTCATGAGTCATTAAGTGCAAATCGATAATTTTGTGGCAACTCTCGCGCATCCCGGTCAGGGGAATCTTTTATAGTACTTTGTACGCCACAGACGTGATGAGACGTCGCGCTATGACGTCTTCGCATGGTGCCGGACATTGATAGTGTAGTACAATATTTTAATACTAGATACTAAGTATTTTTTTGTAAAAACACTAAATACAATGAAAAGTTCAGCCGCTCAGATAGAGATACCTACTTGAAATGAAGTCAAAGAACGACGTCATGAAACAAATAGAGATGTACCACATTTCCTAAATCTCTAATTGAGTTATGTATTTGTTTCTTTGATACTTATAATTTATACTGTTTTTTCTTACTAGGGATACTGTGACATAAAAATAAGAAATATTTGATCAGTTTTTATTTATATCCGTAAGCTTAATTACTTATACTATCCTTGTTATGTCCTAATACTAATCACGTGACTATAATACTACTTAGTATCATACAATTATATCGCACTGGTACATCTCTAACTCAGAGGCGGCAAAGTTTGTAAATGCAATGCTGCCCCCGCCAGTGACGGCTTATAACGTCAGTGAATGTCGTCACAAACGAGATTATTGCTGTGACTTTGGTATTTAAAATACACTTGGGAGCAAATAAATCGAGCCACTACCTTTTTTCACGTAAAATGGTAAATATTTTTGGTAATATGGAACGTATCAATTCGAACTATATATCGCCTAAAAGTTTAGTTAATAACCTTTACAATGAGGGTAAATTATTGAATAATAACCTTATTGAATGATAAATTATTGGCTCTGCAAGAAAAATGGTAATTTTGATAGAAAATTTAGTAGGGCTAAAACAGTCCATAAAAACAATAAAAAACAAAATTATTGCAAAAAAAATATTCTTAATAAGTGGTATTACCCCCCCGTGCCCTGATACATTCTTGTAGCCTATTAGTCATCGATCTGATCAGCGTTACGATGACATATTGTGGTATGTTCTCCCACTCTTCAAGCACAGCGACTTTAAGCTCGGGAATGGATGAAACAGCGGGAACCCTGGCTCGGACTCTCCGTTTTAGCTCGTCCCATAGGTGTTCGATCGGGTTCAAATCGGGACTTCGTGCTGGCCATACCATTTGTTGAATCCCGATCGCAGACAAGTATTCCGTAACGATCTGCGCGGTATGAGGTCTCGCATTGTCATGCATAAACAAGAAATTTTCTCCGACAAAACCAGCATACGGCATTACGTGGTTTTCAAGAATGTCAGTTATGTATCGGTCAGCTGTTAATCCACGTCTACCACTGCCATCGTTGGCGGGGTCGACGAAGACAAGTTCCGTTTTTCCGTCTAGAGAAATTCCTCCCCACACCATACAAGAACCACCACCAAAACTCACAGTTTCTCGAATGCAACATTGGGCAAATCTTTCACCAGGACGTCTATACACTCGGTTTCTCCCGTCATTGCTAAAAAGACAGATTCTTGACTCGTCAGAAAACAAAACTGACCTCCAGTCTTCTAACGTCCAATTAATGTGTTCTCGAGCAAACTCCAAGCGAGATCGGCGATGAGCTACAGTCAATTTTGGGCCAGTTGCTGGTTTGTGTGATGTTAAATTTCGTTCTTTTAGTCTTCGTCTCACTGTCCACCTACTGATTGAGACTCCTCGAACGTCACGTAACGCTTGCTGTAGCTGAACAGCATTAAGTCCACGGTCGCGCAACGAATTGGTTGCAATAAAGCGGTCGTCACGTTCTGTTGTTGCCCGTGGTCGGCCAGTTCCAGGTCGCCGAACAAAAGCACCAGTCTCCAGATACCTGCGGTATACCCGCTGTACCTTTGAACGACTCAAATGAAGTCTGCGTGCCACTTCACGTTGTCCGTGTCCAACCTCAAGTAAAGCTACAACTTGGGCAGCTTCCGTCGGTGTAGTATCCATTTTATCAGGTTATTTTGATTACACAGACACAGATAAAGACAACAATAACAAGTAATATGGGTATGATTAACAAAAACCTCAAATTTAATCTTTTCTTAACAGAGTACAATAAAAATGTCATAAGCAAATTAAATGCGATAATTTTATTCTACCCTTTAAACTTTAATTTAAATAAAAAAAAAATGAAATTTTGACAACTAACTACCCTCTTTGTAAAGGTTATTAAATACCCTTTTAGGCGATATATGTTTCGAATCGATGCGTTCCATAATACCAAAAATAATTACCATAATGCGTGAAAAAGGAAGTGGCTCGATTTATTTGCTCCCAAGTGTATTTGAATTACTTTTTTATTCTATCATCTGCTCTTGTCTAACACTGTAACTTCTGGGTAATGATTACTAAGTTTAGAAACAGGTGAAACATGGGTGAAATAAAATGCAATTCAATGGTACTTATAAGCATTATTTAATCGTAAACCATGCTTAAATATATGTATCAATGTTTTATCGATACTTACTTTTTCCTTGTATATTATTTTGTAGGTATGAAAGAAGGAATTTGTCGCTTGAACACAGAATTTCGTTATTGACTTGCGGTCAAAAGGTAAGAGACCGCCTAGTGCAAATTACTCAGCCAAACTTGTGTGTGGAATATTGTTAAGTGCTGTCAACAGTAACTCGCCCCACACTCATACTAGGCTCGGTGAAATTCGCTTTTTTACACGAAGTATGAAACTGAATCAGAGGTTTTAAATTATTATTTTACTTATTTAAGTTAATTTAAGAAACTGATACTTAAGGTTGATGTACTAAAGTAGCCCGCAAAATTCAATTATTCTAAAGTCTTGTGATTTGCAGTTCGGTGTCATGTTGTATGTTGATTTAAATATGATTCGCGACTTCGCGGGCTACCCTAGCGCTTCCACTTTTAGTATTATATGTATATTTGCATTGCTTCAAACTATTCGATTCGAATTTTTATTTTCAATTCGATAATATATTACAAAAAATTATTCAATAAATAACCTACTTCAGGTTGTTTCAATTTAAAAACAAAGTTTAAAAAAAAACTAATTTAAAAATAAACTAAAATTTGCCTTTAAAGAACTCCTCTTCAACGTTGTTAACTGGTAATGTCCCCAAGAGACCGACGACGTTGCCACATTGTATGGCAACGCTAAGCCTCTGACCAATATAAAAGCCAGCCCTTGAGTCACGGGAAGTGTCAACTAAGCGTTTGGAAATTTCCTTGAAAAGGCTGTAAGCCCTCGGACCCTACGACTTAGAGTTTCAACCCCAAACGGCTGAAAAATATAGTAACCAGTAAGGTTACTATATTTACGCTGCTTGAGGTTCTCTGCAGCCTCTGCAGCAGCGCCAGCACAACAAGAAGAGCTTGGAAGATGGGATGGCGCAAGAGTATGTTGCGTCCCACTCTGACTGAAGGTCTGGTATGGTTGTTTCTCTTTTGTCCGGTCTTTTTCCATCGTCCCAGAAAAATCGGCCCGCACTTCCTCGAAAATTGACTCTTATCTAACTATTAGGTTCATTATGCAATGTATTTCACACTCATGGTTTTCTTTCTCTTTGCGAACCAGCGTAATCTTCAGATAACTATAAGTTATACGACAGGCATGGCTCCGACAGCTCTCCAGTCCTTCGCACGTGAGCCTCCTGGTTCAGATACCAGTGCTTGAGGAGTATTGTAAAATATGGCGGCAGCGCCGTCTCCTCTAGTTTTTTCTATCATTTATTTCATCAGACACCTCCTTTTTGCCATATCATCCTTTACACAGTTCATCCATCGTTTCTTTGGTCTTCCTTTACTCCTGTAACCCACCACATTCATACACAAAACTTTCCTCATTCGTCCGCATCACATGCCCACGCCAACTAATTACCACACAACTTTTCAGTCACCGGCGCCACTTTCAGACTTCCTCTTATGTACTCATTTCTTATTTTATTCATTTGCGTAACACCACACAACCCACTTAGTATTTTCATCTCAGTAACATGCAAATGTGTTTCAAACATCTCTTTTTAAATATTATGGAAATAGTAAATTTTGATACAAGTTTTTAGTAGAGCTGCGGTAACAATTGACCACGAAAAACTACGTTTTTCAATACACTTACGAAGAAATAAAATAGAATGCAAAGCATTTTTGTCATTGTACACTATGATATAATTTCCCTTCTTTCTCGCGCTTTCTTTACAGGTCAAATCAAATAATTGTATAATTTATAATGTTGATTTATGACATTCTATTTATACACAAATAGAATATTTATAAAATATGAACGCTTGAATTTAAAGATTTTTTACTGAGATCAAAAAAACAATCAGCACCGACTGTAGGAATTAAATCACGTTGGACTTAGTTTAAGTCATCTGTGGAAATAAAACTCTTTTAGAAATAAACATAAAAAAACCGCGCGTGTGAAAGAAATTCACTGCATACTGGACCTAATCATCATCATCAGCCTACAGCAGTCCACTGCTGGACATAGGCCACGTCAATCACACGCCTGTACGCCAATCCGATCGTCTCAGCAACTTTCATCCAGTTACTATCTGCCACTCGGCGAAGATCGTCGCCTCAACGAGCCTGAGGAATGTTTGCTAGTTCTGAATTTGATGATGGCTTGACTTGGCATCGCTGCAGAGACTTTGGGACTGGCCGGGTCTCGACAGAGTCAAAAGCCTTCTCATAGTACACACATGCAAGATAGCAGCCGGCTATACTCCACTGAATTCTGTATAATCTGTGGTTTATGGTGCTGTTTCCTCCTCGAAACCCTACCTGCTCCGCTAGCTGGAAATCATCGAGTCTTCGCGCTAGACGATTTGTGACGACTCTTTAAAGCAGCTTACACGTGGCTAAAGAGCGAAATGGTTCTGTAATTCTTTAATAGGTTCTTATTTCGCCTTTTAAAGAAAATAATGGCCACGGTCTTTCTCCACGCTTCTGGAGTTCGTTCGGAGAACAGGACAGAAAAATAACGATTACAATGTTTACTTGTGGGAGACTGATGCCTAAACTAAGCCGTGACTTGTATTTCAGGGCACCAAAGAGAAATACTTTCCTTTAAAGGCAAAAAAAAATTAAATATGAATTATAAATAAAAAAAAAAAATTAAAACGAAAAAAAAACAATAAATTTAAATAAAAGTTAAATTATATTTTTAAATTACAAAAATTAAGTGAGTGTCATTGGTTTCAACAGTGGGGATAATAAGTGAGAGATCCTGCCACTGATTATACGACGATTTTTTATTATGAGCAGGTAAGTTATTTGTATATATTTGTAATACTCATTAAAAAGCAATTGATATACCTTTTACATGGGATAACTTCTGCCTAGACCTTTTGACTTGACCTTACCTAGGTAGGTAAGGTCAAGCCGTCTAAATACCAATACAAGAAAAAAATTGTGTAAGTATTCGATTTAAGACTACGTTAGTACACGTTACGAGTACATACATTTATTTACCTACCAAGCTGACCTTACCTTTTCAATACCAATACATTTTTTTTTCATATATGTACCTATTAGATTTAAGACTACGTTACGAGTACATTTACCTACCAAGTTGACCATACCTTTGAAGTAGCAATACAAAAAAAAACCATGAAAGTACCTATTACATTTAAGACTACGTTACGAGTATATTTACCTACCAAGTTGACCTTACCTTTGAAGTTAATACACGTTAATATATTAGCTATAAGACTATGTTTGTATATTAGTATTAAGAGTATGTTAGATTTAAGACTAAGAACAACAAAGATCACACTTATACTCGATGTCATACAATATAATATATATTAGAATTAAGACTATATTTGTATCACTTCACTTATTTATACTTCACTTGTACTTGTTCTTCGTGTGGTAAATGCTGCGTATACCTCTAATAGGCATACATACCAGCACTTCTGTTATTTATTTTATCCATTGTACTGCTGTTCTGTAAATAAATAAATAAATATTTTCCTGGTAAAGGTTCTGTTATAGGTAATGCTGGTATAAGTTTTGTATTCAGGTAAAGTTTGTTTTCATTACTTTGTAGTCCTGAACTATAAAAAACGATGGTAAGTATGATTGGTAACTGGTAAAAGGATTATTATATGGATCGTTCCTCATCTGCCTGCGTTCGCTTGGGGTCGGCTTCCAGCCTAACCGGATACAGGGTGGCAGAGATGCCGACGCTATTCTTTTCTGATTTATTTCGTTACGGGATCCAAGACAGTTAATTTTTTTCTCTGGGTCTTCATCGAACTTAGGCTGACTTAACTTAGGTCTCGGCGCTTTTCTGGTAGTCGCCACTGTTGATTCTGACTTTCACGAGTCGCAGTGGTTCATCAAATCATTCTGAAACTCTCGTAAAATAAAACATATATTTTTTTCGTTTATTAAAAAATAATAACAATATTTTTAACGCTCATTAAGAAGTCAATTACAGTCAATAGCAAAACTAAATTTTTGCCAACAAATTGTTTATTTTACGTTACATAACATCACGTGTAATTCCCGAAGGCTTAGGCAGAGGTGTACCTATAAGTACACCCACATTTCGCCAGTTATGTCTAAGTCCCATGTACTTAATAGGGAGCGAGCCTATTGCCATCAACCGGACACAAATATGCAAATCGATTATCGCGTATAGTCTGTAATATTTTGTGTAACGTTTTTGGTTGCACCAATATTTAGAATTTTCGGTAAGTATGAAACCGACAGTCGAGGTAAATACGAACTAGACGCCACAATAAACAAAAGAAAGAACGCAGGTGCAGTTCGTATTTATTTCGGCTTAGAAAGTACTGTTTATTGTTTAATACTATTGTCGTTATTAAGAGTGGGTGTGATGGTCGCATCACATACAATACATACATAATAATATGTGCATAAATTATACAATGTATGTAGATAGATTGTATCATAAATGAACAAAAAGGTAAACTCATCGGAGTCAAAGAATGTCGACGTTTAGGGAGTTTGTCGTTAAATCGAATGCCGTTTAATGGAGTTTACATTTAACAAAGTCTTTGCATAAAAACTCTCCTTTTGGATTCGCTGTAGTCGGGTAAAAAACAGTTAATTTTTAAAACCAACACATAACGAGTAACGCGTGTGTTATCTATTTTAGTTTTAATTTGGTTCTCTTCGTATTATAACGAGAAGGTGAGTTATTTCTTTATATTTAAAATACTCATAAAAAACAACAGTACTGACACTTTTGTGATTTCAGATTTTTGCTGAAGTCGTCGTAAAAGGCTTCATGACGCTTCTTTTTGCCTGGTAGTCTTGAACTACGAGGTAAACATCAATAACTGGATCAGATACATCAGATAAGGGATTTGCCTTAATTATATGTATTGCTTTAATATTATTATAAGTTTAGGGATCTTTCTTCCCGTTGTCATGGCTAGACTGCTTATCAAATTCTTCTTCATCGTGTAATTAGTGTCTAACCTGGTGTCAGAGGTATTTATGCCACTCATGCATCTCAGACTTGGCTTCAGACCTCTTCGCGTTTATAGTGAAGCTGCCTGTCCCCCTTAGTAATCAATATATTTCTGTTAATTCGTGTGCAACTATTTTATTCTACTTTTCCTGTTCACCAAGGAGACAACATGTGTAAGCTGTCGCGTCGGCCTGGACACCATCAAAATGGAGACGAGCGGAGCGGAGATGAGCGGGCCGGAGACGAACGTAAAGGACACGAGCGTAGCGGAGATGACCGGAGCGGAGTCGAGCGTAGCCGAGCTGTACGGTGACGCGCAACATCTGCGGTGGTAAGTATTATTGGAAACAGGTAAGTCATTATCAAGTTAAGTCATTGTCCTCATGAAATGCCTCGTAAGTGCATGACACACAAAACTGTGTATAAGTTGTTTACTAAAAAAAAAACTGTCCACCGGCATTGGGAACAGGGTCCGAGCTACCGGTAGTCAGGGTTATTGAGAGAGGAACCTCCTGACAATGCGCGCCGTGTCCAGAAGTACTCCCTTCTGAATCAAGTCCTTGATCCAGCTACCAAGCGAGAGCCTTTTGGCTATTACGCCATTGGCAGACACGACTATCAGCACAATGACTACTGTATTATTATTAATAGAATGTAATAAAAAGAATTAAAAAAATATGCCACTGATTTTCACTGCACACTGAACCTAATCGTTTTTCGGTTTAAAGACATATTTCCCAAAGAAAAAAATAGTTTAGCTAAATTAAATTAGTACTAAGTTTTATTTTGAGAGATAAACTCTGTAGCAGCCACGAAGTTTGACTTTGTGCCCGGCTGATGGCAATAGGCTTGGGACTTAAACATAACTGGCGAAATGTGGGTGCACCTACTGTTAGGTACGCCCCTGCCTTCGGGATGCAAAGTGGTATGGTAACTCCCTGCAAGACGGGTGCGGGTTAGGGGCCCCATCCCTCACCCGTCTTGTAGTTTTGGGGTATAACATTGAAACTATTACACACATTATTAAATAAAAAACAAACTTTATAAATTTCTCGCCTCTGTGTGCCTATTGGCCTTGTTCTGTTCTGTCTCCTGCTGATATGGAGGGAAGTGGGAATTATGTTTTTTTTGTTACTCCTCCGCTATTCTTTTCTGATTAATTTCGTTGCGGGATCCAAGACAGTTAAATCGTTTCTCTTGGACTTCGTCGAGCATCATTGTCTCGGCGCTTTTCTTGTGGTCGCCACTGTTGATTATGGTTAACAGGAGTTACAGTGGTTTGGGAATAGTGTGGCGGGCTTGTCTCAACGTAAAAAAATAAAAAAAAAACCTTATAAAACATGTTTTATGAAGATGCATTTGGAAAGTTTGCGATGTCGCAATTATCTGTCAAACATTTCGCTGTTTTGATTAATTTATTGTGATTGTGTGAAGAATGGTATGAAAGAAAACGGGGTGAATGATAGCGTGATGGTTGACAGATGACGGAAGAAAAGTGACATGGGACAGGAGTATACGTAGGAGATGAATTAATCGAACATGTGAAATATTTGACAGTTCTTTGCGACGTTGCTAACATTCAAGATGTAGGCCCGTTTGCACCAGAAACTATTAAGTACACGAAGCTTTTCTAAAGATATTAATAACATCGTTTTATTTAAGTCAATTACATTCGATTGACGGAAGGAGCTCGTGACTCAATAAGAACTGCCACTTGGGTCGATCTTTAGGTTAAGCTGTGCTTGCCTAGGTCGGTCTGTGGATGGGTGACAGCCCGACATACCGAGTTTCCTCCGTGCCTCGGAAAGCACGTTAAGCTGTTGGTCCCGGCTGCCATTTATAGACCTTTGGCAGTCGTTACAGGTAGTCAGTGACCTGAAAGTCTGACATCCAGTCTTACCAAAGAGTATCGTATTACCTAGTATTAACTGGGTTATGGAGGTCAGATAGGCACCATGTAAAATACTGGTATTAAGCTGCATCCGGTTAGACTGGAAGCCGACCCCAACATAGTTGGGAAAAGGCTAGGCAGATGATGACATTCGATTGACGGAAATGGAACAATGATTTAATATCTTGTAGCGCTCAATGTATTTAGTGATTTTTGTGGTAAACGGGTTTCAGCACTTACCTTTACAAAAATACTTACTTACCAAACTTATGACTTATTTTTCAAAACCATAACTAAACTAACTACATTTCTGGGCGACTATAATCGTAAATCGAATTGGCTCGACTAGTACTTATGTAACTCCATGCAAACAAAGACATTGCCGCCTGTTGCCGTTTTCATAGACTTGTATAGATACTGTCTTGCATAGTGATTAGGCGGCTTCACTGCTGTTGTTTACGATTATGGAAGCCCCTAATTCGTACCTTTATCATTATCTGCATGCTCATAAGTGACGCTACTCAATCAAGCCGAGCCACAAGACACAAGCGATGCTTAGTTTGTGGCTCACGGATTCCGTGCGACACAACTGTATTCTTCCTATTTATTAGTAAACTTATTATTATTCCTTTAAATGCGTAACTCAAGAGTTACTTCTGCAAATCTATTACTACAGATCGAGGAAAGTGACTGTCACTTTGGTATGCGTGACGGTCATCGTTCTTTTTCCTGCCTTATGTCAAGGAATCAGGATTCTAAATCCACGTTACGTTACATCTCGATACCAAAAACTTACAATTATATACACTCACATCTTAACACATTTCTAATAGGAGCGAAACTCAATCTTGACCAGCTGTGAAACCTACTACTAAACGTTAGGATGGCGCATCGAGGTTTGAAGAGGGACTGTCACATTGGTATGCGTGACGGTCTAGCTACTACGTTTATCATCGTTCTTTTTCCTGCCTTATGTCAAGGAATCAGGATTCTAAATCCACGTTACGTTATATCTCGATACCAAAAACTTACAATTACACTCACAACTTAACACATGTCAAATAGGAGCGGAACTCAATCTTGACCAGCTGTGAAACCTTCTACAGAAACGTTAAGATGGCGCATCTGGGTTTGGAAAGGGACTGTCACATTGGTATGCGTGACGGTCTAGCTACACACTTACATGGTTGTACGGTACCAATTGCTTTCATCCAGCGAATATGTATGCCCTCAGTATGCTGACTCTCGCCAGTTTGCAGAATGCCGAATGGATGCTCATCGTTTTATTTGCAGGTAAAGATAATGGTTTTCTCTTTAGGTAAAATTTGAAACAAGACCTGAGGTAACGGTAAGGTTTTTTGGTAAACTCCAGATAAACTGGTCAAGGTTCTACCATCAGGTAACTACAGTTAAAGTTTATACGTAAATGTACTGAGACTTCGTCCAACTTCATTGTCTCGGCGCTTTTCTTGTGGTCGCCACTGTTAATTCTGGCTAACAGGAGTTACAGTGGTTTGGGAATAGTGTGGCGGGATTGTCCCATTTAAAAAACAATACCTATTAAGCTTTTTCTTAATATTAGACCGTATATAAACTGCTCTTCAGGGCTACCCCTGATGAGCAGTTTATATACGGAGAGTTAACGGTTAACTCTTAACACCAGGTCACTTTAAGAGGTAACTTCTTCTTTCTTCAGGTACCAGCAGTGGAGCCTGGAGCAGGAGTCGTCGGAGAGTGAGCTCATCGCCATCCCGGAGACCAGCGACAAGTCTGACACCACCGTCCATGGCAGCACAGCACCGGTAAGCCAATTAATTAGGGGAGCTTTCTATAAGTTCGAGTCGGTCGGATAAGGCCAAACCAGGCCGCCTCAAACATGTGGATAGCTCGCCTCACAGTGTTGTTTGAGAAGAGTGTATTATGTATAACACTCTGAATGACATCCCTTTCATTTTGATAAAGCTACAGGATCTATCCACTGCTTAATAGATATTTGGGAAAAAATCTTCTTGTGTGGGATAGCAAAAATAGGAGTCCTTAATAGTGGAAACAGTAACTTTTTGTGTCAGTCTTTGCTAACTTAACTGTTTACTACATAATGAAAGTATTTTTTCGGATATTTCTGAGTACATTACGTTAATATTTAACATGGATAAACCACAGAAGTCCTATTATTTTTCTGTGTCCTAGTAAAAGAGGCGGTTCGTAAGTTGTTGCAGGATTTTTGTGTTTTTTTTTTATATTTCTTGTTTACTAACCTATTCCAACACCCCAGGGTTCGTTCGACGAGCCATCGCATTACGAGGACCCGCCTAAGGTAGAAACGCCAGCCACTACTACTGCTTACCCGCAGCTCAGTAAAATCGTAAGATTTAGAATATTATTGCCTTCATTTTGCATGAGATTTTATAAAGCTATTGCATAGCCTCTATCGCGGGCCTTGAGCGTGGGGACCGAATCCAGAAATTCCGTAACGAAAAAAACCTAACACCCCCTAATTTATCGGTCACCACGCTCAAAGTGTAACTTGAATTAATATCAAAGAAAAAAAAACAAAGGAAAAAAAATACTGCATTAATAAAAAAAATTAATAATTATAATTGCATTTAAGTTGATAAAAAATGCTATGCAATAGCTTTACCGCGGCAGTCTCCAGTGCCACACGTCTTTTTTTTTAATTATTAATCATAGGTTGGTAGGTTTGTATAGTCGCTCAAGGCTTCGCTTAGACAGTTGAATTAGAGATCAAAGAAAATCCCGTCGGGGCTGCGGGTTGTTCGAAAGAGATACCGCGGCCTCGGCGCAAGGGCTAAAAAGGAACATGGGTGGTTTTTAGTCAGTAGAAGTCTGACACTCCCTTCCGCTCTGCCCAAGAGCGGGAGAGGTTATTTGATGATTTTCCACCCGCCAAATAAAAAAACAAAAAAAAAACCAAAGAAAATGATTTAGTTATCACAGTCATATCATTGTCTTCAGTAATGCACATGTCCATTGGTAGTGGTTACTATTAGTTACCACCGAAAAAGGCCACTGATTGTTTACCTTCAAAAAAACAAATCTTGTTCAGAATGACTGCAAGCGCCAGATAGTAAACAAAACGTTATTCAAAGTATACTATAGCTCACTTGAACCACAACTTACTATCTAAGGCTGCCTGTCTACTGAAGCGGAGCGAGGCTGGAAAAATTGACCAATAGGATTGCATAAAATCTGCCCTCTGTTCCAGTGTGCAATCCTATTGGTTAATATTTCTCCGCTCCGCAGCCTCGTTCCACTTCAGTGGACAACTGGACAGGCAGCCTAAATGCACTAAAAACTTAACATAGTATGTAAAATATCATTCCATCTTTGTCATCTAATATAACCAACAGAAAAATAATGTGAATTTGTTTAGCGCTACACCAAATTCATTAGTGGTGCCTCTGGGCCCAAGAATCAGCAATTTTTGAAGGCGGTGTGACGGTGATTTGTTAATTAATATTGGACGTTATGTTCAAATAGCCGACTCTTGGATCCCGCTCAGCACACCAGCTGTCCACCAGTTCATCCGTGTCCATAGGCAGCGATTCCTCAAACCTGTAAGTGTTATAACATTATTTTAGCATCATTATTATGAAAACTTTTGTACAGATTTTTATAGCTTGCCCATATTATCACACTGCTGGACAAATGTCCCCCTACACTCCTTTCAATGCAGTCACGGGAATAAAAAACTAGACTTTTAATCTAGTTATTTCGCTAAATAACTGAACATATATCTAAACTATAGTTAAACAAGGATTAGGGCTTCGGAAAAGGTGATTTCAGCGCAAAATCTGAAGTAATGCCGCTATTTTAGTTTGTCAATACAATATCACAAAACGATTTGTCCTAATAACGACAACGCCTCTCTGTTAACACCATTTTAGTACCGAAAGATTCTTGTAGCAATTTTTGATATATTTTGACATGTAAGACGTTTATGATCAGTACAAAATATGATATTTTCTTTCTATAGAAAATCGACGCCGATGAGTGGCCAGTCGGTGGAGATCTGGCCCGATCAGATACACCAGCAGGCGTCGCCGCGAGCCAAGATACTAGGCAAGCAGAAGAGGATCATTGGTATGTTTTATCTATATATTAAAAACAGTGATATTCACAACTTTAACACTAGAAATAAGCAGATTTGATTAGAACGATTAGATTAGATTTGATTTGAACACAATACAATGTTTGTTATTTATGTTCTTTCTCCAAAATTAGTTTACTGATATGTTATGTCTTTTTTATGTTTTATTATTATACTTATACTTTTTTTTTATTATTGATTGTAGTCAATCGTAAATTAACTTACACCTTACTATTGTATCGAGTCAGGTTCTTCTAACCAAACAGACAGATGTGTTGCTGGGGAGTTTGTTCCGCCACTTCTTCTTTCGAGCAAAAACACTAGGAAGTGTCGAAGGGTGGGCGTTTTGGGGGACTGTCACTTGTAAATAAGTAAAGTAAAGAAAATTTTGACGTTCGAAAAGTGCTGATTATCAGCCTAGTTTGAATAAATGAGTTTTTGATTTTGATTTTCACTTCACTTACGTCATTATCGCTCTAACCTTGATTTAATTTTTTTTCAGTTTTTGGTAATAATATGTTTTTGATATTTAATTTGTTTATTTTTTGTGATTAACCTGTGTTTTTTTTGTGTATTAAGTTGTGACTTTCTGGTGTTCTGTAAAAATGGTCTATCGATTATAATTCTTGTTTACGTCATCAGAATTGTAATTCATAGACAACTTTACAGAATGTACCGATTCAGTCTATCCTGGTATTGCCGTATTCTTATCAATTTTTTATTTTGGGTTTTGATACTGACGAAGTTAACCTTTTTTTAATGGTTTTTCTTGCAATTTTTTTTTTGACATATCGCAAAATTCGCAACATCACCCCTGTAATCCCTGGAGGGTTAGGCAGAGCTGTACTTAATAGTACCTACACCCTCATTTCGCCAGTTATGTTTACACTCCATGTTATAAGGGCGAGCCTTTTACCCTATTTGTTATATAATTTATTATTATTTGTTATTTTTTCCTGTTTCTTTTAGTAGCGAGCTGTAACTTTCTGGTATTCTTTGAAATGTGTTTATGCCTTTCTATTTTTGTTTCACATCACCAAAATAGTAAGTCATAGACCACTTTACAGAATACACTAATGCCGTCGATCCGAGTTTGCCGTATTATTTAAGATCATGAATTGTTCAGACCTCATTGGGTAGACGAATAAATTATTTCTCTAGTTTTTAACGTATGGATCAAAACATTATTATTTTCCCGGACCGTTTTACTTTCTGTTAAAGTATGCCTCCGAATTTACTTCTGTACCTTATATCTGAAGTAAAATCAGTCGCAAACTTAAACAGAACCGTTAACAAGCCTACGGTTTAATAACTTGGACTTTACTTTATTTTTCGGTGCTTTATTTCTATTTTTAACCGACTTCCAAAAAGGAGGAGGTTATCAATTCATCTGTATGTTTTTTTTTTGTGTTCTTTATTCCTATGTGTGTTCACAAACAAGTTCTTCCTTTCTTTTTTTCTGACTTATTTTGTTGTATTGTGTAAATTCTTATTCCAGTAGTTTTTTTTGGTGAGTTTTTTTATCTTGTTTTCGACCTTAGATTTAATAACTTGTACTTTACTTTATTAATCTGTGCTTTATTCTTGGTTTTCTACTCTTTTTTTTTAATGTGTGTTCAGAAAAATAATCGTCCTTTATTTTTGTGACTTGTATTTGTTTTTTACTTACAGCATTTCTCGGTTATCTTTTTCCAGTCTTTTTATTAATTTGTTTTTCTTTTGTGTTACTTTGTTTTCGACTATCTCTCCGCGCTTTATCTCTGTTATATCTTTTCAAGAAAAATTTTCACAAAAAAATACCAATAACACTTCATTATCAGACGAAAGATCCTTAAAGCACTGCATATAATTTGCCTCTCAATGTCAGTAGATCTTCATAGCTCCTTGTATTGTTATGTCAGTCGGAAGCAGCACTTCCCCGGACACAGCACCGTCATCCAACGGAGACAACCAGTTTGGTCAGTGGCCGAATGCACGATCACCGCCCCAGCATCACATCAAGAGCCCAGGTAAGACTCTTAATCACCTTCATCATCATTCTCCTGCCCTTATCCCAATTTATTTGGGGTGGCGCAGTCTGCCTTCTTCTTCCAAACTTCTCTATTACTTGTCATCATAGGTTAGAGTTTTAATGAGTCATTTGAATCCGCTGATAGTTTATTTTATCGATAGTTCAAATTTAAACTTTGAGCATTCAGTGTTAAGACTTGATTGTAATTAGCATCTTTTTAAAAATGTACAGACGTCAGCATATAAAGCTACCTGAAACTGTCAAATTTTCCTAATCAACCTTAAACCTTGACTGATAAAGTTGAAAATCTATTAAAGAATTTTGTTAGAATGTAGTAGCTTGATGTAGGTACTATCAAATATAATAATATTTTTTTTAGGTTCCGTATCTCAAAAGGAAAAAACGGAACCCTTATAAGATCACTCGTGTGTCTGTCTGTCTGTCCGTCCGACCATTCCCTCCCCCCCATAATCTCCGAAACTACAGAGCCTAAAATTTTGAAAAAGAAAATAAACTAGTTCAACACTTATAGATGACAAGAAAACCTATAAGAAGTCTATGGTGCTAAAATAACATGGAAAATCTCTCAATATCTACTACAATGGTACGGAACCCTTTATGTGCAAGTCCAACTTGCACTTGGCCAGTTTTAATACTCTGGTCATAAAAACCTTGTTTTTGCTAAGTAAAGCCGTGTCTTTCTTATCCCTAGCCAAGAACGTGGGCTATGCGTACGCGTCGCCTGAGTCCCCGCTATCCAAGATGGAGGTCGCGTGGAACGCCCCGCCCCCTATGATGCAGCAACATTCCCACCAGCCCTTCCACATACCACCCCCTGAAAGGTAAGTACCAACGATAGCTGAGACAAGTTGTCCAAAGATGCGATTCCCACCTTGGGCAACCTCAGGTTACTTTTTCTTTCAATGCCACTACTTCAAATTTTGCATTTTTTTAGGTTGCTGCCAATCGGTCCAAAGCCCAACAAAGAGCAGTACCCGGTATTCAACGCTCTGGTGGACCGAGTCAGGGAGGCATTGAGTCTACCACCAGGTTAGTGTCGTCTATAGTCAAAAAAGTAAACTTACGATTCATTGTGGTTTTATGTAAGTTTGACTACGTTTACTACTTAACGTGTTGCAGTTATTGTTCTATATTTTTTTTCTTTCGAACAATATTCTAGTCAGACATAGGCACACATACCTCTGTCTTGCTTCTCCGGAGCTTGGTGCAAAGGCAAGAAATTCATGCAACTTTCATAAGTTCTATTCTTAGTTCAGAAGGTCCTGACCAAAGCCCTTCTAGCAATGTATAGTTTGCTGCGATAAAATCAAGCCAGTTGCTCATTGATATAAAAACTAAAGATACGGTCGTCCGAACATTTGCTCGACGCGTTCGCCATACAGAGAATCGGTGTTGTCTGCTCGTTAATGTAACCTTGTATAAGCGGCGTGGTATTTTCGAGGTATAAAGAACATAAATAAAGCTTTTAATAAAATTCACGACCGCACCCGAAGAGAGCCGATCGTGGACTACTTCACTTCGGCTTAGGAAAGACCATATTGGGACCACGTTTGAGGCGTCATTTTAACATGCCGTCCGCCCAGTCCTTACGCAGTAATATATAAGTCAATGCAGTTGCTTCATTTTTGTTGCTTAGACATGTTATACTTAATTATGCGTTATCTAGATGACTCAACAGACAACACAGGGTCCTCCCGGTCGGAGGGCGACGCCACTCCCACGCCCACACCCAGCAGTAGACCTCAGGAACTGAACAAGAAGCCATCTGAGACTACACGGTACGTTAACTTTAATATGCGCTACTATAAAGTTGATATTTGTTTAACTGGGAATAATGTTTATGTGTAGGTCCCCGCGTCGGTTGGCACGGCAAGTGGCGCAGACCGGCTCGCCGCCGCATCAACATAATACTGGTAACTTATTTGTTCCTTTATTTCTTCGAAGTTTGCAGATTATATTAACTCTCGTCGAAATTATTGTTTTGGCCAGGGCCAGGCCCTTGTCTATAGCGAAGCCGGACACAAATCCTGAGCGAAACATTCGATTTAAGACTTGAACAATCCTATCGAAGTCCTATTGCCTTCCAATAAACATACAATAGGCTTGCATTAGATTTTTTTAAATTATAATCTTACACAATTAAAACTGCTGGGTCTAGAAGCACACATTTATGTACAAGACTTCCTTAAACAACAAAAATTAGTACTAAGCATTCATTTCAAACAAATATCGTTGTGACAGAGTGCGGCAGCTGTAGTGGTGCCTGTGGCGGCTGGTGGGAAGATGAGACGAAGGCCGGCAAGCGAGCTGCGCACGCGCACTCCGCGCCGCATCGCCCGGATGCCGAGTTGTGCTATCGATGTACGTATATTTATTTATTTAGATATTCTTCTTTATCCTTTTTTATGGGACAACCCGGCCCACAATTCCCAAACCACTGCAACTCCTGTGCACCAGAATCAACAGTGGCGACCACCAGAAAAGCACCGAGACAATGAAGCTCGACGAAGTCACAGAACTATTTAACTGTCTTGGATCCCGCAACGAAATTAATCAGAATAGAAGTATCTAATCTGACACGCGCAGGAAGACATGTGTGGCTGTTCTTCATTGCTAATGTCTCTGCACTTTCTTGAGGCACTTCTGTTTCCCGTTGCTTTAAATAGGACATCAGTGTACCCGAATCGGGACTGGCTCAAGCTACGCCGGTGATGGTCCTCAGGATTTTTCAGCATTTTTTTACGTCTTGTATTAGGTAGAAGATAGTAGGCCATACACTTCTACTCCTACGTGTGCAACTAAGGGTTATTTTTGAATATCGTGTATAAGGTATAGATTATTGCCTCGTCGGGGCTGCGGGTTGTTCGAGAGAGATACCGCGACCTCGGCACAAGGGCTAAGAAGGAACATGGGTGGTTTTTAGTCAGTAGAAGTCTGACACTCCCTTTCGCTCTGCCCAGAGCGAAAGAGGTTATTTGATAATTCCCCCCCCCCCCAAAAGGATCATTTTTGAGGGGCATTCTTTTGAAAAGGAATCTTTCTTTATCATATAATTACTGCCTAACTTGGTGTCAGAGTTTTAATGTCGACCATGGGCCTCTGACTTCAATGCCGTCGAGAAATATCTGTCAGGTTTGCTGGTTTCCCGTCGGGGCTGCGGGTAGTTCGCAAGAGATACCGCGGCCTCGGCATGAAGGGCTAAGAAGGAACATGGGTGGTTTTTAGTCAGTAGAAGTCTGACACTCCCTTTCGCTCTGCCCAAGAGCGGGAGGGGTTATTTGATGATTTCCCACCCCCCAAAAAAAAGGCATGCTGGTTTCCTCACAATGTTTGCCTTTACTTAAGGAAAACACATGAATCGAAAAATCTGAAGTACGTGTCTTGGGTTTGATCTTGTAACCTATGAATTAGCAGTCCGACGGTCACACCACTAGAATATCACTGCTTCATTAGGAATGATTCTTAAACACACACCTTAACACTCCTTCTGCTACTGCACAGGTGCAGAATGTGGAACCGCAGTAGAGCAGTACAGCGACGAAGAGCTGGGACTGTGCATCATTGTGCTGGCCACCTTCGTGCATCGCGAGCCTGCCGCAGCTGCCGGCATGCTGCCACAGCTACTGCACAATGTTAGCAGGTAAGATCTATGAACAAAGAGACCCTTTTTAAAAACCCCTGAAATGAATGAAAACCACCTTTTGTTAACAAAATAATTTGAAATCAAAATATTTTTAACTTACCTCTAGATATTCTTGGTTCACTTCTCTACTTGTATAGGTTTGTTCTAAGATGACTGACTATCTCGTCCACGTGAAACGACCCTGCTAATGTTTTTGGGGATTTCATCATTACGGGTTATGAAAGCCTCGACTTGACTGCCTCATTGGTCAGGGTTCGATTCCCGAGTCGGGCAAAGTGTTATTGGCTTTTTCCATCAGGAATTTACCAGTAACAGCTACGGAGTCTGGATTTGTGCCCGGTTGATGGCAATTGGCTCGCCCTCTATTACATGGGACTTAAACATATCTGGCGAAATGTGGGTGTTCTATTAGGTACACCTCTGCCTAACCCTTCGGGGATTACAGGCGTGATGTTATGTGTGTGTGTGGGTTATGAAAGGTCACACAAAGCCGTAATCACAAAGAAAATTGGCCTGATGACTCGTCGAAGACCAACACTTTGCTGTTAGTCGAAGCCTCCGGTCAAGATTATGGCTAGTTCTGTAACAGTTGCGGTCATTGTCGCATAGTACGCAAGGTTCTTTAAGATTATGGAAGGGGCCCGCAAGGGCCAACGCCTTCGAGGCTGCGGGTTGTTCGCAAGGGATACCGCGGCCTCGACATGAAGGGCTAAGAAGGAACATGGGTGGTTTTTAGTCAGTAGAAGTCTGACACTCCCTTTCGCTCTGCCCAAGAGCGGGAGGGGTTATTTGATGATTTTCCACCCCCCAAAAAAAAAAAAAAGATTCTTTAAGATTATTAAGATGCTTTTCGAAGCTGGTGGTATATTCGACAAAACACACCTTAAGTACCTAATTGAACATAATTTGTTAACAGAGTGGTCCAACTAGGCAACTACTCGTGGCAAGCCGAGACCAACACGCGTCTGCCCGGCAGCGCCGTGTTCGTGGCGCATCAGTTCCTGCGCTGTGTGCTGCACCAGCTCGCGCCCAACAACGTCTTCCTGCAGATATTCTTGCAGAGAACTCCTGGTGAGATAAAACGACCCTTTATAAAGCCGAAAGGCATTTGTTCTCCGCGTTAATGCGTTATTTTTTCAAATAGATATTGAGCATGGCATGGGACACATTAGGGCGGTCTCCTTATGCTTCTCAAGTTATTCTCAAAACGCTGTCTCTCATGAGAGCGTCCTGGTAACACTGTAGCCAAACACTTGGCTCGTATACTGCGCTCCATTGCTCGTTGGCAAACCTTGAGTTTGGACTTCTGATCCGGATTCTCATTCTCTCTCTTATAGATGGCTCTAAGAGCGCCATATGTAATGATAGTAATACGATACACATGATGAACAAACCAAGCTGATACCTTATCAATGATGGATATATCCAGTTTCTGATACCCTTTCGAATTTATTCGGTTTTCTGAATTAATTTGATTGGAAAATTACGAAAATCTTTCTGAACGTCCATAGACGCCAGTGCAGATTCTTTTATTATTCAACGTGTTCACAGAGAAACAACGTCAGATGTTCTTCAAGAGCATCGCGCAGGCATTCGTGGACTTCAACGAGTTGTATCCGTGTGGACCACTGCAGCTGGTGGTGGAACATCTTAACTCGAAGAAGCAGCTGCCAGTCGATGTGAGTATTGTCTTTATTTATTGCGTGATTAACAGTTTTAAGAAGAAGAAACGAGAAGGAAAAACGAGAGGCTACTTTAAGGGTAACTTGTATAGACTACTATCTCTTCATTATCAGCCGAAAGACATCCACTGCTGGACATAGGCCAAGTGGTCCCGTGCGTCTTTCATCCAGCGGCTCCCCACATCCTTCACCAGGTCAGCTGACCACTTAGTCGCCATTCCAGAACTTTATGGCCCTATTGGCCATCTGTTCTGCCAGCAATGTGCCAGACACACAATGTGCATAGACTAGGTGTATATAAATAAATCGTTTCTGGAGTAAAGCTAATCAAACCGAGCTTTTAATAACATAACATAAAATCATAGCAAAACACACGCGATTTACTTCATTTCATCAACATTATGATCCACAGCCCCATTTCACCTACTGCTGGGTATAGGCCTCTCTTTTCTGGTACCAATCTCCACGTTCCTGTGCCACGTTACTTCAGTTAGTTGATACATACACATACATGTGTGTGTGTTGTTACATTAGTTCCAATGAGCAATATTAGTTCCAATGCGCAATATTTGTTCCAATGCGCAATATTTGTTCCAATGCGCAATATTTGTTCCAATGCGCAATATTAGTTCCAATGCGCAATATTTGTTGCAGCAAATAACAACGATAGCTGGCAACATAGCGATGTACCTGTCGTGCCTGGCGCCCGAAGCCCTAGGCCCGCCCAGCGCGTGCCTGGCGCTGGTGGCGGCGCTGGAGGCGCTGCTGCGCGGGGCGGCGCTGCTGCTGCACCAGCTGGACGATGTGCTGCCTCTGCTCAGAGCTGCCACCGCCGCGCTCAAGATACCCGCCGCCGCGCAGCATAAGGTGAGGCAATGTTTTTTTGCTTTTTCTGTACTCTTCCAGCCATCTACATTTATATACTTACTTCATTTATGTGAGTGGATCTCGGGTCCATACGTTTAATTGTAATACAACTACATACCTAATTCTATGGTCTGGGCGGCTACGACGACGGTGAGACGAAAAATTAATATATGTAACAAGACTCGTAAACCACCGAAATGTAGGTATATAATATGCGTTTCCATGCTTACCACCTTGTTATAAATATAAATCTTAACTTCACCGTTGTCTTGGTTGCCCAGAGCATCTTGGAGCCGATTACCAAGATCATCAGCTATGGGGTCCAGAACTTCGTGTTGAAGCTGTCAGTCATCTCTGAGCTTTCTGTGGTCTGCACGAGGGTCTTCAGCCGCGACAGGGACAAGCTTCTGGTCTGCCGGGTGCTGGTGTACGAACTGGTGCAAGCTTTGAGGACCAAGACTACGATACCTGATGATAACCTGTTCATACTGATACAGTTTGTGCTGCAGGGTGAGTTTTCGAAGCTGTTTGTTTATATGTATATTTTTTAATTTATCGTTTATTTGCGAGAAGAATGATACAAAAAAAAAACTGCAGTTTTGAGATAACTTTTGGTGTAGGTAAACGGGGCATTAAGTTTCTCTCACATGAACGATAATGAACGTGTGATTGGCGATGATGTTTTGAGGTTGTGATATCGAAGGAGCTATGACGATAAAAACAATCTGAGCTAATTTCTTACCATTAGAATTCGGAAACAAATAAAAAATACAAGAAGTAACGTTTTGTAAATACGGTGGTTAAGGTCACGGGTGCCGCCTGGTGCTGCCGCCCGTGCTGGCGGGCGGCGAGCTGGCGCCGCACGACGCGCGCGAGCTGGCGGGCGGCGCCGTGGACTGCATGCGCCCGCACCTGCCCGACATGATCGACTTGCTGCACGACCCGCATCTGCTCAACAAGATCAAGGTAACATTGTCTGTGCACCCTTGTCTGTACACGATTATCTGAACATCTTTTTATATGAAGTGACTGCCTATTAGATAGTATTAACAACTAAGTTTTAAATCATTTAGACCTTTAGACTCTTAATTAAGTAATTATCCTAAACATTTAAAACTAGAACATTAGATTAATATTATAAATTGTACAACTTGTTTATGCATGCGGAGTTTACGTATAAGTGATTGTTGCACTGTTGCATTTAATTTTTGCATGTTACATTTAACATAAAACCTGTGTGAACAATTGTTGGTGAACCAATAAAATAAAAAAATAAAAATAAGTGCTAAAATTTTTTTTTTATGTCTCATAATAGTATTGAGCACTATAATACATATTAGCTCATGCAGACTAACTAATTTCATATTGTGTTGTTTCACTATAATGTAAAATATTGTTAAGAAATCTATTGTCGAAATAATCATTTTATTGTTAGAAGCATTCTGCCTGTGATACAGGTTCAGTCTAGTACAGGCATCGAACTTAGTTAACTTAGATTATTTTTAAGATTTAAATAATTAGATTAGATTTAAATTTATTGTGACAATTCTAATTTTGAATAAATATGAGGTCCCATTAAAATAGATGGACGAACTATAAGAAAACATTGACTTCCAAAATAAGGACAGTGGTAAAAATAACATATTAGATATTTACAAGAAAAAAATCAGCTAACGAAAATAAAAATTTTGGTTACCAATATTTTAGGTCAAAAAAACATCACTTTAATAAGTGTCTTTTTTTCCTTGGATACCTTTGTTTAGACTTACTGATCACTGTGTTAAAAGGAGGAGGAAAAATACATAATTTCTACTTCTCCGGGGGAGACGTGTAGGGTGGGTCTAGGAAAAGATGGTAAATTCTACGGACGCGAGCAACTCCCTCCCCCAACTTGCTCACACATGGTGTCTGCCCTTACGCTCATTTGCTTGGCTTACTAAGTTAAATGTACATAGCAGCCAAATAAATGATCGGTCAAGGGCGGATACCACGACCTTCAAAGACGCCAGCCCGCTGCCAGTTCTGCGTACCATCTTCGACAGAGGTACTCGACAGGTATTCAAAAAAATACACATGAATATTTTATAAATTGTTGTAGATCGTAAAACTAAACTTGTTTGGTCTGTAAACCTTGTATTTTTGTATATATTCCGTAGAAAATGTTGTTGGCAACACTGATTTAATGTTTTTTTTATATGTTAATTTATACAGAGTGGTGCCGAAAATACGACAATAAATGAAACCACTGGTAGTTCTAGTTCATAAATCTTAACGTTAATACTTTAATTAACTGTTTGATATCCCCAATTTTTTTTTTTTTTTTTCTTCTGTTTCCTGCTTCGTGGCAATCTGTTGGACACAACAATAAGCCACTTTTCTGTCCGATACTATTGCATCTGATAAGGCGTTTTAGCTTGGTGGGACACTTTTTCTGGTGGGTGTCTCAATCCATCCTGGTGAATCTGTCCCTTAAGTTTGGGACACTGTGTCTCTTCAATCTTTTATGATTCAGGCCTTGATCTCCACTGACTTTGAGGGCAAGCTCATTTTTATGGTTTGAGAGTCTTTTCTGGTAGTTGGTACTATATTTTGCTATCTCCTGTTTGACAGTTGGTACGTTTAGGTCAAGGTATATGATTTTGTTACTTATGTACTGAGGGATGTTAAATATGGTCCTTAGTGTTTTAGTTTGGAATCTTTCCAGTATCTCTATATTACTGTTGCTAGCCGTGCCCCAGAGCTGTATGCCATAGGTCCATATTGGTTTCAAGATGGCTTTATACACTGTCAACTTGCTGTGTGTGCTCATTTGTGAGTGTCGTCCTATTAACCAGTACATATTGCGTAGTTTCAAATCTAGCTGCTTCCGCTTTGTCCATATGTGTTTTTTCCATGTCAGCCTTCGGTCCAAGTGCATGCCCAAGTATTTTGCATTATCTTCTTGCGGAATTTCTTCGTTGTCAAGTATAACCGGTGGACACGTGTCCCTTCTAAGGGTAAAAGTCACATGTGTTGATTTACTGCGGTTTGCGTGTATTCGCCAGATTTTAAGCCATTCTTCAATTTTGTCGATGTGATGTTGAAGTTGTTCTGAGGCGATTGCTGGGTTCGTGTGTGTAGATAGTAAAGCTGTATCGTCTGCGTATGTTGCAACCGTAGTCTTGTCTGATGTTGGTAAGTCGGCAGTATATATGGTGTAGAGAACCGGTCCCAGTATACTTCCCTGAGGTACCCCTGATTTGATCTCATGTAAGTCAGAAAGTTCATCATTGAACTTTACTTCGAAACATCGCCTGCTGAGATATGATTTTATTATGTTGTAAAAAGAGTGTGGCAGCATCTTTTTGACCTTGTATAAAAGACCCTCGTGCCACACTTTGTCGAATGCCTGGCTAATATCCAAAAAGACTGCCGAGCAATATTTTTTTTCTTCCAGTGTTCTGCCTATAACTTCTACAATACGGTGAACTTGCTCGATCGTCCCGTGGTTCTCCCGGAAGCCGAATTGATGATTTGGTATGATATTAGTTAGATGTGCTTTCATTCTTTTCAGTAACATCTTCTCGAGGAGTTTCCCTATTATGGGCAATAGGCTTATAGGTCGATACGACGCTACGTCATTAGGTGGTTTACCGGGTTTTGGTAACATTATTACCTGGGCTATCTTCCATTGTCCCGGGAAGTGACTAAGTCTTAAGCAGGCATTAAATATGTTGACGATTGCTACTATACCCTTTTTAGGCAGATTTTTTAAAAGAACGCTGTCGATTTGGTCGTATCCTGGTGCTTTTCCATCTGTGAGGTGTTTTATTTCACCAGCTACTTCGGTAGGGCTCGTATATTTTAAAGGGATACACATTTGGTGTGCACTGTCAAGATAACTTTTTATTTTGGCGTCATGATCTGGTCTTGATTCAGGAAAAGGTTTAAACACATTGCTAAGGTGTTCAGCAAAGATTGTCGCCTTCTCAGTGTCTGACCTGGCCCAGTTCCCGTTTCTTTGTCTGATAGGAGGAATCTGACAATTGGGACGTTTTAATTTCTTTGTTGCCTTCCACAGTGAGTAATTTGTGTCTAAACTTGGGGTCAAATTTGAAAGGAACGTTTGAAGGTTATTGTTGGTAAATTTTTTAATGAGGTCTTTTAGTTCATTCGAAGATCTGTTGAATGCTGTTTTGTCAGCCGGGTATCTAGACTCATGCCATATCTTTCTTAGAATACGACGTTGTGATATTTTGTCTTTGATCATCTTTGGATATTGGTTAAGTGTTAGGGGTAACTTTTTTCGCACTATTGTGTAGTTTTGAATAACGAAGTGTGATCTTGCAGTGAACCTTGTTTCAGAAACTAAAGCTATGTCAATTTTTTCAATTTGAAGGAATGTTTGAAACTCTTGACGACGGTCTGTCAAGCCGTTGGCGTTCCAAGTGACTACTCGGAGTGTGTTGATCATTTTGTTATCAGGCTTGAGATAAGCTGGATCATTCTATCCATCATTTTGTCCATCATGCTGATCATGATTTGTTGAAATTTGGCGAACATTTGTTCTAATCTGTCTGGACCTTTCTCTGGGTCCGGTATGCCATCAGTCAGTGGTCGGTCTTTTGCTGCATCCGCATAGCTTCTTTTGTCAGTGTGATAATTTTGTCGTACGTTTTGGTTTACTGTTTCATTCAATATTTTGATCTGTTTTGTGTTTAGAGCTGTGTTGTTTTCTTTATTGGTTGGTTTACTTTTTAATATTTTTTCCTTATATTGTTTATATTTTAAGCAACCCTTGTAACTTGCAGGATGTCTTTCTTGGCAATTTGCACATGTAGCATCTGTCTCTGGTGTTTTGGTGCATGAGGCAGTAGGATGATCGTTACCACATTTCACACATCTGAATGGTCTGAAGCACTGATTTTTAGTGTGTCCAAACCTCTGGCATCTTTTGCATTGCATTATTTCTTTTTTCTTGTAAGGAGCTTCAAATGTCACTCTCATTTGACTAAGGTACCTTAATTGAAATATTTCTTTGTTGTTCTTGTTTGGCTCCAAGTCAACGAAGAAGACTGGCAATGCCTCTTTGGTAGACCTATGTAAAACATTTACTTTTTGTCTCACCTCATGGCCTTGTTCTTTTAGCTCTTGTTTTATAAGCGCAGTGTCTTCTGTGGAGTGTAGTCCTCGGAGTATAACTCTGTATGCTCTTTCACATTTTAATTGATAGGTGTAGTGTGATATATTATTAGTTATAAACTGCTTTCGGATGGCTTTGTAAGTTTGTATATCTTTCGGTATTAACTTTATGATATGGCCGGATCTTAATGTTGTCATATGGTATGATTTGTTATCAATAATTTCATTAAGAGTGACTTTTAATGCCGTGACATCTATGACCCCCGTCACAAAGATGGGCTCCGGTTTAGGTATGAAATCTGTAACTGGGACCAGTTCTTCTGTTTCCTCACTGTTGAGGATGTCGAACTTGTTGTGCGTAGGCACTGCGAATGTAGCTGTATTCTTCGACTTCTTTGTATTGTCACTGCAGACTGGGCTTGTTTCTTTCCTTTTTTGTCTTTTAGGAGGTACTTGATCATTTTGCCACGGGTTTATAGGGCTCTTCGCATTATTTTCAGGTTGTTTATCGCTGGTTTTACTTGCTGCAGCTGACGGCAGACTGTTACTACGGTTTCTGATGAACATACTTTTGTGAAATTGTTGTTGGACCATATTGTTAGGATTAATTGTTATTTTATTGGTTTCATTCATTATTGTTCCCACGAGTAAGGTCGAAATAAGTAGTCATGAAGGGTGACGCCTATTCCTTCAAGAAGGCTCATACAACAACGTTTGCCAGGTCCGTTGAGGTTGGCGCTAGCAACTTACTACCTGTAAGCCATACATCCTCTCTTCGCGGTGCCCACCTTAGGATTAGGGTGAATTTTTAGAGAGGCTTTCTACCTCATGACGCGGGCGGTGAAGCCAATGCCCCCGATTCCATAATACAATGGAGTTGCGGGTTGTGGAGGTCATTTCCTACCCCCAACAAGAGACTGCTTGTTAGGCAATCTGAGTCGGGTTAGTTACCGCCGCCCGAGACTCGGCGTTGTTGCTCGTTTAGCACCACCCGGGGGAGACGTGTAGGGTGGGTCTAGGAAAAGATGGTAAATTCTACGGACGCGAGCAACTCCCTCCCCCAACTTGCTCACACATGGTGTCTGCCCTTACGCTCATTTGCTTGGCTTACTAAGTTAAATGTACATAGCAGCCAAATAAATGATCGGTCAAGGGCGGATACCACGACCTTCAAAGACGCCAGCCCGCTGCCAGTTCTGCGTACCATCTTCGACAGAGGTACTCGACAGGTATTCAAAAAAATACACACGAATATTTTATAAATTGCTGTAGATCGTAAATCTAAACTTGTTTGGTCTGTAAACCTTGTATTTTTGTAAATATTCCGTAGAAAATGTTGTTGGCAACACTGATTTAATGTTTTTTTTATATGTTAATTTATACAGGGTGGTGCCGACAATACGACAATAAATGAAACCACTGGTAGTTCTAGTTCATAGGAGCATTTTTGAACTATCAAATAAATCCTAACACCGTCGTGGTGCCGACGATACGACAATAAACTACCTAAATGTCTTTGCCAAATTCGTTTGTTACATTTTATTTCCACACGTTAATCGGTGCAAATAATTCCTAAGGTTAGTAAACCAATATTTGTTTGTAAATTGTAATGTATTTCGTTTACAGTTTTATGCTACTTGGTTTTATTGATTTTTTTTAAAAAAAAATATTTTGGCGTTAAGATTTATTTAATAGTTTATTAATGTTCCTATGAACTAGAACTACCAGTGGTTTCATTTATTGTCTTATTGTCGGCACCACCCTGTATAATGTGTCACTGTTTGATATTCCCCAATAAAAGTTTTTTTTTGTCAACAGGGTTCCGTCTCAAAATCAATCGTGAACCGCAACCTGATCTGTTTAAACGAAGACACGCTGGGGGCCATAGTGAAGGGAGGTATAGCCCAATATGTGGCCATGGAACTGGCCTTAGAGCATAGCCGAGGGAGACAGGACCGGGCGCAGCCGGCCAGGCATATGACTCCTTGGATCAGCGCATCACTGCCGGGGTAAATATAGCTTTTGAATTTTTACAATAAATAAAAAAATACAAGTTGTAAACGCCACGGGCCCTTCAGGAAGTCGTCAAGCAATCATTCTGTAAATAGTAAAAAGTAGGTAACTCTACACACAAATTATTGCAGATAAACGATTTTTTTTTCGGTTTACGGTAAAACCTTAATGTAACGCACTCAAAATATTGCGCCTTCTGTATTTTAAGTAAATTTATAAACCTGTGGTATTAATAAAAATTTGTATTCAAATTCAGGGTTAAACTTTGACCTAGAATATCTAGGTAATTATAAGGTTCCCAGGTATGGTATATAACAAAAAAATGATCGCACAGACGGGGAAACAAATTTTTTTTTTTGGCGGGTGGAAAATCATCAAATAACCCCTCCCGCTCTTGGGCAGAGCGAAAGGGAGTGTCAGACTTCTACTGACTAAAAACCACTCGCGGTATCTCTTGCGAACAACCCGCAGCCCCGACGGGGTCTGTTTACACCTTATATTTAATTTAGTACTTCGTATATACATGATGACTCGCAGTTGCCTCTGACTCTGATGAAAATAATGTCTGATACTGTTACACTCTTATGAAAGCCGGGATTGGTTATCCATAATGTTACAGTCAAAACAGGAAACCGGAAAAAATAATACTAATTTCTGTCAAAACCATTATTCTGTAGAAATGCGTTTTTTTTATAAAAATCTATTTTATACGGATTCCATTGATAGTTTTATAACTTCATGTCAGCTGTACTAAAATGATCTACTTTTAAAATACTTTTTTTTTTAATGTTGGTTCACACACGGAATTTCTCCTGTATCGTGGGTTGAACACATTATTTAATTTTTAAAATAACCTTAAAAATATATATAAAACGTGGCAACTACAGTCCATTTACAGCTGCTATTATGCCTGTGGCTGGATGTTAGGTCCATCTTCTTTTTTTGACTATTCAGAAATCAGAAGAGCTTGTAACTTTTATAATTAAATAAAAAAATGAAACTTTAATTTTTTGTTATAAATGTATGTACGACACCAAGTTAGGCTCTAACCACACGATATAGAAGAAGAAGAATCAGTCAAATTCAAATTCATTTATTAATTTTATAAACAAAACTACTCAGAAAAAAAACAGCATTTGCACAGTGCTGTCCTAATTGACCCAAAGGTTGACTGGTAAAGAATGCCTTGCGGCATTAAGTCTGCGTATGTACCACTCGTGTACATAAAGTTTAAATAAAAAAATGACAACCTTTTTTTACAAAAACAAAACAAGAATTCTTAGTTTCGACTGTAACACATAAAGGAACAACCAATCACATATTTTTCCATAAGAGTTAACCGCAGATTTAAAAAATATACCCTAGTTGTGGGAAATACAAGGTAACCTCTAACCAAGTTCCCGTTGCCAAGGTCCCGCGAGGTATGCGAGTGCGTGACGCGCGTGCGACTGATATCGTGGCTGGTCATGGGCGCGCTGTGCAACAGTCGCACGCACCAGCTGCCGGCCAGCCACGGCCAGGCCGTGCACATGCACCAGCCCGTGCCGCAGGACGCCACCTGCCACATCACGGACTATATACAGGTTTGTTTTTATTTATAAATTACGGGAAATCAAAGCTCATCTTCTTCCCCGTGGCTGTAGGCTTTAAACTCAAGATATCCACAGATTTTGTCCGGTTAAACAGTAGCCAGTCTTCTAGATTGAACTGCGAGAAACCATTTAGAAAAGAAGGTCTTCTTCTTATCCGTTCCCTCTTGACAGAGTGGTCGTGGTCATGAGGGGTCACCCACAATTGCGGTCACTACCTTCGCGATCCGTTTCCACCGGTCTCTATTGGCCGTATGGCGAGCCCATTCTACAAGAAGGATCTTAGTGGGAGGTATAGCCTGTTGCCATCAACCGGACACAAATCCAGACTCCGTGGCTGCTTCTGAGAAATTTATTTCTGACTTTCATATTGGGCGATTTTGTCCTGGATGAGTGACAATGGCTTCAAAATGTTTCTTATCTGGCTTTCAACAGGATTGACTGTTGCATTTCGGTAGCACTAGGATTAGTCAATCTTATAACTTTTTGGTCATTCTTAATCACAGTTAACACTGAAGCCAATTTTACTATCCTTACTATCCTTCTGAAGTATTTATTTCATAAAAAATAATTAAACTATATTATTTATTTCCTCATGCATTCATAGATTAAAAACACAGCAACAATAACGCTCAATCTTTCTCATGCCTGATTATGTGCATTATCGATTACTTATTTATAAATTAATTACTCACTAAAAGTCTTTCTGCCGCACTCAGAGAGCTTTAATGATTACTTAGGCCATCACTAAGTAAAGGTTTTGACAGTTTTGTCATACAAAAGTATGTCAAATCTTTGCTAAGTGGCGGCTTAAGTAATCATTAAATATCTCTGAGTACCGCAGTTAGTCAGGTAGTGGGGCCACACGTACATAATTTCTTTCTTTCTGTTTTATATATTTCACGTGTTCCTATATTTTTGCCCACAGACAATAATGTCATCATACGTGGAACAAACAAAGCCTGCAGCCCTACGCATGTCGGCGTTGCTGCACGCCTTCGTGCTGTGCCAGCTGTGGACCCTGTACCTGGAGCAGCTGGCGGCTGCCTCCCCGCCCTGCAGCGAGCCACACAACACCACCACCTGCATCCTGCTGGACTTCTGGTGCAAACTGGTGCCTAGTATCCTGCAGGTCACCGTGCAGTCCAAAGTGGTGAGTGTCTCTTAGAGTCAAAGTTCTTTATTTGCTAAACATTGGTGTAAATATAAAGTAATGAGATTTATATGTTTTGCCGTTAGCGGCGTACAAATATTTACAGTACCAACTGCGCTTAGAACGAATGATCCTCAATTACTTACTTACATACATTTTATTCTTAAGGAAAACATTATTTAAGGCAAATATTTAAATCGCTATAATCGCCGTACTGTGTAAAAAAATATCGTTTCTGTTCATTCTTCGTTTTAGCGTGTCGATGACAATTCAAATTAAATCAGCCAATTTTATAGATTGACACTTTCTATCGACACTGTTATTCGAATGCATCGAATGATATACTGTATTCTTGCTCACTCATCCTCAAATCATATCTATTGTTTCATGAGCCAGCTTACACTTGTCGGTGTGAAAACTATTTCACATGTTCTAATTACGCTAAGGGCACGTGTAACGAATTAAACCTTAGTTTTTAGAAAGCAAGCAGTCAAGGACCGTATCAAAAAGGTAATACTGATGCCTGTAGATGACTCATAACTTCATTTTCGAGAGAAAATAAAGAAAATGCCGGTCACAACCATTGCTATAATTTTATCAGGAATCAAAAAACTAAGAGTATCATATCTTTCAGCTGGCAGAGACGGTGAACCTTCACTTTCTGAGTCTACTGGAGTCTTTGTTGGAGTGTAACTCCACCGTGCTTAACAAGTTATTGCCTCTGTGGACTCCCATACTGCACTCACCGCTGTTCAATGTAAGTGCTCACTTTCATAATTGTGTAGATTTTTCATCCAATATGTATTGTATGTAACGTTTCAGCAGTGTTGTCGATGTAACTTTGTACTGTATTAGGAATTAATTAACGTAAAGTGTTTTTTTGGGGTTCCGTAACTGAAAGGCAAAAAACTAAACCCTTGTTGATTCGTCATGTTTGTTTGTTTATCTGCCCAACCGTCCGTCACAACCACTTTATTCGGAAACTATTAAGATTGCACAGTTGAAACTTGGTTAGTAGATGTATTCTGTGACCTGTTTCACGCATTTTATACAAAAATTAAAAAAAAAGATGTAGAGTGGTCCTAAACTTTTTTCATCAAACCTGTTCGTGTGGGGTCTTTACTGACATTGAGGTTCCTAAAACCATTTTTTCTCAAAGTCAATCGTTTGAAAGATAGACACTTCCAAAGTGATAAGATAACTAAAAGAGTGAAAAATCTAAAGAAATATATACTGTAGATTGAAATGAAAACTTTCTAACAAAATTAGCTTGAGCGATATAGGTATGTAAATCGTTTTTGAAAAATAGCACATTTAAAAAACCATAAATATAACTTTGTCGTTCATACAAATACTATGAAAAACAAACTTATCACAAAATAAGTATTGATTTTTTAATTACCTGATCTTAAATTTTGGTCTGAGCAAATTTTATGATAAAACTTACCGTTTTGCTGAAAATTACCAAAAATCCGTTTTTGTGACCTTTGAGCTTTTTTCCTGGTGTCGGATCGATGATGACTTTCCACATATCATTTATATGAACAATCCTAACAACTCTCAGCTGGCTGGGAATTAGTACAAATATAGAATGGTACTTTACGTTGGTGTGTTGTGCCAGATGCCACCGCACGTAGCCGCGCGGTTGGGCGTGTGTCGCGGGCTGGCGCCGCGCGCGCCCGCGGCGGGCGGCGCGGGCGGCGCGGCGGCACAGCGGCGCCTGCACCGACTGCTGGCCAAGATGGCGCAGCTCGAGCTGCAGCCGCACTCCTTCTACTTTATATAGATGTCTCCATACTACAAACACGTCATTACAATGTGAGTATTCAGAACCAAAAGTCATTAATTCAAACTAAGCTGATTATCATCGTCATCAAATACGAAGAACTTTAGGAGAACTTTTTGTGTTTACCTATTACTTTTTAGATTTTGTTTCTTTGTAGGCATGTGTTAAGATGTAGGTTAAGGGAGCTCGTGGCTAAATAATAATCCGTTCGGGTTGAGCTTCTGGAAGAACCGCACTTGCCTAGATTGTTCCCTGAATTGGTACTCTCTACTATTGTATGTATGTAATGACATACCGAGTTTCCTCTGTGCCTTCGATAGCACGTTAAACCGTTGGTTCCGGCCGTCATAAGAAGATCTTTGGCAGTCGTTACAGGTAGTCAGTGGCGCAAAAGTCAGGAGGTATTTTACATAGATCGACTGGCCATCTGCTCGTGGCTTAATAAGAACTGCCACTCGGGTCGATCTTTAGGTAAAGCTGTGCTTGCCTAGGTCGGTCTGTGGATGGGTGACCGCCCGACATACCGAGTTTCCTCCGTGCCTCGGAAAGTACGTTAAGCTGTTGGTCCCGGCTGCCATATATAGATCTTTGGCAGTCGTTACAAGAAGTCAGTGACCTGAAATTCTGACATCCAGTCTTACCAAAGAGTATCGTATTACCTAGTATTGACTGGGTTGTGGAGGTCAGATAGGCAGTCGCTCCATGTAAAATACTGGTATTCAGCTGCATCCGGTTAGACTGAAAGCCGGCCCTAACATAGTTGGGAAAAGGCTAGGCAGATAAAGATGACTGGCCATCGGATAGGCAGTCGCTCCATGTAATATACTAGGGTTCAGCTGAATTCGGACAGATTGGAAACCGACCCCAACATATTTAGGAAAAGGCTAGGCAGATGATGTATGTGTATTCGGTTTGGTAAATGGTAATATATTTTCCCAGGTGAAGAACCAGTGATCACAACGAGTACTCATCATCATAAGCAAGCAAGCAGTCTTCAACTCCTCACTCTGGCACATGCAGCCGCAGTGACCTTTGCGCTGTTGAGAAGAAGTAAGCGAGACAAGAAGAAGAACTCTTCACTTCACCAACAGATCCTGTTTGCTGGTCACTGCATATAATGTACGTACTCCAATGTATTGATATCAAAACTGCTATCTGCTGAACAACATCTGAAAATGGAGCATCATCATCTTCGTCTTCTTGTTTTAGCACACGTCTTTATTTTCTGTTTAAAAATATGTCATTGTATAAATACTGTAACTAGGTTTTAATCGACATGTAGAAATCGTTGAATTATAATGGTTGGAATTCATGTTATGCGCCCAGTGACGTAATCGCAGCCCGTGATGCAACTTATCCTGGCTTAGGACAGGTAAAAATACCTACCTTAGGTATTGTGTGACGAGTGTAAATGCTGTAACTAGATTTTAATCGACATGCAGAAGTGGTGTGATGATAATGAAAATCATCAGCCCAATAGGAAATATCTCTATGGATTAATGTTAGCCTTGTCTTTATTAGAACGAAGCCCAATGTTATATAATAATATAATGCGTGGCATACTTTATTTTTGGATAAAATTGCATTCCAGCTCAGTGTGCTATCCGATTCTATGTTTAAATACTTTAGACTTTAATAAAACTTCCAATATTATCGTTTTCTACCACTATATTAATGAGATTTTTAATTTAGGTAATTATTCAAAATCGAATCTTTTTTTAAAAGCTTACTATTCCATTAACGACTACTTAAATGATAAGAATAGTTGGTTGCTGAGTTGAACACAGGACAATGGTAATTTATGTTCTTTCTCCAAAATTAGTTTACTGATATGTCATATATTTTTGATTATTATTATATAGGTATTTTTGATTTTTGATTTGTGTCTGTAGTAAATCGTAATATTAACTTACACCTCACTATTGTATTGAGTCTGGTTCTTCTTCTTTGGTAACAGACAGATGTGTTGCTGGGGAGTTTGTTCCGACACTTTCTTACCAGCTAAAACACTAGGAAGTGTCAAAGGGTGGGCGTTTTGGGGGACTGTCTTTTGTAAAATTTTGACGTTCGAAAAGTGCTGATTATGAAGATACAAATTGACGTGCGTCTAAGTTGACAAGTTAAACGACGTAACGTTTGTGTGTATTGGGCAGAGCGAAAGGGAGTGTCTGACTTCTACTGACTAAAAACCACCCATGTTCCTTCTTAGCCCTTCGTGTCGAGGCCGCGGTATCTCTTGCGAACACCCGCAGCCCTTATGTACTTAACACTTCAAGAACAAAGTACAGAGGCGGACTTACTGCCTTAGGCATTTCATACCAGCCTACCTTTGGGTGATGAAGAGACTAACAGTGTTTGGCGATTCCACACCTTCGTCGTCTAAAATTAAATGAGGTATTTCGAAACAGCAATCGAAGCTGCAAACCGCGATGCAACATAATATATTGTATTGCGTCTTGGTGTGTTCGCTCAGTTTGACTCGTATCGCGCTTGATGTACGTGGTAGAGCCGAGCTATACAGCGGTATAGCTCACCGGGCTGGCTCGACCGGGGAAGTACCACGCTCTCACAGAACGCCAAGTGCCACATTAGTCCATTGAAAAGTCACATTTGGGTTGCATTTGTTAGAGGACGCAATTTTATTTTTAGTTATCAAGGAGGCTCATTAGTTTTTTATATTTGGTTCTACGACTAAAGTTACTTGATATAAGTTGTAGATAATCTTATTTAAAGTTAAATCCAAGTTTGTGGAGTTGCAACCCTTGTCCCTCGGCCGCCATCTTGGAAAAAGGGGTGGTTCAGATGGTTTTTCTGACGAACTATAGGTCTCACAACAAAAATGTGTTAACATTTTTTGTTGCAAATAAGATTATCTACAACTTTTGTCAAGTAACTTTTAGTTAGTCGTAGAACCAAAAATAAAAAAGTTATAAGCCACCTTGATATCCAAAAAAAAAATTGCGTACTCTAACAAATGCACGCTAAATGTAACATTTCAATGGACTACATGTGGCGCGCGGTTAGTGACGAGGACCGGCCGCCCCCCTCCCCCGCACCACCGGGGAGGGTGCAGCCTGCCACTGGGCCGCCCGTGGGGCGTGCAGGACCTAGGTCGGTCCAAGAGTAGGCTGCTTAAGACTTACCTCGCACTGCAGAACAAATCACTAGACAACACTGAGTGAAATTCTCTGTTGTAAATAATTCGGTATATACATTTTGTAAAGACGTCTTTTAGGTAATATAATAATCCGCGGTCACAGAAAATATATTTAAAAAAAAACGTTTCGCAGTGCGTGGTAAAAGTCTTGCCATAGAATAGGGTAGTTGACTTAACAAAAAACATGTGATTCTGTTTAGTCCGTCAATTAGATTATCGAAAGATATTGGATAGGTTGACGAAAATGAAACGTGTCGAAGATCATGAGGGGTCTTTTGACGTCACTTTCTGGTAAAAATTGGACCAAACTGTGACGTCACACGACTTTTCGAAGCACTGTATCGTCTTCATTATTTGTTGACGTGAAAAAAGAAAAAATATGTGTCCAATATTTTTTGGAAATCTATCGGACGGACTTATTATATTTTTTTGTCAACTACCCTATTGGCCCTTATAAGTTACCACACTTATAAGCCCACTCTATGGTTTCATTGAGAGCACCTTTGAAGTGCTGCTCCTAATGTGAGTAACATGTCATCATCAAAATCCTTCTTTTTTTTTGGAGTGTGGGAAATTATCAATGAGTCCTCCCGCTCTGGGCGGAGCGGTGTTAGCTGCTGACGCATGATACTAAAGTTTTAATTCGAATGGGATTTTCTGTTTTTAACAGTTTTCCAAGTGATGGTGAAAACAGCATCAAAATCTGTTCCGTTGTTTGGGAGCAGAGCGCGCTCATACAAACAGACAGGAAACGCGCCTGTGTTTAAAATTAATGAAAAGATAAATAAGTTCGTAAGATACTGGTATTCCTTAAGTAAATTATACTTGTAGGACTGAATATAAGTCTTTGTGACAAAATATCTTAAAAAATACGAAATAGAATAAGTTTTACTCCTTAAGATATTTGAATGTATTATAATCGAATAACGATGGTGTAGATACAATGATAACCCATGTATATATTAGGATAAAACTGGTACAATTCCGAGTTAAAATAAATAGTTAGTGAGTAGGTACTTAGCTAGGATAACATTAAAATTAATTTCAATATCAAAATCAAAGATTCAATTGACAGTTAACACATGTCTCATACATAATGTTCGCCTCTGATCCCGAGACTTTCGTATTATTATTATTAATCAGTTTATTTCAGATAAAAATAATCCATATAAATTCAATTTCGACCAAATTACAATATTAAACAAATTTTATTTTATTTATTTGGGAAAACAAACAATTACACATTAAGAATTACATAAAAAAAATAAGATACAGAAATAATGCAAATGTGAAATCAACCACGTTCTCCACAGATAGTTCATGAGACAATTTGGCAAATTTTAACACTAGCGTTGTAAACAATAAAAAGAGGAACATAACATAAAAATAAAAATAAACCACATAATTATATCAACAGAGCATAAACAAAGCATAAAGCTGCAATAGTGCCACATAAGAGTAAAGACTGTGTCACATTAATTTTTCAAAATGTTAAGTAAACTGAGTCGAAACTTTCTATGCGGTAAAGAAAACAGATCCAAACTACAGAAATTCTTATTAAAGTTGCCAGTAATGCGACGAAGAGGCGCACGCAAGCCGGCCTTTGTACGACTGGAAGTAGTGGCAAATACAGGTCGTACGCGCACCTCACGTCCATGGCATGTTCTCGGAACTATATAACACAACTTGTTACTAATACCCAAACAATCATACGAGTTATTGCATAAGTCATACAAAAATGTAGCTTCAAGAAAGGTACGCCTTGAACTTAAGGAAAGCAGGTTATATTTTTTTTTTTTTTTTTTTTTTTTTTTAAATTAAATATATACAAAAACATAAATTATTACAACTACTATTGTGTTAGTAAACTCTTATGTACTATGTTAGTCAACACCCATCATGATTTAAAATAAAGGTTGAGCTATACCAGTACCTTTATAAATAAAGGTTGGGCTTAACCGTTATTTAACCCTTATACGATTTCGGTACCGAAATCCCTGCGAGACGGGGTGCTGCGCCCAGTCGTGGTTTTCCGATCGGAAATAAAAACCAATACTGAGTTATAATATAATAGTGTGCAACAATCGGCAAGTGAACAACAGAGTGTCGAGGCGGTGCGTCAAAAACAACCCCTATTTATTCAGGTTTAGGTACTGCTACCGATACATTTATAACGGTTATGGTACTTCTACCGAAATATACTGGTATGCATTTCCAACCTCAAAATTCCGGTACCGAAAAAAAAACCGGTATCGAAATATTTCGGTAACCCTTATTTAACGGTATGACGTCATACCGAAATTTAAAGGTCCCGTAATTTTTGGGTAATTCAGTCCCTGGTTCCATCAGACAAAATTAAAGATAATGTGTGTAAAAGTATCAACTAACAACATAATCAACACACCACTAACATAAACGACTAACAACAGCTATGGTATAGAAAACAATAAAACGAAAGTTACTTTTATGTCATATTTTGTATATTATATATAAATTAGGTTATAAGGTCTGTACATTACTTGAAAAATGAAAATGCACTGTCATTAGTATATAGGTATGCCTTGTAAATAATATTAAATATAAACGTTATTTTAGAAGTAAGTTAAAAAATAAAATAAAAACAGTTAAAAAATAGTCAAGAAATACGGGAATGATATAAGAACTTCCTTGCTAACGGTAGGGCACAGCCATTAGATAAAATATTTTAAGTAAATATAAAATACACTAAACTTTAATTATTACCTAGACTATTAATAATAAGTATTAGGTTAGGCTAGAATAGTTAAAGGACAAAGATAATTTGTAAATATGAATTTTGAAGTAAAATTGCAGACGATATTATTGTCACCATGTAGTTAGGTTGACGCCGGTAATACCTATTACCGAGACATATTGCTGGGCTAGCTTTTCAAGTAAATAACGCAACTGAAAAAAATAAAATAAAGCAGAAGCGATTGGTAGATGAAAGTCAAAGAACTCACGTGAACTCCCACTTATCATATAAAGTATGGACACTCGGCTGGAACCGAGTTCCTTTCGTTATAATATCTTTATTTTGGTTTGTATTAAATAATGATAAAATAAATTAAAAATTATATAACATTTTTGCATATTTTCAAAATTGATGTCAATCGGAATCGATAGAAAAAGTTTTAGTTTCCTGGATGATCGGAAAGTGCCTCAAAAAACACTGGAAAAAAATATATGGGTTTTTGGAGTCGTTATTCATTGTTACAATTTTTTCGGTCTAGCCTATTTAGCTCGCAAACAAATTAGAACGATAACGTGCGATAACAAACTCCATTCCAATAATTACGACTACGGAATCCTTTACCGAAGAAATAAGTGCGTGCTCTGACGTTTGGCCTTATTAAATAAGTAAAAATCGGTTAATCCATACGCGACCTAAGACCAGGCAATCAATCCAATTCGAACATAAATATTTCAAGTTGGATCGCAGCAGCGCCGGGTGTCCCGTCTTCCGCATCTGCACAATAACACGGACTCAAGAAAAACAATGCAATGTCCATCCCCGGTATGCCTTGCCTCTTGTAGCAGGGTGTTCGTAAAACCTTCGAGCTTCGCTAATAATATGCTTACTTATTGAGTTGAAAAGCTTCCACCAGCAATTTTGTTTTGAAGATAAAAGTTACGATAAGACAAAAGTGTACATATTATACAACCCAAGACGCCACAGGCAAATGTAAGCAAGTAATATGTAGCGTAGAGGTATTTTCAAATTAAGGTATTCTATAAAATAAATTGGTGATTGAACAAAGACATTCAAATCAATAAAACATACATTCGTTTAAATATAAGGTGGAATCTAAGGATCTAACAGACATAGTTATTGAGCACGCAAAAAGTCATCTTCATAAAAAAACCATCTAAAATGTCAGCTTTATCAAAATAATATAAAATACTACAGAAAATTAACAAATAAACATTCCGTATGAAACGATACTTCCAATTTTAATGCCTCAGTGAGCGAGAATATACTTACAATTCCAAGTCGACAAAATATAAAAGTTATAAATATAAGAGTAGGTAAGGAAATTAGGTTGTAAGGTCTGTATATAACTTGAACGATGTGGTAGAGTGAAACCAAAAATATATAGGCGTACGTTGTAAATAACATGAAATATAAATAGTAGGTACTTAAGAATCAAGTTAACAATAAAAAAAGTAAAAAAGATAGTTAAAAACTACGGAATTATATAAGAACTTCTTTGCTAACGGTAAGACGCAGTGTTACTTTTATGTCATATTTTGTATATTATACATATATAAATTAGGTTATAAGGTGTGTACATTACTTGAAAAATAAAACGCACTGTTCCATTAGTACCTATATAGGCATACCTTGTAAATAATATTAAATATAAACGTTATTTTAGAAGTAAGTTAAAAAATATTAATAAAATATTTTAAGTAACTATAAAATATCATAAACTTTAATTAATACCTAGACTATTAATAATAAGTATTAGGTAGGCTAGAATAGTTTAAGGTAATTTGTAAATATGAATTTTGACACAAAAGACAAACTCGAATGTAGTTAGGTTGACGCCGGTAATACTATTACTGAGACATACTGCAGGGCAAGCTTTTCCACTAAATAACTGTAAAAAATCTAAACCAGAAGCGACTGCTAAAAAAAGTCAAGTTTTTCAGAAAGAGACCTTCTCGTTAACCCGCAACTCACGTTTGTATGGTCTCAAAACTGATTTGAATGCAATAATAAGTCTAAAAATGTTGCATGGAATGTGTCGTGGTTTACACAAGCCTAATAGGTAGGTGTAGGTACTCTACACTAAAAGTAGTCCATCTTAATCTACAGTTCCTATTTTATTACATGTACGTTCCGTGGAGCTGTAAAAATCAATAAAAAAGCCACCATCATCTAATGGCAATGGCACGAATAAAGACACGTAAATTAGTAAATAATATGTAAATAATTATCTCGACTACGGAATCCCGCCATGCGCTTGGCCTTATAATATAAGTAAAAATCAGCTAATTCAAACGCGACCTAAGGCCAGGGTATCCAATCCACTTCAGCCATAAGTATTACAAGTTGGATCGCGCGGTGCTCCAACTTCCGCATCTGCACAACAATATTGTTAAACCAAACCATTTTAAAAGTGTAACCTTGTAATTTCTTGCCGGTTCTTCTCCATCGGCACCGAACCGTGCACCTTTTTTGATATTGACACATAGGCTCAAGAAAAACTATGCAATTTTCAACCCTGGTCTCTCTTGCCTCTTAGAACAGGGTGTTCGACGTTCGTGGAAATATCGATAATATGCTAATTTAATCGAAAAGCTTGCACCGGCAATTTTGTTTAGAAGATATTTTGTGTAAAAGTTAAGATAAGAGTATATGATATATAAGTGATAAGAGATATAAGTGTACATATACACCCCAAGATGACGCGACACACGAATGTAACAAGTAGTATCTAGTGTAGAGGTAATATCAAGCATAGGTACTTTATAGTTAGTGTACTTCGGTGATTGAACAAAAACCTTCAAATCAATAAAAAAATACAATTACAGATTTATTAAAGTTAATATACACATACATCAGTTATTTACTAGGCGAAAAAGCATTTAAACATTTCATATGGAACGACACTTTCAATTTTAATGCCTCAGTAAGCGAGAATATACTATGCAAAGTCGACAAAATATAAAAGTGACCACCTTTTGACGAAGTAATGCAATATGCAACTTCAATCTTGCTAAAGTCGGTGTCATTTTAGCATCAGCGAGCTTCTTTGACATATTCAAAGTAGAGGTCGCAGATGTACAGTCAGGTGGCTGGCGAAAGAACCCACTCGCAGGGTTAACGGTGGCAACCCAACCCTTAGGCACTTACTCGATAAACCTTGTTGCATGGCCCGTTATAAAATGACAAAACAACATCTTAAAACAGTTTAAAAAAAAACAAATATTAACAAAAATCATAAGATATTAATTAGTAGTAGTTAGTCATATTATATGTCATATGCATAGCATGAGATTATTCATAAATAAACGTTCTTTTATATTCAGTCGTTAATGAGTAAGTATTATAAACACGGCTTCTGTACAGATAAGTTGGGCTGAAAAGTTCGTAGGCTAGCATAGATTTTTTTTTTGTTATAATAATGATTTTATTATTCAATATAGTTTGCCTTCGAGGGCGATACAACGATTATAGCGGACATAGAAGTTTTCGATACCATTTTTATAGTACGATTTGTTTTCAGCCTCAAAATAGGCTTCAGTTTCGCCGATTACCTCTTTATCGGCGCAAAATGTCTGTCTAGCGAGCATTCTCTTGAGGTCTGAGAACAGGAAAAAGTCGCTGGGGGCCAGATCTGGAGAATAAGGTGGATACAGAAGCAATTTCGAAGCCATTTTCATGCAATTTTGCCATCGTTTTCCTTAATTTGTGTGTGTTTTTAGTCGATTGTGAGCTCGCACGGCACCCAATTTGCACAGAGCTTTCGCATACCCAAATATTCATTCACGATATGTCCTAACGTTCCTTTGATATCTTTAGGGTCTCAGCTATCTTGATCAACTTCACTTTACGGTTATTCAAAATTATTTTGTTGACTTTTTTGATGTTTTCGTTGGTAACAGCCTCTTTGGGGCGTGCACTGCATGCATCGTCCTCGGTTCTCATTTCGCCTCGTTTCAACTGAGCAAACCACTTCTCAGCTGTTGATTTTCCTGGTGCAAAGTCCGAATAATGTTTATCAAGTCAAGCTTCAATAGTATTTTTTTGCGCCAAAAAGCAATGCTTTATTAACGCACGAAATTCCTTTTCATCCATTTTATCAAATCAATAGAAGTTGATTCTCTAAAAATGCTATAACTCACAAATTATTAGTACGATAGCTGTCTTTACACACTGTCTTTTGAAGGATAGGGTTAACTAAAAATCATATGGATTTAATAATAGTAGCGCCATCTATGCCTCAGCCTACGAACTTTTCAGCCCACCTTATATAAGTCCGTGATAGGATAAATTAAAAAGATACAATTAAAAAAAAAACAACAAAATACAAAAAAAATACGTTACGATCAGAAATAAAAATGTGTCAAACTGCATTATTCTGAAACTTGGCACGTTGCAAATCGCTGAAAATTAATGAAGTAATTCAAAAATTAAGTTTTTTATTAAAATTCAAAAAATAAGCCTAGAAACTTCTCCCAGTAGTGGGAAATTATAGCCGGTTACTGCTATTGAAAATTGAATTTAAGCTAGAACTTTAATACAATTTGTCTTTTAGCAAAATTATAACTAAATATTTACTAGAATAAAATAAGTTGTAAATTTCGAAAAACGTGACCGTGACTAAATTAAGTTACCTATTAAACACGGCTTTTGTACATATTACCTACGTCGTCGTGATAAACTAAGTAGAGTTAGTACTAGGTATTTCTAGATGTAGTTAGATTACATTACCTATAAAACGAAACCGGATAATATATAATAAGTGTCCGAAATAGGCAACAAAAGTTCCATAATAAAAGTTTAAAATTTAAATGAGAATTACAAAATAATAATGTATTTTTCTTGAAAACTAAATATTACAAATTAAGATTGAGTCCTCTAACAATGAAATATAACACTGCCGACAAACTGTCAACACCGCCGACAAACTGTCCTGCAGTTTGGCAGAAGATTTGTATTAAACCCACTCATGTAACTTTGTTGAAATAAATAAATTAAAAAAAGTTGATATAACTTGAAAACGATCGTTTTAATATTTATGTCAATCAATGGACACTTTTTTTTGAATTTAGGAGTTTTTGTTGCGGAGAGCCCATTTTTCAGATAACTACATTTCAAATTAAGAAAACAGTCATGTAATGCAAATACATAATAATATGCAGACATGAACCGGTCCCTAAGATTAGAGTTATTAAGTTGTATATAAACACCACGTGACAATGTTAAATCTCAATATTATAATAATTAGGATGAAGTGTTAACACTCAAGCTGTACAAATAATCTTGTGTGCAAGTCTAGAATTAAATAAGATAAATTAAAATATTATAGGTAAATAAGAACAATGTACATGTCCAAGACTCAAGGAACGGGAATATAGTTAAGAGTAGTGCGCATGCGCACGCCACGTTATTTGTAAGTAATATACAAGTAGTTAAGAATACACTTAAGTAGCGTTTAAATGAATCAGTCGCAGTAAAATATTTTTAAGCATTTTATATAATAATATAAGTTCTGTACTTATGTTTGTGTAGTTATAAATAATAGTACAGTAAACGAATCTTAACGGAAACGGAAATAACAACAAATAATGAACATTTTATAACAACTATCACTAACAGACTTTAAATACGCAAAACATAGATTTACACTTGGTTGCTAGAAATTTGTGTCTTTTAAACTCACGCTTAGTTCAATAATAATTTTTAATCTTATTCTGTGACGTGTATTTTATGTACCATACAACAATGCAAGCATGGTTACCATAATAGTAAATTAAAATCTCTATTCCTCTCTCTTCTCTTAGTTAAAATCTTTATCTGACAACAAGTTGGTATGTGATGTTTCCGCAGTGCAAAACGTACTGTGATTGCAATGCGCCGCGATACACGATGCCATCCAAAATCGTGTAGGCGCTATACCAGCTATTAAGCAATATGGAGCGACAAAAATTGGGTTTTAGATCATACACACTTACGGTGTTATAAAAAACCACGCAAAAGCATCAATTTGCGGCATTCATACAATGATGTGTGTGTAGTCTGTCGTATAGGTACTACTTTAATCCGTGCTTCGGAGGGCACGCTAAACCGTCGGTCCCGGCTGTCGCGCTGACACCCTCGACAGTCGTCACGGGCAGTCACATGCTCGCAACTATCCGCAAACTAGTCTCACCTGAGGACACCGGTGTTCCCACTAGTTGGGTTGCGGAGGTCAGACGGCAGTCGCTAGTCGCTTCGTGTAAAATACTGGGATCTTGGGTGCAGGCTAGGATGGCCTAGCATGCGAGTCAGGGGAATGTCGCTACGGCATACTGACAAGTGTGCAGGTGACTTTTATACACGATATTAATGTGATTAATACACGATTGCTAACAATCATAAATTCATTAATACTACGTGTCTAAAGGGGTGCAAGACCTTGGGAATGTTATTTATGTAACATTCTATGTTGTTGCATATAATATAATAATCCGTGCTTCGGAGGGCACGCTAAGCCGTCGGTCCCGGCTGTCGCGCAGACACCCTCGACAGTCGTCACGGGCAGTCACATGCTCGCAACAATCCGCAAACTAGTCTCACCTGAGGACACCGGTGTTCCCACTAGTTGGGTTGCGGAGGTCAGACGGCAGTCGCTAGTCGCTTCGTGTAAAATACTGGGATCTTGGGTGCAGGCTAGGATGGCCTAGCATGCGAGTCAGAGGAATGTCACCACGACATACTGACAAGTGTGCAGGTCTTCACTTTTAAACACCATATTAATGTGATTAATACCCGATTGTTAACGACCATTAATTCATTAATAATATGTGTCTAAAGGAATTCAGAACAGTTAAGCTTGCAGAATGCTTTAAGTCGTTTAACATACAGGGTTACTGGTAACACGACGTATTCCTTGCAGTACGTCATAGTAGGGTTAAATGCAATAAATGGAGCCCCCGAAATTAAATATTTATTTAGTTATTTAGATTTTTTAAAGATAAATCCCAGTTAAATAATTTGAAACCAATTTAAAAATGATTTACAGCGCGACCGTACTGAAGTTTAAGTTACGAGTATTATCATGGTTGGTACCGTGGCAGACCTTTGCAACAATGTCTAAAACTACGGCAAAGATCATTTATCAAACAGTTTTTTTTTGTAAATTTTGCTATTACTTTAAAAAGAAAATGTACCGCGCAAAAAATACTACGCTAGATGTACAAATTACTAGAAAATATCCTTGTCTTATCAGCTGGAAAAAAGTATTAAACGTAATACAAAGTCATAGACGAAGTTGTTGATTTAATTTAGGGACAGTAGTTAATCTGGCATTTCCCTTAAGAAAATGTAACTATCTCAAAAGTTCTTGAATTTCGGGGAAACATGTAGGGGCTTAATTTGTTGCATTTTAACTGTACTTAGGCGTCCTGCAAGACATACGTCGAGTTACCAGTAACCCTGTATAATAATCCGTGCTTCGGAGGGCACGCTAAGCCGTCGGTCCCGGCTGTCGCGCTGACACCCTCGACAGTCGTCACGGGCAGTCACATGCTCGCAACTATCCGCAAACTAGTCTCACCTGAGGACACCGGTGTTCCCACTAGTTGGGTTGCGGAGGTCAGACGGCAGTCGCTAGTCGCTTCGTGTAAAATACTGGGATCTTGGGTGCAGCCTAGGATGGCCTAGCATGCGAGTCAGAGGAATGTCACCACGACATACTGACAAGTGTGCAGGTCTTCACTTTTAAACACCATATTAATGTGATTAATACCCGATTGTTAACGACCATTAATTCATTAATAATATGTGTCTAAAGGAATTCAGAACAGTTAAGCTTTCAGAATGCTTTATGTCGTTTAACATACAGGGTTACTGGTAACACGACGTATTCCTTGCAGTACGTCATAGTAGGGTTAAATGCAATAAATGGAGCCCCCGAAATTAAATAGTTTTTTAGTTATTTAGATTTTTTAAAGATAAATCCCAGTTAAATAATTTGAAACCAATTTAAAAATGATTTACAGCGCGACCGTACTGAAATTTAAGTTACGAGTATTATCATGGTTGGTACCGTGGCAGACCTTTGCAACAATGTCTAAAACTACGGCAAAGATCATTTATCAAACAGTTTTTTTTTGTAAATTTTGCTATTACTTTAAAAAGAAAATGTACCGCGCAAAAAATACTACGCTAGATGTACAAATTACTAGAAAATATCCTTGTCTTATCAGCTGTAAAAAAGTATTAAACGTAATACAAAGTCATAGACGAAGTTGTTGATTTAATTTAGGGACAGTAGTTAATCTGGCATTTCCCTTAAGAAAATGTAACTATCTCAAAAGCTCTTCAATTTCGGGGAAACATTTAGGGGCTTAATTTGTTGCATTTTAACTGTACTTGGGCGTCCTGCAAGAAATACGTCGAGTTACCAGTAACCCTGTATAATAATCCGTGCTTCGGAGGACACGCTAGGCCGTCATCGGTCCCGGCTGTCGCGCTGACACCCTCGACAGTCGTCACGGGTAGTCACATGCTCGCAACTAGTCTCACCTAAGGACACCGGTGTTCCCACTAGTTGGGTTGCGGAGGTCAGACGGCAGTCGCTAGTCGCTTCGTGTAAAATACTGGGATCTTGGGTGCAGGCTAATCCTAGCCTCGCACGCTAGGCCATCCGGCCTAGCATGCGAGTCAGGGGAATGTCGCCACGACATACTGACAAGACGTGTGCAGGTCTACACTTTTAAACACGATATTAATGTGATTATTACACGATTGCTAAGTATCATAAATTCATTAATACTACGTGTCTAAAGGGGTACAAGACCTTGGAACAGGCTTAATATTCTACGTGGTTACATTATATAATAATTCGTGCTTCGGAGGGCACGTTAAGCTGTCGGTCCCGGCTGTCGCGCTGACACCCTCGACAGTCGTCACGGGCAGTCACATGCTCGCAACTATCCGCAAACTAGTCTCACCTGAGGACACCGGTGTTCCCACTAGTTGGGTTGCGGAGGTCAGACGGCAGTCGCTAGTCGCTTCGTGTAAAATACTGGGGTCTTGGGATGGCCTAGCATGCGAGTCAGGGGAATGTCGCCACGACATACTGACAAGTGTGCAGGGTTATACTTTTAAACACTTTATTAATGTGATTAGTACACGATTGCTAATGTGACTTATGTGACTGTTCCTAAATTACCCCAGGCTGATAAAATTTTCGTTTTTCCTAAATCATAATAATAATAATAATAATAATATTCCACAACTATCACACAACGCCATCTAGTCCCAAGCTAAGCAGAGCTTGTGTTTCATATCATAGTAATATTAGTATTTCAGTCGGTTTCCCCAATGGGGAAAGGGCTGAGCTCCCTCCCGCCCAGCCCTGTGAGGCCCGTCCCTGACTGGTCGCCTCCCCAGCAGAATAATAGAAATGAATTCCTTAACATACAGTAATCCAATTCCTCGTATCACTTTAAGAACAAGGAAAGGATTGAAAGACATAGTCAATCAGACAAAGGAATTCATAGTTATTGAAATATATTGAAAGTGGTTTGAAAATGTTAATTCATAACTGAGAGATGCTAAATATATTAGTATTGCAACCAATAGTTCATTTAAATAACCCTTACGCTAGAGTAATAGGTCAGTCGTGACTCACACGATACTTTACATCTGCACCTGAAGCACTTTGAACATTACTTCCATAAGTGACGTAGGCGGCTTTTCAGCGGCAATGCGTCGGCATCATGCTCCTAGTGAACATAGGGACAATGTTCTCTTTCGAACTGGTGAACGTGACAAGGCGGCTATTTCAGCGGCAGAACGTCGGTCATCATGCTATCAGTAGTCGTGGTCCCTAACAGTCCTCAGACTGGTTATAAAATAGATATGGTATCAAACCATCCCAATCCCTCCCCATGGATAGTGTGCACTTTTCGTACAGCTAGCGCATCTGCAAGACACGTGTTTGTGCAAGCCTGACCGAATCATTTGCCAAAGTTAAAGAACATATTGTATTAGATTCACTATATGGTTGGTCATATTGGGGCTGAAAATCAAAACTCAACAGGCAAATTGGCTGTATCGTTGATTAGAGCTAATGAATACATAATTCAAGAATTATCAGATAATAAAGTTGATAAACAAAACTCAAAATTATTTTGAAATAGAGTTGGAGATTAACTCTATTGGAACCCTACAGACAGCCCCAAGAGCGCCCACCCGTCACCACTTCCTAGTGTTGGAGCTGAGGAGAAGAAGTGGCGCAATAAACTCCCTAGCAACACGCTTCTGTCTGTGTAGTTCGAAGAACTTTAATTACTCCATCAGCCTAGGATAATTATTGTAATAAGGAACTCACTCAGTCGTTAACCAACTAACACACACACATAATAATCGTGGATTGCTCTAAACGGGGCTTTGAACCAAACTATATTTAACTTATTCAATCACTATCGCACTCTCGCGATTACCCGCTAGGACATAGCCTCTCCATATTAACCAAGTCTCCTAACTTGACTTTTATCGATCCTATCGACCGATCACTCTCGCGGTATCAAACCGACTGCCTTTGCGTTCATTCCCTTTTTTTCATCCCAAGCCTGTCTAAAACACCACGCCCGGCTTATACCCCATACTTTCACAGGGTTGTTTTATTGCTTTTTTTGTCTAAACTTCTCAATTGTTTTAAGGGTCTCTTTAGGTAGAGTGACCGGGGTTTATTGCAAACAGATGTGGGCTTGCTCTTGTGAGTTGCGCTTAGAAATCAGATATGTTTATTCAGAATTTCTTTGAAACATTACATTTGGCTTGTCAGCCGCCACTTGTGTCTCGGCCCTTTCCCATTAAATAAAGGATTTATTATGCCTTTCTAGGGAGTCGGGATTGCTTTACAATTTAAAATAAGAAAGATCGTTTCGTTATTAATTAGGGTAACGTGTCAAGCTGTCACGTCATAAAAAGGGAACTAATGTATTTGTAAGTGGCCCGATACCTCGTGGTGATTTCAAAATAAGAATCAAGACTAACAGATTTCCTTAATAATTAGGAGTAATATGACAGACAGTCATACTAAGTATCATAAATTCATTAATACCACGTGTCTAAAGGGGTACAAGACCTTGAAGCAGGCTTAATATTCTACGTGGTTACATATTATATAATAATCCGTGCTTCGGAGGGCACGCTAAGCCGTCGGTCCCGGCTGTCGCGCAGACACCCTCGACAGTCGTCACGGGCAGTCACATGCTCGCAACTATCCGCAAACTAGTCTCACCTGAGGACACCGGTGTTCCCACTAGTTGGGTTGCGGAGGTCAGACGGCAGTCGCTAGTCGCTTCGTGTAAAATACTGGGATCTTGGGTGCAGGCTAGGATGGCCTAGCATGCGAGTCAGGGGAATGTCGCCACGACATACTGACAAGTGTGCAGGTCTATTCTTTTATACACGATATTAATGTGATTAATACACGATAAGTATCATAAATTCATTAATACTACGTGTCTAAAGGGGTACAAGACCTTGAAACGGGCTCAATATTCTACGTGGTTACATATTATATAATAATTCGTGCTTCGGAGGGCACGCTAACCCGTCGCTCCCGGCTGTCGCGCTGACACCCTCGACAGTCGTCACGGGCAGTCACATGCTCGCAACTATCCGCAAACTAGTCTCACCTGAGGACACCGGTGTTCCCACTAGTTGGGTTGCGGAGGTCAGACGGCAGTCGCTAGTCGCTTCGTGTAAAATACTGGGATCTTGGGTGCAGCCTAGGATGGCCTAGCATGCGAGTCAGGGGAATCTCGCCACGACATACTGACAAGTGTGCAGGTCTATTCTTTTATACACGATATTAATGTGATTAAAATATTTTTTTTAATTTATTGTACTACGTGAATAAAAGAACTAGTTGAAATGGCGTTGATTCCATTTTGAAAGTGTGCGGTAGCTAAAAATGCCACATCTTATTATTAAGTTTAGTTTAGTTTTCTCTTAGTCTGATCATCTTCAGTCCGGTCAGTTTTGGTGTTTCCCGACTTAGAATTAGCTAATAACTTTTCTGAAAAATATCGTTTTCAATCCAACAATTTGGTACCCAATTTTCTGTTTCATCTAAATATTTTTTTTTTTTCGTTTCAATGTATGTTTGTTGATGAACTTCAGTACCTAGCTAATGCCTTTGGCATCGTCTCTGTACTTTATGTGTTGAGAAAATAATATATTTAGAGTGAGTATGATTATCTGATAATATTGGAAGTCTTTATTTATAATTATATACTATAACTATAATTAATCTAAGTTGTATTGAATTGTATATTATTGCGCTCGGGTGCGAATTTTACGATGTAATATTATACGATTCAACTAGTGGTCTAGTATGTAAGGATATAATTAATGTACACTAAGATAGTATTTTTTCTTACCCATATGTTTAGTGTGTAATCACCAATATGATATATTTATATTGAATTTATACTAATACATCAGGCAACGGTAGGCCTGTTGTCATATTCTCAAATATAACAACTACTTGAATCGACTCACAGCAATGATTTGCATCGCAGTCTTTGAAGGAACATATTGCTAGTGAAATTAAAGACAATATAGCAAGTTTGGGTATAAGGAGATAGAAAAAACTCGCAACCTGCCTTCATATCGTAGCGGACGAGTCGTGGCTGTGTTTAGGCCACAATGTCAACTACGACTGGCCTCATTTGAGCGGCAGTCACAAGTGTGACCAGTCAAGTGACATTGAGTAGAAAAAAAACAATGATCTGTGCATAAAAGTGAGTGTCTTTCTTCTTTCACTCATTGGAGAATGAACAGTCTTTCTGCGTTGGCAATTTACTAATGCAAACAGCTATTTCGTGTGAGAGACTATACTGTCCTTGAAAATAATGAAGAACAGTCATTATATAATCTGGCATTATCCAAGGGGTGGAGACCTGGTGTCCTGAAATACAGACCTCACAGTCTAGCTTATGCACCAGTCTCCCACAGTATAATATTTCTGTTACGTATTTTGTATTGATATCTGACTAATGTACCTATAATGTGGTGAGAAATAAATCACTATTATTGTCATTATTATTGATCACTATTATTTTCATTTTTATTAAATCACTATTATTGTCATTATTATTAATCTACGTGCACTGGCTTTTAAAGAGGTTTGCCAACGAGCCACCGAAGCCTGTATGTTCCTAGATAATAAGTTGTACATTACAAAACAAAAGTTAAACATTGCGTACTATATGAACTTAGTATGTCTATGGCACATGATACTTGTATAAATACCAACAAGCCATTTAAAAGTAAGAGTGTGTTATTTAGTACCTAGTTATAATTATTTTATTAAATATATTATAAAATAATTATAACTAGGTACTAAATAAGATTCCACAAGCACTACGTGCATCTTACTTAGTAACTTCGTTTTAATTAGTGTAAAATATAAATATGTCTTGAAATGATTAGAAACTCATAATGTAATGATTTGTCTCCTCAATGATACGTTAGATATAATATAATAATAATTGTAGTCAGTGTGTCGTCTTATGTTACACATGAATAATAACATAACGTAACAATGTTGCTGCCCTTTCTTTACCTGCAATTTAAATAAACTTGGTGTTGTACGGATGCTGTTGTTTAATTTGTGAAAACCTAAATTATCCTTAAATCTATGTAATAAGCAATGATGGTGCTCATAAAGAATCATTGCCGCTATGTGGTGTTGCCCCACAAACTATGGGGCACTTGATATCGTGTCCAGTCTGTCCTGTTACTTGCACATGACAGGAGCTGATGGACGCTACTGAAAGTCCCAAACTCGTCGCCAAATTTTGAGCCGACTCAATTTGAATTGTCATCGACACGCTAAGAAGAAGATTGCCACTATGTCGATTTCCTTTTAAGAGCTGGATATACGCCACTGACAATTCCCCCTCCCGCCAGAGGGGTAGTAGCTACGCGATTTGCGAGTAGCGATTACGTAAAGAAAAACCATTTAAACAATTAAGAAAGATATTGCCAAAAATAAGCTGAAGGTCCCCTCGGCATGACTTTATATAATATATTGATAGCAATAAAAAGATCCTATGATTGATAGTTTAGGAGAAAAATAGTAGTTAGTATAGTTTATGATGTTTAAATTTTATTTACAATTTTATTGAAGCGAAGAGGACATGCTCTAGATTGTGTAGATTAATATATAGGGTGTAAAAGTACCCTTAACGCAAACGAAGGGCATTTGTTTTCCCCACCACTGCGATATTTTTTTTGTTCTAGACCATACCTGGGAACCTCCTAGTTACGGAGATATTGGGGGTCAAAGTTTCAAATTTTTCACAGCTGTTTTTGTAAATACTAGTATTTCAGGTTTTAACTTTACTTAAATTATCTCCATGACCCGTTTACTATTCAAAGCATCCACTAGCACAATGTTTTAAGAGTGCTACTTCGAGTTTTACCGTAAAATGTGATTTTTGTCCCCAAAAAAAAAAGTCATTTCCCAGCAAAAATTTTTGCGTAGGGGTACTTGGTTTGATGTACAGAATGCTTGGTTGTCGTATGCGTGAAGGGTTCGTTTACACCCTGTATATATATTTTTTTAAAACCGGTGATGGTACGGAAAAAAAAGGTTCTAATGTATCCTAAAAATTGTCAATTCACGTATATCCACTTCTTGATTTTTAACCGACTTCCCAAAAAGGAGGAGGTTCTCAATTCGATTGGTATGTTTTTGAATCTATTGTCTTTTGTTTTGCCTCGACATGACTGTTACAGATTGCAGTCACAGTAAAAACGAAATGCTACTGTACTTTAAATTAATAAAGTATTACTGACCATCCGGTGATACCGTTTTTTAATAATGCAATGATAACCCACCAAACTGCCTCGTTGGTCTTGTGGTCGTAAGCGCGATTGCTGAGCATTCTCCACATTCCTGGGTTCGATTCCCGGATCGGGCACAGTGTTATTTGGTGTTACCATCGGTAAATTCTTAGAATGTCACCGTACTTTCCATTAAAACAGTTTTCATAAAAACAAAAAAGAATTGCTGGGTACACAAATATCTCTAATCAGCTGACGAGTAATAGAGAAGTATGGAAGAAGACATGCTGCGCCGACCCTGGAATGAACTGGGATAAGGGCAAGAGAATGATGATGATGATGAGGTGTATCTCATCATCCTATATGTTTGGTGTACCTCTTCTATGTATAGAAGGCACCTCCTCTCCAAATTTCCATTGTGTGATGCCAGCACATAACATCACGCCTGTAATCCCCGAAGGGTTAGGCAGAGTTACTTAATAGTACACCCACATTTCACCAGTTATGTTTAAGTCCCATGTAATAGGGGGCGAGCCTATTGCCATCAACCGGGCACAAATCCAGACTCCGTAGCTGTTACTGGTATATTTCTGATGGAAAAAGCCAATAACACTTTGCCCGACCCGGGAATCGAACCCAGGACCTCATGCTCAGCAGTCGTGGTTGCGACCACTAGACCAACGAGGCAGTCTGCCAACAGTCTTGTAGTAAAATGACTGTGACAGACTGACAGACATGACGAATCTATAAGAGTCCCGTTTTTGCCATTTGACAACGCAACTAAAAAAAAACAAATATTTTACCTCTTTTTTTTTTTTTTTTTTTTTTTGGGGGGTGGGAAATCATCAAATAACCCCTCCCGCTCTTGGGCAGAGCGAGAGGGAGTGTCAGACTTCTACTGACTAAAAACCACCCATGTTCCTTCTTCGCCCTTCATGTCGAGGCCTCGGTATCCCTTGCGGACATCCCGCAGCCTCGACAGGCGTCGGCCCTTGTGGGCCCCTTCCGTGTTGCTGACATCTCTTTGAGGCGCGCGTGGAACACGAACGCGCCGTCGACACGGCCTGTCGTCGTCATTAGACGGACGGACGGCGAGCTTACCCATCACTCACCGTCCACAGGCCCGATATTTTACCTCTTACATCACAAAACGGTTTTACTATTAATTATAGAGAAATGTCATAGAAACCATTTGTCGCCTATCAAAGATTATACAATAGTTTTAATTGATCTGCCCACGCAAGTACACTGCGCTCAATAAGTTACCTCTGACCCAGCGCTTTTGTTTCCTAACTGATCGAACGAGATGATTTGATAAAAGATGAATGGTTTCGACATTACAATATATAGGTACGGTCTGCAACAGAAGTAGCTTAACACTACTTAAAGTTTCAAAGCACGTTTTTTAATAAAAACTTGTTAGTTTTAACACTTTAATAACAAGTTATTGAAGACAAAGGCATAATTAAAAAGAATAATCTTCTGAAACAATAAAAATAATAGCTGGTCCTGCAGGGCTATTTCGTATATTTTTAAATGTCAGTGGCAATCATAGTGTCCATCGATTAACGGTCAAATGGTTCCATTTCGTACCAAACCATAGACTGATAGCCACTGACATTTAAAAAGATACGCAATAGCCCCGCTGAACATCAAATAATGTAAATTTCGAAATGTTGAGCTACTTCTGTTGCTGACCGTACAATCTGATTCAGAATATCAGATTTTAATTACATGTGGGTGTAAGTATAACAGTTTTGGAAGTTATGGAGTAATCGTGATACCTACTTAAATAAATAATTTCTTATTATCTGCGGTACTCGGAGATATTTAATGAGTCCATTTCACGAAAGAAGTCCCGCGGACAATTGTGGAACTAAATTTAACAGATCGGCCATGTTGTCGTTTGTCGATGTTATCAAGGTGCGTTTGTTGTGGTAGATATTTTGTGAGTTTATTATTGGATTAGTGCGTTATAAGGTTTATTTACGATACCAAAAGTTGTGAAACACCATTATGTCGCGCGACATACAGCGCTGCGTCTGCGGGATTTCTTTCGTGAAATGGACCATAAGTGATGGCCTAACGTAATCATGTTAGTAAGGTAATTGTTAACTTATAAGGTGAACTCATTGACACTGCGTCGTTGATCTAGTGGTAACAAGAGCGACTGCTGTGCATGAGGTTCTGGGTTCAATTCCCAGGTCGGCCAAAGTGCTATTGAGTTTTTCCATCAGGATCAGCCACGGAGTCTGGATTTGTGCCCGGCTAGTGGCAATAGACTCGACCCCTAGTTTTGTTTAAGTTCCAAATTGCTAAATAAAAAAAAACACAAAACTGGCGAAATGTACTAGTGGGTACACCTCTGCCTCACCCTTAAGGGGTTACAGGCGTTATGTTATGTTGGGGATATCATGGCAGACCAGGGTGACGTTGCTGAGACGAGGCCCTACCACAGAAAACAGAATTGTGTAGAACAGAAGGACATGAGAGGCCTTTTTTCCACTCTGGGTGGATCGGAAGGGAGTGTCAGACTTCTACTGACTAAAAACCACCCATGTTCCTTCTTAGCCCTTTGTGTTCGGAGCCGTGGTATTTCTTTCGAACAACGAGCAGCCCCGGAGCACAAGACAGGCTTTCTGCACTACACTAGGAAAATACATGCTAGTTAGATAAGAAACAACAAATATTTTGTCATCCATTGAAAATCGATAACCACTTAGAAGAACAATTAAGTTCTATGCTGGGAATTTGGCCACTTCACGAAAGTAGGTAAAGGTAAGTGTTTCATAAAAGTTCAAATGTAATTACGTATAGAAAGGGCGGGTGACACTGCAGCACCCGGACATCAATCATAAGACATCGAAACTGCTGACAGAGCACGCAACTGTAATTACAAGTAGCTGAAAGAATCTTTGGCGCTTTCATTTAAACATCGAAAGATTCTCAGTCATATACAGGATGTTAATTAACCCATCACACAGACGTCAACCAAGCATTATGTACATCAAACTAAATTCCATTTCACGAAAGAAGTCCCGCGGACAATTGTGGAACTAAATTTAACAGATCGGCCATGTTGTCGTTTGTCGATGTTATCAAGGTGCGTTTGTTGTGGTAGATATTTTGTGAGTTTATTATTGGATTAGTGCGTTATAAGGTTTATTTACGATGCCAAAAGTTGTGAAACAACATTATGTCGCGCGACATACAGCGCTACGTCTGTTCTTTCGTGAAATGGACTTTAAGCAACCCTACGCAAAAGTTATTGCTGGGAAACGACTTCTTTTTGGGGTGAAACCGTTTTACAATGTTACCATTTTATTTTGTACACATATTCTTAGCAAAATAAATGATTTCTGATTTCAGGCCAGTAAGAAAGGACGGTTTAGTAGGCAACTAATTTGCTAACCTACCTTGAAAAAGTAGTCTCGTGTATCCCGGCCATATTAAAAGCTAAAACGAAAGAACCGCGTTGACCAACAAATTGTTACTGAACCGATCTTCCCAAAGCTTAGACTCCACAAGACTAGACTGGATCAATCATCTCAGCACAAAACAAGACAGTAGTTTACAAACTACAACTACGCCGTGGGAATCAAAGTTTCTCATCACTCCAAAACACCGATCGAAAGTTAGGCAAAATATCCATAATTTATCTACTAACCCAGCCATTTTCTGTCAAAACAAAAAGTTTTTCACTTCCTTGACCTTATTGCTTTGGGTTAAAGCCTAGTTTGGTGTGGATTCATTTTTATTTTGCTTTCGAAAGTGTATGGTTGTTTTGGTGGATATAACAATCGGCAATTTCATGATGTAAGCTATTGGACATTACTCGATCAGTTTATAAAGGTTTGTTACGATAGCTGGGGATTAATTAAAGGAAGTATGAATGAATGCCCCGCTGAGGATTGGAGGCGTTGCAGTGTCAATGGTCAGGAGTTCACAACTATTGTATTGTGAATGAGAGATTAAGAAATTTAGGTTGAAGGCTTCTTCATAATCATGATTGTGTCTATTGAATCTGTATTGATTTTCTTTTATTCATTTTAAATATTTTTTTACAAATTATGTTGTGTGTGGCCCGAAGGTCTGACAACCAGTCTTAAACCTTTTTTTTTTGTCGGGTGGAAAATCATCAAATAAACCCTCCCGCTCTTGGGCAGAGCAGAAGGGAGTGTTAGACTTCTATTGACTAAAAACCACCCATGTTCCTTCTTAGCCCTTTATGTCGAGGCCGTGGTATCTCTTGCCAACAACCCGCAGCCTCGACGGGGTCTTAACCCCCCTTTTTTTATGGTGGGTGGAAAATCATCAAATAACTCCTCCCGCTCTTGGGCAGAGCGAAAGGGAGTGTCAGACTTCTTCTGACTAAAAACCACCCATGTTCTTTCTTAGCCCTTTATGTCGAGGCCGCGGTATCTCAGCGAACAACCCGTAGGCTCGACAGGGTCTTAACCCCACTTGGTTATTGTATTACCTAGTAGGTACTAACTGCGTTGAGGAGGTCAGATAGACAGTCGCTCCATGTAAAATACTGGTTTCATCTGCGTCCGGTTAGACTGGAAGCCGACCAGAACATAGTTAGGAAGAGGCTAGGCAGATTAATAACTATACTCTTTCCCTGATCTTTTTATGGCAAAAGAAATCGGTTGGCGCAGTGGCTCAAGCAGTTGACTGCTGCGCTACGTGTCGCGGGTTCGATCTCCGCACGGAACAAATATTTGTATGGCCAACAGATAGTTTTTTCGGGTATGGGTATTTATGTATTTGAGTATAAATGTATGTCGGACTGCGGGTTGTTCGCAAGAGATACCGCGGCCTCGACATGAAGGGCTAAAAAGGAACATGGGTGGTTTTTAGTCAGTAGAAGTCCGACACTCCCTTTCGCTCTGCCCAGGAGCGGGAGGGGTTATTTGATGATTTACCACCTGCCAAAAAAAAAAACGTATAAATGTATGTGAACGCACCCACGATACAGGAGAAATTCTTAGTGTGGGGCAAAGAAAATTAATTTAAAAAAACAAAGGAAGTAGCAAATTTCTCATTAGCTGCTTGTAGTCTGAATTTGTACTTGGTCGATAGCAATAGGCTCGTCTCCTGTTACCAGGGACTTAAACATAAATGTCGAAATTCGGGTGTCCTAAAGATACACTTTAGATGTTATGTCATTCAATTTCACACCTTATTGTCTTGCAATAAATCTAATTACACATAACCCACCGACCCAAATGAGTGAAATTGGGTGTGGTCACGAGTTCACGACAGCTCTTCAACGCAATGTTAGTTAGGCGCATTGTGCGCGTTACCCAACCGTGTTGCGAATTATATCAAACGCTATTGTTGAAGCCAAGAAAAACGCCTAGTTAAAAGTTTTGGCATATCATGTGGGTTGCGGCAAGCATGAGGTAGGTAATGTTGATTAATAAGTTAGTGTGTAGAACTAGTTCGGTGGTATTATTTATGTGATGGCGGCCCGGCGGCGGGTTCGAACCCCGGGCAGGCACATTAGTTTGTGTATATTTTCATCACCACTGCTCTCAAAACGGTGAAGGAAAACATTGTGAGGAAAACGGCATGTCTTAGAACCAAAAAAATCGAAGACATGTATTGTTGTGACATCTACCAACCCATTATTATAACCCATCCCTCTCCGAGAGGGGAGGCCCGAGTCCCTGCAGTGGGAACATTATATAGCTGATGATGACGTTGATGATTTAAGTGGCGCGTAGTTTTCCTAAAATCGAACATAAAGGGTGGCTCAAAGAGATGTCAGCAACATGGAAGGGGCCCGCTAAAGCCGACACCCGTCGGGGCTGCGGGCTGTTCGCAAGAGATACCACGGCCTCGGCATGAAGGGCTAAGAAGGAACATGGGTGGTTTTTAGTCAGTAGAAGTCTGACACTCCCTTTCGCTCTACCCAAGAGCGGGAGGGGTTATTTGATGATTTTCCATCCGCCAAAAAAAAGGGTGTCGAAAGGCACTTGTTCTATCCGCGTCTTTGCGAATTTGTTTATCTTGAGGAACTTTCAACTGTCTAGTTACCGAGAGATTGGAGGTCAAACTTCAACGTTTTTCACAAGTGTGTTTAACCTTTACCGTCGAAACGAAAGTACCCACTCACTCAAATAAATGCAAAGCACCTCTAATAAAGGATCATCCATTTTAATATTACAATCGATCTAAAACTGACATAATGACTGCTTGATGATTGGTTCATTACAAAGCAGTCAGTTAAACTGATCACCTTTGACGCTCGACACACATTGATCCAGATCAGTCGGTTGCGAACTTGCGACATACTGACACATTGCAATCTTATATAACTAATGTACTGTGTTATTGTGAACCTAATATGGGCATAATATGCGTTTAGGTGAACCTGTTTCTTTGAAGCGTAAAGTACCTATAGGAAATAATTTAAATCGGTCGGGGATACGCTGAATGCGAGACGTAAAGGACCGGCCAATGTGGCGACAGCTGGGAGAGCCTTATGTCCAGCAGTGGACGTCTTTCGGTTGAAATAATGATGATGAATTGGAGTTGTTTTGCAAAATGTGGGTGGACTATTAAGTACACCACTTTTTAGGGTTCCATAGGTATGGAACCCTAAAAAGTGGTGTATCAATAGGAAAAAACGGAACCTTATAGGATCACTTTGTTGTCCGCCTGTCTGTCAAGACCCTTTTTCTTAGGAACGCTTGGAGGTATCAAGTCCTTGGAGCTGTGAAAAAATTAAACTTCTAAGCCAACGCAATCAAAACATACAGCCGTTTATGCCGCAAATTTTCGACACTCGCAAGGGAATCAAAACCTACAGGGTTCTGCCCGTGAACTCAGAATCTTGAAATTTGGTACGAAGCAACGTCTTATAGCACAGATAAAGGAATCATTGTAAAAACATACATTTATAGTAATAATTTTAACTTTGTTTGTACGCAACCCTCGGTGCACTAGTCCGACTCGCACTTGGCCAGTTTTCTACTTCTCTCCTCTGAGTTCTGACAGAACTCATATCTGTATAAGCCTCCAGATCATTTAAGCATGATGAATCCATGAATGGAGACTGCGAATCGTTAGCGTAGCACAGAACGCCTGTCAGTTTGGTTTAGCTACAATCTTCGCACGGTGAATGGCAGGAGTCGTATTAAGGGGCACGATTTGAGCTTTACTTTACAGCATGTGGTTGGCGAGTACTGTGTCCAGCAGAAATTAGCTCTAGGCTGATGATAGTGATGACTGCGAGCAGCTGTGGCCCTGTAGTGGCGGCCCCGACTTACGAACAATAACCGTGGGTTCGAACACCAGCAGGCGCATTACTTTGTATAATTTATTTCATCACCACTGCTCTAAAAACGGTGAAAAAAAACATCGTGAGGACACTGACATGTCTTAGAAGCAAAAAATTCGAAGACACATGTGACAACTACCAATCCGCACTGGGCCCGCGTGGTGGATTCACCGCCCATCCCTCTCCGAGAGAGGAGGCCTGAGTCCCTGCAGTGGGAACATTATAGGCTGATGATGAAACCCTCTCTCCACTCTGTAGTTCGGTCTAACTGGTTACAGATGCTAGCCGCAGATATGCTGGAGCTGGTCCGCATTTTTTTCGTATCCTTTCAACTGATCCAGTTGCAGTCCAGTGCACTCAAGATGAATGTTACAAGACTGGTTCCATGACAATTAATATGTAGATCATAGTCTAACTGCCGCACTCATAGACGTTTAATAATTACTTAAGCCGTCACTTAGTAAAGGTTTCGTATTTTAAATCTTTACTAAGTGATGGCTCTGAGTGCGGCAGTAAGAAACTAAGAGTAACTTAGCATGGGTCAAAAATGCTTCTGGCTGATATTATAATTATACTTTCATCTTTAGTTACGCGATTATTAGATTTTATGGTCATTTAATAAGTCTGGTATTTTTTTTTTCAATTATTACTGTTGGTAATTGTCGCGACAAATCAATTACATTTCGTCACAAATTGTTACATTTAATTAGTTAACCGACATCGTGTTGTGCTTACGCCTGTCATCCGCGGATATTTAGACAGAGAACACTTACATCTTAACATTTCAAATCAATTAATAAGTTACGAGCCTAATGCCATCAACTGTGCACAAATCTATACTCCGGAAAGCTACTGACAATTTTTTCATGGAAAAACCCATTAACATGTTAGCCCAACCTGTGAATTGAACCTAAGACTTAATGCACAACAGTAGTGTTTGCAACCACTATACAAACGCGGCAGACGAGATAAGTAATAAAAATGTAACTGCTAGGTAAATCTCAGACACTAATTAATACAAAGACTGTCGCATACTTTAATCATGTTATCCTACCTAATAATCAACTTCCAATTATGTAAACGAGCATACTCCCCACAACAAAACCAGTGCTCTCACGCCAAAATTGCAACGAGCATACACATAAAAATATAATGAATTAAATCAGATTATCTCAAGCGGGGGTAAAAAGCTCTAAACCGTCTTCCCGCAAGATGGAGTCGTTGCGTCACGATGCCATAATGACGATCATTACGCGGGATCCGTGTCAACGCTGACGAGTTTTCGTGTGTAGTCATGTGGCTTTGCTATCGATATTATCGTCTTAGCCACATTTCCATTTTGTACAATATTCAGATGACCATGGCTGTCATTCGTACACCTCAGTTCAGGAGGTCCGCAGACGGGGGCCGGGCTGGCGGGGGATCGTGGAAGGCGCACTAGCTCCCATGTTCTCCGGTGCAACTGCGGGAAGTGAACACCGGGTTGGGTTTTAGTCAGAGTCTGACAGATCCCTCCGCTTTCCCCAGGGCGAAAGACATCTTAAAAGATATTTCTTCTTGGAACTAACAAATAAAACGAGAAATTATGTTTTTCCTACTCCTCCGCTATTCTTTTCTGATTTATTTCGTTGCGGGATCCAAGACAGTTAAATCGTTTCCCTGGGACTTCGTCGAGCTTCATTGTCTCGGCGCTTTTCTTGTGGTCGCCACTGTTGATTCTGGCTAACAGGAGTTACAGTGGTTTGAGAATAGTGTGGCGGGCTTGTCCCAATAAAAAAAAAATAAAAAAAACGAGAATAAAATTTTGTCATTCTTAGATCATCGACACTCTTCAGTAATGATCTATCCCAATATGGGTTTCAGCTGTCATTTACACATAGAAATAATTTTCTAGGTTCTTAGGGACATACCTCTCCATCTTAACTCCTAAACTGCAACTGCCAGACGGCCTCCCTGAGAGCTCGCAACCGGAACAAGGTGATCCGAAAAAGAACCGGAGTTGTTGACATAGTTCACAGAATAAATAAGCAGAAGTGACAATGGACCGGCCATAGAACCAATGACAGTATAGATTTATATAGATGTGTTCTTGAGTTGAATCGACAAGTTTAAGGTGGGACGCCCTCAGGCTCGGAGGAGCGACGTTCTTCGCAGAGTGGCTGGTAATAACTGGATGAGAGTTGAAGGCCTATGTTCAGCAGTGGGCTGCTGTAGGCAGATGATGATGATGATGATGAACTGCCAGACCACATCTAAACATAACAACATCATTGTATATGTTTTGCCGAAAATTTTGGTAGTGGTGTGCTTTGCTGTCTCCCTACATTTCACCAATTCGTAGCAAAGATAATCTCTTCAGATGGGGTTCCTGGACAATTCAGATCTTAAGTGTGTATGCAGCGTATCTCCACAGACAATGGCCCACCATCTTGCGCTGCATACCCTGACACCTGCACACTTGATGATCATATGACTGCATCAGCAAGCGGAGTTCGCATAGCTGCATATTGGGCCAAATTAATTTAATTTGTTTGGTGAAGATTTTCCATCGATACGCTAAGAGGAAGACCGATCCCCGTTCGATCCCCGCACGGAACAAATATTTGTATGGCCTGCAGATAGTTGTTTCGGGTCTGGGTATTTGTGTAAGTTAGTTTACACGTTTGTGAACGCACCCACGACACAGAAGAATTTCCTAGTGTGGGCCAACGTTTTTAAAAAAAAACAAAACAAAAGCAATTATAACAACGATTAACCTACGTTAATTTTCGATAATTGCAGCATCGACTCCCTACAACACTAGCTCAACGTTCCCACATCTGAGCGCGCACAAAATAACAACGAACACTTTTTGCGCATAAGAAACCGGAGCGTATTCTTAACTTATTATCATTTACATAGATCAGCGCACGCGAATACATTTCTATAATAACATGCTTCTTAACATAATTATGTTATATGATATTATATTTAATGCAGTCGGAAGTTTGACTAGGAAGTGTTTACGTGAGAAGATTTTCGTGTCTGGTCTTGATAATGTGACAATTGCTTAATGGTTTAAATTAGATGAAGAGGTCAGTTCTAGATCCACTGTCTGTCTCTTTTTGTATTGCACAGAAATGAGAGCAATGTCAAATAATATACCTACCTAGTAACATTTACTTATTTACACGCTAAGAAGAAGCTAATAAGCCTAAAATGTTCTCTCTAAAGTTGACTTTAATGCAACACACGGACCCTGTGTGCCCAGTTGTACCTTTCAGGGTGGCACATGCCTTGATTCGAGGACAAGACGTTCAAGTTTCACGCAACAGCAATGTTGATGAACCAATTTCTCTACTACTGAGAAACTTCTAATGGGAAAACTCACTCTAAACTCACTCAATTTCACTTTTATTCGAACTGGAAATCAAACCAGGGCCTCCCACGTTTAGCAGACGCGCTTGCGCGATATTTTCCATCGCTGAGTCATATTTGGATCAGTTCTGCACAAGCTCTAGTATTTTGATCGAAAGTATAATATCTATATATAGTAGAAGCTGATGCTGATGATGATGTCAAATAATACTGATCTTGAACCTGAACATGCATAGCATCTCTTGAAAACAATCATTGCCCCATGCCTAACAATTTCCAGTTTACCCAAGGAAACGTATCGTCATCATCATTTCAGCCAAAAGACGTCCACTGCTGGATATGGGCCTCCCCCAAATAGGGGGGGTTTTGCCATAATCGCCACGCTTGGCAGGCGGGTTGGCGATCGCAGTATGGTTGTTACAAAGGCACAGAGAACGCTGCTGATTCTCTGGTAAGTTCCTTAGTCGCCTCTTACGAAACCCACGGGAAGATATGGGATGGTGCTATTCTTTACGTCCATACGGAACAAGGAAAGGAAACGTATACTTGAAATAAAATCAATAAACACTTCCACTTTGAATACTCAATGAAGATAAATGATTACCGCTACTTTCTACTGACGTTGCAGCATGATTGAATATCCACAAGCACGCTAGTTAGGGTCGGGTCAAAGGGCGCGGTTGCTGACAAGCGGAGCGGGAGCGGTGAGGAAGCTATGGTGAAGTGATTGATGGTTCAGTGAAATTGTTTAGACGGGGAACTGAATAGTGGGTTGTGTTACTATCAATGGCTGATCAAGTGTTCAGTAAACTTATTGTTTGTGATTTTAATTAACGAATCTTAAAATGCTGTGGTGGTGTTTTAAACAAATGCACATTGGTATGGCATAATATCCTCATATTATTGATTTGTTTCATCAGGAATAAGTCATTGGTAAGTGGTAATCGCAAACGCAACGACTAAGCCTGAGGTCCTAGGTTCAATTCCCAGGTCCAGCAAAGTGTTCTCGGTTTCTTTCATCAGGAATTTCTCAGAGTTTGCAATTCGATTGATAGCTATTAGCTCGTTCCCTATTTGTAGAACTTGCAACATAACTGGTGAAATAAGTGTGTTAATTAGTGGTTAGTATCTTTTTTTTTTGGCTGGTGGAAAATCATCAAATAACCCCTCCCGCTCTTGGGCAGAGTGAAAGGGAGTGTCAGACTTCTACTGACTATAAACCACCCATGTTCCTTCTTAGCCCTTCATGTCGAGGCCGCGGTATCTCTTGCGAACAACCCGCAGCCCCGACGGGCGTCGGCTCTTGCCCCTTCCATGTTGCTGACATCTCTATGAGGCGCGCGCGGAACACGAACGCGCCGTCGACACGGCCTGTCGTCGTCATAAGACGGACGGACGGCGAGCTAGCCCATCACTCACCGTCCACTGGCCCGCTGTAGTTAGTATCTTCTCCGTCAATCAGTTTCCTAAATAGTCGTTCTGATGGAGCTACTGACAAGTCTTGAGTCTGAGTGCTTATCTTATAAATATGTAACATTATCATTTTGTTTATTTTAAAAACGATAATGTTTCATATCAATAGTGTAGTACTATAATTTGTTAATAGGGTAGTAAAATAAAAAAATCTAATTAGTCCGTCAGACAGACTTCCAAAAAATATTGGACACGTAATTTTTTTTTTCACGTAAACAAACAATGAAGACGATACAGTGCTTTGAAAACTCGCGTGACATCATATTCTAAGACATTAGTATGACATTTTTTACCGGTGAGTGACGTCACGACCCCCACTCAAATCTTTCTCAATTTTTATTGATTTGATAAAACAAAAAATACGTATCCAACATTTCAATCAACAAAACAGATAGACAATCTTAACAGAAGGACTAATTAGAATCATATTTTTTTTAGTCAGTAAACATGCCTTGTGGCATTAAGTCCGCCTATGTACCACTTTTGTACATGAAGTTTAAATAAATAGACATCCCTATTGCATAAGAAGTGGAGAGCGTGTCAAGTGTCTAGTCTTTCTAGTACTAACAATATTAGACTAAGTTGTGTCTTCTCTTAATACTAATTTAAATTGTTCTGACATTCATCATCAATTGATACATACTTGAAGTCAAATCGAGAAGTTTTAGTGATCAATCTTCAATAGATAGTTACATAATACTTTTGTTTAGACATTACATTACATACCAGTATCGGCCTACTTTTATAAGCATCACTATTAAAATATCTGTCAATTCGTATCAATCTGTCAAGTGCTTGAAGATCATTAATTTATATGGATAATATGTAGGTTGGTCTCGATATAAACTTGAATAATTGATTATGGCATACAGGTTACAGTTTCTGAGATCTAAAGCAAAGTAACATCCATGTGTAAAGCCACTTTAGAAGAAACTGCTTATATTGGGAGAGCCTAGCCTTTCCCCGACTATGTTAGGGTCGGCTTCCAGTCTAACCGGATGCAGCTGAATACCAGTATTTTACACATTTTACTATCTGACCTCCACAACCCAGTTAATACTAGGTAATACGATACCTCTTTGGTTAGACTGGATGTCAAAATTTCAGGTCACTGACTACCTGTAACGACTGCCACAGATCTATATATGGCAGTCGGGACCAACAGCTTAACGTGCTTTCCGAGGCACGGAGGAAACTCGGTATGTCGGGCGGTCACCCACCCACTGACCGACTTAGGCAAGCACAGCTTTACCTAAAGATCGACCCGAGTGGCAGTTTTTAATAAGCCACGAGCTCCTTCATAACTTGGGAACTTCTTATCTTGGGAGATATGGATATGATAACTCAGATCAGTGTTTCACACAATGCTTTAAGCAGTATGTGGGAATGTATCTCACTAGCATCCTTCCTTAGTGGCACAATATTTGGCATGTACCCAAAGTAGTTTCCATGGACACAATTGGTATGCGCTAGCACTTGTGTCCAATAAAGCAATTTTGGCATCTTACCCAGGGTCACTTGACCAATGCATCAATACTCCACAGGTATTGCGACCCCAATACTGTGACGCTATGAGTAGCTGTTACCAGCCTCCAAATGTTCCCAAGACTGGGCCACAGGGCCATAGGCCTCTCTGTTCTCCGGTAGAGCCGTAATCAACCACGCGGAGACAGGGGTATGTCATCATCATCATCATCATCATCCCTAGCCTGAATTCACCCATTGCTGGGCATGAACACACCACCTGCCACCTGCTGGGTGTCACGCTCAGTTATATAGTGCACAAGTGAAGTGATACTAATATAAGTTTTAAGTTTATTTCTACTAACACAAACTGTATTATTAGTATGTATATTTAGGTTAAGGTATTTATCTATGGGTCTTTGTTGCCTGAAAATATATAAATTCTATTCTATTCCTATTCTCCTATTCCTATTTTCCTATTCTATTCTAGGCCTATGCATTTTTGTGCCTCATCCAGATTTGTCCTCCGATGGCAACTGCGTCGTCTGCCCATCTTGCCGCCGGACGACCCACACTCTTTTTGCTAGTTCTTGGACGCCAGGCGTGTATCACATGAAGCCAACTCATAAACAATGAGGCCTTTTAAAACTTAACACAATCATTGTCTTTAAAACGATAACTTGTGCAATGTTTATAAATAAATTAATTTCATTATTTAACATTTTTAAAATACGTTTATTAAAATTAATTGTCGTTGACAAATCGCAGCGATTAGGCAGCAGTGTCGCAAATTAGTAGAAAGATGAAAATAAAATGTTCTTCGCAAGCTGCGGTTGGTGTCAGAAAAACTGTTGAATCTTAATAATAGTCTTAACGCTGAGATTTTAATGGGAAAAGGAAATACTTACCTTGAAATACTGTTGCTATGGTGATGCGGATGGAATGAGAAAAATATCATTGTTCTGGCGTTGTCAAACAGCATGTAGATTGCAATCGAAATCTTGTCAGTTCATAATTTGATGAGAAATTGCAGAAAATGGGGTATCGAGACACGAAAGATCAGATAATATCCTTTTTAACAACAATATTCTTATTAAAAGATTCCTAATGTAAAGATCAGCTCTGGGAACCCCCCCCCCCCCCCCTTTAATGTGTTTGGAAATTTAAGAGGATTAGAAATTCTTCTATATTTTGAAATGGTGCTACTTGTATGAAAAGTCTCCCTTTTAAGTGAATTCAACTCGGCCTTTCACAGCCCACTGGTGGACATATTCCTCCCCTAGGTTGCGCCACAACACTTTACTTCCTTATTTTACTTGTGTGGAGATACCTAAGTACGCGTATCTTTAGCTGTACAAGACAATACATTTGGTACGTACAATTAAAAATGTGATGTAACCATGATATAACTTCTTTTAAATCTACCCATCATCGTCTAGATTTCTCTTGCCCTCAAATTACAGTAGTCATCATTAATTTAGTCGGTTCCAAGTCCTGTCGGTATCAGTTCCCCGATCACCCGGTAGGCGGCGTTGCGCAAGCGATGCGACGTGAGATCCTAAAACAATATCACTGTGTAATGTCGCATCCGTTACGGACGCAGCCATTTTGGAAAATTCTCCCGATATGGTGAAGATTTGGGATAAGAGAAAGCTGGTTTTTCTTAGTGATTCTTGGTGGCATTTATTGTTTGAGTGTGTATCATAGAATCGTAGCATATTTAGGAATATTTAGAGGCTCGTTAAACTCATAGCGTCACAGTCTGAGGGCCGCAATCGCTGTGGAGAATGTCAAAATAACTTTATTGGCTCCTGTAATAGGGATCGAGCCTATTGCGATCAACGGAGCACAAATCCAAACTCCGCAGCTGCTACTGAGTAAAACTCAATAAGAATTGTCAGACCCTGGAATAAATATGCATTTCCAAACCTTTTAAGAAGAACTCGAGTACAATAGTCACGTCTAACCCCAAGGACGTACAAATAACGTTAATTTTAAAACAATTCCAGTAATAACAGTTATTTATAACGTTTCGTAGTAAACCGGTGACATTGGAGCGTTGGTTAATACACCGCAAATTAAAAGGATTTAATCAAGTTTTCGTTATAGTTGCGTTAAACAACGTTTAGTTTCATTTGTGTTGGAATGTTAATTTAGTTATTTTTGCAGGGTCGGACAGGAGGTGTCTACTGGGGCGGGCTAGTAGATTAGAGTCAGAGAATGAATAAATAAGGAATTTCAGTTGAGTAGCGACAGTTGAGCGTGAGGTCCCATGTCCGATTCCCAGGCGAGGCCAATTGTTATCCCGTCGGGGCTGCGGGTGTTCGCAAGAGATACCGCAGCCTCGACATGAAGGGCTAAGAAGGAACATGGGTGGTTTTTAGTCAGTAGAAGTCTGACACTCCCTTCCGCTCTGCCCAAGAGCGGGAGGGGTCATTTGATGATTTTCCACCCACCATAAAAAAAAAAAAAAAAAAAAAAGGCCAATTGTTATTAGGTTTTTTTCAGAGATTTATCAGTAGCAACCACAGAGTCTGGATTTGTGCCCGGTTGGGGGCGAACGTTTTTTTTTGGAGGGTGGGAAGTCATCAAATGACTCCTCCTACTCTGGGCGGAGCGGAAGGTAGTGTCAGACTTCTACTGACTAAAAACCACCCATGTTATATATGCCTTTTGTATCCACTGTACCTATCTCTTTCGACACAACAACCCGCAGCCCCGGAGTGCAATAGTTTTAATCAACCATGAACCTAATTCTTTGGCGATAAAATTGAACAAAATTATTCTATTAAAGTTTGATAGCTTGAAGTGTTGGCGTCTGTACTATTAGGTACACCTCTGCCTAGCCCTCCCAGGATTGCAGGCGTTCTGTTATAATTATAAAAAGAAATGCAACCAATCACTCAAAACCCACGACCAACCTTGACAAAATCCCAACCTAATTAATAATTAATAATTTCAGTACCCATCCATTATCAAATTAGGCTTGTCCGATGATTAGTCAGTCCATTTCCAAACGTCGCCCACATGACGACGTGTCCAATCAAACGGACAGACAGACGGACATGTGTCAGCGTTATTAGCTGGTGACCATGAACTATTGAGACAGGCTCATTAAACTTTGAAAATAATGGTTTCTCAATGAGTTTGACGAGTTGATTGGTGCATTGGCGAAGCTTGGTTACTGTTAACTTGGTTGCAAGGCGCGTAGGTTGTATTCCTAGAGGTTTTTATGCTTTTGTAATAATTAGAAAAAGAAGCGTTTGTGACGACAAATTGGACGGAGTAACCCACACAGAGAGAAGAGTGGAAGGCTATGGAGGAAACTTTTGCCAAGTAGTGGCACAAATGATGACTATACAATACTTAAACAGAGAAGTTTGGAAGGAGAAATAGGAGACCTTTGCGCAGCAATGGAACATGACATTACCTAGCCAAAAAATCATGAGCAGAGACTACTTAAAATTTTTTTGTCGTTCGTGCCTTGAGAATATTTTATGTGTACTGCTGAAAAAAGGGCCTTTTTTTTGGGTGGTGGGAAATCATCAAATGACTCCTCCTGCTCTGGGCAGAGCGGAAGGGAGTGTCAGACTTCTACTGACTAAAAACCACCCATGTTCCTTCTTAGCCCTTGTGCCGAGGCCGCGGTATCTCTTTCGAACAACCCACAGGCCCTGACGGGGAAAAAAAGGCCCTGGGATCAATGTCCTTGTAAGGGAAAGTGTTGTATTATTTTTCTATTTAAAAAATCTCGTTAGGAACTTGTAATTAAACTGGCAAAATGTTAGTGTATGCTAACACGTTTGCTGACCTTTTCGGGTTAATGAAGACTTTTATGCTAAATAGATATTTGAAACAAACATAACACCACACCAAGGTAACGATGTGTCTTTCATTCTCTGTGCCAATATTCCCCAAAGGAATTGACAGAGACAAACCTAGACGTCTAACTGCTATTGATATTTCCTATAATCCTTCCCGACCTGGGAATTAACCTCAACCTCACCATTAGACCAATAAAACAGTCGATTATAGGGCAGGATGATTGAAGTGTATTTATTTACTAACCAAAAATATCACTATTTTTACACAATGACATCATAACATCAAGCCTGTAATCCCCAAACGTCCATACAGAAGTGTAATCCTAAAACCTAATTGTAGTATCCACTAGTAACAGACCTAATCGGTTGATTTTACAATTAACTAAGTATCACAGGCTCACACCAGACCACCAAGCCTTAGTCCAGGATCACTTCACTTTCCCGCCATCATGTAACTGACAGATGTCATTAGTGACAGCTCCCCTGACCACTTGTGGTTGTGAGACAGTGTTTACATATCTATTAAATAGATACTCGTATACACTACATCCCTTTCTTATTATATTTGTTTTGATCAAAATGCTTTACCCAAATATACACACAATTACATTCAGTAATCAAGCAAATTCAACAACTAAAGAATATAAAATGTTCAACCATACTTGCATGTTTTTGTTATCCGATCTACCTTGTCATCTTAGACCCATTGCCACTGACCTACCAGTTCTAAATGTACAATGTACCTTATCAGGTTTTACCCAGTTCGTTCAGTTCGATCGTTTTGTTCAGTTCGTTTCTTGTCCTGTGTGAGACCAATAAATACTTTTTCTTTCTTTAGTTACTCCATTTGAACATCTCCTCCAGTAGCCTCCATTAAGTGTGGAGTAGGATTAAAGTTAATACTTAATAGGTTATTAGACTATTCCTATGAACTTCATCGTCTATTCTAACCTCTGGGGGTCTGCATGATCTCGTCTTCCTATTTCCATATTCCTTTCCTTTTCATTGTTTTTTTTTTTTCTAATGACATCTTAAGATAAGTTCTAATGATGCCTGCCCCGTAACCGATCATGGGGTTGAATTTAAACACTTTAGATATTTAGAGAGAACTTTTCCAAAAACTTTGTGGTTTAAGTGTTTTTTATCGATGACTTTGTTTAAATTATCGATGACCCCGAGAAGACCAAGGCTTCTCTCTTTCTATTACTGGCTATACCTTCGTACATAATCTGATGTAGAGAAATATTTTTAAATTTTATTTATTCATTATGATTTTTTATTACTTTTCTTGAAATGTGTTCTTTTTATCTCTCTATATATGTTCTCCAATAAAATATTTGAATTAAACTCAGTTTGTTGTAGTACCCAAACTAGCTTGGCATCAGCGATGACTTGCGTACTGTCTAAAAATCCAATTTCCTAAGCTAGTCTTCGTTTGGGTTCCAACCTAGATAAGATTGACACTGTTGCTTAATTTCAATACTCCTAGTTGTAACTTTGTGTCCTTGTTCTTATCCAAAAAGTTTCTCAACTACATTTCTTTTTATTTCTTTCTTTAGGTTCCTTTACAACGTTTATCATTATATATATTCCAAAACTTTCTTGGCAACCAATGAACAAAAGAGTTTTACTGCCCCAGACTTCAAAAGTTTTATTTGGTTCTGTACAAGTTTTATTTGTTCAACTTTCTTTGTTACTTTTGACATAGTTTCCGAATTCGTCAGGTATCTAATATTTTTTTTTTTCTTTCTTTTAGGCTCACATGATTAGTCATTTTAATATCGTGCACATTGAATTTAATGGCAGTCTACATACAAGTATGTCTCATTTGGTGAATGTCTAGCGTCCTATTTCATAGATGCCTAATACTTCTAATTTAATGTACGCCCATTTCTTCCAATTTAACGGATGCTCAACGACCAATTTAATGGATATTTACCATTCTTGAGCCAGCTTAACGGCTGCTCCATCCAATTTCATGGATTATCATGAGCCAATTTAACGGTTGCTTCATCCAATTGAATTGCTTATCATCAGCCAATTTAATGGATACCATCCAATTTCATGAGCCACCTCAACGGTTGCTTCATCCAATTTAATGGATTATCACGAGCCAACTTAACAGTTGCTCCATCCAATTTAATGGATTATCATGAGCCAACTCAACTGTTGCTCCATCCAATTTAATGGATTATCATGAGCCAACTCACCGGTTGCTCCATCCAATTTAATTGATTTCATGAGCCAACTCAACTGTTGCTCCATCCAATTTAATGGATTATCATGAGCCAACTCACCGGTTGCTCTATCCAATTTAATGGATTTCATGAGCCAACCTAATGGTTGCTCCATCCAATTTAATTGCTGTTCATCAGCCAATTTAATGGATTATTGTGAGCCAACTTAAAGGTTGCTCTATCCAATTTGATTGCTTCTTAAAAGCCAATTTAATGGATATTCGCCAGCCAATTTAATGGTTGCTATCTTACCACGCGTAAACAGTGCGATGGTAAATGTCACATGCCTTAGAAGTCGTGCTTCCAAGACATGCCGGTTTCCTTACAGTGTTTTCCTTCACCGTTTTAAGAGCGTTCCCTGGTGATGAGTGAATGAACACAAAATACCTGCCTGGTTTCGAACCCACGACCTAAGTCGGGCGAGGCCATCACCACTCTTACAAAATTTAACATAATATCTGAGACACATATATTTATACAAAATAATCTTCTATGTTTAACTAAACATACATATATGTGGTGTTGCTGCATATTATCTTTTTTTTTTTTTTTTACACAAATTATTTACCTTTGATTTGTAATTACCAGAACACATATTATATTATATCGGGAAGGGATATTTTTTTAGCACTAATCGTTGGTTAACTGTGGGCCCTTTTGTCGAACTCCCACAAGCGCCCATGCAGGCCTACGCGAAATAAAACATCTTGAGTTTGATTTTGACTCCGGTGGGCCCAGTGTTGGATGAAGAAACCAGTCTCGTACACCGATACACTCAAACAATAAGACGATAGTAGAAACACAGTAGGCACGTATAACTCTGTAGGTACGAATTTCAAAACACGCGATGTTTCACCGGACGCACGCACCGCCGCGCCCTTCCACAGAGAAGTGACGTGCCGACCCACTGGCGCGCGCACCAATGACTCCATCGAGCGCCACCAGATGGCACTGGCATACCGAATACGACTCGATGTCGACATTTATACATTGGCTTCATATTTAAGTTAAACCATTACACAACCACCATTACGGTTTCCTACTCAGAACTGCTACGTGTTACTATATTTATTTATGAATTATTTCAAGTTATTCCAATTCAAAACTATAATTTTGTCAAACAGCTTTAATGTTATCATTATCTGCCTTCCCCAACCATGTTGACTGGCCTCCAGTCCAACTGGATGCAACCGGACACCTGCACTCCACATGGAGCCACCGCCCATCCAACCTCCACAACTCAGTCAGCACCCGGTAGCACGACACCCCTCGGCAAAACCGGCTGTCAGATTCTCAGGCCACTGACCATTACTGACCACCTACACTGCCACGTATCCTCCGAGATATTGAGGAAAGTCTGCATGTAATGGGTGGCCACCCATACACGAATCAATCTAGGCAACACACAGTTCAATCCAATCAAATCGAACGGCAGCTCTATCAAGCCACAAGCTGCTCCTTTGTTAACTAGTGCTTAAGTAGGTACCTTTATTTTTTTACTTTAATTTATGCACTTCATTTTCTTCTTCTTTTTCTGTACGAGAAGAGACTTGCCCCTCAGTCATTGGATATTTTTTTTTTTTTTTTTTGTTCACTTTACATTGCACATGTTATTATTCTATTATTATTATCCTTGCATAATAATAACATAACCCTACATAACATCAAGCTTGCATTACGGGACAACCTTATTCCATTAACCATACAATAATTCCGACCCCTTGGCTTTTATTGAGTTAAACCCAACAAGCTCTCCTCAACCTGGGAATCAAAACCAGGACCGCAGAACAAGCTGCCATGCCTGCGACCAATGAGTCATAGTGTCAACATTCTCCTGCCCTTATCCCAATTTATTTGGGGTCGCCACAGCTTGTGTCTTCCTTATATACTTCTTTATACTTGTCATTTCATTCGACACATCAGGTATCTACATAACAATAATAAAGCCTTTTAATTCTGAACTACTTTCAATTTGGGTGTTTTTTCTTTTCTTATAATATCTCTCTCAGTTCGGCGTGCCTCTTGGCATTGGCCTTCTCCAGCTATCTCCATTGAACTCAGTCTTCTGCAACTCTGGTCTATATGGTCCTATGGTTAGGTTAGGCTGATATCGTCACTCCATCTTGTTTTTTTTTTTTTTTTTGCACACCTTTGTTTTCTGATGTCTGCTTTTGGATACCATAAGGTTACTTGTATACTCCATTTATTTATTTTGCAACATAGCATAAGTCCTGTCCAACTCCATTTTAGATGTTCTACGAGTTATTATACCCGTTACTTTTGTCTTCCTTCTTATTTTTAAATTCCGGATTCTGTGACTAACCTGTGTTCAACATGCTTCTTTCCATTGCTCTTTAGGTTTAGATATCTACATACCTAATTTTTCTTGTATGTAAAACACACACAATGTACACAATGTTTATTTTTCTAATGAAAACACATATCAATTACCTAGGTATTTTTTAAATGAAATTAAGTTATTACTCATATTGTTTAGGAGAAGGGATCATCAAAATCAGAATACTCAAAATCAATCAAAATTACTTGAAGCTTATTCTTCAACAACTGTTGGTTATCCCATAACTGCATAGAACTGTCTGGGGCGACATGTCAAATAATAGACATTTCAAAAATAGTACATAAGTACTTCATACTTCACTTATAAGTACTTCATACAATCAAAGTTATTATTAGTCACTACAGGAAATAGAATCTTTTATTTTTATATGCTGCTTTGATGATTCAATACAAGATCTTTCTAGTAAGTCAACATGTTCACAGCTATAGGAATTAAACCATTGCTAGCAGTCTCCTGATAACAGTTAAGTGGAGTTTAAAACCAATAAAGAAATCTGTTATGAATTAAATCATTTGTCATCAACTTGTATATAAATTGTAGTGACAACCTAGTACTTATCTAGTTTGATGTTCAGTAAGTACTAATGAATGTGTTGTACACATGTAACATGTTGACATATTAATGTAGGTTCTTCATGATATTGAATGTCTAGACGCCATGCATCACAGAATTCATTTATTACTGTGTGATCTATCTCTTCAAATAGTGTAACAGTAACCCATTGTACAACAATTATGTAGAATGATAAAACAATAACAGAACTCTTCCTTCACCTTAAAATACTTAATGCCAGTACGTTTGGCATACAGTAATCATTAATTAGTATCAAGTATAGTCAAATAACTGTACTTACTATTGTATTTTCACATTGTTGACAGTTCCTTGCAAACTTTCACCAAGTGAAAACAGCTAGCAGCTAGTATTAATATGTACATTTCAGACCTTTATCCTCGTCGCCACTTGTAGTATCCACTAGTAACAGACCTAATCGGTTGATTTTACAATTAACTAAGTATCACAGGCTCACACCAGACCACCAAGCCTTAGTCCAGGATCACTTCACTTTCCCGCCATCATGTAACTGACAGATGTCATTAGTGACAGCTCCCCTGACCACTTGTGGTTGTGAGACAGTGTTTACATATCTATTAAATAGATACTCGTATACACTACACTAATAATACACACACATTTCGCGTATTATGTTTTAAGTCCCATGTAAAGAAGGGCGAGCTTATTGCCATCAACCGGGCCCAAATCCAGACTCCGTGGCTGCTATTGAGAGACTCCTGATTTAAAATACCCAATATCAAAATAAAAACATTTATTTCAAGTAAGCCAGTCACAGGCACTTTTAAATTGTCGAACAAATACAAAATCAAATAAGCTACAGTCACAGTCACAAGGCATAATAGCTGTGAGTGTACTGTAGTTGCCCATTCCCTAGCTTAAATCTCTATGGAGAAGAACGGGCAAGAAACTCGATCCATATCACTTTTTCTAACCCGGAAATCGAACCCAGGTTCTTATGTTCAGCAGTCGCGATTGTGAATACTAGGCCAACTATCCAAGTACCCTTAATACAGTACCCGGCGATAAATATTGCACATCGTCCTTTGGAAAGAGGTATATTTTATACAAAGAATAAAAATAATTATCAAAAGAAGCAAATCATAATTGTTTTAACAGCTCCTAATAGATACCGGACTGTTTTGTATTTCGTGCGACAGAGATAACGCTCTACGAAGCCGAAATTAGCCGATTGTCTCTTTTGAAAGGTCGATGTGCAATATTTATCGCCGGGTACTGTAATGACAGTGAAGAGAATATTTACTACTCCAAATAGAAAAGCCATTACCGATATCACCAAACTGATAAGCCACATGGAGCCCATGACTCCAGTTACGTAGCTCAACCGCCACAAACAGACAGACAAACGGAGACAGCCACTCTTTATAGCGAACCACAGACAATGGCTTACTTTATAGTCTTCGTAGTCTAAACACACCGCGCAATCTATGGTTCTCGTTACGTGAAGAGTTTGCACGACCCGGGAACTGACGCCGGGACCCCATAAATCAGGTGCAGTTAGTGGAGGCGTGATAACTGTTGAACTAGTGTTATCTAACGTTTGGTTTGGGTTATTGATTTTATAAGTGTGGTTTTAAAATTGGTGGTTTAACCCACGCCATTACTTTTTCATGTATCGTGTGTGTTTGCGAACATTTAAACTCACACACACAAACAGCCGTTCCGTATGGTGTCGGACGTAAATGATAAATGTGATAAATGATAAATGATGTTTATTTTGCAAATAGGTTTTAACAAACACTTTTACAAGTCACTTTTTATAAACTAGATGGGGCCGGTGTTTCGTACCTGACTACTCCGAGAAGAAACATCCGAAACAAACTCAGAGGTCATAGTCTCTTTTAAGGTCCAGACATAAACTTGTTATACAGACATGAAGACTATGCAGATTGGTGTCCGAGATGGTCTTTTGATGAAAGCACCACACAGATTTGAGTGGACCCGTCCAGTCAGTGCAAGCATTTGTCATTTATCGTAGAGCTCAACTTGTAACTTAAGGAGCTCAACGTCACGACGAACAATACCAAAGAAAGGACATTTGGGTGGGTCGCTTATAGTACTCAAACTGCCAGACAAACGTTAAAACTACAGAAAGACCCACATGGTCCTCACATTTACAATATAAAAGTAATAAAATATTTATCATATTAAATATTCATGTCAAGTTATTAAATGTCAAAATACACAAAACTAAATGAAAAACAAAAAAAATATTCATCAAACAAAAATAAAAATAATATCATACTTGAAAAAGTAAATAATGTCATTGTGTATAAAGAAAATTCATAAAATGTCAAATTGTAAAAGGAAAAGGAAAATAAAATAGGTATACAGTCAATTCAATTTCGAATTGGAGCAGTTTAATCCCAAGCATTTTTGTCCTCTATATAATCTTTAACAGTATAAAATCCTTTCTGGCAAAGTTTACGTTTTATAAAAGACTTGAATTTATTAAGACTTAAATTTTGAATGTGGCTTGGTAGTTTATTATAAAAGCGAATACATTGGCATCTAAATGATCCACCTATTTTCTTGAGCCTTGTTGTGGGTACAATGTATTTATGTCTATTTCTTGTATTTATATTATGAATATCACTATATTTCTTAAACAGCTTTATATTTTTGTGAGCATACAAAAGATTTTCATAAATATACTGAGAAGGAACAGTCATTACATTAATTTCCTTAAATTTTTCTCTGAGAGAGTGTCTCGGACTCAATTTATAAATGGATCTAACCGCCCGTTTTTGCAAAACAAAGATGGTCTGAATATCAGCGGCATTTCCCCACAATAGAATGCCGTACGACATTACGCTATGAAAATAACTGAAGTACACTAATCGGGCTGTCTCTATATCGGTTAAATTACGAATTTTTCTAACTGCGTATGCTGCAGAGCTTAGCTTTTTCGACAATTTATCAATATGAGGCCCCCACTGAAGCTTAGCGTCTAGAGTTAAGCCCAAGAACACCGTGCTATCTTCAGGATTCAACTCTTCGCCCTTTACTAACACACAAGTTTTCACCTGCCTAACGTGAGGTAGTGTAAACTTAATACATTTGGTTTTTTTTTCATTAAGAAGCAAATTATTAGCGTTAAACCAATGCACCACTTTCGAAATCGCGCCATTTACATCGTCAACAACTAGCTGTTGTCGTTTAAGTTTAAACAAAAGCGAAGTATCATCCGCAAATAACACTATTTCGTGGTTATCTCTTATGAGGTGAGGTAAATCATTAATATAAATAAGAAACAAGAAAGGGCCAAGAATCGAGCCCTGTGGGACTCCCATTATTACTCTAGATCCGGGTGATCTTTTCCCGTTGACGTCAACTCTTTGGATTCTATTACTTAGGTATGAAATAAGAAGATCCAGAGCGCTGTTTCGTATTCCGTAGTGGCGGAGTTTCCTGATTAACGTTTCATGAAGGACGCAATCAAATGCTTTGGACAAATCGCAAAAAATGCCCAAAGCATCGCATTTATCTTCCCATGCACTATAAATATGTCCTAAAAGTTCGACACCGGCATCGGTAGTTGAGCGACCCTTCGTAAAACCGAACTGTTTGTTATGTAATAATTTATTTTTATTAAAAAATCTTTGCAATTGGTCCAAAATTAATTTCTCAAAAACTTTACTGAAAGTAGGCAGCACTGAAATAGGTCTATAATTGGTGGGGTCTGATGTACTACCCGCCTTGAATAAAGGAATAATTTTACTATTTTTCATAAGGTCAGGAAACTCCCCACAATCAACACAATTATTAAAAATAGAAGCTAAGGTAGGTGCTACAATATCAATAATAGACTTGGCAACTTCTACAGAATTACCCCACAGATCCGCAGTCTTCTTAACATTTAAGGTGTGAAATGTTTTTAAAATATCTCTACATGTGACATGTTCAAAATGAAATTCCGAGTCGCAAGCTTTAACATTTTCCTTTAGCAAAGATTCGGCAACAGTAGGTGACGAGTTTAGGGATTTCGTCGTTGAAACGGGAATGTCAGAAAAGAAACTTTCGAAAGCCGCGGCGACATCCGAATCTGATTGAATTACTCTGTCATTAACTGTTAAGCTGTAGTCACTATTACGTTTTCTAGACTTTCCCGTTTCATTATTAATAACATTCCATGTAGTTTTAACAATATTATTGCTGTTTCTAATTTTCGAGCTCAAATAATGTGACTTAGCAATACGACACACTTTTTTAAACAGTTTTGAATATTTTTTAACATATAAATTAAATTCGGCAGTATTTACAAAAACTCGTTCATTATACAGCTCATAAAGCCGTGTTCTACTCTTGTGAATACCAAAGGTAGCCCAGTCACTGAAAGATGCGTTACAATTTACTGAGATAGTCTTGGGAATGAAAGTGGAATTAAATTGCTTACAATACATATCAAAAAATTCATCATATTGATGATGAGTATTGACAGTAGACAATAATGGTAAATTATTTAATAGTTTACTTTTAAATGTTTCCAAGCATCTTACTGTTTTTGGGTTAACAGTGATATCCTTTTTATCCACTTTGATTTTCTGGTTATCAATGGTAATCATTTGTCCGCAATGATCAGAGTCTAGGGCATTTATAATTTCTTTATGGATTGGTATAACATCAGTATAAATATTGTCTAGACATGTGGCACAAGTAGGCGTTATTCTTGTAGGCTCCAAAAATAGGTTTACGAGATTGTAGGACTGAAACAGACTTATAATTTTGCTACATGAACTTGAGTTTTCTAATAAATTTACATTAAAATCACCGCAAGTGATAATGGACTTGTTTGTGTTACAAATCTTGTGTAAAACTTCATCCATTACCTTCTCAAAGCAGTCGTACATTCCCGAGGGGGGCCTATATACACTTAATATAATGAACTGCTCCAATTCTATACAGGCTATTTCAATAATGCGTTCAACAGATAGGCTCACAATGTCCTTTCGTTCTTTAAATTTAATCAGGTTATTTACTAAAATTAGTGATCCACCATGAATGGCATTAACTCTGTTGAATGTGCTACCAACCTGGTGATTACTAAAACTAATCATGAACTGGTGGCTTTGAAGCCAATGTTCTGTAATACAAAGAATATCAATATTATTAAAATTCAAAAATAGTTCTAATTCTAAGTCTTTGTTCCTCAGTCCCTGAATGTTCTGATGCACCAGGTTGATACTATTTGTTTTTAAGGTCTTTTTATTAGACATAGTCTTGTGACATTGTACAATATTGCTAGAGTTTGCCTCTATTGTCCTATTCTCTAATTTAAATGATTTACAATGTCAATATTATGCACTAAATTTCTCACTGGATTATTCAACATGTCATGGTGCTCAATAGAAGCAATCTCTTTAGCTAAATTCTTAGCTGTAATACATAAATAATAAGACAGTGACACAGATATCTGTCGTTTACAATATCTAGAAAGATAGTACCTGTCTATTAGGAATCTATCTTTTGTCAAACATAAATTGTTACTAACATAATTATTAATGTCAATTAAATGAAATAGATTATTAGGAAATGTCAAATTATGTAAAAACATGTTAATGTCATATCTAAAAAGGTTTTCTTCCTGTGTAAACAATAGCACCATCCCATATCTTCCCGTGGGTGTCGTAAGAGGCGAATAAGGGGCTTACCAGAGAATGGGCAGCAGCGTTATCTGTGCCTTCGTAATAACCATACTGCGATCGCCAACCCGCCTGCCAAGTGTGGCGATTATGGCAAATCCCCCCTTCTGGGGGAGGCCTATGTCTAGCAGTGGACGTCTTATGGCTGAAATGATGATGACACAAACAGTCTAAAGCGGAAAAACAATCTGTAGGTTGTACAAATATTTGTTTCGTGCCCAAAGTCAAACCATTTATTTAATAATAGAATTACAGGCACTTTTGAATGTCAGAAAAACAAAGAAAGCAAAGCAAAAGTCACAACGCATAATAACTTGTGGAAATACCGCTAGTTGCCCGTTCAACATCGTGCGTGGATCGAACCCGCAACACGCAGAGGCCCATCGCTCAGCCACTGCGCCAATCGTACCGTCATTAGAGAAATGCGTTCTGTTTCTGTATTGCAGGTAACAAAGCAACTTAACTTTAACTTAAACAACCTCGACAATTACTTATTGCTATCACCACTTAGTTGGCAGTAATGCTCTTTGAAAAGTGTTTCGAACAATAAAGTTATATGATTTCAATCGCTCAAAATAAGTCGTTCCAGTTTAAACAGTTTAGCCAGTTTTAATGTACAGTTTACAATATTCGTATTTTTATTGGTACACAAAGAAAAACACACATAGATTGTTTTCATTCTACAGGTTACGGATACTAGCCATCTAAACTCTAAATAGGTATGTGGTGAACCACAAAAAGTACTACAGCGCCATCTATGACGCAAATGAAGAACTAACTTCTAAATTCCTAAGCATAATCATTATCTTGCCCTAATCGGGCTATTTAAGTTATCCGCGACTTGATACTTTATAGAAGATCCTATCTTACTTACTATCAGGAATAAGACCGTTTCAACCTGTTCTTCATTCTTCTAGCGGTATTCGTTCAGCAATACATGTTTCTTCACAAATCAGTTGGACGATTAAAAGTGGAAATAATATTTTTTAAATCCAAAACAATTCCATTTAAATTCTTACAAATCCTGTGGTTTAAACTTTAAACATGTTAACTCTTTCCAACTGATACAAGTGATATAACATAACAATAAATGGTCATCTCTTGAAAGGGTCACAATTGGACTGCACACCATCTATCGGTTAAACGCTGCACTTCAGCTATCAAGCTTCCGACACCTGTCCGAGATACTGACGATTGACACTAATTGTTTGAGAATCTACTCTAAAAGGATTGATTTATGGTATAGAATTCGTAAATTGATAGCATGTATACTACACTCCATTAAATTCGCTTCGCCAGAAGGGGGTGAAAGACGTACATACGACGTACATATACGTTCAGCTTTGTGACCCTTTTCGCCGTCTAAAAATTCCCCATGAGTTCATACAAATAGTTGCGCCTTTACTGTCTGATACAGACTAACTGGGTTGTGGGGGTTAAATAAGCAGTCGCTCCATGTAAAGTACTGGTATTCAACTGCATCTTGTCAGACTGGCAGCTCACTCCAACATAGTTGGCAAAAGGTAGGCAGATGTTATTAGTAACTACCGAAATAGATCGCGCAGTCAAATTAAAAGAGTGAAAGAAAATAAATGTATGTAAACAAACAATGTAAACAAGCAAAATAAAATAAAACTTGATTACTAGAACGACATTGTGTGGATTATTATAACAGTTCAGAAAATTGCCATGACACCCTAATGAATGGTGAGTGTGAGATGTTATAACAGGTCCATAAAAAATATTGTTTAAAAAAGCTCCCAATAAATTGAAACTTCTGGTTTTGTGAACTATTCCGATAGTGTCAACATTTTCAGTAGTTATGTTTTTTATGTGACAGCAAACTGTAAAAAAATTGCTCTACAGAAAAAGACGGGGAAAGTCTGAGCCTTAACGTGGTACAGTAATTACGAAATCCACAATACGATCGGCGTCCTGCTACCTAACTCGTAAACTAGCGAATCTTTCCATCGAGGTGTGAGCCATAGACTAATAGCTCGTGCCAATATCGGAGGAGGAAACAAGCGCGGTATTTTATTTGTCTATGACATGGAATCCCCTGGGTGCAGTTTGATCTAATTGGAACATTATTTCATTCATTATGGTCCAAGATCCCAGAGCCCCCCAGACATACTTATTTTCTAACAAATTAAATGTATGTTACGAGTATAATGTAGTGTTAGTATGTACTTTGCGTGTATGCATATCTGCTAGCTTGGCAGAGTGACCAGTTGTCAGGTACAGTGCTGACTGTACCTGACAACTGGTCACTCTCATCAGAAGTAGGTTAACACTACACACAGTTTCAAAACAGGTGTGTTAATAAAATCTTTTTAGATATTACTCGTTACTAACAAGTTATTAAAGAGTAAGGAATATTTTAAAGAATAATCTTCTGAAACATTAAAAATAATAACTGGAGTCCTGTAAGTACATCAAAAAATTAAAATTCCGAAATGTTAAGCTACTTCTGCTGCTGACCGTACCAGGTGCTAAAGGCAGGTGAAAGTGATACTTACTTTACTTACATTCTCAGTCTTGATTTTCATTAGTTTATTTTCAGGCAACTTTGGTCTATAGAACCTACCTTTTTTGGAGGGGTGGGAAATCATCAAGTGACTCCTCCCGCTCCGGGCAGAGCGGTAGAGAGTGGCAGAATTCTACTGACTAAAAACCACCCATGTTCCTTCTTAGCCCTTTGTGTCGAGGCCGCGGTATCTCTTTCGAACAACCCGTAGCCCCGACGGGTTCATTCATGAGTTTCACTACCAACAAACAATAATTTATTTTCAAGCAACTTTGTCCCGTAGAGACCTACCTTACAGACTAACATAAATATGGTTTATAAATTCCTTCACCGTTTTGATAGCAGTGGTGCTGAAATAAATGACAAAAAGTCTACCTAGACACAGCTTGGAAATGCATAAAAATATTTCTATTGTTGTCAGCACTTTAGCCCTTCCCTAGTTACCCTTTTATCTCTTAGCCCGTACATTTCACTAAGTAGTAGGTTCATCATTGTTCAGTGAGTCAGGATTTGAACTCACGACCTCACGATCGCCAGTCGACCCTTTGACCGCTGGACCATTGTTACTACTTAACTCTTATGTGAGCAAAAATGTTTAGTGCAGTGCATTTTGCAGTTGAGGAAATAGCTCTTCATAACATTACCAATTTTTTGTTGTCCCACACTAGGAATTTCTCCTGTATCGTGGGTGCGTTCACAAACATATAAAGTCACGTACACAAATACCCAGACCCGAAACAACTATCTGCAGGCCATACAAATATTTGTTCCGTGCGGGGATCGAATCCGCGACACGCAGCGCAGCAGTCCAATCGCTTAGCCACTGCGCCAACCGTGCCGTCAATATTAACCAATATTAACTTTTTAACATCATAATGACTTTCATTACGAACGTTAGTTTCGAAGGGACTGGCAGAGCTATACTGTATGTTACTGTATGTTACGAGGGAAATATTGAAACCCGCAATAGGGAATACTTACATGATACTAAAAAATGAATGATGATTTATCATCATCATAAATCGACTCAAGCCTCCTCTCTAGGAGAGGGATGGGCTATAATCCACCACGCGGGTCCAGTGTGGGTTGCTAGATTTCACATGACTTCGAATGTTTTGGTTCTAAGACATGCCGGTTTCCTCACGATGTTTTCCTTCAAATTTTTAGAGCAGTAGTGATGAAATAAATTACACAAAGTAATGCGCCTGCCCGGATTCGAACCCACGACTTACTGTACGTAAGTCAGAGGTGCCACCACTGGGCCACCGCTGCTCTTTTATGATTTAAATATATTCTTAAATTCAATCATTTAAGTTTCAATCATTAAATGATGTGCTTACAATGTAAAGTCACGGATATAGAGCAGTAATGGATCGTGCGTGTTAAGACTAAACCTTGAACAGTGAAAGCAGATGAGTCTGACTTAATTTACAGTTGAAAGGTATTTCCTTCCTTTAAATAATAATAAAAAGACGTGTGGCACTCGGAGACTGCCGCGGTAAAGCTATTGCTTAGCATTTTTTATCAACTTATGCAATTATAATTATTTATTTATTTTATTAATGCAGTATTTTTTTTCCTTTGTTTTTTTTTCTTTGATATTAATTCAAGTTACACTTTGAGCGTGGTGACCGATAAAAAAACATTTTTTTTTCTTTTATTAAATAAATGAGTGTTAGGTTTTTTTCGTTACGGAATTTCTGGATTCGGTCCCCACGCTCAAGGCCCGCGATAGAAACTATGCAATAGCTTAAAAAATAATAACAATCTTTATTACACAAGAAATGGTTACAAAATTGTGCTAAGTCTCTGACTCCTGTGCTATTTGATAGACCTGTGTTACAGGAGCCAGTACCCTCTCCCAAGCGGAGATATTTAATTTTGAGTCTTCTGTTATTTTATGTTTTTAATGACATATTTATTACAGTTACATATGGAAAGTTAAATCGAAACAGTTAAATGAAAAATGACCCTATATGCATTTAAAAAAAAATCAATAATTATAATTATTGGAAATTAATACAACTATAATATTGTCTGGAGTATTTTTGATGTTTGAATGGACACACTTTTACATAAAAAAAAACGAAATTAATTAATAATGGATTAATTTTACATAAATGGTATAAGGACTGTGAACTCCACATACTTTTAGGAACAAAATGGAACATTAGATTAAACTTTGTAAGCCCATCTTCAGACTTTATTTATTTATTTTATAATTAACACAAGAGAGAGCATAAGGAAATATAGTAACAAAACGTAGAGTACAAAGTCACAGCTTATGTTTCTAGCTTTATGTTTCCAACCAAACCCGCATGGTAAAGCTAGCTAGCAGCAATCCATTTTGCAACAGTACCAGTGTACACCGTTAGTACATCTGTGTATAAAGTTTGAGTAATAAGGAGAACAATCGCGGATGCTCTGCGCGCCCCTCCGAGCAACCGGCGCACGCGCAGATCGCGCAGTCTTCGCCGACGGCCGACCGTCGCGAGCGCATCCTTACGCGACGCTAAACCACTCACATATTCGGTATTTTTTAATTTTTATATTTTATTTTAATATTTTCGACTTTGTTTTTTTTTCTGTTAGCGAAGCTTTTGGACTGCTTTTAATTTGTTGTTTATTTATTTTTTGTTTAACGGTTTTGGTTTATCATTGTTTGTTTTTAGTATTTTTTTTTATGTCAAACATAGGGGTTGCTTGTTTGAAAGTGTTAATAAAAAAGTTTTATTTTCGGTTTTGGTAACCAAGTTATTATTCACGTTCAGATTCGTGATAACATCTCATACAATAGTTTGAGAGCGAAAGTTAAAAACTTTTCAAAACAATAAAATTATACTAATTGCCAGTTAGATTACATTTAACAGTAATTTTATCAATAAACTCCGACAGTTAGTAATTTTGACGTAACTTTCTTCTAAAACAGCGTTATGCAAAAAATTAAATTCACATATTTTTGCGAGGTTAAAATTTGAATGAAAAATCATAAGAAATACCGCTGCGCGGCATTGCATTGTGAACAGAATATCATTTTCAAAGATCTTGTAAATATTCATTTGACCGACTTTTTACATAACCTTTAATCTAATCTTCTCACCCGACTTGCTTTGACAATAGTTCAATGTTTAATTTTTTTCACAAAGACTAGTAACATTGCTTTGTCGAATGTGTTAGACAATGTCCAAATGTTTTGATGTAAAAAAAACGAACCTAATTATGTGTTTGCGTAAGCGTAGGACTTTTAGCCGCCGTGGGAAGCATTGTGTTCGGTAGACTGGAGTTCTTGCTGAACACACGTTATGACTCCGTTATACAATCTAGGAACTGTGCTATAATATCTATTAGGTGTTAGCAATTAACATATCGTCACAAAAAACGACTACTCGCGCTCTCGATTTAATTTGAGAACAGTTTTTTTGAGTATTTCAAATTGGCGTATTGTGTCAGTTCAAATTAGCGTATCGGTTCAAATTAGCGTAGTTCGTATTTTTGTTCGTACTAATTTTCTTTTTTCTTTCACATTTAGTTTTTCAACAAGTTAAAAGCAGTTTGAAAGTCCAAGTGATCCGCAAGTGACAGTGATATAACTATTTCAGTGAATATATTATTCGTACCGTGTGACCGTTTCGATTTGGTGAGTGTTTGTTTAATTTACGTTAATTATAACTAATTAGCTTACGTCTAACTAAGAAAGGAAGTTGTCAATTGATTTCATTGTATTTTTCTCACGACAATTTTGAGTGTTGTGCAATTTAATTTATTATTATATTTATTGCAAGTTTAATGGGTGTCATCGTTCTACATACGTGTCTGTCTTTTATCTTTACGCTTGTTATTTGTTAGCGATTCAGCAGAAATCTGAAATGTGTTTAAATAGAGTTGGCATTTCTCAGTAGAGATTTATTACTTGATGCGTTTGGGATTGTGTATGCGTGCATATTCTGTGCGTGTATTTATATGCATTTATCCTTTTAGAAGATCGTTCAAGTGGTTTATTTTATGGCTATGTATCTCGGTACAAGAGACAGACAGAGGGTCGACAGTATAGTCACGATGACAATCTGCATTTCCACGTCATTATAATATCACCGAACGAATTATTTACTACTAGCTTGTGCCAGGGGCTTCACCCGCGTGGAGTTCATTAATTGTCCCACGGGATCATACTACCGGAATAAGAAGAATCCTATGTGTTAATCCAGGTTATAAACTATCTGTGTTCTAAATTTCATCCACATCCGTTCTGTGATTTTTGCGTGAAAGAGCAAATATACACACTCACACACAAACTTTCGCCTTTATAATATTAGTGTAAAAACTTTCGGGCCGAACTCCCAAGAAATACCTTTTGGTTCTTCATGGCATTTTTTCTCATCCAGGAATAGAACTCGTAAATAGTTAAGGCAACCCAATGAAGTTCCATGAAGTTTCTGTCAATACTTCTCCATAGGAACCTATTATTTACTATTTGCCAATTCAAAAAGGCCCATTTATTATTCCATTTAAACGTGATTTAGTCCTCAGTAAGAAGCCATAGTTTTTTTACAAATCTTAAAGACTAGTGAGTATTCACTAATCACGCCTATTTACCCCTGAAGTCTTAGGCAGAAGTGACCACATTTCACTCGTTATGTTTAAATACAATGTATGTAACTGGATATTGCCATTATCTGAGCATAAATACATACCAAAACATGCCTGATGGAAAAACCAAATATCACTACTTTAATAAATCTTTTCTCAAACGCACTTTTCACCACGTTAAGTTTTCACTGCCAATCAGAATGTCGTAATAACTTAATAACATGATCATGCACGAGTACATGCGCCTGCGCAGACGCTGAGCCAATTAATCTAGGCCGGTAGGTGACACTCTCCGGCTTGTCGCAACTCGCACTAGATCAACCTAAGATTATTATTGATTACTTTTAATAATTAACCATTTAATACTTGATTAGTTTCATTTACATGAGAGGTATGTGTAAGTTTTTTTTTCTATGGTAGTGCTTAGTCATTGTTTTTTATGAGACGAAGATTTGGAAAGAATAGGGTAGTTGACTGAGTAAAAAAAATATGATTCTTTCAGTTGTTCAGTCTGTCTGTTAGGTTACCGAAAAATATTGGATACGTGTTTTTTGTTTTATCAAGTTAATAAAAATTGACAAAAATAAACCGTGTCAAAGATCGTGAGGGGGCTGGTGACATCACGTTCTGGTAAAAAATGTACCAAACTGTGACGTAGCGCGACTTTTCGAAGCACTGTATCGTCTTCATTTATTTTTTAAATGAAAAATGAAAAAAATCGTGTCCAATATTTTTTGGTAATCTATCTGACGGACTAATTAATTTTTTTTTGTTAACTACCTTATTGACTGCCTCGTTGGTATAGGGGTTACAAGTGCTACTGCTGAGTATAAGGTCCTGGGTTTAATTTCTAGGTCGGGGAAAGTGTTAGCCCCTATTACATGGGAGTTAAACATAACTATCGAAATGTGAAGAGTAGCAGAAGAAAGGGGAGGTCTATACCCAATAGTGCAGGATCCTGGGCTGACATGATGATGATGATAAGAAAGTGAATATATTGTGGTACCTTTTTTTATGGGTGGAAAATCATCAAATAACCTCTCCCGCTCTTGGGCAGAGCGAAAAGGAGTGTCAGACTTCTACTGACTAAAAACCACCCATGTTCCGTCTTAGCCCTTCATGTCAAGGCCGCGGTATCTCTTGCGACCAACCCGCAGCCCCGACGGGTTCATCGCACCTCTAACTTCATCAATTTTACTTTCATTATGCCATAATTATATAACTTATGTTTTTTCTAATCAATGATAGTATTAAGTCTTTGGTTTTTGTGGCAAATAATTTCAAAACTGGTTTGGAGTTGTATTCATAAAATTAAGATCATACATAATTCAATGACTTGCAGAATGCTTTAATATCCATATTGGAAGAAATTCAATGATATCTAAACAAATTGTTTTCATTCACGTCACTAATTTAATTCATAGATTTATTCACGCTCACGAAATTAATTCAGTTTCTTTAAATAGAATTTGATGACACTATTAATAGTTACCAAGTTTATTTTTAGTGGATGGGAATTCTTCAAATGACTCCTCTCGCTCTGGGCAGAGCGGTAGGGAGTGTCAGACGTCTACTGACTAAAAACCACCCATGTTCTTAGCCCTTTGTGTCTGGGCCGCGATATCTTTTTCGAACAACCCGCAGCCCTGGATGATTCTAGACCCTAGAATAATGTTTTGTATTCATGGTAACAGATTACGTACAGCGTTCCTTACACAGTGTAAAGGTAATATCAGAGTCAACACACAGACAGGTCAATGGCCACTTCTGACAATGTAAACTTAAATAACTATAAATTGAACGTAACTCACATGTCTACATTTATAAATAACAACCAAAACAGATTGTTTACAATATTCGAAACAAAATATCCGTATAACCACGATCAAGAGCAGTTCCTAGTGGCATTATTTCGGATTTATCCTTGACGACGCGTCGGCTGTGCGTGCGCATTCGCTCGTGCGCAAGCGCATATCCTTTGTAGATAGTGTAGGTTTAAGAGGAGTGTTTCCTGTAATCATTTAATGCCTAAATAAGGTGTAACACACCAGCTGTTGGTACAAATCAGAACATGACTTGATCACATCACCGATGTGAAAAGTTTTCGTAAGTTATTAAAAAAAAAATCGTCGTAATATGGCCGTTGACTCGTTCTTTTCAATCAGCTGATAACTTATTCTTGATAATAATAAGTTTTAACCCTACAAGTTATTCAAATTTTCCCTCCATACTTTTACATGCGAGTCGAGTACTACAATAGGGAAGAAATTGGTCACAATAGAAATTATGTTTTTTTTTTGGCGGGTGGAAAATCATCAAATAACCCCTCCCGCTCTTGGGCAGAGCGAAAGGGTGTGTCAGACTTCTACTGACTAAAAACCACCCATGTTCCTTCTTAGCCCTTCATGTCGAGGCCGCTGTATCTTTTGCGAACAACCCGCAGCTAGAAATTATGACTTACGAATGGTTGAAATAGGTGACTGCTATTTTGGTGTAGTGGTCGCAAGCGCAACTGCTGAGCATGAGGTCCTGGGTTCGATTCCCAGGCCGGGCAAAGTGTTACTGGGTTTTAGCGGGTGTTATACTATGGGTGGTAGCAGACACGGAGACTGGATTTGTGCTTAGTTAGTGGCAATTAGGCTCACCCTTTACTACATAGGACTTAAACTAGCGAAATGTGGGTTTGCCACTGCCGATCCCTTCGTGGATTACAGGCGTGATGTTATACAAATAGGTCACAAGTTTCACACAGTGTCATAGTTTTGCATACTAGCTTTAACCGATATTATTTTTCTGTTATATACAAGTTATTCAACATATAAGTACTTAATGGAAAGTTTAACGGAAAAGATTACAAAAGACACAACCGCAAAAGGTGTACGCGCGTTGAAGTCTTTTGTATGAAAGGAAATTGATTTATCTCTTAGAACATTTAGATCTTGTGTCGAATAAAAACTAAGTACTATATAATATTTTATGTACGATCGAACAAGTTATTACGTTTGACATCATTCACTTAATGCCAAACGCTTTATAAGACAACATTTCAATCAATATTGTCAGTGTACCAGAATAGGGATGTTTACTGACTAAAAAAATATGATTTTAATTAGTCCGTCTGTTATATTATCGAAAAATATTGGATACGTATTTTTTGTTTTATCAAATCATTAAAAATTGTCGAAAGTTGAAAATTGTCAAAGATTTAAGTGGGGGGTCGTGACGTCACTCACCGGTAAAAATGTCATGATGTCTTAGAATATGACGTCACACGAGTTTTCAAAGCACTGTATCGTCTCCATAGTTTGTTTACGTGAAAAATGAAAAATACGTGTCCAATATTTTTTGAAAATCTATCTGACGGACTAATTAGATTTTTTTAGTTAACTACCCTATTATCAAGTAGCGGTAGAGATCCTGACTTACGAACAGTAGTCGTGGGTTCGAACCCAGGCAGGCGCATTATTTTGAGTAATTTATTTCATCACCACTGCTCTCAAAACGGTGAAGGAAAACGTCGTGAGGAAACCGGCATGTCTTAGAACCAAAACCATTGAAGATATGTGACATCTACCAACCCGCACTGGGCCTGCGTGGTGTATTATAGCCCATCCCTCTCCTAGAGAGGAGGCCTGAGTCCCTGCAATGGGAACTTACTAGTCTTACTTTACTTTATAGGCTGATGATGACTAGAATTATAAAGATTTCTGCGTGTATACCAAATACTTTGTTCGACTGTACTAATAAAAAATGTATTACATAAACAACGAACTGGTATAACGGATATTAATCAATATTTATAACTAGGCATACAGTTTAGACTAATAAGAGAATTTGGTCATATTGATCATAAAATTATTATTAATAATTATTATTAACTTTGCAAAACGATTAGTCACTTATTGGTTTGATTGGTCTAGTGGCCGCAATCACTGCTGACTACTGAGATAATTATCATGGATTCGATACTTAGTATTGAACCGGTCGGTAAAAATATTTTCGAAATTAAAGTGTTGCCATACAACGTGTTATTACCGGCTGACAGCGTTGAGGAGCAGTTTTTTGATGCCCTTTTATAGTTTCTTGTTAGTTTTGTTTTTTTTTGTTTTAAATGAATGTACATAATTACACATAAAAAAAATGAAAAAATCACGCCTGTAATCCCCGAAGGGTTAGGCAGAGGTGTACCTAATACATTTCACACCACATTTCGCCAGTTATGTTTAAGTCCCATGTAATAGGGGGCGAGCCTATTGCCATCAACCGGGCACAAATCCAGACTCCGTGGCTGTTACTGAAAAATTACTGATGGTAAAAGCCAATAACACTTTGCCCGACCCAGGAATCGAACCCAGGAGCTCATGCTCAGCAGCCGCGCTTGCCACCACTAGACCAACGAGGCAGTCCATAATTAGTTCACTCTAATGAATATATTGTCTTTAATACTAAACCAAACTGGTAAAATAAATTAGGATACACTGCACTCCTCTGTACATCCCATGAGGAGAAAAACAAGCGAGTTGTTATGCCTATACAGGGTGGTACCGACAATACGACAATAAATGAAACCACTGGTAGTTCTAGTTCATAGGAACATTTTTAAACTATCAAATAAATCTTAACACCGTCGTGGTGCCGACGATACGACAATAACCTTCCTAAACGTCTTTGCCAAATTCGTTTGTTACATTTTATTTCCACATGTTAATCGGTGTAAATTATTCCTAAGGTTAGTAAACCAATATTTGTTTGTAAATTGTAATGTATTTCGTTTACAGTTTTATGCTACTAAGTTTTATTGTTTTTTTTTTTTATTTTGGTGTTAAGATTTATTTTTGATAGTTTAATAATGTTTCTATGAACTAGAACTACCAGTGGTTTCATTTATTGTCGTATTGTCGGCACCACCCTGTATATCATAAAAGCTTTGTGTAAACTTGACTTTTAATACTTCGTTTTATTGTTTAACCGTTCATTTCGACACGTCTAGCTCAAAGTTCAGCAAGGGTTCGAACCTGCGACCTTTTGCTCGCATGTCCACACCTATACGTGAGTTATATTAGACACATAATATGTTTACCTAAGTTTTTGTGTGGGGACATAATTAATTTTCATGCCTTTAATGGTGTTAGCATTGTTTTTAGTACGGGACTGTTTTTGTTGGAAATAATGATTGATTTTAGTTTGCTATGAGAAGCATAATAATCATTATGAACTTATAATGTTCAGTTAGCTAGTCATTGTTAGTTATAGTGTATTGCTAGTGTTAAAAACATGAACACTTAAATATTATGCCAGGTTCTGGAAGTAATTGATGGCTCACAAACAGTTACTTTAGTAATATAATGAAATAATTTATACATTATATTGCAATACTGTATTATTACGTGTAACAACTATTTGTTGCCCTCAAATATTAGTTTCATAGTTGAAATTTTAACAGTATGACGGTAATTTCGTATTCTGTACATCATCCTAAACCTCCGTAAAATAAAACTTTTCATTGGCAATAAAAAGAAATCTGCTCATCCATACTTTTTGATCATGTTTTGCAGCAGTTTTGTAGCAAAAAGCTGTTTTTGTTTAAAATAACAGACGATTATTTTCTATATTCAGAATGCTTTACTAAATACGTGGTAAAAAGTTAAGATTCAGCGTCCCTTCTAGTCTGTATACGCAGAAGATTCAATCACGAAACCTGTTGAAGCCACCTTAATAAACATAAATATAAATTATCCGTTGTCTTCTCTTCCAACCAAACGCATACCGCCAATAATACCACATACGACACCAACCTCCCCGCTTCAATACATCATTGACATGACCATCAATAACATTACATACAACTCACACAAAGCCTGCCCGTAATGATGGCTGCCATTCAACTCATACAATAGTGTATGGCTACAATATGGCGAGTGGCAATTTCCCTAAAGGTCGCTACTGTGAGCGCTAAATAAACATAATTATTGCAAAACATCATGAGATTTGTTGGGCTTAAGTTAGAAGAGAGATGAGGTTTCAGACAAATTATACCTCTACCTACTTGGAAAAAAATATAATCGTTTAAAAAAAATACATGCGTCGGAAAGTACGTCAAACCGTTAATCTTCTGTAATTCCAAGATCTTTGACAATCGTAAGAAAAGTTTGATTTCCACTCTTACCAAAGGGTATCGTATAATCCAGTACTAACTGGGTTGGCCCAGTGGTTGCGGCCCCGACTTACGAACAGTAGGTCGTGGGTTCGAACCCAGGCAGGCGCACTCCTTTGTGTAATTTATTTCATCACCATTGCTCTCAAAATGGTGAAGGAAAACATCGTGAGGAAACCGGCATGTCTTAGAACCAAAAAATTCGACGATATGTGACATCTACCAACCCGCACTGGGCCCGCGTGGTGGATTATAGCCCATCCCTCTTGAGTCCCTGCAGTGGGAACATTATAGGCTGATGATGATGAACTGGGTTGTGGAGGATACAGAGTCGTTCCATGTAAAACACTGGTATTCAACTGCATCCGGTAAGACTGGAAGCCGACTCCAATATAAGTTGGGAAAATGCTCGGCAGAAAAATGAATGATCGGAGATCGGGTGATTGGGAATGATCGGCTCGAATACCGATGTTATTTACTTAATATTCTGCATGGCTATCCGTTAAGGGAAAATTTAATTGATATTGAGCTATTCCAGCTTTATAAAAATGTAGGTATTTTCATACATGAAGTTTAACTTGCCCTTATAACCTACGACCATTCATGATGTAGGGTGCTAAAAAGTCTGCTTGCCCTAGAGGCTTACTGTAGTTTTGGGCACTAAGCATGCCACTACTAACCTCTCGTCCCAATCGCCGCGGGATCGCTCCGGGTGTCGGGGGTCACGTGATGGCTTCTGGCCACCGTTGGCGCGGGCCTGTGGACGGCTTAATCTCCGTCCGTCTTATGACGACGACAGGCCGTGTTGACGGCGCGTTCGTGTTCCACGCTACGAGATATCAGCAACATGGACGGGCAGCAAGGGCCGACGCCCGTCGGGGCTGCGGGTTGTTCAAAAAAGATACCGCGGCCTCGACACAAAGGGCTAAGAAGGAACATGTGTGGGTTTTAGTCAGTAGAAGTCTCACACTCCCTACCACGCTGCTCAGAGCGGGAGGAGTCATTTGATGATTTCCGACCCTCCAAAAAACAAAGCGCGCCACTTTACACATAACATAACATAACATCACGCCTGTAATCCCCGAAGGGTTAGGCAGAGGTGTACCTATTAGTACACCCACATTTCGCCAGTTATGTTTAAGTCCCATGTAATAGGGGGCGACCCTATTGCCATCAACCGGGCACAAATCCAGACTCCGTAGCTGTTACTGATAAATTCCTGATGGAAAAAGCCAATAACACTTTGCACGCCACTTTAATAGAAAATATTCCTACTCTTCCGATATTATTTTTTGATTAAATTCGTCGCGACATCCAAGGCAGTCCAACAGTGCTCTGGAACTTTATCGAGCTTCCTTATCTCAGCGCCGGCCGCCACTGTAGATTCTGGCTCTTTCAAGAGTTGCAATGCTTTGAGAATAGTGTATCAGAATTGTCCTCATAAAAAAGGCATGCCACTGTAATACTGGCGTCCGCTTCAGCCCATCCCTCGGCCCTTGTAATAACACGCACCATCAAAACATGTCGCAACGCATCTTAGTTCCCACAGCACATTACGTTCGACAACATTACCCCCCTCCCCCTCGTACCCCTTAGAGGTCAAACAGGGGATTACGGACAGATCATATTAGTGACAAGAAAACGAAAACAAAAATATCCAAAATAGTTTTTGGGACTTCGATTCCTTAGATTGTAGTGTACGTGTCTAGTGGTTATAAGTGCTACCGCTGAACAAGAGGTCCTGGGTTCGGTTCACAGATAGAGTAATGTATTGTTGTTGTTCAGTACAATTTAACAGTAGTCAATTGCCCAGAATTTGGATTTGTGCCCGATAAATGGTAATAAGGTCGCCCCCTATTGGTTTAACATCACATCACCGCGGGCATCAGCTAGTATATTGTTAAAATTAACTTCAAGACCTTCACTTTAACAAAAATACTTAATACAAACATAATATAACAAAATGGCTACTTAACAACACCGGAACTAAAGATCTAAAGTGCTTTTTATTCATTACAAGCACAAACATATGTTTATTATGTAATGAACTACATTATCTGTCAATTGACTGGTATTCATTTACAGTCTAGCACATTATGTTTAGGAGAACGAAGTTCTATATACATAAGTGATATTCTTAGATTGTCCGACAGACCGCAACCATTAGGAATAGATCAAGAGTTTGCTAATATAACCAAATTGAACACTTACGAGGTACGGTCAGCATCAGAAGTAGCTTAACATTTCGGAATTTTAATTATTTGATGTAGAGGACTTCAGCTATTATTTTTAATGTTCCAGACGATTCTTTTTTAAATATTCTTTACTCTTCAATAACTTGTTTAGTAACGAGTAATTTCTAACAAGTTTTGATTAGAAAACCTGCTTTTAAACTTTGAGTAGTGTTAATCTACTTCTGATGCTGACTGTACCTGATGCCCGGGGATTCGTGAATGTCGGTTATTGCGACCAAAAGTAATCTTTGCTTCCCTCCCAATTAACCCCTTTTTTTGGAGGGTAGAAAATAACCTCTCCCGCTCTGGGCAGAGCGGAAGGGAGTTTCAAACTTCTACTGACTAAAAACCACCCATGTTCCTTCTTAGCCCTTTGTGTCGAGGCCGCGGTATCTCTTTCAAACTTTGTTCAAAAGCTTACTATTCCATTAACGACTACTTAAATGATAAGAATAGCTGGTCGTTGAGTTGAACACAAGACAATGTTTGTAATTTATGTTCTTTCTCCAAAATTAGTTTAGGTACTGATATAATATGTTATGTCTTTTTTATGTTTTATTATTATATACCTTTTATTATTGATTGTAGTCAATCGTAATATTAACTTACACATAGTATTGTATCGAGTCTGGTTCTTCTAACCAAACAGACAGATGTGTTGCTGGAGAGTTTGTTCCGCCACTTCTTCTTTCCAGCAAAAACACTAGGAAGTGTCGAAGGGTGGGCGTTTTAGGGGACTGTCACTTGTAAATAAGTAAAGTAAAGTAAATTTTGACGTTCGAAAAGTGCTGATTATCAGCCTAGTTTGAATAAATGAGTTTTGATTTTGATTTTGATTTTGAAACAACCCGCAGCCCCGACGGGGCCCTTTCAACCCCTTACATCGCATTAAAAAGTTGCTATCTCCTTTCTCAAGCTATCTGTGTACAAAATTTCATTCAAATCAGTTCAGTAGTTTTGGCGTGAAAATGTGACAGACAGACAGAGTTACTTTCGCATTTAAAATGTTATTATAGTTATTGATCTAACTTCTGTGACTACCTAGTTAGTCTAGTATTTGCAAGCGCGGGTTCGATTACCGAGTCAGGCAATTTCGGGTTATTATTGAGTTTTTCTATCAGGAATTTCCCAGTAGTAACCACATAGTCTGGAGTTGTCCCGGTTGATGGAAATAGGCTCGCCCTCTATAACATGGGACTTCAACATTAGTCTCTGCTTAACCTTTCGTGTATTGTATGCGAGATGTTATGTTATTTTGTTACTAATGATAATTCTTTGACGATTTGTTCGTCCACGAAATGTGTTTGAAACGATTTTCTGTTACTTTATATTAATTTGTGCCTCGTTCTTATATTATGTCAGGAAGGTTATAATTTATGCTGGTTAAGCTGTTAGCTAAAGGACTTATTTACTTACTGGTTAAGCTACGTTTAAACGAGAAGTATAGCAATTGAAATCCAAACTTTAACTTGTTACTGAACGGAAAAAAACAGAATTCGTTACAAAAGAACCTAAAACGTAACATATGTTATAATTATGATCACGCATACGCAGCGGGTCATAGTTTACTGTGGCGGCGATGTTGCGCAACTGTGGCGCCACATAGCTTGTTAGCACTTGTTTAAAATCGATTAGTACTGAATTAGATTTAGTCCAATGATTGTATTTGAAGATGTAGAGAATAGAATAGTATAATATTACGCCTGTAATTTTTTTTAATTTTTTTTGTATCGTGAACTTTTCCTGTATCGTGGGTGCGTTCACAAACATTTAAACTCACATACACAAATACCCAGGCCGGAACAACTATCTGTAGGCTATACAAATATTTGATCCGTGCGAGGATCGAACCCGCGACACGCAGCGCAGCAGTCCATTGCTTGAGCCACTGCGCCAACCGTGCCGTCAATTCTCGGAGAGTAAGGCAGAGGTGTACCTAATAGACATCACATTTCGCCTATTTATTTATTCAGAATCAGAATCAAAATCTTTATTTGTTAAACCTAGGTATTTACATAATAGTGTTAGGTTAAAATATTATTTGAGCGCTATGTTTTGCCGCGAAGGCATCATCATCATCTCAGCCAAAATACGTAAACTGCTGGACATAGGCCTCCCCCAGCAGGGGGGGATTTGCCATAATCGCCACGTTTGGCAGGCGGGTTGGCGATCGCAGTATGGTTGTTACGAAGGCACAGAGAACGCTGCTGCCCATTCTCTGGTAAGTCCCTTAGTCGCCTCTTACGATACCCACGGGAAGATATGGGATGGTGCTATTCTTTACGTCCGACACCATACAGAACAAGGCATATACAAATGATTAACATATTATTTCGCCTATTTACTTCAATTTATTAAGGTAGCGAGTCTATTGCCAACAAACAGGCACAAATTCAAACACCGTGGCTGCTTCTGAGGAATTCCTGAGGAAAAAACCTAGTGAAAAAATTAAAAATACTTTTGATGGCAAAATGGAAGAACCCTAATTGCCTCGTTGGCAGTCGTTGATCTGGTCGTCACAAGCGTGACTGTTAAAAAATAGAATATGACTATTACAGAAGAATTATTAAACACAAGCTGTTGTGAGCGGCTTTCCTCGCGTGGCTGCCGCAAAACGCTCCACAAAGTTATAGGTACTCCCTGCATTAAAATAAACACTGTATGTTCCAACCCGGGTCATTAAGTAAAACATGATATAGCTAGAATGGGTTGGGTTGGGTTGGGCTGGAAAAAAAAATGGAAGGAGACGTCTTGCTGCGGCGAGCACTAATAAATTGCACTAATTAATTATGGGAATAGATACCATTTAAGCATATCGCCGTGTATGTTACTCTGAATAGAAATGTGGAATATAATTAACGTTAATTAGCAAAGACAAAAAAAAATCTATTCTTAAGTAACAGAAATTTAGAGAATAGAATAGTAGAGAATTTTGTAAAACAGAAGTCTATTAGTGCCAAAATGCAACCGTAAAATGCATTATGAACCTGTTTTACATAAACGTCTTACTTTCAACAACTGTGAACACAAGTAAAATCATGTAATTTCACACAGATTACCGAAATAATTTAATATGTAATGCATTCAAGTGATATATAGTCGTAACAGCATTATTACATAACGTTGCATCTTCTGTATAATGGACATAAATACAGAGACGTTCGGGTGAATGTGAAAGCATTCTGAAATGAAGTGAATTCTTGCCTCTCTCGTACATTCGTTGACCTGTCTTATAAGCTGAACTAGAATATTCTTAGGTTTTATTTCTTTCTTTATCGTGTGGCTGTGCTTAACCTGGCATCAGTGTTTTTATTCCGTCCATTGGCCTCTCACTTAGCTTTGTCGAGAAATATATCTCAGGCGTGCTGGTTCTTCACCGAAGCAAGGAATTTATACAATACGCATATGAATCCCAAAAATCAGAGGTCTCGAGACCATTGACAAGTATGAATGAATTTAAATAAAATTGACAAATAATTCCTTTTCTTCTACGAAAAGTTCGGTTGCCTAGGTAAGTCAATGGATGGGTTACCCCGTTACATACAGCGTTTCTTCCGTGCCTCGGAAAACACGTTAAGCTGTTAGTCCACCAGTCATTTTTAGATCTATGGCAGTCGTTACAGGTAGCCCAGGTGGCCCAAAACCCTGCCAATTAATATTATTAAGGGGTATCGTATTACCCAGTACTAACTGGGTTGTTAAGGTCAGGTAGGCAGTCGCTTCATGTATAAACTGCGATCGGTTAAATGGAACTGGAAGCCGACCCAAACATAATTAGGACAAGTCGCCTAGACTTGTCCTAATTATGTGTGTATCTGCCTAGATGATGAGTCTTATCAAACTAGAGTTGAAAGATACAACAGAAATAGGTGTGAACGGTTTAATAAAACAGTTTCATAAGAACTTTTACAACTTGCAGTACAATAAAACAATAACTCCAACGTTCAAAGTTCAAAATCCACTCTCATGTAAAATCAGTTTCCGTAATGGCACCTACTATTAATATTTTAATGATGTGTCTAGCTATTGTATTAATTTCAGACTAAACATGTCATTAAGCAAGTTAGCCATTATTTAATTTACTTCCTCTGTAATTTATACACCATTCTAATATTGTCAATGAATATCTGCATAATTTTGTGAATGATATTTCACAAAATTATGCAGATTGGCGGCAATGGCTTATTATTGTCGGTGAACGGTCTGCATTCTACGAGCGGATACATTCATTCATACATAGTTTGATATAACATAGCCAAATAAATAGGTTGTCATATATATTAGTATTTACATCGAATAAGGGTCAGTGTAGACGATTTTTTATTAAATGATAGATCGCCTGAATGACGAGGTCTCGTTTGCACATTTAATGTAAATAAATGCATAAGTTACACCTTGGAAGCAAAAATAACATTTAAAACTTTGACCAGGAGCGAAGCTGTACTGATAACGTATCCAGCCCACCGTGGTGGTGAGCTGAATTCAATTTGTAATCATCATCATCATCATTTCAGCCATAAGACATCCACTGCTGGACATAGGCCTCGCCCAGAAGGGAGGGATTTGCCATAATCGCTACGCTTGGCAGGCGGGTTGGCGATCGCAGTATGGTTGTTACGAAGGCACAGAGAACGCTGCTGCCCATTATCTGGTAAGTCCCTTAGTCGCCTCTTACGACACCCACGGGAAGATATGAGATGGTGCTATTCCTTACGTCCGACACCATACGGAATTTGTAATATTTGAATAATTTAATAGGTTCTTTATTTAACACAGCAGCAATCTTTAAGCACTAAGTGCAGAGGCGGACTTAATAACGTAGGCATTTTCTACCAGTCAACCTTTGGGTGATACGTTGTCTACTTACTACGGTTTTAGGCACCAATTAATTAAACATAATAATCATATGTAGCTACTATAATTTATCTATTCACCCTCAAAAATAATTCAATAATTTATTCATATACTTACCTAGCAATTTACTCTAATAATCTAATTAACCACAAAATGCACGACAAAAACCAACCATACTTCCTCATCTCAAAGTACATTTTACCTTAATTCCTCTATCGTAATCTTTCTTGACCTTTATGAATCTGCAACGTAGTCTTGTGAATTTGTTTCTTTTCATAAATTACCTTTGTCAGCCATTATAAATAACTCAGGCATTTTGTAATATGTCTGTAATTGTGTGATGCTTGCTACATGAGAGTTTCTAGAAAGAATGCCAAATTAATTTTGATGAGGGAATGTGTGGAGCAAGATTTTGGTAAGACAGAACGTAGTGAAGTCTAAATTAATGAAAATAACAGAATGTTCCAAAAACTTCGACATACTCGTACGTTTATTTAAGTGCTTTGAAAACTCGTGTGAAGTCATATTCTAAGACATTAGTATGACATTTTTTACCGGTGAGTGACGTCACAAGTCAACCTCCCACTCAAATCTTTGACGCGTTTTATCTTCGTCATTTTTTATTGATTTGATAAAACATAAAATACGTATCCAATATTTTTCGATAATCTAACAGACGGACTAATTAGAATCATATTTTTTTTTGTCTGTAAACATCCCTATCCCTAGGTCGTGTCTCATCTGAGGTTCTGTGATTGGTTACTAGATTGAGGAACATGAAAAAGCAGTACCTTTGTACTCACATGTTAAATTATATTTTAATATTTTCCTGTGCTATCTACTGTGTGTAGATAAATAGTAAAATAAATAAATAAACATGATTGGGTTTTTCCACAAGAAATAAAATATGTTTTGAGTATGAGTAAGGACGGGTACATAAGTTTCGAGGAAGACCAAAGAAACGATGGCTGGACTGCGTAAAGAATGATGTGGTAGGACAGGAGGTTTTAGATGAGATGACGAGTCGAGAAGATTGATATAAGATGTAAGAAAATTATATTGATGGGCCTGAAAATGAATTTGTGTCTGTGTAACGCATTAGAATAAAACATAATAAACCGGTTGTGCTACCTGTAGTACGGTCAGCAGCAGAAGTAGCTTAACATTTCGGAATTATTGAATATACAAGACTCCAGCTATTGTTTTGAATATTTCAGAAGATTATTCTTCAAAATAATCCTAACTCTTCAATAACTTGTCAGTAACGAGTATTATGTAACAAGTTTTTATTAATAAACCTGCTTTGAAACTTTGAGTATGTTAATCTAGTTCTGATGCTGACTGTACAGTCGAACAAGCTAATAAGTATACAGGTAGAGTTTTTTATAATTCTAGTACACTGAAAATATTGATTGCAATTTTGTTTTATAAAGTGTTTCGCATTAAGCGACTGATATCAAACACTGTATCTTTTGGCAACAGTCTCTAAATGTATAATAATAATGTATGTATTACATATGTATGTATGTATATATAATGTATGTGTGTGTGTGTATGTATGTAATCTTAAAAGTAAATACAAGTTGGCTGGCTGTTTACTTATTAGCTTGTTCGACTGTACACCTAGTGTTTCCTCAATTTGGCACGTAAACTTGGCACGAATTCAGCCTCTAAGCTATTGCTGATCGAACAACGCAGTTACACTTTGTCCGATCTGGGATTTAAACCAAGGACCTCACGCTCAGCAGTAACACTTGCAATTCCTACCAACGAGGAAGCCTCTCGTGGTCAAAATACAAAAATAAAACGGTTCAAAGTACGTAAGTACTAGAGCTTTCATGTAGTGTAAGGTCAGGGAAACAGGTACACATGTACTGTGGACCTCTTCGTACCGTCACAGATCACAAGGTTGCTAGAATGTGCGCCAAGTGCGCACTGCGATTTACTTCAATTTGGATTGTCGTAAATAAAGCCACTTATTGTAGATGCATAAATTGTCTTTGTATGATTTAGGTATTCCTATTTTACCATGTCGGCACGACTTATAAGGGCTCACGGCGATATAACATGAGTAGAGAGTACAGATGCTGGCACATCATAAGCTACTACAATTCCTTGATCGATTTTCAACTTTATCCCTAAAACATTAGGTTTAGGGTTGATTGGCACAAGGATGGTCCATAACATATGGACCAAAAACCCAGACTCGATTCGGACTAAATGGGTACTAGCAGTTTCATTAGAATGCACAATAGGGATGTTTCCGGACTAAAAAAACTCTCTTCTTCTCGTCATCTGACCACTATTTCAATTCAAAACCTTGCATAGCATGTCGTGCCCAAGTCCATAAATAATAGCCATAGCCGGACATAAATACAGACACTAGCGTATCTGATAAATCGCTTATTTCTAAGATGTATACGAAAAACCCATCACTAAGCCGTTAACCAAGCATTATGTACATCAAAGAAAGAACCCCTACACAAAAATGACTACTGGGAAATGATTTTTTGGTGTGAAATAACACATTTTTCGGTTAAACTCTTACTACTCACTCTTGAAACATTGTGCTAGTGGATGTTTTGAATAGTAAACGGGTCATGGAGGTAATTTAAGTAACGTTATAACCTGAAAAACTAGTATAAAAAAAACAGCTTTGAAAAAATTTTGAACTTTGACCCCCTATATCTCCGTAACTAGGGGTTCCCAAGTATGGTCTAGAACAAACAACCTCCTCCTTTGTAAGTCGGTTAAAAAATGATCACAGTGACGGGTAAAACAAGTGTCTTTCGGCTTCGTACTTTTACACCCTTTATATCTAGTGGATCGCAGACGTAGATATTGGAACGAAGTTCCTTATCGCGCGTTGTGAAAGGGGGCTAGACGGAAAAAATTCTTACGAAAAGTTGTCACGACACTTTTTGCTATAGTAAGCTATTGTAAGCTGTGCGGCGTCGCATGTTTCTCTGTCTGTCTCTCTCTCTCTTATAGAAAGCAAGCCAGATATTTTCATTTCTACATTACTTTTTTTTTTTTTTACATAATAAAAAATAATAACAATAACTTCGTTCCATCCGGGTGTTCCTTGACACCTCTCAAGTTTTTTTCTTCACCATCTGTTTGTATGTAGTAAATGCCTTGGGTGATAGGAGGCTCCACTAGCAACCTCTCCAGTTCACAAGGTGACTGTAGAACGTTCGGTTAGAGTTACGTAACGCATGGTAGACGGTACATGGAGAGCGGTCGTGTCACTCGCGGAAACATTACGCCGATGAACTTATATTTATGGAGATTCGACTAGTTATGTTGGAGCTAATACGGATGTTTGCAACAGACAAGAAGCTCATTGAATTGCATTCGTTAATGCTGGCTTACGTAGCTTATTTCCAACAGACATATAAAACGGTGCCTTGCCAATTTATGTCCTTCGCCAAAACGCTAATAATTGCTCGTCGTATAAATACACGGATTATGGGACATCGACGCCCCGTCGGGGCTACGGGTTATTCGAAAGAGATACCGCGGCCTCGGCACAAGGGCTAAGAAGGAACATGGGTGATTTTTAGTCAGTAGAGGTCTGACACTCCCTGAGCGGGAGGAGTTATTTGATGATATCTCATTCCCAAAAAAAAACGACCTTGATGCTCATACGACGAGGATTTTAATAAAATCTCGTTATTCTCCGAAATGGATGGATTGTGTGATGACACTGGAGAAAGGAAGAAAAAACCGTATTGCAAATACAAGGGCAGGAAGATAATGATTTTCCGAAAGGCGAAGCCACGTTTCAGTACACGCAAATACCGCTAGTGACGTTTGAATACCATGTAATAAGTAATATGAGAATCTACTGCCATCATTTCAAGGGATCTGCGGAGCTATTTCTGCCTAGACTAAGATCAACAGAGCAAGTGCTTATCAAATGTAATCAGATTCATCGGCACTTAATCTCACTGCTCACAACTACAGTGATTAATACTCATTGCGCATGATTATAGCACACTCGTACATAACACGAGCACGCTCGGGCGCAGATCGCAGCGAGTAAAATTCATGGTCAGCTGCAGTCAATAACACGTGGAAAGGGGATCGATTGGATGCAAATGTTTGGTGATCGTTATTGTCACATATTAGCTGTACATGACGAAACGGAGCATAATTATTTTAAGAGCGATACAAAAATTGCAAGACAGTTAAATTGTTTCTCTGGGACTTCGTCGAGTGTCTGGGTGCTATTCTGGTCGATTCTGGTTTTCAGGAGTTACAGTGGTTTGGAAACAGTGTGCAAAATTATAAAGGACTAAAGAAAGAAAGAAAAAAAAAGTATTTATTGGTCTCACACAGGACAAGAAATACACACACACACACAACAAAACGATCTCAAACGGAAAAAAAATGAAAAAAATGAATGAATGATGGATGGATGAAATGGTGGACGAATTAATTGGAATCTCTTAAAGCTGTAATAGGTTGACAGGAACTCTGTCTCTAAAATTTCTCATTAGAAGTCCATGGTCTTGATTGGATTCGCCCGGTGGTGATGGCAATGGGATCGCTCCTTTCTACATGGGACTGCCATGATTGGCAAAATTTGAGTGCACTTTTACCCACAAATCTGAGATTCATTTAATTTAAAAAGCCTTTTTTTTGCGCGCGGAAAATCATCGAATAACCCCTCGCTCTTGGGCAGAGCGAAAGGGAGTGTCAGATTTCTACTGACTATAAACCACCCATGTTCCTTCTTAGCCCTTTATGACGAGGTCGCGGTATCTCTTGCGAACAACCCGCAGCCCCGACGGGAATTTAAAAAGCATAAAAAATTCAAATAAATTTTAAATTATCCGTATAGTACAATATCAATAATACATAGATACGAGATTACGACACTAAAACAACATGATACCAAAGTGCGTCCAAAAAACTACATTATCATTTACAGCATGCTTTTACATGAATTAAGTGTCGTTAGAATACCTAGTAACAACTTACCTAAAGTATGTTTACGACAAATAATTACCACGACAAGCAAAAACAGTGTCAACAGCTAGTTGAACCCTTAAAGCCCATCACTTTAATACCACATACGTTGTCAACAAAATGCCCATCGTCCATTAGGCGCTATTACAGCAACATTGCCCAACAACAATTACACAGGTGTTGGTGGAACAACATGTTGGTCAAACTGTGGGTATTAAGGTAAAAACTACTTTAGTTGTTTAGTAGATGTAAATTCAACTACTCATCATGGGATTTTAGGTTCGAATATCAGCTTAAGCAAAATGTTGTTGGGAGTTTCTATCAAAAAATTTAACTAAGACATTTTATTTTTTTTAATAATTTAAACTGAGAATGAGCATTTAAATGTCAAAAGTAACCTAAAACCGCACTAAGAGAAGAGTCTGAAGGCTTTAAGGGAGGCTTTTACTCAACATACACACACATATTATTACTACACATTATTGGACATTATAGGTAAAAAATAAAGTTAAAACAGTAGGCATTTTCAAGTCTATCTTTGATAGAAATTCTAGGCTTTGCTTTCTAATCTGAAAATGCCGAGTGTTTTAAATAGGAAGAATAAAATGGTAGTCCCTTTTTATACAAACGAAATCAAAATATTTTATTTCACATAGGCTTACATGGGCACTTGTAAAACATCGTGAAGAGAGTGCACGGTTCGGGTTGGTCGTTTCCTATATATATATATAGGAAAATATATATATATATATAAAGAAGTACCGCCAATGAAACATAACTGGTAAATTAGGCTGGATTGTAAACTTTGCCCAATCCATCGGGAATAGGTTAGTTAACTAAAAAAATCTAATTAGTCCGTCAGATAGATTTCCAAAAAATATTGGACACGTATTTTTTCTTATTTCACGTAAACAAACAATAAAGACGATATGTGCTTTGAAAACTCGTGTGACGTCATATTCTAAGACATTAATATGACATTTTTTACCGGTGAGTGACGTCACAACCCCCCACTCAAATCTTCGACGCGTTTAATCTTCGTATTTTTTTATTGATTTGATAAACCAAAAAACACGTTTCCAATATTTTTCGATAATCTAACAGAGGGACTAATAATGATCATATTTTTTAGTCTGTAAACATCCCTATTGCAAGCGTGTTGTAATGTTTGTAATAAAATAATATTGTAGGTAAAACAAGCCCAGTTAGGTAACTCGTTAAGTTCTAAAGTTAATGTATGTTTAGGTCTTGAAAGGACCTCAAGAGGTACCTAAAAGCATGTTGTTATGAAAATTGTATTGCCTAAGACCCGTGTGCCGTGATTAAGAAATATTAGACACATCTGTGACCAAGATTTCCTTGACGCCAATTAGGAACAAAAACTATAATTAGTGGTGTGTAATCTCGAGATAACTTTAAATGAGTAATCCTTAATTATGGCCTAACACTAAACAACAGTCTTTGAACTATGCTAGGGCTTATTTTTAGGTTTATGATTACCACTTTGTTATAGACAGAGGTTTTTACATGTAATATAAAAATAATCACATCGCTGCTGGCCGGGATTTGAAACCGCAGCCTTGTTCTGAACATCTGAAAGAACCTCATCCGCATTCAGACAGACTACAAAACTGAGTTATAAACACAAAAGTTATAAGCAAAAATCCTCTTGCTTTCCTGCCTTCTATGAGTTATTTTATCTAAGAATTTTATTCAATTTAAAAGAATTAAAAAAAAAGTAGTGAAACGTTTTGGTATTAAATGCACTCAGCGTAAAAACCAACACTTTCGTTTTAGGGTCACTGTGCTTCCTAGGAAATCTGTCTGTCGTCCCTTCTTTTAGCAAAATTATCATGTCTTTCTTCATTAGGAGATCTCACCGCGGCCAATGTCTATGATGTTCTCGATGTTTCTACCACAATCACCTCAAAACTCATACAATGACGTGTCAACAACATTCTCAACTCATAAACAACACAAACACACTATCAGCCCCCTTACATAACCCGCCACGGGTCATAACTCCTCAAAATGACTATAAGACCCATCCTTCACTGACCACATGAATATTTTCGTACACAAACTTGCACAATACTTATTTAATAGCCACCCATCAAGTAATAACGCGGGGAAAGCATCGCATGTGCGGCGGTATGCGCGGGCGCAGATGAAAGTACGATTGCATCTAGTAATAATTCATTATGAACGAATTGTGACGGTTTATTGTTGTAGTTTTGTGTTCAGTGTGTTGTTCGTTTCAGTTGTAATGGGTTTAATTTTAGCTTTTGGGTTTTTTTTTTATTTGTGTGGGTGGTGGATTTGGGACACAGTAACTACTAATTAAAGTGACTGATCATGTAATTATGGCTGACTAGCTCTTGCATGCAATTTCCCTCCCGTTATGTACACATGGGAACGTTTTAAATGTAGCATTTCTCACATAACGTGGCTTCTCGTAAGTGAATTTTTGGATTTTTAGTTCCGAAAATTACCCCCTACAAACTTCGCACCCCACGACCCCCGTACATGCGTCCATCAGCACAATATTTGAGCCCGTACTTTGAGTACTACCGTAAAACGTAATTTTCCACACCCCAAAAAAAATCGTTTCCCAGCATTTTTTTTTGCGTAGATCAACTTTGTTTGGTATACATAATGCTTGGTACTTCTTGTATTGTCATGATATATAGTTTTATGTTGTCAGACCCCAGTAGTTTTTACAAAAACGGTGACAAGTCAGAGTTGCGTGCAGAGACCTCGCTAAAAGATACGAGTGTACATTTCAATGGACAATGCCTTATACGGAAGATAATATTTATTGCCATGTAGATGTGAAGATAAAAAGAAAAACATCGACCGCACTGTTGCAACTTTATATATATCCCTTAAACAGATGACGTGTTTCCCAGTAACTGGGTAGTGTAGGTCAGACTGAAAAACGACCACGACATAGTTGGGAAAAAGTTAGACAGAATATGAGACACCCCTTTTTTCCTTTGGAGGGAGGGGGAGGAATCATCAAATAGGGAGTGTCAGACTTCTACTGACTAAAAACCACCCATGTTCCTTCTTAGCCCTTTATGTCAAGGTATATCTCGTGAACAACCCGCAGCCATATACTTCTTTGAAAAAGCTGTGAAAACGAAAATCAACGAAATTGTCCTTTGCTTTATCATGAAACTTAGCTGGCCTGTATGTTACTGGAAGATATCTAGAAGCACGAGCTAAAACTCAAAATAATCTAGATCAGCGGTGAAAAAAAGTTGAGAATCTAAGAAACCTACTTAACTATAAAAGCTACTAATACTTACGTTTTTTGAGAAAGTAAAGTCAAAAAGTTCCTCAAAGCTGAATCCGGGAGACAGACTGCGTTTTCAATCGGTCAAATGAATCGGCAGTATGTCAGGGTTGGCTTCCAGTTTAACCAGATGCAGCTGGATAACAGTATTTTACATGGAGCGACTGCCTATCTCCACGATCCAGTTATTACGGTAATACAATATCCCTTGATAGAAGACTTGCTGTCTTAAATTTCGGGCCACTTACCTGTAACTGTCCAATCTTTACATGTACCGGTCAATGACCGTAAATTCCATAATGGACACCTAAATACCGATAAACACCAATAAAGTGACATATTTGAACAATTTCAAGAAGTCCACAACACAAAAGCCCAATAAAACAGTCAACAATTGACGAAACGCCATCACAAAGTCCCATAGGACTCACAATGGTGAATAAACTAAGTTTATAGTAAGTTTATAGTCGCTGAACTCAAACCACAGCGATTTGAGTAAACAAACTATTGTTTGAGTAGAAATGTTTTAGAGAATGTACCTCTCAGTTGGTGAATCGTGACCTGGATGTTGGGAAATGAGATGCGTGTGATATTATGTTAAATTGTGCGTGGTTGAGAGTCGTATTAAACAAAATTGAACTGAAACCCATAATTTAATGAAAGACCGTTGAAGAAATTTATCCGTACGTTACTTTGGTTCGATTTGGAACTGAAAGCAATACCTACAATGATTTTTATTTTATTTATATAAGGACAAAAAACAGTTACACGTTACAGTTTGTATCAGAGCTTATAAGATTCATTTAATAAACGTATAACCCACACTATTGTCCACGGATTCAAATAAAAAATATCTACAAGAGGAAAGGATGGGCGGGTACATATTAATTTGCGAATTAAAAGAAAAAAGATTAAATGTTAAATTGGGTTGAGTCGTTTTTTTGACGGACATTTTTCTTTTTGGTGGTGAATAAATTACAATAAATGCTGATTCTCAGACTAATTAGAAAGATTAATTTTTGATTTTGAGTCATAAATAATTACTTAATTAATTATGATATAAAACGACGAACGAACGAACGAACGACCGAACGACGAACGAACGAACGACGACGAACGATCAGTAACTTACCAATGCATTGCCTATAGTTAGTTTGTATATCTCTTAAAAAAATTCTGATTGTTTAATTAGAATATAAAGTAATTCAATATTTTATGGACCTAATATACATATTACTTCATTCTACATCTACCCTTCAGTCAACATCACAATATTCTACCACAATAGAACTACGTAAGTAAATAATAATATCCATAACAAACCATACGATAATGTCTTCACTTATAACATAACAGGCTGTCACAACAGCGTCACATAAGTAAAGATATCAATTGACTTCATCTCGCGTCTCACACGACACATCTCGGTTTCTACTGCACTCGAGCGTGTCCTCTTAGAAGTTAAAGACTGGGACACACGGGACGAATTAACCGCAGCGTTTATGTTGACATTAATTGCTTTGTAAAACTTACACTTTCAATTAACTACGCCTACCACAATTTCTGGGAGTTAGGCCACCCTTAAGGTGTACCATAAACGTTACCCTCCACGTTACGCATATATTCTGATCCAGGCGCCTTTTTACCAATACGATATACAGTCACGACCAATAATACATATTATTATTATTAGTATACATATTATTAGTATATACATATATACATTAGTTTTTTATTATTTCACGAAAAATTCGCCTTTGAACTTCTCGTGAAATAACGATTATAACTTTGAGATGAAAGCATGAAGGGTTTCAAAATATTAGTTTTGTAACATCAAAAGTGGATAAAATCGATACAATAGGCAAAAAATTCTTCTAATCGTTGCTAAGTGTGTTCTGTGTACTTGTCGGCAATCGACCCTAAGAATGATTTAATTCTAAAAATAACGTCGTTAAACTAAAATCAAAATACTATTTTTCGCATAGCAACTTATGAAACCTCGACAAAAAGGTTCACGGTTCGGGTTGGTCGTTTCCTATGGAGAAGAATCGTCAAGAAACTCCATGGTTACTTTTTTAAAATGAATCGGGGTCACAATGTTTTCATGTTACAGCATTAGAACATATATAATTATGGGGGACAACGTAGGTACGACAATAAGTCGTAGGGAACTACGAAAACTACTGCCGACTTTCATAATCTAAGTGTAACAAAAACTCAAAGCTCTCTAACTTCTATGTTTGGAATTATAAAATAGGTGCGTCCATAACAGTATGAAATTTTACACGGTTGAATCGCTACAATATGTCTTCAATTATGTAACAAAATGTCGATAGATGTTACAAACTGTCACCATTATCTAGGTAACAGTTCAAATGCGTTCCTAACTTATTTAAATTTTGACTTTTAAAGATCCAAAGAAATGGTGCAATTGTTATTGTGATCACGAAGACGATTCTTTTGGTATGTCTTCTTTGACATACATTGACATTTTATTTATAAGATGAAAAAAGAAATAGCATAGGGTTGGATAAAAACGTAAAACCCCAATTTTAATACACTTTTATTAGCTTCACGTTTTCACAATATTTTGACCCACTTCTTCCCGTGTTTAGTTTAGATGTCAATGCATGGTTAGCCAAGTAATGTAACTCTAAATGCAATATAGTAGATTCCCACAAATAGAAAGAAAGAAAACATATTTATTTGGCACAGGTACCACAAGTACACACAACAAAAAAATATAAAAAAACAAAAACTAAACAGGGAACAAAAAGAGATAACATTATTGTGTGTCTCACGGCAGCGCCAAATAGGTCCAGTTCAGCAAACCGCCGAGCAGCTAGTGCCCGACGCTGGTTTTCAACTGAACCTGAGATAGTGATGACGTGACGGACGGCAAATGGCAGGCTAATTAGCCTAGCGTTTAGCCAACAGGTATCTTTCAAGTATTTACAGCAAAAAGCATTTTATGACATTAGGCACATAAGTAGACCAGACCTCTAGAATGACATTTTTATTTTGACGTACATTCCTGAAGGAAAACAACCTAACAATCAAAAGCTTCAATTTTAAGATTTGTTTGCTTTGTGGTGCAAATTACTCAATATCTTGTTTTGTTTTCAGGAACTGATTCCAGATCAACAGAGCGAAAATCCAGTTAAACTGGTAAGTTTATAATTACTTTATTTACTTAATTAACATTTACTTAATTCGGTATACCACATATGAGCAAATGCAATGAAATTACTGTGACCTTATAAAATGCACTCAAATTGTATGTGTAATTAAGGGTTAAATTGTCTTGCAGTTTCCATGATATTTTAATTGCAAGTTGTAATTATAAGTTAATAATGATAACTAGGCGGTATTTATGTTAGCTTCTTCTTGTATTTGACATGTTTTATTACGGATGGATATAATTATTGTTTGTAGGTAGGTGATGAAATCTAACAGTAAGTTGAAGTTGCATAGAAAATTATTTCGTAGAAGTTTTCATAATGGAAATGGTATTTTCTCATGATTGTAACAACAACAGGTAATAATTGTTACAAATCGTGCAAAAGGAAATGTAAGTAACTTTAAAACTAGTTTACGGGGATCTATCATTGTACGCGAAGTCTAAAGAAAGCAAGGCCATGTTTTACTGGAACGGAATAACTCGTTGTGTCGCCGAGTGTACAAAGGTCTATTTATTTTGAAATATAAGTTTTACCTAACTAATAATATTTTGCCAAATACAATTTATTGCCAACCTCCAGTGCGTGCTTTCTCTCTCGTCCCTTCTTCAAACTAATCGTTATTAAAATAAATTAATGTTTCTACAGCATAATTACAGCAATATAATTACTAAATAATTTAGTAAGCACAGCATCATTTAGCATATTTAGCAACAAATTCTTCCCTAGTAATTGCTTTGGCGGCCGGAATTCATATATTTATGAAACCGTACGCGGTGACTTTGTGCGAGCGCGTCGAGCGCAACAACCAATTAAAGTTTTATAGTAAATCCTACGTTTTTCTCGTTGCGCGTTCCCATACTATTGTGTGAGCTTCTTATGTAAATAATGACGATTGATGATGCCCCGGTTAAGCTTGTGAAACATGTAACTTTATTTGGAACACCGAAAGAATGTTTCACTTTTAGAACGGGCCATTTTTTCCAGGGATTTGTACTATTTGTTACAATAGTATTGCCACAAATACCTAAAATGTTCTATTTTCCACTGGAAAATGCATCGATATTGGATTTATGTTTTTACCAAGTTATGTATGTGCCTATATTCTGACAAATAAATTAATTCAATGAATAAGATCACCATCATCATCATTCTCTTGCCCTTATCCCAATTCATTTGTGGTAGGCGGCTAGGCGCGGCATGTCATCTTCTTCCACACTTCTCTATTTCTCGTCATCTCATCAGACACTAAATGATGATGAAATGAGACATGAAAAAAAACTTAATAAAAATATACATGTTTATGTACATACCTACATTCATTTAATGTTATCCAGGCCAAGTAGCTCGTTTGTAATTAAACTATCGTAAACTACTTTTACAACCACTCATTCATAAAAAACAAATCATAAAACTAATTCAAACAACTTTTTACTCAAAGTTCAAGTACTAAGAAATAAACATTACAACACTCATACACCTTAACATTTAACTAAAAGCTTCTGATTAATGTGTTGGGAATACCAAATGTCTAGACATTACATTAAATACTAGTAAGTACATATGCATTATTATTGAGACATTGACATTACAGTGTAAAGTAGCTCTGTAATGAAATAAATACAATAATGTCATCACCTCACGGCAAGATCACACGATGTGTATTGATCTGTGGCCGATTTTGATTGATCGATTGGTGAAATGTCATGTATTTATTGTATATTTAGTGTATCATATTGACACAACAGTTGATAGGGAGTTTCTATTAAAATATTTATGATGCTGTTTTCTGTTATCTCAAACATTTTCTTTACACAAAAAAGTAGCGGCCGCAATGAAAGTAAAATTTAAAGCACACACATCGAATAAGACACGCAAGAAACAGATAATAATCTACGTTAAATCTAATCTGCGGGTTGTTCGAAAGAGATACTACGACCTCGACACGAAGGGCTAAGAAGGAACATGGATGGTTTTTAGTCAGTAGAAGTCTGACACTCCTTACCGCTCTGCCCAGAGCCATTTGATGATTTCCCACCCTACACCCAAGGGTATCGTATTACCCATTACATAACTGGGTTGTGAAAGTCAGATAGGCAGTCGCTCCATGTAAAATACTGGTATTCAGCTGCGTCAACCGAAAACCGACGCCCACATAGTTGGGAAAAGGCTACACAGATTGATGGAGGACATGGTGTTATGGCGCAGCCTCAGAGAGCCCTATGTCCAGCAATGGACTGCAACAGGCTCAGTAGACCACCTACCGACACATCACATAATGTCTATCCGAGATTACAGTCGTTACTTTGTGTTGAAGCAAGCTATAAATCTGCCTACCAGCCAACGAACCTCGATAACATCTAGAAATACAAGATAATAACATGCGTAATGGCAATCGTAAAGTGCTGTGAAATTGAAGTATTCTTGTATGAGTGTGTGTGGAATTGTGAATGGTCGGACGTAAACATGATATTTTTTAGTTATAGAGATGTTATGTATTGTTTTAAGCATTCGCAGTTTATAACTAAACTTACACTGAAACTTATGGGATATCTCCCGTGATCCCAATCTCCAATTTCAACCCATGATCGCGACGTTTGCAACAGCGTCGATATACCTGAAATAATTGAAAGGAGCTCAAAATAATTGAAAATCACGGAAAAAATCCCGTACGGGACAGTGAAAGTTTAATCTTATTTATAGTATTATTAAATAGTGCAATTTTTTGAATGTTATTACGAAATTACTTAACAATAGCATTGACCACGAAAATAAGATGAAGTCTGAACTAAAATAATCAGATTATAATGTCATTTGAATCGAAACCAGTTCAAAAACAAATAAGAAGGTCATGTTCAATAGAGAACTTTTAATTCACGCCTTGACGATTGAAGATCATTAAAGCTTCTTGTAAACTACTGAATTCTGTATTAGTCTTATGAATGAAAGCTACGTATACATATAATAGGTGTACTGCTGTTGGTATACCAACTAAATAAATTACTGAGAATTTAACCTATATGACATCTACGTTACCTATGAAACTGAGGCCCAAAATCTTAATTATCATGACCTGTGAGAGCCCTACCCATCCATGCATGTATGCACACGAGTGACGTCGCGCGTCGCTGCGAGCGAAAGTTCAAGGACGGCTAACAGTTTCGTACAGAGGGTACAGACGGCAAAACAATGAAATCGTTTTAATTACTACATAGTATGATGATGATAATTGTCGGTCAAAATATTGTAAGATACGATCAACATCTGTCTCCTATCTCCTGAGATGTAGGCATAGGAGTACGTACACTCATGTTCCACCGGTTATATACAGGGTGTAAATCAACCCATCACACAGCCGTCAACCAAACATTCTGTACATCAAACTAAGTACCCCTACGCAAAAATGTTTGCTGGGAAACAACATATTTTTTTGGGTCAAAAATCACATTTTACGGTAAAACTCAAAGTAGCACTCTTAAAACATTGTGCTAGTGGATGCTTTGAATAGTAAACGGGTCATGGAGGTAATTTAAGTAAAGTTAAATAACCTGAAATAACAATCTGAAATAATTAAGTTTGAAAAATTTGGAACTTTCACTCCCAATATCTCCGTAACTAGGGGTTTCCTAGGTATGGTCTAGAACAAAAAAATGATCGTAGTGGTGTGGAGAACAAGTGCCTTTCATTTGGGTTAAGGGTACTTTTACACCCTTTATATTAGTCTGCTTAGCCATCAGATGAGCACAAATCTAGATTTGCATTCAGTAATTCGGCAAGCTGTCGGAGTTCCGTACATCGCAATAACGAACCTTTTTAATTCACTAATTCGTCATAGCGTAGGTACCTTTGACTCACACACACAAGTAATAAATATAAACTATTTGAATACGGTACATCGGTATTTTAATTTTCAGAAATTGTAGATGCGTTACCCAATAAATTTAATGCCGGTAATGGAAATCGAACCCTGAACTTTGTGCCAGTAGTCCTTGCGAAAGTGTTATTCGTTTTTTTAAAAATACCTCATCATTTAAGCTAGAAATTATGTGTGATGTTAGATTAAGTAATTGTTAAACTGTTACAGTGTAATTGAAAATACGAGTATTTAGTAAGAGCTAAAAAGATAAATGAATGGTGGAATAAATATAAATGGTCATAGTTGCCGTGTTGAATTATTTTTGAGTTTCTCAAGGGTCCATTCACTTTTCGGGTAATTATTTTGCATTAGGTACAGAAACAGGCTCAGACAATAAGTTTGACCATCAATTAATTGTTTGCCAATGAACCAAGTTTATTATTCCAATGATTTGAACGTTATAACGATTATAACTAGTGAAATGTGGGAGTACTATTAGGTACACCTCTGCCTAACCCTTCGGGGATTACAGGCGCTATTTTATGTTATATTTGAACGTTAAAATTACATGAGACACTCCACCAAAACGTCCGCTCCAAGAATCGTTGTGATAATTTAAAATTTATTTAGTAAAATATTCTTGTATGTTACACTTTGTCTGCCGACGCTACAACAAGTACCGTTTGCGCGTACGCACGCTATAACGACCAAACGTAAAGGCCATCTTCCCATCGACTCGATCATTCGTACTATCAACCAACGTGGGTGCTAACACAAGGACAGTGCTCTTATAATCGTAGCAATAAGGGTGACTATCGTACAACTAAGTAAACTCGTGTTATTCGTTCTCACACTTGTGTCCAGTCAATGAAAGTGAGTTTAGGAAGGCTCCTTGTGTTGGTGGATTTGGGTTAATACATGACACGATCGTTAAATGATTTTGCGATCTTCTTTATTGAATATTAAGATGCTATCTAAATTGGATTGTTATTAGCACAGGAAAGGTCGATATATCTCGTAGTTTATTATTCTATGGCGTAGGTGTTATATTTCATAACAGATAATAATAAAATTAATAGAGTACCATGTTGTTATACAGGGTGGTTCCGATGATACGACAATAAATGAAACCACTGGTAGTTCTAGTTCATAGGAACATTTTTAAACTATCAAATAAATCCTAACATCTTCGTGGTGCCGACGATACGACAACAAACTACCTAAATGTCTTTGCCAAATTCTTTTGTTACATTTTATTTCCACTCGTTAATCGGTGCAAATTATTCCTAAGGTTAGTAAACCAATATTTGTTTGTAAATTGTAATGTATTTCGTTAACAGTTTCATGCTACTTAGTTTTATTGATTTTTTTTTCAATTTTTTTATTTTGGTGTTAAAACTTTTTTGATAGTTTAATAACATTATTAAACTATCAAAAAAGTTTTAACACCAAAATAAAAAAATTGTGGAACATAGGAACATTCCTATGGACTAGAACTACCAGTGGTTTCATTTATTGTCGCATTGTCGGCACCACCCTGTATGTAAACCTTTGTGTGACCACCAAGTCATCATCATCATCTGCCAAGCCCAGATGCTTGGCAGATGATGATAATGACTTGGTGGTCCGAACTATATTGGGGTCGGCTTCTAGTCTAACCGGATGCAACCGAATACGAGAGACTGCCTCTCTGGCCTTCGCAACCCAATTCGTTTCGACGACACGTTTGGCGCAGTGGCTAAGCGATTAGACTGCTGCGCTGCGTGTCGCGGGTTCGATCCCCGCACGGAACAAAGATTTGTATGTGAGTTTAAATGTTTGTAAATAAATATTTTAAAAAATATTTGTAGAAAAAAAAATGCATTGGGTAATTTTATCCATCCTGATCAGATGGTCTAAGTAGCTAAATGTCCAACAACGCGAAACGTCGAATGAGCAGTAAGTCTACTTAGCCCTTGCTAAGAAAAAGTATTTATTGGTCTCACACAGGACAAGAAATCAATAATAAAAAATATCTGTAGAATAGAGCCCTCGAAGTGTTTTTCTTTTTTTTTTGTTAATTCCTCCTTTTTTTTGTTAATTTTTTATTATTGATTTCTTGTCCTGTGTGAGGCCAGTAAATACTTTTTCTTTCTTTCTTCTTTCTTTAGAATCTTATAAAAGGCTAGGGCATAGATTCTTATCCTCTAACCCCCTAAAAATATTGACCCATACAATTGTAAACAAAATCAGAATCAACAAATGAGAAAGTCATATTTTTTTATAATAATTTCACGCGGACATAGTTCGCAGGCAACAGTAGAGTAATTTAAATAAAATAAATCCAGTACCTACGTACTTCATGCATACAATCCATCAAATATCAACCCTTTTACTAAAGTCCTTCAAGCTTAATTACTTTGAACAGTCCCAATGACTCAGTGCCCTTGATCTTAAGAAGAAATTCCGACAAGTCTTCCGGCATTGCCGACCGTAATCAGTCGTAATACCGACCGGTTTAAAGGGTCGGCTCGGTAATTGTTACCGAACTTATGTCGTATTGTCGCTCTTTTTATTTTGGGAGCTGAATCTTGTTTTTTGGTCGGAATTTTGTAAATCGTTGATGTAGGTTATGGTTTCCATTATCAACCAGAATGCTTGAGAGATATCTCGACGGCTCTAAGGCAAGTAAGAGGGTTTTTTTCGAGGTTGGTAAATCGTCAAATGACTCCTCCCGCTCTGGGCGGAGTGGAAGAGAGTGTCAGACTTCTACTGACTAAAAACCACCCATGTTCCTTTTTAACCCTTTGTGCCGAGGTCGCGGTATCTCTTTCGAAAAACCCGCAGCCCCAACGTGAAGTAAGAGGTCCTTGGGTGACATAAAAAGACTGACATGACTGACATCTGACACCAAATTAGGCTTAGTGCCTAATTTGGTGCACGCGATTTATAACGAAAGGATTATAAGCAGAGGACTTGGTATGCTTGTTGTTATTTAAGTTTCTTGAAAAAATTAACAAATTCAAACACTAACATATTTCTTCATTAATGGTTTATTATTAATTTATTATTATAACACAACAACGCCTGTAATCCCCAAGGCAGAGATGTGTACCTAATAGTACTCCCACATTTCGTCAGATGTTATATGCAATCTGCACAAATCCGGGTTCCGCAGCTGCTATTTAAGATAAAATCTGCTCAATAAGATAAAATCTGAAAGCTAAGTCATTCTAACTAAATCCGTCACTGAGAACCGATAAGCACTTAGCTGATCATCATCAGACCTTCAAAATGTATCATGTAGTAGCATCCGTGCTCAGATCGATAAAATTTGAAAGCTAGGTCATTCTAGCTATATCCATCACTGAGAACCAATTAGCACTTAGCTGGTCATCATCAGACCTTCAAAATTTATCATGTAGTAGCATCCGTGCTCAATAAGATAAAAGCAGAAAGCTGTAGCATCATAACTGTATCCGTCACTGAGAACCGATAAGCACTTAGCTGATCATCATTAGACCTTCAAAATGTATCATGTAGTAGCATCCGTGCTCAGATCGATAAAATTTGAAAGCTAGGTCATTCTAGCTATATCCGTCACTGAGAACCAATTAGCACTTAGTTGGTCATCATCAGACCTTCAAAATGTATCATGTAGTAGCATCCGTGCTCAGATCGATAAAATTTGAAAGCTAGGTCATTCTAGCTATATCCATCACTGAGAACCAAATAGCACTTAGCTGGTCATCATCAGACCTTCAAACAAAATGTATCATGTAGTAGCATCCGTGCTCAATAAGATAAAAGCAGAAAGCTGTAGCATCATAACTGTATCCGTCACTGAGAACCGATAAGCACTTAGCTGATCATCATCAGACCTTTAAAATGTATCATGTAGTAGCATCCGTGCTCAGATCGATAAAATTTGAAAGCTAGGTCATTCTAGCTATATCCGTCACTGAGAACCAATTAGCACTTAGTTGGTCATCATCAGACCTTCAGAATGTATTATGTAGTAGCATCCGTGCTCAGATAGATAAAATTTTAAAGCTAGGTCATGCTAACTACGTTCGTCACTGAGAACCGATAAGCACTTAGCTGGTTATCATCAGACCTTCAAAATGTATCATGTAGTAGCATCCGTGCCACAAGAAAGACTACAATTGTTTTTTGCTACTTTCATTAAAATAATAACATACATAACATAACATCACGCCTACTATTAGGTACACCTCTGCCTATCCCTTTAGGGATTACAGGCGCGATGTTATGTAATGTATGTTATTGTTTTAATGGTGTTAATTGTTTTATCGTTTTAATTATTTTGTCTTGAGAATTTCGTTTGATGGAAGATGAAGATCTGGATGACTGATGATGTCTCGTACCTGATGGTGGAGTCCGAAGGTGGGTATAGGATTTCATTGACGGCACTGAGTAGAACCATCGTGTTTGGACTCATTTGAAAGAGCTCGAGGGGGCCTTGGAGACTGATGATACCAGCTACCTGATGGTAGACTCCGAAGGTAAGTATAGGATCTCATTGATGGCACCACGTAGAACCGTCGTGTGTGGACTCATTCGAAAGAGCTCGAAAAGGCCTTGGACACTGATGGTGCCATTTACCTGGTGGTGGTCATTCTAGCTATATCCGTCACTGTTAACCGATAAGCACTTAGCTGGTCATCATCAGACCTTCAAAATGTATTATGTAGTAGCATCCGTGCTCAATAAGATAAAATCTGAAAGCTAGGTCATTCTAACTACATCCGTCACTGAGAACCGATAAGCACTTAGGTGATCATCATCAGACCTTCAAAATGTATCATGTAGTAGCATCCGTGCTCAGATCGATAAAATTTGAAAGCTAGGTCATTCTAACTATATCCGTCACTGAGAACCAATTAGCACTTAGCTGATCATCATCAGACCTTCAAAATGTATCATGTAGTAGCATCCGTGCTCAGATCGATAAAATTTGAAAGCTAGGTCATTCTAACTATATCCGTCACTGAGAACCAATTAGCACTTAGCTGGTCATCATCAGACCTTCAAAATGTATCATGTAGTAGCATCCGTGCTCAATAAGATAAAATCTGAAAGCTAGGTCATTCTAACTACATCCGTCACTGAGAACCGATAAGCACTTAGCTGATCATCATCAGACCTTCAAAATGTATCATGTAGTAGCATCCGTGCTCAATGAGATAAAAGCTGAAAGTTGGAGCATTCTGACTATTTCCGTGACTGAGAACCGATAAGCAGTTACCTGGTCTTCATCAGACCTTCAAAATGTATCATGTAGTATGAGAGACCATCATTAGGTACGAGACATCATCAGTCATCTAGATCTCCATCTTCCATCAAACGAAAATCTCAAGACAAAATAGTTAGATAACATAACATCACGCCTGTAATCCCCGAAGGGTTAGGCAGAGGTGTACCTAATAGTACACCCACATTTCGCCAGTTATGTTTAAGTCCCATATAATAGGGGCGAGCCTATTGCCATCAACCGGGCACAAATCCAGACTCCGTGGCTGTTACTTATAATTTCCTGATGGAAAAACCCAATAACACTTTGCCCGACCCGGGAATCGAACCCAGTACCTCATGCTCAGCATCGTGCTTACGACCACTAAACCATCGAGGCAGTCCAAAATTAAAATAATATCTTAGATATATCTATATACCAAAATATCTACTAAGAAACGTAGATAATTTACCAATAGTTTTGGAGCGCTCGGCCACGCGTCACTTTACGTTTATTAGGCATAGTCAGCTTAGTCTATGATAGGTGCAAACAACAAAACGAAATTACAAACTACTTTAAATATATTTACAAACTTATTTTCTGTTCTTATTTTACGAAATATTGATAACTATACAATTTACAATATGTTTTAATTCAGAAAACATTAAAAACGTGAACTTTTGTATTTTATTTGTGAAGTAATGACATGCGTGCAGTCCACCCGTGACAACAGTCATCGAGACACTGGCGCAGCGCGTTCCAAGTATGCGCGACGGGTCTCGCGCCGCATTTGCCTCAAAATGTCAGGAATTAATTTATTATATTAAAATTTTATTACAAATCAGAGAAAATAAACAATACGGATTGATAAATACATCACTACGTATTTTTGGGTATAAATTTCATACCGAACTATTCAGCCGTTACAGAGACAAAATTCGATTTAGGTTAAGACATACTACGATTTTTTATTAAATAATGTGAAGGTTTATTAAAATTTTAAACAATACGAATTATTTGTGATGACTTTAAGTATAACATATATTTTTTATATGGAAATCGTACGGAAGGATTCCTCAACAAATTTCTTTAAACATACGTCGTTTTTGGGATTTTAGCAACGCAACGGCCTTAAGGCTCAGTGCACACGAGTGACGTCGCGCGTCGCTGCGAGCGAAAGTTCAAGGACGGCTAACAGTTTCGTACAGAGGGTACAGACGGCAAAACAATGAAATCGTTTTAATTACTACATAGTATGATGATGATAATTGTCGGTCAAAATATTGTAAGATACGATCAACATCTGTCTCCTATCTCCTGAGATGTAGGCATAGGAGTACGTACACTCATGTTCCACCGGTTATATACAGGGTGTAAATCAACCCATCACACAGCCGTCAACCAAACATTCTGTACATCAAACTAAGTACCCCTACGCAAAAATGTTTGCTGGGAAACAACATATTTTTTTGGGTCAAAAATCACATTTTACGGTAAAACTCAAAGTAGCACTCTTAAAACATTGTGCTAGTGGATGCTTTGAATAGTAAACGGGTCATGGAGGTAATTTAAGTAAAGTTAAATAACCTGAAATAACAATCTGAAATAATTAAGTTTGAAAAATTTGGAACTTTCACTCCCAATATCTCCGTAACTAGGGGTTTCCTAGGTATGGTCTAGAACAAAAAAATGATCGTAGTGGTGTGGAGAACAAGTGCCTTTCATTTGGGTTAAGGGTACTTTTACACCCTTTATATTAGTCTGCTTAGCCATCAGATGAGCACAAATCTAGATTTGCATTCAGTAATTCGGCAAGCTGTCGGAGTTCCGTACATCGCAATAACGAACCTTTTTAATTCACTAATTCGTCATAGCGTAGGTACCTTTGACTCACACACACAAGTAATAAATATAAACTATTTGAATACGGTACATCGGTATTTTAATTTTCAGAAATTGTAGATGCGTTACCCAATAAATTTAATGCCGGTAATGGAAATCGAACCCTGAACTTTGTGCCAGTAGTCCTTGCGACAGTGTTATTCGTTTTTTTAAAAATACCTCATCATTTAAGCTAGAAATTATGTGTGATGTTAGATTAAGTAATTGTTAAACTGTTACAGTGTAATTGAAAATACGAGTATTTAGTAAGAGCTAAAAAGATAAATGAATGGTGGAATAAATATAAATGGTCATAGTTGCCGTGTTGAATTATTTTTGAGTTTCTCAAGGGTCCATTCACTTTTCGGGTAATTATTTTGCATTAGGTACAGAAACAGGCTCAGACAATAAGTTTGACCATCAATTAATTGTTTGCCAATGAACCAAGTTTATTATTCCAATGATTTGAACGTTATTTATTTATTTATTTATTTATTTATTTATTTTACCACTAATTATAGCAACATTACAGATTAGATCCAATGCGATGCTATAAGAAACAAAAAAGGAAAACATAAAAAAAAAGTAGTCAAATTAAATTAAACTATAGAAAACCCATACAGAACATATCCGTTAAACATGACAAAGTTTAAAGTTGCACCCCTTTTTCAATGATGAATTGCGCCCCTTGAAGAAACTTCGGCAGGTTTTGCCCAAACAAATCTTCCGATAACGCTATAATATTAATAATACGTGCGGCTCGCGACATAGGGGTAAACTTGAGTAGGTTAGTCCTAGCCGCTGGCACGTCTAATAATGCGGGGCGGCGGCGTGCCCCCACGAACCCGTTCGGCACACGCAGCCGCAGCTCAGCCAACACCTCGGGGTGATGCAGCAACCCTAGCAATACGCTCACCACGTACTTGACTAGCGCCACGTCCCTTCTTACTGCCAGCCTGGTGTACCCAACCATGCCCAATACGAACAGACTTGGGTACATCAGGGGATAAAAGGGATAGACTCCGTACTGCTTAAGGTAGAGAAATCTACAAAATTTATTTTGCATTTTTTCCAACATGAGGCTGTATTTTGCTTCATGTGGATTCCAGATAAATGCATTTGTTTCTAGGTGACTTCTCACCAGCGCATTATATAAAACTTTGACAGCTGCAGTATCAGTAAAATCCTTACACTGCCTTATGATGAAACCAAGATTTTTGAAAGCCCTACCGCACACCTCCACTATGTGTTTGCGAAAAGTCAGCTCCGGTACCATCTGCACACCCAGATCCCGTGCATGCCTGACACGCGGTATGTCTACTCTGTCCATGAGATACTGATGCCCTACAGGAGCACGCGCACGAGTGTAGCTCATTATACAGCATTTATCCACGTTAAATTGCAGCTTGTTAGATTTACTCCATTGTACCACACGTTATAACGATTATAACTAGTGAAATGTGGGAGTACTATTAGGTACACCTCTGCCTAACCCTTCGGGGATTACAGGCGCTATTTTATGTTATATTTGAACGTTAAAATTACATGAGACACTCCACCAAAACGTCCGCTCCAAGAATCGTTGTGATAATTTAAAATTTATTTAGTAAAATATTCTTGTATGTTACACTTTGTCTGCCGACGCTACAACAAGTACCGTTTGCGCGTACGCACGCTATAACGACCAAACGTAAAGGCCATCTTCCCATCGACTCGATCATTCGTACTATCAACCAACGTGGGTGCTAACACAAGGACAGTGCTCTTATAATCGTAGCAATAAGGGTGACTATCGTACAACTAAGTAAACTCGTGTTATTCGTTCTCACACTTGTGTCCAGTCAATGAAAGTGAGTTTAGGAAGGCTCCTTGTGTTGGTGGATTTGGGTTAATACATGACACGATCGTTAAATGATTTTGCGATCTTCTTTATTGAATATTAAGATGCTATCTAAATTGGATTGTTATTAGCACAGGAAAGGTCGATATATCTCGTAGTTTATTATTCTATGGCGTAGGTGTTATATTTCATAACAGATAATAATAAAATTAATAGAGTACCATGTTGTTATACAGGGTGGTTCCGATGATACGACAATAAATGAAACCACTGGTAGTTCTAGTTCATAGGAACATTTTTAAACTATCAAATAAATCCTAACATCTTCGTGGTGCCGACGATACGACAACAAACTACCTAAATGTCTTTGCCAAATTCTTTTGTTACATTTTATTTCCACTCGTTAATCGGTGCAAATTATTCCTAAGGTTAGTAAACCAATATTTGTTTGTAAATTGTAATGTATTTCGTTAACAGTTTCATGCTACTTAGTTTTATTGATTTTTTTTTCAATTTTTTTATTTTGGTGTTAAAACTTTTTTGATAGTTTAATAACATTATTAAACTATCAAAAAAGTTTTAACACCAAAATAAAAAAATTGTGGAACATAGGAACATTCCTATGGACTAGAACTACCAGTGGTTTCATTTATTGTCGCATTGTCGGCACCACCCTGTATGTAAACCTTTGTGTGACCACCAAGTCATCATCATCATCTGCCAAGCCCAGATGCTTGGCAGATGATGATAATGACTTGGTGGTCCGAACTATATTGGGGTCGGCTTCTAGTCTAACCGGATGCAACCGAATACGAGAGACTGCCTCTCTGGCCTTCGCAACCCAATTCGTTTCGACGACACGTTTGGCGCAGTGGCTAAGCGATTAGACTGCTGCGCTGCGTGTCGCGGGTTCGATCCCCGCACGGAACAAAGATTTGTATGTGAGTTTAAATGTTTGTAAATAAATATTTTAAAAAATATTTGTAGAAAAAAAAATGCATTGGGTAATTTTATCCATCCTGATCAGATGGTCTAAGTAGCTAAATGTCCAACAACGCGAAACGTCGAATGAGCAGTAAGTCTACTTAGCCCTTGCTAAGAAAAAGTATTTATTGGTCTCACACAGGACAAGAAATCAATAATAAAAAATATCTGTAGAATAGAGCCCTCGAAGTGTTTTTCTTTTTTTTTTGTTAATTCCTCCTTTTTTTTGTTAATTTTTTATTATTGATTTCTTGTCCTGTGTGAGGCCAGTAAATACTTTTTCTTTCTTTCTTCTTTCTTTAGAATCTTATAAAAGGCTAGGGCATAGATTCTTATCCTCTAACCCCCTAAAAATATTGACCCATACAATTGTAAACAAAATCAGAATCAACAAATGAGAAAGTCATATTTTTTTATAATAATTTCACGCGGACATAGTTCGCAGGCAACAGTAGAGTAATTTAAATAAAATAAATCCAGTACCTACGTACTTCATGCATACAATCCATCAAATATCAACCCTTTTACTAAAGTCCTTCAAGCTTAATTACTTTGAACAGTCCCAATGACTCAGTGCCCTTGATCTTAAGAAGAAATTCCGACAAGTCTTCCGGCATTGCCGACCGTAATCAGTCGTAATACCGACCGGTTTAAAGGGTCGGCTCGGTAATTGTTACCGAACTTATGTCGTATTGTCGCTCTTTTTATTTTGGGAGCTGAATCTTGTTTTTTGGTCGGAATTTTGTAAATCGTTGATGTAGGTTATGGTTTCCATTATCAACCAGAATGCTTGAGAGATATCTCGACGGCTCTAAGGCAAGTAAGAGGGTTTTTTTCGAGGTTGGTAAATCGTCAAATGACTCCTCCCGCTCTGGGCGGAGTGGAAGAGAGTGTCAGACTTCTACTGACTAAAAACCACCCATGTTCCTTTTTAACCCTTTGTGCCGAGGTCGCGGTATCTCTTTCGAAAAACCCGCAGCCCCAACGTGAAGTAAGAGGTCCTTGGGTGACATAAAAAGACTGACATGACTGACATCTGACACCAAATTAGGCTTAGTGCCTAATTTGGTGCACGCGATTTATAACGAAAGGATTATAAGCAGAGGACTTGGTATGCTTGTTGTTATTTAAGTTTCTTGAAAAAATTAACAAATTCAAACACTAACATATTTCTTCATTAATGGTTTATTATTAATTTATTATTATAACACAACAACGCCTGTAATCCCCAAGGCAGAGATGTGTACCTAATAGTACTCCCACATTTCGTCAGATGTTATATGCAATCTGCACAAATCCGGGTTCCGCAGCTGCTATTTAAGTCACGATGGAATAACCCCCCAATAAAACTTTGCCTGACCCGGGAATCGAACCTAAGAACACATGCTTAGCAGTCGCAAATCCGAACAAAAAACGAAAGAACGACAGTCAAAAAAGTTTCTTTACGATTTCTTAAATAACCTCATTTCACCAACAGCCTCATGGGACCAAAGCTGCGCACAGCTGGACATAGGCCTCTCCAATTGCCGGCAAATAGACTCATTTCAAGGTTACCGACATAGCCCGAAGAATTGCCAAACTTATGTGGCAGTGGGTAGGGCACATTGCTCGCAGAATGGATGGCCGATGGGGCCGGAAAGTTCTGGAGTGGACGGTCTTCCACTAGGTGGACCAATGACCTGGTGAAGGTTGCGGGAATCCGTTCCGGATGCGAGACACACGGGACCGGTCAATCTAGCGACACTTAGGGGAGGCCTTTGTCCAGCGGTGGACGTCTTTCGGCTGAAATGATGATGATGAGACTCATTTCCCTGGACTACTCTCAATCACCAGCTACCCCAGGCAATAGACTCGCCCCCTTATTACAATAACGAGTGAAATGCGGGTGTACATTATACAATTGACCTCTGGTCACCCCTCCGGGCAAGCGTGATGTTGTATGAAGTTAATAATTCAGGAAACTAACCTAATGAGCAATTCACATATCTAATAACCACACTAGAATGTAATCTTGTTACCTTATTAGAATTATAACCACAGTTTGTGTGTCAATAATTTAATCGTCACAATACAACGTTCTCACGGCAAAAGCTTAATTGTAACACTTATATAACTGATCGCGTGACGCCTGCGCGTGCGCACACAATCTAAAACAGTTCTTATGCGATCCGAGATAAGAGCCATTTTGGAACGTGAGAGAATTAATCTAATTTGTGATTTGGTACGTTTCAAAATTGGGTGTTTTGTTTTGTAAGCTGGATTTGGGAAATTATTTGGGATTGTAATATTAAGTGTGTAGAGGGTATTGAGTGAGCTCTTTTATAAGTGTTGTTTGGAAACTGTAAAACGTTTTTATTTTACAACAAATAATTTTAGGTAGAGTGATAGACGCTACTGAAGGTGCCAAACGAAATTATATTACATCACCGCACAGCTAAGTACCTAATATTTTTGATAGAACACCTACCACAGATATTTGCCCATTGTCCTTTGTAATACCAATATTATTATGGCAGAAGCAAAAAACTAACAACTACATTTCTATCAGACGACCAGCAATTTAAAGTTCTTGTCATATAAAATACAGGGAGTAAACGAACCCTTCACGCATCCGACAACCTAGCATTCTGTACATCAAACTAAGTACCCCTACGCAAAAATTTTTGCTGGGAAATGACTTTTTTTTTTGGGGTCAAAAATCACATTTTACGGTAAAACTCAAAGTAGCACTCTTAAAACATTGTGCTAGTGGATGCTTTGAATAGTAAACGGGTCATGGAGGTAATTTAAGTAAAGTTATAACCTGAAATACTAGTATTTACATAAACAGCTGTGAAAATTTTGGAACTTTGACCCCCAATATCTCCGTAACTAGGAGGTTCCCAGGTATGGTCTAGAACAAAAAAATGATCGCAGTGGTGGGGAGAACAAGTGCCCTTCGTTTGCGTTAAGGGTACTTTTACACCCTATATATATAAATATGGATGCTTTGAATTCTTGAGTATGACACTCACTTTTACTATGATACCAATTGATCAGATTCAAATCTTCAAAAACACGACATCCTACTAGTATTTATTTATATAACTCTCTTTGATGACATCTCGCTACTAACACACATAAATAATAACAATAAGGTTTTACTTTCACACCAAATAAGGCTCGTTCCAAACGATCAATATATATCGATCCGACATTTTTCCATCAGACAAACCGAATGACTATTGAAGTCGTCATATCTGATGGTATTGGGGTATTGAGCCATTATTTTGGTAGTGTAATGTCAAAAGGTGAGATCAATAATGTTTGATGTTGTGTAATTGTATTGTGTTACATTACATGACACATTTTGGTATTCGGTAACAAGCTGTTACTGAAATTATGATTGGGTATGTAATCTTTTACAATCTGCTGTCAAACTTCATGTTATTGGGTGAATCACAAGATCGATTTGAGAAACTAATCACAATCGTGTCAGTACACAAAAAAATATTGAAAATAAAAAACTTTTTGGCAAAAAATAAAACCGACTTCAAAAACACCAAAAAGTGAAAAATAAACTTCTGAAGAAAAATCAGCTTCTGAAGTCGGTGACATTTGTTTGTTTGATTTCGTTTTTTTGCCACCGACTTCAGAAGCTGATTTTTCTTCAGAAGTTTATTTTTCACTTTTTGGTGTTTTTGAAGTCGGTTTTATTTTTTGCCAAAAAGTTTTTTATTTTTCCATTTTTAGTTGTTCCCAAACAAATAATAGGTTTTATTTATCCCCAATAAATGGAACATTACATAATATCTTACTGTCCAAATCTGGGTGTACACATCTGCGTACCCCGTCAGATCATACAGGCGTGATGTTACGTCATGATGTTGTATAAACAATAAACATCCAAGCGATTGCAGCAATCACGACAGATTTGACGTCTATTTTTGAAGAGTTCTATTGTATATCTCCGAAGATCAGGATCAGATCTTCACCAAATTTAAATGGGACCACCTCAGGAGTATACTCTTTCAAATAAAAAAAGAATTTTGAGAATCGGTTCACAAATGGAGGAGAAATCAGGTAACATACATAAAAAAAAAATAAAAAAACAACACGAACATAGAACCTCCTCCTTTTTTGAAGTCGGTTAAAAATGTAAAGTTTTTAGTTTTCTATATACATGAACACACTGCGCTAACTCTTTAACGTATACAAATACCAAAATAGCTAATACGATAATCATCAACAACAAACAAAGGAATAAAAATGATGACCACTGTAACATTTTAAAACTTGTCTTACAATATTGACAGCATCATATTTTTTTACGCGTTTATCTAAGTAACGCTTAGAAAATATAGACAGAATAAATGGCAATTTTGTTTTTTTTTTTTTAACTTTGCCCTACACTAGGATTTTCTCCTGTATCGTGGGTGCGTTCACAAACATATAAAGTCACATCCACAAATACCCAAACCCGAAACAACTATCTGCAGGCCATACAAATATTTGTTCCGTGCGGGGATCGAACCCGCGACAAGCAGCGCAGCAGTCCAATCGCTTAGCCACTGCGCTAACTGTGCCGTCGGCATTAACACATAGCTATCTTGGCTTATAAACAATACTTGAACATGCAAACACGTAACAATAATTATGCAGTGTCTAACTGTCAATTGAATAATGAACGCGATGAAGCCGACAACACTGCGGCCGGGTATTGACTCGTCAGCTGTTATAATTATAATTAATTTTCACTCGTTTTATAACTTGTACAGCACGGCATGCCATTTGTCTAGTTTCCTGCTAACTGAAAGTTGTAGGTTTTTCCAGTAAGAATTTCATTTGCAATTTATCCTAAAAGGAGTGGCAGCCATTTAGCTCCATTTGCAAATACAGGGTGTAAATCAACCCATCACACAGCCCTTCAAGCATTCTGTACATCAAACTAAGTACCCCTAAGCAAAACAACTTTTTTTTTTGGGGCAAAAATCAGATTTGACGGTAAAACTCAATGTAGCACTGTTGACACATTGTGCTAGTGGATGCTTTAAATGGTAAACGGGTCATGGAGGTAATTTAAGTAAAGAATTACCTTTTACAAAAACAACTGTGGAAAAATTGGAACTTTGACCCCCAATATCTCCGTAACTAGGAGATTAAATTCCCAGGTATGGTCTAGAACAAAAAAAAAGGTACTTTTACACCCTATATATCCTTTATAGTCAGCTGTTTTTGGGCTCCTTACGCGAAGGGTACGAGTCCGGGATAGCTTAGTATAGGGTCAACGGGACCCTATTACTAACAGAACCTTTCATGCGTGAGTCCGACTCGCACTAGGGCGGTTTTTTTTTGTTCTCGTTAGATTTGTTTTGTCCAGGAAACAAATATTTGTATGGCCTACAGTTAGTTGTCCCGGGTCTGTCTGTTTGTGTGTAAGTGTCAGTTTAAATGTTTGTAAACGCACCCTCGATACTGATCCACATCTTCGGATTCCAAATCTTCGTCAACCCTCCTGATCTTGAATGTATAGTATTAAGTTTCTCTCCATTTATGGCCACAAAATATTTCTGCTACAAATTCTCTTCCTTGTACCTAACCACAAAAATAATTACAAAATCAAACCGTATTACTCAAAAACCAAAACAATTACACTAGAAAATTCTTCTCAATTTCCATTGAACTGCATCCTTGACATAATCGTCATAGTTTCAAACTGATTGCATTTAGCAACGAGAGCCAGTCTCCCACACTCCGACCTCAGAGGGGACCTGCACAATAGATGCTGCTAATTAGTGTTTATGACACGAAAACTATTTTAATGCAGAATATTATGCGGTCAAGTACGTCTTGTGATTACGTATGTATGGAGTGATGGAGTCACATGGTGTGGGACCATAGTGCAACAGACGTGACTGCTGATGATGATGCCATCTACCCGATTTCGGCCACAGCGACTGCATTCGATGGAGAGCAGTGGTGGCCCAGTGGTTGCGGCCCCGACTTACGATCAGTAGTCGTAGATTTGAACCCAGGCAGGCGCATTACTTTATGTAATTTATTTCATCACCATTACTCTCAAAACGGTGAATGAAAACATCGTGAGGAAACCGGCATGTCTTAGAACCAAAAAATAAGCGTTGTTAGATGCAACAAGTCTTTGAATTTTTGGTTCTGGATCAAGTCAGTTTCCTCACTTTTCCCATGTGTTTCACCACCGTTTAAGGAACAGTAATAATGAGATGAGACTATGAACAATCCTGTGTTCATAAATATAACTAAAACCTCAATAAAGATTTCAAGTTTAAATTACGACCTCTCACCAGCCAGTCAGAACTAAAACAAACCATCATTATTGATACGGATATTTTAAATGACCTCCAGAACTCAGAACCTAACACATTTAAACACACAGCTAGAACAAACAACGGCACATCGTTACACATTTAACCAATAAATCACGATACAGTACAAAATAAAAAGCATCTAAACATACATTCGATCATCCATTACTAGATCCATTAACTCGAATCCTTGACATCGGGACCGACAGACAATCGAGAATCGATCGACATTTAGTTACAAGAATACATCCTTTATAAAGAGGTTTTAGTTTAAAGGTTGGATGCATCACGAGTGGTCATGGAACTCATGAATCATCAGGAATTCGAAAATTGATGTTTTACTTGTCAAATTTGACAGGTAATGTCAAACGTTGCTCATCCGTCACTTTGTTATCTATTATCTTTTAATTGTTTTTTTTCTTTTATTATGTTGGCTCTTTATTCAGCACTGTGTCATAACTTATGATCAGACTTGTAATCTTCACACGTTTAGGCAGAGTTGAACCTTTGGTAGACACGTTATTTGCCAGGTATGCTTAAATCCCCCAGTTTTCGCCAGTTATTTGATAGTGGGTGAGCCCATTGGTAATATCGTACTGTAAAATCCAGAATCTAACCTAAATTCTGGATTTTACAGTACGATATTAGTTAAGTCATTCCCATTGATATAAAAACTAAAGATACGGTCGTCCGAACATTTGCTCGACGCGTTCGCCATACAGAGAATCGGTGTAGTCTGCTCGTTACGTTACCTTGTATAAGCGGCGTGGTATTTTCGAGGTATAAAGAACATAAATAAAGCTTTTAATAAAATTTACGACCGCACCTGGACTAGTTCACTTTGGCTTAGGAAATACCGTTTTAGGACCAAGTTCGAGGCGTCATTGTAACATGCGGTCCGCCCAGTCTTTACGCAGTAATATATAAGTCAATGAATCTAGGTTAGTTGTTAAGTCATTCCTCAATCCTCATACTCTTGATACAGGTTACATGAAACCTTAGACAAAGGCACAGGTATTTTAACGGGCAAAGACGACGGAGACGTCCTACAAAGCTAACTTTTATCAAAAAATCAAAAAGCCATATTTACGGCCAGTGGCCTCTCGAATGGCGGCTTTATTAAATGAACCCTGATCAAAACTGTTCCAGTTGACTACCTACAATCTCATTATACCAAGGGCATTATTACACTACCTACCACTTACAATACTTTACAATTATGTACTTAAGCCCTCTACAAACGGACTGCTGCAGCGCATTTCGTCACATCCACCGTAAGACGAAGGAAATTAGTTCCTCCGCCTTACTATAATAACTATAATTTGATTCAGAATAAGACATCACAGTATCGTTGTGCTGATCAGCGAGAGCTACAAGGCTATTGCCACACTGTTGCCATTTCGACCACCATTCGTAATTGTTAATTATTCTGTTTTAGTATAATACACGTTTGGACCGTGCTGTTCATTTGCGAGCTAAATACATTAGCAGCACGAAGTTACAAGAGACTCGCCCTGTATCACGTGGAACTTAAAGATAATTGACGAAATTCAGGAGTAAGTTCTTGTTCTTGCTGCTCCTCTGCCAAAACCTTCACGGATTGCAAACGTGACATTATATACTACGTTATTTATCGGTCACTTACTTGCTGTGAGCTCGTCACATCTTGCAAAAACCATTGTATTTGTTCTTTAATTGCAATGTTTTACTGAATTATTTACGTACTGTTTCACCTAACAGCAATTCATTATGTTATTTCTGCTAGAATTTCAATTGAGTGCAGCAGTGCACTATGAGAAACAACCTTGTCTAACCTTTTGATACATGCGGGATGCTATGACATATCAATATTATCCTTTGATTGTATTCTAAAACGTCAATTTATGTTACAAAAAAAAAGCATTACCATAAAACTTTATCTCATAATTGCAAATCAACATTAACACACAATTACATTACAATTCACAAGCAACATAAAAATATGTAATGTACCTATAAAAACGTCACTTTCAAGCATTATATCATAATACCCGTTTATTATAAGACATTATTAGATTAATCACGTCTTGCTAGACAAAAACACAATCTTATTCACGCAAGATGTACTGACATATTTATTTATCTATAGATAACTTGTACATACTTGTGTGTGAGTGTTAAATTATGAAGTTATGTAAAATGTAAAGATAACGAGGCTCTCAATAGAAAGGGTTTTTATATCACTGAGTCGGTTGATGTTGTTGGGTGCAAGATGAAAGCAATTGGCGGGAATAGCAATGTCCAATTATTATACCGATTACAACATAACATAACATCACGCCTGTACTCGTATCCCCTAAGGGTTAGGCACTGCCATGGTAAACACAAAAGTACACAAACATTTCGCCAGTATTGTTTAACTGCCGTACTCAGAAATATTTAATGATTACTTAAGCCGTCACTGAGTAAAGATTTGACATACTTTTGTATGACAAAACTGTCAAAACCTTTACTTAGTGATGGCCTAAGTAATCATAAAAGCTCTCTGAGTGCGGCAGTTAGACTTATAGTAATTAAAGGCAAGCCTATAGCCATTAACCGGGCACGAATCGATGCTCCATAGCTGCCACTGACAAATTCCTGGTGGGAAACACCAATAGCGCGATGCCCGACCCGGGAATGCTCCCAAGACCTCAGCTCAGCAGTCGCGCTTACGACCACTCGATTAATAAGGCAATTAAAAGACCCCGTCGGGGCTGCGGGTTTTTCGCAAGAGATACCGCGGCCTCGGCGCAAGGGCTAAGAAGGAACATGGGTGGTTTTTAGTCAGTAGAAGTCTGATACTCCCTTCCGCTCTGCCCAAGAGCGGGACGGGTTATTTGATGATTTCCCACCCCAAAAAAAAAAAGCAATTAAAAGACCAGAATAAATAATCTGTTCACACCATTTTCAATCTCCCTTCACTGCTGAGAGGCGCTATGTGACCATCTAAACATTTAAAATAAGCATCACAAATAGAAATGGTACTTCAATTTTTGAAAATCTTATCACTTACATCCATCAAATACCGCACATCTCTGTGCACAAGCTTCGAATGTCGCATCACTTATCGCGTACTTTCTACCGGCCAATCAGCATTCTTTAACACCAAGTGATTTCACTGACAATTACTATAATACAATAGCGCCGATCAGACATCTTTTGAGCTATTTGTTTTATGTGTGTGTTTAGTTTTTGTTAAGACAGAGTTTTAAAAGATGAAAGCTCTCTTTTTAAACTCTGTCTTAACAAATCAATCTGTTTGGTAAACTTTGAAAGTATACCTGTGTTTTCTGAAATTCATACTTAAATACCTAATAATAAAAATATTACTTGTCATCTCATCATCAGACATTTCCTCTCTTGCCATAATATCATCCTATAAACAGATGAATGTTTAACTCAAAGTGAAGCATGGTACAGTAGTCAACATGGTGGATGTAGAGTGGACATAATCATCCACTGAAACACTACAGTTTACTTATCGAGTGAAAGCTTTGACGAACTTCTATAACCGTCACGAAAGTTTCAGTGAAAAAAAAAACTAATTTATCACGTCATAATATGCCACATTTGTGGGTGCCAAACATGATATTATTCTAGATTCGATTCCTCGGTCAAGAAATGTGTTAGTATTGAGAATTGAGATAGGTAATCTTTTATAGTCACAAAACAAAATTTGAATTTATTTCTCATGTTTATTAAACACTAATGAATTTCTCATAACACACAAAACAAACAAGTAATCAGCAGATCATAGCAAAAACAACACAAACATAATGTTTCCGCCTGGGAACCGAACCCGCGACCTTCCCATCTTAATCGCGATCGGCGCAGGCGCAGATACATTACATTTCGCAATGGTAAGGTTAGCGAGACGAAACTGAGGCGATCGAAAGCAAGGCCGGTCGCTATTGATCACCTACTCCATTTAAGTACCTATACCAAAGTAGATCATCATTATCTGCCCATCCTTTTACCCAAACATTTTGGGATCGCTCTTCCAGTCTAAACGGCTGCAGCTGAATTCCACTATTTAAAAAAATCCAATATTTTAAATAGAGCTACTGTCTTATTCTCGTCGGGGTTGCGGGTTGTTCGAAAGAGAAACCGCGGCCTCGACCCAAAGGGCTTAGAAGGAACATGGATGGTTTTTAGTCAGTAGAAGTCTGACAATCCCTACTGTTCTGCCCAAAGCGAGAGGAGTCATTTGATGATTTCTCACCCTCCAAACAAAAAGCTTCTTCTTCGTTCCAAAACACAGCGGTTTAATATTATCCTGTTGGTAATATAAAAACTTTTTAACAAAAAATTAAACCGACTTCAACAAAAAATAAAACACAAAAAAGTGAAAAATAAACTTAAGCACAAAAATCAGTTTCTGAAGTCTGTGGCAAAAAAACTAATTCAAACCACTAAAAAGTCACCGACTTTTTAGTGGTTCACATGTGCTTACCCCTTCAAAGCGTACCGGCGTGATGTTATGTTATGAACTGGTGTAAACAATAGACAGACATGAGATTTCAGCAATCACAGTCCATTTGCTATCATTTATTGAGGAGTTCCGTTCCCTATCTCAGAAGGTCTTCATGAGATCTTCACTAAATTGAGATGGGATCACTCCGAAAAGAGAAGTCGGTTAAAAACTACTGAGTAATGTAGATGTTTAAAACAACATAATATATGTTTTTTTCTCTTTAGTTGAACCCGGCTTGAAAAGCGACTTTTCAGATAAAGCTTGGTCTTTTCTACGTAGGTAATAACACAGGTTGGTGATGGACTAGGTCAAGTTGTAACTCTTTAGTATACCATGCCCTCTTAGCTTAAAAACATGCTGCCGAAGTGACCTTCGCTCGGCTACCCATAACGTGGTGTAAATGGTGGCTTACAAACTATCAAAATCATCGTCCCAGTGACACGAAAAAAAAAACTTGAGAGGTGTCAAGCAACACCCGGATGGAACGAAGTTATTGTTATTATTTTTTATTATGTAAAAAAAAAAAAAAAAAAAAATTAAAAAAAAAATGTAGAAATGAAAATATCTGGCTTGCTTTCTATAAGAGAGAGAGAGACAGACAGAGAAACATGCGACGCCGCACAGCTTACAATAGCTTACTATAGCATAAAGTGTCGTGACAACTTTTCGTAAGAATTTTTTCCGTTTAGCCCCCTTTCACAACGCGCGATAAGGAACTTCGTTCCAATAAGAACAGAGTCGGTTTTTGGAACAGAGACCAATCCAATCGAGGTTCCATTCGTTTAACTGTAACAATTTTCAAGTCAGACTAAATAATAGGAGTTTTCAGATCTAAGTTAGAAAAAAATGCAACTCTCAATGAAACCCAATAAACAATTAAAAACAAACACTCCAACCTCCATCCTTTGTTTTTTTAAATTACCAAATACACTGCAGTGCAAATAAAACGTCACAGTCTATTTAGTTGAGTTGTAAACAATATCGCTAGGAGGATGTAGTCGATGGTATCTTTGTAACGAGCGTGAAACAAGATAGAAAACTTCGGCCTTTCATTGTGTGGATACAATTATTTGCAACGCAGTGTACGCTAATGCTGGCTCTTCCGCCCACTGTAGTGTAATGTGATATCGTTAATTTGCTCGTTTCAATGGTCGATCGTGTACACTTTCATCATCTTAATGTTAGCGTGTAAAACTGTACACGTCTGTCCAAAGGGCATGATATAATTATAGAGTGAAGATGTTACTAAATATGATTCCCTGTTAAAACAATTGCAAAATGTCGTAAGTAAGTCATTATGGTATTATGTTATTACTTTGAGATGTATGAATTAACTTATTATCTATCTTACATGGCATGCAGAGAGGTTAAAACACGGTGTAAGAGACACCGTACTGAGCGATTGGACTGCTGCGCTGCGTGTCGCGGGTTCGATCCCCGCACGGATGGCCTACAGATAGTTGTTTCGGGTCTGGGTGTGTATGTGTATCTGAGTTTAAACGTTTGTAAACGCACCTGCGATACAGGAGAAATTCTTAGTGTGGGGCAACATATTAAAAAAAAGAAAAACTAACAATTTGTAAAGGTGGTCCCCAATCTATTTTCGGAACAACTTCACCTCGGGGTTGATCTGGCAGTGATTATTAAACCACGAGCTCCTCATTATTATGATAATAATGGCTGATATATTCTCGGTTCTTTTTACTGGACTATAATAATATTCTAATTTGACATGTCAATTGCCAGGTCAAATTTCTAACCAACGAAGTGACAATTGTGTCACTCAGCTCAAACCTTACGTTTTCAATACATGACAGAACTAACGAAACAATTTAACCACGTTCCGAAGGACGCAGTTAACTGTAGTAATAACCGCAGTTATTGGCAAATTGGTTAAATTATAATACATACCGTATCGATTGCTACGTGCACTTATGTTTGTCTGTTCGTCTCTGATGAAAGTATGTAAATTAAATTATGATTGCTAGCCTTGAAGAGACCGGCACAATTAAATGTTATATTGTTACTAACCGTGGGGTGGGATTATGGAATTTCCCACCAAAAATTTAATAAAATAAAAATAAAAAAGCCTTTTATTTCCAGTTTATACAAATTAATTAACTTAAATAATGTTATACTTCATTTACATTTATACTTCATTTACAAAAGAAAATAATTAGAAAAGTTAAAATCTATAATATGTAACCTAAATTATCTTCACTAAAAATATTATCACGAACTATTTCAGACACTTTTCACAAATATTACAAATGAAATGATATAAAGATTAAAATGGAAAAAAAATAAAAAAAATCAATGGCCTTATAGCTAAGAGCATGGACCGTCATCTTTCAAAGCTTTCGCTTGGCAGTAGGATCAAGGGCCTGATTCAGAAGGCAGTACTCCTCGATACGACCCGCATTGTGAGGAGGTTCCTCTCTCTGGAGCCCTAACCACCGGTAGCTTGGACCCTGCTCCCGTCACCGGTGGACGACTATTTTTTACATTTTTAAATGTTTTTTTTATAAGTTTTGTATGAAATATTTAAAAATGTAAATTGTTTGTAAGAAAGTAAATAAAGATGAAAATTTTTGAAGCAAGTTTTTTTTTTGTAAAAATGCTTGTCCAGTAACTGGGCTTTTGAATTTGGAAACGCAGTCGCTCTATGTAAAGTCTGCTCTGTAAGCCGAATCCAACATAGTTACGAAAAGGCTCTGCTATGCTCTGCCTAGACTCAAACCCAAGCCCTCCCACTCTGTACCAAGGACATACCTCTATTTAACCTAACGTGGTTAGCACAGCTACAATAAAAGTTCATTCTTCTTCAAAAACAAGTTTAACATAAACTGTAATAGGTTGAAAGTGTAAATAATTGTATTGTGTGTCGATGGGTAGGCTTTGTTGCAAAACATGGCGTTGCATGGCTGAGACAGATGTTATGTTACCAAATACGTGTAAAGGAACCAACTGTTATATTTTCAACTATATTTCTCCTACTTTTTTCCACTGCATCGTTGGAGTTAGTGTTGCCCAAATTCAGTCTTGGTCTTGCAGTCTTGGTCTTGTTCTTGCGTTTTTGCAAGACCAAGACCAAGAACAAGACCGCGTATTTTTAGCAAGACCAAGACCAAGACTGACCGTGCAAGACTTGAGCAAGAACAAGACATAGCCTGCAAGACTCTTGCGTCTTGCAGCTAGGACTTAGCGCTATTTCACTGAGTAGTTAGGTGTAACAGTTCGGTGTATAGGTAGGTACGCTTAGGAATTCTATGAGACGCAAAAAACTGTATCAAAGAATATGAAAAACTGGACCTATGCGCATTACGACTAATACCATAAACATAGCGAATAAAAAAATATCTATTAAAATCAAACTGAGTGCATGCATAGTTATGTTTTAACCATCGGCACTTTGCTAATGCGGCATCAAAGGTTTTGTACTTACTTCTCAAAGAAATTTGCCGCTTTTCGGAAGTACATGGTTATGATACACGCGCCGGCGGCTTCTTTTGAAATCTAAAACAACCGTTGCCGCCACGCCGAAATCATAACATTTGACACTATTTGATTGCCGCCATAGGGCGTAGGTATACTCATGCAAAATAATTTCCTAGTAGAGTACCTACAGGTGTTCCAAAGAATAAATAAGTTTCAGAGTGCTTAGAATGAAAATGAATACATTATACTGATCACGCAAGTAGTATTATTTTATTAGGTATAAGTATATTATTATTAGGATAAAATGGTAAGGATAGGTAGTAGATGTCATATTAATTCATTCTAGTAAGTATATATTATAATATTGATTACTTATATGGTTTTAAACTAATTACTTAGGTACTATTATTGTACATTTAGTCATTATATTTCTTAAGTTTCAATGGCCCGTGATTTTCTCTCAATACCTGCAACTTCAGTACCTGCTGAGAGGTTATTTTCTAAAGCATCATTAGTAATTAGAAAACATAGAAATAGGTTAAGTGATGAGTCAGCCAGATGGTTACTTTGTATTAATTCTTGGTCAAAAAAAATTATATAAAGTATCATAACCTAATGATAAAGCTGTTGATTTGTGTTGTATTTTATTTTTTATTCAAATAAATGATAAATCGTAAAACTCTTTTATTAAATTTCTTATAAGTTGAGGGTTCAATCTCTTTCTAGACAGATAAGTATTGTTCTTTAAAATACAGTCAAGTTATTGTAATTAATTTGTTTTTTTACATGTTTTAGCAAATGTAAGCTTATAAATCATAAATGTTTATTAAGAAACAGTTACTTCCATGGAAAACGACATATAGGTCAGTTGATTTTTCGAATTTCTTATCAAATCTTCAGTTATTTATTAATCTGCTTGATCTTTACTATGGCTATGTTAATTCAAGCTCACAATGTTCCAATTCTAATACGTTTTTCTAAGATTTAAAGTAAACTTTAATAAATAGTAATAGACTAATAGGTAATTGCAAGACTTGCAAGACTCTTGCTGCAAGACCAAGACCAAGACCAAGACTGGGAGCGCAAGACCAAGACCAAGACCAAGACCAGGTGTATTGGCGCAAGACCAAGACCAAGACTGGCTAAGTCTCGTCTTGTTCTTGCATTTGGGCAACACTAGTTGGAGTAGTGGTCGCAAGCGCGTCTGTTGTGCTTGTGGTTTTTTTTTTTTACGGGTGGAAAATCATCGAATAACTCCTTATTGGGCGGAACGCAAGGGAGTGTCAGTCTTCTACTGAACCACCCATGTTCCTTCTTAGCGCTTTATGTCGAGGTCGCGGTATCTCTTGCGAACACACACCCACACACAGGGGACCCACAGCCCCGACGGGATCCGCAGCCCCGACGGGATCCGCAGCCCCCGGGGGATACGCAGCCCCGACAGGATCCACAGCCCCGACGGGACCAACAGCCCCGACGGGATCCGCAGCCCCGACGGGATCCGCAGCCCCGACGGGGGTGTGCTTGAGGTTCTGGGTTCGACTCCTAGGTCGGGTAAAGTGCTATTGGGTTGGAATGAGGAATATCTCAACAGCATAATCTAGATTTGTGCCCGGTAGATGGACATCAAATCAAATCATTTTATTATCAGGCAATTAAAGCCCATAGATAAAATACACAAAATAATCTTCTTATTACATGGGACTTAAACATAACTGGCGAAATGTGGGTGTACATTTAGAGAACATAACCTGTAGCATTACAGGCTATACATTTCTCTTCATCATTTTGCCATCTGTGGAGGCTTGTAAATGGCTTGTCGTGTAACATTTCATTATTAATTTATGTATTGTTAGCTGTAAGCCACCCGAAGAAAATAAAATAAAAAATAAAATCATCATTCTCCTGCCCTTATCACAATTTATTTGGGGTCGGCGCAACATGTCTTCTTCTTCCATACTTCTCTATTTCTCGTCATGTCAGCACTCACCTCCTTTCTAACCATTTCATCCTTCACACAGTCCATCCATCGTTTCTTTGGTCTTCCTCTACTCTTAACACAAAAACTATCTCCATTCATCATGACACGAATAACTACATAAATGTCATAAAAACAAGTCCAAGATACGTAACATTTACATTCGTAAGTGATTAACATTCATATATCTTATTATTTCTTACGATCGCGGAACAGGGAAGTCGGTTAAAGAAAGGATAATGTTTACAAAAAAAGTTTATCCAATACCGTGTTGGTTGATTGCATTTATTTAAATACTAGCTGTGCCCCTCAACCTTGTTCCGTGTGCATTTTATTAAAAGAATATGACTTTCCTATTTGAATTGAATTTTGTTAACAATTTCAAGGGTTATAACTTGGATTTGAGACTTTACTTGTTTCTGTGATTGGCTGAATGCCAATGGCATCAAAAATGTAAACGTCAAAACCGCCAAAAAATACTTAGATGGTGTTAGAACTTCAACATCAAATCGGAAGCAGGTTTGCCTCTTTATTTTTAACTCTCCAGGTATTTGGCAGGCATTTAAAGCGTATATACAAATGTTTGCAAAACGAATAATTTAGACTTAGGTACAAGACTATAGATACGGGATAATTTGTCATCAACTTGTCTCTCTTTGTTTTAGAAGTATTTAATGGTATCGATATGTGTGTGTACAGCTTTACTTTCGTAACTGTAGGTAAGTTGATCACACTATAATATTATAAGGGCGAAAGTTTGTAAGTGTGAATGTTTGTTACTCTTTCACGCAAAAACTACTGAACAGATTTGGATACAATTTGGTTCACAGATAGTTTATAACCTGCATTAACACATAGGATAGTTTTTATCCCGATTTTATCTTCTCTTGGGATATTTTTCGAGTTGTAGCGGACGAAGCCGCTGGCAACAGCTAGTAAAACATAAAACAGTATAATAACCTTACACGATCTATCATCAAACCTACTATCCTAAAGGTTCGCTATCTACAGTATCTACCTCCGCACCATACATCAAATAGGTACTAAAAATAGATCGTATGACAGATGTGAAACGTGGGAAGATGATAATCTGTTGAGTATCACTCACGCTTCTACCCGACTGCGACAAAACATAAGTTAGTTATGTTTTTGATACTATGACATTAATGTGTTTGAAGATACTCTGATAATTTCGAGTTTAGATTCTAGAAATAGGGTTTTTGAGCCTATGTTCAGAGGCTACGGGTTTTTCGAAAGAGATACCACGGCCTCGGACACAAAGGGCTAAGAAGGAACATGTGTGGTTTTTAGTCAGTAGAAGTCTGACACTCGATACCGCTCCGCCCAGAGAGGGAGGAGACATTTGATGACTACCTTCCAAAAAAAAAAGTCACCGTTTCTAATCGGATATCTAATTAATGCCACAAATTCATGCAAGTATGTCAGAAAGAATTAACTTAAAAATTTGCATAAAAAGTAGAGCTAAACTAACATTACTGATAACGTGTAAACGTATGCTAATTAAGTATTAAGTGATAAAGATAACAGTGCTTTGTTTGCGTTGATTACTGAGAAAACTAAGACTTTACTCATTAGAATTATTTATTATGCGGTGATTATCTTTTAAAAAGCGTAAGAGACATAAATTACCTACAGTAACTAGAACCACATTTTCCAGTTATGATTTAAATTCCATTTGAGTAACAGTAGTGTGGTGCGTATAGTTCAACGTTCGATTCTAAGAATATGAATTTACTAATTTTAAATAAAACGATACGCGGCGGTAACCTCAAATTGAGGGGCGCTGATTCTGAAATGTAATCTAGAAATTGCAACAGCCTGACGATGAACAGTTAGAAAACCTTTAGGTACTCTTAGGAAGGCTTACCTTGCTGGCCACGTCTGCGATCAGCTCCAGAGGGACTGCTTCAACTGCACTCAAAGTCTCAAAGCCCACTTCACACACCGAAGTTAATAGTTCAAAAATGTTATTCAAATTGCATGGGCCAACGGACCCTTGGGTTTTATTTATAGCGAAGATGTGGAGGATCTCAGCAAACTTAGCTTGAGATGCGATGACGCGGCACACCGACGATCAGAGATAGATCTTTTTCGAAGGGATAGTCAACGGACAGCACACACGAGGAAGCGAATATTTTTACTGTGTCGCCATATTGACTTTTTTTACACATGAACATAGTTACGAGATGCGATGCGGCCAGCAGAACTTCATACTGGTTGAGCTTCTTTCGCCGCGGAAGCAACAAAGCCCATGGAGCGATTGCCGGACACTTTCAACTAGGCTAGCCATACCTTTTGTGTACCTAGTCAGTTCAAATGTCCAACGTCAAGCATTATAGTTATTTATTAAGTAGATATTACACGCAAACACCATGTTGGCGTAACCATTTTCCCCGGGTTGAAAGATCCTACTTTCAAAACACAAAGAACGCGAAAAATATATTATAATTGCATATCGTCGCGAAAACTCTACCTCTAGCGAGGAAACCTAACCTAAATTAAGTTACATGATAAAAGAAAATTTAGTTATATTATAAAATTGTCCTAACCCTAACCTAAAATACTATAAGCTAATTAATGCTTACTGAGTAGGGAGAGGGCACAACTTAACAATCGGTCTGCTCTGAAGCATTCCACCTTGTACCTTAACTGATGCGACTCTACATATCCCTTTTTTGTCCGGAAAGATTTCGGTAATTAAACCTAACGGCCAGTGCAAGGGCATGACATTATCTTGCATTGAAACAACAACCATACCAACCCGTACAGGGTTAGACGGAGTGTTCCATTTTTGCCTTGTTTGGAGGGTGTGCAGATATTCATTTCGCCACCGCTTCCAAAAAGATTGGACGAGTTGATCAGTTAACTCGTATCGTGAAATAAGGTGTAAACGCGTTTCAGTAACTTCGCGAGCGGGTAGAAACACAAGCGGTTTCGTATTAAGGAAATGTGCAGGTGTTAGAGCGGTAGGTTCTGACGGATCTGAGCTAAGTGCATAGAGTGGTCGAGAATTTAACAAAGCTTCGACTTGAGCTAACATAGTGTTAAGCTCATCAAAAGTGAGTATTTGTTGACCGACGACTTTCAGAAGATGCGTTTTGACACTCTTTACCTCACTTTCCCAGCATCCACCGAAGTGTGGAGCTCTGCATGGGATGGTTTTAAGAGTTATTTTATGCTCCGCCAGTTCCAATTCCCAATAGGGGCGATATTCTTGTGACAAAAATTGGTAGAGATCGCGAAGATAAGAACGAGCACCAATGAAATTGGTGCCGTTGTCAGTATACAGACACTCGATGGGACCACGGCGAGAAATAAAGCGTTTTAGTGCTGACAAGAAGCTCGCGGTGCTGAGATCTGAGGCTACTTCCAGATGCAAAGCACGCGTTGTCAAGCACGTAAAAAGACAGATATAAGCCTTACGACTCCTTTGGCCTCTGCCGCGCACAGAAGTTATCATGAGCGGTCCAGCATAATCACACCCAGTGTGTGAAAATGCTTTAGGAGCGACTTCAACACGTGACTGCGGCAGGTCAGCCATGATTGGAAAAACCGGTCGTGGCTTAGCGCGAAAGCAAATATTGCAGCTAAAAGTTATATGCCGAACAAGACGTCGTGCGGACAGAATCCAATACCTCTGTCTCAAAAGAGCCAGAAGCAAGTTCGGACCTGTATGGAAGTTCTTGACATGATAGTGGGAAACTAAAAGTTCCACTACGTGGTCCTGTCGAGGAAGTAAAATTTGGTGACGCGAATCAAAGTCTAACTCAGAGTTGGCTAAGCGTCCACCAACGCGAATAAGTCCATTATGCAGAAACGGACTAAGTTTCTGTACTGGCTTTGAACATAATTGTTTGCGGTTTATGCGATCGAGATCTGATTCGAAATGAATCCGCTGAACAGAGCGCCACACTACTAATTCAGCGAACTCCAAGTCAGATGCGGTAACGGGTCCCTTTGGGAGACGTTTGAGAAATTTATAGACGAAACAAATTGTCTTTAGATATTTCATCCAAGAGGAAAACCTACTCGCACGATGGTACAGAATGTCTTCTGTTAGAAAACTGGTATCTGTATCAGAAGAGTCTGCTTTCGTAACTGAGGGTAGAGCCACAGGCTTCATCTCTGGCAGCTCTTGCACCTCACCAGATACAAATGGCTTCACGGGCCATTCGTGTCGGGGTGTTTTAAGCCATGGCGGTCCACTCATCCACAGTGGATGATGAACTAGCTGGGCAGGTGTTAAGCCACGAGAAAGACAGTCACTGGGATTCTCAGATCCCTTGACATGGAAAAAGTGCTCCGACGATAAGTTTTCTTGGATTTTAGCGATGCGATTGGCCACATAAGTGTGCCAGCGATGCGGAGAGGAATGAATCCAACTCAAAGTTACAGTTGAATCTGAGAACGCTACGACAGCCTCAATGGCGTATCGGGCGGAGTAGAGAACGAAAACTCGTTTGATAAGAATTGATAAAAGGAGTGCGGCGCATAGCTCCAAGCGAGCTAGCGAAATAACCTTAAGAGGAGCCACTTTGGACTTTGCACATACTAGTGAGATGACGATGTCACCGTCTGGCTTGACTACGTGGGCATAGACAGCACCACCGTATGCCCTCTCACTGGCATCCGCAAAGCCAACTATAGAAAGCTTACAATTTTCAATAACGCCAATATGACGTGCGAATTTAAGCTGAGAAACTTCAGGTAACTCAACTTGGAATTGTTCCCAAAGGCGAACAATGCGATTCGGTGGGACCTCATCCCATCCTATTTTAACAAGCCACAAATCCTTGATCAGTAACTTAGCGTACAAAATCATGGGCGCGACTAATCCCAATACATCAAAAAGACGAGCGATAGACGACAAGATATTCCTTTTGGTGCAAGGACGAACGTCGGGGTTGACCTGGAATGCGAAATAGTCATGGTCGGGAAACCAGCGTAGCCCAAGAATTTTCAGGGTCGGATCCTTACTTAGATCGACACTGTGCGAGAGTCGCAATGACTCGGGAATAGCCTGAAGGACTTCAGCGCTATTACTTGACCATTTGGTCAACTCAAAATCACCAAGTGAAAATATTTTAATCAGTTGGTGAGATGACTCTATTGCTCGCTCTACACTGAAGGTAGAGCTTGCTATATCATCCATATAAATGTCTCGGCTCAGTATCTCACTGGCCAGAGGAAATTGGTGACCTTCGTCCTTACACAATTGTTGAATGGTGCGAATCGCGACAAAAGGAGAGCACTTCAGGCCGAAAGGTAGAACTGAAAACTGAAAGACCTTTAAGTTTTCATCTTCGTGAAACCGGTAGAGTATTCGCTGAAGCGGACGATCTTCAGGACGAATCCCTATTTTAAGATACATAGCTTTAACGTCAGAAGCTATGGCTACAGCGAAGAGTCTCAGGTTCAATAAGATATTTAGCAGGTCCGCTTGAAGAACGGGACCAGCGTAAAGGATATCATTTAACGAGGTACCATTGTCTGACTTCGCGCTTGCGTCAAGAACCACGCGTAACTTAGTGGTTGTCTTGTCTTCGCGAATGACAGCATGGTGTGGAATATAGAACGAGACTTTACCTGGCAACACTTCTTCCACCAAGGAAATATAATTATTTTTGAGATAATCTTTAATGACGTCATCATAGAGGAGTTTGACGTTAGGATGCGATTTAAATTTGCGTTCAAGGCTAAGAAACCTACGACGAGCGATGTCGAAAGAATTTCCTAGTGCAGAAGCGTCCGTCTTCAGTGGCAAAGCAGCGACATACTTGCCAGATGGGGTGCGAGCGGTGGTAGAACAATAAAACTGCTCGCAGTGTTTATCGTCCACACTTGTGATTGAAGAAGCTTGAACTTCCTCGATCTCCCAGAATCTGCGCAAGTCGCAGCTTTCCAAAGAAGACGTCGCGCAAAACGACATCGTAGCTGTAGACGAGTCCAAAATAGGCGCGTCTCCCATAAAGATGTATCCTAACACAGTCTCTAATGCATCTGGATATCCAGCGGTCGAAGTAACTTTAGTTGGTTGCAATAACTTAGCAAACAACTTTACTCCAAGCAGGATATCAATATTCCCCGGCATTCCCCACGTATCATCAGCGAATAGATGCGAATCGATATGATTGAGATCAGCGACATCTAACGGACACAATGGAAGTTGTCCTGTTATCTCATCGAGAACCAGTGCCTCGATCGAGTACTTGGGTTGCGTGAGAAGGCGCGAGCTAAATGTGAAGTCGACTGAACCGCGGACCGACTGAGACGTACCACCGATACCTTTAACCGTGATGATAGGATCGTCACGTATTGGTAGTCCAAGCATACGACAACATCGGGTGGTAATATAGTTCTTCTGAGAACCCGGGTCCAATAGACAGCGAACAACAAAATCCTTCCCCTTTCTACCTACCACTAACACTTTCGCAGTAGCTAATACCTCCGTAGTGCGAGTACTATGATGAGCCGAAGCCGAATGCGTGCACAAAGAAACGCGTTCCTGATCCGGGGTCTTGTCTACTGCACTGGCAGACGGCGCGGCGCCGACTGTCGGCGCGGGAATCGCTTGAGGCGGCGGTTGATCAAAATGTAACAGGGAATGATGTTTACCGTTGCATTTCTTGCACGAGGATGTTGATTGACATTTAGAGACGGTGTGTTGACTACTAAGGCAATTACCGCAGAAGCGATTGTCTTTTATATATTTAAATTTGTCATTCGTATTTAATTTTAAAAAGGCACTACACTTATATAAGTTTGTGTGCACCGACTGACAAAGCGAACATTTAGGTGACGTAGCTACATACACCTGCGATACCCTACTAGAGGGTGCGGGGGGAGCACTAGCGCTGGCGCCAGCAGTCGAGCGCTCGGGCTTCTGCGGCGCGGTGCGATAAAGAATTTTTAGCTGTTCTCGTACGAACTTCACGAAATAATCGTAATCGACGCTTTGAGGATCCTTTAATGTTCGAAGCGACATTTCGTAATGTTTTGCGATGTCGGAGTCTACTAACTTAAGACCCGCGTACATAAAAATAAAATCAGACATGTTGTCGATTTTTAATTGTTTGAGTCCAGCCACAATAGCGGTCTATTTATCAAAAACCTTTTCTACATTAGCGGGTGACGAACCAGCTGCCTTTAAAGAAAACAGCTGATTTAAATAATTAACGGCTAAAGCGCGCGTGTCCTGATATTTAGCGATAAGCGCGTCCCAGATAACACGATAATTTTCTGCAGCAGGAACAATACCGGCTGCCACGCCTTTGGCTTTGCCTTTGAGATGACCCAACAAATAATGAATGCGATCAGAATCCGAGAGATCGGGGTTGGTATGAATCACCCGTTTAAATGTCTCATAAAAGAACGGAAAGTTCTGAATGTCACCATCAAAGGAAGGTAATTCTATTTGAGGTATTTTGATATGCGAAGATCCTGCCATATTCGGGCTAGGAGACTGTCTTGTTGTGGTTAGGGAACTCAAAACATTTTTGATTTCACACGCCAGATCGTCAAATGACGACAATGTACTATAATTAACCTCATAGGTTGGATTAAGTTTCATTGAAATAATGTTTATATTATCAATAGCAGTTATCATTTCAGTACGAATAAGATCGATTAATTTAGCTTGCGCAATAAAAGTGTCCCGCGATTTTTCAGTCTTAAGGTCTGTTATAGAATCAAATAACCTTTGTGTGCGAGCAAAGTATGCGGCGCGTTTGCCTTCATACAATTTTAATTTATTTGGTAAATCTTCCATTTTCAAATTACAATAGAATTCAATACTAAATTTACACAAAAATATCAATTCGGAACCCACTTATATCTCAGAACACGGAACCCTAACAAGCTAAGACGAAAACGGTGAATCAAACAAAAGAAACAAATGCCTAATTAGGTAAAAACAATAAAATAGGTAGGAACCACTTTTCCTGACCTGCGGAACCCTACTACCAAAATTGGCAACAAGGTGCGGTAAACAAACTGAATTTAAATAATAAATTACAGATTTAAATAATTGTGTACGGAAACAACTTTCGCCTAAGCACGCGAAACCCTAATGGAACGCGTAAGCAATACTTAGACCAACAATTAAACAATTAGGTACGGACTTACTTCACCGACCGTGCGAATGACCTATCACAATAATCTAGTGAGGGCTATTACAATAATCAACTTTTCGTAAATACGATAAACCTTGTCGGTAAGTAGGTATGTACCTATATATAATAGGTGCCGTACGAAACCTTACGATAGGCAACTAGACTTAAAGCAGAGGATCAAGTGTAACGAAAAAATGCGATGCGGGACGATACCTAGGTATCTCGATAAATATCTAATGTACCTACCTAGATGTAACTCAAACCGGAATGAACACAAGAGTATGTACCTAAACCAGCGGAACCTTAATAACTTAAAGGTGCGATGGGAGTTAACAATCCAAAGTTCAAAAAACAACTTTAGTTTTAGTAGGTACCTAGGTATGGAAATAATTATTATCCAACCATGCGAAAACTTACTTAACGTGGGTGTAATACAGAAATAACTTATCCGATCTCACAACTTTAGCGTTATGTAAGTGCGGTGTAGATAAACAATGAAATTGTTGTTACCTAAAAATAAATTTAAAATAATTTTAATGCGGATAATTGAACTAAATTGCAATAATTTAATTAAATGCGGAGTGGACTGTATTGCGATTAAATACTCGTACAATACGAGGCGATTTAAATAGCATAACATTTACCTACAAACTTCCGTTAAATAAAACTAAATCAATCTACAACGAAAGACTTCAACGACGCTGTTTGTCGTGCACGCGGTATGCAACACACGAATCTACCCGCTGAACCAAATAATAATGGCCTATAACGCGCAGTTCTTGGAAAATACCGTATTTCACGACACAACTCACTGTAATTATATAAGTATATGATTTTGGATATGATTTAGTAATTTTAATGTGAAATTACACAACTAAAAATATGAAATGTAACGGGACTTCGATAAAGAATGCTGATGATATTAGACCTTACGTATAACGCAATAAGGTCGAGTTTCCTTAAACGATATGCAATTTTACGTAAAGCTTCTAGATTTTTCTAGCTTATAGAACAATTCTATCCAGGCTCGTAAGGACCAAAATGGAGCGTATAGTTCAACGTTCGATTCTAAGAATATGAATTTACTAATTTTAAATAAAACGATACGCGGCGGTAACCTCAAATTGAGGGGCGCTGATTCTGAAATGTAATCTAGAAATTGCAACAGCCTGACGATGAACAGTTAGAAAACCTTTAGGTACTCTTAGGAAGGCTTACCTTGCTGGCCACGTCTGCGATCAGCTCCAGAGGGACTGCTTCAACTGCACTCAAAGTCTCAAAGCCCACTTCACACACCGAAGTTAATAGTTCAAAAATGTTATTCAAATTGCATGGGCCAACGGACCCTTGGGTTTTATTTATAGCGAAGATGTGGAGGATCTCAGCAAACTTAGCTTGAGATGCGATGACGCGGCACACCGACGATCAGAGATAGATCTTTTTCGAAGGGATAGTCAACGGACAGCACACACGAGGAAGCGAATATTTTTACTGTGTCGCCATATTGACTTTTTTTACACATGAACATAGTTACGAGATGCGATGCGGCCAGCAGAACTTCATACTGGTTGAGCTTCTTTCGCCGCGGAAGCAACAAAGCCCATGGAGCGATTGCCGGACACTTTCAACTAGGCTAGCCATACCTTTTGTGTACCTAGTCAGTTCAAATGTCCAACGTCAAGCATTATAGTTATTTATTAAGTAGATATTACACGCAAACACCATGTTGGCGTAACCAGTAGTGTTTGTTCATATTATGAAATGCGAGCTTATAGCTTTCAACCGGGTACAAATCTAATATTTGTCCTATTGAAAAACTCACTATCACTTTGACCGACCTAGGAATTGAACCCAGGACTTCGTACTCAACAGTCACAGTTAACTTTACGTTTTGGCGTTGAAACCTTAACTATCAACTGGGCCCAAAATCACACTCCAGGATCTTACTTAGAAGTTCCTGACGGAAAATCCTAATAACACACTGATGGGAACCAGACCTCATGCTTAGCAGCCACCACACCAACGAGGTAGTGTTACTTTACTCCTCATTTACCTAATTAAAGCAGCATCATCTTAACACTGCCACAACTCACTTATATTCTCACCACAAGGGACCACAAACAAGTCAGTAACTTATACCACACTTAGTAAGTCTCACGCTTAGGAAACTGGCGCAAACTACTTTTTATTTAACTTATAACTCGCACCGTGACTTCACTCACGATCTGCTTTAGAATTTGCTAAAATAATTACGTTTTTAATGAGTCTTCTAGATTAAATAAGATTACAAGACAAGTGCTTTTTTTGTACTGTGGGCAACTGGGTAATGCCTTGTGAATCCCTTTGAACTCTAGACGATATTGAGATGGAACAGACTGCTAATTAGGAATATCTGATCTTCTTTCTTCATCATGTGTAGTGCCTGATGTCAAAGTTTTTAATGCCGCCCATAGCCCTCTGACTTGTCTTTTACATGCCATGATGCCATCGAGACATATGTCTCAGCTCAGGCAAGCAGGAAGCCAGTAATAAGACCTATGAATTGGCAGTCAAACGGTCACACCACTGCAAAGCTAAATAGCATTTTGCCTGAGAATTGAACCCAGGACCGAATTCTCACCAGTAGTACTTGCAACCACTGGACCAATGAGATAGTCAACACACTGACCACTTAAATATGAACTCCTTTTTTTTTTGAGAAATCATCAACTGACTCCTCCCGCTCCGGGCAGAGCGGTAGGTGGAAATGTCAGACTTCTACTGACTAAAAACCACCCATGTTCCTTCTTAGCCCTTTGTGTCGAGGCCGCGGTATCTCTTGCGAACAACCCGCAGCCCCGACGGGCGACGGCCGTTGTGACTGTTGTGAGGCCGTTGCGTGGCAGTCAACAGGCTGACAACTTTAATTTGAACCCATTACAAACGTTTTTTTTCTGTATGTATGTATTTGTAATGTGCCTATTTATGTATATCAATTTATGTTAATGGAATTGTATTTTTTCTTATTTTTTGTACTCCATCACAAAGCTGTCCTATTTGACCCTAAGTTTGACTGGTAGAGAATACCTTTTGCCAGTTTATATAAATAAACGGCAACGCACAAACATCCACATTTACGTATATATTAACATTTACATCACTTCCCGTCACCTACGTACCTACTTATGTGCGAATACATTGAGTTTTTGCGACGAGTATGAACTGATTATCTTGTTCTACTGGTATGTGTTACAGACTGTCGGTTCCTACTATGGATCATGTGAAAACTAATCGCTAGTAGATGGTTTAACACATAGCATAACATCACGTCTGTAATCCTCGAAAGTTTAGGCAGGGGGGGGGTAATACCCTCTTCCCGCCGGGGCTGCGGGTTGTTCGAAAGAGATACCGCGGCCTCGGCGCAAGGGCTAAGAAGGTACATGGGTGGTTTTTACTCAGTAGATGTTACATTTTAGTAGTTATGTTTAAATCACCTGTAATAGGGGGCCAGCATATTCTTATAGTTACTTTACTATTAATATTACACATTTTAAAACAAAGTCCTCCGCTGCGTCTGTCTGTCACGATAAACTCAAAAACTACTGCAACGATTTTTATGCTGTTTTTACCAATGTATAGAGTGGTTCTCGAGGAAGCCAAATTGCAGCCAAATAAAGTGGGACGATTTTAAAAATTCCTTAAATTAAGTTGCACGACTAACCAAGCTCTCTGTTCACCCCGGATGTTGGGTAGCGTGACAGTTAACAACAATGTAGTGGTACAATAAACGTATCTTCCCATAACTCAGCGCACGTAACAGCTGATCGTATCGGCAAACTGAATGTTCCCTACATTTACACGTCGTGATGATTAATTGTGTGTTCTGCTTTAAGACGGTAGAGGGCGGCAATGGGATTCTGGATATGTTTAAGACTAGTTTTATTAATGGTCGTTTGGCCCAGCGACCAGCCAGACCCACAATCACTACTGCAGGGCATGGAGTCATCCCGTCGGGGCTCCGGCTTGCCCCGTCGGGGCTGCGGCTTGTCCCGTCGGGGCTCCGGCTTGCCCCGTCGGGGCTGCGGCTTGTCCCGTCGGGGCTGCGGGTTGTCCCGTCGGGGCTGCGGCTTGTCCCGTCGGGGCTGCGGCTTGTCCCGTCGGGGCTGCGGCTTGTCCCGTCGGGGCTGCGGGTTGTTCGCAAGAGATACAGCGGCCTCGACACAAAGGGCTAAGAAGGAACATGGGAGGTTTTTAGTCAGTAGAAGTCTGACACTCCCTGCCGCTCTGGCCAGAGCAGGAGGAGTCATTTGATGATTTCCCACAGTTCAAAAACAAAGGGCATGGATTCATGGGTTCGATACCCATGGCGGGTAAAACGTTATGAATTATCCATCAACAATTTATGAGATACTATCCAGGAGGAGCTCGTGGTTAAATAATAAAAAATAAAAACATTTAATTCGAGTATCACTGACTCATATCATAATCGACATACAATTCAACAGTCACATTACATAATATTATTAATCAGTTTATTTCAGATAAAAATAATCCATATAAATTCAATTTCGACCAAATTACAATATTAAACAAATTAAATATATACAAAAACATAAATTATTACAACTACTATTGTGTTAGTAAACTCTTATGTACTATGTTAGTCAACACCCATCATGATTTGCATCCATTTGTTCTGGATAGGGCAATCCGCACGAGACACAACCATCTGCAGGATACCGTTGCCACTGCCTCGCACGCGCTGTAACAAGGAGGCTACCTTCTTTCTTATACCTTTGTAATATACAAAGTTAAATTCAATAAAATAAAAAATTTAATTCTCAAATTAAATTACAATAGCAGCCGCTCGTATCAATCTTCAGTATAACCCGCACTTTCTTAGGTGAATCTTTTTCATGTGAATGGGTGAACATCAATTACATACAGAGTTTCAACCGTGCTTCGTAAAGCACATTAAGCTGTTGGTCCCAGCTGACATTTCACAGTCACACAGACACAGGTAGTGTCCGAAAGTGTGTCTACCAGTAATAATACCATGTAAAATACTGGAATCCAGCTGTATCCGGTTAGACGGTGATGAGGGAAACACTCATGGATTATCTAGAATCGCTTTAATGCACAGACACAAAACATTAGAAAGATCATAACTTCTGACCTGAGCGCTTGCTATCAAACAGAATGCCGTCAGAAAGTTAGGTTCACCTAGCGTTAGGTACAGCTAACAAAAGGGATTTGTATGCATGCAGCTATATTCTACTATAGCCATATTGATGAGAAGTCTTTGCAAGGCTCCCGACCGAAATAGTTTTGATTTTCAACATTTATAAGGTTTAATAAGTTACCATAAGTGATGAAATAAATATTTTTATTCATTTATTTTTTATTTAAATAAGGATTTTCCTTACACACATGATCACAGGCGCTTATTTAAAACCAAATGTATTAGTGTTTTGCGTTTCTTTTGTAGCTATGGACTGCGATAATAGCAGTATATAAATAACTAGCGGACGTCTCGCGGTTTCACCCGCGTAGTTCCCGTTCCCGTGGAAATACAGGGATAAAAAGTAGCCTATGTTACTCGGGGATAGTGTAGCTTCCCAACGGTGAAAGAATTTTTGAAATCGGTTCGGTAGTTTCGGAGCCTATTCGTTACAAAGAAACAAACAAATCTTTCCTCTTTATAATATTAGTGTAGATAAACAATAGACACGTTACAGGCACATTACCACCTCACTTACTGTTGCTTGACCTTTTAGTTTTAAAATAGACATGGTCTTGGTCACCGAGTCACCAGTAACAACTAAGCAACTTTGCCTACATACCAAATAGTTTTGTTGAGTGTACGCGTTTGGTACCAGTTAGTCACAAGTTGAAAGTCTGACCCTAGGTTCAGGGAACGGCTTTTACCGAGACTAACTTTATAGGGTCATATTTCGTTCGCTTCGTACGAATTCGCACGATATTTCACTTACTTTCAGTTGTGATTGTGATCTGTAGTACTGTGGGTACCGTTACTAACTGTATTGGTTACATAAAATTGTATTTTACATGCCGTGTCTTCTGCTGAGATGAATAATAGTTTTGCGAATTTATTGGAGAATGCTTTGGGGAATATTAATTAGTATTTAAATTAGGCATATAAGAAAAATGACAATTTCATTTATTTTAACATATCAAAATGAAAAACATGTCGAATCTACATAGGATACCTAAGGCTATATAAAGTCGTTGCGAAAATACGAATCACTTTAAAATCGATTTCTAGGTACTAACGAGCTTTCGTTGAAATACAAATACAAATACAAATACAAAATAGTTTATTGTGCAAATTAGGTATTACGTTACATGTTAATGTGTTTGGAGCCCCCATTTAGGCAAACAATGCCTGTATTAGAAGGCTCCGCTCTTTCAACATCATTGTCGTACACATCTTATACTAACTTGAAATAATATTAAAATGATGTACTGTGACCTTGAGGGTAGATATGAAATGTAAGTACATTTATTTATATATATTTAGCTTATACATAATCATAATAGAAAAATAAAATTATCGTTAGGTAAGGTTACAAGTTTAAATTATTAACAGCAAAAATAAAACTTAACTTATTCCCAGTGCAAGTGATGTAAAGTGTGGTGTGATAGGTAGTGCGGTGTTTTGTGGGTTATGTGGTAAGGCGCGAGATGTAGTGTGATATGTGTGACGTGGTGTGTGGTGTGTGATGTGTGGTATGGTTTGTGGTGTGGTGTGTGTGTGCGGTGTGTGTTATGAGGTATGGTGTGTGTAGTTTCTTTTAAGTTATAAGTTATGGTATAAATAATATTGGTATATTTCAGCTACTTAACTCGTTCCAGGAGTGCCTCAGTTTCTTCAAAGGTAAGTGGTTTTATCCAGTCTATTACACTTTTTTTACAGTCGTGGTAACTTTTACGTGGGAAATAAGATGTAGTAAGAAAAGAGAGTAATTAACAAATTATAGAACAACAATTTGCGGTATAGATGACAATCACTTCTATCTGAGAAGGAGAACATGAAAACTAGCAGTTGACAGACAAAACAAGAGAACAATAACTTAAAAGACAAAATCAAAATAAAATAAGATGAACAAAGAAACAAATATCTTGTAGAATCGATAAGAAAGACACAGTAATTTACGATCCATACCGATGATGTTGGCATTACCGCACGAGAGTAAAGCAATTAAATGATTTCTGAATCGATTACTCGGTCAGCAACTCCTGCGCATCCCGGCTAGAGCGGTGAAAGTGAATGTGTGGTACGAGTCATAAGAGGAAAGCGATATAAGTACATTGTCTGTATTAGCTGTAAGTTTTTCAAAACTAATAAAATAAAATAATCATAACATCACGCCTGTAATTCCTAATAATAAGGGTTTGGCAGAGGTGTATTAGTACACCCATATCTCGCCTGTTATATTTTTGCCTCATGTCACAAGGGGCGAGCCATTTAACACACACACAAAACACACAGCAGCAGCAGCAGTTTACAGTATTTAATTAAATTAAATAATAAAAAATAAATAACATCCTGCAGATTACCAATACTTTGAAATGTACATATCATTATATACCTTAAGCACATTTCAATTTAGACAAGATACTCATAGTAAGCACACATTCAGCTACATATAAAGTAAATCTATTCGGCATTGGGGCTGCAAATGACTAGTAATCTGGTTTCTGTTTTGTTTTTGGTAACTATAGAAATTAAGATACTTCTGAAAAGACCAAATTTACATCGACTGCCAACGGTGAGAACCTGTAGCTTATGCATTCATTATCCTTCGACAATTTCTAGTCCAATAGAATTTTAGCTAAATGCCTGTATTTATATGAAACTAGCTGATGCTCACAGCTTCGCCCGCGTGGATTATATACTAAAACCTTTTTCGAGAACTACTCTATCCATTGTTAAAAACAGCATGGAAATCGGTGCAGTCGTTTTTGAGTTTATGGCGAACAGACAGACGCAGTGGAGGACTTAGTTTTATTATATGTAGTGATATAGTAATTACCGCTCATCTGACCTTACGACTTATAGACCCATTAATCAAATCAGAATCGTGCGACCACTAGACCAACGGTATAGTCAACAGCATTTATTTTAATCGCTTATAAATTCTATTTTGTTAATAATCGCTACCTCCTGTCACATAGACCTCACACTCTGCAGGGTACCGCCCGCCGCGGTATGCTAACTTCTCAACAATTATCGGCAAATGATTACTTGGACAACACTGAGACATCTTTCTTTCTTTTTTTTAATTTAAAGTACATTCAATGGAAATGATACACTTCACATTTCACCATTTATGTTAAAGTCCCATGTAATAGGGGGCGAGCCTATTGCCATCAACCGGACACAAATTCAGACTCCGTGGCTGCTACTGAGAAATTCCTGATAGAAAAACCTAATAACACTTTGCCTGATCCAGGAATCGAACCCAGAACCTCACGCTCAGCAGTTATGCTTGCGACCAACGAGGCATTCTATATCTAGAAATTATACATAATACCGTTACTTTTCTCCCTAAATCGCTACCTCCTCTCCTTTAGACCACACACATCGCAGGTTGCCGCCCGTCTCGGTATGCATACGTCACAACAATTATCGATAGATGATCGCTTGCGCAACTCTAAGCCGATCGAAAGTAATTAGTACATAATCTTACCATTATTTACTTATGTATGTACCGTATGATTGTTTCTGGTTTTGCATTTCTCACGGTGGTCAAAAAATCAAAAAAAAAATCAAAATCAAAAGTCATTTATTCAAACTAGGCTGATAATCAGCACTTTTCGAACGTCAAAATTTACTTTACTTTACTTTACTCATTTACAAGTGACAGTCCCCCAAAACGCCCACCCTTCGACACTTCCTAGTGTTTTTTGCTGGAAAGAAGAAGTGGCGGAACAAACTCCCCAGCAACACATCTGTCTGTTTGGTTAGAAGAACCAGACTCGATACAATAGAAAGGTGTAACTTAATATTACGATTGATTACAGACACAAGTCAAAAATAAAAATGTATATAATAATAAAAACAAAAAAAAGACATAACATGTCAGTAAACTAATTTTGGAGAAAGAACATAAATAACAAACAAACAAACATTGTCTTGTGTTCAACTCAGCGACCAACTATTCCTATCATTTAAGTAGTCGTTAATGGAATAGTAAGCTTTTAAACAAAGATTAGATTTTACTTTGGCTTTAAATGCATTAAATGGCAAGTCTAGAAAAGAAGATGGCAATTTGTTATAAAATGTTATACCGAGCCCTACGAATGAATTATGAACTTTGTGAAGCCGGTGATGTGGTGATTAATTATGTATGTTTGTGGTAATGTCTTTATTATCGGTTCGTAGATGTGTGTTTTACTTATGTATGTGATGGTACATTTACACATGGGGTAGGATGATTTGGTTTATGCCTATAAAATACGACAGTGCAATGAACTTTTTATTTTGAAGAGCTCGTGGCTAAATAATAACTGCCGCTTGGAACAATTTTTAGGTAAAACTGCACTTGCCGAGGTCGGTCCGTGGATGGGTGTCTATCGATTACATGTGCTGCCAAGTTTCGTCCGTGCCTCGGAAAGCAGGTTAGGCCGTTCGTCCCGGCTTTTGTGTATAGGTTCAGGAAGCCAGGTGGTCCAAAGGTCTCACATCTTGTCTCGTACTTATCGTACGACCCACTTACTGGGTTGTTTGTGGTAGGTCAAATAGGCAGTTACTCCATATCAAATACCAATATTCGGCTGCATAAGGTTAGATTTGAAATGGTAGTGTCGGTATTATAGCTAACCGGGATGGTATATCCAATGAAGTGCAAAGTAAATGTCGAAAATATATTAGATTTCGTGCTGATGTGCGAAGCTCAACCTATTTACATGATGAAAGATGTTCCAGTTTCTTTATTGACTCGATTTGCAAGACGATCGCATTTATGAAATAGCATAACCAAACTAACTCTACCAACATCGGCCATTTCTTTATTAGACAATACGTTTCCAAGAAATAACAAACATTACATAACATAACATCACGCCTGTAAGCCGCTGCATGGTAAGACAGAGATGTACCTGCCTAATAGTACACCCACATTTCGCTAGTTATGTTATAGTCCCATGTAATACGAGGCAAGCCTATTGCCATCAACCGGGTACAAATCCAGACTCCGTGGCTGCTACTGAGAAATTCCTGACGGAATAACCCAATAACACTTTGCCCGACTCGGGAATCGAACCCAGGACCTCATTCTCAGCAGTCACGCTTGTGTTTACTAGACTAACGAAGCAGTCAATCTTTAATCCAAGTCAACATTATGCAATAATATTTCTTATTCTTGTCAGAAGGACGGTTCACACCTCAGATAGAACCATGTCCGCACAATGCCACTGTAAACAATGAACTGAGCTGGTTTGTCTAAAATAATAGAACTGCTATAATTTCCGGACTCACTTCCACTTCCGATGTACCGTTGTATGTTTTGGGAATAAGGCTGCAAAGGTCAAGTTATGTACATTGTATTGTTTGTTTATTAATTTTGTTATGTAGATAGAATCGTGTTTTTTTTATTACTGATGGATAAACTAATACGAAATGAAAGCTGAGCTCGCAATCAGTTTGGTTTTCACTGGTTTCACTCTGAAAAAACATTTTTGTCTCTAATCACTTTGAATTTCACTTCATCTTCTTCTTATCGTGTGGGCAGTAAGGTCTAACGACCCCACACACCCTAGTGTCAGAGTTTCTAAACCGCTTCAAAGGCCTCCGACATGGTTTAACGACCGCCATTTGGCGGCCGGGACCACCGGCTTATACGTGCCTTCCGAAGCACGGAATCATCTTTTTATCAGACAATCAGGTGATTCAAGCCTACAATGTCCTAGCCAAACTGAAAACAACTTTACAAAGTATGCTTCCCGTGGGATTCGAACCCACGACCATCGGGTCACTAGGCAAACGCCTAAACCACTCGACCACGGAGGCACTTCATGAAACGGGGAGTATGAGGGTGAGGAGGTGACGAGTGATAGAAAGAAAAAGACATGTTACACCGACTACAAATGAATTGAGATGATAACTCTGAGTTCGAATTTCACTTTTCAATTTATTGGCCAGCATCATCATTATTAAAAAACCTTGGCACAGCTAGCTCGTAAACTTAGTTTAAATAGCACTGATCGCGTTGACGACACGGTTGGTGCAGTAGCTGAGCAATTGGACTGCTGCGCTGCGTGTCGCGGGTCGATCCCCGCACGGAAAAAATATTTGTATGGCCACGATACAGGAGAAATTCCTAGTGTGGGGCAACGTTTATAAAATAATAAAAATATTTGCGAAACTGTGCTTTAACCGTTTCATGAAACTCGCCTTGATCCCTGCAACCTGCCATAAATCTCGCTGAACAAAGCATCTTCATCTTCTAAGTAACTTGAGCATTCTAATTCACAACTCATTGAAAGTCCCAGCATCCATTGCAAAGTTAATTGATTTCGACATGTATTGAGGTATCAATATTAATAGCAGACCACAATGGCGGCGTAATGTTCACACAAATTAGCTTAACGCTATTATTCATTGTCTATTATTTATGGTTCTTTGAGAATTTATTTTAATAGGATATTGATACGCTGATAAGAATACGCTAATTCTGCAATTTTTTGCTACGTTTCACTTTAGTTGATTGACTGACTCAGCGGACTAGGGCTTAACAGGCTCTCCAGGTCAGGCCATGTTTAATCAGGTCTGAGTCTTAATCTGTTCCCGATAAAACTGGCGTAATATCCGTTAAAATATTATGTGGTTGATGTTCTCCGGATAATACAAGCGTAATAATAGAGAGCTTATAACATAACATAACATTTATTTTTTTCAGGCTACTTTGGCCCATAGACCTTACAGACTAACATACAAATGATATAATACAGCTTGTGTTAGTAAATAAAACCTTAAAACTATATTAGTATCACTACACTTGAGCACTATGTTACTGTGCGATCATATGGCACTTGCCCGCGGAAGCGTCGAAACAAAAGTCCTCTTCCAAGACGAGGTGCAGATAGCATGTCGGTACTCGCACCACAAACGCCTTAAAGTTGACGTTGCGGCGCGACTCAAGCAACTGCACTCTTGCCACGTACTGGATCCTCTGGCGCAAGTACTCCACGATGTCCTCCATCGTAGTGGTGTTATGTAGACGGGAGAGGTACACCGGAGAGTTCGGCTTTGCGGCACGAATAGGCACTGCACTGCACTGCATTGGGCTCCGATGGAGCCGATTCTTGATTGTTCCCTGACGGCGCTTCCTCCTCAACACCGTCATGAAACCATCATCAGCCTGGATCGGTGCCTTTCAGGCACAGGCTTCTCGGAAGGAGCATATACTGTGACTAACAAGATATCTTCCGTGGGTACCCATTATTAGGAGCTCCTGATATTTCGACGCTCGCTGCTGCAAGCGCCATGATCGCGAGATGAAAATATGTTTAGAGCTCTTAAGTTCCGTCTCCGTTCCGCACCGTCTCGTTTAAAAAAGGTGATCAACGACTAAAAGCATTAATGTTTGGGGGTTATGAGGAACAGGGTGTAAAGTTTCTCATCCCCTATAGAAAAGGGAGGATCTTCCGACCAGACGGGTGTTGTGCCTGGTGGGCTAACTGCCAGACATACGTAAGTCGGGATTTTCTATATAGGCTAATGTCGCGGATAAAGTTGATAATAATATGTAGGATTACCCAATTAGTTCGCATGTGTTCCGATAGATGTCGCTGTCGCCACAAATGGTTGTATGTTTCGTGTTCTCTCTGCCTAACTTATCAGAACCTAGCATGAAGATAACTCAACAGATTGTTAATACTGTAACGAAACCAGTTTCACGGCTTATTTCACGGTTAACTATCCGTGAGACGAGGTTCATTTCAATTTTATATTAGCGGTGATAACACTATCTGATTAAATTGTAGGTAATTACGTGCTCTATAAATTATATGCGAAGCTAAAACAAATATTGTAAAGTTAGTACATTAATTTGATTAAGTTAGCGTGCATATTTCCATATTAATATTATTTATGCGAAAATAATTCTGTATCTCGACTTTCACACCTTAACAGCTTTACGGATTCTAATCAAAAAAGTAGGTACACTGTGTACCACTTTTGATTAGAATCTCATAAATTATTTACAAAAGTGCCTAGTTTGTTTGTTTGTAGAAGAAAGTATAATTTTGTTTAACCGCCTTTTTGAAGATTTAAAACATAAATATTCTATTTCCTCACAAAACTAAAAGAAAAATAAAAAAAATATTTCATTATGTTTTACTGTTTTGTTGTTACCAATTTCCATTACCAATACAATCCCGGGACTATCCCGGGATCCCGGGATTAACTGTAGACATTCCCGAAATCCCGGGATCAGAAAAATTTACCGGAATCGAATCCTCTAGGTACACAGCTGAAACAAAATTAGGTGTCGATAAGGGTTCTTAGGGCCATACGTTCGCGTGGGATAGTTTTGGTCTACCGTATTGATTGTTATTTTATGTCGTTACGGACATGGCATTTTCAAACTCATACTTTAACGAAAAAGGTCTTACCTTAAAAAAGAAACTATTGTTTCAGTGTCGAAGGGGGCCCGTCGGGGTGTTGGTTGTTCGAAAGAGATACCGCGGCCTAGGCACTAAGGGCTAAGAAGGAACATGGGTGGTTTTTAGTCACTAGAAGTCTGACACTCCCTACCGCTCTGCCCAGAGCGGGAGGAGTCATTTGATGATTTCCCATCCTCCAAAAAAAAAAGCGGAGCGTTGGGGGACTGTCTCTCGTTCAAAAGTGCTGTCACATCTGCATAATTTGCATAAATGACTTTTGATTTGATTTTCACGAAAGATCATCGGGTTTGAATTTGGCTGCGTGTGTATACATAATAATGCCCGTGTCTGTACACGCTGTGTAACCAGACGAACAAAGCCATAATTACCTTTTTCTTAAAGCCATCACAGATTCTGACCGTTAATTTTCTCAAAACGTTTGCTGAAATCGATCTACCATTTACGTGTGGAATCAAAACTGCCCGATAAATAGCAGGAGAGCGGTACTCGGTAGCAATTTGTTATCGCAAATAAGCGAGCCGACGGTTGCGGAGCCATTATTCATTGTTCTGACTGTGTGTCTGTCTGTTGCACTTAGGTTTGTGTGGTCCTGTGAGCTATACGATACAATTCATGATCATCTGCCTAGCCTTTTCCCAACTATGTTAGGGTCGGCTTCCAATCTAACCGGATGCAGCTGAGTACCAGTATTTTACATGGAGCGACTGCCTATCTGACCTCCACAACCCAGTTAATACTAGGTAATACGATACCTCTTTGGTAAGACTGGATGTCAGAATTTCAGGTCACTGACTACCTGTAACGACTGCCAAAGATCTATATATGGCAGCCGGGACCAACAGCTTAACGTGCTTTCCGAGGCACGGAGGAAACTCGGTATGTCGGGCGGTCACCCATCCACAGACCGACCTAGGTGAGCACAGCTTTACCTAAAGATCGACCCCAGTGGCAGTTCTTATTAAGCCACGAGCTCATGATACAGGTCAAAAATATCTGTAGTGGAGGTCTTTCACAGGCCTCCCCCATGTGCCACATTGACCGGTCCCGTGCTTCTCGCATCCAGTGGGTCCCTCAACCTTCACCAGGTCATCGGCCAATCTTGATATATTTTTACGTCATCGTTAAATTTGCCAAGAAATTTCACATTTAACTTAAATATTCGAACTTACCTGTAATCGTAACGACTGACAAAGTCGCGCAAGAACGCAACCAACACAATACGCAAGGAATTCAGAGATTCTCGGTCGGTAATGTATGGGTTACCCATCCATTTATCAACCTAGGTAAGGGTTGCTTAACCTGGTCCGATCTATCTACAAACAATACCCAAGGAATTCAGAGGTTCTCGGTCGGTAATGTATGGGTTACCCATCTATTAATCAACCTTGGTAAGGGTTGCTTAACCTGGTCCGCTCTATCTAACTACAAAACAACACTATCGTATCGCTCTCCTCCTCATACAACTCTACCCTCTACATTGCGAAGGCGTGTACAATTTCACGGTTCTCTACATTTGGTAGCGCTGTATTGGAGCGATCGCGTGTAGAGACAACTTGATCGTTGTGTTGCGTGTGCGCAAGATAAACATTTTGAAACTGAAACGTTGAGTTAGATGTATGGGGGCAATGATTCTGAAATTAATCATGATGAAGTAAGAAATTAAACAGTGTTAGGAATTGGATCATCAATCATTGAACAGTTATTGCATGCGATTGTAACAATTTCATACATAACATAACATCACGCCTGTAATCCCCGAATGGTTTGGCAGAGGCATACCTAATAGCACATCATTTTTTATTACTTTGATAAAACAAAAAACACGTATCCAACATTTTTCGATTATCTAACAGACGGACTAAAGAGAATCATACTTTTTTTAGTCAGTCCCTAGAGTCCCTACCTTCTTACCCTATTCTAAATTGCTTTATAAAAAATACTAGCTGATGCCCGTGGTTTCACCCGCGTGGATGTCGGTCTAATTTTACACTAAATCACTCTATGTATTAAAAAAGCTGATACAAAATCCGTTGCCTAGTTTTAAAGATTTAAGCATACATAGGGACGGACAGACAGCGACAGCGACTTTGTTACCCGACTGTTTTATACTATGTAGTGATTAGAATCCTTTCAACTTTTTAATGTTGCAACATTCATACGTTATTTGATCACATTTTATTCTGTAAACTACAGTCACCAATTTTGCTGAGATCATTATCAAAAGTTCAAAACAAAATCCTAGACCTGTTTACTACAATCATGACCTTTTGACACCAACTTAACAGTTTGACCTTGCAAAAAGTTTACAAAATAAACTTAAACACAAATTATCAACGGTCAATAATCTTTTGTTACAACCATTAAGTGATGTCAAGCATCATTAAGTACTTATTTTGCTTAAGCAGTATTTACACCAGAGACATCCTAATTTTGACGACATGTTGGCGCAGTGGCTCAAGCAATGGACAGCTGCGCTGCGTGTAGCGGGTTCGATCCCCGCACAGAACAAATATTTGTATGACCTCCAGATGGTTTCGAGTCTGGGTGTTTGGTTGTGTATGTGAGTTTAAATGTTTGTGAACGCACCCACCTCGATACAGGAGAAATTCCTAGTGTCGGGCAACGTTTTAAAAAATAATAGGCCCGTTTAGACGGAACATAGGAGCGACGGAGTCTGGATTTGCCCGGTTGATGGCAATAGGCCCGCCCGCTATTGCATGGGACTTAAACATAACTGGTGAAATGTGGGTGTACTAAGGGTACAACTCTGCCTAACCCTTTGGGGATTACAGGCGTGATATTATTATTATTGATAGTCTCATCACTAATAGGTACCCAGTTACTGGGTTGCGGATTTCTGACAAACAGTCGTTCCATACAAAATAATGCATCTAGCTGCATCTGGTGGGAAAAGGTTGTGTAAACGACGATACAGATTTTTTTAATGATAATTATGGATACGATGGTGATGAGATGACCAAAATAAATTGGTGTGAAGGCACTAAGGCAGAAGGCTGATGATAAAAATACAGCATAATGTTTGTCTTCTGTGTTAGTATTACATTTGGGTACACTTTTGGTGCAACTCTTGGCATTGATCAATAAAAAAAGGGTTTACATTTAAATATTTTCAAAATCAAAATCAAAAGTCATTTATTCAAACTAGGCTGATAATCAGCACTTTTCGAACGTCAAAATTTACATTACTTATTTACAAGTGACAGTCCCCCAAAACGCCCACCCTTCGACACTTTCAGCTGGAAAGAAGAAGTGGCGGAACAAACTCCCCAGCAACAATTTTTCTTAATCTAACTTAGCGCTATGAGTAATCACAACAAGTTACTATGTGAGCCAACTAAGAATAGCGGTGTCAAGACGCCATTTTGTTCAGCAAAACTCGCGAACTTCATTACCAAAGCGTACGGTGTGCAGAAAAATCAATGAAGAAATTATACTCAGTTTAATTATTTAATGTTCACTTTTTTGGTATTTTTAATCAGTTTTCCGTCAAATTAGTTATACATGAGTAGGGTATGAAAAAAAGCATGTTAATAAAAATATTACACGATTTTTTTCACTTTTAAAGTACTTGTGCACATTAAAACGATTTCTCGTGCTCTAGGATGGAGCACCATACTTCTCTTTGAACTCATATTGAGTTGAAAATTTATTTATGGAATTCAAGAAATAATATTTTATAAAAATGAACATATATTATAATAATTAAATCTATGATAAAAAAAATAACATTTCGTATTCGCATTTCTTTTTTTACTTATTTGTCAGATAAGTACTGCTACCGTGTGAAGTTGGCAGCAAGCGCGATCCTATTCTTAGTTGGCTAGCATAGTAAATTTTAACACGGTTAAAAAACAGAGGTCCCCAAACTAGGCTGCGCGTGGATCTAGTGGGCCATAATTGCGTTCCTTCTTTCTTAAAATTAAAATAAACTTAATATTCGTATATGTCCATGTCCAAGAGCCAGTCTTGTCTCAGTCTGTGCGCAGCCTAAGTATCTAACGTGAATCTAAGTGACCTTCACAGCTGATGGCACTAAGTTTAGATGTGGTTAGTGATAGCTTGATAGCTCTTACAACATTCCGCACATTACTTATCTCTAGGTTGTTAGACGTTTGGACTATGTTTGCGAAAATGATAATAATCATCCTCAATAAATGATAAACTTTATTTATACTGGCGGACGTCACGCGGTTTTACCTGCGTAATTCCCGTTCCCGTGGAAATACAGGGATAAAAAGTAGCCTATGTCACTTGGGGATAGTGTAGCTTCCCAACGGTGAAAGAATTTTTGAAATCGGTCCAGTAGTTTCGGAGCCTATTCGTTACAAACAAACAAACAATTCTTTCCTCTTTATAATATTATTAGTGTAGACTGGTTAACTGGACGGGTCCACCCAAATCTGAGTGGGGCTTTCTTCAAAAGATCATCTCAGACACTGCATAGTCTATTATTAGTAGTCTGTGTAGTAATAGTCTAGTTTTTAATTTTGATTATGATTTTAATAATGTTGATTATGATTTTAATTTTGAAATTGATTTTTAGTTTGTTATTGAGGTAAATAGTTTTGTTTTTCATTGTGTGAATTTTATTAAGTATGGATTCTGATATCTGAAATAAAGAATTATTATTATTATTATAGTCTTCATGTATGTATACCAATATCGTCTGGAGTAGTTAGGTACGAAACACCGGCCCCATCTAGTTTTAAAAAAGTGACTTCTCTTGTAAAAGTGTTTGTGTAAACCTATTTGCAAAATAAACATCATTTATCATTAAATCCACTCTTGACCCCCACGCGCGGAGTGTGGACTATAATTAGAGGTCGAGTGAACACTTTATTGGGGGTCGAGGGGCCAAGAGGGAACAAAGGAAAGAACAGATACGGGGTTTGAACCTGTGACACACAGCATAGCAGCCACTGCGCCAAACGTGTCGCCATCGATCCTGGTCATTAAGTCATTATAAACGATGCATGTCTCTATAAGACTGTTGCAAACCGATAATCTTTCTACAACAGGGCTTCTCAAGCATCTAATATATGTAGAAACTGTATACTTTTCTCTAATTTCAAATGAAATAAAAAGATGGCGTCCCTCCGATGATCTTACGTTGTTAGGGACTGCGCAAGAGTCGTTAGTGGTCGCTGTAAGTGGGGCTGTGTTTATTGACTGTACCATTGGCTTCATGAGTAGGCCAGAATATTACAGTTTTATAGCTTTTTATGTCAAACTAGATGAGAATGGCATGAATGGGAGCAATGGTGGCGCATGTCGGCCCCGACTCATGAAAAGTAAGTCGTGGGTTCGAACCCAGGCAGGCGCATTACTTTATGTAATTTATTTCATCACCACTGCTCTCAAAAACGGTCTTTCTATCTATCTTTAGGAAACCGGCATGTCTTAGAACCAAAAAATCGAAAACATCTACCAATCCGCACTAGGCCCGCGTGGTAGATCATAGCCCATTCCCTCTCAAAGAGTGGAGGATCAGATTTCATTATAATAATACTTACACTGACCTAATGTCCATCTTTGTTAATAAAATTACAAGAATCACATTTTGTACCTTCGTAACAAGTCAATTTCTATCGCCGTAAGTGAAAGAACTTTTATGATGTTGACAAATTCATAGTTGCGTCATAGGTAGCCATTATTTTATGGCCACCATGACATTGTCAAATAATTGACATTTAAAATACCAATTAACAGAGATATTATTTATTGTGACAAAATGGAAAGGTCATTTAAACCCAGTGTTGGAGATTTTAATTATTAGTATTGCAACACCACCATTAAAATGTATGTTAACTATGGCAACACTCTTACCTTCCATCTGTGACACTGGTCCCATACAGCTTCTTCCAACGTACCAGCAGTTCCTCATCACCACCTTCCAAGCTACACACCCAGTCCTCGTACAAACACTTTTGATTAGATTCTATAATAACAACCATTTCGTCTGTCTGTCCGTTTTGCAATGCAAGCGCAATTAAGTCGGAGACATTTAGAGTTTGCAACGTCCCATTTATTCTGCTCGGCAGTGTAATTGTCGAAAATGTCGTAAACGTTATTTTAGTTAGTTATTTAACTGATTGCAGCGAAATGATACAGATTAGAACTACATTATAATGTTTACTGCCTTTGCTCTTAAGAATTTCTAGTGGAACGAATTAGATAGGTAACTTCACATTTATAAAATGGTAACGTTTAGTTACTATAGTTTTTACCCACGATTTCACTCGCATGCTGGTCGAAAATTAACCCACCCATATGTTCTTCCGGTATAAAAAATATTCTATCTCCTAACCTCGACTACCTCTTTGGTCTAGTGGTCACAAACGCAACTGCTGAGCATGATGGCCTGGATTCAATTCCCTGACGGCAGTGTCCATCAGGAAATTTTCAGTAGCACCCACTAGAGTCAGGATTTGTGCCCGGTTGTTGGCAAAAGGCCTCTTATAACATGTCTGCCGAAATGTCCGTGTACCATTAGGTAAGCATCTTCTTTACAAATGTTCTACAATTTTCCAAATGTCGAAAACTAAACAGACGGACAGACCTAGACGGGCTTAAGCCGACTGACTTTTAAAGACTAAAAATTAATAAGTAATGTATTTTGAAACTATTTTTATTTCCTACAACAATATTGCATTCATACCAACCCTCATTACTAAGCAAAAATAGAAATAGCTAGATCCAAATCTAGACAGACAAAACAGGCTGTGTGATTATCAGAAAATTGTACGACCGCAGGAATGCCCGAGATATGGATCTGAGATGATTTGTCAATCGTACCGGGTCATCGGTGTGGAAATATAATTAGAGATGTAGGAACCATCGTGGCATTTGAAAAATGAGCTGAATCTTAGATCTTACGTAGGTACGGTCAGCAATAGAAGTAGCTTAACATTTTGACATTTTAATTGTTAGATGTACATGAATCTGGTCCATATTTAATGTTTAGATTATTCTTTAAAATATTCCTTTCTCTTCAATAACATGCTAGATACGAGTAATATCTTACAACTTTTTAATAAAAAACCTGCTTTGAAACTTTGATTAGTGTTAATCTACTTCTGATGCTGACTGTACGTTTGAGTGTAATTGTTTTTTTTTGTTACGAGTAAAATTACATAATTATTTTCGAAACAATATGTTGGAAGGATGTTCAGGAAAGGTATGGATTACAAAAACGAAGTTTCAGGAAAAATATTTTGGTTTGAAAAGTTTGATTTTCCTTACACGCATAAATCATCTGTATATTTTTTTTATTACGCTATGAATAGAACCTAGATTGATAGAACCAAACGCCCAGCCACTTACTTTTTTTTTTTTGACGGTTGGATAATCATCGAATAACCCCTCCCGCTCTTGGGCAGAGCGAAAGGGAGTGTCAGACTTCTACTGACTAAAAACCATCCATGTTCTTTCTAAGCCCTTTATGTCGAGGCCGCCGTATCTCTTGCGAACAACCCGCAGCCCCGACGGGGACTTCATGTTAGAATATTTAGTAAATCTCTTATTAAACCCACTTCATTTAAAAAAAATATCAATATTATAGTAATTATACTACCTTGTTAGACACCTATTAAACCTATCCAAAAATGGTATTAATGTAAAAAGGAAATAACTAATGCACACCATATTTGAACCTCGAGTTAACCTCTTGGTCAATTTGAGTGATCATATTATCGTTTAATCTTTAACCTTATATGGTTAATTAACCAGCCCAACAATAGCTTCACTTGATGGGAAAATATACGCTTCGTTGTCGAAAATAATAGGCATAACACCATGCATTCAATCTCTAAAGGGTTAGGCAGAAATATAAGAGGCGACCTTTTCTGGGGCCAACATCTACACTACATTATAAAGAGGAAAGATTTGTTTGTTTGTAACAAATAGGCTTCGAAACTACTGGACCGATTTCAAAAATTCTTTCACCGTTAGGAAGCTACACTATTCCCGGGAGACATAGGCAACTTTTATCCCTGTATTCCCACGGGAACGAGAATTACGCGGGTGAAACCGCGTGACGTCCGCTAGTAGCTTATACAGGAGTAATAGAGAAGTATGGAAGAAGAAGACATGCTGCGACGACCCCAAATAAATTGGAATAAGGGCAGGAGGATGATGATGATGATGATGATGATCACAGGCTGCTAAAATAATAGTAGAATAGCATATTGAGGCCTAATTGGGTCCCGTCGCGGCTGCGGGTTGTTCGACAGAGAACCCGCGGCCTCGGCACAAGGGCTAAGAAGGAACAGGGGTGGTTTTAGTCAGTAGAAGTCTGACACTCCCTTTCGCTCTGCCCAAGAGTGGGAGGGGGAATTGATGATTTCCAACCCCCCTAAAAAAAAAAAGACCTAATTGTGTTGTGGAGATATTATAGGCAGTCGCTCTATGAAAATACAGACTTTCAGCTAAATCCATTTACACTGGAAGTCGTCAATATAGGTGGGAAAAGGCTAGACAGGTGATAATGACGTCACGGTTGGCGCAGTGGCTAAGCGATTGGACTGCTGCGCTGCGTGTCGCGGGTTCGATCCCCACACGGAACAAATATTTGTATGCCTGCAGATAGTTGTTTCGGGTCTGGGTATTTGTGTATGCGAATTTATATGTTTGTGAACGCACCCACGATACAGGAAAAATTCCTAGTGTGAGGCAACGTTTTTTTAAAAAAAAAAAAAAGGTGACCATATTGAGTCAGAATTTAAACTACCATTTTAAGTAGTCTAAAACTTGATTGACACTCAAAGTTACTTGAACGTTTGCAGCATTTTAGAAGAGAAAACAATTCGAAACATCTCTAATGAATGAACTAGCAATCGAACATCAATAAGGTAATTGTTAATCAAGAATGTAACTCCGGTTTTGAAAGACTTTTTTTTTTTGGGAGGTGGGAAATCATTAAATAACCCCTCCCGCTCTTAGGCAGAGCGAAAGGGAGTGTCAGACTTCTATACTGACTAAAAACCACCCATGTTCCTTCTTAGCCCTTTATGTCGAGGCCGCGGTATCTCTTGCGAACAACCCGCAGCCCGGTTTCGCAAGCCTAATAGCTTTTTTTTTAAAGTTTGAATAATCACACGTGCCAGCATAATTCGCTCAGTTTGAGGTGTTGATAAAGTGTTTAGAAGTCATACAATAACATCACTTATTTCATCCTCGAAGTGTTAAACAGAGGTGTTCGTAATTGAAGGTGCACCCACATTTCGCCAGATATGTCCCATGTAATAGTGGGCCAGTCTATTGCTGTCAACTGGGCACAAACCCAGACTCTGTGACTGTTGTAAATGAGAAATTCTTGATGGTAAAACCCAATAATACCCGACCCGTGAATCGACCTCAGTACCACATACTTAACAGTCGCGCTTGCGACCACTAGACTAGACAGATGCTTCAATTGTGTGGTGAGTTTTCAAAAATAGCTACTACATAGCACGGAGCATCCCACCCAACAAGACATAAGTAAGTGATGAATTGATGATAATAAAAAAATAAAACAAAAACAACAAGGTTATTCCAAAGCTTCTTCATTACAAACAAACATATAGGGTGGTGCCAACAATGCGACAATAAATGAAACCACCGATAGTTCTAGTTCATAGGAACATTATTAAACTATCAAATAAATCTTAACACCAATATAAAAAAATTGAAAAAAAAATCAATAATTCTAAGTAGCATAAAACTGTAAACGAAATACATTGCAATTGTACAAACAAAATATATTAGTTTACTAACCTTAGGAATAATTTGCACCGATTAAAGTATGGAAATAAAATGTAACAAACGAATTTAACAAAGACATTTAGGTAGGTTATTATCGTATCGTCGGCACCACGACGGTATTAGGATTTATTTAGATATAGTTTAAAAATGATCCTATAAACTAGAACTACCAGTGGTTTCATTTATTGTCGTATTGTCGGCACCACCATGTATAATCACAACATCAAACAAAAAATCATCCACAAAACGCAACATCTTTTCAAGTTATCTCTTCCTATTTATTTAACCCTTACCCGACCTCAATTAGCTTCTCATAACAAACCTTACCCTCCTTACCCCCCCCCCCCCCCTTCCTATCTTCGGCCACGATCGGGCGTAATCGGGCGCAATCGGGTCGTGACGTACGAAAGCGTCTAATGCATGGGAAAAGCAGACGAAAACGTTGCCTTTGCGCAAGAGATCGCGCGATAAAAAGAAGGAAGTCGGCGGCGTAAGAGATAAGATGTAGCGATAGCGGTATTGAAAGTGTGTTATGACCTTTTTAGGAAGTTTTGAAATATGACTTGGTGGTGTCACAATTTGTATGAATGCTTCAGAAATGCGCTAGAAATAGAAATAATACGGAAAAGTTTATCATCTGCCTAGCCTTTTAAAAGCTAAAACACTGACATTCAGAGTCTACAACCCAATTGATACTGGGTAATATAATACTGCCTTGTAGATTTATTAATTTTTTTGGAATTTTGTAAAGAAAGAAAATGTATTTACTGGTCTCACACAGGACAACACAAATTGATAAAAAAAACCGGCCAAGAGCGTGTCGGGCCACGCTCAGTGTAGGGTTCCGTAGATAATAAAATATTATGTAAACGAAGTTAAAAAAAAAATACGGGCAAATGAAACTTGACCTCTGGATTGTATAGGCGCTCATACGATTCAGGGACCAAATTATATTGGTTAACTGCAGTTTCCATCTGTTGTTTCCATCCAAGTTCAAAATAATTTTCCTAGAAAGTCCTTATAAAGTTCTACTTTTCAGATTTTTTTCGTATTTTCTAAACTTATGGTTCAAAAGTTAGAGGGGGGGGGACGCTTTGTTTTTTACTTTTGGAGCGATTATTTCCGAAATTATTGACATTATCAAAAAATGATTTTAGTAAACCCCTATTCATTTTTAAATACCTTTCCAACAATATATCACACATTAGGGTTAAAATTAAAAAAAAAAACACTTCCCACTTTACATATAGGGGGGCTACCCTAATAAAACATTTTTTTCCAATTTTTATTTTAGCACTTTGTCGGCGTGATTGATACACATATTGGTCCCAAATTTCAGCTTTCTAGTGCTAACGGTCACAGAGATTAAGCGAGGACGGACAGACAGACAGACAGACATGGCGAAACTATAAGGGTTCCTAGTTGACTACGGAACCCTAAAAACGATAACCCAAAAAAGAACACAGCACATTTATTTTATTTTCTTTCATTTTATATCGCTTGAGATCTTTTTAAAGAGAAAGATAGATGAATAAACCTTTTCCGTTTTATCCAGATCAGAGAAAAGATCGTAGGTACGTATAACTTTAGTGAGTAACTCTACATGCTCTTCCACTTGGAATCAACAGAATACTAAATCTAATCAAAACCCTACTTATTATATTTTCCAATCTTTCATAGTCAAACAAACATGCTACACGCAGGTCGTGTGAAAGTATTTCAGGTAACAAGGTAAAAGTGACTCCGTTTGAGACTATATCTAGATCGGAACTGCACGACTTATTACTTATTATTAGTTTATTCTAGCACGAATTTATTCATCTATTGAAATATATATATTTATATTAATTTTCCCACTCCAGGGACTCAGGTCTCCTCTCTAGGAGAAGGATGGGCTATAATCCACCACGCGGGCCCAGTGCGGGTTGATGTAAAAAAAGCATATTTTCAGCCTAATTTGATTTTGATGATGAATTCCAGATTATTTGTCCTAGTTCAGATATTTTATTTTTAAACGTTGCCCCACACTAGGAATTTGTCCTGTATCGTAGGTGCGTTAACAAACATTTAAACAACAACTTTACAAACATTAAAATACACAAACCAAACACCCAGACACGAAACAACTATCTGTAGGCCATACAAATATTTTTTCTGTGCGGGGATCGAACTCGCAACACGCAGCGCAGCAGTCCAATCGCTCAGCCACTGCGTCAACCGTGCCGTCTATACTATATACTTTCCTTAACCACGCCTTACGTTTACCACTTGGACCAGTAGTCAGGGCCCGATCAGTTCAATTATTCAGTAGTCATCATAGTTTTTACGAGCTCAGGTCATCTGCTCTCCCTTACATCAGTGTAACAGCGAGCACACAAGTGTTTGCTTACTTTTTAAACTTTTTTTTTTTGCTTCGCTATCAGGCCTACGAATCTTTTGACGTGTGAATGTAATGAGAAGAATGATTTTATTAACTTGAGGACACAACACGCAAACAAACCTTTTTTTTTTTTGGAGGGTGAGTAATATCAAATGACTGCTCCCGCTCTAGACGGCGCGGAAGGGTGTGTCAGACTTCTACTGACTAAAAACCATCCATGTTCATTCTTAGTCCTTTTTTTCCGGGTCCACACACACAGGACTGAAACAAACCTCAAATATTGAAAAAGATAGATCACGTAAGTAATAATTAAAATAAACGTCATATTTCATACTTTATAATATTTTATTAAAAAATTGGTTCACTGTCTCATTAGTCTACTGGTCCCTATTAGGTACACCTATGCTTACCCTACGGGGATTACAGGCGTTATGTTATATGTGAGATTTCATAGTTTCCAGATAAGTAGTCCAACGTACGTACATGAATAACCATCTTCTAAACTTTCTACATGTGAACAAATATTCAGTTCGTTATGCCCTCTGTATTTGGTAGTACAGCAATTGAGCGATAACCATCTACGAAGCGTAGCGATTGATTGTAAATGTAAATAAACGAGACTGCTGATAGCAACACGTTTGTATTATTACTGTTCAGTGAGAAACTATTTAGTTGATTTAGAAAAAATAATCATAAATCAGTTGTGGCCCAGTGGTCGTAGCCCCGAGTTACGAACAGTAAGTCGTGGGTTCGGCGCTTTACTTTTTTTTTAAAACATTTATTTAAAGAAAAAGTACAGAGGTGTTACTTAATTCTAAACTCGCCAAACGCTTTATAGTATAATTTATTTCATCACCACTGCTCTCCGAAACCGGCATGTCTTAGAACCAAAAAATTCGAAGACATGAAACATCTACCAGCCCGCGTGGTGAATTATAGCCCATCGCTCTCCTAGTGAGGAGGCCTGAGTCTCTGCAGTGGGAACGTTATAGGCTGATGATGATGAAACAGAAATCAGTCTGTATTTTTGAAGTGCCAAGAGATACCCCGGCCCTGCAACACAAAGGCTAAGAAGGAGAAGGAACATGAGTGGTTTTTAGTCAGTAGAAATCTAACACTCCCTTCAGCTCCAACCAGAGCGGGAGGAGTCATTTGATTCATCCTCCAAAAACAAAAAAAAAGTATGTACTTACAGCTACTTAAATTTTGCGAACTTTTCAACAAGTAACACTTTCCTTGTTATGCTTGTGCAATTTATAAATCAATCATTGTGCATTAGTGCATCGGATAGCACGTTAAACCGTTGGAGTCGTCTGACATTTAAAGATCTTTGACAATCGTCACACGTATCTGGCATATGTAGTTGGAGATTGTGTACCTACATCTTAAAAAATAAATAGCTAAAACTAAAACTTATTTGAACCTGGACATAAAACTAACACTTCGTACAGCTATTAGCAGCGATCAGTAACTGTCTGATTATTAATGAAGACAGTCTATAGTCTGGCAACTAGCCTTACCAAGGGGAATCGCATTACCCAGTAATAACAGGATTGTGAAAGTCAGACAGGCAGTCGCTCCATGTGAAATAAGCTCGTAAGCACTACGCTTAATTTCATAAGTACAAATCATAATTATGTATTGGCACACACCTTTCAGGTAAAACGAATGACTTTAGAACCTCATAAACAGTTTAATACTAAGTTAACAGTCACCTTCTAAGCATAACTTTAGTCATTAGCATATTTTCTTTTCCGCATTCAAACTCCAGCCCCCGTAGTATGGCGATTCTATCTCTATTCTTCCAAGAAACGACAAAGCTCTTTCTATTCTACTCGACAAGTCTTCTACCCGAGCATGGCGCAACCCGTAGACTCGTATTTCTTCCAAGACATAGACATAGGAATGTTTTCCATAGCAACGGAGAAGTAGCTAGTGATGTCGTTATTCTATGAATCCTACGATAACATTGCGTTTAGTTAACCAAAAAAATGTGCCAAGTTTTTAAACCATTTGAATGGAATAGAAAAATTACCAATTATTTACAAAATTAACCTACAATTTACAGAACTATAATTTAAAATATAACTTTTGAACGTAACTCAAAGCAACAACGAGACGTAATACTCGTATGTATTTTTAATGTCAGACTGACAGACTCAAAAGTTCAAGGAATGTTGTGTTGACAAACAAAGAAAAATATTTTTGTTGATTACTAGATTATTAATCATACATCGTAAAATGTAGCTTGTTTTGTGACGTGCACAGTGCAAAAATTCGACGCAGACCGAGGAGACGATGTCGGGACGTCTTGGACGGCTTTCTCACTATCTGGCGAGAAGAAGCACACCATCGTGAGAAGTGGAAGGAATGGGTAGAGGCCTTTGCCCAGGATTGGTACAATAAGGGATAAGTATAAAAAAATACCTACATTGTTCTAAATTCAATTTTTTCTAGTAAAAGTTATAATGGCGATTGGCGGCAAAAAAGAAGTAAGAACCTACTTAATTTTTATAATAAATAGTTTAAAACCAGCCTTGAGGATATTTACAAGATTGTGGCATTGTTTGCAAAATCTTCGCCGTAGGTACCTAATAGAACGCGTTTTGCCATAATCTCATAACAACAACAATTTATTTACAGCGTGCGAAGTACCACCCGCCAAATTGATATAAAAAAAAAAAAGTACCTATACAAAAAAGTATACACAACCAGTTTCTTGACTCCGATGCCCAGACAAGGAATGTTTTTATAGTAAGTGTCTTTAAACCATATTAATCTATTATTTATAAGAAAGTAAACACACCGTACGGAAAGGTAGTTTTTATTTACATATTTACATAAAATAATTTCTTATTACATTCACTCTTCTATTTACTGCAACTTGTAGAAGACTGCCTCTGTGAACATTTTGTCGTCTCCCAGTCTATCGACTGAATGAGCTGTTTCCTGCATAGGCACCCTAAAACAAATTTCACCACTGTTAGAAAATGTTTTTGTACAACTAATTCAAAGAACAATGACTAAAAAACATACCGATAATGTTGCATTATATTATACAGTGTGCAGCAGGCATACACCAGCGCCGATGCCTTCTCAGGCGCATAATGGAGGCTTCTGTCTATGCCTAGACACCGAAAGGTCCCCTTGAGGTAGCCATTGGTACGCTCGATGACATTGCGGGTTTGGCAATGCCACTTTGTATACCTTTCTTCGGGCGTACCATGAGGAGCATTTCTTATAGGTGTCATGAGCCAAGGCTCTAGAGCATAGCCTGAGTCCCCTGAAATTATTGATAAATTAATTTTCTTTCGTTTCAGATTACAAAGAAAACGAATGGAGAAACACATTCTTATGGGCCCTAAATATTAATAGTTTATTTTATATTCTTTTATATTAATATAATTAATAAATACTTATATCATTTGAACTGTTATTATTTCCAATTACATAATTATTCTGTATTTTTTTATATCTTATACTATACAATACTTTACCTAATAGATAATACTGGCCAATTCTATTTTGATGAAGTCTGCGTAGTTCTGTCTTGACCAGAGAACCATTAAAGATAAATTGGTCATGGACCCTGCCTGGAAAATTGGCATTAACGTTCAGGATTCTGCAGTCAGCATCTGCGATCTAGAAGTAATAGAACTGGTTATATTTTTTAGATGATTGATTTTATGCTCATCCCAACAAAAGAGATCACAGGATCTAATCTTATGGTTTCTATTTTCTTACCAACTGCACATTGATGGAGGTAACACCATGTCTGTTTCGATATTGCGCTTGTTGTGGCTTTGGTGGTGGAAATAGTTGTACATGGGTACAATCAATGGCTCCTAATATATCTGGGAGCCTGAATTTTCTTTGGTACCCAGATGCCACAGTCTGCCTTCCTGCCTCAGTATTTGGGAACACAATCCATCGCGGTTTCAGTCTGAAACGGAAGGAGTTAGATATCTATCTGACTAGCTAATAAGCCTTATACAATTATAAGCCAGTCAAACTTGGGAATTTCAAGAAGGTAATTAACTGACCGTGTATTTACAGCAACAACAAATTGTTTCAAAAATTTGCTCACTGTGGTTTGGCCAATGGAAATATTTTGCTCTTGGCCAACACCTCTTTGGTAATGTCCTGTGAGCAAGACTTTCATTGAACAAAGAACCTGCAAAATATGAGTCATAGTTAGATTCAGAAAAAAATACTGGGTTTATAGTCACGCTAACCGCCGGCGCTGGCAGCCGAAACGTATGAACTGCTAAGAAGCGTTTTAGAATAACGCGTAGCTACTAGTGCGCGCGGTGACCGCGGCACGCGCGCCTTTGCCTTCTGGGAGCGTTCTAGTGTCCAGCCGAGCGGCACCGTCAGCGTGTACAGTATGCTGAATCATGATGTAGACACAAGTTGAGTGATCGACGAAGTAGGCCTGAGAAAACTATTTTCGAATGCATCCGATCCGATCCACTATATAAAAATAAAGAAGAAACAAATCCTAGGAAGATATTATTTTCGCACTATTCTAAATGTTTTAGAAACGCAACGGCTCTGCTCAATCGATTGATGAACATGAAGTCTTCGTCGTAGTCTTGTTTCTTTTTTTATAGGTAGTACAAAGCAGCTGCTATTAATACATTTTTGAGCGTCTGTATTCCGTAGTAATCAGCTCGATACTAAACAGTCTCGCGCTGAACCTCAGCGCTGCGCCGATGGTCAGCGTGACTATAAACCCAGCCTTAGGTTGCTTATTACCAATTAGAAGGTAGTTGGAAGGCGTACCTTGCCTAGATTGTACTTACTTTGACGAGAACAGGTAGTCCCTGAGATGTGCTAGGAGATAGATCCTCGCTCAGCTCCTGGCACAAATACTGAACCATTTCCTTGCTGACTTTATAATTTTCGAGGAACTCGTTTTCCGGCAGATCAAAAGCCCCGCTCAACGCTCGTACAGCGTTCCTTTTTAACTTCCGTTGATTTTTTTCGGCATAAAAACTAAGACGGTGGCGATGGAAGGATCCCGGCATGTTTTTTATTTTAACAAAAACTATCAGAAATTTTGTCTAGGTCCGATGCGATGTAGACTATTTGACATTTGTTGAAAAGAATTGTTTCTACTCCCAAATGTCAAAAGTAAAGAGAAAACTGTCGCCATGCTCGACATAGAAGACTCTTGTCGACTGAAGAATAGAAAGAGTTCTATCTACATCGCCATGCTAACGACGATAGAAATCTTTCTACAATCTGTCATTTTATCGATTCCTCCGTAGACACAATCTGTTTCTTCGGTGGTCATGCTAAGCCGGCAGGAAAATGTATAAAACAAGTTCAAAAGTCGTTGGAAAGTGACCTGTTGCTATTAGTTGGCATAGCAACAATGGCGGCCGGAAGCGCGGCCATCTTGTGTCACGACTCGCGACTTCCGGATCAGCGCGTGCGCGGTAGCTTGTAGATTTTCTTCACGTTTTAGTTTGTTTTAACATTTGTTTAAAATATTTCAATAATCCGAAACATCTCTAACAAAAACTAATAAGAAACTGCATACTTACACGTCTAACACCGGAACTCGTCAACTACAAGTATTTGCTATATCATAACTTTATGTAAGTGTCATCAGTGAGGTGAGATAACAGGTAATTAACTGTATCTCTGTACTGTACGTCGTACGTATCGGATTGTAAGGTTGTGGAGACGTTAGATAAGTGTTAATTATAGTGTGTGTAGGGACATATGGAAATCCGCGCAAGCTGTTGTGGGTACTTAGATCAAAGGGAGAAAACTTTTTGCCTAAGTAACAATCGCTTGTAAAAGGTTCGTGTTTCTTCAGAAACACATCTTTCGACAAGATTAATTAATAAACTTTTGGTAGTCGTGTCAATGGAATTCACCACTCCACACTACACCACATCGCAGCGACAAAAAGTGGTCAAGCAGTTTTTGCGTGAGAATAGTGTCGCTGGTGGTTGCAATATGGTTGATATTCCCCCACACAGTTGCATTTGGTGGCAAAATGTGGTCCGTGTGAATAACGATATCAATTTTCATACAAATTAGTACCCGCTTACGTGGTATGGTTTTGGTATGTGTGAATTCTACGTTAGACTTCCTTGTCGTTGTTGCCGCAATATTTTATTCAAATCATAAGTACGTAGAAACAAAAATCATATGAAATCTACACACCAATGACACCTGAAGGAAAACATCGTGAGGCAACCAGCATGCCTGAGAAATATGTCTCGACGGCATGTAAAGCCAAGTCAGATGTCTATGCGCGGCATGAAAACTCTAACACCAGGCTAGTCACTAATCACACCATAGATACGAACCACACCAATACAGAAGAAAGACAAAGGCGTTAAAATAGAATTTCAAATTTTGATCCAGATAAAATATTCTGCCTTTGGGCGCCATTTTGAAATAGGTTTGAAACTTCAAAGGTACTTGACATTCGTGGAAATCGTCGTACAGACGCCAGCACATCAAGCTACCCGAATTAATCAAATTTTCCAATCCTTAATCAACCTTTTACTTTAGCGATAAAGTTGAAAATCTAAAAAACTTTGTCAGGCTATAGTATCTTGATGTACTGGCATCTGTACATAAAACCAAAACTCCACATCCGTCTTAGTATCCCGCTGTAAGTAGTGCCAGCAGTAACTCACAGATGTCGCTGTGTGTCGTGACTCCGTGACGTCATCGTTGCGCGTGCGCCGGCTCTTGTTACACGAGGACGTGGTGGTATGTTCGGGGAGTTCCGGTTGTGCTCGTGAATATGAGAGAGATGATGAAAGTTTGGATTGAATATTGAGGTCATGTAACATTGTTCTGATAAATTCTTTGGTATAGTTACGTAATTAAATAAACTTGGTAATTCATCATCTACCTAGCTTTCACACAACTATGTAGGATCGGCTTCCAGGATAAACGGATGCAGCTGAATACCAGTATTTTACATGTAGCGACTGCCTATCTGACCTTGTGGAGGTCCCAGTTGTTACGGGGTAATATTTGTAAGACTTGTTACCTTGGTAATTACTCGACTATAGAAAATACGTTACAAATCAGTTATCAAATGAAAATCTTGGTACTGTTTCTCTAGGTAGCTCCCTCACAAAGAGCTTAAAATACTACTGAGATTGAATTGATCTTCGGTTAAAAATATCTTGCTCTAAGAAAACGTTACAAGCATGAAAGCCCATTCATTTTGACAGTTCAACAATATTCATTACCACATGTACTTAGCGGAGCAGACAAATGTTTCCCACATATTGAGCAATGCATTAGGAAAAATATTCTCCGGATTGTGCCTCAAAATGTGTTACGCAGTAGAGGTGCTGTTGGTGTTAAAACAATATTTTAACCCTCATATTGTTGTTTTGTTTCAGAGCTGTGATGCGGTGGAGACGGAGTAGTTTAGGAGCCGACACGATGAAGACGATACTGCTGTTTACGCTGATTATGATATGTAAGTTTTAGAATCTAATAAAAACTCGATACTGGAGAAGAACCAAAGTCATACCAGAGATGTAGGTACTTCTGATTCCGTATATCACATACTTTTCTCAGATGCCTGTCGGTTATAATATTTCAACGGGTTTTCAGGGACGCTTTAAATTTTGCCATCCCTTATCCTAAACAATAGTGAGGTATTTCTAAGCGCCTAAAAGTCAAATGTCGACGGCACAGTTGGTGCAGTGGCTGAGAGATTGGACTGCTGCGCTGCGTGTCGCGGGTTCGATCCCCGCACGGAACAAATATTTGTATGGCCTACAGATAGTTGTTTCGGGTCTGGGTGTGTTTGTGTATGTGAGTTTAAATGTTTGTAAACGCACCCACGATACAGGAGAAATTCCTAGTGTGGGGCAATGTTTAAAAAAAAAGAAATGTTTAAATAATTGCAACTAATTTCTGCCTAAAACTGTAATATCAGACCATATCCGTCTGTCCAATATACTTACCTTATCTGTCAGTGTTGACTTTTAGTGTGTCTACCTGAATCTAGAGCACCTAATTTCAAAACCAAAAACATTTACAACAGTTCACAAACTTATCAAAAGGGAAAATAACAACCATCATCAAAAATATCGGTTTCTAAACGTCGATAATTTCAAATTTGGAACGTCAAAGCTCGATAGATGCGTCTGCGCATAATTACTGTGATCTAGACTTGTAATGGCGTTTCACAAGTTCCTCTGAGGCAACGTCGTTTAGATATGGGCCGATTATTGTGTCGACATTGTCTTTGGCTTGTTGAACTAATAATAATTATTATTTATTAGCCTTCGATTTTGTTTTAAGATAAATATCTGAAGTTTTTTGAGTGGTAGGTTGGAAGGTGGGTACTTAGTTTATAGGCCTAGAATTTTCCTAATTATAGGTTAGACTTTGTGGCACGTTATGCCTAATTGTAAACAACCAACATAAACATAAACTCTCGCTCTTCTAGTGGTCGCCACTGTTGATTCTAGCCGTCGTGGGTTTTAGTGGTTTGGGAATAGTGTGGCGGGCTTGTTCCAAAAATACTTACACCTTTTTCATATGGGGGTAGGCAAACACCACAGAACGCGTCCTGCTATTGCATCATGATCATCTACAACCGACTTCACCCACTGCTGGGTAATTCCTAGCCCTTTATTTGGCCCTTTACGTGTGAAGGCACGAGCACAAACACATTTAAACTCGATTGTTAATATCAATACTTCTACACATATCAATGAATCATCCACCCAACATACTTGACCTTCTCAACAACATTTCACCACAATACAAACAAAACCAAAAAAGAAAACCACCTCTTTTACAAGCATGTATGATTCACTTGATAACCCGTTGGCAGGCCTACAGGCGACAGACCTCGACCTCTGCCTCGCGTGTCCATCTTGTCAAGTCTCGCTTGACAGATTAACAGCCTGTAGTTACCTCCAAGGGTTTAATATGTAGCTGTCTGATTTTAAGGTTGAATGCCGTGTATAATTTTATACACGAGCCCTATAACCAGGTCATGATAAGACTATTGTAAAGTGTCATTCTACTACCGAGATGTTTCCTAACTAATCTAAGATACTGAATCCTGCTGAATACATTTATACTTTGTATTGTATTGTAGTTATAGGTGTAATACTGGGCTGGTGTGACCGCAACTCCACGTCGAAATCGCATATTGGCCAATGCGATGGCGATTAGCCATAAGAATGGCCTGTTTAACATTGGCGAATGCGATGCGGTGGCCGAGTCAATCTTTTATTTAAAACATCAAAGATTTTTATTATTGATATGGTTACTATAAGATGTAGTTAGATTAGTTAATTACGTAATAACTTAAGATAGAAGGTCCCTTAAGTAAGGACTGAATAAATTAACTGACTTGGTATTCGGATCTCACTACTTTTTACGTTTGAAAGAAAGGAGTGACGCGACTTGGCTGTTTTTACAAGTTTTGTTTTTAGTACATTTTGCAAGGAACAACTGGCTGTCTGGCCTCCACAAACTAGTAACTGGGCAACATGATAGCTTTTGGTAAGACTGGAAGCAAAATTTCTTGCTTCAGACCCTAATATTTAACTTTTCTCTTAATCAATATGTGTTCACCACTTCTATCCCATCATAAAAACTTATTTTGCGCACCATCCAAGATAAAAGGCTCCAAATCATATAAATCTTCATCCCTGCTCTAGATAAAGACACCGGAAACATACACCATCATCATTTCTAATACCTAGGATGATCTAGACTACACAAAACAGTCACTAATTTCTTCAGGCTAAACCCACGCATCAATTCTAGATCAGAGCCAATATTCTAGAAAAGATTGCAGCTTACAGGGAGTTATTACTGACAGTATTCCATTGTTACAACCAATATGACGGCATTTGGATATTATACCTACGCGTTTAGCTGCATCGACAGACATCGTATTATTTTGTTATACAACTTTGCTAATACTCTCCACGTAATGGTGTAGGGTTGTCATGGCATCGATTGGTTCTTTCATAAGCTTAAAATTTTGAAGCGACTGTTTAAGTTTTGTTAGACCTAGGTAAGGTGTTAAGTTGAAAAAGCCATAGTTTTTTATAGAGGTCTTTTAATTTCTTGAGTTCCACAATATTATGGTTAAGAATGATTTGGATGAGGCACCGCAAATCATGAAAGTAGTCCTTGTAAGCTTTCGAAGAAAATTCTTATGCAGTAGAAACATGGTTAAACACAAAACTAATTAGATGAAGAGGCTATCCATGGGCTTTGGAGCTCTAGAACGAAGAATAAGCTTTGTAAATCACAAAGCACACTGATCTACACATAACAGCTTTCATTTTCTTTACACGGTAATAGCAACGCAGACACGCTTCTAGGAAATTTTGATTAGCCGCTAGTAAACCGCTCATAAGGTAGACGTGGAAGGACTTGCCCTTTATGCCTTTGCCCTTGGACTTGGCCTTTGGCCTGCAATGGAAAATAAGGAAAAAACTAAATTTCGTTGTTGTCCGTTTGATTCCCATTCATTTACTTGTAAATCTTGACAAATGCTCAACATTTGATACGATTTACAAGTAAATAAAAGCAAAAAAATCTGCAAAATAAACACAAAAGTGTATTTGGATATAAAATAAAGTAGATTCCCACTAAATTACTATGTTCTTTTAAAATAACAATTCAATTCTTTATCGCAATAACTAAGACGTGCCAACCTTACATGAACCACTATCTCCAGTAATATAGGAACTGTGACATTTACGCGTGCGGTTTGCGGTGTAGTCAAGTTATGGCCGATCGAGATGTAACCGAGCGTCTGTCTGTCTGTCGCATAGCTCTGCCAACTACAGGAAGTGAGAGAACTACGTCGTAAACTTACTGAAACCTTTCTGTTTAGTTCCGACACCTATGAACTTAGGGCCCAGCCTAAGTTACATCTAAACTTATACTGCCACTTACGAAATATCATAATAATGGATAATCACGGAAGATATTCTATAAGTGACAGTATAAGTTTAGTTCTTCATCTGCCAAGCCTTTTCCCAACTATGTTGGGGTCGGCTTCCACTCTAACCGGATGCAGCTGAATATCAGTATTTAACATGGAGCGACTGCCTATCTGACCTCTACAACCCAGTTAATACTGGGTAATAACAATATGATACCCTTTGGTAAGACTGGTTGTCAGACTTTCAGGTCACTGACTACCTGTAACGACTGCCAAAGATCTATATATGACAACCGGGACCAACACCTCAACGTGATTTCCGAGGCACGGAGGAAACTCGGTATGTAATGGGTGGTCACCCATCCACAGACCAACCTATGCAAGCGTGGCTTAACCTAAAGATCGACCCGAGTAGCAGTTATTATTTTAATTTAGTTTAGTTATAAACCTTAAAAGCTTAAAACAGTATTTGAAAGTAACATCTATAATGATGATAAAAAGTCAAAAATATATTAGACTTACTAAGAGCGACACCAGCATACATAAACTTGATCTGATCTATTTTTTTAGCAATCATGACACTAACAGCTCTTGATCAAGATTTAGATGTGCTGCCCGCGTTCATTTTCAACGTTGGATTGGACTTGGTTGCTGATGAATGGAAACTACACGGAAGTTAGAATGTTTGTGGTTCTATGAGGAGACCGACTAAAGTGATAACTTAATTGGACAAGCTGGACTGGGCAGGAGTCAGGACTCGTTGCAGCCTCTTCGAATATTTATCTAATGCTGTCCCCAAATGTGATGAGGCGTAATTACTCCCACACTAAGATTTGAATAACTCTACATAATAAAAAAAAACCTTGTGAGTTACCCGACATTTAACTGTGTGACAACGCAAACAGAAAATGATGATAGAGTAATTACGTATGGCATTCCAATGTGAGGATAAACAAACAAATAATGATATATGTAGACCACTGTAACTGTGTGAAAAAACATCTCTGCATTGCAATGAGATAATTTACGAGTACATCTCGATATTATTACGTGTAAATCTAAATGCTAGGTCATTCCCACAACATAATTATGTACTAAAGAATCATCCTAAATACATTAGCCGGACGATAATCGGCATATTCTTAGGTATAGAAAGGGTTCTCATCAGCCCATGGATAAACTGCGCACATGTACTTGGCACATCTTGTGTAGCTTCTTTTTTTATCGTGTGGTGCTATAATAATATAATAATAATAAATCCATTTATTTCAGACACACTGTCCATATGCATACACGCGAAATCAAAATAATAATAATAAGAATTAAAATAAATAAACACATAAATTACCATTTCACATTAATAAAATGATAAACATTCACATAAAGATTAAAACTCACAATAAGATTAACACACACACAAAGATTAAATAAAACATAAAAAAATAATTATTATTAAAATGAAATAATGCTATTATAATTTTATTATCCGTCGGGCTAGGCAACCGGGCTTATCCCAGTTGAATACGTCCCTTTGTGCATAGTGGTATTGTTCTATTCTGTCTTCTGCTGACATGGAGGGAAGTGGAAATTATGTTTTTCTTACTCCTCCGTTATTCTTTTCTGATTAATTTCGTTGCGGGATCTAAGACAGTTTAATTGTTTCTCTGGGACTTCTAGCTTCATTGTCTGGTGCTTTTCTAGTGACGGGTTAACCTGTTCAGAGATTTTATGCCGTCCACGGGCCCCTAACTTGGCTTTACATGCTGCAAAAATTATCTCTTTCGCATGCTGGTTTCCTCGTGAAGTTTACCTTCATCGAAGTTACAATTACGCAATATCATATGTACAGTCACGAGCAATAATATGTATACACTTGACAAAGTTCAAACGCGAATTTCTCGTGATATAAGGATTGTAACTATGAGATAGGACCTACTTTATGATGATATGGGTTCCAAAATAATAGTTTCGTTTTGTAATATGAAAATTAAATCTTTACAGTAGACAAATATTGCTTCTAAACTTTATTAAGTGTTTACATATTGGTGCTGCTGACTGTACCTACAGCATACGAATCCGAAAAATCAGTTCGAACTCGGGACCTTTGACTTGGGAGTCCGACGACGGTCACACTAGGCTATCACTGTTTACTGGTGAGAAGCTGTGGGCGGTCTACCTAACCCTGGGTTCAAGGTTTATAACCTGTAGCCTCTAGCAATAAATACAAGAGGTGCACGATAAGTATTTAAACACAGAACAGATAAAAGAGATCTGTTCTGTGATTTAAACAATCGATGAACAGCTGAAGGCTTTAATTGTATTAGGTGATCTGATCGGCGCTTCTTCTCACGACTGCGTTGTAAGGGTTTGTGCAGACTTGAGATTGGTACTACAGATACACTTATTGAGATAAAATATTATACCACCGGAATAATGTAGAAGAAAACTGTAATAAGTTGCTCAAAGATCCGCCAGTTCATAATAGGAGGCGAGTTTATTGCCATCAATCAGGCTAAAATCCAGACTCCATGGCGAAATGTGAGTGTACTATTAGGTTCACCTCTGCCTAACCCTTCAGGGATTACAGGCATATTATATTATGTTATCATTATCATCTGCCTTTTCTCACATGTGTGGATAACGTTACCACCAAGATGAGGTATCCTTCTTGACATAATCTTGGTCTGACAAGTCTTTTTAGTCTTTAGTCTGTTCAGGTAAATGTTCAAAATAGGCGAAAATCAAGCGTTCCCTAATCATCAACTATCGTTTTCTGTTCATCGAATAATAACGCAGCAGTACCCAAGACTGCCCTTCAGAAACGTCCATGTACACCCATCCTAACAGCGACCTAGCGAAAGCCTGCGCTTGCGCAAGTGGTCATAAATCGTGCGCTTATCTGTATCGCTGTGTCGGCACATCGTATGCTATGTGAAGTGTTTCAGCCAATCGCCGCCACTGATTTGTAGCTAATTTGTTTTTTTTTCAATGGAACTTAGACCATTATAAATATAAAAGTTTGTGAAAAGCTACTGAACGATTGGATTGGGATGAAATTTACCAAGCAGATAGTTCATAACCTGAACAACACACAACAACATAATCCATAACTTTTATCCCGGTAGTACGATCCCGTGGGATACTTAATTACCGAACTCCAGGCGGGCGAAGCTAGTTACTTATTATTATTAGTAACTATAAACTATAATAAGCATACGAATGATAAGTCTACCTAACCTTTTACCGTGATAATATTATTATATGATAAAAGGCCAGGTAGTATATCAGTTGTAAACCTGATTAACGTCCCATAGATTCGGTGGAGTACTCCATTTTGAAAATAATAGACGCGCAGAACCTAATTATTTCAGCTATGTGAGAGAGAGTCCAAATCACATGTTTATTGATGTCACGATTATTTTTTAGATTGTCTTCAACATGTAATACCTAATTGTTAGTTATCTCTTACCTAACATTCAACTAGTCATTAAATTCCATTGCAATTTTGTTGCAAAGTTATTTTAAAGTAGATTGCTCATCGGAAACTTTCAGTTTTTAAGATCCATTTATGAGGTTAATAGTAGAGTTTACCTGGTTACATTCATATGTATGTTAGTCTGTAATGTATATATTATTATCTATCGGCCAAATTTATCTGAAAATAAATAAATGTCAGATATATTATAATTGTTTTTTTTTATGTTGTCCCACACTGGCAATTTCTCCTGTATCGTGGGTCGGCTTATCAATATTTAAAGACACATACACAAACACCCAGAGCCGGAATACTAAACTACTGAACTATCTGTAGGCATTTGTTCCGTGCGGGGATCGAACCTATGACCCGCAGCGCAGTAGTCTAATCGCTCAGTCACTGCGCCGACCGTGTCGTCAATTATCAGGTAGTTAAATTATAAATAATTACCTTACACGTGTGTAGGTAACGAAAGTTAAATACCTCCGGCACACCCTGAACTAGCCAGCTTATTAACTGTCTTGTTAACGGGCCAATCACTATCACCTATAGTAGGAAGGTATTGGTAGGAAAATTAATTTCTCGTATAGGTCGTGCAAGAAAGTAGCAATTTAAAGATATGGACATAGCTGTGGAGAAACCTATAATATACTTCCTTATAAAGTCAGAGACAAAATGAGGCTGCTACATCACACAGTCACACCTTACTTTAACCTTTTCAAAATTGTAGCTTTTACAGTTATAAATATTCAAGGAGCCCGTGGCTAAATAATAAAAGCCGCTCGGATCAATCTTTAGTTAACGCTTGCCTAGTTTAGTCTGTGGATATATGACCACCCATTACATACCGAGTTTACTTCGTGCCTCGGAAAGCACGTTAAGCTGTTTGTCCGTACTGTCATTTGAAGAGCTTTGATAGTCGTTACAGTGGCACGAAAGTCTCACAACCAGACTTAGTAAGGGGTATCGCACTCATCATCATCATCATCATCAGCCTACGATGTTCCCACTGCAGGAACTCGGGCCTCCTCTCCTAGGAGAGGGATGGACTATGAATGCTATTATATATCAGTAATAGCGGGCCCGACTTACGAACAGTGAGTCGTGGTTTCGAACCCAGGCAGGCGCATTACTTTGTGTTATTTATTTCATCACCACTGCTTTCAAAACGGTGAAGGAAAACATCGTGAGGAATATCGGTATGTCTTAGAACCAAAAAATTCGAAAACATGTGACATCTACCAACCCGCACTGGGCCAGCGTGGTCGATTATAGCCCATCCCTCTCCCAGAGAGAAGGCCTGAGTCAATGCAGTGGGAACATTATAGGCTGGTGATGATATGTCACTATTGGGCTCCAAACTTACAGGTTTTTCTTTGCCTTAACAATAAAAAATCAATATACACCACATTCATATTATCGATGTCAACCTCCATCTGATTTCAACACGCCTTTAAGCCAGTTCCCAGACATAAAAAGCTTTCTTCAATCATTACGAACTAGACTATTATTCTAAAACAAACGGACGCCCACTATTACGAGCACCACTATTGTGTTACATATCGATAAGTGGTACATCTCTATTCACGTGTTCTGCGACTCATCGATCACATCGATACTTTCACTCTCTAGTTAGTGCGCTATGCGGTGTTAGGTTGCGGTTAGCATTGTCGGAATAGCGGAATGGTGAATTTTTGTACCGTGATATTTACATTGTATTTTAAGACATTATTAATTTAAAATAAGGTATTTTCCCAGAAAAAACACATAAGATAAGGATTAGTACGATACTTGATTAAAACGAAACAATTAACGATATAAAGTTACATATTCCATGTTTAACATACTTGCGTATTGAAATCGTTCACGCCTGCGGAATGCGTCCATATGGGCTTAGGATCAAGTTAAACGGAAAAAGAAAATTTTAGGGAAGCCTTTGCCCTGCAGTGGGACAACACAAGCTGATTATAAATATAATGACTTGATATCCTGTCCTGTTGTTTGCACATCACAGGACCTTATGGACGCCACTGAAAGTCCCAAACTCATCGACAAATTTTGTGCTGACTCAATTTAAATTGTCATCGACAGGAGGAAAATTGTATTAATCTTTAAAAACTATTTAAAATCTATCTAAACATAAATTTCTACAACAGCGAGAATTTCGCCAAATCGCTATTCGAGGCTCTCTAAATCCGCTACCCCATCCGATACCATGAATCGTGAATCACCGCGGGATCCCCGCATCGCAACCACGACTTGCATTAGAAAGCACGTCCCATTGTCTATTCCCATTATTCATACACTTGTACATCCAACTGCACATCACTGGCAACAATTGAACTGAAAAACTATCCTTACTACTACGACGTAAAGTTCCTTTTAACTCCAACCTGTTGTATCTCACGTGTGGTTAGCTCGTTGTAAGCGTTTATGTCGATTACTGATTTAATTGTATCATTGTGTGGGGTTTATATGTATTAGTGTGGCCATGACAATGTGAGGAACTCGTCTGCCGGATGTAGAATTGACAAGTTAGATAATGCTAACTTATATGCTGAAAGATGTGTTGTAATCTAGGCTATCGATTTAAAGAACATGGTACCTATTGTATGTTGTTTTTTGTGGATCGAACCACCTGTGTCTTGCGAAACATAATGCAGCCAGATTAAGCAGATCGTGGTTGTTATTTTCAACCTAGAGTAACAAATTTCCTAGAGACCCCTTTTCTTCTCGTGACGGCACAGCCGAAGGCTCGACGGCTTTTCGGGAACACCATGAAAAGTAGTGGGTTGTAAGGGCAAGTCAAGCTTGTAGGCTTGTATGAAACTACAACCACTAAGCGGACTTGGTTTATTTGAATATTGTGTTAATGATGTTTTATTTCTATTCCAGGCGCTTGTGAAGGAGCTCGCCGGACAGCGCAACGGCGACAGGTAAATTGGTTCTATCAATCTGCTCTTATTATTATAGCTAGCCCATATTGTCCCACTGGTGGGCAAAGGTCTCCCTGCATTACTTCCAACGGTCACGATTCTAAGTAACTAGTTTTCAATTCTCAAGGTCTTCCTTGAGACCACAAATAAGATGGAGGGACGAACTGGATGTGTTCATCCAGTTCGTCCCTCCATCTTGTTTGTGGTCTACCCCATCGGTCTACCCTCTTTCTTGTTCGTTTTTTGCGCTCGGTACCACTGCCACTGTCATTCGCGAATATTTTTCGGCACTTTTCACAGTAGCATCCTGGATTCTGGGTTTGCAACCCAGTTGCAATAGGCTCACCCCCTATTTTATCCCATAAACATTAGAACATAACTGGCAAGCTCGCCACACTATTCCCAAACCACTGTAACTCCTGTTAACCAGAATCAACAGCGGCGGCCACAAGAAAAGCGCCGAGACTATGAAGCTCGACGAAGTCCCAGAGAAACGATTTAACTGTCATGGATCCCGCAACGAAATTAATCAGAAAAGAATAGCGGAGGAGTAGGAAAATCATAATCAGAACATAACTGGCAGATGTTATTAACGTCATTTTTTCATTTCCCCAGGATACGGAGCTATATGCCCCCGCTCCGAGCGTGGAGAGCCTGCAGGAGATAGCCCAGGCTATGGGAGCCGCCGGGTTCGAGCACTACACGGAGGGGAAAGCACTGGTGAAGAGGCTCATACCCCCCGACAACCAGCCTGAAGACATCGTTGAGTATCAAGGTATGACATTGTAACTATAATAAGCCAACAACAACCTGGCCAGCACGCCACACTATTCCCAAACCACTGCTACTCCACCAGAAATGGACCGAGACAATGACACTCGACGAAGTCCCAGAGACACAATTTAGCTGACTTGGATCCCGCAAATAAATTAATCAGAAAAAAAAAATAGCGGAGGAGTAGGCAAAACATAATTTTTACTTCTCTCCATATCAGCAGGAGACAGAACAGAACCACGCACAAAGGGACGTATTCAACAGGCACGTCATATAATCCTGGCAGTCATTTGTAGATTTTTGACAGTCAGGATCCCAAAAGTCTGGCAACCAGTCTTCAAAAACCCAAGGGGTAGGTATCGTATTACCCAGTTTTTGGGTTGTAGAGGCTGACCTGCTTACTTACCCAAGTAAGCAGATACTGCGTGTAAAATACTGGAATTCAGCTGCATTCGGTTAGATTGAATCTGACCTCAAAATACTTGAAAGAAGGATGACGACGGCAATCAATACGAAAGCTGCTAACTGCTGTTTCCTTTCCAGGTGTGATCGGCAGGGCTGGTGTGGACTTCCCCGCTTACCCGAACATCCCGCCAACAGGGTTCAACTGCAAGAACGTGCCCACCGGATACTACGCAGACTTGGAGACTGATTGCCAGGTAGTTATGGTTACTTTTATCACCAATATCCATAATATCACTGATAAAATGTCTTTTATATCGAAAGTAAAGATGGAATTGACATATTCGTCAAATACGAGTATATGGCAATTACAAGATTTTGGGAAGACACATTTCATTTTTCATTTACTACGCTATAACCTACTATTTTAAATGGGAAATCGAACTTCTACTTTTTGACGGACCGACTCCGTGACATTTCAAAAATGCCTGTAAATGTTTAAATTGAATATAAGATTTCTGATTTTATAGTTGACGCTTGATACTGATTACAATATTCCTATTCCAGGTATTCCACATATGCGACACATCCCGCAAGATCTCGTTCCTTTGTCCGAACGGCACCATCTTCAGCCAGTCGCACCTCATATGTGATTGGTGGTTCAAGGTGGACTGCGCCTCTGCCCCCGCCCTCTACGAGTCCAGCGCTGAATACTACTCCAACGAACAGAAGAAGAGCCAGAAGGTCTCACAAAGCCTGAGCAAGAACCAGGACCTTCAACAAGTCGGCGCTGATACCAACATCAGGGCGGAGTCCAGACGCACACCAGTCAATGTGCCCAGCACGACTGAACGACTGCTGAGAAGCAGACAGAGACAGACCGAGATCCCTAAAGCTACCGTGAAGACTTACCAAGCCTTGTTCACTGACAACTTTAACCCTACACAAAGAACTGCCGCCACAACAGCCTTTGAACAACGTAGGAAGAGTTTGGTTCAACTGATATCGACGAACTTCGGTAATGTGCCTGCGAGGACCACACAGCCAACTTTTACGGAATCTCCAGTATACAGAAATACTCCGGACTACAGTTTCAGGGAAATGCAAGTCGCGGCAGAAACTGCAGCTTTTGCCAACAACAATAACAGGCAGTATCTCCAAGATTTCCATAACAAGGCCTACAGACCATACCCGGTTTACACACCAAACGTTCCTGTTAAGCCTAAACCTAAAAACAATCCAAACTTGACGACCTTATATGACATTCGTGACAAACATGCTCTACCATCGACTCCTGAGCCTACAACGACCAAACGGCCAACATTGGTGCCATACACAAAGAGTTACTCCACAATCATTGAAAAGCAAGAACCTTACACAAGACCTGGAGTATCTCTACTGAAAGGATTCCTTCAAAAAGAGAAGAACAAGACTTTAACAACAACGACAACTACTACTGAGAGAGTCCCTCAAGTTACAGCCAGGAGCGACTACATTGAAAACCAAAAGAAGGTCACTATCGATACAAAGGACAGTTTCGAATCAGCTACAAAGATCCCTCACACAACCAGAGCTGATGTGTACACTCAGACCGCATCATCTGACAGATATGACGTATACTCCAGCACTAACCAGGCAATCCAGGAGACTACAGAACCTTCCTACCAAGAACGTCGTGAAAGACTAATGAGGAAATTGAATCTGGATAGGTACGGACCTACTGGGCCCACGGAACCCACTGTCCCAACGACTTTGACTGACAGATACTTTGGAGATCAGCCCAACAGGCCAGGATTAGTCGTACCGCCATCATTGACACCAAAGACGTTGCACAGCTTGGCAATTTACTACGCTACCGCTTTGGATAACCTATCAACAACTCCAACTCCAGAAGAGACTGAGACAGTCACACCTACCTTTGATGATTACGAGGCCATGGAGGAAGTACTTCCAGCTTTATTCAGCCGACAAACTATAAACAAATACAGCAACCTCTTCGGACAACACATGACTAACGCGGAGTTATTGGAGGAAATAAGAGAGGATCCTAATGGAACCTATAACGAATTGGCTGAAGATTTGTCTGTCATGCAGAGTCAAAACCCCATTGCTACTTCTCCACAAATCAGAGAGTTAGCTCAAGTCTTCACACACGCATTATCTGCATATCTACAAGACCCAGTACAATTCAGGAAGGTTCTGTCAGACATCAGACCGACACACCCATCATTCGGCGATTTGTTGACAACTACAGAAGAATCTATCAACACTGAGCCGACAACTACGATCAATGAAGAAGATGATGAAATCTTAGGCTTTTCAGATGATCACAAATCTGTACCACCACTATCGAACAATGTCCGAGAACCAAAGGCTTTAGGTGTACCTACAATATACCCAGTAACTGAACAACCCACAACGACTACTCCTAGACCAGTTTCGGAATACGCAACATCGGCTGCATACAGGTCACTTTCCACTACAGCAAGAAATCCATTCAGATGTTGTGGAAGGATATCAGCTTCATACACATCGCCGCCTACTCCTTCTGCTACCACACCTACATATTCCAATACAGTCGCAGTTAACATTAATACACTCTCCAGCATCAACAATGAACCCATAACTACAACAGAAACCGATTATACGATCCACAAATACGGCGGATTCCAAAATAATGCTTTGACTCTGAATGATTCTCCTTACGGTACGAATGCAGTATCTACTGAAGGTAAACCTTTGAGCGAGTACGTTGAAGCTACTAACTTACCAACAGCTTGGGGTATCGACCCATCCGTATCAACGTCCGTCAGCGACTTTGAAAGCAAGAAGATTAGGACTACAACTGCACTACCTTCCACCACTTCAGTCTACTTTACGGAAACTGAAAGTGTTGAGTTAGAGAATGAGGAAGAATTGCAAAGAGCTCATAGTCAATCGTTCGCAGCGCCACAAGGCAACAGCATCCGTCACGGAAAAACGATAACCTTTGACGCCGAACCGATCAAGAAACCCGCCGAGGACCTTGAAGCTCCTACGATACCTGATGAAGACCTGACTACCGTACAAACTACAACGCAACCTACTACAACCGCAAAAGTGACAGAGACAGAAACTTTAACTACAATCACACCGACGGTACCTGACACTGTATTCACATCTCCAGACAGTGAAAAGACGACGAACCAATTCGCTTGGTCGAGCACTTACGGAAACTGGCAGAGTACTGTCATAGATCCTATCACACTCAACGATGGCTTGAGCCCGACAGCACCCGACGCGAATCAAGGATTATCGGAGAACACGTATATCCCTAACACAGCCACTACTCCTACAGAGTACGTTCCCACAGAACAGACCGCTGAACCAACAGTCAGTTTCGAAGTATCCACACATGAAACAAAAGATTTTGAAAGACAAGGAAGGTTGCTAAGAGATTCTTCAACTGAACCAGCTCAAGACCTAACAACAATAACCGACACAGTAGTAGAAAAAGCAAAAGAAATTATGAATGCAACGACAGCAGAAAAACTAATGAATGTAATGAAGAAAACGAAATCAAAGACTGTAAAGAGATTGATATTGCTGTTGATACAGACATGCGATGATGACCACAACACTACCGCTGAGGCGTCAAAGAAAGCCTTACTTGAAGCTTTGATGGCTGTATCTCAAAAGGATATGGAAGACATCGCTAAAGAAGAAGAGGTAGCTGAACTACCAACCACAGAGGCTGACAGAAATGTAAACAGAAGAACAGATAGGATAGAAAGGACTAGAGGAGACAGGAGAGGGAAAAGCTTGAACTTCGATCCCAACGCAATAAATTCTCTGTCAATTGCACCACAGACCACGACGACAACAACAACCACAACAGAAAGTGTCAAAACAACAGAAGACCTAGAAATTGCAGCGACAACTTTCAGTCCACTTAGAACCAGTAGTATCACAGCCAGTCGAAGAGGTGTGAGGAAATTCCACGTCAGAACAACTCCTGTTGAACCAAAAACAACTACTAAATTACCTTTCATAGACACTCCTATAGCTGAAGCTAGGGTTGCACCTGCTAGTGATGGGAAAGCCACGTCCGATACCAGGGCCTTAGAATTATTAAGGTCGCTGTATTCTATCGCGGCGAGGTGGGGTTGAGAATGTTCTAGACACGTAAGGATATTGTTTTTATATTTAGGGTTGAGTCCAGTGCGACATTCTTTTTTTGTATTTTCTAGACGGAAATTGATGTTTTAGACCGTTCTTTTTTTGTAACTTATTTTGTATCATCAAATCGTTATATTTTGTTCTACAGTTAAAAAACTTCAAAGTTATTAGATTGTTTGTGTAATGTATAACGAACGATAGCATCAACAAACAATGTTATGGAACATGATAGAGAAAACAATTTCAAGGATAGGAAAATCCTACCACAATGTAATTATTAACATAGATGATGGAACCTACGTAGGCGCCTAAGATAACAAGATCTTTAAAAGAGAATCAGATATTGGCAATATAAAAACCTTTCAAAGGATGGACCTGTGATGGTAGCAAAAGGCATTAAGTCCGCCATACTTATGTAAATAAAAGTTAAATCAAATAAATGATGTTACAAGAGAAAGTTACAAACAGAATGTTTCAATATGTATAAATAATTTCAAACCCTAAATATAAATGTATAAATGTGATTATGTAGATAGAATTTATTCGTTTTCAATCGATTTAAAGAGAGCATCAATATTTTTTATTTTTGAAAATTATGATGATTCTGTACAGGCTGTTAGGGGCAATATGCATATAATAATTATGAAGTAACTGAATTATTGGTACGGTATTATTGGAAACGTACTAAATTTTAATTGCAATGTAGTTTATTTTAAATGGTAATCAAATCAAATCGTGTAATGAATTTTCATTGAATGTCCTAACAATTCTTTGAAAATCAGGATGGCAAGTAGCTACTCTTTTGAAACGAAATTATATTAGTTTGACAAACTGAAAGACTGCAAGATATACTCAAAAATAGTTTTAGCAAGGCCTACAGATATTTAAACATATTTGTAAGGTCTGCAGACTGTATTCATACAGTTATTAAAACAAAGAGTTTTATAAACTAAAATCCATTTTTCAGAAATACTAATTATTTACAAGAATTTATGTTTATATCCAGGTGTAGGCAATGTTAATTTAGCCCGTAAATTTTGATGAGAAGGCTCAAGTTATAAGGCAGGGGATTACAACATATATTTTCTACATAATATATGCATATTGCTCAAACCAGCCACCCTAGTATGTAACCTAGTTAACTTATTACGTTTTGTTATTGAAAAAAATTGACTACATAGACTAACGCATAGTATTCTATTTATAAGCGACCGTAATGTTTAATTTTCCTATGTTTAGGAACATCCTAGGATTAATACTGAGTTACCTACAAGCTATGTTACGTTAGATTTTATTTTATTCGTTACACTGCCACAATTTCTCTGTAATATACTCGTAAGTGGACTATTTCTAGATGTATTATATGTTAGATATTTTTTTAGTAAATTTTTTGTATAAAAATATTTTTTTGGATTTTTTTTTCGACCGAACCAACCAACCTCTCGTAGAAAAGCAATTTTAATTAATTTGAACATAAAAAAAGATTTTTCATCGTAATACCAGCATAATTTTCACAAGAGGATTTGAAAGTACTTGAATGCATAAACTCAAATACTTTTAATCTTAAATATATTTTACCAAGCATTGATTCTAATATTAGAAGCGATTCGAGGTCGGGTAGTGTTATTGAATTTTTACCCGACTGCAAGGAAAGGATAATGTTTTTCGCGACTATCTTTGTTTGTAATATTCTTTTTCTATCAAAGATTTCTCAGTAGCAGACACGGAGATTGCGTTTGTGGCCCTTTAATGGCAATAGGCTCGCCTTTTATTGCATTAGTGCATTAAATATGGAAATTCATGAACTAGGCTCATTCGCCTTTTTTTTGATGATTAGTTTTTTTTTATTGGTCGCAAGTGCGCTGCTGAGCATGTGGTTAGATTCCCAAGAGTGGATGGGCAAACTGCTGTTGAGTTTCTCCATCAGAAAATTCTCAGTAGCAGCCACGAAGTCTGTATTTGTACCCGTTTGGTGGCAATAGGCTCACCTGCTATTACATGGAACTTAAACATAACAGGTGAAATGTGGGTTTACTTCTTATGTACAACTCTGCCTAACCCTTCGGGGATTACAGGCGTGATATGTTATGTAATACTAAAAACTATAATTAAATAAATGAAACTACTAAACCCGTTAAATAACTCTTTAATAACGTACTAAACGTACATTACATACATTTTACACTTATCATTTTATCATACAAGGTAGATCCATCCTTATTCCACAGCCAATAAGATCACTTTTTACCTACTTTCTTGGGGACGTACTTCTCGATGTCTTTCTCGGTAACTTTGTGGCCAGCTTTGAAGTAACTCTTGAGCTTCCTCTTCTTCTTCATCATTAGTTTGGAGGCCGCGAGGGCGCCGCGCCGTTGGAGGGACTCGAAACGTTCTCGGAGAGGGTTTGCTGGAAAAATGGAACATATGTTTAGTACGGTAAGGTTGACTTTTGGACTTTAGTCAGATGCAACGGTTCACCTAATACTTAGTTGGTATAAACACTTAACATTAAATCACCGTGAAGATTTATTTATTTATTTATTTGCCACTCATTATAACAACATAACAGATTAGATCCAATGCGATAAGACACAAAAAAGGACAACATAAAAAAGTAGTCAAATTAAACTATAGAAAACCCATACAGAACATATCCGTTAAACATGACAAAGTTTAAAGTTGCACCCTTTTTTCAATGATGAATTGCGCCCCTTAAACAAACTTCGGCAGGTTTTGCCCAAATAAATCTTCCGATAACGCTATAATATTAATAATACGTGCGGCTCGCGACATAGGGGTAAACTTGAGTAGGTTAGTCCTAGCCGCTGGCACGTCTAATAATGCGGGGCGGCACCCGTCCGGCACACGCAGCCGCAGCTCAGCCAACACCTCGGGGTGATGCAGCAACCCTAGCAATACGCTCACCACGTACTTGACTAGCGCCACGTCCCTTCTTACTGCCAGCCTGGTGTACCCAACCATGCCCAATACGAACAGACTTGGGTACATCAGGGGATAAAAGGGATAGACTCCGTACTGCTTAAGGTAGAGAAATCTACAAAATTTATTTTGCATTTTTTCCAACATGAGGCAGTATTTTGCTTCATGTGGATTCCAGATAAATGCATTTGTTTCTAGGTGACTTCTCACCAGCGCATTATATAAAACTTTGACACCAGCAGTATCAGTAAAATCCTTACACTGCCTTATGGTGAAACCAAGATTTTTGAAAGCCCTACCGCACACCTCCACTATGTGTTTGCGAAAAGTCAGCTCCGATACCATCTGCACACCCAGATCCCGTGCATGCCTGACACGCGGCATGTCTACTCTGTCCATGAGATACTGATGCCCTACAGGAGCACGCGCACGAGTGTAGCTCATTATACAGCACTTATCCACGTTAAATTGCAGCTTGTTAGATTTACTCCATTGTACCACACTGTCGATGTCAGACTGGAACCGATTACAGTCAGCAGCGCGCAAACAGTAGACACTTGGCCTCTTTCACAACTGTAGGCAGGTCGTTAACAAATAAAATAAATTCTAATGGCCCAAGATTAGTGCTCTGAGCTCTGACTCACCCCGGAATAAGTGTAATAAGGACTAGATTCCAGTCCCGCATACTCGATGAAGATAGCTTATAAGATAGACCTGAAAACCTGATCAGGTGGAGATTCATAGACGACTCTGCCCTGGAGTATAAATGTGGTGTTACCCCACAAAACTATGGGGCACTTGATATCTTATCCTGCCTGTTCTGTTATAAGCTGATGAAGGCTACTGAAGTGCCAAACATGTCACTAAATTTTCGCCGACTCAATTTGAATTGTCATCGACACGCTAAGAAGATTTGTGACCTTGAAATACAGTAAGTAAAGTCTATGTTCGCTAGTTTTCATAGACTTACGGTCTAATATCGCTGGGACGAAGAAATGATAATTCTTTATCAAGAGACTAGCTGACCCACGCAACTTCGTCTGCATCACATAATATAGCTTTTAGCCTTTCTCGATAAACCGACTATTCAACATATTAACTTAAGTTAAATCGTACTCGTATCAAACAAAAAAAATTACCTTTCAACTTTATAATACCTATTAGTTTAGATTGGCTTCGATTATATTATTAAAGTGACAATTACTATAGGTATCTCTTACTGTTAAATATACAGTAATCCATTGTACTTGTAAACATTATGGTGCAGTAAATATTTTGAATTTGAATTTCTCCGGAGCCCCCGGAGGCCAGAATCCCCATTTACCTACCGCACCGGACTGAATGACTGCCGCGCGCGTAATTATTTTGTCGCGCGGATATTTTGATATTGCGATATCTTCTAAGATAATTGTTTAAACTGAATAGAGTAAAGGGCACAATTATTCTATATTAAATTTCCGTGCTAACAAACATATTTATTTAGATATAGATTAATATCATATGGGTTAAATAAGCATCGCAAAATATCATTATTTTTAATCTAACATTTTAATAGTAAAAAATGGTTACAGTGAGTCAATCTTAAAAGATATATATATGCTGTCGCGGACTTTTTTTTAGAACATTTAAAGAGGAACAATTCTTTCATACATGATATTTGCGTAACTTAAACCGTTTTCGCAGCGCACGCAACGGAAGCTCTCAAAATGGAATACCTTTTCCCGTTTTTGCAACATTTTTCATTTATGCTCCGCTCCTATTGGATTTAGCGTGATGTTATATAGCCTAAAGCCTTCCTCGATAAATGGACTATCCAACACTAAAAGAGTTTTTCAATTCCAACCAGTAGTTCCAGAGTTTACCCCGTTCAAACAAACAAACAAACAAACAAACTCTTCAGCTTTATAATATTAGTATAGATTAAAATATCTTGTCTAGGTACTTACTAGTAGTCTGTATGTTCCTGAGATCGCCGGACAGTTGCTTGGGGTCCACAAAGTCGGGTTCCTTGGCGGGCGTCTTGTGCGCGCTGAGCGTGGGGAGCGCAGTAGCCTCGGTCGTGGCTCGCTTCTCCGCGCGCTTGCTGCGCTCGACCGATTGTTGCTGCTCGCGGGTCTTTATTGACGACTGGAGTTTGCGGAGTCTGGAACATGTATTACAGAATGGTGAAAAGTGTCAGGGAGTGTTCTTTATGCAACCGTATATTGATAAATATCATTAAAACATCACGCCTTGTAAACTTATAAAGGCTAGTTAGTGGTATACCTAAGAAGTACACCCACATTTCACACGTAATATAATGAAGCCCTATTTCCTTGGTCACGGCATCACTAGTAAAATGCTGGACCGATTTCGCAATTTTTTTTTTGTTGTGTTTTTTATTGTTACAAGAACGTTTATATGAAAAAAAATTAAACCAGTTGGTATGTAGGCATTCTGGGTACAGCTAGTGTATAACTGTATAATCAAAGTTCCATGTAATAGCGGGTCAGCCTATTGCCATCAACCGGGCCCAAATACAGACTCCGTGGCTGCTACTGAGTCCTTTCTGAAGGAAAAACCTTATTGCAGTGAGGGGAATCGAAAACACGACCTCATGTTCAGCAGCGCACTTCCAACCACTAGACTAGTGCGGCAGTCATTAATCACACTCATCATCTGCCAAGCCTTTTCCCAACTATGTTGGGGTCGGCTTCCAGTCTAACCGGATGCAGCTGAATACCAGTATTTTCAGTCATTAATTGCAGTCATTAATCACATGCATGAATTTCCATTTCTAAGGGACTAAACCAAATCTACAAAACAATCTCACTTACTGCGGTACTCAGAGATATTTAATGATTACTTAAGTCGTCACTTAGTAAAGATTTGACATTCTTTTGTATGACAAAACTGTCAAAACCTTTACTTAGTAATCATTAAAGCTCTCTGAGTGCGGCAGTTTCAGGACCGGTTTTATAATCGCCAGTTAAATTTTATCTGACAAATAAGTTTGTCATTTTGACAGTTTTTGTATAGACAATCTCTCAAAACATCACATTTATTCTTCAGGTAAAAGTTAACTGGCGATTGAAAAACCAGCCCTTAGTAGGAAAACAGAAGCAAACTCACTTATAAAGATCAGTAATCTTCTGCTTATCAATCTTCTTCCTCTTCAGCCGCTCCTTCTCAACCAGTTGTTCCTTCTGCTTCCTCCGAGTCTTGTGGTCCTTCTTCTTGTTCTTCACGGGCGGGTTGACGGCTTTGTACTCGTTGTCCGTGTCACTGTCCGGGTCGTCGGCTGGGTTGTGGGGTTGCGGGAGACCGGAGCTCATCTCCTCGCGCCATTGCGTCTGGAGTGGTAGGAAATGTGTGAGTGTAGGTCCGGTTAGAATAGTTCATCAATACTTATTAAAAAACAAAGTCCTCCACCGTCTGTCGTGTCTCTGTTCGCGATAAACTCAAAAACTACTGCACCGATTTTCATGTTATTTCACCAATGGATAGAGTGGTTCACTAGGAAGGTTTTAGTGTATAATTTGACCGCTATCCACGCGAGCGCAGCAGCGGGCATCAGCTAGTTTTGATATAAGTGAAAAAAGTTTGTTTGTTAGTTGCATTCGAGGCGGAATTCACATCCGAGTCGCAGACGAGGTTGTAATGGAGCCGAGAACCCCAATAACTGTATAAACTATAAAAATGAAATAAAATATACAATGTTCGGTTGGACTTTCCGAGGCATGGAAGAAACTGGGTATGTAATAGCGGCGGTCAACCATCCACAGACCAACCTAAGCAAGCACTGGTTAACCTAAATATCGACCTGCACAGCTGTTATTATTTATGTATTAGTTTATTTTATAGAATGAAACATAACCCTCCTTTTAGGCTTCGCCAGTCGGGTAAAACAAGTACTTACGTCTTTCTCGACTTGCGTGACTCTCCTGAACATGCCGGTGGTGACTCTGTGGAGATGCGCCTCTCGCTTCATCATTTTCTCTTCGTGTTTGCCCACTTGTTGGAGCAGTTCTTGATGCTCCTGCGAATAAAAAATTATATGATATTACAATCTAATTCTACACTAATATTATAAAGAGGACAGATTTGTATTTGTGAATGTTTGTTACAAATAAAATCAAAAACTACTGGACTGATTTCAAAAATTATTTCTGGGTGGCGTTGGAGCTTAGTACCCTGAGTATATCAAACATCTTCAAAAATTGTCACTTGGCCCTTCCATAAAATAATAAACAAGTAGGTACATAATTAGCAGTTTCTCAAACACTGTCATCAGTTCATTCCTTCTTGTTCTGACATCTCCTTTGAGATGTACCGTGTCACCTTGGCTGCGTTAGGGCTCCACATGATTATTTTGGCCCACAGCAGCACATAGCCAGCCCAAACCTACTTGAGCTTAGTGGATTTTTGAGCAACGTCAAACATTCGTGTATTATGTTTTGGAGCACAGCAACTTTTTTAGATTAAGAAATAAATGGTTCTACTAACCTGGTATGAAGGATTATAACTGACTCCTGGATGTGGTGTCTCCACTGCAGCTCTCGTCATCACAGACTTTGCTAGCGGAGGCTTCGTTCTGAGTCTTTGTGTGGGTAGGACATTGTGCAGCTGAGCTTCTTCTGATATGAACTCATCTATCAGGGTTTCTGGTATACCTTTAGCTTCTAGTGCTGTGGGAAAAGGTATTGATATGAGAATTATTGGTTTGATTTAATGTGGGAGAGTAAAATATGTAAATTCTAGTACTTTCCTTTAGTGTGGCATAGCCGTGGGATGCCCTGAATGGAACTTGTGCCACTTGCAGAAAAGTTGAAAAGGAATTGACTGTCTTGGTATGGGCACGTAATGAGAACGGATGATCCGCATGTGTCTAAAAGAGTGGTGAAAATAATTGTTGATGATTGGAGAGGGAGAGGAAGACCGTCGAATCATGAGGTTTGGGTTTCCGCACTTAGTCCTTGAAGTGGACCATTGTGCGTTAGGTTAGGTTAAGACCATGGAAAAGGATAGATTGTGCAAGAAATTACATGTAAAAAAAAAGGTGTAAATGATTGTGTAATGGTTGACAGAGAATAGAAGAAAAAAAGTGTATCACCAACCCCAAGCAACACGGAACAAGGGCAGAAAATAATGATGAAAGCTACTTACAATCTTTCCCCCACAGATCCACGCTGAAGTTCTGTCTGACTTGCTTGGCCTTCCTCTTCTTGTCTAGCGCCATCTTCCTGTTCTTCTTGGCCTCTACCAGCTTCTTCTCAAACACTCCCTTCTGTGCTTGACGAGTTTGTCTTAACTTACTTAACGCAGATGGTTTAGAACCGATCGGGTTTACATGGTTACGTTTTTTGTTTGGATCTTGTACCTGGAAAATGATGATTTACAAATATGTAAAACGTTCAATACTGGGTATGACTGTCAGGCTGTTAATAGGGCCTGCTTCAATCATAATATCAGCTTAAAAAAAAATAGGAAATGACCAACACAAAACAGCAGGTTTCATGTTTTTGAGTTTACAGACTGCTAATGGCTCATTTAGAGTTTTGCAGAAACATTTTACTCCCATGTATAATACTGATATTTGTCTGCTACCGGTAAGACTGGAATTTTTTTTCATTTCATTTATTTAACAACAAATTACATTGTGTCTGAATGTGGAAGGTACATAAAAAATAGATAATAGACAACAAAAAATAAAAATAAAAATTACTCGATTAATCAGTTGTAGAAGAATACGCCATCACTATCACAAATTAAAGTAAAATAATTAAAATCACAATAATTAAACAATGTCAACACAACAAGAAATATAAAAATATCTAAACATGTCACACTAAAATCGAACAAAAACATCAAAAATTAAAAATCATAATGACGGAATACAGGGTTAGTTGTTGGAAATGGGCTAGGCAGATGATGATGACTTGACAATAAAATTTAAACACCCTCAAGGTTTTTCTTTTATTTTATACTAAATACTTTACAATAACATACCTTAGAAGTAGGCAGCAGAACTTCAAAGCATTTTGGTAATTCCTTCAGCTTGGCCCTTTTCTGTAGTTTGCGTGACAACGGCTTGGTGTCCTCATCCTTGACCTCGTCATTGTCTCCAGCTGTGTCTACCACGAACAGTTCACTGTCTGGCTTTGTGTCAAACTTACTGAAAGTTACAAGTTAATATTGTGAAATGTGGAGCAATGTTTTATTAATTTGTTGGAATAGCAACAGGAATTATTTGAGATAACGGACTAGTGAGTTATAGATCTTTCATTATTAGGTAAAACTGGCTTCTGCTAGGATAATAATGCTTTATCATCACAAAAAGACACTATGTTATAAGCTAAATTGATTTTGTACGAATTTGGGTTCAATGCAGTGCAAAGCATTTCATTCTTCAGATATTCTAAATCTGATTGCTTCGCAGTTTTTCAATCTTTTACCGAAAATAAACACGAAAAAGTTGCGCACATGATGTCAACATAACCTCACTTACCCCAATCTTTCTTCTAATCTCTGATCTTCAAGAAACTCTTCAACATCACGGATGTCAGAGTATTTTCCCCACGCCTTCTTGTTCTTTTTGGAAACACGCTTCCTCTTCTTTACAACAGACATTTTCGTGTTTTAATGATTATTCTTCAAAAATACGTGTGTAGCGCGACAATGTCGCGTTTTGAAAGGACCGTTCCGTTTCACAGCTCTTGACAGATAATTTATCTTGTTGTGAAATGTTTGCAGAAAACGAATTAAAGTTAATAAAAATAATATATTTATTAGCTGCTTCATTATTTTTGTTGCAAATTTATAATAGTATTAGCGTTTTCGGTAAATAAATCAAAGTGTTTAATGAAAAAAAAACTTTTTGTACTGCTTTGAAAGGAACGAAACTAATCACTTTGATGTTTACTGATGCGTTTAGAAAAAAAAGAAAAAATATACAACGATAACTGAGTGGTGCAATGCTATTATTCATCAAAGCATTATATAGATTTTTTTTTTGTGCCTGTTTATAGCCAAACTTGGACTGGATTACATAATTCTAGTAACAGACTAAAGAGTACCCTATTTTCAACTTTTTATAACGTCAAGAACACGAAGGCGGGAATCGAACCCGGGCACACTACGAACAACTCCTAAATCGTTCAGCCATTGGGTACAAAATCACATAACGTGACATCGTACTTTCCAAAGTTTTCGATGGGTAGGTTTAGTAGGTTATCATGTAGGTTAAATAAAAAGCACATTTAATAAATTAATTATCACCTCCAGCTTTAATCACGTTTATTTCAATGCACCAAAAAAAACGTTGAGATCTCCTTCTCCAATAAATTAGGTTTTGTTCAATGTAAAGTAAATACCTACAAATGATTTTATTATTTTATTACTACAACGTCCTTAAAATTAAGTAACAAAATTAAAAGCTATGTAGACATCGAACTAATAAATGGCATTTAACTATTTGGTTTATCTATTTTTTCTTCTTTTCTTCTTCACAATCTTCTTCCTCTTCTTCTTCTTCTTCGGCCTCTTCTGCTTCTTCTTCCTCGTGGTCAGCCGCTTTCTGCTCTTCTTTCGCTGGCGCTAGAGACATTTAAGACATTTGATTAAATGACGAACAAAATATTTTCAAGTAGATTTGATTTAGATAGTAACGACAATATTTGAAAAGGATCATTATTCATTATGAATATTATTATGATCTATCTATAAATCTGTGTTTGTATAAAAAAATACGTAAATAAGCTAATAAAATTGATAAATAAATAAAATAATATATAGATGGGCTTTATAGTAACAAAATGGCATTAATAAAAATAATGTATTACAAGGGAAAATGGGGAAAGCAATGAGCTACTTACAAAATGAACCAGTGGACCTACCTCTTAAATAACTTTCTTCTACTACCATCCATAAAATCCGAATTGTTTCGCGTAATTATTCTGATTGTGTTCGTTAAAGCTATCTAAATTAACGTAAACATTTGGAAACATCTTCCCAAAGGGCTTTGCAACAACTAACTTAGTTGGCTTAGCGACTAACTTTGTAGGCTTGGCAACTAATTTTGTAGGTTTAGCGACCAATTTGGCTTGTTTAGCGACTAATTTTTCAGGCTTAGCCGGTATAGATTTGAATCTAAACTGGTTGAAAGCGGATTGGAATGGCTGGAACCGGTATTCAACGGGTTTCTCTAGTTCGATCTGGTTTGGTTTCGAAGGCGGTGATTGGTTGAGTGCGGACTTGGCGGGTTGTGGTGTAAATGCGTTGGTTTCAATGAGAGCGTGAGTTGGTTCTGGGGCTGGGGTGAGCGGAGGTTCTTCATGGAGGTGCAAGGGTTGTTCGCTGGTCACTTGAATAGGATCCTGGTCGGAGCTGGCCCACTCTGAAATATAGGAAAGATCTCGCTTAACGAATCTTCTTGATTCGTTGGCGAGCCATGAAACAAAGCCATAGGTTAAGCCAAATTTTCGAATGTTGCAAATAGTAATACCAGCATCTTGTAAGCTAGGATATCTAGCTTCATTTACTAACCTAAATTCATTAAGATTTTGAAAAATAGTATTGAAATATTTTGAAGAATTCGGAAGCATTTCAGTACTGACTTTATATTGTGTTATAGAAGGCAGTGTCTGAATTAGAGTGCATAGCTTAAATAAGACAAAGGAAGATACTTACCTGAACATAATTATTTGATCATGTGGTGGTGATAGGTGCACCTACCTATCGGCATCAAAAGACGACATTCTATTCTCTCATCAGTCTTAAATTATTGTATTACTTAACTGTTGTAGAACACAATAAATCATATTTAATTTTGTTTCTGAAATATTCACGATTTAAGCTGTTCATTTCTTAACTTATTTTGATAAATCTTCTTCAGAAACAAGTTTATTGTAAGCTATCTTGGAGATACGACCTCCAAACATTTGAAGCTGTCAAAATAATCACTGAAAATTCGAATTTCTTATGTTTTTCATAGCTTATTTATTATTCCATGCGTTTGTTGGCAAGGTTTTCAATGTATTCGAAAATTAAAAAATCAGGTCAAAACCTCTTGAATATATTGTTAAGCCCATAAAAACACTGACACACTTGTTTAGAAATATAAATATTTTCAGATGATTGTGTGAGAAGCATAGGGTAGGTAAGTGTTAGTCAAGTCAAGTTAGTGATATTAAGTGAGATGTCAAGTAACAGTCAGAAGTAGTCAGAGTCAGATAGTCATCAGTCAAGATCGTATTGAAAAAACAGAAGTAACAAAAACAATATTTTATTTTTTCACACTTTCTGTCGACACTCTATGGCTTTGAGACATCGCACTTAATTTTGTATGTTAGTATCAAAGGAATCTGTGTTGCGCAACATGCAACGCAACAAGCAACGTAGCATGCAACGTGTTGCAGCAACCATGAAATAACGTACTTGAATTTGAAGTAGCTATGTTGCGTTGCGATGTTGCAAGGTTCGTTTGCCCTACGGCATTGTTACCTCCTAACATTTTTGTAGTATAACTAAAAAGTTACACATATACAAAACTGGAACCACTTGGGACCTCATATAAAAGTAAAAAATGTTTGAAACATAACAGATATCACATTAACTCGATCTTGAAACACTCCTAACTATAAAAACATTTTTTATTTACATCGTAGTAGAAGATTTTCTACTAATTGTGTTAAGATTAGAATAGGATATGCAAAGTGGTGAAATAAATATTTTAATGCTATTGTATCCTATCCTAATAATAACGTATCGCGTTTGTTCTGGGATTCTCAAACTTTTTTACTTTGTTGATTTTTATGACAGAAGAATGAAGGAGAGATATACGATATAAAAAGGGTATGAAGTAGGTAATGAAAAAGGACATAATTTTAAGGGAAGAAAAGGAAAGATGAATTTGTATAACAAATAAATGAATGAAAAAAGGGAAAACGGGATTTCTAAACGTAATACTCGATTATGTTACTAACAAATTAAGAGTATAAAAGGAATGGGTTAATTGAATAAAGGGAACGAAATAAACAGAAGCAAGAATTGTGCAACACAAAATGAAGACGGGAATATCATGGAAATGTAATGGAAAGAAGATACGATATGCAAACAACTGAAAAAGAAAAACAATTAAAAAATCAACAACCCAAAAAACTTCATCGAATCCCAGAACTTAGACACCTAAAACCTTATTGTTACTAGTGGTGGTAGTCCGACTGTAGCTGATGGTAGTACTCCTGACTGTCCTGCTCATGGCTTTGAGGAGCAGCTTGATATTGCTGCTCGGGCGCCGTACCTTCGTGAGAAGCGTCCTTATGCTGACCGCCGAGCCCGGCTGCCGCAGCCTTGGCAGCTGCTGCTGCAGCATTAGCCTGTGCCTGTTGGGCCGCCGCCTGTGAGAAAGGTAAAATATTGTAAAAGAGCAATTTTGGAGTGCAGTAAACAAACTGTACTTTATAAAGGCGGTGGTTGAAAGTGAGTTTGTCAGGTAGTGGTAATTTGGGGTGTGATTTTATTTAGAGTTCCCAAAGGGAATCCATTAGGTCCTGCTCTATTACAACTTATTTTCACTCTAAGTCTGTGGCATGATGTGAATGTGACTAGTATCTTAACATATCTAAAGTCCTGAAAATAAGAAAATTTCAAACTTGTGCTGAAGTAAATTATTTTTAGAATTACTAGAGTCAGACTGATGATAGAAAGTGACAATAGAAATAAATTAGAAAAAGAAAAAAAGCAAGTCTGACCAGGCAGTGTTTCAAATAAGATTGAGAGTGATAATTTTTCTAAAAGTTATTTAGATAGAAACAAAGAGAGAAGTGAGATCAAAGATTTATTTGGTGACAGCAAGAATAAAATAAATAACTGTTCATGTTTCATGAAATAAATAACTGTTCTTCTTCTCATCATCTCAGTAGAACATGGAAATGGTAATGTCCTCAAAAATGTACGCCTTTGAGTTCCTCTGCGCTTCCTGTTCAAGGAAACGTATCTCATTATTATTAATCACTTAACATTTTAACCTATCACCAATGCTGCCTACAAGTCTAACTATCAAGAAACATTGAATGCATCGGGCCATACCCCAAAAATGTTAACAAATTCTTGACGAAAATGTCAGTAGTCCAACACTTATGAATGTTGAATAATTCATTAAATTATTGCTTCAAAAGTCATACTTCTTGATCCAAAAAGATTTCTTTGAGCATCGTTAATTGATGAAAATTAACCTCTACATGTACACAACATCTTTCTTTCAATTTTCCCAATTAAACATGGCAATATCAAATAGCTCATAACCACTAAACACAAAATCTCTATCCTCCATACCTGAGCCTTTCTCGCCGCGGACTGCGTAGCCTCGAAATCGATCCTGACTCCATGAAGCTGCTCCTGCAGGGCATGCAGCCTCTGCCTGGCTGCTCCAACCATGGCAGTCTGGGCACCGAGCTCACCTGCAGCCTGGGAAGCTGCTTCGTTGGCGTTCTCTGACGTCGCTTGGGCAGCGTTCAAGGCGGCTTGGATTACGTTCACCTGTGAAGATTTTGGAGGTTGTGGTTATAGTTTCCAAAAATCTGCAGTAGCAGTTTCCGCAGTTATCAGGTAACTGGTGACCTGCATGGCATCAATTCAGGAGCATCCGAAGAAAATGCAACCTTGTCAAGACCTATATGTAGCTAACTGCGGTACTCAGAGATATTTTAATGATTACTTAAGCCGTTACTAAGTAAAGGTTTGACATAATAATGTATGACAAAACTGTCAAAACCTTTACTAAGTGATGGCCTAAGTAATCATTAAAGCTGTCTGAGTGCGGCAGTAAGAGTCAAAGGGTAAAATAGCATGAGCAGAAATAAAATCAAATGATAATGAAAATTACAAAGACAGTATAGAGAAATGATCTCAAATTATGCAGCAATGTTAAAAGACAGATGAGCTACAAATTAACACCAAATCTTACAAAACACAGAGAGCGAAAGTTTTCAAGTTCAATGTACAATTACTCTCGGACCGCGAAATAACAGGAAGGTAACGCGTATTGGTTACAATGTTAAGATCAAATTGCATCATGCAGGGCATCAAGTTTCAATACAATTTCTACATGCAACACGACATGCAAGCTGTATAAAATTAATAAAATACTTAAGTGTATGTTGACCTGGGCAAGACAAGCTAATTTAATTTTAAGAAATCGTTTGATAAGGTCAATGGATGATCCGTTTCGTTGTAAATAAAATCAAATTCATCTGAAAACACAATTAAATTTATATCATACAAAAAAGTCATTGGCATTAATTTGTATTGAGAAAATCATAATGAAGTAACTGTATCAACATAGAAATATCAACCTTGGACTCTAAACGGTTATTTAAATAATATCTGAATACAATAAAACCACAAAATAGACCGAAACGTGGTCATAATTAAAACGTGTCGCAAACAAAACTGAAGAACGATATAAAATCAGTGCTTGCAAAATTATTCGGTTCGAACCGTTACGATTTCTTGATTGGGTTTCTCAAATTCAGTCGAACTTGGGAGGAATTATAATTATGGTGCAAGAGGCATGCAGTAAACTGCAAAACAATTAGAAATGCTGCTAATCCAGTGGGTATCATTAGAGAAATGTGGAAACTACAGGGATCACTGATGAACGAGAATAATGAAAAAAATAAGAAGATCATTACAAATCATCCAATAAAGTCTATGTTAAAAACGAATCAGTCTAGACTAAACTTCAGGTTAGGTGGCGTATGTCTTCACAAACGCCACCTAACCTAAAGTTTAGTTTTTCAGTGAACTGCTTTAATTTGAAGATTCCAGTACGGTTATTAAAATACCTAATCATGACAAGGCCTAAGTCAAAGTTATGGAGACAGATTATCACCAATAAAGTTACAATTGAGTGTAACAGTTATATAAACATCATCAGATTATGGTAATCGGCCACTGTGCCGTGAGCCTAGACCAAATTAGTCAATCGGATAATATCACTGAAGCATTAAAAGAAAATAAAGACACTACAATTGATGTAATCGCTGAAAAAATATTGATTATGTCTGAAATGATGGACGTAGGTAGGTAATCATCCATGTCATGGATTGAGTCAATGTTTTTTGAAGCCGCTAATTATACTCGTTACGCATAAGTTATCAAAGATACGTTCATCACTATCAGTCATCCCAATGATATTTCTGTGTGTGCTAGCACACACAAGTATACTGTTGGTTGTTATTGTGTACGTTGTTTTCATTGTAACTTTTAAACTCCACAGATTGAGAAACGCTGACACTTTTGACATCTTTTCCATAAATTTCTTTCAATTATTACAAATCTTATTCTCTTTTACCTAGCACCTTAAACAGAAATACTCGATCAAAATTACAACATGATTAGCAATGACTGACAACAACTTCTTTCCTAAGATTAACTGTTGCAAGAACTGACCGTTTTTCGTACTTTACTTAGTTACTAAACACCATAACATAAAAGTAAATCAATTACATGGCATTGCAAAGTTCAAATTAATATGTTTTTGTTCACATTTTGTCACGTAATATTTGGAAACGAAAATTCAATTATTTTTGCACGGGTGTGAAGTTGCATTGGTGTTGGGACTTTGAAATGTTTGATATAGATTGTGGCCATATTAAAACCCTTTCAAATTCATTGGTATAAAAATAGACCTCTCCTAACAGATGTCACCTGGATTGTACTGTTTTGCTGTATTGAAGAAGACAGATTCATATGACTATTTTATTAACCTTACTATCATGACAACCCTTTGGATCATCACAAACCTGGACCCAATTTAATCAATAAAATGAATTAACATAAAGCCATCAAATGCACCATTATTAACATATTGGCACAGAAAATAACTGTTTTGAACATGACGATGACAACATAATCGTACTCATTGCAGACGTTTTACTTTCGGTGACTCAATAAGCATTTCCAAAAAGCTTTAATATCGTACAGTATGCAAGATAAAATTCAATAATGTAATCTAAAGTGGACCATTTAAGAAATGCGTAAGGAGACATAACAACGCAAACAACAGTAAATACTATTCTGATTGCATTTGCTTTACTTTACCGAGCTTAGGTTATATTTGTTTATTTTTTGTACAACTCCAGCATACATTTTAATAATATGGCTTTTAACTTTCACATTGTCAACAATTCACTTAGTGACATTAGCAATTTAGGCCACATAATGTTTGTATTGCCACTTACAGCAATGGCAATAAAACGATCTGTCTCTGAACGCGATCAATTCATTTCCCAAAGCAAGTGGACCGAGCAATTGCGTAAGTCCGTAATGTTAATTGACTTTCCGATATCTTTCTTCAATGTTTTATATTATTTTTTCGTAAAACTCATTTGTACCGATTTGCACAACGTGTTTTTTGTACATTTCGTTGTTAGTCGCGTTGCTGTTTTTATTATCTTTAAAAGTTACTTTTAGTGTCGCCGTTGCGTTATTTTTGTTGTAAAAAGCTGTCAACTGATCTCCGGTTTTTTTAATTAGTTCATTGCCAAAATTATTGTGTATTGTACTGGACCAGTTTGCGCAATTATTGTTAATAATTTGCATTTTTTGAGTAACGCTGTTTGACCGTGGTCGGAAAGTGCGTTTCACTTGTTCTTGTAATTTTTATTGCTTGTAAATATTTATACTTGTACATGCTTTTTAAAACATATTTATTGTTTTTTAAATGGTTCATAAGAATATTACAAATAGTAAGTACGAAATATTGATATAATTTTTTCTTTTAGTAGTTGATGACAAGGTTCTCTTCATCATCTCCACAGACAATGTTCCTCCTTCCACCTATCGCCACATCTTGCGCTGCATGCCCTGACACCTGCACACTTGACGAGCTTATGACTGCATCAGCGAGCGGAGTTCGCGAAGCTGAATTTTGGACCAAATTTATCTAATGAATATTTTCCATCGACACGCTAAGAATAAGATCATGTCATTACCTAAATCCCTTATAGTTATTGTATGTTTCGAAAGCTTTTACCTGGTGCATAGCTTGCTGGGCAGCATTAGCAGCGGCCTGCGCGGCTCTCTTAGCCTGTTGCAGCTGCATCTCTTCACCCTGGAGTCCAACCTTCGCATCTCTGACTTGTTGCTCTAATCCAGACAGGATAACCTGTTTCCCGGCAAGTGCAGCCTGGGCTGTAGCACTAGCTTGTGCAGCAGACTGCGCTAGGGTGTTCTTAGCGACGTAGGCAGCTTGGTATCCAGCGGCGGCTTGGTTGCCTAAGGCAGTCTTAGCTTGGTTGGCAGATCCCTGAGCAATGGTTCTTAGACCACTGCCCTGACTGAAGCCTTTCTTGCCGCCGTTGCCGCCGCTGGCTGCTGCCTTAACGTCCTGGATGTAGGCGTCGTAGTGGCTGGCTGACTCCTGGGGATCCTGTGCTTGTGCCTGCTGCTGCTGCTGAGGTGCGTGGTCGTAGTCGTATTCATACTCGATGGGCGAGCTGTCACGGGGTACCGGCGCTGCGGTTGATACGGAGAGGGTGCCTGGAAGAATTGGGCTGATGAGTAAAGTACGTGAAATATTTATGAAACATATGGTAACTGAGATAAGTGTTTTTGGGTTTTCTCGGTCGGGAATTATTCAGTTGGCGTTTGGAGGTTGGATTCTGGCTTGGTTACATGGGACTTACATACAAGATGATTTTTTAGTCTCCGTCCAAATTCTGATATATTTATCTTTGCCGAAAATCATTGAATACGTGTTTTTTTCTTTTAGTATCACTCAATACAAAAATATTGAGATATCACATCACAAAGTTTTAACGTTTCACGGAGAGCGGATACTTCTTTCGAGAAAATGATTTAATATGAAAATTTTACGTATCGATTTTTTTTCAAAAATGGTGTTATTGAATGCCTAAAAAAATTTGGACGATGACTAAAAAAATTTGGACGATGACTAAAAAATCATCTTGTATAACCAGTATAACTGGCAAAATGTCATTATACCTACCACAGGTATCAGGTACATTGTATACACTTCTAGGCAACGCTTCGGGGATGTCATGAAAGTATAATGCTCTTGCAAAGTTATAGTTGACAATGTAAACAACTAAAATTCAAATTACTCAGTAAACGTGTTTGTAGTTCAGAAGACTTTTATTGTTTTAAGTTCCAATAAGCCGATTCCATAATAATGTCTTGTAGGCCTTCGTATTTTTCATACTTTACAAAAATACACTTTCACAATAATTACTGTCACTTTTACATCGTAATTGCAATTGTCGTAAAAAACGAGATTGTTAAAGGACTATTTTTGGGGCAAGGATAAAAATATTTTGAGAAACACTGTTTCTTTACCTCACTCTTGCAAACAAGGTCTAAAATCTTGTGTGTAAACACAAGATTCTATAACAATAGTAATTAGTCCGTTTAATCAATAATTAACTAAAAATATTTCTATTTTATTTATTTTTCATTCCTTTCTTTCTTGTCTTTTCTTTCTTGATTATCGCAATGGCTCAGTGATTGACTTCTGCGCTACGGGACTGTACTTGTTCGATTCTCACAAGGTCTCAAATAACCTATGACTAGTATTAACTCATATGGTATGGTATGGTTGCTTTGCTAGTCTTTGTCAGATATAGTGAAAGAAATTAGGGAAAATTCTACAAAAAAGAAACGGAATAAGTATACTTTCTTTGCCAGGAAAAATAAGCCCATGTAATCGATGAATTCCTTGTTTTTCTTTTCCCCAGATAACAGTGGAAGTACTATTAATTGATCGTAACTAGTAAACTCATAACTAATAAGGTATTTCGTGTGCGCACGCGCCTGCGTTGAGGAAACAAACCGAATCGATCTAGCGTGAGGAGCTAGCGAGTTGCGTTCGACTTCCGATCCCGAATCACTATTTACATTCGCTATTACTTGTTATATAAACTCGATAACGTGATATAATTGTATGTAATTATATTCCGTTGATTTATTGGTTTTCTGTTAATTTAAGGGTTTTTAAAAGAGTTAACATGCATGAATTACAATATCTTAATGATTGCGTTTTGTTTCAGTATTATAAACTTACTGGTTCAATACTGGTACAATAATTGGTACTAATTGGTTGGTACTTGCTATTGGTAATTAGATAGGTACAAAAAGTCTTTAAACGATGAAATGAGAAGACATGAAAAATGCTGTGAGACAAAAACAGCTAATGAGCGAACTTTAAAAAAAAACGGGGCTGATGGATTATACAAGACATTAGGATTGTACACGAGAAACTGAGCTAGAATTTAACGGGCTGCATCGATGGAGGTCAAGTTATGAGGAGGGATGATGTGACCTAAAAGAGTGATGAATATATTATGAATGGAGAGGGTGACGAAGACCAAAGAAAAGATGGACAGACTGTGTGAAGAATGATATGGAGGAAAAAGGACTAAATGACCAAATGGATGAGGATGAGAATGATGATAAGGAATGAAGGACTAATGGCCTTATGATAGGGGATAATTGAAGAGAAAAAAACGTGTTTCACTGGCCCCAAATAACATGGGACAAGGATAGGAAAATGAAATGATAATCGAAGGAAGGCAAGTTTTTCATTAAAAAAACTGGGTGTCAATCATTAAACAAAACTTAAGAAACTTAGAGAAAACTCCTTTGGTTTACTGAAAAGAAAACTGTTTCATGATTTGTTCAGTAGTTTCAGACATTAAAAACTCATCGCAACGTAACATAAATTCCATGACTTAGAAAAACTAAACGGAAACAGATTTAATTAGACTTTTTTATTGCTGGTTATGTATTGGTTTACAGGGTAAAGTGAATCCTGGGTAAACACTATTTTATGTAATTTTTCGATGGTTTAATAAAAAGTGTTCGTGAAGTGTCTGATGATCTTGTTAAATATTAAATTAAATAGTACAAACGCTAATCGGGGGAGAGAAATTCAAGATAGGTGAAGTTTTTTAACATAACATCATGCCTGTAATCCCTGAAGCATTAGGCAGAGGTGTACACACATTACGCCAGTTTTATGTTTAAGTCCCATGTATATTGGGGCAAGCTTAATTTAATTGAAGTTTTTTTAACGCTGTAATTGAATTGTATTTTTATGAGATTGTAAAAATGTTATTTAAATAAATAAAATGGACATCGGAAATGTCTTTTTAAGTGTTTTTTAAGAATAATTTTAGTCGTGGGTCAAATTGATAATAATTAAATGTTTAAATTATATAATAATAACGTTATAAATAAATGCTTACCCATGCATAATAAAACAGCTGTAATGGTCTTCATTTTCGCTACAGTCGAACTGAAATAACACCGTTTACAAATTCTATTAACACTCAAGAGAAACTTAAAAGCTACATACAAATTTTTCAATCAAGCTATTTAATGTTAAAATTAATAAAATTTGATTTCCAATGTGTACATTGACACAATTTATAAGACTTTAAAAAATATTGACAAGTTTAAACAATTAAAAAAAAAAGATTTTAGCACAAAATTCACTTTGAAAATTCTAGAAAAATCTGCTAAATGAAACACTAAATTCACTTTTTAATACCTTCCAATACTTTCACTAGTATTTAATATATTTCGGTTTAGGTCGGGGGGTAGGTAGGCCCCGCTGTGCGGACTGTGAGGCAATGTACTCTCGGACAAACCTTACCTCTATTTATAGTGAATACTCTACGGAGCGAAAGACTAGCGGAGCTGAGGATTTCTATAGAGCTGCGAGTTGGAAAATAGTGTAGAAAGGTGGTTTATTGTATTGAGAAGAGTGGTTTCTCAGAGTTTGGCAAATGCTGAAGCACTGAAATAAATACTTCTTCAGAGAAAGCACAGCACGTAATAGTTTTCATGACCACTTCTTGAATTTGTGTATCATAGAAGATGACTCTGCAATTTTAGCCCCCACGTCGGAAAGGTAACTTATTTTCTTTATGTCATTCAAACAAATTATATTTTTTTAAATATATTTTACTACTAACGTAACGCATTGAAGGATTTGGCAGTCAAGAAAACTTGGCGGTAAGAGAGAGCAAAGCGAGCCAGAAAAATTTTGCATTCCAGATAGGTTAGATTTTCTTTTTACCGTGAATATTTATTATAATAAATTATATGTAGTAAAATAAATGAAGGACATAATAATAATTTATTTATTAATCAGTCTACAGAGGTCCACTGTGTTAGGAACAATATAACTTAGCCTATGTTAGTACTTAATACAATAAACATTAAAATTAACGTACAAAAGAAAAACTACAACCTCTTCTCCGGCATTGGTACAACAACATGCCTGTTGGAGCAATGCCGGAGGAAAGGACAGTCAGTCCTTCCCGCAATCATCGCAAGCACGGTGTTGGAGCTGGCTCGTATTCTGTGCATCAAGGAGGCGGCGCGGGCTTAGTCACTACATAGTATAAAACAAAGTCGCTTTCTCTGTCCCTATATCCCTATGTATTCTTAAATCTTTAAAACTACGCAACGGATTTTGAAGCGGTTTTTTTAATAGATAGAGTGATTCAAGAGGAAGGTTTTAGTATATAATTTGACCGACATCCACGCGGGTGAAGCCGCGGGCATCAGCTAGTTAATAATAAATGAAATGATGATTTGAAAAACAAGATTTTATGAAATGCCTCTATAAATCTTGATTCTTGATAACATTTCTGTCTTCGAAAAAGTATTGCGTTTGTTGATCGTGGTGAGGCTTTTGTTTCTTTATTATTTAGTTATCCATAAAATAAATGACAATTAATTTACTTTCAGGTAACTTTCGTTTGCCAAGTGAAACATCCGTTGTGCACCGTTTGTGTTTTTTTCTTATATCAATTTGTCTTGTGAAACATAACAATAATTTAAGAATGGTTCATTAAATGTATGTTAAAAATTTACTCTCAACTTTATTTATCTCAATTAGTACATTTTTATCCTACTTATGGTCATTTGGGTCCTCATACCTAAGATTTCATTGCCATAGGTATTATCCACTCCTAACTTATCTGTAACAGTTTCGCACACAATCTTGGGGTGCAAAGTGGAAAGAAATAAATTATATCACTGCGCTAACTGTGGCTGCGAGGCTGGGCACGCCAGTCGCCATGTCATAACGTTTGGTCAACCACATGCAATCGCTGACCCCCGGCGTTGCTTGCACTTTGTTACGAATCTGAATGCAATTTCAAACGGTTGGATAGTTGAGGATTGTCATTATTATTATTATTAGTAGGGTAGGGATGACGATTGGCAAACTATATCCCTTCAACATGTTTTTCACACACACACATCACATGTTTACAGGGTGTAAATCAACCCATCACACAGCCGTCAACCAAGCATTCTGTACATCAAACTAAGTACACCTACGCAAAAATGTTTGCTGGAAAACGACTTTTTTTTTTGGGTCAAAAATCACATTTTACGATAAAACTCAATGTACCACTGTGAAAACATTGTGCTAGTGGATGCTTTGAATAGTAAACAGATCATGGAGGTAATTTATGTACAGATAAAACCTGAAAATCTAGTATTTACAAAAACAGCGGTGAAAAATTTGGCCCCCAATATCTCCGTAACTAGGAGGTTCCCAGGTATGGTCTAGAACAAAAAAAAATCGCAGTGGTGGGGAGAACAAGTGCCCTTCGTTTGCTTTAAGGGTACTTTTACACCCTATAGATACAAATTGGTATAACCTACATGCTCTTCTCCGAATTAGGACCCAGCCCAAATATTGTTCGTAATTCTTTGTGGTTTGTGAGTAACTTTAAAATACATAATAAAATTAAGAATTTAGAGAAAGAATACACTGGTATTCCTTCTCTAAATTCTTTATGCACTGGCCTTATTAAATAACCAAGAAGAACCCATTAAAGTCCAAGTAGGCTGCTTAATCAATGTAAGCGGCGACATAATATAAGAGCTAAACTGGATTAGTTAGTCTCCCATCTTCACTATAGTCGGCCCCTAATTGCTTAGTGACCCATCTTGGCACCACAATATATTATGGACTTAGCTCATTCTTGAGGCCTACTGAAGATAGCCCCAAAGACTGAACGATCAGGCCAGTTCACCTTTCTACAGACCAGGATTCTCTCATGACTTATGCTTATCAGCTTAGATACCAAAAAAAATACTTTACAAAAAACCTCAAACCAAAAATACTCGAAGATTTCCTAATTTGAATGGTATCATTAAGTAATACTATTCCCGTCTCTCGAGGAGCTCTCGTCGTGGCAAAATAATCATTACATAGTGAGATTCCTCCTTGCCTCATCCCAGCTGCCATTTGTAGAGCTCAGGTAGTCAGTGGCACGAAAGTCTGACAGCCAGTCTTACCAAGGGCCCCTTTTTTTTTTTTTTGGCGGGTGGAAAATCATCAAATAACCCATCTTGGGCAGAGCGAAAGGGAGTGTCAAACTTCTACTGACTAAAATCCACCCATGTTTCTTCTTAGCCCTTCATGTCGAGGCCGCGGTATCTCTTGCGAACAACCCTCAGCCCCGACGGGTACTAAGGGCCCCTTACTAAGGGATATGGTATTCATCTTCCTGCCCTTATCCTATGTCATTTGTGGTCGGCGCAACACGTGTTTTTCTTCCATTCTGCCCTGTCAGTCGTCACGCTATCATTTATTCCTTTTTCCTTCATATCACTCCTCACACACTCCATCCATCTTTTCTATGGTCTTCCTCTCCCTCTCCATCCATCCATCCACATTTGTATTCATCACTTTAGTCACACGCGATTCATCCCTCCTCATCACATGCCCATACCACGACAGACGATTCCCTTTTAACTTTTCTGTAATTGGCGCAACAAAGGGATATGGTATTACACACATAACATAACATAACATCACGCCTGTAATCCCCGAAGGGTTAGGCAGAGGTGTACCTAATAGTACACCCACATTTCGCCAGTTATGTTTAAGTCCCATGTAATAGGGGGCGAGCCTATTGCCATCAACCGGGCACAAATTCCATCTCCGTGGCTGTTACGGAATAATTCCTGATGAAAAATCCCAATAAGATTTTGCCCGACCCGGGAATCGAACCTGGACCTCATGCTCAGCAGTTGCGCTTGCGACCACTAGACCAACGAGGCAATATGTTATTACCAGTGCTAATTGGGTTGTGCATGGAGGTCAAATAGGCAGCTGCTCCATGTAAAATACTGGTATTCCGCTGCATCCGGTTAAATATGGTCATTCATGGGGGTCGCCCACACCAATCACTAACAATTACATGGTGTCACAAAATTCGTCAAGTATTATTTAAAGTTGATAATTAAGACTTTTGTTATTCTTTTTGTTCAATTAAATAGCGAAAGCCTACAATAGGTCTGCAGATTTTTGCGCCATTGACCATTTAAATTTTTCCTTTTTTATGAAAATCACGCTACAAAAATTTAAATTAGTTTGTCAAATGGAGCATGCAACTCGTATTGTTAGAGAATTAGAAATATTTGCAAGAATACGGTAAATAGTTTTTAAAATATGCTTAACTATTTAAGTAGATAGGTACACAAACAACAATAGAAATAGATTTTTATCGTAGAAAAAGCATTTCTGAAGATATAAAACGTGACTTAGGTACTCCTAATAGGTAGTAGGTAGGTACTAGGCTTCGTCTGCCGCACTGTCTTCCAAACCGATGGTGTTTCTGTTAAAGCTGTCTCGGCTCTTCCAACGGGTTCGTCGGCCAAAAGAAGTTTAAGGTGGAGAAACAAACAGCCCCTCCCTCCACACTCCATCGTACTGGCAGAAAAACTACCCCCTGGTCATAAACTCTTTGAACCTCGACGTGAAGTTGGTCATTACCGATCCAATTTCACTAGATGGGGTATATTATAATCGACCCATCCACAATCCGAGTATGAAGCCCAACACAGGATATGCCACACCTTCTTTTCTGCCGGTCGTGCACTGCTTATTGCACCCTCGAGGACTTGAATGAGGCAAAAACAAAAGGAAGCAGAAGATGTTCAGGTTGCTACGTACTGTACTACAGGAATAGGTTAATTGGCCCTTAACAACATTCCTCTTATAGCTCCGTGAGTTGATTATTATTAATGTCCTACAGTTGTCCAGTAAGGCAGTATTGTTCATCAGCTCCTGAAACGTGCAGGCAATAGAACAAGCAGGACATTTTTTGTAGATTGTTTTAAAAATACGACCTTATTGGTAAGGTCCTTCAGAAAGGACAGTTGCGTAGTACTCGTCACCGGCGTGCGTGTATGACCCGATGTATGAATGTGGACGAGGCAAAAGGAGTATGTAAGGATCGTACGTAGCAGGTGGCGTCCTGTAGTGTCTACCTACCTCCATGGGAAAATGTATGTGTATGTATAAAGTTAAAAAAATTATTGATTCAACAGCTGTTTATGTGTATTTACATTAATAATAACAAGTTGCTACATTTTTTTATCGCGGTTAGTTGCGTGTTTCCAAGTGATCAGTAACAACAACAGTTTTTGTATGTGAACTAAAAAAGCGATGTATTACTAATCTTTACGCTTTGTTTGATTACGTCATTGAAAGAAGAAGATTTTCACTTAAAATTCTGGAAAGAATCATAATAGGATAATAAATATGAAACACGTTAAAATGCTTTAAATGGTCAGGCATGAACGCAGTTAATATTTTGAATTGTCATTTTGTGACCATGTCACGGTGATTCAGCTAACTTGGCCATTTTGGATCCCCTGTTTTTGTGGATGGGAAATCATCAAATGACATGATGATGTAGTGGAAGGGAGTGTCAGACTTTTGCTGACCATATTGTGTGTGTGTTCTTAGCCCTTTGTGTTCCGGGGCCGCGGCATCTCGTTCGAACAGTCAGACACACAGATTTTGGGTCCCCGAATGTCTCATTTTCTCATATATCAAAATGTGGGACTTGTCAGTGTAGATTGTTACTAACATAATTGAGTTCTTCACCTGCACCTTCTTAGATCTGCAGTATTCCGCAGCTGAAATAGATGTGAAATAGGTCTTCTAATTTTCGGTATCCTGTGGCACCCTCAATTGGCCTTAGCTGGACCCACGCATAGAGACTTGATGAGGAGGTAGGCAACTTGGGCAGCTAGGGGGGGGACAAGATCCAATACAATAAGGTATATTATACATTAAGGTATATTTGACGGCACGGTTGGCGCAGTGGCTGAGCGATTGGACTGCTGCGCTGCGTGTCGCGGGTTCGATCCCCGCACGGAACAAATATTTGTATGGCCTACAGATAGTTGTTTCGGGTCTGGGTGTGTTTGTGTATGTGAGTTTAAATGTTTGTAAACGCACCCACGATACAGGAGAAATTCCTAGTGTGGGGCAATGTTTTAAAAAAAAAAAAAAAAAAAAAATATGACATTGTTTCCCACAAGTTATTATAACATAAATTGGACGTAGAGATATCAATCACAATTATTTAATTGAACTAGAAATATAACCTCTAGATACCATGGTATAAAGTAAAGTTTGTCCTTACCGATAGTAAAAGTGCCGTACTTAGAAGGTCTAAATTCTTTCATAAATACTTTCAGATTTGTTTCAAAGATAAACTTTTGTCAAGAGCTCGAGGTCCTGGGTACGATTGCTAGTTCAGGTCGGGTAATGTCTTATTGGGTTTCCCATCAAAAATTCCCCAAAAGTAGTCAAAGTTTGATGACAATAGGATCGTCACTCGGGAGTATGAGTCTTAAACATTTTATTTATTTATCAACTTACATCTACCATTACAGGGTAACCCCAATGCGATAAATTACTTAATTCTACCTTAATCGTTACTTATAACTAATAACAAATAAAGCATTCCTTGTGAATTCACTCAGAGAACAACAGAATAAGCCCGTCTCACTGGCTATGAGACTGAGCGTTCGGAGTGCACGCGTCAGCGGCGCCTCCTGTAAAAGGTTGGTCCGAGAACGCGGTTCCACTAGCAGTAACATAACTGGCTTCCCAAAATCATCTTCATTTTGTCGTATGGTTAGTGCCTTACCAGGTGTCAGCATTTTATGCCGCCTTTGGCCTCTGACCGGTGCATGCCGTTGAGATATATCTCCCAGGAATGCTTGTTTCCTCACGATATTTTCCTTCACCGAAGCAAGTGATAATTATACACACATACATACACTAAATTTAACTCTTCCTTTTCCCATGGGGGTAGGCAGGAACCACAGAACGCCACGTGCTACGATCCTGTACATTTAAAGTCCATTTCACGAAAGAAGTTCCGCAGACGCAGCGCTGTATGTCGCGCGACATAATGTTGTTTCACAACTTTTGGCATCGTAAATAAACCTTATAACGCACTAATCCAATAATAAACTCACAAAATATCTACCACAACAAACGCACCTTGATAACATCGACAAACGACAACATGGCCGATCTGTTAAATTTAGTTCCACAATTGTCCGCGGGACTTCTTTCGTGAAATGGACTTTATGTAGTTCTTTTGCATAATTAAACAATACGCACATTAATCCGAAAAATTAGAGGTGTGTGCCACTTGGCTACCGGCCACACAACTAGACTATCATTGCCACAGAACAGATCTCTTTTATCTGTTCTGTGATCATTGCTATAAAAAAAAAATAGTTAGGGTATAAAGTATTAGAATTAAAAACTGCAATTCGTACAACAATATAACGTACAATGAAAAGCATCGAAGCGTTGCTTCAGTAACCTCTCGCTGCATTGCAACTGAAAGCATGAAGAAACATAATTTAAGTAGGTTTTTTTTGAACAACAATTCGATTAGGCCTTCGCATCCAAATTTGCATTTACAAGTGTCCAGTCTCTGACGAGTTTGAACGCGGTTTTGATGAGCTGATCCCAATCACTTTATTGAACAGTCCAGTAACACTTTAAGTCTGAAATAATTCAGTATTTAACATAACATCACGCCTGTAAACCCCGAATGGTTAGGCAGAGGTATCTTAACAGTACACCCACGTTTCGCCAGTTATATGTAAGCCTATAAACCACCAACCGGGCACAAATCCAGACTCCGTGGCTGCTACTGAGCAGGAAATCCAATGACACTGCCTGACGTGGGAATCGTATCCAGAACCTAATGCTCAGCGGTCGCGCTTGCAACCACTAGACCAACGAGGCAGTCCACAGTATCAGTTTCAACTTTCAATACAAAAAACGTTCGTGCTAGAACTTCGGAATAATATCTAAAACAAACCAAGCGAGTTTAAACAAAGTAATTACAACGTTAATCACTTTAATCATTACTGTCAAAATCGATAGATTTTAGACAGTGAAAATTATACTTTTGCATAAATACCTATCTATTACTAGTTATTATGGAAGAAGTTTGGAAGGAAGTAGCATAATATGTTGTTATGTGAAGAATATTATGCGAAGTAAATAACATTATCATGTAAGTAAAGCGGTTACATGGTTAACTGTTTCTTTGGGTTTGCTTCTGTGATGTATGTACATCAGGCGGCCTGCACATGATCACACCAGGCCTAAATCAGGCCTGGTGTGATCAATTGGGTGGCGGTAAATGAGCACCTAATGTAGCATATCATTACTTTTCATAAAAACATATTATATCATCACACCTGTAATTCTTGAAGGGTCATACAGAGGTGTACCCATTGGACATCCACATTTCACCAGTTCAAGTCCCATGTAATAGGTGGCGAAGCTATGCCCATCAACAAGCCACCAATCCAGACACCGTGGTCGCTACTGAGACATCTGTGATGGAAAAACCTAACCCAACCTAAGGTCAGGACCTCATACACAGCAGTCGCGCTTGCGACTTCTAGACTAACGAAGCAGTCTACTTTCCGTAAACTAACGTCTGTTAACCCTCGAAATAATCTTTTCTGGCTTAGGTACCAGTGAACTGGGCGTCGGGGGCCACGTGATGGCTTCCGGCCACCGTAGACGCGGGCCTGTGGACGGTGAGTGACGGGTAAGCTCGCCGTCCGTCTGTCTCATGACGAAGACAGGCCGTGTCGACGGCGCGTTCGTGTTCCACGCGCACCTCAAAGAGATGTCAGCAACAGTCAAGGGCCGACGCCCGTCGGGGCTGCGGGTTGTTCGCAAGAGATACCGCGGCCTCGACATGAAGGGTTAAGAAGGAACATGGGTGGTTTTTAGTCAGTAGAAGTCTGACACTCCCTTCCGCTCTGCCCAAGAGCAGGAGGGGTTATTTGATGATTTCCCACCACCCCAAAAAAAATAAAAATAAATGGTACGTTCACTTGTACCTTTTATTTTTTTTTTTATCATGTAAAACAGATCATATAGTCGTATTAGGTTAGGCATATGCAACGTGTCTCGGGAAGTCATATATTTTGTTTTATTTAAATAGTTGCCCCACACTAGGAATTTCTCCTGTATCGTGGGTGCGTTTACAAACATATAAAGTCACATACACAAATACCCAGACCCGAAACAACTATCTGCAGGCCACACAAATATTTGTTTCGTGCGGGGATCGAACCCGCGACACGCAGCGCAGCAGTCCAATCGCTTAGCCACTGCGCCAACCGTACAATTATACTGCTAGTTCGTCAAATCGTAAGATTTAAACTTTTAGGACTTAATTTAGGGATAGCACTTTTTAGTGCTAACCTTAAATTACGATCTTCTTGCATAGGGTGCGGTTTCTTTTCTTTTTTTATTACAGATCAACCTATGAGGTAAGCCTTGGGGCCTTGAGTGTAAAGGCCTCCAGCAAAGGCAGTCATAAGTTGCGGTACAGTGCTTTATTTGTTCTAAACCTTGTATTTTTGTAGAGTTGTCTGTTTAGGTTCTGGTATCTAACCAGAACCTAAACAGACAACTCTACAATTTTTGCAGCTCACTATAACAAAAAGATTTATGCGCATTGTCGTTTCAGTCGTATTTTAGAAGTCTAGCCCAAATCATACAAAAGAACCTACCTCATTTTCACCGTTTCCAAGAATTTTACTGAAGCCTTCTATCACGGAGTCAGCACAAAAGGAAACCTAAGTATCAATGATGACAATGGTTGAACAAATCAACTGTAAAGACTGCGGAAGACATTCGAAAGCTTCCCAGCGAGGAGTCGTGATAACAAAACATGATGATAATTGTTCAGATCGTGAATTAGGAAAGCTGTTTTTATAGTTATCGAAATTGAGTCTATTTTGTGTTATATAAAACTATTATTTTATAGTTGTAATACAATCGAACCATAAACAAAAAATGCTTCATTGGATAGTACTGTGGCATAAAGGCAAATAGAACAGAATATTGAATAGCAGCCTATTTCAGATCCTGTAAACACCCTCGAGAGAGCAGCTGTGGGCTAGTGGTGGCGGCCCCGACATTCGAGCAGTAAGTCGTAGGTTCAAACCCAGGCAGGCGCATTACTTTATGTAATTTATTTCATCATCACTGCTCTCCAAACGATAAAGGAAAACATCGTGAGGTAACCGGACTGTCCTAGAACCAAAAATTCGCAAGTTTGTGACGTCTACCAACCCGCACTGGGCTCGCGTGGTGGATTATAGGCAATTCCATCTCATCAAGAGAAGGGATGTGTCAATCAGTGCTTGGGACAGATCCTCCAAGCTCAGGGGCGACGGATTCACACAAGTGTGCGAGGGAATACCGGCGTGGTTTCAGTCAGTAAGAGTCTGACAGAGCCCTCCCAAGTAGCAAAATATGGTTCTGTAAGTATCCTAGGAGCACGCATTTTTTAGTCCTATAGAAATCCTCAAAACGTCTATAGAACCAGATTTGGGCGCAGTTTATAGGACTATTACGCCCTATAGTTGCATTTTAACAGTCCGGTAAGGTGCTATTCGATTTTATAATTATCTTATTAGTGCTTTTACTAGATATGATTGTCCTATAAAGATCCGGTAAACGCACTGAGCCAGCGCGATTAGTCCTCTAACGATCTGACACGTGCAGATACTGGTGTAATTGATCCAACAGTTGTCATTGTAATGCCATTACTAGAATCGTTCATTCGTTCTTCATTCTTCGATGAAGTGCTGATGTCTTAAGAAAAAATATTAAATTTTTGCAAAGGGCAATTGATCCACATCATAATTTCTATTAGTTTGACATAATGTAACTTTTGTCTTTTGAACCAACTAAACAAAGCCCACTAAACTTGCGAAATTAATTTTATTGATAAAGTGTTCGATGATAATAAACATATATTCATGCCCCTTCAAAACTAAACATACTTATTATTTGTTTATTCGATTAATAATTAACAAATACTCAAGCCGCCATAGGATCCAGATCACGTGCCATATTATGGCATTGTCAAAACTTTTATAAAACAATTTAGTCTAAGTTAAGACTACTACAGGATATCTACTTCGCCACCATTTTTACCTTACCTATAAAAGTCGGAGGGCATGCTAGTTTGGTGCTGACTATCCATTAGAAGTCATGACTAAGACAAATCAATCCTATAATATCCTTAACCTATAGCAGCAATATCTAAGACGTTTTTAGAAGTGCATGTCTTATAGTAGAATGAAACAAGACGTTAACAAGAGCACATAGTCATATTAAATGCGTTTATAGGATCAAAAGAATGCTAATGCTAATTAGTCCTATAACTTACGCTTATTAGACTGCCAGTTCTAGTAACAATCGTATAAAGTAATCCTGTAAACGTTTATAAAACTAGTTATAGAATAATGCTGTTATTAGATCACTGATCTTAGTCAAAGCGTCTATTAGATTCTTATAAGACGTTTAGTCTTATTAGTCGATTACTATAGGACAATTTTGCTGCTTGGGCTCTGCTCTCCCCAGAGCGAGGCAAAAATCCCCCGTCAAGCTTCACAATCATACTTTGTTTAATCGGAAACAGCAATAGCGGTGCCTACTTCATTTTCTTGTATCGGACATTTGACTGTTGTTACATGCACAAAGTAATCAATGGTTATATAGTTTTTAATTGATTACATTCAATAAGTTTGTTTTTTGTTCCCAAGGCTCAAGTTGTGATTGAAAGCACAGTGTTCACATTGTTGTCACCTTGGTGCCATTTAATTATTTACTTGTTTATAAAAGACCTGTCGTTTTGGAAACCTGATTGTTTCGAAAGCTTATTGCTAAAAATAACCATAAAATTGGGTGCTTTCTTGTCAATGTCACGTGGGCTGGAATTTAATAGCAGAATGCTTTTGTTGGCTTCGAAAGGCCCGAAAGGCAAATGATTCTTTTCATAGCTTAATAGATACCTGTGTGTTCTTGATAAACATCGAAAATCAGCTCATAAAATCATTCAAATAAGTGATTTATTACACCGTGTAGAAATTAAACCTGCAACACGTAGCATCATGCAACTATACACGGTGTAAACCGTCCCTTCAAGAAGTCTTCAACCAAGCATTATGTACTACATCAAACTAAGCAAAAATTATTGCTGGGACACGACTTATTTTTTTGGGGCCCAAAACCACATTTTACGGTAAATTGCAAAGCGCTCTTAAAACATTAGGCTAATGAATGCTTTGAATAGTAAACGGGTCATGGAGGTAATTTAAGTAAAGTTATTTCCTAAATGTAAAAATTTTGGAATTTTGACCCCCAGTGCGGTATCTACCTAGTACCGACACCAATTAATATTTCGCTAGTTGTTTATTGCCACAAAACCAGACAACCAGACATCAGGTTGCCTAGGGGTACGCGTACCATCCGTCGCAGGAGGACAGGGCGAAGGAAGAGGCGCCATGGCGACCTGATGCCGCCCTAGGAGGTGCTAGCGGGCGATAGATCGGGGAGTCTATCGTCGTCGCATAGCACGGCCCTCATGAGTGGTGGCGATGTCTCAGGTGAGCCCAGACATCGCCAAATGAGCTTGGAGCCCGGAGGCGAGCTGTGCGGGGTGGGTCGCGAACGTCATCCGTAGCAGTTCTCGTGGCCCATCCAACAAGGCGACAGTAGGTTCACGGCGTTGTTTTTTAGTGCGGCAAACGTTACGCATTTTTCACCGCCAAAAAAAAAAAAAAAAGGAGTAGGTATGCGTACAAATAATTTCCTGTTGTTGTCCGACCCGATTCGAGAATCGAACCCGAGTACTCCGTGATAAGCAGGCTCAGTAAGCTTTGACAACTAGACTAACGGAATTAAGAACTTCGTTTTTGCCTTAGATTTTTACTACTTACCTGCCAACAGGAGTAGAGACCGTACTAACGGACCCCCAAAATGTTTTCGACCTGTCAACATAAATCAAGCGATTGTATTGTATTAAAAAAGCCGATAAAAACCCAAACTGCCACCTAACTTGACATAAGGCCAATGACAGTCAGTATACCACTTTTTATCACAAAAACGATACCGGAGCGAAAGTACGCACGCTTCAACCTTGACCCGGCGCGCAATAATATGCTTACCGTTACGTTCTTACAAAGTTATGTAGATCGATACGAATTGGAGCTTTACTTGCGATTTGATTAAATGTTTTAATGATTTCTGATACGGTGTTCATTGTTGCGGATATTAGGTTTTCAGATGGAGGTGATTGTTTGTTGCAATCCGGCCTTAAGGATATTAAGAAGGTACTTGAAGAGTTGGCGTCACTCAGATCCAGCCTGTCCCTTTGCTGCCCTCCCCAATGACGACCTAAGCCGAGATTTGTATACCGCAGTTCCCTTTTTTGTTTGGGCGTGGGAATTCATCAAATGACTCCTCCTGCTCTAGGCAGAACGGTATAGTACCTAGAGGAGACGGTGAAGATCGACCTTCACCGCTCTGATAACCAAAAAGTGCTCACAACTATTTTTAATTTAATTAATTTTAATGACATAAACGTGATAATGTATAAGTAAACTATGGATTGTTTTGGACTAAAGATGTCCATACATTTAAATCTTTTAAAAAGTCTGACTTGTAATGAATGCTTTCCTATACATAAAATCCTACCTAACAGAATGATAACACTTCGTTTTCAGGTTTGGTGTATAAGTTTAACCGAAACCTTCATCTTGCTTTCTTTACAGACGGTGAGACTTGACACAGTCCTGCATTTCTGTATGGAAGTCCACCAGTCACGGTTCGGTCTTCAGATTACCTAGGTTGCTCCCTGGATGGGCACCCATTACATAAAATGATTCATATAGCCAACCATGATCTCAATAAATTTCTTTGAATGGCCGAAACTTATGGACAACAACTTTTTTCAGGCCGCCTCGCTTTCTGAGTCGAGGTGAAACGTGCAAAAAAAACTGGATCAGACGGAAACTACGAAAACTATGAATAAAGCTCAATAACCTATCCAGTTAGATATTTATTATTATTTTGCAGACTATCTCTACTTATTGTTTCGACAGCACGAGTTTCGGTGAAGTTGTTGACAATACAAAAAGAACAGCCTCAAATATCGATTTATGGATTCCAATTGTTTGATAAATCTTCAGGTATTATAGCCGGGGACATTACTTTCCTTAACTTTTTTGTTAAAACTTTCATATTATTTATTACTTTAGAAACATTTATAGTATCTATTGAAATACGTAGGTATAGACACCGCTAGCAAAAAAATATTTAATCTTATTACAGACTCTAATTTAATTAATTGTGACAAAAGTCAATTTTACGGTCACGTTTCTTTTAAAAAAATTGCCTCAAAACAGTTGTTTTCGACAAACTAACTATTTTTTATTTGTGGAGATTACCCTTTTTTGTTGATGCCTATCTCCCTGAAAAAGCGAAGGCGAGGAGTTGCAGTCTTCGTCAGAAATCATAAGCTATCTCATGACTTGCAGGTTGACCCTTGGTCAGGGAGACCTTGTGAATGGCCAGACCCAGAACTAGAACCAGTATAGCGTTCAACAACGTTCGTTACTTGTGGTGGCGTAATATTATATGTATTTTCATACTACCCACCAAGTTTGACATAGTGAAGGTTGTGGGGATCCGCTGGATACGAGGCACGAGATGTCTTTCAGCTGAAATAATGATGACCCACCAAGAGGGCAAACTCCAAGATTTCTTTATAAAAAGACAGCGAAGCAACGCACCTCCAAACTAACAAAATATCAGCGTTCAATCAAACCACAGACACGAATCGCTTTGTTGTTTGCGGGTCAACCAAAACACGACCTGGGTTGGTTGGGTCAATCGATTTCATGGGTCCACAACTCCACGAGCCATTGACCAAAGACACAAGGCCCGCCCATCTTACTTCATCCTCTGACGATCAAGGGATCACGCGCGACTATGACGGAACATGAAACATCGAATCAGATTAACAAATTCTCTTGATTGACTAATGCCGTGACAAACCATTGCCTAACAATGCTGTAATTCACAGTCAGTATACACCTTGTCTGATAGAAATAGAGGTGATTTTAGCATGGCTGAGATTAATAATAATAATAATAATAATAAATTTATTCAAAAGTTTAAATTGGTAAAATACAGTAATGTAAATCTTAGAAATAATGTAGGTATAACAAATTTTCGATGCCTGTACTAGGATAAACCTGTATCACAGGCGATATGGCTTCTAATACTATAACTATTTGGACAACAGATTTCTAATCAATATTTAACATTTTTTATACTAAAAATAATTTATTCATTTATTTATTTACCTAAATTAATTAAACTCTGTTATTTATTACATTAGAACAAACACAAAGAATGTTTTTAACATGTAAACAAATTTCAATTTCGCACTTATTACGCAAAAACATTAGTATCAGCGGTATTTAACATGATTTACTCGGTCAAAATAAAAATTGCAAAATTTATCATTGTCATAGCATTTTAGTAGTGGTCAAGAATTTGCGTAGATAGACAAAAAGATAATAAGTACAATTCGCACAGGTATCAATATGTATCAAACAGGTAAAAATATGAATGTCTGGTCTTGAATGACGCGCTAGGCGCCCTCATAATCTATGGAGTTGATATTGCGGTACTCGGCTATTTTCCTAGCAGGACACTCAGCGTCTAGATTAGATCGGTAAAGATGTCAAACGGGCTAGCAAAGTATTGTTTGGCGATTATTTCGCACGTTTCTGAAAGTATTGGTGTTTGATTGATAGGCTTCCTGATTTTTTTAATCAAGTTTGGGAAAATTATGATTTAGTTTGGCAATTTTCTTCTCTTTAGTCTTTTTCTTTTTGGAAAAACATAACCATTATAGGATCACTCGTGTGTCTGTCTGTCCGACCATTCCCCCCTTATACCCGAGACTACTCAGCCTAAAATTTAAAAAAAATACAGAAATTATTTCAACACTTACAGATTACAGGAAAAACCTATTTATTCTAAAAAAACATGGAAAATCTCTCAATATCTACTAATATGGTACGGAACCCTTCATGTGCAAGTCCGACTTGCACTTGGCCAGTTTTTTTTAGGTAAGTATCTATGTAGTCAAATCATATTCGCAGTCTCTATCTTCATAAGCCTCTACTGGAAGCCTGTGTATCTATTCCTGAATGTAACTATAGGCAACGACAGATTTTCAAATAGGCATCTAAATATTTCTCGATACTTTGTAACAATCAAGTAGGACCACAGAGTATGTATACCTACATTACGTTCTAGGGAAGACCAAAACCGATAGTGCCTCGTTGGGCTAGTGATCGGACGCGTGCCTGCTGGGCATGAGGTACTTGATTCGATTCCTAGGGCGGGCAAGTATATTTTTGATATATATGTATAGTATAGTTTTTCCATCAGGAATTTCTCAGTAGCAGCCAAGGATTCTGGAATTGTGCCCGGTTGATAGCAATAGGTATAGGTAATTGGCGTAATGTGGATGTGTCCTTATGAGACACCTCTCTCTCTGCCCAACCCTTCGGTAATTACAGGCGTGATGTTATGATAAGGCACAAAGTTGGTTTGGTAATAAATAGTTCTTTATTTATTTCGTGTAGATAGCCTTCGGGACATTCCACATTGGTAAACTTATTAGTCATTTGAAATCTGTAAAGACTACAAAGACACTTTCAGAATTATAAGATCTAGGTACTGAATACAATACTATCATAAAATCTACAGTTGGACAACATTGAAAGCAAAAAAAAACATCCTTAAATTACTTAGAATCATTGTAAAAAAGGCTTTGTGCTGGCCATTTAGCCAATCGTTTAAAAACGGCTGAAAAACAGATACAGTTATATCAGAAGATCGATAACTACCTGATGCAACGGATGGACGCATCTTGCGTGGCCATAGAATACGCGAACAAACGAAACAATCTTAGAAAGTAGTTAACTTACCTTCAACTCTCAACAGGTGGGGACCCCAACCTAACTAAGAAAACGGTTCAATAGTCTGTCTAACTAATGCCTTGTAGGTATTGGCAAATCTGTCAAAAGCACACAATCGAGAGATCACTGAACCAATAGTAAATTGGTGGCCATCGTTTGTGATGAGGCTTCGCAAAAACAACCAGTTAAATTTCACAAACAAACAATACAACCTGCAGTTCGAGCATGAAATAAAAGCTTATAAAAAACAAAAGGCCACGGCCATGCCACTGTCAAGTTCCACATTCAAACTATGACAGATGCGTAACCGCGTATCAAATCGGTGCCGCTGCTCTAGTGGCCCCTGCACCTGCAACCGCTAACACTGTTATAACAAAAATAAGAACACAACGCCATCTGCAATATTTTGTGCAATTGTCGGTAACAAGAGTTCAGGTTTCCTAATCTAGCATCTAGATAATATTTTTAAGTTAAATTGGTATGGGTGAAATAGAGGCCTTTCTCTTTTAGTGTTGTAAGAGGGTGAAGGAAAATAAAAAACGCCTATTTGCTATGAAAAACGATGGACTGAAAAAAATGCAGACGTTTTCTTTGAAAGTTTCTCTATCTGTTACAATTGCTAGTTTGTTTGTTATTTAATTGTTACAATTTATCATTATCTATGAGACTATGAATTACCTAAGGTGCATCTAAACGGGCTATACTTTCTGGCAATGTGTGGCAAACGAAATGACTTAAACCTATATTCGGCAAGCGAAGCGATCGTTCAACAATATTGCCGGCTACACGTGAAAATGCTTGACCATACTAAATACGCATGTGTGGCTATATGGGCGGGCCGTTACTGCAATATTGTATAGTATGGCTGGTATTGATAGCAATGGTTTCGTCCATTGTATTGCAGCCACATATTGCAGTAAAATATTGCCCGTTCAGGAGCACCTTTAGGTACCTAGTCACAAGAACCAATATGTAAATACACGCAGCAACTTTTAAAAGTGATTTTCACGTACCGTATTGACGAAAGCATTATTTTACGAAAGTCGCCTTTGAGTTTATGTTTTATCAAAACACATTATTATAAATGCTTGGATAAAAGCACGGCGAACTTGCAATTCAATTATTTTTAATTAAGGTATCTCGTTTCGACTGACCCAAGGCAATTTTATACCCAAGCCATTATTTCTATTCATGCATTCCAAATAATAATAAAAGATATTATGCGTTACAAAATCTAACTTTATTCATAAAACGAAAACAGTAATTCTCGGTCTAACACAACACAGTAACAGTATAAAATCTAACAAGAACTTGTAACTAACACATTCAGATACAACACTTCTTGATTCTTGTCCCTCTTAACACTAATGAATGATGGATGGACACAAAAAGACCTAAAAATTAAACATAATATCTTTGAAGTTTTGTACAAAGGGACACCAAATTGCAACTGTCAACATCGACCAAACGGTTTTACATGATAATTTAGATTCAGGACCTTTTCCAAGGACGGCTATGGAGCCTTGGACGTCTTTTATATCAAGTCCTATGCAATGTTTCTACTTTTAGTCCCAAAACTGGCGAAATGTGGATGTAACGTACACAAGTGCATACATGTCTGTCTAATCCTTCGAGGATTACAGGCGTTAAGCAATTAATTAATGTCATACGAAAATTATTCAATGTGAAAGGTCAGTGTGGCGACACTACACTTGGAAGAGAGATATGTCTAGCAGTGGACGTCTTTCGTCTAAAATGATGATGATGAAAAATGATTCACAATAAATTGTTGTTGCCACTTCAATCAAACATTACTTTAACATCCAAACACATACAGATAGATTGGTATTACAAAAGATTTTCCCAACTTAGATGAATTGAAACATATATTTGAATCGAAATGCATGGTAAATGTAAACGTAACGAAAAGAGAACTAGGATTATTTCTGTATCAAATTTAACTCTGTAATAAAAATAATCGAGAACTGAAATAAAGACCATAACCTGACTAGATTTACTTTAGGCACTTTTGTCTGATTTAATTGAGTTAAGAAACTGTTTTACATACTCTTAAATACCGAATTCTACAGATTTATTTAAGTAACATACCGCTTGATTATATTATCTAAATATTTTTTAAACCACTTAGCTGGTTCTTAAGATTGGTTGAACTACACAATAACTGACAAGTGCTTGCACTAACTGGACAGGTCCATTCAAATCTGTATGGTTATTTCTTCAAAAGAACATCTCAGACATTAATCTGCATAGTACTCATGTGAGTATACTAAGATTATTACTGGACCTTAAAAGACCCTATGACCTCAATTTGTTTCGGCTGTTTCTCCTAATAATCAGATAAGAAACACTGGCCCCAGTAGATAGTTTACGTGTTAAAGAGTTTGTAAAAACCTATTGCAAAATAAACATAGATTAAATTAAACTCACAAACACTGAGTTTAATTTAATCGTGGTTAAAAAAAAATGAGTGACTGCTTGTTTGAACGAATAATAAACAAAACCGGCATGATTATAATCAGTGCGGTTTAATTCAGGCTTTCATATAAATCTTGCCTTGTAACGTTGTATCATACACATTTCATTCGACATTCTAAGTCCAGTGACAATGCTCAGCGCACTAATTAGACTCAAAGCATCTAATTAAGAACTCAATTGAAATCATATCTAGTTTTTCTCAGAGAAAATAGTTGATTCCATTGAAAAGCTTTCTAAGTATCAAGGTAACACTAATTTACCCAAAATACAGTGAATACTAGCAAAATGATAAACAGCATGAGTCATGTATACATTTATTGAAACAATACATATAATATGGATACATACACTTTAGTTTTCATACTAAACTTAATACTGGCAGTTTTATCCTTCTAATTCGCAACAAACGTGTATGATACAACATCAAAATATGCTTCAAAACGTATTGATTGTCTAAAACAACGTACAAAAGTCCAAAACGCTAACATTTATGTACACATCAACAGTTTATGCGTCGCTAACTATCGGCTTCACTTCATTTACGTGCGATACTTCCTCGTTTAACGTTTGTACGGTTGATACGTTTGCTTGCTCACATCCATTTATATTTGAAATCTCTTGGACTTCACTTTTGACCTCTGTGACTTCATTTAAATATTTAGATATAACCTCGTTGACGTCATTTATGTTTGTTTCTAAGATATCGTCTTCTTGACTTGTGACTTCAGTATCTTTAGGTAAAGTTTCTTCAATGGGTGACGCAGATAGACTTTCATTTGAAGTCGATTCCTTGACTTCAGGTGTAACCTCATTGATTTCTACCTTATCCGAGATCTCTTGTGATGTCGCTTCTGAAATTTCATCATTTACAACTTCTAAGTCACAAAGGTTGATATTAGCATTATCGATTGCCTGTAGTAAGTTTTCTAGCGTTTTCTCGTCAATCAGTTCTTCTGGGTCAATTTGCGTCGTATCCTCAGTGGCACTGGGTTGAGTATCCTCAGTGGCACTGGGTTGAGTTTCTTCTGTTACTTCTTTTGTGTCATCGCTCTCTGCTGTAGTAGCTGCTGCTTTTTCAGCTTCAGCTTTTGCTTTTTCGGCCTTATTCTTCTTAGATTTAGATTTCTTTTTCTCTGTCTTCTCTGACTTTTCTGGTGCGGGTGACTCTTCCTTTTGTTTGTTCGTGAGGGTGTTGAGTTGACTTTGTAGGTGTGCGAGGGACTGGCGCAGTTGGGCGCAATTGGCGGCCATTGCGTCCACCTGAAAGGTTAATGTTTTGTGTTAGATTTCATGGTAGTTATATGTAATCATATAAACCTTATTAGTTAAGGTGGAAGTTCTTATGATTTTCATCGATCTTATACGCTTCTTTCGCCAAGATAGTTAAAAAAACGACACTTTGACTCACTGCAGCTTACAAAATATTGTTAATATTTTGGGGTGTATGAGGAACAGGGTGTAAAGTTCCTCAACCCCCATAGAAAAGGGAGGATCCTCCGACCAGACGGGTGTTGTGTCTGGTGGGCTAACTGCCGACATAATTATGTAAGTCGGGATTTTCTATATGAGCTAATGTCGCGGATAACTTTGATAGCGTGATGTAGGATTTGTCATTAGTTCTTATGTGTTGCGATAGATGTCGCTGTCGCCACAATATGTATGCGACGATGACGTCACAAATAAAAATCGTCGTATTTTTTACTTTACTGTGGATACTTTATCGTGCACATCGTTCTTACATAATGTATCATCTCAACATGAATGATGTAACCAAAGTTTTGTAACAATATACTGATGTAAAGGAGTATCCATGGAGTTTCTTGCCCATTCTTCTCTATAGAGATCTGGGCTAGGGAATGTGCAACTACAGTTACTGTTATTATGCCTTGTGACTGGGACTGTACCTTTTTTGTATTTGTTTCGACTTTTCAAAAGTGCCTGTAACTGGCCTACTTGAAATAAATGTTATGATTTTGAATAGGAGACATCTTATATTGCTGTAACTAGAGCAATTTTAGTTCTGACTTTTGTCATCTATACTAATATTATAAAGAGGAAAGATTTGTTTGTTTGTAACGAATAGGCTCCGAAACTACTGGACCGATTTCAAAAAATCTTTCACCGTTGGAAAGCTACACTATTCCCGGGTGGCATAGGTTACTTTTTATCCCTGTATTCCCAAGGGAACGGAAACCGCGTGACGTCCGCTAGTTATAAATATTCTAATGAATGTTGCAGATATTAAGTTTCTTATCGATTAAACTGGGACCCAACTCCAACATAGTTGGAACAAGGCTACGCCGATGATGACTTAATCTTGTCCTGAGGGCTGAGATAAGGTCGACGATTGAACGAGTTAGTCCAGAAGTAGCCTATTTACTTGCGACTTAAATAGACTTTAGGTCGTATGAACTCGGGAAAACCGACGCAGGCAGGAAATTAAACTCTTCGGCTGTTGATGATATGAGTAAGATGGTCCTGTATGAGTGCTTACCTTAGCATTAGAGGCCGGTTGTTGCGCGCGGGGTGCGGGGGGTGTGGGGGGTGCGGGGGGCGCGGGTGGCGGGGAGGGCACGGGGGGGCGCTCGATGTTGTTGTCCTTCAGCGCGCCCAGCAGCGCCGTGCGCTCCGCCTGGAGGGGAAGGTGGATTCAATTAATATTTTTAGTTGTCTATACGAGATTTTCCGATACATTTCGTATTACTGCCGTGCTAAGTGTAAAAGCGGTATCTCAAAAAAATCAGTTTCAAGAAAATTGAAGTTTTTTAATAAATGTATGTACCTAGTTCGATACGTTTTATTTCTGCATTTACATTTTTTTATGTCTTAAAAAATAGATACTTACTACAATTTGATTTAGTTCTTTAGGATACCTCCATATTTTGTTAAGGTATTGAATACCATTAAAATCAACCTTTTTTTTAATATCTCGTTTGAGCTTAGCACGGCAGTATAGGAAAGCAACCTGTGACGATTTATTGATTTCAAAGCCACTAAAAATCAAATTGAAAATTAATCTGATATCATCTATAAAATAAATGTTTATTTTAGAGAAGATGGTTCAATTGTGGCTAACAACAAAAATCTCAAAGCTTACAAAAAAACTTGAATTGGCTTTTTAAAAGTTTATTTATGTTTTAACTTTTTTATATGGACGTGGACGAAGCGAAACAATTTGCTCATAATCATGGTGCAAAAATAGCAACAGCACAAAAATAAAAATAACTTTTTTTTTATTTACGGAGCATTAAACATTCTATAGTTTCTGCCTACCCCTATAGGAAAAGGCGTAAGTAAATATAGTATTATGTACATACCTGCAGCGTGCGACACAAGCCCTGCATGTGCTGCAGCTGCCGGGCGGCGGCGCCCGCGCGCTCCTCGCTGGCCTGGCGCTCGCCGCACATGTCCAGCAGGGCAGTCTGGGATGTCTCCCAACGGGTCTTCCATGATAGCGACTCCTTTTCTAGCTTTTTGATCTTCTTTGACATCTGGAGAAGAATAAGTTTTTACAAAATTATGAGGGACTAGCTGTTGCCCGCGACTTCGTTCGCGTGGAAATTTTGACTCTCTGATATTGGGACTGCCTCTGGATGTACTATGTCAAATCGAATGCCAAATGCCAATCTTGATTATATTCCCTTAAACCAGCCATGTCGTAAAATCTGTTGCTACCTGACATGTCTTAACTATGTATACTCTTTCTCTCTACCAATTTTCAGGTAGTCTCAGAAACTCTAAACTTACTAAATTTCAGGTCGATAGTACAAAAAAAAATCATAACTTTCATACAAACATGTTAGCGCCTTTTATTTTGAAGGAAATCATCAATAGACTTTTTGGAGGGTGAGAAATCATCAAATGACTCCTGCCGCTCTAGGTGGAGCGGAAGGCATTATCAGACTTCTACTAACTAAAACCCACCAATGTTCGTTATGAGTCCTTTGTGTCCGGGGCCACGGTATCCCACTCGACCACGGAGGCAGTTGAAACAAAAGTATATATTTTTTATATACTTTTGTTTTATTGTTAATTCAACCATCTGTTATTTGTTTTGTCCCGTGTGAGTCTAATAAATACTTTTCTTTCTTTTTTAAAAATACTACTAACGCCATCTATTGTCAACATTTATAACTAAAAATTATTTTGGGTTCAAACTATTACATTTACATCCTCCATCATCCCTTATTTTATCCCCATGGGGGTTGAATTTATCAAAATCCTATTTAAGCGGACGTCTTCATCATAGTAACTCCAATCTTTAATTTCAGTTCAATCAGTCGAAAATCTAAGAAGATTTATACAAACTTTCATCCCCTATTTTATCCCCTTGGGGGTAGAATTGATCAAAATCCTTTCTTAGCGGATGCCTACATCATAACATCTACCTACATATATTTAGATATATTGATTGCTTTACTTTTTCTTCTCAGGTAGAACAAAATTATAAATATCTCAGCTAAAGCCTTTTTTGTGAAGGTGATAAATCATCAAATTAATTACTCCTTCCGCTCTGGGCGGAGCAGAAGGGAGTGTCAGACTTCTACTGACTAAAAACCTTCTTAGCCCTTTGTGTCGAGGCCGCAGTATCTCTTTCGGACCCGCAGCCCCGACACGGCCTGTCGTCGTCATAAGACGGACGAACGGTGAGCTAGCCCATTACTCACCGTCCACAGGTTCAGCCACAGCCTTTCATTCATCCCTTTTGTGGCCCAGCATTCTGATCAGCATGATAAGACATGCCATCTATGCGAAATGGGATATGTTTTCTACCATAACATCAGAAGCTAGACTAAAAAATATCATTACCTTATCCATTTGTTCTTTGAAGCCGCCGAACATCTGGTTACTCTTGACGAGCGCATTCTGGAACTCGTCATACTTGTCCGTGTACACTGCCAGCTGACCGCGAAGACCTAGTAGACGAACGTAATGTTATAAACTATGATTATAGAATCTATACATCTAAAACCCAAATAGCCGATGCTGGCAATACAGCTGCTAGGTTGAAATGGAACCGGGCTGGTCACATCTGCCGCATGTCGGAGGAGCAATGGGCAAGAATGACCACTCAGTGGACACCAACAAGCAGGAAACGACAACGCGGCGTGCCCAGAAGAAGATGGCGGGATGATCTGGACTCCTTTTCAAAGGATTGAATTTTGTTTTACAATATTATCATCTTACAGCATGTATGCAGTACTGAGGAAAAAACGTAGGCCTGACATCACTGATAGTACACTTACTGGTCTCTGTTCCCTGCAACTCCATGATCTTGGCCCTATACTGCGCCAGGGTCACCTTGACCTGCTCCATCTCGGCCAGGAGTCTGTTCTTGTCAGCCAGGTGCTCCAAGCTAGCCTTCTGCATCTTAGCATCGGACAGCTGAGATTCTAACGCCATCTGTTTTGCCATTTTCTCTACCTGAAGAGATGAAATAGTTTATTTTTTAGTTAATGTAAATAAGATTAGCATTATTTATGGGGATGAAGAGTGTCTCATGAGATGGCGAGAAACAGAGAAGTATGGAAGAAAAAGACATGCTGCGCCGACCCCAAATGAATTGGGATCATCAACAGCCTATAAAATTCCCATTGCAGGGACTCAGGCCTCCTCCCTAGGAGAGGAATGGGTTATAATCCACCACGCGTGCCCAGTGTGTGTTGGTAGATGTCATATATCTTCGATTTTTTGGTTCTAAGACATGCCGGTTTCGTCACGATGTTTTCCTTTACCGTTTTGGTGCCAAGGGCAAGAGAATGATGATGATGATGATATTTATGGGGGTGAAGAGCTTCTAAATATTTTTTGATTGTTCTCTCTTTAATTAAGCAATTTGTTGTGACTGAAATTGACACAGATACTACAGTATTCACACCTTTTCCTCATGGGAGTAGGCAGAAACTGCAAAACACCATTTTTTCTAAAATCCTTGCATACACGGTTGGCGCAGTGAGTGGCTGAACGATTGGACTGCTGCGCTGCGTATCGCGGGTTCGATCCTAGCACGGAACAAATATTTGTATGGCCTACAGATAGTTGTTTCGGGTCAGGGTATTTGTGTATGTGAGTTCAAATGTTTGTAAACGCACCCACGATACAGGAGAAATTCCTAGTGTGGGGCAGTTTTAATTTAAAAAATTTAAAATAGTAATAAATAATAATATAATTAAACGTGCTTTTCGAGACACGGAGGCAACTCCTTATGTAATGGAATGGGTGATCATGCTGATTTTGTATCAATAAAGGTGAACCAATCCGCACTGGGCCAGCGTGGTGTATTACAGGCCATCTCTCTCTTAGAGAGGAGGCTTGAGTCCCTGCATTGGGAACATTATAGGCTGATGATGATGATGATGAAATATGATCATATCCTTAAATATCTTCCTCCTGCTTACCTGTTGTTCCCTCAACTGGTATTGCTGCACCACAGACTTGAACTTCTCACTCATGGAGATATTATCGTCCCGGAGCTTGGCATTCTTGTCGTTGTTCTGCTGCAGCATAGAGGTGATCTCCGACAAAGTGTTCTGGAACTTAGCTTGGGTCTCTTTACGGCGTTCTTCTTCTTCGCGGATCTTGAGGAGAGATTCTTCCTGTGGAAACATAGGATGCCAAAATAAATTTAAAAAATCACGCCTGTAATCCCCGAAGCGTTAGGCAGTGGTGTACCTATTAAGTCCCGTGTAATAAGGCGCGAGCCTATTGCCATCAACAGGGCCAAAATCCAGATTCCGTGGCTATTACTAAGGAGTTCTTGATGGAAAAACTTGGGACCTTATGCACAGCAGTTTTTCAGTGCATGGAGTTCTGAGTCTGTTAACTGACTTGTTAGGAATAAACATACTATTGTAATGTAAATATCACTATAATTTTCCCATACTGAAAACATAACAGTGTGTTACTAATCTAGCAAATGCAAATTAAAACAATGCAGTGAAGTGTGTGATAAGGAATTTCACAATATTGCTGTTTATGTAAAGTTAGCTTAAGTCTATAATTGTTATATGAAATGCAGAGCAGTTGTTTTGTGCAGACTATCAGCAACCCATACAATGTCAATTTTATGTTATGGTTGTAATTTTTGGTCAGATAGGCAGTCGCTTCAAGTAAAATGTTGGTATTGAGCTGTTGCAGATGATGATGACTTTTATTTATGCCTGCCTTTTCATTTTCAGTTTTGTTTTAACACAATACAATTATTGTATAAATCTTTCTAACCATGTTCTGTCATTAAATGTGATCCGCGTAATTTATCTAGTTCCCAAACAGTCGCTAGAAGACTAAAGAGAAAGATGCCTCAAGACTTTCTATAGGTGGCTACAAGTATACACTGGGCAGTCACTGGACCCATCATCAATATCAAACACTACTGAGTATCTAGAATGATAGATTGCAATAAAATAAAAATTAATAAATAAAATATTATTCTTAGTCATAAAACCAACACATGGAGACTGAGAAAGATCTTAAAAATGTTACATTTTCTCTGTATAACTTACTTTAATAGCCTTATTCTGTTTCTGGAGCTCCCTGCAAAGATTCTCCAACTTAGACTTCACAAGAATAGTCTTGTTAAACTCCAGTTGTAGCTGATCCTTCTCCTTCAGCAGCATTGCGTGACGCTTGTCCGACTGTTTGATGTAAAACTGCATCTTCTTACTGTCATCAGCGGTTTGTACATATTTCTTACAAACTAGAGACAATTTCTCCTCCAGCGTTGGTACCGAATTCAATGATTTCATGAACTGTTCTACATTTTTGTCATCCCTTTTACTCCGGTCATCCCGTTTCCCTTTTTTCACTTCTATTTGTGGTGGCGGTGTTGAGGTATTCTCCTGGAATTCATGTTTGATTGTTTAATAACACTAACTAACATATTATCTCTTAAGATAATTTTATGTAAGCCTAGTTTAGAACCTGTCAAACAGCAAGTAGATTATAGTTTGGTTTGAGTCATTCTAACATTTATAGCATGCTCTAGTGTGTATCAATCATTTCCTACACAATCTCACAAAAATGTCATCCTCTTATATTAAACAATGTTCATGTAACAATAGCATTCCATTAATCTGCTCTGTCAAGAACTTAAAAACACAGGTAGCAATGAGCTATAAATAGCTATCCCAAACGGAGGAATATCTTGACCTAAATTATAATGGATTTCATCACTAATTGTGTAATAAGACCTTTCATTTGTACTCTCAGCGTCATAATAACAAGAAATTTGACTCTGGCAGCGAAAATGCCGAATATACATTTATGGTAAATATGAGTATTTTTGTTACCCCTGGTAACTATTCTTAATTTAACAATAAAATTTCCCCTGAATTGCAGGTGTTAGCTAATGATTGGCATTGCGCTGCCGTCAACCATAAAAGCAGAAAGCATGTGAAACGTGCTTCCGAACAAAAATATCAAAAACATTACGGGAATTGGCGAAGTGCCAACAAACTTTTAAGGTTAACTATTTCTCCTCTTTTCGACATAATTTCAACATTAGACAAGCATTGTTGATAATAAAACACAGTTAATTACCCATATATTTTAATATTCTTAGCAAAATACGCGCTAAACGCCGGTAATTTGCATGAAAAGGAGTTGAATCGTTTACCGACATCCGATAGCGTTCTATTTATAAACCGCTTCGAATAATACAAAGTTAACACTTACAGTAGCGGTTTTGTTTGGTTGCACATTTTCTGTGCTTTCTTTTTGAGTTTCTTCTGTTGCTGCTTCCATTATAAAACAATTTAACTCTGAAAAAATTCTAAACAAAACGGAACAAGACGTTTCTGTTAGGGTTGTCACTGAAGTCTGAGTATTTTTTTTTTAATTTAATCGATTTCAGTCATTCTCCTAGATCGATTATAGTATATTTTTGTTACTTGTATAAATGACGTATTTTGGTATGCCATTGGCCATCTATTAATTTTCTTTTACTACTTACAAATAATGTTTTAAATATTAATATGCTGGTCTTCTGATGAATAAAAAAGACAAACTATTTGAGTTTTCAAATCTAATTAATAATTGAGTGGCCCTAAAAAAATTCCAAACAGAAATTGTAAGCAAATGCTATTCACCTAAGGAGAGATTAGGAAGTGTTATTTACCGCCCTTTTAGTGATTCTCAGTAAAATGTAAGAATAACTGAGTGTGATTAATTGTCTTCAAAATGTTATCGAAAAGATGGCTTGATAAATCGATATAGCATGAAATGAAAATACAGAACATAGCAACACAACAAATCGTTCAGAAACTAAACAGCCAGTCAAAACCCACTCAACTCAAGAATAATATTTGAGTAGAACAAGATTTTTTTGTTTTCTTTAAATTTTGATTGTACACGAATTCTAGTTAAAATAAATTATTATAAATTGTGTTTTTAAACGATTTATCCGGTGAAAACTAGATATTTTCGGTTTTGCATGTAATGTTGCAATTCCTAAACATTACTTCTAGTCTAGAAGGTTTTTAAAAGTATTTAAGGACACATTCAATTTCACACTTCCTACATTATAATATTTTATAATGATGAATATTATAATTTATGACGTGTAAAACCAACACACCACAATATTAGAACTTTAGACAACCGTCAGCAGTCCCGCGTACTGTCTTTGAATTAAAAGGTTTCCTGTTTCTATAAGAACCATAGCTACTAGACAGTTTAGTTTGTTCATTTTCAACAACTCAATTGAGTAACAAGCTAGGATTTCGAATGTCCTTCGTTTTTGCCAAAGATTTGGTGAACAACAAACCATTTTTTGTTCTCTTCAGTATTAATAATAATTGTAATAGTAGTAGATTTTCCACACATTTCATTGCAACACTAGTTGATTCTGTCTCATTCTGTCCCTTTCACACTCATTCCGTCAAAAAGAAGAGAAGCGACCAGTCGGTGAGTAATCTTTTCTCTGATAAAAATTCTTTTAAAAGGCTTTAACAACGCAATTTAGTTTCCGTAATAGTCCCGAAATACATTTTGTGAAATCATTGAGTATATCATTGCTTCGGTGAGTACATTTATTTTAATTCGAGTAATTTTTTATGACACCGGCCGCCAGACGTCGGGACGCAAGCCGTTATTTTTCAAGATTTTTGTAAAGGTCAATGCGCTTTGATGCCGCAGGACGAGATATCCAACTCTCTGGGCATGGGCGTGTGGATTACACTGCATATTTACCTATGGAAACGCGTTAAAAATCGGATTCCACCGGATTTTAACACGCTAACACGGAACGTTGGAACAAAAGAATCAACCGTTATATTTTGTTTGCCGCATGAATGGAGTGACCGCACTTCATACGAACGATAGATTAATTATTTTTACAGTTAGACATCTAAAATAACACTTAATTGCCGAGTTTCATCTGCTCTCATGGTCTCATCGTTTTTTTCTGGTGCCTCGTAAGTAGGTGCGATTCATTTTGTTCCGTTATGGATTCAATGTGCTACGGTTTTGTACATTCCTAGCAGTCATTTTTCCTTGTCTGGAATGTGGCTAGCAGTTGCACTCTATAAATAAAACGTATTTTGTTGTTACCTGCAAAGGCATTTTGTAGTTTTTTAGTACTTATGTTCCTATCTTTCGTGTTAAGTTATTATGATAGGTACCATCATACTAGTGAAATCTTTGTGCTAAACTTATTAAAAAACAGAGTTTACAGGTTAAGATTCATTATTACGATAAATTCATAAATTTTAACTTGTTGGTATGTTAAGCAATTCAGTTATTGACAGAAATATTTAGGAAATGCCTAATTACTGTTTACCAAACAATTCACTTACTTTCTTATATCATATTCTATTTAAACTCATGGGTTTCATCCAAAATTAAGTATTACAAGTCAGTCATTTTTACACCAATTTTCTTCAGCACTACACATTATGAGGTACCTACTTGTAAATAAGGAAAATATAAACATAATTAGTACCTACCTAATATGAACAAAATATACACTTGAGTACATTTAACTTAATAATAATGTATTTCGTTACACATGTCATGTGTTTACAAATCAGTGACCTTTCCTATCATTTCTTAGTTCATCATTTATTTATATCATGTTAATGACCTTTATGATTGGCGCATAGAATTAACTGTGCAGTGCCAAATTAAGCTATTTTCATGAAATACTTGAGTGTTTTGACTTATCAAAGGCAAAAGTAACACTGTCATCAATACGTTAATAATTGTAATCATTTTGGGACATAATTTTTAGTATGTTTAATTATTAAAAAAAAAATGCCAACAGTACAACATACATTTTACAATCAATTACAGGTGTACACAACATTCTGTTAAGAACAATAAAGCCATATCACTGTAAAGTTTAGAAATAAAATAGAAAACAAAAAATATCATAACAGTAGTCTGTTGCCATTACAGAAAAAATATGGGCAACAAATAATATTTTCTTTATCGTCTCTACCAATGTCATTTTAGTTCCAACTTGTTAATGTGTACAATTGGTTGCACATAATTATAGGTACATACAAAGCAATAGTTATTGCTCTAACCTTAGAAAATATATGATAGCCAATGTCCTGTGGCTTCATAAACTCTGACACTAGGGTGTATGAGGTCGTTAGACCTTACTGCCCACACAATAAGAAAAATAGATTTCTCGTCTATGACTAACAAAATGTAATGTCTATCGGTATCTTCTCATGGATACAATGAGATAAATTCCCAAATATTTATGATATTATGGCGAGGAACAAAAGGAATAACATTGTGATCATACTGATTCATCACCATAATATTCCAAAATTTATCCTGTGCCCTTTAATTTTCATTAAATAGGCAAATAATTCGTATCCTGTTATTTAGCTGTAATGAAAGATGAACTCAATGTATGAACAAATACATGCAAACAATTTGCTCACTAAACAGAGAATTTATTAATATTTTATCAACATATTCAAATCAGCCTATAAAATTATATTGCCTTATACAGGCCTCCTAAAGTACGCAATAACGCTATTATTGTATCTAAAAGGTTTTATACCAAAATTGGTGATATTCGTTTGATATTTTTCAATAAACATGTTTGGAGTAGTAATATTGGGTTGGGACGGAAAAATCCCGTTTCTAGTACTGTGGAAGAATTTTAACCACTTTCATTAATTCTGCAATTCGCAATACTACGATCTTGTCAGATAAACCTTATTGCCTGCCTTAAAAATTCAATCGCAATATCCATAATGGCCAAGCTTATGGCTCCTCAACAATATCGCCAGTATAATATTTCTGATTGCACAAAGAGCCTTAAGATCCGCCAAGCCTGCGACCACAAAGGACGCTACTCAACCGCAGCCCTTTCCTGGAGGTTCCTACTCCGTCAGTGCTCCATATTAGCATGTCCAAGTACAATGTTATATAGCACCGACTTCCTCTGTGCGTGCTTCAACATTCCTAACTAATGAACCTTCGGTTATGCCGTTTTTGCTGCTTCGTGATCGATTTTATTAGTAATTAAATTTGCCCTGATTCAGAGCAAAACTAACGAACAAAGATGCTGAAACATTTCGGCAGTGATAAATAAGTTCGACTAATTACATAGCTTAGCAGTTCTTCATCCTGTACTTTTTCTGGCGTTTCGACAAAACTCGTTTTGCTGGAAGGCACTGATCAGGATTTCGTTGGCAAGCGAACCTGTTATTACCTCGTGTCCTGTTTTCCTAAAAGCTAGTTTTCGGGTTAGATAGGATAGATTTTTTCTGACCTAGAAATGGGGTCACAAGAGGTTAGGTTAGATAACATCCGCATAAAGTAAAATGGTGCTAGTTTCTATCGCCAGGAAAGCCTTGGATAGGGACCAAAAGCGGCTAATTAGGATTCTCTTTGGCACTGATATTCCCTTGATGAGAAAGCAGAGAAATTACTAGTTTATTGTTAATCGCTTCAATCAGCAATGGTGAAAGGCCGGCTTTATCGCGTGCGTATGGATGTATGGATTTTAAGTCTCTCTCGGTAACTGAGAACTAAACGATAAGCAGTTATATCTCGGAAGTTTTATCTCCAAATTAACATTGTATCCAATTATAACTTGTATTGTAACGGAAGTATGCGACTTCCTTTGTTAAAATACATTTTGTAGGGACAAAACAGGATATATTATGTCTTCCATTTTGTCCCGAAAAACACGTCTCATTATTTTATGCTGAGACGGAAGGACAGGAGTAACTTTTTTCATTAGGAACTTATACAAAATCGCATTATTCTCCAAGGTTTTATGGAGCATTAGTAATCTTTTGTATTTCAGTTCGCACTTTCTGATTATATTAGCTGGAATTGGGATTAGCTTTATATGACTTCTTTAGTCCGTAATTTTTCTTTTTTGGGTGTTGGCATTCTTCTCTGAGTGCGTTTCTTCTATCTCTTTCATTTTTTCTGCTGCTCCTTTGGTGTGGTTTGGTAGTATTCTTCTTAGCGCTTTTCTGGTCACTTGCTCAACGTAAATCATCCTAAAAAAAACATTTGTCCAAGACTATTTCCAGAACATTCGAATTTATTTCCACGAGTTCCGAATACTGACAGTCACTTTGAAATCAATCGATCGTTCTAGAAGCACTAAACGTGATGAAATGTACAGTTTCACTGAAGTGGGAACAAGTAGATAGCATTGCTTCCGAGGTTCGTTAAGTAACCGGGTTACCCGCGGCTGATTACAAGCTGTGGCTCGATAACGAACTGTAGATACTGTTGTACTATAACGTCTCATTATAAATAATTAATTTTAGAGCAGAATGTTCGAAATAACAGTACATGTCCGTATGAAGGTCTGTTTAAGTGCTTAGATTTTCCTTGTGACGGCAATGCGTCGTTCGTTTTCATTAGAAATTTCGACCAAATTCTCACGTTAATTTGTGTTGGTAGCTTGTTATTTCGTGTATTTTGGTCAAAATAATTTGGGAAAATAGGTTAATAGGATTAGCGGCAACATTAGGCGCTTAGCTAAGCCTACCTCCAGTATTTAGTCACGTCATAATCATGTTGTGGTAGTTTATGGTGTACTTATACGGGCTAGATGTTTACGACTGCCATAACGAGAATGTTTTTGGGGCCAGGCGGGGATTGAACTGGCACCAGTCAGGATACAACTAATCTGTTACAATTGTAGGTGGGCCCTAGAACTTGTCTAGTGCCAAAAAGCCGGTACAGCAAGAGGTATTAATTCAATAGTGGGTGAACGTGGGCTGTAAGTACAGACAAACACGACCAAACCCCAATAAAACCCAAATTATTAGGCACTCGGACTTTACTGGCGCGATGGCGCGCCGTTTCGCTTCGTGGCCACCTCAACGCCCTAATTTTGACCAGTCGACCTTCCCTATAAGGTCTAAATTCAATTATTTTAAATCCGTCTCGTTTGTCTGCGTCAGCTTCCATCAAAGGAATATTTAATGCGATCTGCGCAGTTATCTCGTACGCCCTCTTACACTTAGCTTGTTAATGTACAAGTTATAAGTGGTTTACATACAGACTTGTTACCATGCTGGTTTCAAAATGGATGCCTGATATTTGTTGTATAGGGAACTGAGGAACTTTAAGACTGCCTAGTCTAGTCTTGTTTGCTATTGAAACGAAGATTCTTTGAGATCGAAGATCGGTTCTGATTTCTGAGACATGTGAATGCTCCTTCTAAATACTCTTTCTGTCACTTTCGTGATCTTTGCACCATGGTCAACATTAGTTGTCAGTCATGATTATCAATCTATTTACGATGCATCTTGCTGTCTTGCATCATTTATAAAATACCGATCATGGTTATTCTTCAACATTGAATCTTAAGTCATATCAGTCGAAGCAAGACCATTGTTACCTCATTGCAGATTTTCTAGCCACGATTAGGATTCTCGTCGCCTATCGCTTTACCCAATAATAACAAACTCACGTTTCTAAGCCGTGCGTCAGACGTTTATATTGATCGTAATGTAACCATACCTTACGACTGGCTTCCTAGATCGAATGACCGGTTGTAGTCCTTACTGAGTACTAACTTGGTAATGAATAGTTGTTTGATGTAGGGTACGCACATATTGCTAAAAGGGCTTCTAATTATCGAATCTTCCATGGCTGCTTTTTACAATCTGTGGTCCAAAATCTTTCCTCTTTAGTGAAAGTTAAAATAAATGGCCTTCGAATTTCAGGTACATGTAGGGATCTTGTTTAATGTGTTCTTACCTTTTCTTATCGTAATGTTATTGTCTGCGAGAAATCTCGATGTGTTATGATGAATCTCAAAACTAGAATCTTCTTATTGCTGGGATCTTTATTATGATTCTATTGTTATATTTCCAAAGTTTATGAAGTACGCCACGATAAAATAATGTTCTAGATGGAACTATGTAATTAAAATGCACGGTGTGTGGCGTACCTTGCACGCTCGGCGCGCCCCCCAAATTGTCCGCACCCTAAAACGGCTGGGTACTCGGTATTGAGTGATTCATCGGGTAAACCTACGTTTGTATTGTCTTTATGACTAGTTAAAGCCCCGGCAGGTAATAGAAAACTGATGTATTGCGAGTTTAGGGATATTTTGGACTGCCCACGTGATAATAGACTTACTGCCGCACTCAGAGAGCTTTAATGATTACTTAGGCCATCACTTAGTAAAGGTTCTGACAGTTTCGTCATACAAAAGTATGTCAAATCTTTACTTAGTGACGGCTTAAGTAATCATTAAATATCTCCTGAGTACCGCAGTAAGACGTATCTCGATGATTTTGCAATTAATTGAATGTTTGTACTACGTAGACAGTACCTTACCGGTTGTCGTGAAAAGGAAATAAACGTTATTAACTCGGAAGTAATACTATTAATATAAGTGCTTTTTAATATGATTTTATTTTTATGTTCTGTGTGATAATCTTTGACTAAACATTAACCTTTAACCAGCATGTACCTACAACATATTTCCATGAATGCATCGCTTTTTCGTTACAGTGTTTTCGAACTCACACATTACCTAAAGACATCTCGATACTCGGCTAGGCTGACTGGTAGAATGGCTGCCAACAGAGAGGCTTTAGAAAATTGGTAAGTTTAATAATATGTCTAGCTGAATAAATTGTTTTGTTGCCGTGTGTATTGCAATAGAGGCGCAGGCAGATCCACATTGGTAACACGCGACGTCACGCGGTTTTGGTCGCTTGATATCACGTTACCTGGCGACAATCCACCAAATGATAAAATGAGGGTGGTGGCGTTGCGTGTTGTCAAGATGTGGATCTGCCTCCACTGTTTTGTTTTGATAATGCTCGTTGCTTGCTTCGTACTACCACCAATTGTTTCTGTACTCAACAGGAAAGTTTTTTAGAGCAATAGCAAGTCGGGACAAAGTTTTGCAGCTCCGTATTTGATGCTGTCTTGGTTTCGGGTGACGAGTCGTTGACGCGCGTTTGACTTGAACTGAAAACGCTCGTCGACTTTTCTCGTCGTCAGGCGGCCATTTTTGATTACCAGTCTGTTCGTGTTCTGCCTCACTAAAGATATTTGAAATTAATTATTTTGTCGAGTTTCTCCTAGTAAGGCAAAGATTGGTTTTGAAAATGGCTGTTACACCTAGACTTGCAAAGGCATTTGGGTGCGGTTTTGTGGCGTCCTCTGTAGTTTTGGGTTTTATTTTCAAGTGATTGTGCCAGTAACTGTACCTACATAGTTTTTTTTCTGTTTTTTGGGGTCATCTTAGTGCTTGTGTGATGCTGATGACTTTGAGTTCTGGCTTCGATTGATTGTAATCTTTTATTTTTCTTTCAATTACAAAGCAATTTATTCTTTTGTAGAATTTATAAGCATTTCCGTTTTATCGTTTACGGTTTTTCCTATAACCGTAAATCAATGGGGTTCATGGGGTTGAAAATTAAACTGGTTTTTGATCAGGGGGTGGTAAATGAAATGATGGCTACTAGGAATACTTAGGCATGCCAGATAATAGGCTCGGCGCACGCTAGTACCTACATGCTATTTGTATTGAATTTTTGATTCCCATGTCAACACGCTATAGGGGGTAACGCACGATTTAGGAACACGACACTTTATTCTGTTATGACTACGTTTTACCCATTCTCCTTTATTGATTTTTGGCATGTTTTTGGTAGTGTTTTAGCTTTTTGCTTGTTTTGTAGTACTTAGGTGTTTTCTGAACGAGAATGTTTTGGCAATCTCGCCAAAAGCTGAAGTGTAATTTACAGGATAGGAAAAGGAACGATATCTTTTGAATTGAGAATTTTGATCTAGTAAAGATGCTAAAGGTTTCCGATTCATTCTTGGAGACAACAGATCCAATTTCTGCAAACTTGGTAACTTTTTCTGATGACTTACTTAAATACAGAAATGATTTTTTACAGATAAATCTTCGTAATATCCTCTAAATCTGAACAGTTGTATATATGTATTTAACTATTTCTAAAAATAAACCGTAACTAACTTATCCAAGCATGACGCATACATACAGTTCAGAAAGTTAATTAAACTTTTGAATTTGCATTAACTACTACAAAAGTACTTCAAATTACAGCTATCATCGGCCAGACAGGACAAACTAGCTCTTAAAAGTTATTATTTAATTTGTCGGCCATGTTTTTTGCAAATTGTTTACTTGCCGGTGGGAAACAAGAACAACTGTCGTTTCGGCGCCATCTTGAATCGCCATCTGCTAGCCATATCGTTCCGGTCTTGTGTTCAATTGTATTTAGATAGCATGATGTTATAATAGTATGAAACTTGTTATTAGTATCCATTTATTCTTGTGTTATGTTATTAATATTTACAGCTAAATATGGGTTTTCTCTTCATTTTCGTATCATCATGTGCAACGTACTGAGAGAAATTATACTTCAGATGGATATAGAAAACTATATAATAATACAGGAGGCTTTCAGCATAAGAAAGGACAGATTACTGGAAGAAATGTCCTCAAAAAACATAACCCTTTCCTTGCAGTCGAGTAATAAAGAGTCAACAGGCATTAATACAAATTAGGCAGAGAGTTAACACATCTGAACGTCAAAATATCTTGAACAGGCCCCCCAAAAACACCTAACTACTCTCCATGTTTTAACTTGGAGAAACAACTAAATATTTCACTGCTGTATTTGAATCTTGCCCATTTAATTGACTTGTTTACGCACTGAGTGAACTTAAGATCTTATACGGTATTCAACACGTTTTCTCATTCTAATATTGCTTATTTTTCAACAAGAGGAAAAATGGGAAAATTCTACATGAAAGGTGTTCTTTTTTACCGATTGCTCATTCTGGCGATGACTTCTTCGAATAAGATAGTCCCAAAACACAACGATTACATTAATCACGAATCTGTTTTATTTCAAAAACATTACCGAGAAAATGTCCGTTAGTCACAGTCTGCTATTATTCGTCAGTCGTGATTCAAAATTAACAGCTGTAACAAATTCTGTGACGCATTTGTTGTAAAACTTAAAATACTTAAGGTGAATCATACAGGCTGCTCCCAGCCATTTTCCCGCTAGATGGCGTTGAAGTCAACATTTTTAGTTTATTTGTATTTTTGTGTAATTGGAAAACTATTAAGTCGTAGGAGTAGCAATTGCGGTTATCGGACATTACGTTTTATCGAACTGGGTCACATCATTGTCATAATATCCACCTAATTCGACACAAAGGTGTAATTTAACATCTGCCATTGAATATAGCGTCGTTTACACACACAGACGTGAGCCGGTGAACGAGTACATTTACGAAGATTGAACACTAGATGGCGTGAATGAAAAAAAATGTTTTTCATTTTTCTTTATGGGTAGATTGGGTTGGCAGAACTACAGAACGCCACCTGCTACGGTATATCATCATCAGCCTATAATGTTCCCACTGCTGGGACACGGCCACCACGCGGGCCCAGTGGGGTAGATGTCACGTCTTCAAATTTTTTGGTTCTAGGACATCTCACCATGATTTGCTTCATATTTATTGAGAGCATATGGTGATGCAATACATTCCACAAAGTAATGCGCCTGTCTGGATTTGAACCCACGACTTACTGTTCGTGAGTCGGTATATTTTATTATGTACGATTGTTAAAAAATAAAAGGTATATTTGTTGGTGTAAGCTATTTAATTTTGGGAAATAAATTATGTCAACAATAATTACAATAAAACGCAGTTTTATTTTACTCAAAAAAATCTAAATCAAAACTCATTTATTCAAACTAGGCTGATAATCAGCACTTTTCGAACGTCAAAATTTACTTTACTTATTTACAAGTGACAGTCCCCCAAAACGCCCACCCTTCGACACTTCCTAGTGTTTTTGCTGGAAAGAAGAAGTGGCGGAACTCTCCAGCAACACATCTGTCTGTTTGGTTAGAAGAACCAGACTCGATACAATACTATGGTGTAAGTTAATATTACGATTGACTACAATCAATAATAAAAGGTATATAAAAATAAAACATAAAAAAGACATAACATATTATCAGTAAACTAATTTAGGAGAAAGAACATAAATTACAAACATTGTCTTGTGTTTAACTCAACGACCAGCTATTCTTATCATTTTAGTAGTTGTTAATGGAATAGTAAGCTTTTGAACAAACTACATTAGGTACACTATTGATTTTTTTATCAAACCAGAAGAATTTGAAGTAACACAATTAAATGCTGATACATGCATAATCACTCAAAACTAATAACACTTATGATTAGTAACAGTACCAATTATTACAATAATTATACATTTCATAACACGTAAGAAACTATAATTCCTAGACAAGAGCTACAAATCTAAAACGATTTATTATGAGATATAACAAGGAAGGTGAAAAAAATATTTCCTAATTTGGAAGCACTCAACAAAAGCATATAATAAAACGAAAATATAAAGCTCTTTATATGAAGTAAGTATACCTAAGAAGTATTATTTCACCTTTTGATACAAAATAAAAAGAAATATACAATGATAATGTAGATTCTAAACAAACTACTACCATAATACAATTAGAACAAAAATCATTTGATTTGTTGATTTCGCCCTCTGCCTTGAAACTTTCTTTGAACCAACTGCTACACTGCTGCTGCAACAAAGAAAACATACTTAGCATATAATTCTTACTTTTTGACCAATATTATTTACCATTCACTTCAAAATATTATTTACCGTCAATCTCCAAAGCTGCTCTGAAATAAAACTTTACTTCTCTTATTTGCTTGAATTTCTAACTGATGTTGATGTTGCAGAAGGATTTGAAGCCTTCAAAGCAATTTTTTCATTGGCTGCATAAATGAGAGCCCACACTTCTGGAGCAGTATTTTTCAAACTTTCTACGAGATCTTCTTCCTTCTTTTCAGTTCCATCTGTCTATGTTTTATTTACATTGCAGTAATAATCTTAGGCTTCAAAATATTTCGCCCAGAAAGAAGGAGCTTAGTGTTGGCCAAGATCTAAAAAGAACAAAATATAAATACAGAATAATATGCTTCACTGATCCTGGGATGACTTACAAATTTGATTTATTCATTTACCTTGTAGAGTGCACTGGTATAGTTTTTGATTACGTCATTCTTGCATTAATTTTTTTTTATGATGTTCCCATATGACACTTTCTCTATCAATTTTGCAAACACAGAGGAGTCTCCGTCACCAATAAAACTCAAATAGCGAAGTTGATGTATTTCTTCACTCTTTTGAAAGCCTTCCACAATAATTTCCGATTCCATTGCTGTAGATGGTCCAGTAAAATTTTTGCAGCAATTATGTGCTTTCATATCCATGTTTCTCCTCCCATAATATTGACATGTATAACAATATTTGTTTCTAACACCAAGAAGCAGGCCTGGAAATGAAAAGCAACACTTGTAAATAATGCACATAATAACATACATACATACATACATAAACTCACGCCCTTTTCCCATGGGGGTAGGCAGAAACCACAGAACGCCACTTGCTACGATCCTTACATACTCCTTTTGCCTCGTCCACATTCATACATCTGGTCATACACGCACGCCGGTTACGAGTACTACGCACCTGTCCTTTCAGAAGAACGGCACCAATATGATCAGTGTATGTCTTTCTAGGGCGTCCCCTCCCGGCATTACCACTCACATAATAAAAAAGTCATAAAGAACCAAATTTGTTTTTAGTAAAATATTAACTTACCATACCAGATGACGAGTCAAAGTTATGCCCGTATGACCTTTTTGAATAGCAATTGATCTTTCTTGTTCACCAGCAATTTTAATTTCCTCTGTCAAATGTTCTAACCACACACTGCCTTATTTTCTTTCAACTCGACGAAATTTATTGGCTGACATTGTTGGAATATCCATAAGACTTGTTATGTGAGCTGCTTGAGTGTAAAAGCTACCAGAAGTCACAGTTGCCCACACAAATGCAGTTTTTATTTTATTACTGCTACCAATATTTCCACGTTCGATCACAGCACTTGAAAATTAATTCACTTCGAAATCCATCATGTCTTTCACTAACAAATTCAATTTGTGAAGATTCACACATATTTCAATGTCTTTCCAGAAGAAATGCCCACTCTATTACATGCTTCAAGTCCACTATGCGATACCCAGATATCTCAGATAAGCCTTTATTTGGACCAGCTTCCACAATCAATTGAAAATCATCGCAAGTGCAGGAGAAGTGCAGACGGATTTTCCTTCAACTCTCAATGTCAATTGGGTTGCGTTCAAAAGATGTACTATAGTCGGGGTGGGTCAGTTCTTAAAATAAAGCCTTGTTCACGGTTTAAACTTTAATTAAAACTCAGAAATAAACACATTACACAAATTAAAACTCTGCCATCTCAAAAGTATCTCTCTTACCCAGTGCCAACATTATAGGTTATAACATTCAAAACAACATTATCATAAGAACTTAAAACTATAACGCTACGAAAGCCAATCAGCGGCCGAGTAGCGGCGCGACGACAGATCAGTGATTGGTCGACGCGACGCGCGGGAGCAAACATGCTAGCGCGTTGGTGAATATCTTTGAGGCGGCTGTCCTCTATTGGCCCTCTTACGGCCAGGGAAATGGGAGCGTTCGGAAACGTTTTCCGCTATAGTACGTAATAAACTTTTACTTATCTTTATATTTCAATGTTACCTTTAGATTCCTCGTAGAACTGGTCAACGAATAAGAAAAAAAAAAACAGATTATAATAACTTGTTCAAAATAAAGCACGGAACAGAAAAAAAACAGATTGTAACTGAATTATATTTGTTTCTGAACGCACCATAACAAATTTCGACGTGAAAAAGCTTGGTAGGTATCTACTACAAAATAAAACAAACTATATATATTTAAATATGTGTGTCTGTTTGAAACTGTTTGCAAAATGCGTAAAAGGTGACGTAATCCGGCAAAACCATATTTTGCAAATGTTTGCAAGTTTCATTTTGTGATTACCTACTTTGGTAGTTTACCGATTTAAAATAATTTTATTTATTGTTGACCAAAAACATATTATTCAAATAATACTAAGAAACACTGACTTTGTACTCATCACTGACACGTATGACGTAGGTAATTAGTATTGTGACGAGATTTCATAAAAATCACGGGCCAACTTGATGTTTCTAATACCACCGAAAATAGAATTGTGTTTTTAGAATATTTAACTATTATACCTACGATAAATTAGAATTACAATAATACAGTATAATAGATAATATGAATCAAATGTATACTGGAGAAATATTGCAATTAAATCAATGAAAATGCATAGCATACAAAATAATAAGTACGCAAGAACTTCCGCGCGCAAATCATATAGCGCGGGACAACCGAGCTAGGAATGTATTTTCTAAGTTTCTAACAGTCAAACAAGTGAACGAAGTTTGGCAACGCCTTTTTTTCGTCCACATATTGCATGTAGGTCAAGGTTACGAAGAACGGCATCGTTGCATAAAACCTTCCTACGACTACTGGTATTTATGTTGCCATACAACAATAAAATTGTTTACATTAAAAAAAAAACATAACATTGATGTCATCAGTTTTATGTTATTTTATATTGTTATTTTTTTGAACGGTTGGAAAGGAAATAATTAAAACTAATTATTGATTTAACAGAATTATTATAAGATCGTCTGCACCTGCACGCCATCTAGCGTGCCATAGTCTAAACAAGTTTACTTGTCATTATTTGTCAAAAGTCACGCACACTACTAAAGATGTGTCAAATTTTGCCGGGATTTCACTATTGTTTTTCTCGGTAAATAATGTAAGATAATGCCCAAAAAGGTCGATTGCGGACACTTTCCATTGTTGAGAAGTGATAAAATGATAAATTTTAAAGAAAAAGTCTCTGTGTGTCGTGTAAAGGTGTATTTCAAAAATGTATGGAGGGTCGGTCGGCGCTTCAACCTTAAATAGATTACTCATAGATTATCACTTATCTTTCTTATCAAGTGTGATTGCTTATTTGGCTTGAATCTTATTTGAAGACAGCGGGTTGAATTGAGTGGATCATCGTAACTTCTTTAATTGATTTTTCGTTCTTAATTTCTTCCCCATTATGTGGCATCTGGCTCTTCTTCCTATCATCATCTGCCAAACGTTTTCCAGACTGTCCTGCGGTTAGACTTCCACTTAATCCGGTCTTATTGGTTCGCTGAATGCCAGTATTTCTTCTTTATGTAATTTTAACAAAATGAAGACTTGACAGATTTCAGTCAACAACCCCTAGCTTTCTCCAGTAAAAATATTTTTTTCTGGTGTTAAAGTAAGCCTAGGAAAATGGCATGGGCTACTATTATAATATTTCTCCATATTTTTATCGGAATGAACTCGGCATTTGAGATAACACACAACAAGAAATATCAACCACGGTCGGGAGGTTCGATTTTCCCAAGCCTGATTGTTATCGTAAGTAAATAGTAGTGTTAATGGATTCACTGATTGCCTATATTCGAAGATATCTAGATATTGATAATGTAGATCAACGCACGATAGTACTTTTAATATTTGAGTTTATTTTACATTCGTTGGGGTTACTGTGTGGTCGTTTTAACACGCCCGGTAGTTGGTCAATACTGGAATACAAGCAAGAGGAATTTTTTGGTCGATTTTAAACTTTGGTAAGTCTGTAGTGTTTTTACAGGATTTCTTATTGTAAGATTTGTAACCCTTGTGTAGTTTATTGCACTGGAAATCCCTTATGTGCTTATGACTCACCTTAGGGCTTTTGTAGTGAAGTTTAACTTACTTCAATGCTTTTCTCAGAATGAGGGGAGTACATGTATAAAAAAAACATTCATTACAAAGAGTTGCTAAAGCTTAAACAGCCTTCCCACTGCTGGGACACAGTACTCCTCTATGAGAGAAAGTGGGCTATAATCCACCATGCGGGCCCAGTGCAGGTTGGTTGGTTGGTTGATGTCCCATGTCTTCGAATGTTTGGTTCTAAGACATGCGGGTACAAAGAGTGAAGTAGTACGAAAATACCCTCCAGATTTGATATTATAATCTTGATAAACAGTTACATGTGTCCATTATTTTAGTATAGTGCCTTTGTTTATTTATACGCTTTGTGTGAAAATAACATCTCTTTGTGTTTTCATGAAGTAAGGTAATGTATTTCATTTTATATTGTTTTGTGTGCATTTGTGAAGATTTGGCGGTGGTATGCGTGTGTGATTTGTGGTTTTGTATGTTTTTGTTCATCAATAAATACGGTTAAGCTTTTTAGAGTATTTTGCATGGATTTATATCTAATTTTATAAACATAGTAGAGATAGAGCTTCCCCTCTCCTGTTATTATCGAGGATTGTTGATAAGATAAGCAGTATTATCAGTTACTGTATTTTAATAGATTGGCGACCCTCTGTAGTAGGATCGGGGAAACGGTTGGTTAGTTCGGCATTTTGTCGATAATAATTGTTTATCGGTTAAACCATGGAGACTATCTATAAACAAATCGTCCATTATTTTCCTGGAATAAATAAATATTAAGTACAAATTGGGAAAATTGGTTTACGTTTCGAATACGCAGTAGGGATTTACTTGGCTGGAGTTTTTTTGTATGATTTTGTCATTTTCTTTCTTTATCGTGTGGTAAGTGCTAGAAATGGTGTGATGAGTTTTATGGCACCCATGGGCCTCTATCTCTTCAGGCATGCTAGTTTCCCCACGATGTTCACTGAAGCTAGTGATACTTAGACAATACCACATGACTGAAAAATCAGAGGAGCGTGTCTTGCGTCCGAACTCCAGACCTTTGGCTTGGTAATCCGACGGTTACACTACCAGACATGAAAACCTAGATATAGATGAGATATGGTATAGTTCACGTCAAATAAGTCGTCTCTGAAGTTAGCCATTTGCAAAGCTCGCGCAAGTGCAGTCACGTAGAAAATTATTTGAACAAAATAAATACATATTTTTAAAAGAAAACATAGTTTTATAATGCCATAATGCCCGCTCCCATGACTCGCGCATGCGCAGTTGCAGTTTTGTTCGTAATTTTGAGCCACTCGTAGCCAACTTCAGAGGGGCACAGTTATTTGACGCGAACAATACAATGCAGTGACCGGCTATCAATTTTTGTCCTCCAGATCACTTTTCATGCAACATACTTTGAAGTATGTACCTAGTCAATTCTTCACCTAAGTAAACAAAATTTCGTGTGAACAGAAACGTCTCCAATATTCAACGATGAATATGTTGATGTACCTATTTTACGATTGTATATCACATTTACATGTCGTGTGCCGCACCACTGATTAACATCCACTCCGGGACTGTAATTCAATGTCACATTCAAAATTTGCAATAATATAGGGTTGTCTCGGATGACTCCTGGGAAGAGGAGTTGGAAAAGAATGGTACTATTTGGGGTACTGGGTACTCCTGCTCACAGAGAGGAGCCCAGTGGCCCAGCAGTGGGAACCTTGACACTTGACAGGCTTATGATTTTATGGTAGACTGCGATTTCTGGTTAAATAAATATGCAGAGGTCGTTACAACATCACTTCAATAATAATATTATATCTAGAATAATTAATCTCGAGTTCTGCCTGCCTACCTTTGTGCCATCATCCCATATTGAAAGATGGTATAAAATGTTAAATATTTCACATTATTATCACCTTTCTTTTCTCTCAGTTGTGTTATTAAGCATCCTTTCCATTCATTCATTTTTCTCATCGTGATCTATCAACAATTCAACATAACTTGTCCTAAAATCTACGGAAAATTATCATCATCTGCCTAGCCTTTTTCCAAAACATGTTGGGGTCATATTAAACAGTACTACAGTACCCCTATTACTGGTTGTCAGATTTTCGTGTCACTGGACTACCTGTACCGCCTGCCAAATATCTAATTAAAACTGGTACTAACGATCTAGAATTCTACAGAAAATATTAGTGCATAGTTAATAGTATTTTAGCTTAACGACCTTTATAAAACCATATGCTTATGGCCTTTAACCTTAAACACATTTGGGGCTGTGCCCATACATGAACGAGGTCAATCCAATTTAAGAGTAATTTGGAGCATGTAAGGTGAACCTAGTTTAATTTTAGGTCTTTTACACGTCAACTATTTGTCATGAAAAGCTATAAAAATATACCTAATGCGTATTTGTATTGTCTACAGTCCCATTAGACGGCAATTTATGACAGTGTATTGTTTTTCTAGACAATGTCGTAGTGATGTGTAGGTATCTGTAGATGAAATTGCTTGAGTGAATCTAATTTGAGTAGTTGCTAGTAATTGTACCTTGATTTACTGTGGAATCGATTGATTCTTTGCAAGGTTTTATTGTTTCAAACTTGAGAAATCTTATTGCTGTCAATGCCTTCTGCTTACTCAATTATTTATTAGGAATTGTTAATCTTTTAGTTATTTAATCATAAGTACTGCCTATAAAACCACCATTCAGGCATTTATAAACATTACGTCGTAATTCTCAGGCCCTTATCCCAAATTATTTGAGTTCGGCGCAGCATTTCTTTTTCCATACTTCTCTATTACTCGTCATTTCAGCAGTCACCAAAAGTCAAAGTCGCCTACGAACTAAAAATTGACTGAAACAGAATAGTCATGAATTTTGGTTTCATATTTATCAACGAGGTTATTTTTGTATGTTTATGCACAATGTGCACACGGCTTAAAACTAGTGAATACATTGACCCTGTTAGAGCGCAGCAAGATAACTTAAAACGAATATCGCAGTATTACAATTAGATAGTAGACATTGCAAAATAACACATGGTTGACGCACACCACTACGCCATTATTGCATTGTTCTGCGCGTCAAAGGATGTACCTACGCATAAATAATTAGTGTTTTAATGAGCTTTCTATCTGAATATAATTGATTAGTCATCTCTCGATATCATTTCTATGTAAATAATGGACGATTGTAATTATAACGAACTCGAACCGTATCCGTTTACGTGGTTATAAATAATAATTATGCGATCATTTTGTATCGAATGTCATCATAATATTATTATAGAATAAGACATTCTGTCTGTATTGATGAGAGATACCTAATTATAAAATCGACAGGAAATTGACGTCATGTTTCTTATCTTCATTTATTAACAAAACATAATATCACGCTGTAATCCCCGAAGGATTAGGCAGAGGTGTAAAATGGGCGCCATTACAATCAACCGAGCAAAAATGCTTTTCATTGATTCAGTAGTCGGTAAACGAGGTAGTACTCGAAAGACAATAAAATAATTTAAACCAGACCAGCAAGAACCAGTCCAATCAATGTGTACCAGTAATGGGGTTGCGCTGGTCAGCAGGGCTATTGCGTATCTTTTTAAATGTCAGTGGCTATCATAGTGTCCATCGATTAACTGTCAAATGGTTCCATTTTGTACCAAACCATAACCATTTGACAGTTAATCGATGGACACTATGATAGCCACTGACATTTAAAAAGATACGCAATAGAATATCCCTGCAGGTAATCGCTAGATGTAAAATACTGGTATTTCTCTCAAGCCAGTTTGACTGGAAGCCGACTCCAACATTGTTGGGTAAAGGCTAGCCTTAGCAGATGATTACGTAATCTTGATATCAATTGATTTAATCTTGATTCGTCAAGTCACCGTGAAATTAAAGAATTCCTAATCAAATAAAGAAAAACATTCATATAAATCATTGGTTGCCACGTTAATAACACCGTTTGTTCATATACAGCCTTTTTGGAGGCCTTTGTACGCATTATCTCATAAAATGTTAATTTACGTTTAGCGAAATCCAATTTCGATACGATAATGACTTGAACTGCCTAAAATGGCACCCAACATGAATTGTAAATAACAAATATTAACCCAATATTCTGATTTAGTATCTCGGCTATATGGAACAAGCCATATACGAAAATCCCGAGCGAAGTAATATAAAGCCTAAAAGTATTTGTGTAACGTACGCACGTAATGGAAGATTCCACCGAATCGGGTCAAGGACTAAGGTTTCTTCCCGAACATTCCATTCCGAATAGGGAACTTACGCATACTTCGGTACATTATAGGTACTCGAATGTCGCAGGATAGCTGTTATATTTGTGTTCGTTCGATTTTATTTTTCTAGTTTTTCTTGTTATCTAGCTAGTCACAAATTCACAATGCAAGCGAACCTAAAAGCCATGGATATTCTTTTCTTTTATTACATTACTTATCATAATTTCATTTCTTTATCCCAAAGTGAAAGTCCATTGTTCTCTAAAAGGCTTGTTCAAATAAATTGTAGATAAAAAATGGCGACTCGCTCATAAAATAATCCTAAAGTGGCTTGAGAAAAATATTGTACAAATTACTTTCTTCCCACGCAAGACTCGAGGAATTTACCGTGGGTGAGAGTTGAAAGTGGATTACTTATTTATTTTAAATAAGTTAATACCTCCTTTATGCATCCTTGCTGATACTAGTAACCCAGAATAAAGTGATCCTTCCTCGGCCCACCTTAAAAGGGAATAATCCGAGCAAAGTTAGTTTTATACTTAAAATAATTTATTGTTCAGAATATTTACTTACCAACCAACCACAATGAATCATCATGTTTGCAATACATCTCAAGATAATAATACACTTCGCTTTTGTTCAAGACACACATTAACATTTTGTTCAAGACGGTCATTACCCGAAAACCTTCTAATTTTGATATTATTTCGTGTGGTATTACGTCCACTTTTTAGCATGTGAACGTGATGTGAAGTGCATCCTTTGGTATGTAAGGGGACTACCAGACTCCTACGTTCTAAAACCACACGGTGTTCATCAATTACCTTTTGCCTGAAAAACTTGCGCAGATCGTCATGCTCCCTCGGCCAGGTATAGACCCGTCACCAACTTCCTCCATTACTTCATGACAGTAGTTCTCTTAGGAACTTTCGGGGTGGTGTCTGATCAGGCGGCCTACTTCTGTCAAGTCAGTTTCCCGCAGGCCACATCCTATATCAGCTGGATATCATTTTGCACCTTCCGGCGCTCGAAGCGTCGGCTGCGCATAATTATGAAATTTTGTATTCCCCTGATGTTATGGTATGCCATGATGCACGCTTGCTTCTAGATAGATGATTCCTGATTTAGTAGTAGATCAATTAGGATAAACAGTACACCGCATGATCTCTTGTTCAGACGAGGTAGCTCACACACTAAGTTAGACATTACTTCTGCTGTTAAAAACTCCTTAATTCCTTAAATTCCAGTGCAAGAATGACGTCGACATCGTTCAACGTGGGTCTGACCGACAACGTGAGGCTGTCAAGCCGGGTGCTGCGCCCCCCGGGCGGCGGACACACTGACATCTTCGGAGGGGAACCCGAGCTCCAGCAGACGGGCCGTCGTGGACCACCTGCGTCCACCATTGGCTCTGTTGTTGGTAAGTAATGCGTCACTTCTAAAGATATTGACTGTGAATTTTTGCTATGTTGACATTGATCGTGGGTTGGATTTATAACTTTCGAATTTTCCACCTTCAATATCTCGTGTGGTTTCCGCTTTTCTCGGTTGTCTCAGATTTAAATAATGTCTTTTAATAAAAAGTGAGCGCCACTGACTTAGCTTGCGCTTTACTGTCTGCTTAACTAGATTATATTAATGACCATGATTAATAGGTCGAGCCCGTGCCTAAATGTAACAGCCGTTTGGGTTAAGCCTAGGTAGGTATGTCGATTGGTGACTCATTCCGTGCTAAGTTTCCTCCGTGCCTCGGAAAGCACGTTAAGCTGACAGTCGTTACAGGTAGTCAGTGGCCCAAAAGCCTGACAACCAGTCTTACCAAAGGCTTATACAGTACTAACTGGGTTGTGGAAGTCAGATATGCAGTAACTCCATGTAATGTACTTTTATTATTATATTATCATAGTTGGAATGGCTAGACAGATTATCATTAGGTCAAAACCTAGTACTCAAATCGATTATTGCATTCCACTGTGTAGATTGCTAACAGGGCCCCGAGTCTGCTATTCAATAGTGTCAGAATGGTCTATCATTGATCTCATAATTGTTGATTTTGACAAGTTTGGTGTTGTCAAAATCAACAATTATGAGATCAATGATAGACCATTCTGACACTATTGAATAGCAGACTCGGGGCCCAGGTCGCTTGTTTATTTATTGCAGTCCATAATTAAATAAATTAAGATGATATTGAATTAGTCATAATTTGATGATTGACCCGACTGATCTCTGGTTATAAAAGGATTTACTATCTCTTTCTGTGAACGGCGACTATTGAACGATTTATAACACAAATAAAACAACAAAATCATCAAAGATACTTTTATTAAATAGCAAATGTAACATTACAGGTCATGAGGAGTCAAAGGCAGCTAATGGCAATGACAATCCCAGCCAGAATGGACAGAAGAGTCCCCAAGAGGCTGCTCAGGCCCCAGTGGCCCCTGAGCCAAAGGAGGCCCCGGCTGCTCCAGAGCCGGCCCGTGCCGAGGCTCCCAAGCGCGTGCGCGTGCCCCCAGGCGGGTTCTCGTCAGGGCTCTGGTAAGGCCAGGCGCACACATGCTTAGATTCCTCATGCTGAAGATTCCCGGGGACCAGTTGTTTACATTGGCCGCACATCTGCATAATTCACTTTTCGGATCTTGGGACGAGTTGGTGTGAACAGGTACACATATTGGAAAGTCCTACTCTAGGGTAGAAATTTTGAATGTAAATAAGTCTCAAGCCAAATTTTATAACCAAATTGGGCTTATCCATGCGGAATGACGTCATCGTCCGATGTAAACGCTTCGTTAGGTTTATTTTAGGGTCTGCTGTGCCTTTTTGTTTTTTTAAAGCGTCGGTTGTAGATAGTTTCGTTAAATGTGATCGCTGCCTGGTCCCCTACCGGGTCTCTGAATGTTCGCTTGATAAGATAACGATGGTTCTTTTACAATCCTCGCAGAAAGGAATTCTTTAATATTTACTGAACAGGAACATTTTTTCAACACTAGTATTATTTTACCTATATGGTTAAGAAATTATTTCTCGTATGTTTTAGTGTTACATTTTATCCAACTTCAGTGTCAAAGCGAGCACTCTGCTCGCCAACTCTATTAGAAATGTAAAGGTCACAATTTGGTTAATAAGATGTCCTTCAAGGCCAAAGTTTTTTAACACTTTGAACTATTTAAATTTTTATGCAAATTTCGACTTACTGTCTAGCTGTTTAGAGATTATTATCGTGTAAGGCTTGAAATTGATATAGTATCAATGGTATGTTAGCGTTTCGATGATTTTGATACTTTTATAACAGACTGATCTGTGCCTATTTCGTGTTGATGTTGTACTTAAATTTGTCTCAATTTAGCATTTCATGTTTTGCAGTTGTGGTTTTTATTACAAAATAACTATTGTATGCCTTCGCTGGCAATTGCGATTATGTATAATATTAATAATGATAATTGTATTTTTATATGAATTACAATATGTGAAAAACACATTCTGGTGTTTTATTTTACTTGCAGTTACTACCATAAAAATATCTGTGAAACTAACACATACACAGACACTTCATACTTACATTCAAGTTGACTTGTAAGAATCAACTGAACATACACAATTCACGGAGCTTGATGCCCTCCACATTAGAATGTTACTGCTAAGTTGGAGCATAACAGATGCAAAAAATGTTTTACAAGAAGTGAGGTCTATCTAAAAGACAATAAAAACAATCTCGCTCAAGTTTTAATTACCACCATTATTGTCTCAAGTTAAATTTCAAGAAGATGGGAAGGTCACAAGATTTATTAATTTATCCATCCTTGTCACTCCACACATCATATGTGTGTGTGGTGTGAGGGCCCGTTTGTTAAAACTGTGAAAATGTGCTTAGGATTTAGTGAACATTCCCCAACAATTGTGAAAGTTGGAGTCAGATGTTGTGAAAGTCATATAAGCGAGTTATTGACTGTAAAGTTGGGCCCTCAGTTCTCCATAAAATTGATAGTGCTACTATCCTAATCCTAATGATGGTTACGGATAAAAGCACTCACGAACACGACATAATTTTTTGGAAGCACAGTGCGTGCAAAGAGCTTTGTCTTGAGTGCTCTCAACTGGCCTTATTTATAATCTGTTCGAGATAAGAAATACTCGAATCCTGGTAAAAGATTCTGTGTCACTGACTCTGGCAGAGCCACCATCAGGGATTTTCATTTTGAAAACACAAAAAAATTGTCGCTAATTAGTCGAAATTTGTCGCCAAATATCAGAATTTGTCGGTCACTGGTTCAAAAGATATAAGGGTTTATAGGTGGCCGATCTGGAGAGAGTCTCCCCAGCAGGGCCACATTTATATCTCAAAAACTAGGGCACCTAGCAAATATCTCTTTTCTCCCATAATTTGTCGCCAATTAGTCGGAATCAGTCGCCAAATATCAGAGTTTGTCGGTCACTGGTTCAAAAGATACAAGAGTTTATAGGTGGCCGATCTGGAGAGAGTCTCCCCAGCAGGGCCACATTTATATCTCAAAAACTAGGACACCTAGCGAAGATGTGTTTTCTCCCATATTTTGTCGCCAATTAGTCGCAATTTGTCGCAAAGTTACAGATTTAGTCGGTGTGTAATTAAAAAGATATTAAAGAATTCAATTTCCCCATACAGTGGTACAAGCGAGTACAAAATACTTTATGTAGTTTCTAGACAGTATCTATGACGTCTTATGGAGGAATGTTTGTTTCGAATTAAATAAATGTAAACTTATTCTATAATTTCAACCCACCATAGGAAAGCTGTATTCATTACCTATAAACAAATCTACAATACATATAATTATGTAATTATTTATCTAACACAATGTGCACTTACCACTTAGTCGCTGGCAGATAGATCGCTGCGCTCCGTTTCATTTACGGTAAGTAAGAAAGAGATAGATGCGCGTGTACAGATGAGCTGCTTCGAACGAGTTGCCCGTCACGTAAGTTGAAGTCAGCCAGTTTAATTAAAGTGGAACTTATTATGAATAGTTACGAACTCGAGTGTTGTTATCTCTAGGTATTCCGAAAATACAAAAACGGAGAAACGAGCGAGATATAACGAGGGTGTCACCTGCTGTACGTCACGGGTGCGGCGCGTCGGCGTTCGCGCCCGCCGCTCAAAGTAGCTACTTAAAAAAAAATAGGTAAACAAACAAACTTGCTCTAAAGGATTTTTTTTTTTATTTTTTTTCAACATTTTTCATTGAGGCTCCGCTCCTATTGGTCATAACGTCATAATATTATCGGTCATAATGTTATTAGCCTAGACTAAAAGTGAAAAAAATTTCAAAATCGGATCAGTTTTACCGGAGATTACCCCTAACATCCAAAGTCACAAACTGTATCTGTTAATAATATTGAATAAGTACCTACTTATAAATGTTACAAATACCTATTTGTAACATTTTCTGAAAGTACAATAATTTTAAGGTAATAAATCATTTTATATTTCGACAACAGAAGTTTTATTATTCTAACCTCAATTAAGATAAAATAAAAACTCAACCCGTCCATACCCACAACACAACACTCGCAATCACCTCAAAATACACACCAACACAACACACATCAAACGAACTTTATGGAAATTCATTTTTATATAATAAAATTTGATTACAATTGACAATACTTTTTCAACGTTTAAGTATTTTAAACATTTTACTAAAGGTACGACATTTATTTATTATTCTAAAGTTAATTAGAGCTTAACATTGTAAAGTGGTAAAACAGTTGCATGCGACTGTACATCTTTCACCAAATAGACCAAGAGCAAGGTTTAATGTTTTCAAAGAAGTTTAAGCCACTCTAACCTAGTAATTTAAAACATAAAAACATGAATTAAATTGAGAATTTATCTCTCTCGGACATTTCTAAAGACTTTAGACCGATAAAACTAGAAGTATATTACACATATTAATAGAAATATTTTTTTCTTGGTATTTTTCGTGAACTCTTCGACCTAGCTCTTGGACTATACCTTACTAATTGAACTCATTATATCTCCTAAACTAAGATCCGATTAAATCTGTGACTTGGCGACAAATTGCGACTAATTGGCGACAAAATATGGGAGAAAACACATCTTCGCTAGGTGTCCTAGTTTTTGAGATATAAATGTGGCCCTGCTGGGGAGACTCTCTCCAGATCGGCCACCTATAAACCCTTGTATCTTTTGAACCAGTGACCGACAAACTCTGATATTTGGCGACTGATTCCGACTAATTGGCGACAAATTATGGGAGAAAAGAGATATTTGCTAGGTGCCCTAGTTTTTGAGATATAAATGTGGCCCTGCTGGGGAGACTCTCTCCAGATCGGCCACCTATAAACCCTTATATCTTTTGAACCAGTGACCGACAAATTCTGATATTTGGCGACAAATTTCGACTAATTAGCGACAATTTTTTTGTGTTTTCAAAATGAAAATCCCTGATGGTGGCTCTGCCAGAGTCAGTGACACAAAGATTCTTAGTAGTGATCCTTAGGTTGTACTTGACTGATTGATCCTGAGGTAGACGCGCTGCGATGGGTGGTTACGAGTTCCTCAGTTCAGTCATTGGTAACGGGCAAGGACCGCAGAACTACCGAGTGTACCATCGTAATTAAACGGTAGGTCTTTATGAAGCCACCACGTGGCCTGCGACGCCCGGGGCCGGCGTCTTCCGCGGCGGCTGGGACATGATGTTCTTTTCCTCTCGCTCCGGACCATGGACTGACCTAGGACCGCCGCCAATCGCCGCTACGAGAACACGGTGGTGCTCAGCCCAAGCGGAGCAGACCACAGGTGTGCTCCACCGTGTACACCGGCTGATCCTCGCCATGATAACATCTGAGCGTTTCCTCCCGCCCGATTTGGTGGAGATCCTCGAAATAACCGTGTCCGGTGAACTCCGCTGAGGATTGCGTCAGACGAAGTTGAGGACACGGGGCTCCTTGGCGCCTCTCCATCTACACCTCCAAGAGGCTACTTACCGCCACTATTGTGGCGTGCCCTGCACAGGGTTGCTACAGTCCTGCAATATTGTTTGTAGTAATAATCACAGCTATACCTAATATGTCGACAAAAATAGGAAGATATTGCTATCAGTCCTCAGAGCGCCGTTGTACTCATGTAAATAGCAGTATTGTAAAATAACTTGTGATCAATTTTTGGTGAGCAATAAAATATTTTCTAAGTAGGTATCTACAACAGAGTACGGACTCAAATGCATTTGCTCAGGGGTACATAACCTTATAGATATTGAACCTTATTTTCAAATCTTTCTTTGTTTCACGTCTGACGAAAAAGAAAAAAAATGCAAAATGGGCGCCCCGCCATCACAAGACCTACGTCAAAATGTTAATATTTTTTAAATAATGCTGAAATAGTATTAAATTCAAAACATGGCACATACTGCAACTGATGATCATGCACACATGGTACAACTATACATTCAATCTGCTTAAAAATTCAAAATGTGAGTACAATATCTGAACAAAACATTGCAGCCCTGGAAATCTTTGAAATTAGCTCAGATCAAATAATAGACAGATAGAGCGCGTAGAACATGAGAGTGAAGCCACCAAAGCAAATACAATCAGCTATCTAGTTGACCACCCTCTTCACAAAATGCCTCAGAACAGGGGAGTAAGGACACTCCGCCAGAATTTTTGGATACTATTGTTACTGACCCGCGTACTATGCACCATTGATGCAACTTTTAATCTTATTACTGCGTGGAAACCGTTAGTTCGACATTGCGAAAACATCTTCTGATGCACTTCAAAACGGGGCAGTCAACAGCATCCTGAAAACATTATTATATAGGCATCTAGCGATCTTTTGGCGTACCTAGCTGACCCATAGACCCCCGCAGACAGACCCTGAGTCCCTGACAGAAAGCCTTGAACAGGGTGATTTTTTGACTTGGTCATTATGAAGCCGTCAACCAAGCCTTCTGTAGGTAGGTACCTATTTAAAACTAAATAACTCATCTATGGTCTATAATAAAACAATATCACAATGACGAGGAAAAGAACAAATACCTTTCGGCTTCGTTAAGGCTCTTCACACCCCTTTTTATTTTTTTTGGGGGGGTTGGGAAAGCATCAAATAACCCCTCCCACTCTGGGCAGAGCGTAAGGGAGTGTCAGACTTCTACTGACTAAAAACCACCCATGTTCCTTCTTAGCCCTTTGTGTCGAGGCCGCGGTATCTCTTTCGAACAACCCGCAGCCCCAACGGGCTCTTCACACCCTTTTTTTTTTCTGGGCGGGTGGAAAATCGTCAAATAACCCCCCCGCTCTTGGGCAGAGCGAAAGGGAGTGTCGGACTTCTACCGACTAAAAACCACCCACGTTCCTTCTTAGCCCTTCATGTCGAGGCCGCGGTATCTCTTGCGAACAACCCGCAGCCCCGACTGGCTCTTCACACCCCTTTGGTATGATTCCAGTGACAGTGTGTCACCCCGGCCAGAAGGTGCGGCATGGAGGGTGGGGGGCGACAGGTTCGGCTGCTCGCCAGGTTGCTCGGAAGATTGCGCGGAGACCACCACAACCCTCAGTACTCTCTCGAACAACAATTCTCGCTTACATCTACTGCGTGAGTTACTTTATTTGTGTTCATTTTTAAGTAAACTTGTGTTTTTACGATGAATCATTGTACGGGGTCGAGTTATCTTTTTTGGACATTTAGCTGAAGGTTTGACCTTGTAATGCAACAGAAAAATGTATAATCTAATAATTGTCATACTTACCAAGAGACCGCAAGCACTATACGGCCACGAATTATGACTGGTTGCCAGGCCAATCGCAGAACTCGGAAGCTTAGACTAAATAACCCTCCTTTTGGGCTTCGCCGCAGTCGGGTAAAAAATAGTGCAACAGGTCGTATGGTCGATGGTACCGCCTACCTAGATTCATAGGCCTAAGAACGTTTACCCAATTAAGTAGTTGGGGTCGGCTTCTAGTCTAACGCGATGCAGCAGATTATTTATCAATATTTTACACGAATATAATAGCGTCTGTCTATTTGACCTCCGCAGTAAAATTAGCTGGTTGTCATACTTCCAGTCCGAGCTAGATTGCGTCCAGCTAAATCAATATCGGTACCAACAAACTAATTAATTTATTAACAATGGCCACAAATCCGCAGCAACGACGAACGTTCTACAGCATACGAGCACATCGTGGCGAACAGTATCTTTTACTTTAACGAAGTCCCTAACCTCTCCAGCATGAGCGAGGGTACCGCCTGCAGCACCACAAATGAGGATGAGGACCAGGACCTCCCTGGCTCCTGCAAACACTCGCCCAACGTGTCAACCTCGATTGATGCTGACCAGTTCGCCGCTAACATTGATTTGAGGCAGGCAGATATTTTTATTTATAACTAGCTGATGCCCGCGCCCGCGACTTCGTTCCCGGTAACTTTGATGGGTGACTAAAAATATGTTTGGTGTGGACAACCCTTAATACTTAGGGGTATGAAAAATAGATGTTGGCCGATTCTCATAGATACCGGATAAGCACAAAAAAATTCATCAAAATCGGTCAAGCCGTTTCGGAGGAGTATGGCAACGAAAACTGTGACACGAGAATTTTGTACATTACATTTCTTGGGTAGGAAGTAGCTTCGTTTTGGACATGGATCTACCTCAAGCGTTGCCACATTACTTGTACTTCTCGGTTCTGTCCAGCGAATCCAGCGTGGTTTTCACCAGGTCAAGACCACTGGCACCAACCACGTATGAGGCGTTCCATAGATACGCCTTTTGGTTCATGGTCGCCTCTCCAGAACTTTTCAACGGTTAAATAAAAAAAAAACTAATCTGACTTAGCCGATTTCCTTGATTTTTCACTCCATTAAATTGGGTGGGGTTTCTAATTTGTCTGCTTTATATGAAGTCATCATCATTTCAGCCGAAAGACGTCCACTGCTGGACAAAGGCCTCCCCTAAGTGTCGCCACATTGAGCGGTCCCGTGCGTCTCGCATCCAACGGATCCCCGCAACCTTCACCAGGTCATCGGTCTACCTAGTGGGAGGCCATCCAACGCAACGTCTTCCGGTTCGCGGTCGCCACTCCAGAACTTTTCGGCTGTTCTTTTTATATGGAGCGATAAAAAACTATACACACAAAAAAGTCCTATTATCTACACCCTACCTATCTCCCAGTACTTCTTACCCTTAGCAACCCCAAATTGAAATAGCGTTAAGTGACACTTGGGCCATTTAAAGTTTTGTTTTGTAGGTATGGCGGGCAATATTTAACGCCAGAGCAGCTGCCCGACTTTTGTGATCAACTGCATCATCTGGTCGAGGTGGTAAGAAACATACAGTCCTATGCCAAAGTCACTGGAGAATACCCGAGGTAAAAAAGCGAGTTTATTAGATATTATTAATAGGTATAGCTGTGAGAAAAAACGTCTGAATATAATGAAAGTTCGTATGATCTGTGAAAAAATCTCCTTTTTTCGTCTTTGAGAAGATTTGATCTCTTTTTATGTGCTATACTTCCCTAGTGTCTGCGAGTCTCCTAGAATTCTTTGAAGTCCATTTCAGAACTTAAGAGCTTGAATGAACTCAGCTTCTGGCAGTTCCACTGTTGGCACACAGGTTTCTCCTAAGCTGCGCCACAACACCCTTTTTTGTGGATGGGAATTTATCAATTATCGCTCTGGGTGGAGCGGAAGGCAGTGTCAGACTTTTACTGACTAAAACCAATCCTTCGAACAGTCGGGCAGCCCCGGCAAGCGCCACAACACCCTGCCCTTCACCTTTCGCATCCTAGCTTAATGTCACCCCCTCTAGTGAGCTGGAACGCCGCTTAGAACAAGAAGCAAGCGAGGTGGCCGCCTTAGCCGCAGAAGCGCGCAATGCACGTGAGACGGTGGAACGCGTGCGCGCCCAACGCTGTGCCATGCACGCGTACAAGAAGAACCTCGTGTCGCATTTAGCTGGCTTGAGGGAATCTGGTTAGTTTGTGGGACTAAGTATTTATCTCTGATAGCTGCATGTGGTCCTCCTGATAAAAAAAAAACATACACCTTCACTAAAAAGCTGTTATTTTAAAATTACTTCACTTTTATTTATTTGAATAGAAGAAAAACTATTTATGAAATGTGTGTGTCAGGTCAACTCTTTCTTTTCTTACGTCCGTCAGAGAATTCACGGCTCACAAATACAAACTTTTGGTTCCAGGCTATTTTAAGGAAATTCCTAATAGAAAATCCCAATTCAGGGATAAAACCAAGCGCGCTTCAGCAAAAGTGTAGGTACTTTGCGGCAACTATAGGTCGAAAGAAAAAGTCAATCGGTCGTCTCTTAGGAACAAAAAACTTCTTATAGGATCTTAATCGCTCACCTTCACCATCACTTATGTAGTTTTTCCGTGATTCCTCAGAATTCCGGGAGCTAGAGAGCACAGTACGTTCGTCAGATCGGAAGCTGTTTAAGAGCTGGGAGTCGTTGAAAGACTCAACGGACCAAGCGGCCTTTCAACCCCTACTTGATGAAATAAAGGTCTGCCAAAATCGCTCCTTTTGTACGCAGGATGACTCGCCATTTTTTTTTGTATACAGCCAGTAAGACGTTAGAGAGACCAGGAGAACATAAGACGGTCTGGTGTTCTTTTGTTATAAAAGGTCTCATTGCTAGATAAGCCATCTTTCGTTTATGATGTTCGCAATCGCAGTCCCTTATTTTAATTCTGAGTGGTTTTAAAACTTTATAGTCAACATCACCGCATGGAAAACCGCTTATGAGACCAACTCAAATACTCAATGTCTATTAGGGGCATTAGGGCACACCCGTGGAAAAACTGTAAAAGGATTCTCTTTCGAGCGTGTTTGTGCCTAAAAACACGTGATCAACGTGCCATTGCAACCGCCGTCTCACACAACAAATCACACTTCCTATGGGATACCACATTTTCCTCTAACATGTTATTTTGCGTGTTGATCTTATATGCGTCAAATATTTGACGGTCCAGAACAAGCAGACAGCACTGGAGTGCCTACTTCGGTTAGTACACAGCAAGCAATCGTCTCTGAGTCACTCCACGCCGACTCCGACGCCTCTTCCGCCCCCTGAGCCGATGGAGACTGATGGTGGGTACCTTGTATCTTAAAATCACGTCTGTTTATTCCCAAAAAGTTCCTACGCCTACGTTTTGTCAGTAATGTTTTAAGTTCCAAGTAAGATGATCCTTTTGGAGAGGCTCGTGGCTTAATAGTAACAGCCGCAGGGATTGATCTTCGTGGCAACGTTTGCCGAAGTCGTGGATAGATGAGCATCGATTACAGGTTAAGACATCTCTGTGCCTGTCGTAGGTCTAGCAGATCTTTGACTGTTACCGACTGTTTGTCGGTGCCGAAACTGCAACTTGCCTAACTGCAGTCTTGTCAATGGGTGTAGTGAAGCCTATTTCCCGGTTGACACAAATTTAGATTCCCGTAGCAGTAGCCTTCGGAGACGCTTGATGCTCAACAGCCACGAATGCAAACGCTAGGACAGCGATAAAAGACAAGGCAATCATGGTTAACTCTACATGTCTGCGTACTGAGAATACAGAGTTGCCTCCAGATTCAGGCGGAATTGGTGCCTCGGGAGGTTCGGGAGGCCGTAAGCGACACGACACTCGCGAGATGCGACGAGCGACCGTCAAGCGAAGGCGCCGCGAGCCACGCTCTGTACCACTGTCCGAGGAGCCCAGCCAACACGCGCCGCCACCACAGGTCAGTGTACATCAGACAGGGCCCACTAGGGCCAGTGCCTGACAGGGTTGCGGAATTTGTTCCAAAGAGTTACCGCTCAGAGCGGGAGGAATCATTTAATAACTGCCCATACTTAAAAAAAAGTCAAGCGTTGCGTATCCAACAGCACACTCAATAACTCTCGAAATGTCCTCAGCAACATCCAATACCTCACACATTGTTCAACCAACAGGTCACCCTGTTCATCCAAGGCTCGGAGAGCACATCTCGCTACAGAGTCGGCAGCGCCGGCGCAGTTGGACTCACGCCTCTAGAACTACCCACCGGAGGAAGTGTCAGAGATATACTGTTCTTCACCGCTAACTGACCGTCTTTACGTAGGAAATAATAAAGTAGGTAATCGTGTCCGAAAACTAGTCATTTTGTTTTATTCCTAAACTAGATGTTGCCGCCCTCGTGAATGTCAAAAACTTGACAAATAACCCATATTATACTAAAACCTTCTCCGAGAACCACTCTATCCATTGGTGATCACAGCATGCAGTAGTTTTTGAGTTTATCGCGAAAAGACACACAGACGCGGAGGAGGATTTTGTATTGAAATGTTGTAGTAAAGTAATGGTCCAAAGGACCAAAACTGAAGGCTGGTATGAAGCTGCACCAGGGTCACGGAATATGTCGAGCCTTATAATACTAACTGGCGATAGGTTACGCAGATACCATCTTCTTCCTTCTAACCAAAGAGTGCGAGAGAGGAGTATGGGGTTTGAAACTTGTGATAATTTCGACAGACGTTAGTTTGAGTTAGTTCGATTCCGCAGGGTTGCTAACTAACTAACTAGAATACTCATGATTTGGACGTGATACTGTTAGCCTAGCCCTACAACATGCCACTGCTGGGAAAAGTCCTCTCCCCATGACTTCCCGTTGTTTCGATCCAAGGGCAACGTGGACCACTGGTCGCCATAATAGTCTTGTCCAGCCCGCCATCATCTACGAGCTCTGTCGCGACGGCTTTTGGCTGTGTCAGGGCTCCAAAAAGATTCCTATTTGTATCGAAATTGTAAAGATGAAAACTTGACCTTCCAACCTAGACCTACCGAAATTAATTGAAAAGCTTATATTTGAGTTCGCTGTTATCATTTACTAATCAAAAAGAGAAGAACTAAAGGGCGTCAAAAAACTCATCCACACCGCTGTCAACAGGAAAAGTGCCCAGAAGGGTGGCAGCATTCCCACGTTGGATGGCAATGCTGATTCTTTGGCCAAAGAACAGGCCAGCCCTCTGGTCACGTGGAGAGTCGACCAACCTAATCTAATTAACAAGGTAGGTAGGCAGGCAATTCCGTAGTTTTCCGCAGTGTACCTATTACTGATTTTCTCCAGTGGAAATTAACGTTGCTTGAAATATCCATTCATGTTTTCGATAAAACTCTTGTGACAAGCGTAACACAAATGTTTATGAAATAATAATATGTCGTTCGTTTGTTTCAAAGCATCGTGGTCGATAAGGTTGCTACTATAGTTATTCTGTACTTCTGTAGGCATGTTATTAGGTAAATTAAGTAGGTGCGCCAGGGTCAAATGTACTTAGCTGCAGGACTGTTCGAAAGAGATACCGCGATCCTGGAACTCAAAAGGCTAAGAAGACACACAGGTGGGTTTTAGTCAGTACAAGTCTGACAATCCCTCCCGCTCCGCGCAGAGTGGTCATTTGGTGATTTATCACCTGCAAAAAAAGAGTCGAATCGAATGTACGGTCAGCAGCAAAAGTAGCTTAACACTACTTAAAGTTACAAAGTAGGTTTTTTAATAAAAAACTTGTTAGATATTACTCGTTACTAACAAATTATTGAAGAGTAAGGAATATTTAAAAGAATAATGTTCTGAAACATTAAAAATAACAGCTGGAGTCCTGTACATCAAATAATTAAAATACCGAAATGTTAAGCTACTTCTGATGCTGACCGTACCTACTTTAAAGTGTAATTTTGCGAAATTGCTTAGCTTTGGGCCTGCAATCAACTTTGTCATAACATACTTGCTGGCCTACTGCATTCCACCTGCAAACGTTTCTTCTAAAAGGCAGATTGTTATGATTAATTCAGTCAAACTTTTAGGCAAACTAGCTGTCAGTGCGTTCGTAGCCTTAGTAAAAGCTCAAAGAATGCATTAAGGCAATAAATGTAAAAAAAATTCTGGTCCTTCAACTCATAGAATAAATATCTTCTCAATAATAAATCACATTTAATTCCAAAGAGTTTTTTTACAAAGATCGTTACATGTGTCGGACATCGTTCCGGTTTGTTACATTCGCATCATGTCCTCGGTTTTACACTAACATAGCCTAAGCCTTCTTCTCCGGCTGGGCGGATGATTCGGCCGCAGCTGGTGCAGCACTGGCAGCACTTGGAGCACTGGCAGAATTGGCAACACTGGCACTTGCTGCTGGCGCCGCCGGTGCGGCAGAGTCCGAGGACGCTGATTTTGCCTAGAAAAAGGGAGATCTTTGTATAACAGTGGATTTTACTAACGGAGCAGAGCGTGATCAGCACATCGCACAAACCGCTCGGTCGGTCAGTGTCATTCCGTAGTAATTTTGACATCTCTTGAACGCGGTTTAGATCTGCCGATTGAGTTTAATTTCCTCAATTTTAATAATTTTCATGTGGTTGGGGACAATAATAACATTTTCGTTCCATGGTTTTATGGTCTTCGGAGGATACTCACTATTGCTCAGTAACATTCTTTAACGGCCTGGGTCTGTGAATACCTTCATAGACCGTTATATAATGTTTAAAGATTTGCATAGTACAAATGATTTACCTATTTGAGCATTTAATCTGGTAGGTATTGCGTATACCCCCGGCCCTCCCATGTATACCATCACCAGGAACTTATAATCTTACTTATCTCTTCCCACCCTGGAATAAAATGAAGATAACGCTGCGATCAAATGTGATAGATCCCTAGGCCGTATTCAGGCTGATATGGAAGCAATTGATGAATGGGTACACTTCATATCACGGCAGCTGACTGTGTAGTCATTGTTAGGAATAATATGAATCTGCGAGAGTAACCTCAGCAGCCGGCTCGCTCGCAGAGGCGTGCTCGGCGGCCGCTGGTGAGGCTGACGATCCTGAGGCTGACGCTGGTGCGGCTGCAGAAGGTGATGCGTCTGCCTTCTTCTCATCAGCAGGTGCACCGAAACTCATCTGAAGCAATACACTCGTTTATTGGAGTTCGACAATGGACTGTACCTATGCAGACGCGGCTAGATGACAAGTTTTTATTTGTTGGTGGTTTGTTCCGCCACTTTTTAGCTCACCCCAGGTCTGTCTAATCAAATTGACATTCAAAACATTAAGATTTACCGCCTAATTTGAATGAACATTGTAGTGAGTTCATTATTTTGCTCAAAAGACTTCCAGCCAGTGTATTTAGTTTCGAACACAACTGGACTTATAGGCTAGAAACTGCTGCTGAAAGAGCTGAATCCTGGTCTAGTTTTCATCATATCATATCGTAACCGTAAGCAGGCGCCCGGCTCATAAGCCTAGGTTGAATGTTAACGCAGTTTATCTAGAAAAAACATATTTTATGGATCGTTACTCTGTTGTGCTTGCTACTGATATTTTCAGGTATACCAGTACCTACACAGTTACTGTGCCTACGTTCTTGGGAAATCGTTGTCAGTGCGATCATAGTTCAAGTGTGTTCGAGATTAATCGGGACGATTTCCAAACCTTTTTTCTTTCAAAAGAAGATTATTGAGAAGTTAAGAACGTGCACTGAAGGTGGTGCTTCCTAAACTACTGGGATCAAATTTTTGTACCCGTATTTCTCAGTATTTAATTAAAACATTTTAATTACCTACACTTGAATCTACTGAACGTAAAGGAACACTCTTCGGCATCCGGTAATTCACTCCGGTCTTCCTACGCAAGAAGACCACCAAATTGTCATCCCGAAGGTCGAAGAAACTTAACGTTGAATTTACGATGAAGAAATTTATGATGAGTCCAGCAATGATGGATGGATGGAGAAATTTATTCAGCTCAGGTAAAAAAATCCTTAAGCTAGAGGGAAAATAAGTAGTTGTAAACGCTATTGGCCTCAGGAATCGGATCTACTTCGTCAAATAAGGAGCAACAGAATAGTCAATTTTGTTTTTAAGTATATTCAATAACTTTGATTAATAACACGTAGGTAACTAAATAATCCGTACCTGTAAAGCCACACAGGCGAACAGAGCGACAACTAGTACGACCTTCATATTCACAATCGTCTAACTTACTGACAATAAAACTTGGTAAGTTTAGTATTTCAATTTATAACAGTGGACGCGAATCGACCGGGGGAGCTTGTAACCAAAATAACTATTATGATTCTTTCAATAATGAGCGCTGTTTATAAAACAAAGATTGGCGGAACAATTAAAATCGTTATCGTTTTACGAGCTTGTTTCTAATTTACCGCGCGTACTTCATCAATATTGCTGGTTTGACGTCAAGCGCGGCGGTGGCCATCATAGTTCCTCCTGCGGACAGTTTCGAGACAATTCAGGATTACGATTTCTTAACTTTTCCTTCACTATATTCCTCGTAAGGAACTTTAATTTGTAGCTGAGGAGAATTTGTTTCCCTTTACGGAAAATACGATCAAGTATCTTTTTTCAGGCTTCCTAATTTTGGGGCCTGTAAGTAGACACGTTTAATATCGTTTTATAAAGGACCCTCCAACAAGTGGGCTATGGTTTGGTGTGGAGCTCCGCAGTCACAATGTGTGTAGAAAGGCTCTTTAACCCCGCATCATTATCATAATCATTCTCCTGCCCTTATCCCAATTTAATTGAGGTCGGCTCGGCATGTCTTCTTCTTCCATACTTCTCTATTACTCGTCATCTCAATAATCACCTCCTTTCTAGCCATACCATCAACCCCGTACTTAGATGTGTTTAATTCGGTGCAAAATGAATTACACAAACATTGCCACTACTTGAGTGCAAAATGGATTCTAAACAGTAACAGGTGCGACGACATCCCAGTTTTATATACCTATTAAGGGGATCACAGCAGTAGATGACTTTGACGATTTGACCTCTGTACTGGCTTTTGTTTATTTTTCGGCCCCTACCGGCAAACGACTGTACTACAGAAAAACGTACCAAAGAACACAAATGTGTCGCAGAGTAGTCATCGTATTTGCCTAACATATTTTGTTTCTCTTGGAGTACCTACATCATAATGTATGAATAAAATATTTAATAATAAATTATACACTTTGACTAATGAAGTAATAACCTAGCTTTCATTAGTTATTTCACTGAGCACAGGTACTCCTACGATACATTCTTAAGGTCTGATAAAGACCAGGTAACTGCTTATCGCTTCTCAGTCACGGAAATAGTCAGAATGCTCCAGCTTTCAGCTAATTGAGCACGAATGCTACTACATGATACATTTTGAAGGTCTGACGATGACCACCTAAGTGCTTATCGGTTCTCAGTGACGGATGTAGTTAGAATGACCTAGCTTTCAAATTTTATCTATCTGAGCACGGATGCTACTACATGATACATTCTGAAGGTCTGATGATGACCAGCTAAGTGATTATCGGTTCTCAGTGACGGATATAGTTAGAATGCTCCAGCTGTCAGCTTTTATCATATTGAGCACGGATGCTACTACATTATACATTTTGAAGGTCTGATGTTGACCAGCTAAGTGCTTATCGGTTCTCAGTGACGGATGTAGTTAGAATGACCTAGCTTTCAAATTTTATCTGTCTGAGCACGGATGCTACTACATGATACATTTTGAAGGTCTGATGATGACCAGCTAAGTGCTTGTCGGTTCTCAGTGACGGATGTAGTTAGAATGACCTAGCTTTCAAATTTTATCTATCTGAGCACGGATGCTACTACATGATACATTTTGAAGGCCTGATGCTGACCAGCTAAGTGCTTATCGGTTCTCAGTGACGGATATAGTTATAATGCTCCAGATTTCAGCTTTTATCTTATTGAGCACGGATGCTACTACATGATAAATTTTGAAGGTCTGATGATGACCAGCTAAGTGCTTATCGGTTCTCAGTGACGGATATAACTAGGCTGACCACCATCAGGTAAATGACATTATCAGTCTCCAAGGCGTCCTCGCGGTCTTTCAAATGAGTCCACACACGACGGTTCTACGCAGTGCCATCAATAAGATCCTATACTTACCTTCGGAGTCCACCATCAGGTAAATGACATTATCAGTCTCAAAGGCCTCCTCGAACTCTTTTAAATGAGTCCAAACACGATGGTTCTACGCAGTGCCCTCAATGAGAACCTATACTTACCTTCGGAGTCCACCATCAGGTAAATGACATTATTAGTCTCCAAGGCCTCCTCGAACTCTTTCAAATGAGTCCAAACACGATGGTTCTACGCAGCGGTGTCAATGAAATCCTGTACCCACCTTCGAAGTCCATCGTCAGGTAAATGATGATGTCTCGTACCTGATGGTGGACTCCGAAGGTGGGTATAGGATCTCATTGACGGCACTGAGTAGAATCATCGTGTTTGGACTCATTTGAAAGAGCTCGAGGAGGCCTTGGAGACTGATGGTGCCATTTACCTGATGGTGGTCATTCTAGCTATATCCGTCACTGTGAACCGATAAGCACTTAGCTGGTCATCATCAGACCTTCAAAATGTATCATGTAGTAGCATCCGTGCTCAATAAGATAAAATCTGAAAGCTAGGTCTTTCTAACTACATCCGTCACTGAGAACCGATAAGCACTTAGCTGGTCAGCATCAGGCCTTCAAAATGGATCATGTAGTAGCATCCGTGCTCAATAAGATAAAAGCAGAAAGCTGTAGCATCATAACTGTATCCGTCACTGAGAACCGATAAGCACTTAGCTGGTCATCATCAGACCTTCAAAGTGTATCATGTAGTAGCATCCGTGCACAGATCAATAAAATTTGAAAGCTAGGTCATTCTAGCTATATCCGTCACTGAGAACCAATTAGCATTTAGCTGGTCATCATCAGACCTTCAGAATGTATTATGTAGTAGCATCCGTGCTCAGATTGATAAAATTTTAAAGCTAGGTCATTCTAACTACATCCGTCACTGAGAACCGGTAAGCACTTAGCTGGTCATCATCAGACCTTCAAAATGTATCATGTTATTAGCATCCGTGCTCAATTAGATAAAAGCTGAAAGCAGGAGCATTCTGACTATTTCCGTGACTGAAAACCGATAAGCAGTTACCTGGTCTTCATCAGACCTTCAAAATGTATCATGTAGTATGAGAGTCCATCATTAGGTACGAGACATCATCAGTCATCCAGATTTCCATCTTCCATCAAACGAAATTCTCAAGACAAAATAGTTAAAAGCGATAAAACAATAAACACCAGTAGAAAACATAACATCTCGCCTGTAATCCCCGAAGGGTTATGCAGAGGTGTTTTTGTTGAATTGTTTTATCGCGATAAAACAATTAAAGTCATTAAAATAATAACATACATAACATAACATCACGCCTACTATTAGGTACACCTCTGCCTAACCCTTTGGGGATTACAGGCGTGATGTTATGTAATGTATGTTATTGTTTTAATGGTGTTAATTGTTTTATCGTTTTAATTATTTTGTCTTGAGAATTTCGTTTGATGGAAGATGGAGATCTGGATGACTGATGATGTCTCGTACCTGATGGTGGACTCCGAAGGTGGGTATAGGATCTCATTGACGGCACTGAGTAGAACCATCGTGTTTGGACTCATTTGAAAGAGCTCGAGGAGGCCTTGGAGACTGATGGTGCCATTTACCTGATGGTGGTCATTCTAGCTATATCCTTCACTGTGAACCGATAAGCACTTAGCTGGTCATCATCAGACCTTCAAAATATATCATGTAGTAGCATCCGTGCTCAATAAGGTAAAATCTAAAAGCTAGGTCATTCTAACTACATCCGTCACTGAGAACCGATAAGCACTTAGCTGGTCAGCATCAGGCCTTCAAAATGGATCATGTAGTAGCATCCGTGCTCAATAAGATAAAAGCAGAAAGCTGTAGCATCATAACTGTATCCGTCACTGAGAACCGATAAGCACTTAGCTGGTCATCATCAGACCTTCAAAGTGTATCATGTAGTAGCATCCGTGCTCAGATTGATAAAATTTTAAAGCTTGGTCATTCTAACTACATCCGTCACTGAGAACCGGTAAGCACTTAGCTGGTCATCATCAGACCTTCAAAATGTATCATATTATTAGCATCCGTGCTCAATTAGATAAAAGCTGAAAGCAGGAGCATTCTGACTATTTCCGTGACTGAAAACCGATAAGCAGTTACCTGGTCTTCATCAGACCTTCAAAATGTATCATGTAGTATGAGAGTCCATCATTAGGTACGAGACATCATCAGTCATCCAGATTTCCATCTTCCATCAAACGAAATTCTCAAGACAAAATAGTTAAAAGCGATAAAACAATAAACACCAGTAGAAAACATAACATCTCGCCTGTAATCCCCGAAGGGTTAGGCAGAGGTGTACCTAATAGTACACCCACATTTCGCCAGTTATGTTTAAGTTCCATGTAATAGGGGCGAGCCTATTGCCATCAACCGGGCACATATCCGGACTCCGTGGCTGTTACTTATAATTTCCTGATGGAAAAACCCAATAACACTTTGCCCGACCCGGGAATCGAACCCAGGACCTCATGCTCAGCATCGTGCTTACGACCACTAGACCAACGAGGCAGTCCAAAATTAAAATAATATCATAGATATATATTATTTATATAGCAAAATATCTACTAAGAAACGTAGGTAATTTACCAATAGTTTTGGAGAGCTCGGCCACGCGTCACTTTACGTTTATTAGGCACAGTCAGCTTAGTCTATGATAGGTGCAAACAACAAAACGAAATTACAAACTACTTTAAATATATTTACAAACTTATTTTCTGTTCTTATTTTACGAAATTTTGATAACTATACAATTTACAATATGTTTTAATTCAGAAAACATTAAAAACGTGAACTTTTGAATTTTATTTGTGAAGTAATGACATGCGTGCAGTCCACCCGTGACAACAGTCATCGAGACACTGGCGCAGCGCGTTCCAAGTATGCGCGACGGGTCTTGCGCCGCATTTGCCTCAAAATGTCGGGAATTAATTTATTATTTTAAAATTTTATTACAAATCAGAGAAAATAAACAATACGGATTGTTAAATACATCACTACGTATTTTTGTGTATAAAATTCATACCGAACTATTCAGCCGTTACAGAGACAAAATTCGATTTAGGTTAAGACATACTACGATTTTTTATTAAATAATGTGAAGGTTTATTAAAATTTTAAACAATACGAATTATTTGTGATGACTTTAAGTATAACATATATTTTTAAATTGGAAATCGTACGGAAGGATTCCTCAACAAATTTCTTTAAACATACGTCGTTTTTGGGATTTGACCATTGCAACGGCCTTAAAATAATATACTTCGCTATCTACAGCGTGCAGCGCTTAGCCAGTCCTGTGTAGAATTTCGGGTACGATGATTTTATATTCCAAGCTAAGAAGGGTGGCAAGCTAGACATATAGAGGGAAGCTGGCTTGCAGTCAAAATAGAACTTGATTGCATCAAAGAATTGAGAATCATTATCCCTGTTCCTACCAATAACAATTTAGATTGAACAACGACCCTTACCAGTAGGTACCTACCTACATTCTAGGTACTTAGCATTGGGCACCCCAGGAACAGGTCTAGAAGGCAGGTACTACGAAGTTGACAAAGTTGAGTTTTTTTTTTTGGGGGATGGGAAATCATCTAATTTTTTTTTTTTTTGTAGGGAGTGTCAGACTTCTACTGACTGAACACACCCATGTTCCTTTTTAGCCCTAGTGCCGAGGCCCCGGTATATGTTTCGAACAACCCGCAGCCCTGGGCATATGGCTTTGCCCTCGTATGTAGTGTACCACAACATCAATGTCTGCCCGCTACATCAAGATAACATCCATCAAGATGGTCTTGATGTAGTGTTCTACGTGTCCTTTTGTCTGCAAGTTGCAGGAACCAATGAACACCATTCTTCTGCTTCTTAGCGGTGGCAAATTTTCATTAAATATATTTCAAATTCAGCTAGATACACGAACTCCAAGATCGTCAGGTGCGCAAGATGGAAATTATATAGGCAATTGTCTGTGGAGACATGTCGCATACAAACGTGAGATCTGAGCCATTCATGAAACCCAGCTGAAAAGATTGTCAATTGTGAGATTATGAGATTTCCAAGTCGGCCATGGCGAAGCATGCAGGTGGAACGGGGACACCATTGAATATGCTTAACATCTGGACAACCTTCATTTATATGACCCCGCTATCGACAGGCTAAATAATAATATATTATGGAGGAAGCTGCATAGATTTATCCGTAATTAACAACAATAACAGACATCTTACAAATCAATGGAAAACCTTTCATATGCACTGCATAGATCGAGAATCTTAGGCTTACACGTGTTTTAATTTTGCTTTATGAATTTCATGACTAATGCGTAATTAATTTCATGATTAATCGATTAAATTAATCATGAAATTAATTACGCATTAGTTATGAGGCTGACGGCGATACCTACCTAAGGAGTGGGCCTGGAGATGGTTTTTACCCGTCTGCAGCGAAGCCCAAAAAAAAGGATTATTAGTTAGTAAGAGTCTAACACTCCTTTTTGCTCCGCCTAGAGCGGAAGGAGTCATTTGATGATTTCCCATCCCTAAACAAAATAAAAGATTAAGATGGGTTGGTTTTCTGCATGCATTATTGACGTAGTTAAGACCGTTGGTCAAGTCCTCTCAATATTGGTCGTAGAAAAGAGTGTTCAGAAATTAGCGCTCAGAAGAACTTTGAAGAGTGAAGGAGAGGTAAGCCAATATAGAGCAGTGGGACAGAATGAGAAAGAAGCTAGTTTTTTGCCCGCGGCCCGTGTGCGCCTGTAGCGTAGCCGTGGCCTATACAAAGTACAGTACAGGTCGATGTTAAAAGAGTTACTATTCATTGTTGCATAGTTTAGTTTAGTTAGGTGGTATGTAGGTACTTATACTAGGTTGCCTATGCCTAAGTAGGTATATGGTTTCGACGTAATTTTATTCGATAACATATTGTACGTTTACTTTTCAATATTTTTCATTGAGTAGGTAAGAGAAACAGATGAATGAAGGTCGGTTTCGAACAGCGACTACCTACGTGTTTGCTGATGCGAATCTACCGCTTCTACGTGTGCGCGCACAAATAGGCGCGGACATTTCGGTGAACACGCAAACATTTTGTTCATGTTCTTTTGATTGAGTCCATCGAAAGAAATATTTGTGCTGCATACTGTGTGTCACTGTTCTGCACACTGGTAGAATCGCACCATTCTATCAAGGGGTTGCTGGCCACAGGCACAATATAAATAACTGTTTTCCGTGTTTAAACTACATAAATGTCTTTTGTTGAGATTAACCGACGCCATAAGATAACCTATTTAGATTGTATTTGTAAGCTAGCTTTTTTTAATTCGATTGATTGATCACAACAGAATAAAAATGTTATGTTGAGAAGTTATCTAGGGACTTCAGCAACCGTGCATAAAAGGGACAACCCTATGGCTTCAATGGAGCGTAGGTAGTTATCGCATCAACTAGGCTTAGTTTCGCTACTGTCCATATTTATACTGTGCCACAGGCCACTAAAGTCGCAGCAAATGTAAATAGCACTACGATTGACGTACGGTTCCAATTTACTACCTATCGTCGACGATACTGCAATAGCGCTGATCTACTATTTGCAATAGTGCGTAACTACAAGGTTATTAACTTTACAGGAGATAAAAAAAACTTCATAATTTTAGTATTTAGAACGATAAGCGCATCTTATTGAAATATAGGGACCTTAGAGTGAGGTTCTGATTGGCTTATTCAAAGTAGTGTGTTCACTAACACGCACCAATGACAGACTAGGACAGCGCGGCGCGTAAATTTGAATTTCGCTACTTTTTGCAGTTTCGCGGTATTGCAGATGGTAGTTCAGCGCTATTGCAGTATCATCGACGCTATGTAATATAAATTGCTGTATGTTTGTTTGTTTTTGTTAACTTTTATAAAACCTCCTTTTTGCAATAATTTAATGGGATGTGTATCCGAAACTAAAACTACAAATGTCAAGTTAACGCTCCGTTCTGAGTAATCAAATCACAATTCTATATTTATTTACAAAATTGTTGGGTGTAAGATCATTGAAACAAATTCAATTTATTATTTTGTTTTTATATTTTAGACCTAAAACACTTTGAGTTTAATTCAAATAAAAAGCTGGTTCACTTTAAACGTTCGGAAGGCTGATCGTGAAGAGTGATTATTGTGTTAATCGGAACGTGTTAAAAAACCTTGAGACGTTGGCATTTTTGGCATTTCGTTCGTTGGCTCTCGTTTGGCAGATGGGGAAAATGAATTGATCGAAAAGAAAAATCTTTGCCAGGATTATCTGAATGATGTCATTTGAGTGATCTGAGATCAATAAAGTATTTATTTTGTTTGTTTATAAAATCGTTTAGTTAGAAAAATGGCTTCGCGTGGTGGTGTTATGGTGACTGGTACGAACGGTGCCGATTTCGAACACAGAGAGAAAATAGCAGCACAATATCAGATTAGGTACGTAATTTGGCTAATTTACAAGTATTTAAGGCCGTACGGAAGAATTTAATTAGATGTTGAATGTAAACTTGATGTACAGTACAGTTGATATTTTTTCGACCAAGTTCCGACAAATTATTTTTAGACAAAAGCAGTCGATAGCGAATAATGTTTCGCGCCAATTATTTGAAAAGGTTCACGGATTAGTCTATTATATAGAAATAGCAGCAGAATCCTCATATTCATTTAGAAAAATAAGAAAATTGCTTGTTAAAAATGTTAACTCAGCTGTCTGCCAGTAAAATCAAAACATTGTAGCTTTTTCAGTATTCCCACGAAAACAATGTATATTTCGAAATAGAATAATCAGATTGGATGTCTAGAAGGTAGAAAGTAGTTTAGTTAACTGAAAGTTTCATTTTAAATTAACTCGGTATCCAGATTCATCAACCATATGGCAGACGTTGTCATGTCACATGTCAATTAAAATTCAGTATTTAAATAAAACTAAAGGCATTTAGTAATAACTAAAACCATACACTATAATGTAATAGGCAACAAGCAACTGCATCATAAAATTTTATAGGTTTCACTTCCTTCATTAGTGAAAATGAAGAAAATTTTTGTATAACTGAGTGTTTTATGTGGTTATAAAGTAAGAATTATGCTTCAATCATTGGGTATGTAACTGGTTTGGTCCAATGTCAAATGAACACATTATGAAACATATTAATTAAAAAATGATGAATAAGATTCCCGAGATTCAATTTGTTTTTAGGATTGTGGCTTTGTCAACAATAAAAAGTATTTTGATATAATTTTATTCAAACCGGCTTTTGAATAACTTAGTAAGATAAAGAGAACCAGTACTGTCTTTTTGGTCAAAAAAAAACGTCACGTGGTTCTGTAACTTAGAACTAAACAAATATTAAAAACATAAAATTCCTCCAACTATTATGAATGAAACAGCATATTTTATGTTAGAGATTAGAATCCATTGCACATTATGCAATAATAAACATGAAGACATTGATGATGCCAAAACTGCTGTCATTCAACAAGAGAATTTGTGATGGGTGGTTACATACATCACACACTATGATAATTAGAGTCAGTGCCCTGCATTTCCTGCTTTAAATTCGAACTCAAAGCATTTATTCCCAATAAACCAGTTACAGGAATTTTTGATTGTCAAAAATCTCCTGTTCTGTTCACTTTAAAAGAAATTTATTGATACACAGACTACCTTATTGTGGATACTAGTATGATGCATAAGTATCATCAAACTATAATGGTCCCACTGCTGGAATACAGGCCTTCTTTCTATGAGAGAGAATCAGTATTATATCTATTTTTTATGTTATTATCCTTTTTGTATCTTGTGCATAAATAAATATAATAAAATCTCTCCTTAGACTGAAAATTAATATAAGAGGAATAAAAAACTTACTTATGAATCTCATCATTGTCTTGCCCTTATCTCAATTCATTTGGGGTTGGCGCAGCATGCCTTCTTCCATACTTCTCTGTTTCTAGTCATCTCATGGGACATCCTTTCTTGTCATACCATTCTTAACACAGTCCATCCATGGTTTCTTTGGTCTTCCTCTACTCTTATACCCATCCACATTCATACTCAAAACCTTCCTCATGACATTTTTCTCATTCCTCCGCATCACATGCTCATACCAAGACAACTGATTTCCACACAACTTTGCAGTCACCGGTGCCACTTTCAGATCTCTTCTTACGTACTAATTTCTCCCGTCGGGGCTGCGGGTTGTTCGCAAGAGATACCGCGGCCTCGACGAAGGGCTAAGAAGAAACATGGGTGGTTTTTAGTCAGTAGAAGTCTAACACTCCCTTTCGCTCTGCCCAAGAGTGGGAGGGGTTATTTGATGATTTTCCACCCACCAAAAAAAAAAGGTACTAATTTTTTACTAGAATGGATACCATTCTCGTAACACCACACATCCAAAGCAAATGCCTTTCATTCATCCCTTTTGTGGCCCAACATTCTGATTCATACAAGACTACAATCTTTACATACTCCTTTTAAAATGATTTTAATGTGACATTCTCTCCATTTCAGTGCTCTAAACAAGTCTCGGCTGAAGTACTGTGTGTTCTTCCACCATGTGATGTTCCTGGTGATGCTCGCGAAGCTCTCAGCAGACATCCTCGACAAACTCGACATATTTATACTGGAGATTGAAGAACTGCAGATACCAACGGTAATATTCTGTTTTTTTTTATTAGTTTGAGCCTAGTAGGTGGCCTTTTGCCAGTTCGGCATAGATGAGCTGAAACTTACTGCGGGACCCAAATGGAGGAGTGTTGCTCAAGACAGGAAGCAATGGAAGCTACTAAAGGAGGCCTTTGCCAAAAGGCACACTTAGTTGAGAGACGTCCTATAGATATGATTTTTTTGTGTTATTTTCTTCACGAGTGTGTTGAAAAACGTCGTATGATACACGTGTGTATTGATGATTACCGTCCTCGGCTCTCTTAAGACCCTCATTTGACGGCTCGGGTCTCAATGGCGCCTCAGCGGTAATCACCAACGTTACACACTTATACCATAATGTACTATTCACTGCCTCTTTGGTCTAGTGGTCGCAGGCACAAATACTGAGTATGAGGTCCTGGGTTCGATTCCGAGGTTGGGGAAAGAGTTATTGTGTTTTTCCATCAAGAATTTCTCAGTAGCATCTACAGAGTTGAGATTTGCCCCCGATTAATCGCCATAAGCTTGCCCCCTGTTAGCCCTATTACATGGATCATAAACATAGCTGGCGAAGTGTGGGTCTACTATTAGGTACTCCGCTGTGTAACCCTTCAGGGATTCATCATCAAAAAACTAATCTAAACAACTCTCCTCTCTAATTCCAGCCTCTTTGGTGGGAGTACATCTGGTGCCTCTCCCTCTTGCTATCCTTCCTCGGTCTCTCAGCCATCAAACGGAACAACATCCGGCAGCTGCGACGGTACATGTATGGAATCACAGCGCTAGGCTTTGGACCCCTATTGTACTGCATCCTGTATTACTGCGGGGATGTCTGGAGTTATCTAACGATGGATGAAGATGAGGATGACAGCAGTGAGGTGGATATTGAGCTGTGGCAGGTGGGTGTAAGTTAAACTGAGACATTTCTTATTCGGGTTTGGTGTTTGGGTGGTGAAGGTTTGTTTTCCTGCTTTTTATGTACCTGGTCTTAGGTTCTGGACCTGGCTGTTAGCTTTTCTATACATATTTTTTTGCGAAAAAAAATGTTATACTAGTGTGTATTGCTTTTAATTTTGATATTTATTGTAATTAAGTCTCTAGACCCTACTGACTGGGCTGGGGCTATCTTATCTTTGTTCCTCTACTGACTATAGACCACTCAATGACATAATGTGGGCCTTTTTGGTTTACACCTAATAAAAGGCTTGTTTTTCTTGAAAGCCTCTCGGCAAATATCGGTCTTACTTTAATGTAATTAAAGTAGGTTCCAAAATGAGCAGAAAGAAGTAAAAGTGAAATAAAAGTATTGAAGATTTAGTGAAACCTAGCCACACAAAGAATTATTGTGGAAACTAAAGTTTAAGAACAATGTGCTTGCAATCACTTGTCTTCTTTGAACACACTGCCTGCGGACGGTGAGTAATAGCCTAGCTCACAGTCCGTCCGTCTTATGACGACGACAGGCCGTGTCGACGGCGCGTTCGTGCCGACGTCTATCGGGGCTGCGGGTTACTCGAAACAGATACCGCAGCCCCGGACACATGTTATTCTGCTTAAGGTGAAAGATACAGGCTGCTCCCAGCCATTTTCCCGCTAGATGGCGTTGAAGTCAACATTTTTAGTTTATTTGTGTTTTTGTGTAATTGGAAAACTATTAAGTCGTAGGAGTAGCAATTGCGGTTATCGGACATTACGTTTTATCGAACTGGGTCACATCATTGTCATAATATCCACCTAATTCGACACAAAGGTGTAATTTAAAATCTGCCATTGAATATAGCGTCGTTTACACACACAGACGTAGACGTGAGCGAGTACATTTACGAAGATTGAACACTAGATGGCGTGAATGAAAAAAAATGTTTTTCATTTTTCTTTATGGGTAGATTGGGTTGGCAGAACTACAGAACGCCACCTGCTACGGTATATCATCATCAGCCTATAATGTTCCCACTGCTGGGACACGGCCACCACGCGGGCCCAGTGGGGTAGATGTCACGTCTTCAAATTTTTGGTTCTAGGACATTTCACCATGATTTGCTTCATATTTATTGAGAGCATGTGGTGATGCAATACATTCCACAAAGTAATGCGCCTGTCTGGATTTGAACCCAAGACTTACTGTTCGTGAGTCGGTATATTTTATTATGTACGATTGTTAAAAATAAAAGGTATATTTGTTGGTGTAAACTATTTAATTTTGGGAAATAAATTATGTCAACAATAATGACAATAAAACGCAGTTTTATTTTACTCAAAAAAATCTAAATCAAAACTCATTTATTCAAACTAGGCTGATAATCAGCACTTTTCGAACGTCAAAATTTACTTTACTTCACTTATTTACAAGTGACAGTCCCCCAAAACGCCCACCCTTCGACACTTCCTAGTGTTTTTGCTGGAAAGAAGAAGTGGCGGAACAAACTCTCCAGCAACACATCTGTCTGTTTGGTTAGAAGAACCAGACTCGATACAATACTATGGTGTAAGTTAATATTACGATTGACTACAATCAATAATAAAAGGTATATAAAAATAAAACATAAAAAAGACATAACATATTATCAGTAAACTAATTTAGGAGAAAGAACATAAATTACAAACATTGTCTTGTGTTCAACTCAACGACCAGCTATTCTTATCATTTTAGTAGTTGTTAATGGAATAGTAAGCTTTTGAACAAACTACATTAGGTACACTATTGATTTTTTTATCAAACCAGAAGAATTTGAAGTAACATAATTAAATGCTGATACATGCATAATCACTCAAAACTAATAACACTTATGATTAGTAACAGTACCAATTATTACAATAATTATACATTTCATAACACGTAAGAAACTATAATTCCTAGACAAGAGCTACAAATCTAAAACGATTTATTATGAGATAATAACAAGGAAGGTGAAAAAAATATTTCCTAATTTGGAAGCACTCAACAAAAGCATATAATAAAACGAAAATATAAAGCTCTTTATATGAAGTAAGTATACCTAAGAAGTATTATTTCACCTTTTGATACAAAATAAAAAGAAATATACAATGATAATGTAGATTCTAAACAAACTACTACCATAATACAATTAGAACAAAAATCATTTGATTTGTTGATTTCGCCCACTGCCTTGAAACTTTCTTTGAACCAACTGCTACACTGCTGCTGCAACAAAGAAAACATACTTAGCATATAATTCTTACTTTTTGACCAATATTATTTACCATTCACTTCAAAATATTATTTACCGTCAATCTCCAAAGCTGCTCTGAAATAAAACTTTACTTCTCTTATTTGCTTGAATTTCTAACTGATGTTGATGTTGCAGAAGGATTTGAAGCCTTCAAAGCAATTTTTTCATTGGCTGCATAAATGAGAGCCCACACTTCTGGAGCAGTATTTTTCAAACTTTCTACGAGATCTTCTTCCTTCTTTTCAGTTCCATCTGTCTATGTTTTATTTACATTGCAGTAATAATCTTTGGCTTCAAAATATTTCGCCCAGAAAGAAGGAGCTTAGTGTTGGCCAAGATCTAAAAAGAACAAAATATAAATACAGAATAATATGCTTCACTGATCCTGGGATGACTTACAAATTTGATTTATTCATTTACCTTGTAGAGTGCACTGGTATAGTTTTTGATTACGTCATTCTTGCATTAATTTTTTTTTATTTTGTTCCCATATGACACTTTCTCTATCAATTTTGCAAACACAGAGGAGTCTCCGTCACCAATAAAACTCAAATAGCGAAGTTGATGTATTTCTTCACTCTTTTGAAAGCCTTCCACAATAATTTCCGATTCCGTTGCTGTAGATGGTCCAGTAAAATTTTTGCAGCAATTATGTGCTTTCATATCCATGTTTCTCCTCCCATAATATTGACATGTATAACAATATTTGTTTCTAACACCAAGAAGCAGGCCTGGAAATGAAAAGCAACACTTGTAAATAATGCACATAATAACATACATACATACATACATAAACTCACGCCCTTTTCCCATGGGGGTAGGCAGAAACCACAGAACGCCACTTGCTACGATCCTTACATACTCCTTTTGCCTCGTCCACATTCATACATCTGGTCATACACGCACGCCGGTTACGAGTACTACGCACCTGTCCTTTCAGAAGAACGGCACCAATATGATCAGTGTATGTCTTTCTAGGGCGTCCCCTCCCGGCATTACCACTCACATAATAAAAAAGTCATAAAGAACCAAATTTGTTTTTAGTAAAATATTAACTTACCATACCAGATGACGAGTCAAAGTTATGCCCGTATGACCTTTTTGAATAGCAATTGATCTTTCTTGTTCACCAGCAATTTTAATTTCCTCTGTCATATGTTCTAACCACACACTGCCATAGTTTCTTTCAACTCGACGAAATTTATTGGCTGACATTGTTGGAATATCCATAAGACTTGTTATGTGAGCTGCTTGAGTGTAAAAGCTACCAGAAGTCACAGTTGCCCACAAAAATGCAGTTTTTATTTTATTACTGCTACCAATGTTTCCACGCTCGATCACAGCACTTGAAAATTAATTCACTTCGAAATCCATCATGTCTTTCACTAACAAATTCAATTTGTGAAGATTCACACATATTTCAATGTCTTTCCAGAAGAAATGCCCACTCTATTACATGCTTCAAGTCCACTATGCGATACCCAGATATCTCAGATAAGCCTTTATTTGGACCAGCTTCCACAATCAATTGAAAATGATCGCAAGTGCAGGAGAAGTGCAGACGGATTTTCCTTCAACTCTCAATGTCAATTGGGTTGCGTTCAAAAGATGTACTATAGTCGGGATGGGTCAGTTCTTAAAATAAAGCCTTGTTCACGGTTTAAACTTTAATTAAAACTCAGGAATAAACACATTACACAAATTAAAACTCTACCATCTCAAAAGTATCTCTCTTACCCAGTGCCAACATTATAATTCAAAACAACATTATCATAAGAACTTAAAACTATAACGCTACGAAAGCCAATCAGCGGCCGAGTAGCGGCGCGACGACAGATCAGTGATTGGTCGGCGCGACGCGCGGGAGCAAACATGCTAGCGCGTTGGTGAATATCTTTGAGGCGGCTGTCCTCTATTGGCCCTCTTACGGCCAGGGAAATGGGAGCGTTCGGAAACGTTTTCCGCTATAGTACGTAATAAAATTTTACTTATCTATATATTTCAATGTTACCTTTAGATTCCTCGTAGAACTGGTCAACGAATAAGAAAAAAAAACAGATTATAATAACTTGTTCAAAATAAAGCACGGAACAGAAAAAAAACAGATTGTAACTGAATTATATTTGTTTCTGAACGCACCATAACAAATTTCGACGTGAAAAAGCTTGGTAGGTATCTACTACAAAATAAAACAAACTATATAGATTTAAATATGTGTGTCTGTTTGAAACTGTTTGCAAAATGCGTAAAAGGTGACGTAATCCGGCAAAACCATATTTTGCAGATGTTTGCAAGTTTCATTTTATGATCACCTACTTTGGTAGTTTACCGATTTAAAATAATTTTATTTATTGTTGACCAAAAACATATTATTCAAATAATATTAAGAAACACTGACTTTGTACTCATCACTGACACGTATGACGTAGGTAATTAGTATTGTGACGAGATTTCATAAAAATCACGGGCCAACTTGATGTTTCTAATACCACCGCAAATAGAATTGTGTTTTTAGAATATTTAACTATTATACCTACGATAAATTAGAATTACAATAATACAGTATAATAGATAATATGAATCAAATGTATACTGAAGAAATATTGCAATTAAATCAATGAAAATGCATAGCATACAAAATAATAAGTACGCAAGAACTTCCGCGCGCAAATCATATAGCGCGGGACAACCGAGCTAGGAATGTATTTTCTAAGTTTCTAACAGTCAAACAAGTGAACGAAGTTTGGCAACGCCTTTTTTTCGTCCACATATTGCATGTAGGTCAAGGTTACGAAGAACGGCAACGTTGCATAAAACCTTCCTACGACTACTGGTATTTATGTTGCCATACAACAATAAAATTGTTTACATTAAAAAAAAAACATAACATTGATGTCATCAGTTTTATGTTATTTTATATTGTTATTTTTTTGAACGGTTGGAAAGGAAATAATTAAAACTAATTATTGATTTAACAGAATAATTATAAGATCGTCTGCACCTGCACGCCATCTAGCGTGCCATAGTCTAAACAAGTTTACTTGTCATTATTTGTCAAAAGTCACGCACACTACTAAAGAAGTGTCAAATTTTGCCGGGATTTCACTATTGTTTTTCTCGCTAAATAATGTAAGATAATGCCCAAAAAGGTCGATTGCGGACACTTTCCATTGTTGAGAAGTGATAAAATGATAAATTTTAAAGAAAAAGTCTCTGTGTGTCGTGTAAAGGTGTATTTCAAAAATGTATGGAGGGTCGCTTGACACATCCACCTTAAACAAAATACATTTGTTTAAGCAGAATAGCATGGCAATCGGAATCAGTGTTGCTTCAACTCGACCTGCTCAGGACTTTTTTTTATGAAACTATCTATACTGTGGTCTTAAGCTACCATAACAACATCGAATCGATCACCTAGAAAAAAATTACGACCGGCAGTGCTTGATAGTAGTTTTGTTTGTTATGAGCCTAAAACTCTTACTAGTTATTTTCTTATCTGTAAGGTTTAGGCATTTTTTTTCCAAAAATCATTTAATTTTTTAGAAGTACCTTTACAGACTTTCTAAGAATAATGTTCTTTCTCTCTCATTTCCAGGGTTATCCATACGGCCTACTGTGGTATGCCTTCGTGCTCCTCGCGTCACAAATACACTTCTTCCAACTATACTTCTCATACAATCTCCTAAAAGCATGGCGCGCAAGGGGTGCGCTAAGAAAATCCGACTAACAACCCATAGACTTACAGTCCACTTCCCTTTGAACAGCCAACACTGCCAGAGTGATTGCAGAGTCTATGGAAATAAGTTTATGAGGTGAGAACAAAATAGTTTTTATTTCTTAAGAACTGACATTTAGAATGATTCTAAATAGCAAGGGATTGAGATGGCAACTGGCATATTTTTAAATGTATTTGTTGCAAAATGTATAAAATTATAATCTTGATATTTTTGCCATATAAATGCGTAACAAACTGACAATCACATTTAAATTGCAGATATTTTTGGCCGTCCATACATACGTAGAAAATTGATTTAACTGCACCTAAAAATCGTCTCAATTTGTACTTAAATACAGTCATTTTCATATGAATTAAGTAGACTCTTTTTAATTGGAAAATATTTGAAAAGACAATTGCCTATTGTTTTCGTTGATGGCGGAACGAACTTGTGTAAATAATTTATTAAATAGTATATCCAATGATATGTTTCAATCAAATCTGTTATTTGGTCAAGTCCAGTTTTGAATGATTTCAGTCAGCTTAAAAATTAGATAAAAGGCAAAAGCAGCAACCTGATAAGTTTATAAGTAAAAGTTATATTTGCCACTGTACTATCAAAAGTAGACCTGTCCAATAAACAGTTTTCTTTGCGACATATAAATATCGGTAAAATACACAAACTCGTAAAACAATCTGTATAGAAGTCATAGTGATTACTTGAGTCAAAGAAATAACTTTACTCGATAGTAATGTTAGTGCTGTCTAAAATTAGAATTCTTAGCTTTGCTTTCATTGATGGTACTCACTTCGTTCAAATTCTTTTTTGTTACTTAAATATAACTTAAACTCAAGTAATTACTTTAACTTGACTTTAGATCCAGGGTTACCCTTTTGCCATCCATTGCATACCTTCATGTACAAAGATGGTAATAAACAATAGGGTAGTTGACAAAAAAAAAAACTAATTAGTCCGTCAGATAGATTTCCAAAAAATATTGTACACATATGTTTTCTTTTTTCCCGCAAACAAAAAATGAAGACAACACAGTGCTTTGAAAAGTCGCGTGACGAAAAATGTACCTACCATTTTTTTACCACGAAGTGACGTCACAAGCCCCCACTAATGATCTTTGACACGTTTTATTTTCGTCAATTTTTATTAATTCGATAAAACAAAAAACACGTATATCCGATATTTTTTTTTTTATCATCTAACAGACGGACTAATCATAGTTTTTTTAGTCAGGAAACATCCCTATTAAAACAATGGATTTACTAGATATATGTATCATAAACAAAGTATTTTGTTGTGAAATTTGGGAAATTCATTGTTAAGTAAACGACTGCCAACTTAAATTGCCTATGCGTACCTATTTCCTGCTCTTTCACTAAGGTCATAAGACAAAAGATTATAACAGGGCAATAAAGGGTGTTGCTTTGCTTAACAATTTCCTTTACTGTATAAAAGTAATAAACAATCAATGTATAAAGTAGATAAGGAAAGAAAATATAACTCCAATGTCTATTTTAGATACGTGTTAGTATTTTTAATAGTTACTATATAGTTTTGAAGCGCAAATGACATTTGATTAATGTAAAAATATGACTGGGGTATGCGTAATTTTATTCTATAATGCCTTCTTGACAGTTGTAGACTCGAAATAGCCATGCAACTTTTTCTGACCGAATGTAGATAAATGTGTGACCTTAAAGCATGGCTAACTAAATCTATAAGCTTTTCCACCCTGCCTGGAGGCCTAACTCTCAAGGCATTCTCAGGATAGTCCGGTTAAGCATATAGCTTATGCTTAACCGGCCTTATAGACTGATCTGTAAGATGCTTTTCAGAAAAAAAAATGCATGGCTATATTAAAACTACGTTTAATCCAGTCTGAATATATTTTTCAATTCATATTTAATGTTATACTGTACATAAGTACTTACATTGATGTTGTAGTACCATAGAGAATGTCAAATTAAAAAAAAATTGTTTAGATTTTGAAAAATGGCGGCTTTTCTTTCAAAATGTCGGGTATTGGTGGGTCTTAGGCGTGGTCTTGAGGTGGCAGCGCCGGGGTATCTTGCGAAATTCACATTTCTTACGGTTTTGATAATTTGCAGGTCAGTGTACCGCCGTTTGGTGAACAAAATATGATTTGACCTGCAGATTGCAAAAAAAATAAGAAAAAATAATTTCCACAGATAATTTAACAATAATTGTTTACAAACAGCGCCCTCGTGACAAGAAAAAACATTAAGCATTGTAAAAAAGCAATTTAGGGTGGTATAGTGAAGAAATTTGACTGAATAGTTGAATTTTAAATAGTTTTAATAAACGTTATACTAAGTATAAGTGTGACTCAGTTAATTTATTTGTTACTTGTATGATATTTTTTGTAACTAAACGCACGGACATTATGTGCCACGATAGAATGTTTTTTTTTTAAATAAAATGTTTACGCGAATGTTACAAATTAATACCTATATTCTAAATTCTATCTAGTCTTAAACTTTGCGTTTAAAAAACAATTTATTGCGATTTTGATTAGAGTACAACATAATAAAAAAATCACGATGATGATTGATCAAAACTCATACAGGGTGTAAATCAACCCATCACACATCCGTCAACCAAGCATTCTGTACATCAAACTAAGTACCCCTACGCAAAAAATTTTGCTGGGAAACGATTTTTTTTTTTGGGGTCAAAAATCACTTTTTACGCTAAAACTCAATGTAGCAGTCTTAAAACATCGTGCTAGTGGATGCTTTGAATAGTAAACGAGTCATGGAGGTAATTTAAGTAAAGTTATAAAATGAAAAACTAGTATTTACAAAACAGCTGTGAAAAATTTGGAACTTTGACCCCCAATATCTCCGTAACTAAGGGGTTCCCAGGTATGGTCTAGAACAAAAAAATGATCGCAGTGGTGGGGAGAACAAATGCCCTTCGTTTGCGTTAAGGGTACTTTTACACCCTATATACTCCTGTTGTTTCTGCCGGTTATACTTCTGGTTTAGTAGGGCATCAACCCTTCCTGTTAACTTGAGACAAAAATTAGAAGCTATAAAGCTACTATTAAAAAAAAAGTAGCCTGTGCTTCACAGCAATACACTGTGTCGGTCATCCCTGAAACTCTTCGATTCACTATTTATTACAAAACTGTCTAGCAACAATATAACATGACGTCAAGCCTGTCATGTCCGAAGGGTTAGACAGAGGTATGTCTATATACTCCCATTTCTTGCTAGTTATGTTTATGGGCGAGCTGGTCTTGCAAGATTGAACCATATTTATTATAGGGTAGTTGACAAAAAAATCTAATTTGTCCCTCAGATAGATTTCAAAAAAATATTGGACACATATTTTTTCTTTTTAACGTAAACGTCACATTGCAGTACATTTACAAGCCCCCACTCATGATCTCTGACGCGTTTTATCTTCGTCAAATTTTATTTATTTGATAAAACAAAAAACACGTGTATAATATTTTTCGATAATTTAACTGACGGACAAAACAGATTTTTTTTTTGTCAGGAAACATCCCTATTCCTAACCTTTAAAATGGTAGAATTAAACGCAAAGTTGAAGCAAATGGCCTACCAAACACAATGTATAAGTGTAAGGATGTAAATAAAACGATATTATTACGTTTCAGTTCTATCTACAATATATAGATGTAAGTGTTTGTTTGTTTTCAAAGTTTTCCCTTGGTCTATTTGTTTTTTTAATAATAAAACATTTTGTAAAATTTGTGTGTATTTATTTTCCGGTTTGCGCGATTGTGAACCTTACGCAGTGCGCTTACGGTGGATCTGGTTTACCAGGTAGGACACGATCTTCTGGTTTACCATCTTTCTTTCAAACTGACAAACTGTTCTTAAAATATCATCACCTGCCCAGCCATTACCCAACTATGTTTGGGTCGGCTTCCAGTCTAGACAGATGCAGCTGGATACCAGTGTTTTACATGGAGCGACTGCCTATCTGACCTCCACAACCCAGTTACTACTGGGTAATACGATACCCTTGGGTACGATTGGTTGTCAGACTTTCGGGCTACTGACTGCCTCGATAAAGAATGTCAAAGATTTTTTTTTGGAGGTTGGGAAATCCTCAAATGACTCCTCCCGCTCTGGGCAGAAGTGTCAGACTTCTACTGACTAAAAACCACTCATGTTCCTTCTTAGGCCTTTGTGTCGAGGCGGCCACGGTAGGTATATCTTTCGAACAACCCGCAGCCCCGACGGGGTCAAAGATACCCTCAATTGACATTCGGGACTCGTAATAAAACAAGAAGAAAAGCTTTATTCACAAGAAAACATTCTATAATAATATAATACTATAGATAAAATACTTTCTTAGATTAGATGCTATCAATTTATTTTAAATTCATGTTAGAATAAATAATCCCTCATTAATCACCAATTTCCGTTTTATGAATGAATTTTGAGGAATTTACAACAGATTATCGATCTTTGATGAGGTTTGCTATCTGCATTTATATTATGCAGACATGGATACCTACCTCCTTGATTTTGAACATCTGGCTGACTCCAACAGGCATTAATTATGTTTGTGGAAGTTAATATTTATTAGGCCTTTGCCCAGCCGTGGGACAGAATATAACTACTGATTGAAAATAGTAAGGATTAAATATGATTAGTTTTTAATTTGAGTAACTGGTGCTAACGACTAGGAAGGATGTTAGTTATTCCATATTCAAATTGAATTATTCCACTTTGCCCTACCAAGCCTGAATGTTATTTCCAAATGAACACAGGCATTGTTTGCCTAAAAAGAGGCTCCAAACATATTGGTTGGGGAAAAAATGAACTTGTAATAAAATCTCTTTAGCTATACTATTTGTATCTGGCTGGTTTTGGTATCATTGAAAGTTTAAATTAAGAAGTCGGTGACTTTTGTTTGTTTTATTTAGTTTTTTTGTCACCGACTTCAGAAGCTAAAGTTATTTTTCACTTTTTTGTGTTTTTGAGAGTCGGTTTTATTTTTTGCAAAAAAGTTTTTTTATTTTTCCATTTTTAGTTGTAATATCCTTTACAAATATTTGATATTCATTAATTTTACGTTGTTAACAATACATGTCACGGTAATAGGCTTATCCGCAATAAAATAGAACTTAACATACCTAACTCTCGAAATCTGGGCGTCCTGTACACATCTGCGTACCCCGTCAGAGCATACAGGCGTGATGGTAAGTTAAGATGTTGCGTAAACAATAAACATCCAAGCGATTGCAGCAATCACGACAGATTTGCCGTCTATTTTTGAAGAGTTCTATTGTATATCTCCGAAGATCAGGAACAGATCTTCACCAAATTTAAATGGGACCACCTCAGGAGTATACTCTTTCAAATAAAAAAAGAATTTTGAGAATCGGTTCACAAATGGAGGAGAAATCAGGTAACATACATAAAAAAAAAAAAAAAAAAAAATACATACACACGAACATATAACCTCCTCCTTTTTTGAAGTCGGTTAAAAAAGCTCGACATTTGGGTACCTCACGAGCTCACTGAAATAAACCTAATGAACCGTGTAGGTACTCATTTGTGATTCTTTATTAAGACGTAATGAAACCGAACCATTTTTGAAGAAGCTGATAACTGGTGATGAAAAGTGGATCACGTACGACAAGAACGTGCGAAAAAGGTCGTGGTCAAAGGCCGGTCAGGCTTCACAGACTGTGGCGAAACCCGGATTAACTCGCAACAAGGTGATGCTGTGTGTGTGGTGGGATTGGAAGGGCATTGTTCATTATGAGCTGTTACCACCAGGCGGGACCATCGATTCTGAACTCTACTGCGAACAACTGATGAGATTAAAGCAAGAAGTTGAGAGAAAGCGGCCGGAATTAATCAACAGAAGGGGTGTGGTTTTTCATCATGATAACGCTAGACCTCACACATCTTTAGCCACTCAGCAAAAATTAAGAGAGTTTGGCTGGGAGGTGTTAATGCATCCGCCGTATAGTCCTGACCTTGTACCTTCAGATTTCCACCTGTTTCGGTCTCTTCAGAATTCTTTAGGCAGTGTCAGGTTAACATCACGAGAGGACTGCCAAAACCATTTGTCGCGGTATTTTGACCAGAAGTCCCAAAATTTCTATAGCAATGGGATCATGTCCCTACCTACAAGATGGCAAAAAGTTATCGAACAAAATGGTAGGTACCTACATACTTTAGTTAAATGTAAATAAACTATATTAAAAAATGTTTTGAATTTTCTTAAAAAAATGCGAAGAAACTTTTTCTCCAACCTATTATATCATTGTAAGTATATGAAGCAATAGGTTTAAATAAAAATATTTTTCATAAAAAAAAAAGTGAACAAATAATAGGTACCTACCTACTATTGATAAAACAAACAACATTATAGTTATAGCAGTCGCTCAACCTTAAAGCTGCGTATTAAAGTAGTTTTTCTAAAAACACATATTTGTTTACATTATTGGAAAACTAATTGCAAACGCATTAATTTATAGTTAATCCATTTTATCTTAGTCTAAGCTTGTTTCCATTACCTATCGTAAATTCTTACGTATTGTAGTCACATAATTAAGCTTGTTATTCAACGTAAAACTTGTACGTAAATCTCCTGGATTAAATTATCACTTATCAGACAATAATACCTTAAATTATATGAATTTGAAGATGTTTTGTATTGCTATAAGGATTACTTGTCAATCGATCAAGTGAGATTGGTGATAAACTCAAACTCAAAACTCAAACTCAAATTCTTTATTGCATTCATGTGTTTTAAAGTTGTTACAATGAATTTGGTTCCAACATGAAACCCGGTTAGGGCACGGCAACATAAATTAGGCAATATACCAAGTCATACATCATCACTACATAGTATAAAACAAAGTCGCCTTTTCTGTCCCTATATCCCTATGTGCGCTTAAATCTTTAAAACTACGCAACGAATTTTGATGCGGTTTTTTCCAATAGATAGAGTAATTCAAGAGGAAGGTTTATATGTATAATACATGCATCATATACTAAGGCAACATTGCTAATTTTAGAGGTTTCTAACGTGATGTCGTAAATTAACCTATTTTTTTGGGCTTATTTAGCAATTTAGCAAAAACGCTGCCTAAACCCTACGAGTTAGATCAAATTAATGTACTACAGTATTGTACACCATAAAAAGGTCTACAAAAAAGTCCGCGATGGTATATGTTTATATTTTAGGGATAACCCACATTAACCATTTTTATTGTTTACTTTTTACGTGAAAAAATGGCTTATTTACGAAGCTATTTTAAGCAATACGACATTAATCCTTATCGAATTAAGTACCTTAAATACAGTGTGCAATTAATATAGATCAATATGGTTCCTTACAGCATGTAAATTAAACAAATATTTACGGAGATATTACAAATTTAAAATTTGCGTTTGCGGCGGGCGGTACCGGTCGGTGTATTGATTCCCCGAATCCCTCTGATACCATCGGATTTACCCTTCCAATTTAAACGTTTACAGTTTCCGGTAAAGACATCTTTTGCAATGACCATTAATAAATCGCAAGGTCAAACCTTCAACGTTGCAGGCTTAGATTTGAGCGTTGACTGTTTTTCACATGGCCAACTGTATGTCGCTCTTTCAAGAGTAACCTCAAGAGAAAACATGTTTGTATTGTCTAATGACAAGAAAGCTGTGAACGTTGTGTATAAAGACATCCTGTAATATATTAATTGTTGTAAAAATAAAATAAATACCTAGGTAAAAATGTAAAAAGGAAATAAGTAAAAATGTGTAATGTAATAAAAATTGTATGAATTTAGATATTCCAAAGATAGCAGGAAATCTTCATAGTAAGTATAGGGAAAGAGGAATTGTTTTACTCCAAATTTAATGCGTGCAGGCCAAGGGCAGTAATGAATGAATCAAAAATACTGGATCGATTTTAATCATGTTTTCATTGAGTGACATAGGCATATTATATTTTATGCCCGTGCAAAGTCGGAGCGGGCCGCTATATTTTTATATACAACGTTCATAGTTTTTCTGTAGTGTATTTAATTTAGTATCAGCATTGCACCCGTGCGAAGCCGGGGCGGGTCGCTAGTTACTTATAAAATATAATTAGGTCCCTACTATGACAATCTAACTAGCATTTAGTTTATACGTTATTTTAATTAATCATTATTATCATTTACCAAAACGTTTAAAGAATATACAATGGTCATAATTATTATTATTACAATGTAGGTTTGCAACTTTTAATCACAAGCATTCAGAAATAAAAATAAAAATAATAAAAAAATTAAATTATAAATGTTCGAAAGTCAAATTATAAATATAAATATGCAATGTCCAGGTTAGACTGGCAGTCAAAAGATGATGTCAAAATGATTTTTTTTTATACCAGTTTATACAAAAATGCCAGAGGAATTTATAATATTACAGTCTTAGTTTATACAAAATAACAAAAGTATAAGAAGGTCAGGTACAAGTTAATACATCAATCTTGCCAATGCTTTGGTGAATGCATCATGTCAATGACTAGTAATTCAATTATGTAATCTAATGATGTATCTATTAATAATTCATTCTAGGTATTCTGCGACCGAGTAAAAGCATTTCTGAGTTAGATATTCTTTTAATTTTTTGTTAAATTTAATAAAATTAGGTTCGTTTTTAATTTGTTCCGGTAATTTGTTAAAGATTTTTACTGCCATATAGTATGGGCTATGGTAAAGCATTTTGATCCGAGAGGGTGGAAGATGTAATCTATTTTTATGGCGTGTGTTTACGTTATGAATGTCTTTAGTTTTAGGGAAAATGTTGCTATTTTTAAATACAAATATGCAAAGGTCCTGTATATATATAGAAGGTAAAGTTAGGAGTTTTAATTTAACAAAGTATGGCCTACAGCTTTCGGTATTGTCAATATGTGCCAGTATTCTAACACATTTTTTTTGTATTACAAATAGTTCGCTTGCATCGACGCTGTTTCCCCATAACATCACACCATATCTTAGCCACGAGTTTGCGTAGGCGTAGTATGCCGATAGTGCCGTTTCTGTATTTGTGCTATGCTTAAGTTGAAACAAGGCGTAGGTAAATTTAGATAATTTAGATTTCACTGTTTCTATGTGTTTTTTCCAATTTAGATGTGTGTCTATGTTTATACCGAGTAAGTTAAATGTAGTTACTAATTCTATAGGGGTGTCATTAAAAATTACACTATTTTTTAACGAGGGGGCTTTGTACGATCTAAATTGTATCATTTTGGTTTTTTTACAGTTAATTTCTAAATTGTGGTCTTGTAGCCAAAGTGTTACTGTCTGGAGAGTATTTTGTAGGATTAAATTTGGGTCTGAGTTTTTGTCACAATTTACTAATATAGAGATATCATCAGCGAACAGTACTGGTAAAGTAGTTTGTTTATTTAGTATTTTTGGTAGGTCATTGATATAAATTAGAAACAGTGTGCAGCCCAGGACGCTGCCTTGGGGGATAGAGCATGTGAGATCTCTCATCTGGGACCGCACTGTTTTAGTCTCCCTATCTTTAATATTGTAATGTTCGACCTGGACTATTTGTTTCCTCTTATTTAAATATGATTTGAACCAATTATAAGCCGGGCCACGTATACCACAACCGTAAAGTTTTGATAGTAATATATTGTAAGATACTTTGTCATACGCTTTTGACATATCGAGTAAAAGTCCCAATGCATACTTTTTGTCATTTATTTGTTGGAGAGCTGTTTGGACATATTTGTAGACCGCACATGTTGTGGATCTTGTCTTTCTGAACCCATTTTGACAGTCATCAAGAATATTGTATTTTTCTAAGAAAAAGTTTAGTCTGTTACACATAGCCTTTTCAAAAATCTTTGAAAAGGTCGGCAACAATGCTATAGGTCTATAGTTACTAGGTGTGTGGATATCGTCTTTTTTATGTATTGGTTTTACTAGGGAAATTTTTAGTAAGTCGGGAAATTCTCCAAGCTCAAAGCTCTGGTTTATTAAGAATGTGAGTGGGGCTGACAATTCTTCTGCACATCGTTTTACTAAAATTGGGGGTATTTCGTCTATTCCGCAGCTATGCTTATTTTTTGTTTGTTTAATAATATTAAATATTTCTTTTTGGTTTACTGGGCGAAGGTACATTGATGTTGTTGGTGGGTACATCACTGGACGTCCAGTTTTTAAGGGATTATTTGTATCTGTTATTGTTTCACCTACTGTAGCAAAGAAGTCGTTAAATGTATTTGATACCTTTTTAGGGCATGAAATGGTTCTACTGTTTACTTTTAGTGATATATTTTCATACTCCCTTATTTTGGTTTTACCAGTTTTGCTATTTATAATATTCCACATTGTTTTAGTTTTATTTTCTGACTTTTTCATTTGACTGATATATTCTATTTTCCGTGAAAGTGTTATGCTTCGTTTTAATATTTTGCTAAATTTGCTATGATATGTTTTTAAGATATTGGATTTAGATTCATTAAGTAAAATTCTTAGTACTCTTTTGTGTTTGCATGATATTTTTAGCCCTGTTGTCATCCATCCTTTAAGTTTTTTAGATTTTAGTTTAACTCTTCGTTTTGGTATTATTTTATCTAAGAGCTGTGTTATAGTTATGATGAAGGTATAGTAGTTTTCATTTACGTTTTTATCTGTATTTATAATTTGTTCCCAATCAATTTCTCTTAATGCATTTTTAAAGTTACTTATGTTTTTATCTGTAAATAATCTTTTTTGTATATACCATATTCTGTTATTGTTTGCATATAATCGGTTTGTATTTAATTTTAAGTTAATAGATTTGTGATCGGAGAGTCCATAATCTTCGACATATCATGACGATAATATCTAAGCTACGTTATATCACTTGTTTTTGTCGTGGAAGAGTAATTAGGAGTGGTTTTTATATCTTCAAAATCCCTTTAAATTAACGTGTTAGATACTTGTTTGATAATCTTACGGTATCTATAACAAATGTCTGTTAATTAATCTCTTTGCTAATCCGCACATTATTTTGTAGCCCAGCTAGGAGAACAGAGTTTCATCCACCTTATTGTAGACTCTACATTAAGGTGGTTAAAGCTCGCGTCCGGCCCTGGTGCTAGCCATGGTCTGGGGCGAGGAGGAATGGGACGCTGTCGTCTCCTTCTGCGAAGCAGTGATGCTAGCGAAGGAGGTGGCGGAACGTGAGAGGGAGAGAACCTCTCGTCCCAGCCGCCGCGGGAGGCGCTTCGGGCGTCTGGGGCCACGTGATGGCTTCCGGCCACCGTAGACGCGGGCCTGTGGACGGTGAGTGATGGGTAAGCTCGCCGTCCGTCCGTCTTATGACGACGACAGGCCGTGTCGACGGCGCGTTCGTGTTCCACGCGCGCCTCAAAGAGATGTCAGCAACATGGAAGGGGCCCGCAAGGGCCGACGCCCGTCGGGGCTGCGGGTTTTTCGCAGATACCGCGGCCTCGACATGAAGGGCTAAGTAGGAACATGGGTGGTTTTTAGTCAGTAGAAGTCTGACACTCCCTTCGCTCTGCCCAAGAGCGGGAGGGGTTATTTGATTTCCCACCCCCAAAACAAAAAAAAAGGTGGTTAAAGCTCTGTCACTTCACTTTACTTTGTACTTTCTGTGGTACCTTTTATTATTAAGTATACGAGTTTATGTTAATTAATGTTTTAAATCTACAATCAGTTTATTTATGCGATTTAAATTATTATAATTACACATGTAGAGTATTAACGGTAGACCTAAGCTTCTGTTACTGTAAGCAGATAATACTGATAGTATCTAGGTAGGTAATACCGATGGTTTTCGATTATATTAATCTGGTTACTTGAACTATGACTCAAAACACACGGCCTTTAAAATAATTAGGTCGGAACCTTACAAAAAAACCCTTTTGAGTCTTGAGTCGCAAAGAAAGCCAGTATTAAAACTAAGTAACAAAAGTATGCTTGAGCATTCTTTTTTTCTTTGGGCAACCCCGCCACACCATTCCAAAACTACTATAACTCCTGAAATAAGAATCAACAGCGGCGACCATCAGAAAAGCGTCGAGACAATGAAACTCGACGAAGGCTTTTCTTTTTTTTGGGTGTAGGAAATCATCACAACCCCTCCCGCTCTTGGGCAGAGCGGAAGGGAGTGTCTGACTTCTACTGACTAAAAACCACCCATGTTCCTTCTTCGTCCTTCATGTCGAGGCCGCGGTATCCCTTGCGGACAACCCGCAGCCTCGACAGGTCCTTCTTAGCCCTTGTGTCAAGGCCGCGGTATTTCTTTCGAACAATCCGTCTTAAATAATTAAATGCCTTATACCTATATAACAAGTGGCGTGTCGATCTTTAAGTTGAGCCCCGCTTGCCTAGGTAGGTCTGTGGATGAGTGACCGCCCATTACCTACATACCGAGTTTCCTCTGTGCCTGGGAAAGCAATATTATCTGTTGGTCAGGCTGCCATATATAGATCTTTGGCAGTCGTTACAGTCAGTGACCTGAAAGTTTGACAACCAGCCTTATCAAAGGGTATCGTATTACCCAGTATTAACTGGGTTGTGGAAGTCAGATAGGCAGTCGCTCCATGTAAAATACTGGTATTCAGCTGCATCCGGTCAGACTGGAAGTCGACCCATCATAGTTGGGAAAAGGCTAGGCGGATGATGACAACCAGTGGCGTGGCGTGAATGACTTGGCAAAGTTAAAGGAGTATGTAAGGATACCATATTTGAAAATAATTCTCAACAAAAATACATAAAAAAAAATAACAAACAAACATAGAGGTAGTCTCAAGTCGTATATTTCATAAAGAGCCAGTCATTCGTGTGTCATTCATCATCAGCTATGTGGACATCATCATCAGATCCTTCATCAGCAGTCGGTGGGCTCCCCGCGTCGGCTGAGTCCGGTGTTGTACGCCTCCACTTGGCGCGACGGTTTTGAAACCAGGTTTTGACCTGAAGATGGAGAGGTTTTTTTAATACTTGTCGTGGTTTTATAGTAAATACATACAAGTGGGCACAGTTTGCCACATTGTAGAATATAGCGTCACACCTGTAGTTCCAGCAGAGCTAGGCAGAGGTGTACTTAATAGTACCTATAGGTACCCAAATTTTGCCAGTTATATTTATGTCCCATATAATTGGGAGCGAGCCTATTGCCATTAACCGAGGACGAATCCAGTAACACTTTGCTCGACCCGGGGATCGAACCCGGGACATGTGTTATTATTGCCGACACGTTATAAGACGACACGTTTGGCGCAGTGGCGGAGCGATTCGACTGCTGCGCTGCGTGTCGCGGGTTCGATCGCCGCACGGAACAAATATTTGTATGGCCTGCAGATAGTTGTTTCGGGTCAGGGTGTTTGTGTATGTGAAAAGTAAAAAATAAAAAATTGCACCAGTATAGTCGAGCGGAAGTGAAATGCTAAAAGGTCACGCGTTTGAAACGCGTACGTTTATCAAAACTTTATTTTCGTGCGTTTGTGCTTTTTTTTTCGAAGTTGTTAAGAACTGAATATATCAGGCATAATAATAAGGCTTGAAAACTCTTTGCAGAGGTTAAAAAAAAAACGCAAATCAGTTGACTGTTATATAAATAAGTACATAACTACACACATCAAAAGTGTCTAGGGATCAAGCATTTTTATGCGGATTTCTTGAGATTGAGATGTGGCTTTGTATTAAATTTATGATTTTATAAATTTATATGGATCCTTTTTGGTGCATTTCATAATTTGAATCAGGAACTGTGAATCAAATTTGAGTAAAAGATGAAAATCAGCTGTCAATATTTTCCCTATAAAAACATACAACGCATTGAAGACATTATTAGTGCTACTGTTTCCCTACTACTGATTAAAACCAACGTTATTATGGAGCGGCGACGTCATTTAAGCAGGGAAGAAATGCTCAGAGCCGTGGGAATGATAGAAGCTGGTTCCCGGCAACGTACTGTGGCTTTAGCTCTGAATACAAGTCAGAGTGTTATCAGTCGACTTTGGACACGTTACCGAAGCACTGGTACCGTGGCTGAGCGCCATGGAGGACGGTATCGCTGCACCACACGGAGACAAGACCGATACATTCAAATCTTAACTCGAAGAGCTCCAACAATAACCGCCATGATGTTAGCCGTGAGGCTTCATCACTCTTCAGGGAACTTAATTAGCGACCAAACAGTCAGAAACCGCTTGCATGAAGTGAACCTTCATTCCCGAAGACCGCTACGGGTACCACCTATAGCAATGCACAATCGTAGGATTCGATATCAATGGGCTCTTGAACACAGAAATTGGGCAGAATAACAATGGCGTTTCGTGTGCTTTTCTGATGAGTCTCGTTTTGGTATGAGACCGGATACAAGACGTATACGACACTAGAGAACCCCTGGACGCCAACAGCGATTAAAATCCTGCCAGGAAGTCCATCCTTATAGTGGTGGAACCATCATGGTATGGGCGGGTATTTGGATCGGCGGAAGAACTGAGTTGATTTGGATCAGAGGCAACCTCAACGCTCAAATTTATGCTGAGACGATTGTATCAGACGTCATCGTTCCTCTACAAGTGCAAATCGGTCCCTTATTTCAGTTAATGCATGATAATGCACGACCGCACACCGCAAGAGTTGTAAGACAGACTCGCCGCAGCTAACATCAATGTCCTGCCCTGGCCTGCTCAGTCGCCAGACTTGAACCCGATTGAGCATGCATGGGATATGCTACAGAGAAGAGCTCTGCCGAATATGGAGGGTATCCAGTCGCAAGAAGACCTTTTTTTGTTGTTGCAACGAACATGGGCGGCCATTCCACAGCGTGATTTGGATGAACTCATTTTGAGTATGCCAAACCGATGTTCTTGTGTTGTTAGTGTTCGCGGTAGAAACACGGATTATTAATTGTTTAAGTTACCCAATAAAATTTTAAAGAAAACTGTTATTTCAGTCTTTTTTTCGAACTTTAATGTTAGTGGTTCAAATGTCAAAAATCCCTTTATTAGGAAAATGGCAAATTTCTTTATTAATGCAAAGGTGACTTGGTTTATCGTTACTGTGACAAACGAAAACACTTTATTTGATGAATCCTTAAAGAAAATTTTAATTAATATCAATCAGGAGAAAAGTTATTGCAAAAATATATGTTGATCCCTAGACACTTTTGATGTGTGTAGTTATCTTTGGCGCACGCGGGAATGCAAAGTACACACATTCACCGTTCAAATCAAAGTGATCTTTATTTCACTTGTAATAGGAGTAAAGTAACAGAGGGACTGTAAAAAACACGCTTGGGAAACACTGCATTGTGAACCTAAAAACAATGCATTTACGAGCAAGTGTGTTGAAAAAATTAAATCTTTACTGATTAACTGCCGTACTCAGAGATATTTAATGATTACTTAAGCCGTTACTTAGTAAAGATTTGACATACAAAAAAATTGGTTGCCTGTAAAGTCGGTATACGGGCGAAAGTTTTACGTGACAACGAAAATAGAAGCGCAAGACATGAACCGGTGTGTATGCCTATCTCTCTCACTCTCTCTCTCTCGCTCTGGACGCGTGCCTCTCACTCGCTCTCATTGTGAGCGCATAACGTGAGCGGAGCGTAACGCAGTTTCTTGAAGTGTCACCCGGCAAACCAATTTATAAGACGTTGTCACGTCAAAACCTTCAAAATAGTGTCAAAATATTTGCTAAGTAATGGCTTAAGTAATCATTAAACGTCTCTGAATGCGGAAGTGAGTGCCTATACCAAAATCAAAATCAAAACATTTATTTCAAGTAGGCCAGTTACAGGCACTTTTAAATAGTCGAACAAATACAAATATACACTAAGCTACAGTCTCAGTCACAAGGTATAATAACTGTGAGTGTACTGTAGTTGCCCATTCCCTAGCGTAGATCTCTATGGAGAAGTACGGGCAAGACAATCCATGGACACTCATTTAAATCAGAATATTGTTGCAAAAGAACCTACAGCTCTAATCTGCTTATCCATGTTCATCGGGGAATTACAGGTATGACGTTATGTTAATATGCAGTTAAGTTAGTAAGACAGGCTAATAGATTTAGTAATAACTTGTAAATCCACATAATAACACTGGATTAGTAGCAGTGTTATCTACCAATCAATCAAATCCTATCGCAAAGCGCTGGCTTTTGGATGCGCCCTAAAATGGATACCATAAACGATTGTTTTGACAATTCTTAAGGTGTATCCATAACATAGTTTGCAACTTTGCAAAATGACTAACAATTGATTGCAAATAGTTATACCAAAAGCCGCAAAAGTAAAAAAAAAACAAAGTGTCATGTCTTCAAAATAAGTAATTTTGTTGTGAGTCGTTCGTCTTTAGACTGTAGTCGTGCAAAATTAGCCCTATAATAATACTTTGTTGTGTTATTTAAACGGCATACTTTTCTCCCAGGTTTTTGTCTAAAATTGGAGCCCTTCAGTCAATCAGCAAATTGCTATCGAACTACTCTCAGGCACATCTATAGTATTTGTGTAGACTTTTTTTTTTTGGTGGGTTGGAAATCATCAAATGACTCCTCCCGCTCAGAGCCGGGCAGAGCGGTAGACAGTGTCAGACTTCTACTGACTAAAAACCACCCATGTTCCTTCTTAGCCCTTTGTGTCGAGGAGCGCGCAGGAAAACTCTTTCGAAGAACCCGCAGCCCCGACGAGAGAAATAGAAACACCTAAAGAGGTTAAACATTTTTTGTGGGTATGTATCAGCACACGCTTATGACGTTATTTTTATTATAATTGAATTCAACGCTTACCTGCCGATCACTAAGCCTCAGAGTGCTGGCCAGTGCTCGTCTCTCATCCGGGCTGAGGTACTTGCTGGCGTTGAACCGTCTCTCCAGCGCCCCCGTCTGAGCTGCCGTGAAGCGCACTTGCCCCCCCTTCCGTCTGCCGCCGAGACCCCACCACGGGCTGCAGCAGCTTGGCGGTACTGCGGAAGAGTGGATCAGTAAGTACAGGGTATATCACAGGTATTATATTATAAGTATATTTTCCGAAGGGAATAATCTTTGTTAATGTTTGCCTTTCGGTCCGTACCTACACAAAATTATTCAAAAGGTGAAAACGTATTCATTACTGTACCGATCCGCACCGAAAAGTTTAATTAAGCATAACAGGTCTATTAGAATGTATCTAGAATACGGCTCCCATAATTATGTTATGACTACATAGGACTATGAGTTGATGACCCATATTGATTAAAATAATATATCCGTCGTAGTACTATTTTACTACTCCCGCGATCCCGGTAGATGGCGCTAGTACGTACGAATGGACTACAAATTGGAGTAATACGTGGACAGCACTGTATTCTACCTTATTTCAATAAAAAACAAACACTAGTTAGTATTAAAAGATAAAGATATAGGTGCGATAGCGGGATAATCGCTGGAAAATTGTATTTTAAACTAATAACCAATATTGTTATCGTTTTATTAGATAGGTACTCAATCGATAAGGCGTTGTGTATTTTTTAATTGGAACAGATATATTATATCTTGGATATAATCTGTATTTTTTGGTGTTAAGGAAGTGGGTAGTGCTAGTGCCCTACCCATTTGATTATCTTTTGAACTAATCTTGTTATGTGTTATTGATTGTGGAATACAAGTACAATACAACAAAAAGGGTTCGGCAGAGGTGTTCATATACAGGGTGTAAATCAACCCATCACACAGCCGTCAACCAAGCATTCTGTACTTAAAACTAAGTAACCCTACGCAAAAATTTTTGCTGGGAAATGATTTTTTTTTTGGGGTCTAGCTTCACATTTTACGGTAAAACTCAATGTAGCACTCTTAAAACATTGTGCTAGTGGATGCTTTGAATAGTAAATGGCTCATGGAGGTAATTTAAGTAAAGTTATAACCTGAAGAACTAGTATTTACCAAAACAGCTGTGAAAAATTTGGAACTTTTACCCCCAATATCTCCGTAACTAGGGGGTTCCCAGGGGGTTTAGAACAAAAAAATGATCGCAGTGGTGGGGAGAACAATTGCCTTTCGTTTGCGTTAAGGGTACTTTTACACCCTGTATTAGGTAATCCCACATTTTGTCACAAGAACCTATGTTAAAATATTGCCAGCGTATTGCCATCAATCTGGCATGAATCTAAACTTTGAGCCGCGGTTGAGAAACTCCTATTGTAAAGCCCAACAACTATTTGACAACCTGGAAATCGAAATGGAAACCCAATGCTCATCAGTAGCGCTTTGCAACCACTAGACCAACGACGTAGTCAAGTCTCAGTGAGTTATCGTCTCACGGTCTACGCACCATCTCTTCCTACCGATTTGTACGCCGCGATATGTGGCTGAACATGTTCGAACTTTCTGTATCTCATTATTATCCTGCATGCAATGTATCATGTACACCATGTTTAAACAAAAAAAGGTCTTAAAACTAAGTACATTGCCCCACAAAACTGCTTACGCAGTATAACTGTGAGATCGCTGAGTCCTTTACTTACTTACTTACTTACTTTGTTCGAAAGAGATACCGCGCCCCCGGACACAAAGGGCTAAGAAGGAACATGGGTGGTTTTTAGTCAGTAGAAGTCTAACACTCCCTTCTGCTCCGCCCACAGCTGGAGGAGTCATTTGATGATTTTCAACATTCCAAAAAAGAAAAATGTGGCTAAATTACCCACAGAACAGATAAAAGAGATTAGAAAGGAAATAGTTCCTGATTTGTATTAGAACGCCTGTCGCCGCTTGTCTCCCACTCTCTATATCCACTACAAGCAAGAGGCTAATACGTACGCGCATAACGCACACAAATAAACCGCACTCACTTAGATCGCGAGCTTGCTACTGGTTGTCACACTAGCGCAAACACTGCGTATGACATACACTCACACACGATTTAATTTCTCATACATGTTACGGCGACCAAAAGGTCGATAATTTATGTCGATAAAATTACTTTAGTTTTGTAACTTTAAGTTTTGCAATATTTTGCTTTAATTTTGGAACGGGATAGAAAGAATGAAAAGGTATTTATTTGTCTCACACAGATACAAAATTAAAGATTAAAAAAGTAAAATCAAAAGTAAACATACGAGAAACACTTAAAAATAAGACATACATTCAATTAATTACTACATTTAGTTAGTAGGTATCTATTCAATTCTACCGGTTGCCTCTAGCCATAGTGTTCTTGTATCTGGAACTGTTGGAAACCTAAAAACAAAACTTTGTTGTGTTATGTTTCCATTATAAATGACTAACCTCAAAACAAATTTTAGACGAAAACCAAAATTAATAACCCACAATAAACAATAATTGACAGTAATAAACGAAGTTATTTAATCATATTCATAATAATATCATTTGAATACATTCACACATACTAAATATCGACATTGTTTACAACTTGGTAGGTACAACACAATCGAAATTCATAGATTTTGCAGAACTCAAGCTTTGGCTCGTCGTACGCGACGTTCGCAGTGAACGAAATACATCGCGCAATCGCCCACACAGTACAAGATGGTACCCACGTATTGCAAGCAATGTACGTAATTTTTTAACTGCTTGCGACAGTATCATTTTTTCTACCATCTACATAATACTATTGTAATAATTACAAATATTACTTGTATTTTAAGGTATTTGGACTTACCGGTGATAAGAAATCCCTTCTCGAGGCACACTACACACCCTGGCTTCTTTTCCGACACATTATAATAGCGCAAGATGGCATAATTCTTTTTTTTCGCGGAGCTTCGTACGCTGTCACAATATGAGCGCGATTGCGCCGGTAAATCAAATTTTGTCGACATTTGAGCGTTTGCGACATATGAGCGGCGCGCCTGCCCCGCCCACAAGGCCCTTCTAACCTCTTTTATCTTTTATCTGTTCTGTGAAATTACCTACCCCGTAAACATTTATTGCAATGCAACGATCATATTAGTAAATATTATTGCATTAAAACTTGAATATATGGTCTAGTGGTCGCAAACACGACTGCTGAGAATGAGGTCCAGACACTCGATTCCCGGGTCGTGCAAAGTGTTTTTGAATTTATCCATAAGGAATTTTTCAGTCCGGATTTGTTCCCGGTTCATGGTAAAGACTAAAATATAACTGGCGAAATGTGAGTGTATACCTCTGCCTAGCCCTTCGAGGATTCCAGCGCGATATTACGCTATGTTTTATATTGTCTTATCATTTGTCATTGATAACATAATTATTGTCACCGTAAATATTTACGGCCTAAATAGTGGGAAATCCAATCATTTCAGTGTGTCATGCATGACTTTACAACGTAAATATATTATTTATTAGGTGCACCGTAACATAATTATATCGTACCTAGCAGTGACGAAGCGTCAATAATACGAAAGGGGAAGCCGAAGAAAAATAAGGGACTTTTTTTCTATTTATTCTAGTTTTTTTCTCCGTTTGTTTTAACCTTATTTTCGATATCAGCGACTCCTAAAACCACGAAATTGACACCAATGTCGAAAAATCCGAAAATTTTCGTCGGTGCCATATTCAATATACATTTTTGACCGTTGAGGAGTTCGTAATCAGCTCACCTAGATTACCCGAAAGAATAAAACCCGAAGGGAGGCCGGTGGTAATCGAGTTATAGGCACGCTTCGTCCCTGGTATCTAGTAGAAAGTAGTCTAGATTGCTCGTGGTCAGTGTTTCCTCACTGACCACGAGCAATCTGACTAGCATTTTCCTAACTTCTTTGGCTTCGGCTTTCAATGCCAGTATTTAATATGGAGAAACTTCATGAAAGTAAGTCGTTTATCTTGGGATGGACATGTAATGGGGAGGGATGAAGCGCATGTGACTAAAAGAGTAATGGACATGAATATTGATGGATGGAGCGGGGAAGAAAGGCCAAAGACAACATGAATTGAATTGAAAGGAATGATATGTAAGAGAACGAAAGGCATGACAGGGGAGAATTGAAAAAGCAAACGTGTTGCACCGTCCCCAAGTAGAAAGGGCAGGAAGATGATGGTGATGATATCAGTTCGTATGGACTGCCTATCATTCAGTAACTGGTTGGTATGAATTATTTGTTAAAATTGGTTGTCAGATTTTCAGTATTCCGATTTATCCGATACGACTGTTAAAGGTTAGCGAAAGACACTTAATGAGTTTTCCGAGGCTCACCGGTCTCGATGCGTATGATCTAGGTCACCCATCCACGAACCAACCTTGCGTATAGATACCGTTTCAAGAAATAATCTAATCTAAAAGTCTCAAACTTACCGGAAATTGGCTATTCAACAATAAATTTCAGATAAACAGATAGAACTTTATCAAGGCAATCAATGAATGAATAGCATCATTCATTAGATAAGAAGAAGTATAAACTTGTTTTCAATACACTTCCTCGAAAACTAGCTCCTATTGCACTACGATTAGGTTCGACATGCGACATATTTCGCACGCGTGCGGTAATTTTATTTTTCCGCAACCAAGGGCGGGAAGAAAACTACCACAGATACCATAAATTACGTCCAAATCGATGAATGCATCGGAATTTAAAAAAAAATCACCACCGACTATAAAGTCGGCACTGTTTTTTTTTTTAATTTCGTCATTTTGATTTGTGTCTTTACAGACTAAAGATTTATTGAATATTAAATTGTGTTTGTAAAAAGAATACTATAAATAGACATGATTATTTTAAACAATTATTTACTTTTATGAACAAGTAAACATATTTTATTTGTGTTCTTGATTAAAAAATATATGAATTTTATATTTTTCCTATGAGGCTGTTTACCGGCTATGTCATACCTTTGCTTCTTCTTCAATCTGGCGAAATGAAACCGCGGAAAAAAAGCAAATGAAATCAAAGTCTCTTATAATTGATGACAAAAATACTTAATTAACGTTATTAGTTAATTTCTTCGAAAGTGTATTGAAAAACGTCGTTTGATATACGTGGAAATTTGTTATTGCATTTCTCGACATACGGCTCGTGTGTTCAATCCGCCTCTGCAAATGCAATAACAAACATTTCGCACTTGTATCAAAATGTACTATTGTATAATTAATGAATAAGGATATTTCTATTTTGGTGACTGGTGTCAGAGTTTTTATGCCGCCCATGAGCCTCTGACTTGGCTTGGGATGCCGTCAAGAATAGTACATTAGGGTATCGTCCTCGGCTCTCCTAAGACCCTCACCTGACGTCTCGGGTCTCAATGGCGCTCTGTATATCTCTGTATATTAGGTATTATTATTATGCTGTTGATAAATAAAAACATCCTATATCATTGGGGTTTTCCTATCACCACAAGTATTAGTTATCCGTGGATATAAGGATCTTACAATAATATTTATCAATAATAATAACTTAAGAAGTCACTAAGCTAACATGATAATTGTAAGAATAATAAAATGTAATTATACACGTACCAGATTAAATAAATTGAAGCCTAACGGTTTAGGGGGAGTGCGCCGATTTTATGACTAAGGATTATTTTTATTTGATTTTTGTAATGCTAATAACGAAAACATTTTTATTATTTATGTGATTAATTTACTGCTAATATATAAATGCGAATTAAAAAGTATAATATTCACAAATTAAAAGTATGATGTTACTGCAAAGATATGCAACACGTAAAATTTAAAATCAAAACCTTTTAGCTTAATTTTTTATTATGTATGGGTAATTTTAGTCCATCGACATGCATAGCAGAAGAAGAAGATCTTGAAACTTCTTTTTGTTAATCAGATAAAAAATACTACACAATGAGATTGCTTCTAAAGATTATCATGATTTGTTTGATTTAGTTTGTTTGCAAATAAAACAAACAGACGGAATGAGACAGTACATTGTATAGTTATTGAAGATTACGATTAAGACGAACTCGTTGCAAGATTATGATAAGATAAGTTGTGACGTCATAAAGCGAATCGTATGAATAATTGTATTAGCACGTTGCTTATCAATATTAAGCAGTAATCGATTTATTATTTGTTTTTCTTTCTGTACACAATCGATAAGAAGGCGTTACCAATTGAGATGGGGTGGGATTTATTAAGACTGATAAATCCATTTAACTCGTTAATTTTAGAAACACATGCAATATTATGTGATGGTAGTATTTTTAGAGTGCAGCCGTGGCCCAGTGGTGTAAAGTCAAAGCATTTATTTCAATTAAACCATTAACAATTCATAAAACTAACTACTGTACGAACAGTAAGTCGAGGGTGGCCCAGGCAGGCGAATTACTTTGTTAATTTATTTCATCACTATTGCTCTCAACGGTGAAGGAAAACATTGTGAGGAAATCGGCATGTCCTAAAACCAAAAAGTTCGAAGACGTGACATCTACCAACCCGCACTGGGCCCGTATGGTAGATTAAGCCCATCCCTCTCCGAGTGAGGAGGCCTGAGTCCCTGCAGTGGGAACATTATAGGCTGAATGATGATGAGTACTTTTGAGATTTGGATTTGTCTCCTTTGGTTATTTGAAGTATGTTGATTAGTTAGAGTCATAGACGTTCATATTTGAGGATTGGCCACAGGTTCATTAATGGTTGCAATTTTTCGCTTTAGGTCCATTTTCTGACTTTCTAGTAGGCCCATCGGCGTTGGATCACTGTCTGTCCGTTTGGTTATTTTCTCTCCCTGTTTGGCGACTTTCTTTTTCCTTTTGATCACTGTCTCTCTTTGTTTGGTCACTTTCTCATTATTTAAATGTCACACACACTATCTATGGTGATATTTCCACTAAAAGGTGATTCAATGAGAATGATTGTAATAACGTGTTACGTTCGTTGCCTATCAATGATTATCGATGATAGACGACATAATAATCTATTTTTTTGTTTTTCTTTTAAAACACTCTTGATAACGACGCGTTATTTATTACTAATCTTGGTCTGAATGGTCATACTAAAAGTGTTGGTTTGTAATCATTGTAAAATAAATATTCTTATGTTGACGGTATACTCTAGTGTCTATATAACGAATAGTCAATTCAAGACTTACCTCTGTCAAATCCATAAGCTTGCCGTATAGTGAATGGGTGTGAAACAAATCTGTTCGCAGCCAGTTGACTTCTTAGTATTTGATTAGAGTTTAACATCGGGTCGCTGTAGTAACTGAACGGGGGCCTCTCTAAGAACCCTGGGGCCTCCTTACCTCTGTACTGAGGCCATGTTACTGAGGAAGACAGCGGAGGTATATTAGCTTTGATTGGTGTAGGGTACAACGGATAAGTGTTTCTCCTGTGTTCCAGATTGACTTTGCTCAAATCGAAATCCTTTGGCACTTCGCACTTAACATCAATTTTGCTCGCGTTGTTCTTTACCGGCTCTTCAATCTTCGTGATCTCCTGTACCTTGGGCACCTCGACTGGCTTCACTCCATTACACTTGAGGGGCTGCGTGGGCTCGTAACTCAAGTTCTTATAAGGTTTCTTCTTCACATCTTTCAGTATATCTTCTATTAGGAAAGATCTTTTTTGCTTGCACGCGCACATGGTGACGGCTTGATTAGCACTGCCGAATTTTATCAGTGCTGTTAAAAATTATCAGTACAAGCACGGTAATTGATAGCTACTTATTTAATGGACACGTATAATCTGTGTGTCGATTAAAATGTTCGCCTATCGTTGAAGGCACTCTGGAATATTTTTTCTGGCGTGTCAGCCGAGGATTAGCTCCGATAGCGTAGATAATGTATGTTCACGTAATCTGTGAGTTGTTGAAAGCATTGTAATTAGCCTGCAAGTGGATGAGCTGTCAACATGTTTAATGGGCTTCGGGGAAAGGATTATTGTTTTTTTTTCTGAAAAGTGTTTTTTACCCTTCCTGAAAACTTTCAATCACATCTACTTCGTCACGTGAAGTCTTTCGTTTGATTCCCAGATTGGGCAAATGTATATTGGATTCTTCATTTTATTGGAGTTTCTTAGTAGCAGCTCGGAATCTGGATTTATGCTCACTAATTTATAATAGGCTCAACCTATGCAGGAAACTTCATAACTCCTGAAATGTTCATGTAATAGTATAGTAGGTACACCTATAACGTGATGTCATGTTATCTTTCATGATGTTTTCATGTTTTACCGATGATGGTTTCAAAATCAAAACATTTTATATCACATAGGCCTATACGGGCACTTGTAAAACGTCAACAAAAACGTCCGGGTTCGTCGTATCCTATGGAAACGAACCGGCAAGAAACTCAACGGTTTATGTGTAGAATTATTTGCTATTAAGCTCTGAAAGTCATTCAAGTGGGTTTAGGTTTATTGAAACTAATAAACTTAATGAATGAAGAGATCAGCTATAATAGCATCAATCATACACAATAATGACATTTACCGTCATAGACACCCATAAAAAAACCTTTTAGAAGCAAGCCAACAACATCACAGTAATAATTAAATCCTCAACATAAAACATAAATAAAATCATAGCCCCGCATCTTCCGCAACGCGTCTGTCTCACAAATGGATTCCTCTTCAAAAACAAAAGGGGAGAAATCTAGTACCTTCCTGTTTCGCCTTTCGCCCTCTTTGCTTCGTAATTAATGAGAAGAGTTTTTCTACCTTTTGTTGCTCCAGGAAGGGTAGCTAATTGTCTCTAATTAATTGGGCCTGGGCGTATTTTTAAACCCCTTTTATTCCCTTTGTACGTTTCGTTCAAATAGAGCGGTCGACAATTGGTGAGTTTACCCTGATTTTGAGTTTGAGAGTTAATTGGTGGCTCATTGTTTTTGTTTGGTCGTGTTTTTATTTTTGGTTATCGCCTTTTGATTTATATTTTGGCGATTGTTTATTAACATGTCAAAGAGATTTTGAGCGAATTCGGTGTACCTAACTACAATGAAATTATGGCTGCAACCATTCGAAAAAAAGATTTTGGTCAATTGCGATCAAACTACATATTTTTGTAATTGAAAACCCGAAAAATATGTTTTGCTAATTTTGAAATTAGATCTATTTGTGTGAAAATTAACGTAAGTACCTATATAGGGTGTAAAAGTACCCTTAACGCAAACGAAGGGCACTTGTTCTCCCCACCACTACGATCATTTTTTTGTTCTAGACCATACCTGGGAACCCCCTTGTTACGGAGATATTGGGGGTCAAAGTTCCAAATTTTTCACAGCTGTTTTTGTAAATACTAGATTTTCAGGCTATAACTTTACTTAAATTACCTCCATGATCCGTTTACTATTCAAAGCATCCAATATCACAATGTTTTAAGTGTGCTACATTGAGTTTCACCGTAAAAAGTGATTTTTGACCCAAAAAAAAAAATCATTTCCCAGCAAAATTTTTTGCGTAGGGGTACTTAGTTTGATGTACAGAATGCTTGGTTAACGGCTGTGTGATGGGTTGATTTACACCCTGTATGTATGTGAGTTGAGATGGACGCTCAACTCGTAGCCAAATCGGGTTGGATATTAGTAGCAACATTTTTCAAATTCTAACTCAAACTCAAATTCTTTATTGCATCCATGTGTTAAAAAGTTGTTACATTATTTTAAGTTGCAACATGAAACCCGGTTAGGGCACCGGCAACATAAAATAATATATTAAGTCGTAAAATATAATTAGGTACTATTTACAGACAATTTTACTAGCATTAAGTTTACATAGTTATTTGAATTAATCATTATAAATAATCAATATCTCACAAGGAATGAACCTTAAGAAGTAGGTATCAAAACTTAATTTTTTTTAGCTCCACACGAAAATTTCATATAATTTTTCTTTTGTTAGGCTTTACGTCCGCCTCCGCAATTCCCGCAAGTGCATGTCCGTAGTTGCCCATCAAAATAGGTGGTCTAACCAAACTGATTAAAACCTCATTGCCTGCCTGCCTCCGAACGATGATTTTTATTGTAATAACAAAACAAACTAATATTTTCAGTTTTAAAACATGTGCTCCCATACATTATGTTTAGGAATTTTCTTGATTGTAGCTATACAGGGTGTAAATCAACCCATCACACAGCCGTCAACCAAGCATTCTGTACATCAAACTAAGTACCCCTACGCAAAATTTTTTGCAGGAAAACGACTTTTTTTTTGGGTCGAAAATCACATTTTACAGTAAAACTCAATGTAGCACTGTTGACACATTGTGCTAGTGGATGTTTTGAATAGTAAACGGGTCATGGAGGTAATTTAAGTAAAGTTATAACCTGAAAAACTAATATTTACAAAAACAGCTGTAAAAAATTTGGAACTTTGACCCCCAATATCTCCGTAACCAGGAGGTTCCCAGGTATGGTCTAGAACAAAAAAAATATCGCAGTGGTGGGGAGAACAAATGCCTTTCGTTTGCGTTAAGGGTACTTTTACACCCTATATAAGTACACACACAATAAAGAACTTACATTTCAACAAAAAAAAACAACAATATTTTAATCACAATCGGTTCATCCATACAGACCGGTTCGGAAAGCATCGGCCGGCGCTTTTCTTTTCACACAGGCGTGAGGCGGCGCGAGGTTACTCGGAGCCGGTCAGCTGCGCGAGCACGGGAGAGTACGTCATTAGAGGCAGTCGGTCGGATCCTCTTATTATTCCACACTAAGAGCGTTAGGTGTAGGTTTGCTTTCAACAATTCTCAATAATAAAAGAAGTGACATGTAAAAATAAACCATTATTACAATGATTCATAACTCTGGACAGGGTGATACAACTAAAGTGGAGTTAGGCAGGTCATCTGGCTAGACGCGGAGATGGCCGATGGAGTAAGATCCTGACCGAATGGTGGCCAAGGTTAGGCCAGAGAAACCAGGGCCGTCCAAAAGCGCGTTGGGTCGACGATATTATCAGGAGCGCGGGAAGCGGATGGATGAGGGACGCACAGATCAGAAAGGAGTGGCAGAAAAAAGGGGAGGCCTATACCCAGCAGTGGGTGATTTCAGGCTGAAATGATGATGATGATAACTCGGTTTTACGCGTGAAAAAAATCTGCTCTCCTCTCCGAACCGGTCTGTGTCAACGGACCCCAATAACTACGATGCCACTGACAGTCACAACTATACACTAAATAACAAAATCAAAAACTTAGACCCATCACTAACCCGTCGGGGCTGCGGGTTGTTCGCAAGAGATACCGCGGCATCGACATGAAGAGCTAAGAAGGAACATGGGTGGTTTTTAGGCAGTTGAAGTCTGGACACTCTCTTTCGCTCTGCCCAAGAGCGGAAGGGGTTATTTGATGATTTCCCAACCCCAAAAAAAAGGGCCCATCACTAAACCGAACCTAATTTAAAAACTTTTTTGTCTACAAACAATATCTAGCTAGGTAGTGTAGGAACTAGATACTAGAGAATAGATATGGCACAGATATTAGGATAAGACCGACCTAATCCCAATAAACGCGTAGTTATGTACTAATCCTATATCAGTTATCGATAGTTTTATATTATTGAAATTGATAATACAGCAACTACGCACGCGCAATAATAAATTATAATAATACTAAACGATTAGATTGTAGCCATTAGTAAAGTCAGATTAGGTTTAACTGAAATCTTATAAATATAATTGATTAATAATTAAACTTTGGACGATACTAAGTTCAATTTTTAATTTATTTTTACAAGATAAAGTTAGGGAAAGAACCGTAGATGTCGCGGTGGTTTAGTGGTGGCAAACCAAGTAACACAGTGCGGTTGCTAAGCGTGTGGTTCTATGTTTGATGTCCAGGCCGCACAACACTTCTAAAAACAATTATAACGTGGGAATAAATACAAAAACAGAATCGTCTGTCATGTTATGTTGCAAAACTTAGAAATTCACAGCAAATACAAAAACACATTGTGTTGCCAAAGGGGGAGGCCCTTTGGCAACACTAGTCGTATATCATCATCATCTGCCTAGCCTTTTTCCCAACTATGTTGGGGTCGGCTTCCAGTCTAACCGGATGCAGCTGAGTACCAGTATTTTACATGGAGCGAGTGCCTATCTGACCTCCACAACCCAGTTAATACTAGGTAATACGATACTCTTTGGTAAGACTGGATGTCAGAATGTCAGGTCACTGACTACCTGTAACGACTGCCAAAGCTCTATATATGGCAGCCGGGACCAACAGCTTAACGTGCTTTCCGAGGCACGGAGGAAACTCGTTATGTCGGGCGGTCACCCATCCACAGACCGACCTAGGCAAGCACAGCTTTACCTAAAGATCGTGCCGTGTGGCAGTTCTTATTAAGCCACGAGCTCCTCGTCGAGCTACTAGTCGTACTTAAATTAATATTAAGTCATTATTTGAGTGTTATCAATATTCGTAAGCCGCGTCTATTTTTATTTAACAACTTTGTGCTTAGGTACTGTAGCCTAATCTTTGCCTTTGAATCCGATCATGGTCTACCAGTAGGTATGCAAAACATCGAAATATGTTTAGCCTTTAAGTGTAACGAAGTGAAAAGGCAGCAGAAACACAGAGTTACTTAGTACATTCATAAAAGTAGTAAGTATGAATTTGAACTTAATTGTGTTCTCTTATAAAAGAAGTAAACGTAGCTATTTTCTTAGTTACCTACAAAATCTTTAAAAGGAAAATTCAAGAAAAAAAACCTACAAAAGAAAAGCCTTTCCAATACTCAATTACTAATGAAATACCGTTCAACCCTTTAAGAGGATTTAAAAATAGAAAGGAATTAAAAGGCTGAATCAATTATTGCGGAGCGCTTCATTAGCTCGCCTCCACGATGTTAAAATCAGTGTTAATACCGTACCAAAATATCTATACTACACGACCTTTACTGTAAAAACCTTATACATCACCACTTTAGTTTCAAAGTTTCAAAAGCTCTAGTGAATAAAACCAGCGATGGAAGCGTATCACTAAGTAATGGTCGCCAAGTGAGGGTTACATCGCCTCAGTGGAATCGAGAATTGGTGGACAGTGGCAACCTGAATCGATATAGATAATGGGCGATTACTTAGAGTGAGTTGACAACCCTACGGGATTGTAGGGAAGGGACATGGTGGGTTGAGTTGTCGATATCGATAAACGGTTTTACTATATATTATGTTCTTTATTTTTCAAGTTCTCTTACTATAAAAGAGTTTTTAAATCTAAACTAATTATTCTGGTGGGTAAATTCACCAACTTATTTGCGCGCGGCGAAGCTGGCTTACGAGGTTTACGAAACGGTGTCCTTGAGTAGAGTGGCCCGCCGCGGTCATAATTTCGGCGGGCAAGCCTCAGTAGGTTTGGAGGGGTGCGGGGGGACATATCATCGCTCATTCCTACGTCATGTGAAGATATTGTTAACTACAAGATGACTAGATGGCGTTACCATATTCGTTACACCGCTGTGTTATTTCTAAGGAAGGTAAGCAACTAATCTATAACATTCATTTAAAACCTACTTAATAAAATTACATTACACTTTTACACTAATTTTAATAACAAAAACAAAACTAATACAGTATTGAATTAATCGTTTCATGTCACAAAAGTTTAACAATGTTGCATTGAATGTTAATGAATTCGTTGTGTGATTATACTGTGTTATAATGGTGCTGACCGTAAATTACTTGAATTAATAAAGAATTTATAAATTGCAAGGCCTCTCACCTTTCCCTACTTAAAGGATTTACAGAACAGATTTGACAAAAAAAACTGGCGTGTTACTTTTTTACTACCGTTTTTTTTTTATGGTGGGTGGAAAATCATCTTGGGCAGAGCGGAAGGGAGTGTCAGACTTCTACTGACTAAAAACCACCCATGTTTCTTCTTACTAGCCCTTCATGCCGAGGCCGCGGTAACTCTTGCGAACAACCCGTTCAAACACTATATTGTTAGTCTGTAAGCTTATCGAAAATATATAAAAAAATATATATTCTTTTGACTTTGACTGGCAACTTAGTGCCTTTTTACCCGACTGCGGTGAAGCCCAAAAGAAGAGTTATGTGTTTGAAGTATATGGATGTTGTTCAATGTTTGTGCCAAACGGAGTGATAACATTTTTGATCTTTTAATATTTGCTTATTTGGCAAACGTGTAACGGTAGAGAGCTGGTTATATTTCCGGTATTTTTTTTTTGAGTAAACCGTCGACTATCGACAGTCGATACCAATCAAACCTCATCCCCTCACTACAACCATCTTGGCAAGTATTGTATTGATTTTGAGTCTATTTACGTGCGTTCGGCCCACCTGTGTCGCAACCGACCGAATTCAATCGTCACGGCTAGTTACCGAAGACGAACAGCCTCCTTACATCTGGAAATGGTCGGTTAACCGCTACATGACACATCATTTCATATTGCCCTTTGATATATTGAACTTGGTAATGTTTTGTGGGTCGTAATGCGGTGAAGTAAGGCTTAGATTTGTTTGGCAACTCGTTAAATATATTTATCCAGTTTTCTTGTTTTTGTGGGTATAATCTCTTTATGTGATGTTCATGTAGAATATCTTTTTTTGTGGTTGTTAAAGGTTATGAGGTATTTTGAGCTTGTACTTAAATGCCATTATATTTGAATGAAAGAATTGACTTTTATTTAGTTTTAATAAGTCTTCAGGCATTGTTCGTTGTTTATAAATAACTTGTGTTGTTTTGTACAACTGGGATATTTTTGCCTGTCTTCATGTTATTACCTCTATTGTTATTTATTATCTTCTTTAGGTAGGTTTAGACTTTTAAATTATTATATTAGGTTCCATTTTTTTCGAGCTTTGGGTCGATCTTCAGGTTAAGCCGCGCTTGCCTTAGTTGGTCTGCGGATGGGTGACCCTGACCACCCACGTTAACCCGATGGTCCCGGTTATCATTTGTAGATCTTTGACGGTCGGCCAGTCTGACCTAGGGGTATTGTATTACCCAGTACTAGCTATGTTGTGGAGGTCAGATAGGCTCTATGTAAAATACTGCTATTCAGCTGCATCCGGTTAGACTGGAAGTTAAACCCAACGTAGTTGGGAAAAGGCTAGGTGCATGATGATTATCTTTAATTTATAGCGAATGGATTACTGACCTTGTTACTTAATGAAAACTTCAACTTCTAACAACTGAACCCAGAACTGCCTCCTAAACATTACAATTATTAACAATTAGCACATCGCTGGCTGTGTTCCTGTTTCTTTTAATTTGCTGGTTTTGGTTATAATACGTCTGTATGAGTTCACTGGTGTAAGTATTACCAGTGTGTTAAATCCTTGTGTCATAAAATACTGAATACTGGATTCGTGATAACATGGGAAGTACAACCCTTGCTTCAGTAATTCAGTTATTGGTGTGTATAGTATGATCCAGTTTTCTTGTACCTACTATGAACAAGCCTGGACCAAATTCGCAGACGTCTTCAACAACTTTATCTTCCATTCTTCTAAATTATTATTGCTTTATTTTATGTATTACTAGCTGATGCCTGCGGCTTCGTCCACGTGGATGTTTTTAGCATTAAAAAGTAGCCCTTTTGTCCTTTCTCAGGCTCTAGACTATCTGTGTACCAAATTTCACTTAAATCGGTTCAGTAGTTTTGCCGTGAAAGCGCGGCAGATAGCCAGACAGAGTTATTTACGCTTTTATAATATTAATGACTATAAACAACTACAATGTAATATGTTCACAAATAAAAATAACAGAAGTTCTTACGCAGTATTAACAATATTGCAGCCCACTACATTATCCGCATGGTAACAATCACATCACAATTGTTCATCTCTGCTTACCCCTCTACTTCCCCCCTCCCAAAGGAGAGGCACGGAGAGGTATCTGTTCCTCACAGTCTCGGCTTACAACCCTTGCGATGACGTACAAATGTACGAGATAATAATGTTTTAATAGAAATCGTTCGGTGCGGTAAAAATACTCCGACCTTAGTACGGATATTCATTCTATTTAGGGAAAGCTCATTGATATTAAATAATGTGGGTTTAGGTAAAAATATTGTTGGTATTACTAGCTTTTGCTGGTGGCTTCGTCCGCCTGGATATCGGAAATTATGTTACGGGAAGTTATACCGGGATAATAATTATCCCTAATCCAGGTCTCCTTCGTGCCTCGGAAAGCAGGTTAAAAAAGCTAAGCCAAAATATTTTCGACAGTCCTTGCAGGTAGTGTGTAGTCAGTGACCCTAAAGTCTGACCGTCTTACCAATTGGTACCGTATTAGCTAGAGCTGACTGCGTTGTGGAGGTCCGACACGAAGTCGCTTCATGCAAAATTTTGCCATTCAGCCGGATCCTGTTAGACTGGAAGCCGACCCAGGTCGATCTGCTGGCATGTTTTATCTAAACCTGCTATAGTGTGAAAAAGTAACAGATAGACAGTGAGTTTCACATTAAAAGTGTGGCAGAATTTATGAATATTTTTTATATAGTTGTGTTATAATTGGCTGAGATCTGTACCTCGGGCCAATATGGGCGTGATGTTATGTAAGTTATGTTGTATATTATTTCCGTGGCTGGCGTGAACACATTGACATGTCGACTTCTATGTTTTTTTTTTTATTGGCTTATTAGATCCTACGCATTAAGAATTTATATGAAAAAAATTGACAGTTATAGATATACATTATTTTTGGAGTAATCGACTTTGAGAATATGTTGATATCTCCCATTTTGACATGTCTAACTTAACAAAACCTCATGTCAAATTAACGATTCACATATTTTTGTGATCGAACATTGATATTTTGTTATATCAACCTATACTCAGTACCCAAAATAATATTCGTCATTTGATATCTCAACTTATACACTTAAAAGTTTTCTTAAAGTACTAATTTTAAATTGACAAATTGAGGTGTCAAGCTATTGCCAGCTGAAGTATTTTTGCTTAAATCGTGACAAATTGAGATATCAAGTTATGGCCCACCGAAGAATTGCTGTTTAAATTGCGATATATTGAGATGTCCAGTTACTACCAACGAAGTTCTGAACCCTAAATCTAATAAGTATAGGTATCACTACATGTCCGTTACAAAAAAGCTTTAACGTTAAATGTATATGTTTAGTTGACAACTTATGTACCCAAGTTGTATTAAAAAAATAATCGAGTTATCAACAAACTTTCGTAAGCAGTAATAATTTTTAAAATATCCTCGCTCGTGTGTTGGTAAACAAACGTCAGTTTCAGTGAAAAAACAAAAAAGAGAACACAAATGAGAATCAATCATCTGAGGGCACGGCAGTGCTCCCGCCAAGTCGAGCAATAAAGCAGCACGGCCGTACCATCCTTTTCTATAACTTCGCTGTGGATAAAAGTAGAATCCTGAATTTTTAGTAACCAATTAGGCGTTGTATAAACTCGGTATATTTCAAACTTCGTTCAATTTGAACCAGTAGTTTAAGAATTATAACTAATCAAAGTTCCTTAGTTTTGTCACTCACTGACTGACTGACCGATCATCAAAAGTCTAAGGCACTTTTAGCAGACATAGAAGCTTCAAATTTAAAATGCAATTAGTGTTTAGTGTATACATTAAGGAAAAACTAAAAAAAAAAATGCAATTTGTCTAGTTTTCTAGATACACCGACTGCATAAAAAACTTTGTAATCCCATATAAATGTATAGGATTACAAAGTTAAAGTTACATTTTCAGTGAATGAATTTCACCGATTGATCTGAAATTTTGCACGTATATACAAATACGTGCATTGCCTAACAACGCAATATTATGATTACATGGAGCTAATCTGATGATGGAGCTGGAAGGTGTCCATAGGAACTCCGTTATATAACGATGCAACCCCATCGAATTTGGACTCGTTTGATTTGTCTTGACGTGTTCTTTGTCTTTAGATTATATCCAGGGTCTGATGATGGAACTGGAAGGTGGCCATAGGAAATCCATTTTAGAACGCCATAACCCCATTAAGTTTGGACTCGTTTGACTTGCCTTGTCAAGTACTTTGTTTTTAGATTATGTCCAGGGTCTGATGATGGAGCTGAAAGGCGGCGATAGGAATTATGTTATTAAACGACATAACCCCATCGAGTTTGAGCTTGTTTGATTTGTTTTGATGAGTACTCTGTCAGTCAATTTATTCAGGGACCTGCTATGATGAACTTAAGGGACCTGCGATGCGATGGCCAAGTCAATCTATTTATTTAAAACATGAAATATTTTAAATATTGATATGGTCACTATAAGATGTAGTTAGGTTAGATTATTACGTAATAACTAAGATAAAAGGTCCCTTAAGTAGGGTCTGAATAAATTAACTGACTTGGTACTACATGGATCTCACTACTTTTTACGATAGAAGAACTGCAGTGCGGCTTGGCTTTTTTACAGGTTTTGCTTTTAGTGGGATTTATATGATTGGGTGCAGCTGGTGAGGACTTGAAAAGTTCAGAAACCATTTAAGGTCGTGGTGATGACGGTAAATGATTTCTTGGATTTTTTCGAACTAAAATCAAAGAAAGGACCCTTTACTGTCAAAAATTGGCCGGTTCTGGGGACAAATTTCTATGGCAACCTATTAAATGGCTGCAATATAATAAAAACAGGGTAGAAAAAATAAATTTAAGGATAACCCTGGATCGCGAACCCCATAGATGCCTTTAGGTTGAGCCAAATCTCAAAGGAAGCTTTGCCAATCAGTGCAGAAAAAAATAGGATCTGATGGACATGATTGACCTGATTGACGGTTCGTTCAAAGAGTTTTATATTAATATAAAAACTGTCGGTGATGTCTCTGAATCTACTGATCCAGATTTGGACGAAGGCAACCCAGATGAAGACCTCAGAATGGATTCTGAGGTCCAATTAAATATGAACGGTCTGCAACGAGGTTGAGGAGTTAATGTTTTAGTTATATTAGTTGTTTAAATTTTTAGTTGTGTTAGTAACACACTTGTCTGTATGATGACGTTGTTTGTGGTCCAATAAAACAATGTTTTTATTACAAAAATACTAGGAAACTGATAGTTTCGTGGTGTTTCAATTAAATATTTGTTCAGTTAGAAGAACATTACTTGATTTGAGTGAGTAGTAGGTATTTCAGCAAACTAAATATTTTTTATGTTTGTCATCTGTTTGCTATCCAATTAAAATAATGTGTTTGTCATTAAAATAACATTGTTTACCTAATAATGAGGTGAATAAGTTGAAAACTGTTGGTGAACAAGTTGACAACTCGGTGAATAAGTTGAAAACTGTTGGTGAACAAGTTGACAACTCGGTGAATAAGTTGATAACTTTTCGGTGAACGACTTGACAAGTCTATTATTATGCAATCTATGGAAAATTTCGATTATTTATTGTCGTCATTTAAAAGATGGCATAAAATAACCTTTAAAACAACTAAAACATATATGTTAAACTAATTTACCGATTTACCAGAAGACGTCAAAACTTTAAAATGGCCGCCCTGACAAATTACAATTTTAGACATGTCAACATATTCACGCCAGCCACGGATTTATTCGTTTCTTCAAAGGTTCGTAATGAAAGGATCTCCATGGACCGTAATATAATAATTAATTGTGTTATTAAACAAAATCAGTCAATAACAATAAAATGTTAATGCGTGTCGCTAATTGCGTCGAGAGAGGCTTGTGAGATATGTACATAATAATATAATGTGGGTACAGTGGAACCAGAAAATGTATTCGCTTCGGTATTTTATAAGTTTCTGAATAGATTATCTGTTAGATTATCCAAAAATATTGGATATGTGTTTACGTGAAAAAAGAAAAAATATGTGTCCATTATTTTTTGGAAATCTTTCTGACGGATTAATTACATTTTTTTGGTGAAATACTCTACTATGATGAACGTCGTGCTACACTGACTAAGTGTGTGTTGCTCGTTTGTTTGCAGTTTCAACTGCCATACTGGTGTTGCACCATCATGTTGCATCATCACACTCAAAATATTTTTGCAAATAAGATTGTTCTGTTAATATTTTCCAACTAAATTAATGTAAGTACTACCACGGATACATTTCAGCTACATGGTACAGGTAGCCTTAGATACCATTATGGGGCGTACGTATGTTCCGACCGAAGATAGAGAACATTAATAATAATAATAATTGTTTATTGATCAAGAAGGTACAGATGGTGCGAAAAAGAACTTAAACTAGTAACAGCAAGATAGTTTTACAAGTTTATGAACTATATTATATGATAGAGCAAATTTATGAAGTACATGGTACATCTGTTGACAATATACGTTTCCCTGTCTCTTAAACTAGGGTCTACCTGTATCTTAAGAGACAGTTGACGGTCAAAAGGCTAAGTCCTTATATTACATATTTAATAAGTGAGGACACTGTCGATCTATCCATCCATAATTAAACAGTTATCAGAAAATGATAATGAGGAATAAAATTAAATAGTTAAATTGTTGATAGTCTTGTGAGTGTGTATGCATGTGTGTGTGTGTATGTGAGTGCGTGTGTGTATGTGTGTGCGTATGTGCATGAGCGTGCAAATGCTAGGTTAAGTAAGTTAAAAGTGATTCTGTGTGATCATAATCTTGTTGGAGTAGCCACTCAGTGAGTTTCTGTTTAACTTCCCATTTTGTCAGAACAAGTATATTTAGATGTTTATGAATTTTTCTGTAAATGAGAGAGCTGAGAATAAGATATTGATGTTTGGCAAAGGTTGTTCTATGAGGAGTACTTGGAGGGATAAAGGTACGTTTTTTCTGGTTGGGAGGGGGTAGGGATGAATGTTTTTTAAGGACCGAGTAGAGCACAAAGAGTTGACGAACTGTAAGAACTTTACAGTCGGAATACAGTTGAGTTGTTGGGTATCTGTAGGGTTTTCTGATCATAACTTTAAGTATAGCTCTCTGTGCTCTCTCTAGTATGAGAAGCAGTGTTTTACATGCCCCTCCCCACACCGTAATACAATATCCTAGTACCGATTGACACAGGCCAAAGTACACCATTTTTAAAGTGTCGAGCTTAGCAGATTCTCTCAAGGACTTAAAAATATGTAAGAGACGGAGGGTTCTGGTGGTGAGAGCCTCAATTTGTTTATCCCATCTTAGTTCACTATCTATTTGTACACCTAGATATTTAACGCTGATTGTTCTGGTAAGTTTAGGACAGTTGCATGATATGAGCGCACACATTTTCTGGGAGATCTGTACCTACTAATCAATTATTAGCTGCATACCTAGTTTTAGTGTGAGTTGAAGTTTCAATGTGTGGGTCCAGTGGGTTTGGTAAACCAATACATCCAATAGGGATGTTTCGTAACTAAAAAAATATGATTCTAATTAGTCTGTATGTTACGTTACCGAAAAATATTGGATACGTATTTTTTGTTTTATCAAATCAATAAAAGTGACGAAGATAAAACGCATCAAAGATTTGAGTGGGGGGTTATGACGTCACTCACCGGTAAAAAAGTCATCCTAATGTCTTAGAATATGACGTCACACGAGTTTTCAAAGCACTGTATCGTCTTCATTGTTTGTTTACGTGAAAAAAGAAAAAATATGTGTCCTGGACTAATTATTACTTTTTTGTTAACTACCCGTGAACCATGAAGAAGTCGTGTGCTGTTCCGACTGCAAGTACATTGTGTGAAGGACCACCAGGAGAGATGAGGACATGACCTTCTGATCCTCAGTTAGACCATTTAAAACCTATTATCATCAGACTATAACCAATAACAGTGAGTAACATCAATCTAAACGGTTAGTAATATGTGACTAAACGGGCATAGTTCAATATTGGCTAACGTACACGCTGGCACAGAGGTAAATAATAAATGCAATCAATATCTGCAATTAGATACACTGACCCTGTCCACTAGTTCAGTTTTATTTACAGAATCGAAAGGTCTTTGATCGCGATCAAAAAGTCTATTATTGTATAACATTCATTTGCAACCAAAACACTAGGCTTTTTGGGGGGCCTGTCGATTGTAATTTTAGCGTTCAAAATGTGTTGATTCTCGACCTCATTCAAAAATATATATTTGTGCAGTTACATTTTATGTATGGGAACAATGTAGTTCTCTTGACCGTTTGCGGTCACGACGGCCAATCTTAGCGGAGATTCGGCGTCATCATTATTATAGATATTATAGTGTACAAGTGTATTTGCAGACACAGGTGCACTCTCTGTTCCTTTACTTTCATTGTCCGATGGGACGGCATTCGGCAATTCGACACGACCGGAGATAGATCTTTTATTTATTTATTTAATGTCTAAAAAAACTTAATAAATTACAATTTTTGTTTTAGCCACACATCGAAAGCCTCTCAGGGCTTATCTGGTGCAGGACCAACGGCTTAACGAGGCTCAACTACCAAACTCTGAGCTAATGCTGAGAAATTTCAGATGGAAAAACCCAATAGCACTTTTTTCTCGTCCCAGTAATCGAATCCAGAACCCCACACTCAGCATTCGCACTTGCGACCACGAGACGGGGCAGTAAGTACAACGAAGATACAAAAGCAAACGGTGATATGCAGAATCCTGCACTTCTGTCCATCCCAGAAGTTAATATGTACACATATATATCTAGTGCTTCCTTATTTATCACTAGCTTTTGCCAGCGGCTTCCCCCGCGTAGATGTCGGAAATATCAAAAATGCCGATTTTCCATTCAAACTTTACCCCTTTTTTCACCCCTTTGGAGGTTGAATTTTGAAAAATCCTTTCTAAATAGATGCCTACGTCATAAGAGGAATGCGTGTGCGAAATTTTAAGTTTCTAGCCTAGCTTTGCCTTTTATATATACAGATAGATAATATTTATTATAGATAGAGCAGCCACTCATTTTTAATCCAGTGTTACTAAATTAAATACTGAATCAATGTCGATCATCCATGATATTAAAAGTATTTATCTTCACTCATCTGTTGCGTTCGTAGTTTTAACTCCGTTCCCACTGAACCCTACTTATAAAAGGTTTCCACTAATTTTTATAGCCCTCAGCTACCTGAGAGGCTCGTAAACCATAAACCAAACTAGACATTAATAAATAATAAGTTTCCATAACTATTCTACATAGGAATTTGAACTTTATTCAAAGGGAATAATGCTCTCAAGCTTTTTGTGCCAACCTTTACGCGAATTTGGACGTTAAACGAGGGACATAAGGCTTTTTTCTCTTCAAATTAATGTTTTGTCTATTGTGAACTTAATGTTGTCCTTTTGTTTTTAATTATGATGTTTTTAGTGTTGCTACTGCTAAAAACGTTCGTAATGTGTTTTTTTCTTACTATCCATTATAAAGTCGTGAGTGATTTAGAGTTTTGTTTTATGTTTTAATTTTGTGGTGTATTGGGTAAGAAAGATGTATTTTGTATAGGATTGTACGCTATTTGACATCTTGGAATATTGTGGGTTTTCGTCTCAATTCAAAGAATGTTAATCTTTATGTGACATTTGATGGATGGAGAGAGGGGAAGGCTAAAGAAAAAATAAATAGATTGTGTTAGGAATCTTCTTCTTAGCGTGTCGATGGCAATCTAAATTGTGTCGGCCCAGAATTGGGCTACTAGTTTGGCGCTTTCGGTAGCATCCATCAGTTCCTGTAGTGAACAACTAGCAGGACTGGCAGGGCACGATATTAAGTGCCCCATTGTTTGAGGAATAGCACCACATTTACATTTCCAGTGCAGAGTCATTTATGTGTCCCCACCTCAGCAAGTTTTCTTTGCTGCGACCAACCTGGGTCCTGAGCCTGTTTAAAGACTTCCAGGTCAGCCACGGCCACTCTTGTCCAGGTGGGAGATGTTCAGCAGGTGGAAATGGGTAAGGTAAGGATGCACTACCTTGCCACAGCTTCAATCTTTCCGTAGACCGCTCGCCAGTGAGTGGGGTGACACACTTCAGAAAGAGGAATGATAATTATGAAAGAGAAAGGAGTTAATGATGACGTGACATCGGACAGGGGAGGAAGAAGAAAATGTGATGCGCCGACCCCAAGTAGAATGGGATATGGACAGGAAGATAATGGCGAACAGAACATAACCTAATCAAAGAAAGCAGATAGAATGTTTTCTGTATTGGGTAGACCCATTACAGACAACATTCTCTTTGTTTTAGAAGTAGTAGAATCACGAAATTCTTAGAAAGCCGGTTGTCTGAAGATTATAAGGACTTTTTTTTTAGGGGGTTGGTAAAAATCGTCAAATGACTCCTCTCGCTCTGGGCAGAGCGGTAGGGAGTGTCAGACTCCTACTGACTAAAAACCACCCATGTTCCTTCTTAGCCCATGTGCCGAGGCCACGGTATCTCGTTCAAACAACCCGCAGCCCAGACGGGCGTCGGCCCTTGCGGGCCCCTTCCATGTTTGCTGACATCTCTTTGAGGCGCGCGTGGAACACGAACGCGCCGTCGACACGGCCTGTCGTCGTCATAAGACGGACAAACGGCGAGCTAGCTCATTACTCACCCTTCCACAGGGTCGCGTCTACGGTGGCCGGAAGCCATCATGTGGCCCCCGACGCCCGGAGCGTCTCCCGCGGTGGCTGGGACGAGAGGTTTTCTTCTTCTCACATTCCGCCACCTTCTTCGCTTCACTGCTTCGCAGAAGGAGGCGACGGCGTCCCATTCCATCTCGCCCCGGACCATGGCTTGCACCAGGGCCGGACGCGAGAGGTCGCCGCCGCCGATCGCCGCTACGAGAACACGGCGGGGCTCCGCCCAAGCGGGGCAGACCTCCACGGTGTGCTCCACCGTGTCCTCCAGCCGATCCTCACAAATGGTAGCATCCGGGCGTTTCTTTCCGCCTGATTCGGTGCAGGTACCTCCCGAAACAACCGTGTCCGGTGAGGACCTGCGTCAGACGGATGGTGAGGGCGCCGGGGTACCTCTCCAGCCACTCCTTACTTACCGCCACCAGCGTGGCGGGCCCAAACAGAGGTGTACCTAATGGCACATTTACATTTCGCCAGTTATGTCAGTTTAAGTGCCATGTAATAGGGGGCGAGCTAATTGATCATCATTTATAATCAACTAGCAAAAACATACACCAGCAGGCATTCCTTGGCAAATTAATAATTACAAACAATACCTACCTATTAAAAAACCCCATCCATTGATATTAAAAAAAACAACAGCCTTTAGCCAAGCCCTTAATATTACGAAGCCCTGATATTCCAAACACGGGTGCACACAAAAACACGCAATGGAGACATCTTTAAAGGGGTTTTTATACGATTTTTTGTTCGTCGCGACGATTAACAAAATGGTTCTCTTAATTGTTTAAAGGGGCTCTTTATGGGGTATCTTAGGATGACATCCTTGGTATTTGATTGACATGTTCATTGCTGTCATTATCTGATTAGAGTTATCTGTAAGTTTTTGTATAATAATAATTTATAATTGAGTGACGATGGGACAGCGATTTGTATCAAGGACACCATAATGAGGAAGTCAATAGCCTAGTTGTTACTAAACACTGTTTTTTTAAAAAAAAATCTTTTTATTTCAGACATTCTGGTCCATAATATTTGTTAGTAGCGACTTAAAAACTATGTTACATTTAAAAAAAATTTACGGCACGGTTGGCGCAGTGGCTGAGCGATTGGACTGCTGCGCTGCGTGTCGCGGGTTCGATCCCCGCACGGAACAAATATTTGTATGGCCTACAGATAGTTGTTTCGGGTCTGGGTGTGTTTGTGTATGTGAGTTTAAATGTTTGTAAACGCACCCATGATACAGGAGAAATTCCTAGTGTGGGCAACAATTAAAAAAAAAAAAAAAAATTAGGATAAAAATTAATTATAAAGTTTTAATTTTTGAATGTACTATATTCAAAAATTAAAACTTTACATTAATTGCATTAAAAAAAATAAAAAAAAATTAAAACTTTATTTTAAAATAAATAGGTCAATTTTAAAAATTAAAACTTTACATTTACATAACCTGTTCCTGTGTTAAGTTATCACGGTATACCTATAACTAAACATACACTGTCACTTAAGGTGTATCTTCCGTGATGTTCAATTAGTGCCAATAGCGAGCAAAGGAGTGAGAAAGAGGATATCCAGATTTATCTGCACTTAATAAATTATTTAACCATCCACCCGCATTTGCCGGTCACCCCGGGATTATGGCGCTTACAACAGTGTTGGAATATAAACTAGCCTAATATTCATCGTAACTATGTAGTCCAATACTAGTTCTGGGTAGTCCAAAAATAGGCGAGAACTAATCGCAGCTAGACCGAAACTAGCCTAGTACTAGTTTACATTAGCCCAAAACTAGTCGAGACGAGTCCGAAATCAGCTGTGATTAGTCTTAATCTACGTCAATACTAGGTTTGGCTAATCTAAAACTAATCAGAATCTAGTTGAGGCGAGACCAAAACTAGCCGAATACGCATTAAAACCGGCCTTTTGTTTTTTTTAATATGTCACATTTCACATCAACTAAGGATTTTTTCCCTACTCAAGTAAAGCGTCGAACTCACTACTACATGTACAGTATGTTCTAAGTTTTATGTGAGTTATAATGTAATTCTTAATGTCACTTCGTGTTATATTACTGCGAGGGCCTCTCAATCTAAATGCTTTCCGTTTAATAGAGCCCTTTTTATTGTCACGCTACTATACAGGGTGTTCTGAAACTTTAGAGGTAACTTTCAAAGTAACAATTTTTTCGATAGTTATGTAGGTACTCTATTTTTTATTAAGTAAGGTGATCAGTGGTTTGTGTGTTAATGTCTGTTTAAGCATTTTGCTTTACTTAGCTACAAGATAACGTACAAAGATGCATCATTACTATAGTTTTCAACCAATCACAATTGTCATCTTGTTATCTTGACTAATCTGATCAGAACCTAAATGTTCGATAAGTGACTTAAAGCGAACATCACAATTATATTGACTTTAATTTATAACTAAACTTTTATGTATACAGAAGGCGACACGGTAGCCCTCACAGGAGATGGCGGGATGAGCTGGACAGAACCAACGAATGCAAAATTTGTAAGTCATGGGGGAAGGCCTGTGTTGCAGTAACAGTAATCTATAACTGATCTTAAAATTGCCAGTGTGGAGCCTCCCTGTATGATATGCGCCACCTCATGTCCTGCCCATCTTACACAACCACTTATATCTTTCAGGATTTGATCGAAGCAAATGTTAGAGCTGAGCTGGTGGCTACATATTGGTCAAACATAATTTGTGCTCATCGACATGTAAAGAAGAAGAATCTTCATCTGCCTAGCCTTTTCCCAACTATGTTGGGGTCGGCTTCCAGTCTAACCGGATGCAGCTGAGTACCAGTATTTTATAGGAGCAACTGCCTATCTGACCTGTACAACCCAGTTAATACTAGGTAATACGATACCCTTTGGTAAGACTGGTTGTCAGACTTTCAGGTCACTGACTACCTATAACGACTGCCAAAGATCTGTATATGGCAGCCGGGAACAACAGCCTAACGTGCTTCCGAGGCACGGAAGAAATTCGGTATGTAATTGGCGGTCACCCATGCGAAGGCCAACCTAGGCAAATGCGGCTAAAGATCGACCCGAGTGGCAGTTATTACTAAATCTCGAGCTCCTCAAGATTCTTAAAATGATTTTTTACAAGAAATCACCCGTTTACTGGCTGATTTAGATCCAACCGAACGAACTCTTGATAGGCTAAACCATCTTCTCCCAATCCTGATTAAAACTTATACAAATAAAATACAGCAGCCTGTACACGATGTACAAACACAGCAACTTATCGACGATACTATTAACTTATTAAGTATTATAAGTTATCTTTAATGTCGCATTTTATTTGATCGTTAACTTGTCCGACCCTTTCGAGGAAACTTTGTGGCTACTTTACTATTGTAACTTTATAAGTAAGCTTTGGGCTACTGGAATCGGGAATAATTTTAAAGTGGAATGACACTGCCTTACTGGTCTAGTGGTCGCATATGCGACTACTGTGCATGGTGTTCGTACGTTCGATTTCCAGGTCGGGCCCACCTTCTTAATATAACTTCAAGTCATTAACATCCCGTCGGGCTGCGGGTTGTTCGAAAGAGATACCGTGGCCTCGGCGCAAGGGCTAAGAAGGATGGGTGGTTTTTTTTCAGTAGAAGTCTGACACTCCCTTTCGCTCTGCCCAAGTGCGGGAAGGGTTATTTGATGATTTTCTACCCGCCAATAAAAAATAAGTTTGGGCAAAGTGTTATTTAGCTTTTTCATAAACTTCTCAGTAGCAGCCACGACGTCTAGATTTGTGGCCGGTTGATGGCAATAGGGTCGCCCCCTATTACTTGGGACTTCAATAAAACTAGTGAAATGTAGACTAGAAATTAGACCAACGATGTAGTCAGTGGGTTTAAGTTAGCTTAAGTGTTTAACTTAGAAGAAGGTACTTTGGAAGGAAGTTATACGAGTATTCTTAGACTAATTTTAGCCATATGAAACTTAGTGTAAATCCAATTTATTATTTATTAAATTTCAAAACGCTTAGATGACGCTTCTCGTGACCCAAGGGCTGGGTTTTATCTTGGCCAGAGGCTAAGTGTTTTATTTTATTTTTATTTTTATTTTATTTATTTGGGACAAAAAACAGTTACACATTACAATATTAATATTTAGTTTAGATATAATAGTAAACAAACGCATAACCCACACTATTGTCCACGGAATCATTTCGATTTGTGTGTGAGTGAGTAGTGCGAAGAAATTTTTTTTGTACCATTTCTAGTCTGTACTTGTATTTTTCGTAAAAAGGGCTCCAGATGGGCACCGCGTATTCCAGTTGGGAACGTACTAATGTTTTGTATAGAAAGAGGAAAGTGGAAGCCTTTTGAAATTCTTTACAAGACCGAAGAAGTGTTGCCATACAATGTGGCAATGCCGCTAGTCTTTTGGGCACATTACCGGCTGACAGCGTTGAGGAACAGTTTTTTGATGCCTTTTTATAGTTTCTTGTTAGTTTATTTATTAGTTTTTAATTAATGTACATAGTTAGTTTACTCTCATAATCAATAAATATTTATTATGAGTTTCAGGAATACAAATTACCAATACTGATTTACGTACTTATCTAGAACCTAAATTTGCCCTAACGGGAATCCACAATAGCCTTCAGCTATATATAACATATCTATTCATAGCCAAAGCCTCAAGTCAAGCCTCTTACGAATACGCAAATACACTCTTGTACAACTACTTTGGAATCAGATCAATAAATCGTAAGATACAGACCAGCCACATCTCCAATACGCAAACGTTGAGATCGTTTCACGCAGCATCTTTTGGGAGTAAGCAGAGAGAGAAAGGAACTTGGTTTAAAATAGTAGATATGGTTATCTAAACCTTCCTTTTTTGACCTTGCATTTCTATGTAACCAAATATATTTAAAAATACTAATGGTAGACAGACCAAAGTACACAAAAAAACTGTACTTGCAATAATCAATTAACAACACTGTTTTTGTTTAGATTAGGTTTTAATTTTTTTATTTTATTTACTAGTGACGACTGACAGGGCAGAATGGAAGACAAAAACGTGTAGCGCCGACCACAAAAGACATGGGATAAGGGCAGGAAGATGATGATGATGAAGATGATGATGATGATGATGATGAAGATGATGATGATTGTGTTTTTGCAGCATTGGGATGGGTAAAGCTGCCAATAATGACAAGGGTGGAAGATGGTAAGCAACGCATTTGCCTTCGAAATACGAACACGAATATTTTTTTTTTTCTCTAAACTGTTCTCAAACACATGAGGATTGACTCACTAAAATTTATTTATTTTATAATGACTTCCTAAACCGTAATTTATGTATATTTCTGGAATTATATTATTACGAGGTTTAGTTACCCGACGGGTGTTTGTAAAAACCTAATGGTCGATTAAACATGGGTTGTTTGAGGGCCTTTTGGTAATAAAATGACAATCGTGAGGTCGTTATAAACTTTTATGATTTTTCGAAAACATTCGTGTTTCTTTTATTATAAAAAAGCCCACATTACTTGAAAAAAAAAAGAACTACTGAAAAACTATTAAGAAATTAAGTGGTCTTAAGAATGTTTGGTTTACTAAATTAATAGTTCAAATGGCCGGACTATCTCCATTATCAACAGGCATTACTTACAGTTTTTTCTAAATTATATAATTTACAGATTGCCGACTCAGACATCATTTAGTATAGTCCCTAAAAAATTAACATGATCAAATTTTCAAAACTAGTTTTCATAAACAATACCTACTTACATAATTTCCGTTCCGTCTAATCGTGTACTCATTTATCTAAATAATTCTTTACTTAACAAAAACATAATACACGCCTTAAACAAATAAACTAAACTAAACCTTTCCATTGTTTCACATTGTTACATCATAAAATAATATCACAATTTGCGAGCGCTCTCGTAGCCCGTAGCAATCCAGGCGTAGCGCTACGCCGTAGACAGTAATCTCGCATGACGTAGCCATGTAGCCATGTTTGTGAATACGCTAACCCTGTGTGCTCCTGTTACAATTTAATTGATTTAATGCAATGTTTGGAAACAATTAAATTGGTTTATTTTGATTTATGAGGTTTGTCTTTGTGATTTAATTGAATTACTTATTGCTTGTTTAGATCTAGCATAATTGCATAATTAAGTATAAGTAAGATTTAAAATTATTTTTAACAACACATACTTCGCGTCAATTTTTGATTCATATATAATTCAAGATGGCTGTCTAGTAAATATCATACAAGGACGTATATTTGTTAAAAAAACATATGATAACCAATCTACCAAGTTAATTGATAAATGCAATATCTAATAATGTTATAGTAATTAGAAGGCCCCTAGATGGTTACTTATAACTGATATTGATACCATCAATAAACGAATAAAATAATTATGTGATTAGGAAACGATCGATAAGTTTAAATTCATATGATTCAGAGATACAGTAGATATACAAACCTATCTACTTGATAATATAGTTTATTATATCTTGTTTGAAATCTTATTGCCTTGTCATGATTAATTCTTAGAAATTACTACACAATTTATAATTTGGTAACTGTTATTCCCCTTAAATGAGGTAATCTTCTTTGTTTATTTAACCCCTGTCATACAGGTTGTACCAGTTCAGGAGTTGATGCTTGTTGAAGTTGTAGAAATAAAAATATATTATTTAGGTACGAAATATTATTTGGGTATAAATTTCAATTCATACTAAAGTTATAAACGCGAAAGGAACTATGTCTCTCTCATCTTAACACGCCTTTTTTTTTGGAGTGTGGGACATAGTGAAATGAAAGAAAGAAAAAAAGAAAGAATGAAAAAATATTTATTTGTCGCAGAAACATAACGAGCATACAAAGAGACATACAGGAAAAAAATACACATACAACGCATAACAGATATGAAAAAATACAACAAGCAGGGATAATATTAAGATAGTTGCACGTCGTGACTGCGACAAGTAGGTTGCCACTCAGCATGATGCTGTGCTATGGGCACCCACAGCACAGCGCTGGTTTGACACCAATGATCAACCAATGACTACTCCCGCTCCTTCTGACTAAAAAACATCCATGTTCCTTCTTAGCCCTATGAGTCGAGGTCGCGGTATCTTTTTCGAACAACCCGCAGCCCCGACGGGATCTTTTCACGCCTAAAGGGCCGTAATAGATTTGGATGAAATTGGGCACACTGATAGATCATGGCCAGGGGTTATTAGGATATGAGATATTTTTTATCCCAAAAGTGAGATTGCCCTGGGATAATTTAAGACCTCTATAAAGACGAAGCCGCGTAGTTTAATTTAGCCTCTGATACTGTCAACTAAACAACAGTAAGATACAGCATCCTTAGAGTGTTTGATTATTGTCCTAAAATGGAAAGAATATCAATGTAGGTGAGTATGAATTTTTATGGGTTAGTTAGTAAAAAGTGTTGAACTTAGGTATATCAGTGTAAAATGGAAGAACCTGTGGTACTACATATCATCATCATCATAATTATGATGGCGCGGTTGGCGTAGTGGCTGAGCGATTGGACTGCTGCGCTGCGTGTCGCGGGTTCGATCCCCGCACGGAACAAATAATTGTATGGCCTGCAGATAGTTGAATTCGGGTCTGGGTATTTGTGTATGTGACTTTACATATTTGTGAACGCACCCACGGTACAGGAGAAATTCCTAGTGAGGGGCAAAGTTTAAAAAAAAAATCGACATCATTTCAGCCATAAGACGTCCACTACTGGACATAGGCCTCCCCCAGAAGGGGGGGATTTGCCATTATCACCACGCTAGACAGGCGGATAGATACAATACAACTAATACTTAAACTATAATATACTTATTTACTTATACTACATATAATTAACCAAATAATCACTGACACCTATAAAACATAATTTTCGATTTATTTAAAAAAAACTTAACTTTCATCTCAACTAAAATTGTACTATCCATCATCATTAACATACATAATAAATAAATCTAAAACTAATTGAACTATTACAGAAACTTGTTTAAAAAAGCGAAAGGCTTCCCATACTTCTTATAAACACATTACTGCTCTTAAACCGGTAAAGTTAAGTAAGTACTTCCGTTATTCAAGGAAATTGTCGGTTGTTCATTATTATTTTATCTACTAGTGTTGCACGATCCGATACGATACTTTAAAGTATCGATACAATATGGTGAAATACTTCGATATTTTTATCGACAAATGAATACGATAAATGCATAATCAACCTTATAAAGTTCCCAATGCTGGGACACGGACCTTTATGACAGGGAATGGGCTATAATCCACCACGCGGTTGCCACCCAGTGCGCGTTGGTAGATATCACGTCTTCAATATTTTTGGTTCTAGGACGTGCCGGTTTCCTCAGGGTATTTCCTTCACCGTTTTGGGACCATTGTGGTGATGAAATAAATTACACAAAATAACGCACCTGCGTGGGTTCGAACCCACGACTTACTGTTCGTAAATCGACGCCGCTACAACTGGGCGACCTCTGCTCTTTCTCTATGGATACGACGACATACTCGATATAAAAGTGGGCGTAGCGGAATTATTGGATATATAAAAATACTTATCTGGTATGCTAATATGTTTCTTAAAATGGTGGCGTTAGGTTCCAGATGCGAGATCTTAGAACTTGAGCAGCTATTATTAAGATTTATGAGCTTTCACAGGTTTACAAAATAATTCTCTGGATTTTTGCTTAGATTCTTAGAGGGAATAAATAAGTACGATACAATACTTTGGCAGGATACCAAATTTGATCGAGCACCAAAGTACATGCATTTCTATCGATACAAATTTAAGTACCTTAAGGGAGGACATCCCATAAGACTATTTAATGCTTTGAAGAATCGATAAACGACCGGTCAATGTGGTCACATTTAAGGGAGCTCTATGTCCAGCAGTGGACGTCTTTTGGCTGAAATGATGACGATAATGATGAATCGATAAGCAACTAAGCGATACGATGGTGTCCAAACCATCGTATCGCTTAGTTGCGATCCGGATCAATACAAGTTATCGATATAAATGTCAGTATGGTGCATCCCTACTACCTATTAATAGTTAATAAAATAACATTAATTATAAATGGAACCATAAAGTTAAGCTGATCACTTTCCCGATTAGATTTTGATAAACGATTGTCGTTAATTGAATTTTAATTGAGCATTTTCGGGTTCAGAATATTTTAGAAAAGTGTAGTTGTAAATATTTTGAAAATGTACTTTGAGTAATAATTACGTTTTAAGAAAGTGAAACATTGTATTCAACAAGATGTAAGGTACTACTATATCCCCCATCGGGGCTGCGGGTTGTTCGCAAGAGATACCGCGGCCTCGACATGAAGGGCTAAGAAGGAACATGGGTGGTTTTTAGTCAGTAGAAGTCTGACACTCCCTTTCGCTCTGCCCCAGAGCGGGAGGGGTTATTTGATGATTTTCCAAACACCAAAAAAAAAATAGGTACTACTGTATAAATAGAGGATATTACAAGAAATATCGTAAAAAACTAGGATCTAATAATTATTATTATCTTAAGTCATTTGGCAAAATTACGTTAGTGTCATTTACAATTGTACCGATACTAACCAGTTGATTATTTCACACACAGTTGTACATTAAGACTGCCTCGTTGGTCTATCGATTGCAATCGCGACTGTTGAGAATGAGATTGTGGGTTCGAATCTCGGGTTGGACTATTTTATTGAGGTTTTCCAGAAATTTCTCAATAGAAGCTACGGATTCTGAATTTGTGTCCGGTTCATAATAATAGGTAAGCTCATTAATACATGGGACTTAAACATAACTGGCGAAATGTGGGTGTGAGTGTGAATCTAATAAGATTCACACTTCTGCCCAATCCTTCGGGGATTACAGGCGTGATGTTATGTTATGATATACATTAAGATGGTCGCCGGTTTGGCTCTACTGTTTTGCACAGTAAAATGTTTTTTGACTCCATTAATTTGAAGTTAAAATGTTGAGAAATGTAAAAAAATAAGGGACATTTAAGAATTAGTACCGAGTCAATTGTTGCTAGTAATATACTAGCCAAAATGTAAGGGTACTCAACTCTTCCCCCTTTTTTTGGAACAATCCCGTCTCTGTATTTCCAAACCACTGCAACTCCTGAACCCCAGAATTAACAGTGGTGACCACCAGAAAAGCGCCGAGACAATGAAGCTCGACGAAGTCCCAGAGAAACAATTTCAACAATTTCGGGACATAGATCGCGATAGTCTTATGTATCCACCTTTGCTCACATACAAATACTCACATTAAGCTCACACCACCTTAAGCTTTCACAGCAAAATTAAATTAACTCTTAAACTAATTAAACAACGCCTAACAAAACAATGTGCGTCACTTGAACAAACAACTGTCGCATAATTACTGTTAACTCGTTGTATAGCGCGTTATATAGCACGTGTAATATAACAGGCTGTAATGTAGCATGTGCCGTTAATATTTCAAATGGATACATAGTAATAACAATGCGATGTGATGGCGGGCACAATTAGGTGGAGTTTCGTGTTCGGCCAATTATGGTGCGTGGTTTTGTTTTAAAGTATTGCTTAGTAGTGGGTATCTTAGGGCAAGATTAAACCCAATTCAAATAAAAAAAGAATCTGTGTGGTTGATAGACGAACATTTATTTCATTTAAAAATCATGATTTGATCAAAATTATTCTCAAGTTATAACAAGTTTATGGTATTTTTTTTTAAACAATCTTTGAAATGTAAACGTGTCGTAGTATTTTTGTAGTCTTCTTAGAAAACCAAAAATAGCTGACGTGGCCCAAAAGGCTGCTCAACTTAAATGGGACTGGGCAGGACATGTCTGCCGCATGACAAACTGTGGGCCAAAATAGCAGGAAACTGGTGCCCTGACACAGTGAGACGGGGTCGCGGCAGGCCACGAAGGAGATGGCGGGATGAACTAGATCGGTTCGGTCAAAACGAAATGGAAAGAGTGGAGGGAGGCCTTTACCCAGGAGTGCGACAGAGCAGAATAGTAAAAAAAACAAAACATCACTTAGCTAACCATGCATTGTCATTCAAATAAAACGTGTATGCAAACTTTTAATAAAATTCACTGTTTTAAAATTTGATTGCAAGAATTGACCTAAACAAACAAACATACAATATTGCAAGTTACTAAAATCTTAAAATACTTCTTTTCTTTTTAGTTAGATTAATTAGTAAAAACAACTTTGATTTGAATCAATTTTTCATAAACTATGTATTAAAAGTACAAACGACGCTCCTCTGTTTCGCAAGGTATTAAGATTTCTTTGTTTTACATATTTAAGTTTTATTTTAATATGGGGTATATTGTTAAACACCTTCCGGAAATAAATCTCTAAACGATGGTGTAAACCGCATCGTTGTGGAAAAAGAAAGACACAAAGAGACTTGAATTCATAATTATGTATAGGTGATGCAATAATCAACATGATTATGTGAGAAAACAATTGTAATAATTTGTCATTACTTCATTAGGTATGGACTACAAAATATATAATTTAATTTTAAACATTCTGGACCGCTTCATCAGTGTTGTGGTCGCTAACTCAACTGCTGTGTATTATTAGGTCCTGGGTTCAACCCCTAGATTCGGGCAAAGTATTATTGAGTTTTTCCATTGGGAATTTCTCTGCAGCACGGAGTCTTGATTTGTGCCCGGTTGATGGCAAGAGATCGCCCCCTATTACATGGGACTAAAACATATCTGGCGAAATGTGGGTGTACTAATTGGTACACCTCTCACTCTTCAGTTATTACAGGGGTGATGTTTTGTCATGTTAAACCGACAATCATCACCACTTGAAATAAAAAAAGAAAATCTTTCACTAAAATCATCCCCTATTAAGTCAAAGCCCCCACCAGGTACAGTCGCGCACACCACCCGTACACCGCCACAGTGGACACGCGCGCCAGTGTGCGAGCGTGCGCTTGTGTGCGCGACTGTAATAGAGCGATGACGTGATTTCCTGTGCTGAGTTATTGCTACTGTACCGGCGCTAAATGCTTTGCTTGCTGTGACCTTGTAACGGGGGCGGGTTTTGTTTTGATGTTTTTTGAGGGAGGAAAATATTGTGATTGGATAATGTTTTAAAAAGTAGATTTTGAATTGTGAATGTAGGTAAGGTTTTTAGGGAAATTTGTTTTTTTTGTTTTATATAAAATAGCACTTTTATTTCTGAGACTTATGTAAAAGATAAGTTTATGAATAAAAGATAATGTAAGTAGGATAATTAAATTATAATCTCAAAATAATCGGAAATACCTCAGTGATCTGATAAACCATCAGAAATATGGTGTAACTTAAGACTCTCGAATGATCGGAAATCATAGAAAAATTGAAACAGACTTTGTACAGGTATGAAAAGATTTATTTTTTATTGATACTTAATTTTTTAATGTGATATCATCTGTCTATTTTATCACTTTGCATTTTTAACCTTGACTGTCTCCATACCATAAGTTAATTAATACGTAATTAACAATCAAAGCATGTCAGTGCTATGTTTACCAAGGTTACCTAAATCAAATTAACCAATCTAATTAAATGATTTTTCTTGTAAACTGTGTATAACTTAAAAGTGTTATTTACTCAGTTAATTGGTTTCTCCTGTCTTTATATAACGATAAATAATATCCTTTGCTATCTTACACTAATTTTTAATTATAGCAGCAATCAAATTCACATTTATCGAGATATAACAATGATAACTAAACGATTACCAGTAATCGTCGATATCTGGCATCATTAATGATATATTGAGAGGGTTAATCGAATATTTTTACATGTTATTTAAGTATTATGATCAAGCGAAAAACATTTTATCTATTTTGATAGGTGAAATGACTATGTAGTGTGATAACTTTGTTATCGTAAATGATTTTAATTATTTTGTGACGCCAATTGTACTTTATTAATTATACCTAAAAGTTAAGTAAGGAAGATAATGAGTAAAGGTTCGTTTGTGTTTCAAGTAATTATTTATATTATCTGAGTTAACTAAAATGACTGTTTGTTTACTCTCAGTTCAATTAAGTTCTGTAGCGAACAATAATTTAAGTATTTGAAAAAAGACGTAATAGAAGTCAACTCAAAAGTGAGTAAATAACAGCTTGATCGCTTAACGCTTTGTTACACATAATATCTGTCCATCGTTCATCTCCACATTTATTTTCAATCCAAAACAAACATCGCACAAACCACAGTCTCGAAACTTGATACCCGCGAGACGCTCTTCCAAAGTCACATCGCTTGTCCCCAGCGAGGGGTGGAGAAGGCAACAACTCATAAAATTAAGCGATTTGGATGTGAGTTAGTCTAACTGTGAGGATCGCCGAGTTAACAGCCCGCTAGCTATCTTCCTCGCACACGCACACTGGCGCGCGGCGAGTATCCGCGTCACTCACACAGTGGGCCAGGCTCGCGAAGCCGCCAGTCCAACGTTACGTCGGTCCGCACACGTTTCGTTTTCTCGTTTGGTTCCGTTCCCGCCATAATTCGCTGATTATCGGAAGTGTAATTGACGTTTGACATTTATGACCTGTCATTGTTTCTGTGTTTTTTTTATTGAGTGTTGTGTTGTTGTTGCACGGATAACTTGTTAGAGGTGAGTTTGTTATTTTTTTTTAAGTTAAATGTTTGTTTTTGTTGTTATGAATTAAGCTGGTGTCAAAAGTTTTGTTCTGAATTAAAAATGTGTTGTACTTGCTTTTTAATATGTTTTAAAGTAGTTTTAAAGCAAAGCGGGTTCGAAAACTATCTAAACAAGTTTTTTAAATGACTAAATATTTAATATTTTTAATTAATGATATTGTTTTCAAGCAGAGTATCTGGAATCACAATTGATAGGCACCTCTAAGCAGTCCAAAGCTCAGAGCCTTCGACTAAAACTAAATAGCAATAATCATTTAATCATATTCACCTTTTCATGGATTCCTTTAATTATTATTCAACTTTTCATTGTTTACATATTGTAGTCGGAAAATTCCATTTGAAAAATGTAGGTAAAGTCGATACCAATTTCCGAACTTATAAGTTTATTTATACAGTTATACGTAATAATGTATTACCATTTCATTATTTATTTAATTCAAATAAACTGCAATATAAAAGACAAAAAAATAATAATTTAGTGTTGAAAAATATTACCAAACAATGAAGTAAGCGGCAACAGCAGCAAATGAAATAAAAGTTCCTTTGTGTTCTTCATTTTCATGTTTTTACCTTTAATAAGCTTACAAAAAACTATGTTAAAAATAAGGAAATTAGGTACCAATAATACACACGGCTATCATTAACAGAATTAAAGGCCTTCAACGAAGTGTTTATTACGTACTTAAACTTTTACTTAATTAAGTTAAAACACACTTTCTTTCATCGAGAGACGAGTAAAGGGTTAAGATAAGTTCAAATTAGCACCGGAAACACTTCTTGAACCGTTTGAAACGACTACATGATTGGTTTAGAACTTAATACACTATGAGTCATTTAATTGCCGTATGCATTGACAGGTTGCGAACCCGACGGTTGATTAACCGGAACCATTTATACTATTTTTTTTATTAGAGTGCTTAAAGAAGATAAGAAGAAGAATAGGAATGATATGGCAAGAAAGGAGGTGTCTCATGAGATGACGAGAAGCAGAGAAGTATGGAAGAAGAAGACAATGCTGCGCCGATTCCAAATGAATTGGGATAAGCAAGAGAATGATGATAGAGTGCTTAAAGTACACATGGCTGACAACCACAGGGGTCAGGGTTTCAAGCAATTTTTGCTGAGGTTGGTCCCTGGATGGGTAACTCATTGAGTTTATTCCGTGCCTAGGTAAGCCGTTGGTCGCGGCAGTCATCACTGTCACTACATATTATAAAACAAAGTCCTCGCGTCTGTCTGTATGTCTGTTCGCGATAAACTCAATAACTACTTCACCGATTTTCACCAATGAATAGAGTGGTTCTCAAGGAAGGTTTTAGTATATAATTTGACCGACATACACGCGGGAGAAGTAGCGGGCATCAGCTATAGTTTCTAGATATTTTGTAATTGAGACTTTTACTTCTTTATTATTAAATGCGGAGTAAATAAAATTTCCAACCAGTATAACGTTCAGCTTTATCAAATATAATTATTTTTGTGGAAAAGCTTATAAGTTAATATTAAAAAGTGATAAAGTTTGTAAGATATTGACTTGTTAGTTTAGTGGTCGCAATCGCCACTGCTGAACATGAGGTCCTGGGTTCGATTCCCGGGTTATAAAATTGTTATTGCTTTTTTACATCAGGAATTTCTTAATAACAGCCACGGAGTCTGGATTTGTGTTCGGTTGATGGCAATAGGCTCGCTCCCTATTACATGGGACTTAAACAGAACTGGCGAAATGTGGGTGTACTACTCAGTACAGCTCTGCCTATGCTTCGGGGATTACCGGCTATGTTATGTTAAAGTTTGTATGTATGAATGTAGGAGATAATATCCGAAACTTACTCATCCAAATTAAAATAAAAACCTTATCACAGGTAGATTACGAGATTAGAGCTACAAAATTGCCGATTTTCTAAGTCTGTTTAGACAAATGGACCAACAAAGTTGCGAACGAAAGCTAGTGTTTCATAAAATTAAATAACCTTTTATTCTTTGGCAACCAATTCTGCAGCTATAATTTTCAAGCTCAAGGAAAATTGGGAACAAAAAATTAATGACCTGTCAAAAATGTCGAAAAATATTTTATAGCCCGATATCCCCTAAATAAATGTTTCAAAAAAATTGTTATTCCGTAAATGGATTTTTACAAATATACCATTTCTTTAGAGAGTAACGGTGGCCTAGTGGTGGCGGCCAGACTTACGAGCTGTACGTCGTGGGTTCGAACCCAGGCACGCGTATTATTTTATGTTATTTTTTTCATCACCACTCTCAAAACGGTGAAGGAAACCGCCATGTCCTAGAACAAAAAAAAAAACACAGACGTGTGACATATACCATACCGAACTGGGCCCACGTGGTGGATTATGGCCCATTCCCTCTCATAGAGACGAGACCTGTGTCCCAGCAGTGAGAACATTATAGTCTAATAATGCTATACCATTTTACAGTTATTGGCAATTTGAAACCGTGGCCGCTAACAAAAACCTTTTAACATTTAAAAAACCGTTTAAAAAACAACGCGTTATAAGTTACTAATCCATTCGTATATAATGTTGAGCAAACTATTCGCATTCGCTATCGATTAGTCCTTCTGTATTATTAAGATTATGCGATAGACCAGTAATTGGGCAAGATTACCGTTATCACAAACAAGCAATATGCCGTTTTAGGGTTCCGAAGCCGAATGGCAAAAAATGGAACGAAGTCCGACTTGCATTTGTCCAGTTTTTTAAATATTCCTCCTATTGACGCATGACCAATTTGAATTGTTTTAAACAAAATTAGTATATATTTGTGTAACTGTGTACCTGTATTTAAATACAACGTTTAATGATAAGGTGGACATTTTGTTATTTGATTTGTTTCGTTAGAATCAAGTAGATAATATTGTGATTGCTGATACGGGACACAACTTTTAAAGTATTTTTCTTAAATTTAATAAGATTGGATGTCTTCAATAGGTAAGCACATACACAATAACATAACGTAACATCACGCCTGTAATCCCCGAAAGGTTAGGGATAGGTGTATGTATTAGTACACTCCATTTCGCTAGTTATGTTTAAGTCCCATGTAATGGGGGCGGGCCTATTTCCATCAACCAGGCAAAAATCATAGAGACAATAAAGTGAACTAAATTGTATTTTCTCTTTACTGTTTGCAGAAAGGCGGATTAATTTATTTTGAACTCCCAAACAATACACCGCATAGTTTTATTACGACTTGACATAACAAATATTTCTTTGTTATTTATTAGATTATTATTTATGAAATAAGCATATTGGATTGATTATTTAAAATATAATGGTAAAAACGGAATAAAAATAATAAGATAGTTTATTAGAACAACGATAACACAGGCACACACGAAAAGCAATTTAATTTAAAATATTTACACAATCTCGCCTTAACGATATTTTTTTGCTTTATGAATGCGTCATTGTTTTAATCTTCAGATACTAAATTAATTTTTCATATAAATAGAAGATAATAAGGTAGCTAATCGGAAAACCAACGTGAATTTTCACCAATTTTCGTTTTTGATTCCAACAGAAAGGATTATCACATTGGTTTAGCTTATAATAAATCTTTTGTGGGATTATTAATATATTATCATTGTTATCCGAGTTATCTAGTAAAGTTGTTTTATTTGAATTAAGTGCTTTTGTGGTTCTTAGGAATTCCCTACAAAATTATGATTTAAGTTGAAACAATACTATTTATTATTTGGAATTATTCAATAAATTAAATGCGTTGGTTGCCAAAGCTGGTCTATGGGTCCACTGGTGCCTCGGAAGCACGTAAAGCCGTTTGTCGCGGCTGTTATTTGTTAGTAGCTCTGTGACAATCGTTACAGGGCACTCTACAGGCCGAAACTGTGGCACCCAGTTCCACCAAGCACTATTGGGTTGTGGAGGTCAGATAGGCAGTCGCTCCATGTAAAATACTGGTATTCAGTTTCATCCGGTTAGACTGGAAGCTAACCCAGGCTATAAGGCACTAAATATTTTGGGCAAAATATGTACTGAATAAATTTTTAATTTTTTAAGAAACGTTAAAAATGGTAACATGTTATACGTCGACTTCAACACTGTCTTGTTTAATACTTAACTCTTTCTGTGAACTGCTCGCCTAGTCATCGTATTCCGTAACATAATGGCAATTGATTTGTTTTCTATCAATTGGTCGATCGTTTCTAAGAACTAGACGGCAATACAATTGCATGTTACTGTTGACTTGGAGCCATTTGAATGGATTTAGTGTTTGTTTGATGACAGCAGTTGGAGCCTAGTTAAACAATATTGATTTAAAGAAGGAAAGTTTTACTTTCTTGTGTGACTACTAATTATTCTTAACAGTTAATCTGTCTGTTTTGCAACCTTTTTTTTTTGGAGTGTGGGCAATCATAAAATGTGTCCTCCCGCTCTGGGCGGAGCGGAAGGCAGTGTCAGACTTCTATTGACTAAAAACCACCCATGTTCCTTCTTAGCCCTTTGTGTTCGGGGCCGCGGTATCTCTTTCGAATAACAGACAGACTGACAGGCCGAATCTATAAGGGTACCGTTTTAGCCAACCCTAAAAAGAGCCAATAGTCAGAGTGACCTTCCCACACAAAACCTTGCCGATAGCGATATATTCCATGAATATGACCGCTGAAACAGATTAACGTTACAAAAGAAATATTTTGTCATCCGTACTCGAGACATTCACAGTTCGACGGGCAACAACAATGGGGTTATTTTCACTTCATTTTCTCTTTCTATTCACTTGTCATATTCTGTGTTATTTTCTATCCGATGTGATGATTTGTGGGTCTCAGGAATATCTGTGCATATTTTTATGGATAGTCTTTTTTGTTACAACCTTAGCTTAAATCTGATTCGGGGAATGCTGGATAAAGTAATCTAGATTTTGAACCTCCATGCATAAAGTAAACAGGCAGGCAATGAAGTAATTAAATGATCTGTTTTTTTTTCATACCATTTGGACGCCATAGTATGTAGCAAACATATCTGAACGATTTTTTATTTGAGTTATAATAATGCGCACTTGGTCATGATCCAAATAGCAGACTTTTACTAAATGTATCATTTTAAAGTACTTATACTCGTAACTATTTATTTTTGTTTGTCCGCATTTCTGTTTGTTTCGACTAATCTCCTAAATAGCTGGACCGATTTTGACGGGGGGCTTTTACATACTTTTATTATTGATTACAAAAATGATAGGATCTAGGAAGGACGAGTTTATCTAATTATTTTAGTTCTAAAATAATTAAATAAACTCGTTAATAACGCTACATATTTATACATTTAATAAAACCTACCACAATTTATCGGCTACACATCAGTAATTACGTGTCGATTGTCAGCGTAGCGACTTTTAATTGTTTCTATTGTTTGTCGTTTTGATCAAATATTAATATTTATTGTGCACCGCATCAACATTTGATGTGGTTTTGTAATCCGTAGGGTTGGTTTTAAACTAGAACGATTATTATTATTGGTTTTAATAGAATAGCGGTTGCAGTTAATTGCAGCCATTTGTTCAATGTTTCCATTTGTAAGAATTACAATAGAGGTAATGTGTCAAGTCATTTTATTTAGTGCAGTGATAGCCTAGTGGTGTAACCGTTGTAATGCCAAGTCACGGTCTCGAATTCAAACCCAAGACACGCATCTCTGATATTATGGATTCATGTTCGTAGTTAACTAAAAAAATCTAATTAGTCCGTCAGATAGATTTCCAAAAAATATTGGACACGTATTTTTTCTTTTTTCACATGAACAAACAATGAAGACGATACAGTACTTTGAAAACTCGTGTGACGTCATGTTCTTAGACATTAGTATGACATTTTTTACCGGTGAGTGACGTCACAACCCCCCACTCAAATCTTTGACGCGTTTTATCCTCGTCAATTTTTATTGATTTGATAAAACAAAAAATACGTATCCAATATTTTTCGATAATCTAATAGACGGACTAATTTGAATCATATTTTTTTTAGTCAGTAAACATCCCTATTACTTGCAGCATGGCTAAGAGATAATTACGGTATGTAAGGCCTAGTCTGAAGCCCATGGCTGGCAAGAAAACTCTGCCACCAGGTTTGGCACAAGAAATAAATAATTATTTTTAATTTATTTCCTTTCGAATATATGGCATGCTTATGTAATGTGTAAACCACTAAGAACGGATTTTACTTGTAAAACTTTTCGCCATTATTAAACCTAAACGACGTTCAATATGTAGGTATGATGCAAGTATGACACAGACAGCTCTTGAACGCAGATTTGCTAATCGCGTACAGTTTTATTAAATGAGTAATTTGTAATTAAAGAATCCTGTTAAATATTTCGTGAGCTGTGTCTTTCATTATTAAACGCGCTATCATATTTAATTCAATGACGTTAATAATTCAATGCAGCTGCCTGTGGAATATAAAAATATGTAGGAATTACAATAATTCCGGACGTGTTGGAACATCAAATTATTAAATAAGGCTTCGACATTGTATGAAAAGCAAGAATTCCAGATGAGGATAATCTCGTCTAGTTTACTTTTGGTAATAGATTATGTATGTACCTATATGAAGTAGTTTTATGTATAAGAAAGTTAACTGTTACCTGAATGGATAATGAGGAAATCTCAAAGTGGCACCGGTTACTGAAAAGTTGCGTGGTAATCATTTGTCGTGGTATGGTCATGTGATGCAGAGTAAATAGGAAAATGTCGTGAGGACAGTTTTTAGTATGAAAGTGAAGTGAAGGGGTATTTGAGTCCGTCGGAGCTGCGGGTTGTTCGCAAGAGATACCGCGGCCTCGACATACAGGGCTAAGAAGGAACATGGGGGGTTTTTAGTCAATAGAAGTCTGACACTCCCTTTCGCTCTGCCCAAGAGCGGGAGGGGTTATTTGATGAATTTCCACCCGCCAAAAAAATAAAAAAGGGGTATTTGAGTAGAGGAAAACTAACGAAACGATGAATGGGTTGTGTAAAGGATGATATGGCAAGAAAGGAGGTGAGTCTGATGAAATGACGTGTAATAGAGAAGTATGGAAGAAGAAGACATGCTGCGCCGACCACAAATGAATTGGTCTAAGGTCAAGAGAATGATGAATGTTGATAATATGTACAAGAAAGTTAACTTGTGATGCTAATACGTCATGGGAATAAACTACTTAATTAAGGGTCGGTTTTTCAATCACCAATTAACTTTTACCCGAGGAATAAATGTGATGTTTTGACAGATTGTCTATACCAAAACTGTCAAAATGACAAACTTACTCGTCAGATAAAAGTTTACTGGCGATTGAAAAACCGGCCCTAAGTCTATTATGGCTCATGTACCTTATTGTTATCATATTAATAGATCAAAAAAATATGAAATACTAACATTGAAAAAGCCAAATACTTATTACGAGTTTTTTGTACTTTCACTTAAAATATGTTAAACAAGTAAAATAAAAATTAAAAAGTTCCCACTCAGTTAAAACTTTTTTTGACAACCTCTCTTTTTTTATAACCTGTGCCCGTTTATATCAGAATGGCGTCAAGTTCCGTCCAATTACAAACAAGGATTATGACATTAGTCGCCGGCGCAGGCGCTGTCAAAGTTGCGGAAGTGTGGCGACGTGTGTGGCCTGTTAGATGTCACCGGCAGAGATGTAGCCTGTGTCCATGTTGATCGGAAGACGACTTTGATCGTGATACGTGTCGCGGATATTAATTTAAATTGTGTCGATGATGTTTATAGAGGGAAAATGTTTTTAGGTACTTTTTTCTATGGCGGTTTTTAGTGGTCGCTTGGCTTACAGCTTTGCAAGAAGTCTTCTCTTCTCTCATTGTTCATTTTGATGTGTTGTTGGGTTTTCATAGAATAAAACCATAACTAACTGCCTAAACTTCAGGCAGTCATTCATCGTCCAGATTCTTTAGTCCCTGGAGGACTTGGATATCTGGTTATCGCTTTCAAAGCGATTCGTATCTCTATAACAACTTTTTTCAGGTTTGGCACAAGATTTTTAGAAGCTATTGATAATCCCTATTGGTTTATCTACGTAACGCTGATTTAATGTCACTAAGGATTCTTCGTTACATTTTTTTATTCTAGCCTGCTCTATCTCACTCCTGGGCAAAGGTCTCTCTCCACTCCTTCCATTTCTCGGTATCCCGCGCGTCCTCATTCCAGTCCTGGCGGATCCTGTCTAGTTCGTCTCACCATCTCCTTCGTGGCTTGCCTACCTCGCTGTACCAGGGCACCAATTTTCTGTTATTTTGGCCCACAGTTTGTCCAGCATGCGGCAGACATTTCCTGCCCAGTCCCATTTAAGTCGGGCAGCCTTTAGAGCCACGTCAGCTTTATTTGTTTTAGACATTAAATATCGCTTTTAAATACCAACTATACGAATCCAGTCAAACTAAATTCTATATTAATTATTATTATAATTATTATTCTATTTATAATTCTATTCTATTCTATCAAAACGCTTAGTTGACGCTTCTTTATTTATTAGTTTTTAATTAATGTTCACAAATTCTATATATAATCTAAATTAATTTAATCTGAAGCCTAATAACCCCGTTCTTCATCAACTACTTATTAATGTATTGTTTATTACTTAGTTCAAGTAGGCTAAATAATTTTAAATGAAAATTCTCAGAATTGAGAAATGAGTTACCACGCTCTGGGTGTTTATTGGTTTAGCTTAACCAATTTTAACGTTATTTACTTAGAATTGTGTGCACGGTAAGCTGTTGGTCCCGGCTGCCATATATAGATGTTTGGCAGTCGTTACAGGTAGTCAGTGACCTGAAATTCTGACATCCAGTCTTACCAAAGAGGTATCGTATTACCTAGTATTAACTGGGTTGTGGAGGTCAGATAGGCAGTCGCTCCATGTAAAATACTGGTATTCACCTGCATCCGGTTAGACTGGAAGCCGACCCTAGTATAGTTGGGAAAAGGCTAGGCAGATGATGACTTAGAATTGTGTGTGGTCGACTGGATGTTAAAACAACAGATATTAATTTTAATTCTGTATTAACAGAATTGCCGGAAAATAACTTGAGATTTCTGGAAGAATGTCCAGTACTATGATTTGGTTGTGTGTAATAATAACAACAGTATTACTGGACTGGGAGATGATTTGCGTTTCAGAAACCAGGTGTTACTTATTTCCTTATCGTGTGGTTATTTTCTAACCTGGTATCAAGAGTTTTTGTGCCGATCATGGGCATCTGACTTGGCTTTACATGCCGTTGTGAAATATCTCCCAGGCATGCTGGTGTCCTAACGATGTTTTTTTTTTTTTTGGAAATCATCGTGGAAAAAAAATAAGTAAATAACCATCCTGGTCGCCTTGCAACAGAAGCGAAAAATATATATACAAAGCTCCTTCTGACCAACAAGAAGTTACGAAAAATACGGTCACACCTTTTTTTTTTTTTTTGGCGGGTGGAAAATCATCGAATAACCCCTCCCGCTCTTGGGCAGAGCGAAAGGGAGTGTCAGACTTCTACTGACTAAAAACCACCCATGTTCCTTCTTAGCCCTTCATGTCGAGGCCGCGGTATCTCTTGCGAACAACCCGCAGCCCCGTATACGGTCACACCTTAGCCGGTTATCCGACCCACCTTGGGACCTTAACTTAAAGCATACGCGCTCATTACAATCACTACACCTACAGAATCTATTGACACTATAATCTAGATTATAAAAATACTTCCAATAATATAATTTCAATGATATCTTGATGATTCGCTGTGGTAACCCGTTTTATGTATTTATTATAATAATATCTAGATCATACCAATATGCAGCGATACAATCAGATAATTGCAATAATTGACGTAATACAATATAATAACGCCTCCAATCTTAGATATAAACGGTATGGGTCAGATTATATGATAATCTTTAATGGAAATTTTACGTTTTTATCAATATTATAATGTATCTAGTTACATTAAAATAGTCTTTATCGAATTGAAGCATCGTCGCTTGATGATTTAATCAACAGCACATTAAAAAGGAGGGTGACAAACCTTCGGATATTGTTAAAATCTGTCCGGATTTGTCCAGCTTTTTTCTGGTCCTCTCATTTGTCCGGTCTCCGTTGGTGTACTGACACCAACGGAGACCGGACAAATGAGAGGGCCACAACCAATGCCAAATGACAAATGAGAGGACCACAAAGGAAGTCGCGCAACCAGTGTTGCGCGACTTTTTGAGCATGAGGTTTTGGATTCAATTTCTAGTTCGTACAAGGTGTTCATGGGTCTGCTGGGACAAAGGATTGCCTCTCTGTGCCAGAGGTGAGGCGGTAATCCATTATCCATCCTTGGTGAGACTGGTTGTCAGACTTTCGGGCCGCTAACTACCTGTAACGACTGTTTAAGATCTTCATATGACAGCCGGGAGATTCGGCTTCACTTGCTTTCCGAGGCACGGAGGAAACTCGGTATGTAATGGGCGGACACCCATCTACAGACCAACCGCTGCAACTGTTATTAGTAAGGTATAAGTCCTCCCTATCTAAAGCAAAGAATAAAGTTCGAAAGCTAATATTCAAATTACTGGAATCAAATATAACAGCTCACAACTTAGGACCCAGTAATATTAATGACAATAATATCCGTGGTGCTAGGCAACTGGGCTTATCCTAGTTGAATACGTCCCTGTGTGCCTATTGGCCTTGTTCTGTTCTGTCTCCTGCTGATGTGGAGGGAAGTGGAAATTATGTTTTTCCTACTCCTCCGCTATTCTTTTCTGATTAATTTCGTTGCGGGATCCAAGACAGTTAAATCGTTTTTCTGGGACTTCGTCGGGCGTCATTGTCTCTGCGCTTTTCTTGTGGTCGCCACTGTTGATTCTGGCTTACAGGAGTTACAGTGGTTTGGGAATAGTGTGGCGGGCTTGTCCCAATTTTAAAAAAAGCTATACTTCGGCTTTTCAAACGGGTAATCTTAGTTCGAAAACCATGTAGTCTGCAAAACACAGCGGATGAGTATGACAGTTATTTTCTTAAACCGTTTGTGTTAATTGTGGGACATTTCCTCAACAGACACCCATTTGATCTTCTTTGATATTCTAAATTAATTTATTGCATTTTCATATGTTTTTGATGAAAGCGTTGGATTTGTTTTTAATAAAAACACCAGATGGTTCTTTTGACGTTCTTTGACGTTCGTTTGAAAACGTGTTAATTTGATAAGTGAGAATTATGTCATTGACAGATGGAATTGGAGGAGGTCGTTTGTTTAATGTACGTGGGGTGGACAGAATTCTGGGTGGTATGGTGATTTTGAGGATGGAGAATTAGAGGTTCTCAGCAGCAACCAGGCTCTTCAAGAAGAAGAAGTTTTGGGTGAATGTTGAATAAGGGTTTGCGAATATCTTCGAACAGATTGTCATGCATTTTCAGGTATATTTTAAGGTAAATTTAAGGCACAGTTAAGCCCGCCACACTATTCCCAAACCACTGTAACTCCTAACCAGAATCAACAGTGGCGACCACAAGAAAAGCGCCGAGACAATGAAGCTCGACGAAGTCCCAGAGAAACGATTTAACTGTCTTGGATCCCGCAACGAAATTAATTACAAATAATAGCGGAGGAGTAAGAAAAACATAATTTCCACTTACGTACAGTCAGCAGCGCCAATTTGTATACACTTAACAACGTTTAGAATCAATTTTCGCTTACTAAATTGATTTAATTATCATGTACTTTAACAACACCAATGTTTTATGCCAAGTCTATACATAACTGATCATGACGGTATTTTCAAACGTCAGCTAATCAAATAACATAAAGCGTGATTTTAAATACCGTACGTGGGTTCATCCATAATTATATTTATTTATAGATAAAAGTAATATGATAATTAGCTTTTTTTACTAGAAATCTTACACTAAACTGTTCGCAGAACATCGCGACAGCATCTCACGGCATTACCCACCTTGTTCTCCGTCCATAAGGGTGACATTACCGTGTGTTGTGATATAGTTTAATTACGTAGGTTTATGTGGAGCGACGTCGATTGACGTCAATGCAGTTGTGTGTATGTAAGCATAATGTTATAATTTAATTGATGTGCATTAACGGCCGCCTTAAGGAGAGTGTCTATTAGATGGTATTACTGTACGTTGTTAATTATTGAGATAGATTGGGTTACGGAATTAAGTAGGTTTATCAGCATACAAGCACTTTATCCGCGACTTTGTTTGCAAATATTGGGATAACTCGGGTAATATACATGAATATACATAGTTTCTTGCCTATAGTACCTACCCATTGATTGACTGCCTCGTTGGTCTAGTGGTCGCAAGCGTTGAGCATGAGGTCCGAGATTCGATTCCCGGGTCGGGCAAACTGATATTGGCTTTTTCCATCAGGAAATTGTCAGTAACAGCCACGGAGTCTGGATTTGTGCCCGGTTGATGGCAATAGGCTCGCCCCCTATTACATGGGACTTAAACATAACTGGCGAAATGTGGGTGTACTATTTGGTACACCTCTGCCTAACCCTTCGGGGATTATAGGCGTGATGTTATGTTATGTTATGTAGTACCTACCTACTGTAGCTTGCTATCAGTGACAGTTTTTGAATTGGATCATAAGTTCCCTACATACAAATAAATGTTACCGTTGTTGTTGGCGTTGGGATAGAGGCATTTTCTCTGGAAGTGGGCCTGAGCCGTAGTCCACCGTAATATGTCTCTAGAACAGAAACCGACTTGCTACGGTAATTCATAGCGATTGAACCGCTCTGCTGATACCTCCGCCTTCGGAATTAAAATTACAAAGTAAATCCTCAAGCCTGTAACCCCGATGGATAAGGCAGAGGTATACGGTATACCTAATAGATAGCGAGTCAGTTCCCATCGACGGGGCTCAGATCCAGACTTCGTGTCTGCTAAATTAAAATTGTGACAAGAAGGAGGTTGAAAGTGGATGGCTGTGAGAAAAGATACTGCCCAAACGACAAGTAAATCCTCACCAGTCTATAGTGTTCCCTCTGCAGGGATTCAGGCCTTCTCTCTAGGAGAGAGATAGGGTATAATCCACCACGCGGGCCCAGTGCGGGTTGGCAGATGTTTTTCTTGTGTTTCCTCACGATGTTTTTCTTCACCGTTTTGTGAGCAGCAGTAGGTCGCGAGAAAGATGGACTGATTATGAAGAAAGTTACCACTACTGTAGTTTTGCTCCATTTCACATTGTATATGTAGTGTGTGGCCAAATGTTGAAGATACTGTGAATAATGTGTACAGGAGTAACCCCACCTTAGTGTGGTTAATTAATTAACCACACAAACTGCCGCACTCAGAGAGCTTTAATGATTAGACTTAGTAAAGGTTTGACATACTTTTGTATGACAAAACTGTCAAAACCTTTACTAAGTGACAGCTTAAGTAATCATTAAATATCTTTGAGTACGGCTGTTAGCCACTTAGCACTCCATAGCTTTTCCAGGTTTAGCTCGGGGTTGAACAGCTTGTTCTGCCTCTCTTGGTAATTCCTCATACCAAGTTTTTCGAAGTATCCAGGGGTAGTTGTCCATTTTATACTTGCTGTGTTTGCGACAGGACCGTGACCATGGTTCACGTGTCCTAGTAACTTCCTGGTCTTTTTGGGGCTGGCCATATTGTTGTCCCATACTCTTCTTCTGGTTCAACCTTTGGACACCCAATATAAGTGTCTCTTCTAAATCTCTCTACTTTTGTGGCATGGCTATGGAATTTCTTCGGGTCACTTTAATGACAGCGTCTGTCCACCTAGTCGGTTGTCTTCCCACGTTCCTCCATCCGTCTGTGGTCTCCACTCTCCAGCACTCTTCATCCACCGACTTCCATCCAGTCTATCGGTAGTATTGACCAGTGTGCTCACTCCTTATTAGTCGCTATTAAAAGGTAGATAGATGAGTGTGCCATGTCGGTTATTCCAAGTAGTATATCTCTCAGAATTATGTTGGCCTAGTGTTTCGTAATACCCTACAGGTAATCGGTTTAATGTTATTAAGTTTAAGATGGGTTCTTATTAAACACATTACTATCTTATGTAATGACTCTTGGTAAAACATCACAAACGAGTATTGCGGAAATGGTTTATAGAGGAAATTGCTTTATTAATATACATTTGCAAATAAAAAGGTTTGGTAGACCGGGAGACGCTCATGTTTAGAATGTACGAGTAGTTATAATATTTTTCGTGTATCTAAATCATTCCTTAGGGATGAACAAAATTACATCATCGTTTGCCTAGCCTTTTCCCAACTACGTTGCCAGTTTAACTGGATAACGAAACTAAATTACATATTTTTGCTATTGACTGCCAATCTTTAGTCCATTTCAAAGTAGTATTCCAATCAACTAGATTCTTATGAAAATCCTGTGCCCTCATAGAATATCTTATGTAGAATACTAAAAGTTATAGACTACGGAATAATCAAACAGTTCGTCAGTCAGTTTCATCATATTTCATAGCTTATCGTGTGTGTTAGAAATTTTGCTAAATAGTGTTGGAGAATTTGCACGATTCTTTGTAACTACATATAACTAGAACTTGCGTTATTCGCGATTACAATAATTAATATTACCTACTGATATCTTTGTATAAGTAATTAATGTCGTTAGTGGTAATTGTACCATATTAGTCATGAAATAGTGTGATTTACACATAGATATTATGTGTGTCGTGATTTATAATTACAATATTAATTAGTAAAACGTGCGTCATGAAATTGGGTGTTTGTTTTTCCAGTGACTCTTATATTACGCCTTTTTAATAAATTATACTTCAACATAAACTTGTTCATATTAATAGTCACTATTGTTAAAATAACCTTTTTCATGTCTTTACATAAAACAAAGTCGCTCCAGCTGTTTGAAAGTTTAGATCTTTTAAACTTCGCAACGGATTTTAATGTAGTTTTCTGTAATAGATAAAGAGATTCAAGAAGAAGGTTTATATATGGCATACTTACCCCACGTTAGCATTTACATTGCACCCGTGCGAATTTAGTTTATCATAAAACAATATTAACGATGATTTAAGTAGTATCTAAATACATTTCCTAAAGCTTATAGTTTGAGACAAAAGCATTGTGTCAAATCGATAACTTCGTAGGTAAACTTAAGAAAGAAAGATTGCCCTACAGCTGTGAATCAGGTGAATATGAGGGGAATTGTAGTAAAGTGTGAGGGGTGTTCGCGAGACGTGAGGAAACTGCGCATCCCTCGTTTAGTATCGGTTTTATTGGGGGCGCCTTTGAGCAACCGTTAAGCCTTTCAGCTTCACGTGTTCAAATATGAATGATAGAAACGTTTTCTAATGGTTTTTAGAAAAACATAAGCTGTTGGGGAAAATAAATGTTTAACGGATAGTAGGTACGTCTATTTGCTTTGCACCCTGGTTATAATAATATAAGCACGCTGCTGAAAAATAAAAGAATTGTTTATTTTATTGAATAAAATTGATAACATGCTATTAAGCTTTGCACACATGCGTACGCATGGATGTCTGAAGTTCTGAACTTAATACACTGTAAAGCACTACGGGTTTGAAAAACATCTATTTTTCCTAACCTAATTTAACCTGTATGTCTAAGTACATCGAAATCTGTTCTGCCGAAAAGGCATCAAACGAAAAGATAACAGACAGATTTAAACGGAGTTATTTCTGCATTCATTATCGCAAGGATTGGTGCAGAACTATTTTTATTCCATTTTTCCAATATAATCGTCAAACGTAAAAATAATCTATACATATAATAAATCTGTAGAGAAATCGTTTTTGTACATCGAAAATATTAAAAAAAAAAATTGTCAGGGTATTAAAGTATAACCAACAGAACACATTTCCAGCATTTTTGGAATTTTTGTCTGTTTGTCTGTTTATCTGTTTGTCTGTTTGTCTGTTTCGATGACTAAGCATCACGTCAAATTTACGAAACGAATGTAGGTAACTTTTATACATAAATATTGTGCGTAACTTGGGCTATTACTTAGTCTTTGTTTCATCGCAATCGGTGCTCTCTATCAAAAGATATATGAATTTATAGTTTTCAAGAAGAACTTATCGTTATGGTCAAGAATGAGACAAGCAACGACATCTATTGAACGAATATGGTACTTATTACTAAATGCCTTCACAAGATAACTTTAAAAAAAGTTATGATAGCAAAAGGTACGTAGATATAAGTCTAAATGACGCTGCTTTCAAAATCTACATAGCCTAAACCTTATAGTGTTTGATCGCTCTTTTTTAGCAGTTTATCTTCGTCTTCGACAGATGGCGTTATTCATTTGATGTCATTTTCTGAACCGCGGTGATAGTAAACATACACACATTATGTTTCGTGAATAGTCAACAAATAAAAAATTACCAATTACACAGTATTAAAATACTATTTTTTTAAACTAAATTAAAATTAGATAAAACCCAAGACATATTTTTTTTTGTACCGTGTGGGAATCGAACCTGCGACACGCAGGTTCGATTCCCACACGGTTACTGTTAATCGTCCAGCCATTACGCCAACCATGTCGTCATATAGATGTGATGTCTTTCGAACAACCCGCAGCCCCAACGGGCGTCGGTCCTTCGTCCCCTTCAATGTTGCTGACATCTCTTTGAGACGCGCGTGGAACACGTACGCGCCTCCATCGTCATAGGACGGACGAACGATTAACTAGCCCGTTACTCACCGTTCACAGGGCTGCGCCTACGGTGGCCGGAAGCCATCACGTGGCCCCCGATGCCCGGAGCGTCTCCCGCGGCGGCTGGGACGAGAGGTTGTCTCTCACGTTCCGCCACCTCTTTCGCTAGCATTACTGCTTCGCAGAAGGAGGTGGCGGCCATTTCAGATTCGATGTCCCAGATTCGGTACAGGTACCCTCTCGAAACACCTTCTAATCCCACTTTTTTTTGTGGTTCGTAAATTATCAAATGACTCATCCCGCTCTGGGCGTAGCGGAAGAAAGTGTCAGACTTCTACTGACTAAAAACCACCCACGTTCCTTCTTAGCCCTTTGTGTTTCGGGGCCATGGTATCTCTTGCGGACAACCCTCAGCCCCGGCAGACGTCCCTTTGGGGCCCCTTAATTGTTGCTGACATATCTTTGAGGCGCGCGTGGAACACGAACGCGCCAACGACAATCTGTCTGCCTGTCGACTATAATGTACCTGTTTCAAATTTCTTCAAGATCCGTTCGGCCGTTCTGACGTGGTTGATTAACAAAAACCCATCCATCTAAACTTTAGTATGAGACATAGTCAGTACTTTGCATTACTCTCTTCTTATTTTCTACAGCGTCAGTAAGTTAACGCAGGGCAATGATTAAATGTACTTTTATCTAAGCGACGCATTTTAGTTTCCGACAAGCACGCGAACGAAGTCGCGGGCACAGCTAGTCCTCAATAAGAATGCCCCAGCGCCACCTGCCACAAATATTGGGGGTGGTTGCGAATCGCACGGAAACGCTACGAATCGCTGCGGGTCGTTGCGAATCGCTTTGTGTCGTTGTCGTGTCGTCGTGTTTCCAGTCGTCTCTTTGTTTCAGTTTCACCTCGCAGCCTGTCGCAGGGTTGAACAATATGGTTTTTTTTGGGGTTCAGTCATTGATAAACTGTTGAATGTGTTCGTACGGGTTTTTAATAGATTATGTGTATAAAAAAATTCTAGATTAAATGTTTTTGGGAAGAGTGGAAATTATTGTTTACTACTGTTCCGCTATTCTTTTCTGATCTATTTCGTTGTGGACTCCAACACAGTTTAATTGTTTCTTTGTGACTTCGTCGCCACTGTTGATTCTGCCTTTTGGGAGTTACAGTAGTTTGGGAATAGTGTGGCGGGTTTCTTCTAAAATAAAAAACGCTTTGGCTAATTATGTCTAACAGGGATAGGTAAATTTAATTTGCCTTTATGCAAATATCAAATTGATCTTCGATATAATACTTATCTGGAGGCATGCCGCCGCGGAAGACGCTCCGGGCGTCGGGGCCCACGTGATGGCTTCCTGCCACCGTAGACACGGGCCTGTGGACGTTGAGTAATGGGCTAGCTCGCCGTCCGTCCGTCTTATGACGACGATAGGCCGTGTCGACGGTGCGTTCGTGTTCCACTCGCGCCTCGAAGAGATGTCAGCAACAAAGAAGGGGCCCGCAAGGGCCGACGCCCGTCGGGGCTGCGGGTTGTTCGAAAGAGATACCTCGGGCTCGACACAAAGGGCTAACTAAGAAGGAACATGGGTGGTTTTTAGTCAGTAGAAGTCTGACACTCCCTTCTCTCTTCCCAGAGCGGGAGGGGTTGTTTGACGACTTCCCACCCCCCAAAAGCCATTGTAGTGCCCACCTAGAAGCCACAAAACATTTTAATCCTCGTAACCTATCTTTCTTAAAAGTATTCAATTGCGTTGTTTGTGTATTATTTATTAATTAAGTTCAATCAAAGATTAAAGTAGTGTACTAGTTAATGAAACTATGAGGTCGCAAATAAATAAGATTAGTACGTTATTAATTATCCGTCGGATAATATCTTTTGCCTCGATCTAATTGTGATACTGATTGCCCTAAATGGCTGATTACGAGGAATGATTAAAAATGTACAAGTAAATTATAAAATTAATTGATACAATTTAGCGTAAATACAATAATAATATTAATTGGTGCAATCGTTAGCTAGAATATCGTAATTTTTCTTGAAGTATCTAGAAGAATTTTTCTTTCACAGATTTAAACCAAAACAGAAAGCTGTTTCACTTATAACGTGAATGCATTAAATTAACATGTAACCAAACCCACACGAAAACTTAAATGAACAAACACAAACTAACTCTTCCAATGTTAACATAAATAAAAAAAACATTTCGCGACAACCCTGATATGTGATTCCAATAAAAATCAATCAGCGCTTACCGATCAGTTGATCCCGTGTTTCGGTGTGCGTGTGGGGTGCGGGTGGACCCCAGCGGGCGGGGAGGTGGGGTACGAGGGGACCCCGGCCGCGAGAGATAGAGCACGAACCGTTTATTGGGCTGTTAGTGTATCGTTTAATTCATTTTGTGGCTACTGTTGATGTACCCGTGTTTATTAGAGTTTTGTGAGCTCAATGGGATCAGAAATGAAGTGTTCTGGAACTGTTTGGTGGTGGAAATTGTCTGTTGCAGTAATTGGGTTTCGGTGTTTAGCAGATTTATTAAAAGAAAGAAAGAAAAAGTATTTATTGGTCTCACACAGGACAAGAAATCAATAATAAAAGACAGAGAAGATAGAGGAAAGAAAGATATGAGATATGAGATGAAAGATAGAGGTATTGTGCTGTATGATTACTCATCTGATAGCAGCTGTTCAATCAAACATTATTCACCGTTTCAAACAATTTATTATTAAGAAATGACGTGTCGCTACATAATATTAAACACCGACAAAAAATAAATTGCGTTTCGGTTTCGTCAGATATAAACTCATTCAATCATCACAAGATAAAAATATCAATACATCATCCACTTAAACTCCCGCTTAATTCATTTCAATCAAACACTCAATAATACCACTCGTGTGTTTGTTGCAGGAAACGAACGACAACATCACGCCGACATCAAAGGGGATCAAACGGAACGCCCACTCCAGCATCAAAACACTAACACAATCATAAAAACAAAACATGTATTATTTCCGTACATATTGAAAGCTTAACACATGAGTGACGACAATAAAGAACAAGAAATGCAAACTGTGGTATCTTCATACACACCGCACCAAGAAGACAACACGCTCATAGATGTGCAGAACTTTACCAACGATACTAACTTCTTCCAATGCGCCGACGACAGGCTAAGTCCCAGCGAAAAGATTAACGTAGAAGATGACAAAGAAGATTTAGTTATAGATGAATCTAGAGACGCTTCTGATGTCAATGTAGATAGCTTTGAAAGCAGAGATGAAGATATCAAAGCGACAGAAGAGAAAAGAGATGATGCATCGGAACCATCATGGCATCCGCATGTCTACGGGAAACCACCGAAAAAACCGACACCGCACACAATAGATTATATTTTAGGCCTTTCAAATGTAGATAAGAGTAGCGAAACTAAAAAGTCAACAGTGAGTCAACTGATGAATGTAAAAATAAACTTTGACGTGAAAAAACCTTTCGGTTTCCAAGAAAAGAGTGTGCAGGTCTCAGAGAGTGATAGAAATTTAATAAGTGTTCATAAGAATAAATTGCAAGAACAGTTGCTGCAGAAAAGTGTGAGAACTAGTGACAGTGAGTTTGATAAAGTGCTTTATTATAAATCTGAGGAGCAGCCTTTGAACTTGTCTGTGCCAAAGTCCAAGGATTCTCCCGGCTGGGCGGAAGATGAAAGAATCGGGAAAGGTGAGCTAACATTTATTTATAGTTCAAATTTCGTAGTACTACTCCATAAAATCGGTTTGGTTTCATTGAATTGGTTCTACATTCGAATGTTGTCTTTCTAAATTGAGTTCTGGCGCTCGATTTAATACTGTATGCTCGAAATATCGGTCGGAAAATCCCTTTATTGTTTCCACGCTATGAATATGTTTTGCAGTCTATAAAACGTTCCTTTATTTTTTTGGCGTGTTACCTTACTTTCAGCCCCTCCAATTAAATGCAATGAAAACGCAATTTGAATACACCGCGGAAATGTTTGAATTAGGGGCTTTTGGGGTGGCAGCGACGGCATTTAAATTCACGGCCTAATTGAATTGGAACTAATAAAACCGTTGACTCATTGTGAAATGTGTCCTTCTGACAACCTTACTTTAATGTCGTTTATTTTGTTTAGTGTCTCTATTAGCGTGAATTATGTTGATTATTATTTTAATAATCTTGGTATATAGTTTAAGAATTTCCTGTTTGTTTCTAAATGAATAGTGTAGTACTCCGGTTTCGGTTATTCTGTAGGTTAGTTTTCTTAATTATACATAACGTCTAGTGCCCGAAGAGATGAATCATGTTATTAGGTACACCCACAATTCACCAGTTATGTTTAAGTCCCGTGTAATAGGGGGCAACCTTATTGCCATCAACCGAGCACAATCCAGACTACTTGGCTACTCTGAGAAATTCTTAAATAAAAAACCTAATAACAATTTGCGCGCCCCGGGAATCGAACTACGAGCGACGACTAGACCAATGAGACAATCTACTAAATCGTTTAAATTCTCAGCGAAAATCAACACGTGTTTTACGCGTTTTTGAAAACAAATAGAGACTCAATTTAGAATACCGGAATTTACCCTCTGATCTCTCGCTATGCAAGCTACTTTAATACACTTTCCTAATCAACTCCTTACCGCTTACTTCGGCCAGTCAATCATTGTTCAATTATTAAGTCAATTATAAACCTTCCTGACCCAATAACTTCCAAGCCAAGCCCATTCTCTTTGAACTAAGTAACTCCACAACTTGTATGTAACCGGTCACTAAAGCGATCCATTAGAATACCACACACGCTGCCAAATAAACACATAAGATTCCCCGAAGTTCACGAGGTTGTATAACCCGGCCGAGTTGTAAATCACAGTCAATTAGTCAGGGTTACTCTTTAGAATGTGCTCTCGTTTTGGGTAGGGTAATAATTTTTAGTACACGCCAATGGACACAGATGGTCGCATTGTTTTTGTAAGGGTTCGCGCATATTGACGACTTTTTAGTTACAGTTTTTACGAAAGTATTGTTTTGTCGTATGTTTTGTGAAAAGTTTGAACGGGTTACTTTCTGGGTAAAGTTACTGCTGTAACAATAAACTCAAACTCATTATTTATTCTTTTATTTTAATAAGACCATTATGGGCACTTTTAAATGTCAGAAAAACATAGAAAACGAAGCTCCAGTCAAGCTCCAGTCATAGTCACAAGACTTAATAACTTATGACAGTAGTTACTGTAGTTGCCCATTCCAAAGCGTAGATCTCTATGGAGAAGAGTGGGCAAGAAACTCCATGGAGACACTATCAAATCAAAATATTGTTACATAATCTTGGTTACATCATTCATATTGAGATCAAACATATATGTGAGAACGATGTCCAGAATAAAACGATATTATGTATTCAGAAATATTAAGAAATGTGATCTTTCTCAGGCTAATAGGAGATGATGCTAGTATGGTTTTCCGAATAATTTGTATCGAAGTTATTCTAAAAACGGCTTAATGTTGGATTGTAAAACATTAGAAGTATCTTTGTACGAATGGAATATGTTGCGCCGCGGCCTCCTGCATGAATGTGTGTAATTAAATTTGTGATAGGTTCCGCGAATGTGAGCTTTATTATTAGGGTTGTAGACTGTTGTATGTTTATTTAATGTAATCCATGTTTTGTTTTTGGAGGCCTCTCCCTTTACCCTTGACCCCTTTGTGGCATCTGTTTCACGATGGAAAGATACAAAAACGCAGAGACCAGTTTTTTTTAAGTGAATTTATATAAGTCAATTGGAAAACCGGATTGAACATCATCTTTCTCTTGACCATATCTCAATTCCTTTGAGCTCGGTGCAGCATGTCTTCGTCTTCTATACTTCTCTATTACTCATCTCATGAGATACCTTCTGCCTTTCCATATCATCTTTTACAGTGTAAAAGAAACGAGTAAAGACGATGGATGGACTGTGTTAATTTTACACTTCTTCTACTTACTTTGGTCTTCCTCTTCTCTTATACATACATCTCTACATACATACTCAAAACTTTCCTCGCGACATTTAAACGCAAAACGTTTTTTATCTTTCTATTTGTATTTTTCATCATCCACAATAGATTCTTATGTAACAACATTTTATCGTCTCTCAATAATGTATTATGCATTAAACAGCAATAAATATTAATTAATATAATTGCAATACGTGCCAAACGGAGCGATTACCAATCTATTGCAATTTAAACAATTTCTACGAATTACAAAACCAGAGCAATATTGTTCTGTGCGCATTTTGTGACGCAAGTCGTGTAGGTGCGCTTAGCATTACCACGTCCTGAATTGTAGGGTCTATTATATATTTTAGAAGCAGGAGGAGTTTATAAAAAAGAAAAGATTAGGTGTCCTAAAAAAAGACAATAGAATTTTAAAATATATGGATTTATAAATTGGAACCTTTTATTTCAGTTCCTTTTTTATAATGATATTATGGCAAGAAAACAGGTGTCTGATGAATTGACGAAAAAAGAGAAGTATGGAAGATGAAGATATGCTGCGCCGACTCCAAATTAATTGGAATAAGAGTAAGAAAAAACAGAGTGAGCAAAATCTTGTAAACCGTCACGTTATCGAGATTTAGGTACATATTATAAGCTATGAAATCGAATATCTCTTTAACATCTACAACTTCGAAAATAAATCGCCAAAATATTCAAATTCTCTTTCAAAATGGTAACTCAGTCGTGTAGTGTGCGCATACTCTTATGCGTTAGTCATCGTATTGTGTTTTTATCACCCGTTGTATGTTTGTTTTTTAGTTCTTGCTCGCAAACTGCTGCACTTAACTTTTATGTCAAGGGTTATGGTGGACCTTAATTGATGCTTTAAAAGTTCGTTTAGTATTGTAGTTTTTTGGCACTTTATTGTGTCGTTACTTTATTAAGAGTACTTATTGAAACTTTGTGTGTGGCTTATAAATTTATGATGCAACTAACGGACGTCACGCGGTTTCACCCGCGTAGTTCTCGTTTCCGTGGGAATACAGGGATAAAAAGTAGCCTATGTCACCCGGGGATAGTGTAAGCTACACTACCAACGCGCGGTGAAAGAATTTTTCAAATCGGTTCAAAAGTTTTTAAGTTTATTCATTACAAACATACATACACACAAAAATACAAATCTTTCCTCTTTATAATATTAGTGTAGATAGAGTACCGTAACGTTTCTCTTTAGTGAAGAGATAGAAGAATCATATCGCAATCTCTTTTCCGATATTCTTCTTCTTCTCTAATCGTTGACTTAGCTTTGGTCCGAGCAGTATGTAGCAACTTATACAGCTTATCATTTGTCTCATTAATAGTTTTGAAGTTCAGAGAGTCCTGGAAGTTGTGCACGACGGGCATGACTTCACACTAACTCTGTGTCTATAATGTTCAAAATGGCTCGATTAAACCCCATCTAGCCAGATTGTGATTCTATAAGATAGGATTACGGGGATCATTCTACCTAATATGTTCTTCGTCATCAGTTTTAGATGTCTAACCTGAGCTTATTAAGATTATTTGTTAAATTTTCAGCTATAGGCATGCCAATGTAGCTTTAATAAAATTATCGTTCAGTCTACAAAGTACCAACATAAATACGTCGAATACGCTCAAGTACAACACTACCAGTACATCCCAAACGATCACAATTTGTCAATCGGCATCCCGATATATTCTTAGCATTCCAGCTCCATCCGACGACCCGCACTCGCTCCGTATAACTAATATCGAATTGCTGTTGCATTTCTATCGTTTTAATCGAGACGAATACTTCAGCAATTCTATTTACTAACCAAAAACGAAAACACAAGCGAATTTAAACCTTAATCTTGAAAAGTAAGGAGGATATGTTATTTAAACGAGTGTGCAAATAAGTTTGCAAGATGTAATTCAAACGTAGAACGTCCAAGCAATAAGCTATTGGCCGTTGCAGCTGTGTCTCTTAGGGTTGCCAAATTATTTTTAGCAAGTAAATTTATATGGATTAATGATGGCAATACTAACGGGGTTTTATTGCGTCAATCGAGAGTTTGTTGGTGCTACGATTTATCTATGTTAATGTGTGGTTTAGGGACGTCATTTGTCAATGGTCAGATTAGTTTAATATGAGCTGGAGGTTTAGTTTTCTTATTTTTAATACCGTACCGTAATGTGTAATATGACGATGCTAAGCCAGGGGATGAGGTGGGATAAGATTGGAACAGAAAATACGACGACTGGTGTATTAAATTGACTATTCATTAAAAAATACTGCTTCCTGCACACATAATCTGACACATTTTTACTGAAAGGTAATGTTAGCAATTTATCATACTTACTTAATAAAGTTTTCCTGAAAGAGGAATGATGAATTTGTATTTAATTTTCCCAGAAAATACCACAAAAATTTTCAAAAGCAAATTTAAATTACTGTTAGTTTACAAACCATTTCTATTGATAATGCCCCTAAAACACTCAATAACGTTCACTATATCCTTAAAAATAGTACCAAATTCACTTGAATTCCTGCACTGCTTTCAGCTATTCCAGCCCAGATACAACCCTTCCGTAACATTCCAATTCCTGATCCCAGAGATCCCCCGCATTCACATTCAATATAGCACTTACAACCTTCTTTTGTCTCCCAACTCCTTTCCGAGTGTGTCATAAATACATCATATTAACTGTTGAGAGGCAGCCCTGACGTGCCAGTTACTGGCGCGAGTTGCGCTAGTTCAATTTGTAGCACTCGCCGCCCCCTTGTTTAGACTAGCGCAGTTCGATGCTGCGCTAGTAAGGGCTGGTGTGTAATGTGGGATGACTGCGAGGCGAGTTCATTGGAGATGCAATTTTAGTTTTTGTATAAATTACGGAATGTCCCCGTTTGTTGTTAGGGAAATATAATGTTTGTGTAGATTAACACACTGTCACATTTGCAATGAATGAAGATTACAATAAAATGACGGTAGCGTGTAAAATGTACGAACAATTATTTAAGTTTTTACATTACTGGTAATAATTTTCCAAGAAATGTTTCTGAACGAAATATGATTGACAGCGCCTTATGGGTTACTGGTTGGATTCCTTTGGAGACAAATGTGTTACACTGTTTATACCAGTACCTAACCAGGGGTTTGTGCAATGAACTGAAATGAAATCAAAACTAATTTATTCTTAAGTCTGAAGATCAGCACTTTTGAACGTAAATTTGGTTGTTTTCTGACTAAAAAAATTATGATTCTAATTAGTCCGTCTGTTAGATTATCGAAAAATATTGGATATATATTTTTTGCTTTATCAAATCAATAAAAATTGACGAAGATAAAACGCATCAAAGATTTGAGTGGGGGCTTGTGACGTCACTCGCCGGTAAAAAATGTCATACTTATGTCTTACATTATGACATCACACGAGTTTTCAAACCATTGTATCGTCTTCGTTGTTTGTTTACATGCAAAAAGAAACAATATGTGTCCAATATATTTTGTAAATCTATCTGACGGACTAATTTTTCGTCAACTCCCATTATGTACAAAAGAAAGTTCCCTAAAACGCCCCGCCCTTCGTCACTTCCTAGTGTTTTAGCTGGGAAAATGTGGCAGAACAAAGTTCCCAGTAAAAAAAACCTAAACTATAGGCATTTATTTCAAACAAACCCATTACAAGCAAAAGATTACTTTCCTCCAAAACTATAGCTCACAAAATCTCCAGCTTCGCCTTCTCTACTCTCGTACCTAACAAGCCCCATCGATAATGTTCGCATGTCAAAATAAGCGTGTACACTGTACGCATCGTTTTGCGCCGCGTCTCCGCCCGTCGCTACGCAAATAGAACAAAGCCGATGATAGGCCATTACCGCTTTATTTAGTCCTTTAGGAAGGACTGCCGTATTGACGTTGTTTGTGATATTATAAGATTAGTTAAGTGCGAGTTGGTTTTGTGATTTTTTTATTATTTTGAGTAAACTTTTCCATACATACTTGTGTGAAAATAATATATTGATTATGAGTGGTGGGGGTACTACTGAGACGAGAAATCCCGACCTGGGAATCGAACCTAGGTCCTCATGCTCAGCAGTCGCCCTTGCGACCACAAGACCAACGAGGCTGTCTACTATTTCTACCATTGGTACTTAAAATAATTTTCCTGTTTAATCATGATCATGACACAGATAAAATCATAATTAACTTCGTTACAATTTATCCATCCTTTCCATAATAATTACCCCAAAAATCACCCAACACTGCGCACAAAAATACCTACAAACAGTCACTTCAATTAAATTTAATTCCTCCCAGTAGTCCCACGGGGGTTGTGTCTTTAATCTTCACGCCCGTTACGTAAGCGGTGCCGGCAGGGACATAAATCATGGGTGTGCGCACAGCTGTAGCTGTATCATGGCGTTATTAGTTTAATTCGTCTGTCTCTGCTGAGGACTCAAGTGTTGTAGAGGAAGTTAGATGTTTGTGATAGGATACGAAGGACTTGTAATATGGTTGTCCTGGATTGAGTAATAATAAGGCTTGGGATTAAATACTGACTTTTTTTACCCGACTACGGCGAACCCAAAAGGAAGAGTAATGATTTTGGCAGTCTATGTATGTATGTTTGTACGTTCCACCATAGCGCCTAATAGTAAGACTTGTAATATGGTCGACATAGTCGTCCTTTGTTTTTTTTTTGGCGGGTGGAAAATCATCAAATAACCCCTTCCGCTCTTGGGCAGAGCGAAAGGGAGTGTCAGACTTCTACTGACTAAAAACCACCCATATTCCTTCTTAGCCCTTCATGTCAAGGCCGCGGTATCTCTTGCGAACAACCCGCAGCCCCGACGGGGATGTGGTCGTCCTGGATTAGGTATTAGGATGTGGGTTTAAAATCTCTTTTTTTATGTTTGCACCTTACTAAGAAACTCTCCTGTATCTGGGTGCGTTTACAAATATTTAGGCTTGGATACACAAACAGTCCGACCCGGAATAACTACCTGAAAAGACTTCTTCCTAGCCTTAGGCGGCGTCTTTCATTAGATTTCGCGACAGTTACATAGTTTTCAAGAAAAAGTAGTTTGAATATTAAGGTGAAACAGAATTAAATTGCTGATCTCTGATTCAAATATCTGTGCAAAGGATATGGCATTTGTTTTATAAGTATAATTTAATTTTATAATAATTATAATAACTACCTAATTAGATAATTATAACATTCAGCTTTGTAACCAGTAATTAAAGTCAGCATGTGTTGTTAATGAGATCACAATATGAAATTAATTATTGGGTAGGAACATATTTAAATTATATGGGGCGAATATTTTTTGCCTAAGGCGTTATCACTGATAAAATACTAAATATTTTTATAGACAGCCATTGCTTGATTTTTTTTTAATTAGGAATAATGAACTTTCGAAACTTAGTCCCGTATACTTACAGACGACATAGATTTTCTGCATTTAGTATACGAAATAACTATCACTTAAAATAAGACAGTAGGGAATTCAACCGCCAAATTAAAATGGAACTACGCAGGCCATGTGCGCCGCATGTCGCATCAAAATTAGGCGAAAATATCTACTGATTTGTATCCGAACAACAAGAATCTGATGATGAGATGACGTAATGAGCTGGACTGCTACTTCCAGGATTGGGCAGAAATAGCTCTAGAGATGGAATTGAAAAGAGACCGAGATGCCTTTGTCCTGATGTGGGACACAACAGGTATCTAATATTAAAAAATAAAACAAAAGTAGAGCTATTTAAAACATTGTTCTTATGAATACCCAATTCTAAAAACCTGTTACTCTAACTTAACTCAAATCGATATTCATAATAATAAGTTCACTATCAAATCCAGTATGCCAATTTTAGATTATGCCACAGCGGCTTAAAATTAATTTTGAGAAAGTCATCATAAAACAAGTCGAGAACAGGTGTAGTGTCGTCTAAGATCTCAAAACGCTAGAAATGCCATCAATCTCGGAACTAATAGCTACTGTTTGCGTTTAGCTTCATCTGTGTAACTTAGACAAGACTTGTAACTTGTAAGTTGAGTACAAGTTACCTGCCTGCGGTGCGAGTCGATTTCGAGGCTTCGATGAGTTTCTAACTTCATTGTCTTCGAATTTAGGCTGGGAGAGACGTGCAAATGTCTTGTGCAAATGGACTTAAAACATAATTGGTGAAATGTAGGTGTACTATTAGGTAAACTTCTGTTTAACCCTTTGGGGATTACAGGCTAAGTTATATTAAAAGTACGCTATACCTACAAACATTTGTTTACCGTCTTCGGAAATGTCAAATAAACTGAAGGACTTACGAAGAATTTATTGTCATTCCTGATCTTTGAATCGTGGGATGGATATAATATTTTTTTTCTCTTTACGTCTATTGGTATACGCATTATATAATCACTCATGCAGGTTCAGTATTGGTTCCTAGATTTCATTACAATATATTATGATGTCTCCGAATTTTTAGTTCCAGAATAAGCCGATTTCCCTGCGATGTTTTCTTTCACCACTTTTCAAAGCAGTTGTGATGAAATAAATCTCACAAAAATAAAATAAAAAGTGCCTCCTTGGGTTCGAATCCAGGAACTACTGCTCTTGTCTGTAGAACCTGCCATTATGCAGCTAAATTAACTTTAACATCGACTCGACATCGAAAAACCTTAAAGTCCATTTATCGCTGACATTCTAACCAGCTACCTAATCATCATGATGTCTTTCATACAAATTAATCGATGAATGGATGTGAAAGTGTGTCTAATGTACACCAGCCAACTAAATCATAAATAGAGTTCTATTTTCGCAATAGGCCACTAACCTATCACAGAACCTATTATAATGATACTTTAAACATTTCAACACATAACCATCGGTTAATAAAACGCTCAACAAACTCGTCCTGGCACAAATAACCGACATTTATAATCGGTTATATTATTCGTGAAGATCACAGCACTATCTGAAAACCTGTAATATTATTATGATCTATGTACATTCATAACTTAAACAAAATTAAACTTAGTAACTTAAGTCCTAAAGTTGAGTTTCCTTTGTCGTGTTACCATCAAAGTGATGAGCCGTAATGATGTTTAATAAATATCGTTATCCAATAACAGTTAATCGATATAAAATGATCGTTAAATTGAATCGATATAAATTAGGTAGCGGTTGTTTCGCAAGTGCGGCGCCTAATCGATTATGTGGCTTAATGGAAGCGATTGGTGTCCGATATTACTTTGATAGTATTGCGGACAGTCGTAGTCGCTTAGACTGATTGGCTTGTCGTTGCCTAGAAACGCTGCATGTAATCTAAAGTAGCTTTTAAACACTTTATTTATAGTGTTTGTTTTTCCTTGCTGGAAAAATTCCACTCATTTATTAGTAGACAAAGAATTACGAGAACTTTTTTAAGGACCATAAAAACACTTGGCCGGTTTCGTGTTTAATAATTGCAGGTATCCATGCCCATACTAATGGCTAATGGTTCTAATTTTGTTACGATGTTCTCCGCGAACGAAAGCAAGTGACAATTACACAATACCTACCTACGCACAATCGAACATGAATCCGAAAAATCGATTCGGGTTCGTACTCGAGGCCTGTAACTTGATATTCCTCACCACTAGGCTATCATTGGTTCTAAGTTTCCTACTCATCCACTGTTAAATGCAAAGACCCTTTATTTTCTAAATGTCTGAGGTAGTTATCTCCCTCTATCAACAGCCCAGCCATATAACTATTACTCAATCTATCTCATAAAATGAGACAAAGGATCCAGACCCAGCTTCCGAAACCCGGCACACTGCCAGCTCCAAAATCTCAATAAAAACAACAATCTTCCCATGGGTGACATAAACAACCACAACTCTTTGTACCATAAATTAACTTCAAACTTCAAAAGATCACTCCGGTTTACAGTCGTCGTTAATTTATGGTCTATTACCGGCCTTATAAGTGGCCTATTATCGGCCTGTCCCACTAGGATCGGTTAAGTGGTGGGTTGGTTGGGGATGGTCGTTATTGCTGCCTGTATGTTGGTGGTGACGAAGAATTTGAAATCTGAGAGAAACTACGCTTCATCCGGATTTTTACGGTGATGCATTTATTACTGGCCTATGCTCGCGCGTCTGTCCTCTTTGTTTGGAAAATGTCACACGGGAACGTGCTGCCGGGATGAAATCCGGTCATGATTCACCTACTTGCAAGTTTAAAAGGATCTGTGCTGCTGTTAAGTCCTGAAAAGGTTACTTACATTAGTCATTAGTCATTTATTCACAAACAATAAATTGTATTTGAAATTACATGATAATAAAAAGAAAATTAAATTAAGTATATAAAGAGAAAACAAAAAAAAAAAATAAAAAAAAATAAGCAGTAATACAAAGTACAAACAAGCTAAAACATTTCAACATTGCACAAAAACACTAAATACTTATTATAAAAATTCCGCTAAAGTTCTTCAACAGCATATAGACACTTATTCAACAGGAAACTCTTAAGCTGCTTTTTAAAAGAACTTGAGTAAATAGCGCTTTTTAAATGTAAAGGCAACTTATTAAATAATATAACAGATTGGTATCTAGGACTGTGTCTCACAATATTCAGGTTTGGCTGTACCCTGTACCGTAAAATGTCTTGTCTGCGTGTGCCTTCTCTAAGTTGTCGTTCTTCTACTGTCTCATATTCACACAGCTACTTACGGCTTATTTTTCGAATGCAATTTCTAAAAGTTATTTCTTTAAATTAAATGCCAAAAAAATCCATGAGCCCTGTACAATTAAATACCCACGAAACACGAGAACCACCACCACCTATCGAAAAACGAGATTTTTCACTCAAAAAAGAAAATCGTTTTCCAGCAATAACTATTGCGTAGAGTAACTTATTCTCTAATGCACACAAAGTTAAAAAATACACACAAAATTACAATATTTAGTTACTTAAATTAGTTTGATGCCCAGTTGTTTAGATTAAATAAGAGCAAACGGAATCATAGCAACTTCATTTCATTTAATATTGGAAAATTAGTACCCCTTCGCTCGATAGATGGCGTTATAGTCGAATTAGAAGTCGCTATGGTTACGTTCACGCGTTTAGCTAAGTAGCTTGATGGTTAAATTTTGGTAAGAGCAGTACATTATGCATTCGCTTAAATTCGCTGTGATTTCGGTACAAGTTTTAATTAGAAGCGATTTACTACCAGTCCAGTGTTTTGTTTTTATTCTACCCGCTCCAAGTCGACCCCCCCCCGGGTTCGTTCACCAGTAGAATGCTTGATAGATGGCTTCGTAAAACCTTTTATAGATATAGGATCTTCAGTAGAACTGCACACATAATTTAATCTACACCAGTTAACTGCAACCAGCTTTTCCTTGAAAACAACCCAGAGGAAATGTCGAAACACTCCCACTAAAAACTCCACAATATTAACTTCAATGAAAATAAGCGGAAAAGTTAATTTATTCCTAAGTAAACACTTGGCACTAAATCATGGGATCCACGTACATCTGTGAGTGATTTAAAGCTTACTACTGTTCAGCTATTGAAGTCAAACAGCTGGTACTCTTCAACGATGGTGAAATCACGTAAGAGGTAATTCAGTGTGCTGTTGAATTTTTTAACTTATGGCTTAGTAGTGTAAGTTGTAAATGCAACAACGCGCAACGTTACTTACGTTGTTTTAAATTTGAAGCATGGGCTTCTAGTCACGTTTAGCTTTAGCGTTAATGATATGGGTTTGGCGAATTTAGACTTTATTTCCTTTCTTGTGATTAGAGTCGAGATTGGCAGTTTCTAGAAGGTTTATTCAGACTTCAACTTTAGATAACGTCACACCTGTAACCCCTGAAGGTTTAGGCAGGCGAGTGTTCATTGGTACACCCACATTTCACCAGTTATGTTTCAGTAATAGGGGGCGAGCCTCTTGCCATCATCCATATTTTTGTTTTTATGAAAGAAGTTATGTTAATTTTAATCCATTAATTTTAGTAATTAAGTTTTCAAAATAATTATATGTTTTTGCTATTTGTATATCACGACTTGATATGGAAGAGCGGATTCTCCTGTCACAGGCACTATCTGCCTAAAAGGAGGATCCAATCACAAAATTTTTTAAATTTAGTTTTACCAATAAACTATTTTATTATTATTATTATTATTTGTTATTATCCGGGCACAGACGTAAACTCCGTGGCTGCTACTGAGAAATTCCTGATGGAGAAACCCAATAACATTTTGCCCGACCCAGGAATCGAACCCAGGACCGCATGCTTAGCAGTCGCGTTTGTAACCACTGAACCAACCAGGCTGTCGTCATCTAACATGAGCTGTCATGTTACATGACGATAGTCTGTTGCTGAACAGGCAACTCTATGATCCATCTCACATAGTTTTATATTAATCACACTTTACTGCGCTGACTCCTAAAATACAGGTTCAGGCCTAGTTTGGGGGTTAAGATCTCATTTGTGACAATATAATTGTGTGCTCTCTGTCACTGTGCTTGTAACTTGTATTTTTAAGTGTCAAATAAACATTTTTATTTTATTTTATTTTTATAGTAGCTCATCAACATTAAAAGAAACTGAAAGTCAGTCAGATCTCATCACCTAATTTCACAAAACCCATCATTAATCCCCAGGTGTGTCGCATCCTGCGCCTGCGCACAGCACAGATTTACGCTTTCCCGCCCGTCTGACAGACACACAGACAAACAGACGTGTTTTATGGCGCGGTTCTTTCGCCATCACAATATATTGTTTATGGCAATGCCGCTTTATTTGATTTTGAAGCGGTTTTATTGAGAGTTCCGCAAGATGGACTGTTTCACGTGGTTCTCGGGTGTTGTGACTCTGTTTGTCATGGCTGTTTCCGTGTTTATTTTGTGGTTTTCCGGATCTATGAAACCAAAGTTTTGTAACAATATTATGATTTAAAAGAGTGTCCATGGAGTTTCTTGCCTTTCTTCTCATGAGACCGACGCTTTGGAATGGGCAACTACAGTACACTCACAGTTATTATGCCTTGTGACTGGGACTGTAGCTTAGTTGATTGGTTTATTTAGTACTAGCTGATGCCCGCGGCTTCACCCGCGTGGACCTTTCTCTTGAATCACTCTATCTATTAAAAAAAAACCGCATCAAAATCCGTTACGTAGTTTTAAAGATTTAAGCATATATAGGGATATAGGGACAGAGAAAGCGACTTTGCTTTATACTATGTAGTGATTTGTTCTACTATTCAAAAGTGCCTGTAACTGGCTTACTTGAAATTAATATTTTGATTTTATGTCATCATTCTCTTGCCCTCATCATAAATCATTTGGAGTCGGCGCAGCATGTCTTCTTTTTCCATCATCTTCATCATCATCATCTACAGCCCAAATGTACCCACCGTTGGGTGCTTCTTCCATACTTCTCTATTATTCATCATATCATCAGACAGTTCCTTTCTTGCCATATTATCATCCTTTACACAGTCCATCCATCGTTTCTTTGGTCTTCCTCTTAAACCCCTTCACATTAACACTTAAAGCTTTGCTCACGATATTTTCCTCATTCCTCTGCATCCTCGAGTGGTATGAGTAGCGTTCTTGACGATCTCGTTCTTACTGAAGAGCTTTACTATGAAACGGCTAATTGCCAATTAAATAATTTAAAGTAAGTTGTAATCTACGCACTTATATCATAAAGAGATAAAGTTTGTTACTTTTACGTAATCTTTGGTTAATTTCTAATGGTTAGCTACATTAACCTGATGATGATGATGCTGTGATATTTTAAACGTTGGTGTAGTAATTGCAAGCACGACTGCTGAACATGAGGTTCTAGGTTCGATTTCCGGGTCGGGAAAAGTGTTATTAGGTTTTTCTCAGTAGCAGCCACGGAGTCTGGATTTGTGCCCGGCTTTCGCCCCCTATTACATGGGACTTAAACATAACTGGCGAATTGAGGATGTACTGTTAGGTCTACAGGCGTGATGTTATACTTCCATAGAATAGTTTCTGACCATAAAGCGATCTAAGCCGCTGCGAAAAGCTAGTTTCTAAAAATAGCAATTCTTTTTTTTTTTGGGGGGTGGGGAATCATAAAACCGCTCTGGGCAGAGCGGTAGGGAGTGTCAGACTTCTACTGACTAAATAAAAAACCACCCATGTTCCTTCCTAGCCCTTGTGCTGAGGCCGCGGTATCTCTTTCGAACAACCCGCAGCCCCGAAGGGAATAATTGCAATCCTTCCGTTAATTTCCGAGCTGTCCCATTACATCATGTTGTATCGGAATGCAATACTGGCTGAGTAATGGTGACCGCTTGTAGGCAGCGGACGTGGCCTGTGACTCCGGTGACTCAGATGTTAGATCGCTTCATTCAAACTTGTCTGATTAACATTTGTGTCAATACGAGGCAATCACATGTGGCGGCTGTGAGCTTGATGTGAATGGCGTTCGGGAGAGGTCTGTAGGCAGAGGGATATTAAGTGCTGAGAGTGATAAAGTTGCCAATAAACATTACGAGTATTAGTTTGTTAGTTAGTATGTAGCTCTTGCATAAAAAAGTTGTTAAGGACGTTTTATGGTAAAATCCTAGTCGATTTTTAGGTTATCCTCCGCAGTATAGTAATCGAAATAATAAAACATAACAAAATGACTAACAAGGAACGTCTTTCGGTTGAAATAATGGTGATGATAACCCAGAATGTTGACACGACTTTCTTAGTAGCCGTCACGGATTCTGAAGTTCTGTCCGGTTGATGGCAATAGGCTTGCCGTATCTAAATTACGTATTTACAGACTTAACAAGTAAAATGTGGATGAATAGGTACACCTCTTGGTAAACCTTTTTTTTTATGGTGGGTGGAAAATCATCAAATAACCCCTCCCGCTCTTGGGCAGAGCGAAAGGGAGTGTCAGACTTCTACTGACTAAAAACCACCCATGTTCCTTCTTAGCCCTTCATGTCGAGGCCACGGTATCTCTTGCCAACAACCCGCAGCCCTCCTCGTAACCCTTCGGAGAATTCAGGCTTCATATTTATGTTATTTTACGACGAATAACTTGTATACAACGTACAATACCAGCTGCTGATGATTAAACTGGTTTAAAAGAATTCTTTACCAAACCCATCACGTTCCAGCAACTCATCATTCGCAAAACAATCATCATCTTTACCAACTTATAACAATTAGCAGTTAGCACGGTTACACATAGTACTAGGCTCACATAATGCTAACAGCAGGCAGTTCCAGGTACACTTGTAACCGATATGACGTGCTCATGACTCAGTTGTGTGTCAGCGGTCTTATTGTTAGGTGGGCTTGGTGACGAGCGGAGCGGGGAGCGAGTGTCATAGTTCGCGTACCTAGTGAAGGAGAGTATTTTTATGTCAAGCTTTCTAACCTATGCTCATACTAGATTTGGTTCGGAGAGCACGTTTCTGATTTTGAATGGTCTTGCAACAACCTCGTTCGATCTTACTTTTGAACAAAAACACAATTTGTAATCAGCATAATACAGCGGGTTAACAAATCGTTACCCGTTTATCACTTGAACCAAATAACTGATCATTTTTGGACAATAAAAGGGCTAAATAGAACCAATATCTACCTTATTTCCAACCACGTAAATAGTATGTATTCCAAAACATAATAAACAAGTTAATAAGTACCTAGTCATCATCATCTGCCTTTTCTCATTGGGATCGGCTTTCAGCTTAACCGAATGCTACTGAATACCTGTATTTTACATGAAGCTACTCCACAACCCAGTTAGTAATGGGTTATACTTTGGTCAGACTAATTGTCAGACTTTAGGGTCAATGGCTACCGAAAATGGCTGCCATGATCTAAAATTGACAGCCGGGACCAACGACTGATCAATAAACATTTAGTAAAGATAACAAATCGCTAATCGCCTTACTAAAGCCTCACCCTTACCTCAGTGACATGCGCATACGCCGTTCTGACGAGCTTTCTCACGTGAACCAATTACGTGGGTGGCACACACAGCACACTGTTGCATCTGCTATTTATAAACTCATTAATCAGATTACCGGTTTGTAATTATACGTTCGGCAGGAGGAGCGACCTTGGGATATGTGATGGTAAAAAACTTTGTGCTGTTGTCAATTATTATTTATTGTAGGACTTGGTAATACTCCTCAATTACAACAGACGCTTTCTATGTAATTTTATTGACGTTCAGAAAGTTCCCCAGTTTTATTTGACTGAATGGCTTTTGATTTTTAAATGACTTAATCAAAAAGGAAGAGGTTCTCAATTTGGTTGTATTTGTTTTTAAACCTTTTGTAAAAATAGTTGACTTCCAAAAAAACACTAAAAACGTCAAAAATAACTTTACTTTCGGAAGTAGGAGACTTTTTTTTTAAACTTTGCCCCATACTATAGAAATTTCTCCTGTATAGTGGGTGCGTTAACAAACATTTAAACTCACATACACAAGCATCCAGACCTGCAACAACTATCTATAGGCCATACAAATATTTGTTCCGTGCGGAGACCGAACCCGCGACACGCAGCGCAGCAGTCTAATCGCTCACCTACTCCGCCAACCTTGTCGTCAACTTTGTTTGTTACATTGTCTTTTTCCCACTAATTGTAATTCATAATTTCACAGTACCTATTCTTTTTGCATTGAGTAACGTAAAACTGTTTCTATTCAGTGAAGACACAAGACCTTTAACACCTTGTTAGTCCACTCCCAAGGTTACTTTAACACTAAACAACACTTAAACGAGTCCCTAACTGTAATTCCACTGCTCGAATTTAAACTCTCCGTGTTAAAGAGCATTCAAAATCCAACAGTCAACTTCTACATCAGTTTCCATAGTGTCTAACGTAAGTAAAACGGGTATTAGTCCACTTACTATGAGCCATCCATCGCCTCTCACCACTCATTAGACAGACGGACTGGCCTATTCCTAGCTCAGACTGTAACATTAATCATACGAATGTTTATTACATTACTTGTTACGTTACGTAACGTTTGTGCTTCCAGCTTTACTTGCGTGTTCATGTTTAGAAGATTGTCTGTCGATGTATCAATCATTGACGGAGATGTAGGTAATTGTTTTATAATGTAATGAGGATAAAGAACTGAGTTTGTTTTTGATATTAGGTAACTATGATTGTGGTTCTGGAGCATTCATGACATAATGAATCATTTTTGTAGTTCCGTAGTCAAATAGCTAAAACGGATCCGTTAAGATTTGCCCTGGTCATCAGTATGTCTTTTTACTGCGATATTGTAGGCCTATACAGTTGAAATTTGAGTAAGTGTCTTCTATAAACCACTACACAAAAGTTAAGTACGTATAATTATGAAAAACAAAAAAATAGGGGTGGCTCTCAATACATGTAACTGAAGTTTGAAAAAATATATAACTGTGTGTTTATCGATAGCTCTTGAAAAATTATTCCAAGGTTTCTACAACTTTTTTTTTGAGTCAATGGTTAATACTTGCCTCGAAAGCCGTAAAAATTGTGCCCCCTCCCTTTATTCTAATTTATATAGTAAGAAAAAACAATAAAAGGTTGTGTATAAAATAAAATTGTATAAATTGGTTTGAATGAACATTGTTATCATCAGTGATTTTGTTTGTCATTAACATTCTGTTTAAAATTAAATTAAGTTTTACAGAACCCTGTGTTAACGAGTCGGACTCGCACTTGGATGGCTTTTTTCGCATGATTGAGGTCTTCTCATAACTGGTTTATCGGTTTTCAAGGAGTTAATATCTTCCATTAACTCCTTGAAAACCGATACTAACTGTCCCTCACTAAATTCCAAACATCATAAATGAAAATATCTTCAAAAATAAAATGGCAAAATGTAGTTTGTAATAATTTAGCGCTAAACATTCTGATATAGAATTGAAACTGAAATCTGAAACATATTTCAGTCGCGTTAGCACCGCTTTATAATAACGTGGCTGAAATATTACGAGCTATAAATTCAACGTTTAAAGGGATATTAAATGTTGGTCCATGATCGTTGGACTTTAACTGATTGGGGAGGCAATGATTTTGTTGTCTTTGTTTCTCGTGTCGTGTGAAAAGAGAAGTTTAATTTTGTATTTATTAAAACTTAAATGGGACTGTGCAGTATATGTTTGTGCATGCGAAACGAGCTGTGGGCCTGTAAAGCTCAGGATTGGTGCCCTGAAACAGTGACACGGGGTCGCGGTAGACCACGAAGGAGATGGCGGGCCGAACTTGGGTTGCACAGAATCATGACCGTTGCCGCGTTGGAAGAAATGGAGGGAGGCCTTTGCTCAGCAGTGGGACAACATATTAGGCTAACTATAATAAATCATAATAAAACCATATTTATCTAACACGCGCTGTATTATTGGTGATTGAAGAGTGCATGATTTGTCTAATAGGAGAGTTTTTTTTTTAAAAACGTTAAAGATTAATGGGTTTATCAAGTTATTAGGGTATTTACTTAAGAAAACACGTAGAAAAATCTGCCTGAGTTTTCTTCCATTCTCCACTATCAACCTTCACGCCATCATTTACTCCATTTTCTTTCATATCACTCCTCATATCATTGTATGAGGAGTGATATGTAAAGAAAATTTCATCGTTTCCTTAGTTCTCCTCCTCCTCCTCCATTTATCATCATTTGTATACATCACTATTTTACTCACTCTCAATTCATACTTCCTTATCTCTTGTCTTACAAATATGGCTGAATTGCGTTTCTTACTTTATTATCCACCAAGATTAATCAGCAATATTAGAAAGGAAGATAATTGTAAATAAATCTTGCTACACCTTCTATCTTTTAAGTAGTTACTAATCCAATATACCCGATGAAGATATTATTATCACTTAAAACAATGTTTCTATTACTTATACAATTTGATATTTTCATTTGACACAGAGGAAACTTGCCAAAATCGTAACATGACTCACAAATATTATTTGCTACAATTGCTACGCGCCACTTCAAACGCCCACATGATCTTCTAAAATATGACATTTCAAAACAAAGAACATTGACATTATGTATCTCCCTCCCCTCCCACAAGTACCAATACCACAGAATAGATAGCTACAAAAGAACAACTTAAACGAGCGCAAACGTAAGTACACTTAAATACAAATTAAATTATATCATTTAACCAATCAGCGCTTCTTCTTCACATTGCTAAAGAGTGCTGCTGGAGGTAGTGTTCTAAAATCAAAACATTTATTTCAAGTAAGCCAATTTCAGGCACTTTTGAATAGTCGAACAAATACTAAATAAACTAAGCTACAGTCCCAGTCACAAGGCATAGTAACTGTGAGTGTACTGTAGTTGCCCATTCCACAGCGTTGGTCTCATGAGAAGAAGGGCAAGAAACTCTATGGACACTCTTTTAAATCATAATATTGTTACAAAACTTTGGTGCTGAGTTCCGAGTTCGAGTTGGCGAGATCAGAGCACCCTGCACCCTAACGTTTAAGGTCGAGACCGGAAAAGTGGTTGCTGGCGTAGAATAAGATTTAGAAACTGTTGGAGCGAGAAATACCTTATAAACCAGAAATAATTTACAGTGGAAAAATAATAAATAATCGAGCAGCTGTGAAACTTCAGACCTTACCTTCGTCACGCTTGGTGCCATCGTATAGATTGTGGTCAAGATTAGAGCAGGCCCATCTCGCAATTGAAAAATACACTTGCACTCGTTCTACGGGAAAGATATCGTTGTATGAGTGCGATTTTGCTCGTGTCATGATCCTTCTGTAGTTATTTACTCCGTGTCAGTACTGAGAATAAGCGACGTCTCGATAAATTGCTGAATTAACGGTACCAACATTGTAAACATTCGATATTTCACTCGATACCCGACGATGTCCGGGACACTAATAAACGATACTTTGTGACTATTTTAAGACGCAATTTGTAAGTTATTTTCAGTGCGTAATGTGTGTCTAAGTATGTGGGTAGCAGTTGTTAGGTAGTAAATTAGTAATGTATTAATTTGTTTGATATCTGAACGAAACATTTGCCTATTACCCATAGGCAAATGTTTCGTTCACAATGTAACTATTACGAGTAACACTTTGCCCTATTGGCCTTGTCTTATTCTGTCTCATGCTTATATGCAGGAAAGTGGAAATTATGATTTTCCTACCCCTCCGCAATTGTTTTCTGATTCATTTCATTGTGGGATCCAAGATAGTAAAATTATTTCGGTGGGACTTCGTCGAGCTTCATTGTCTCGGCGCTTTTCTTGTGGTCGCCACTGTAGATTCTGGCTTACAAGAGTGACAGTGGTTTGGGAATAGTGTGGCGGACTTGTTCCTAACACTTCGGGAATCGAACCCAGTTCCTTATGCTCAGGAGTCGCGCTTGAGACTACTAGACTAACGAGGCCGTCCTTACTAATAACTAGTCTAACCACTAATAATAAGATTAGACAGTAAAATCAAGCTAGTATATTTAAAAATAATTCTGTCTACATGGTTTTTGAAATAAAGAATCCTAACGTCAATTGCTATTAGAGTCGAATAAGCAGCCGCAATCGATTCACCCTCGAGCCTTCCGCGTCAATTAAAATACTTGCTTCATTTGGACAAGAGTTGGCATCGCCTGCTCGCTGCGATCGGCGACAGATCGCTCTTCATGTCACTTGAACTTTAACAGTGTTCATATAAAGTTGATTTATGAGACGGGGAATATTGAATGATTGACATTCTGTTTTATCAACTCTAGTCCTTTTATACAAATGCTGACAATGTAATCAATATCTGCCTAGACTTTTCCCAACTATGTTGGGGTTGGCTTCCAATTTAATCGGATGCAGCTGAATACCAGTATTTTACATGGCGACTGCCTCTCTGACTTCCACAACCTAGTTAATACTAGGTAATACCCTAGATTTAGTAAGTAAAAAAGTAATTTAGTAGTTTCAGTAACTCACAATAATGGTGAATGCTGGTGAAATATAATCAAAATCAAAAGTTATTTATTACAATAAGGCTGATAATCAGCACTTTTCGAACGTGAAATTCTTTAACAGACAGTCCCCCAAAACGCCTACCCTTCGACACTTCCTAGTGTTTTAGCTGGGACAAAGAAGTGACAGAACAAACTCCCCAGCAACACATCTGTCAGTTAGGTTAGAATAACCAGACTCAATACAATAGTAGTAAAAAACAATAATTTCGGAAATATAATTATTGTTATGTAACGGAAAGCAATATTTTGGAGAAAGAACATAAACTTTGTCTTGTGTTCAACTCGGCGACCAACTATTCTTATCTTAATGGAATGCTTTAAACGCATTAAATGGCAAGTCTAGAAAAGAAGATGGCAGTGTGTTATAAAACGTTATAACGGAGTTATTAGGAGTACTAATGGATACACCTCTGCCTAGCCTTTCGGAGATTACAGGCGCTTTTTATGTAATGTTGTCACAATTATTGACCCACTAGGTGTTGCTTGTGGCTTCGCCCGCTACAACTCGAACATAATCCAACGGGAAGATAAAATCGGGATAAAATAGTTTTTAACCTGGATTAACACATAGGATAGTTCCTATGTGTTTATCCAGGTTCAAACTATCTGTGTACCAAATTTTGTCCAAATCCGTTCAGTAGTTTTTGCGTGAAAGAGTAACAAACATACACACTCACAAAGTTTCGCCTTTATAATATTAGTGTGATGTGATTTTCGATTATCATTACAAATGTGGTTAATATTTCTCATTTATTCTAGTCCAGAATAGTTTAGGCATGCCCCAATTCGTAATAGCAAAAAAATAAGTAATTTTTTCTTAGATAACCGAGAATATTTGACATAATTCCCCAAATTGGGCGATTTAGAAAGAAAGAAAAAGTGTTTATTTATCTTGACCAGGACAGCAAAAAAAAATGAAGCACTGGTGGTGCCTTCTTTCTGAAACCTTGAAGCTGTTGCATTGGCATCTTTTTTTTTATATGTTTGGGAAATCATCAAATGACTCCTCCCGCTCTGGGCAGAGCGGTAGGGTGTGCCAGACATCTACTGACTAAAATCATCCATGTTCCTTCTTAGCCCTTTGTGTCGAGGCCGCGGTATCTCTTTCGAACAACCCGCAGCCCCGACGGGTTTGCTCTTGCGGTTATAAACTTAAAGACACAAGATCTTGTAACCCTGCTCGCAGAACCAGCAATAGCATTATAAATCGGTATTCCTAAACGCTAATGTCTGGCAGATTTACTCGGAGCAATTAATGGCTGTCGCCGTTGATTTACAGTAGGTATCTAATTGAAGCCGTAATGGGCTGTTTTATTGGTCGCGGTGAGGTCGAGCTATGCGCGGGCGCAAGCGGCGGGTTCATACATTGGAGTCATGTGGTTATTTTATAGTGAGAGTGGAGTATTGGATAGAAAGCTGTTACTTGTGTTTTCTTAAACATCACGCCAGTTTTTCTGAAAGGGTAAATAGAGGTGTGCCACAGTACACCCATATTTCGTTAGTTATGTTCAAGTCTTATGTAAAAGGGGCGAGCCTATTATTTCGTCAATAATTACGAGCTATGTTTTGTGTTTTATCGCCTCTGTATCTTATTCTTCTAAGAGTTAAATAGATTTTTATCGTTAATTTAGGACACAGCTTAATTTGAATTTCAGTAGAAGTAATAAGTTTATTAACTCTTATTACTGAAAGTTGTTTATTTCATTTGACGGACAATTTCGGATATTAATAGAATGAATGAATGAATTGAACTATGTAAATGAATACAGAAAAAATGATTGTGAATGTTCTTAAAAATACGGGGTCGTCCATCTGCTGTATTTTTTCTGAAATTTCTAGGTCGCGAAAAAAAATTATAAGTCAATACAATTCACACCCTCATCCACTGTCTCATTCCAGATCCATCCAAGTTAATCAAGAGGAAGAAGTCAACAGAAGACGTCCGCTCCCCTCTCGGAGGTGAGGGATCCCTCACCAGCGAAGAGGGAGAGGAACCAGGAGTCGGCAGACGGAAGAAAGCCCGAACCACCTTCACAGGGAGACAGATCTTCGAGCTGGAGAAACTGTTCGAGGTGAAGAAGTATCTGTCTTCTGGAGAAAGGGCTGATATGGCCAAGTTGCTGAATGTTACTGAAACACAGGTTAGTTCTAATCGATCTTGAAAAAAACATTAATTGGATTTCTTTTTCAGTCGGTTCAAAATTATTGGTTTAACCAGTGTGTCTTACACGATCATTAATAAATATGACCTCGTCCAAGTGTTCAAAAACGGAAATAAATATATCAGAAAAAAAATTGTAGGTATAAAAAGATTATGATTGAAAACTATTATCTAAATATTGTTCTTATTAACGAAAAATATCTCTACGCAGTACAAACCATACAAAAATATACTACGAAAATTTCTTAAGTCATAACACGAACAAAAAGTTTGTACAACTACGCACAAAAGTGTTTCACATTTTAAGTAATGATTATTATTGTACAAATCACTTAAAAGTGTTTTACGAAATCTCTGAATTTAAACGTTTTCGAATGTAACCCACACGTTGTCGCGTTGTTCGACAGCTGAGTTAATTTAAAAGCGAGAGCGGATTGCGTTTAATGAGATTTCCTAAAATGTGTGGTCAGTGAGGATCTCATAGATTTACAGGATTTAGACATGCAGTTTCATGTGGAAATTACTTTCCATATTATATAAACCCAACATACAGTAAACTTCAAGATTCAATTAAAAACGTACAGTAATAAATTTGATACATCACATTAATTTCTCTAATGACATTCTTAAGACTTATTTGCATACAATTATCAACATATTTAAAGCTCTACTTAAACCAACCATGACCGACGTAAGTAAGCTGGTAAAAAATATTAATTAACCTCAATATATCTTCGTCCATAGCTCAGACCATTACATTAAACGTTCTTAGATAATTATACTATCACCAAGGTGGCGTGACAGATGTATGGCGGCCCCCGCGACGTGAGCCGACACATATGGTGGCGGTAATTAAAACTATGCTTGACGGCCCGGCCCGGCTAACGGGAACGTTTTGATGAAATTTTGTGATGAATAGTTTTGGGTTTTAGACCAGATTTTGGGTTAAATTGGGTAATATGAACAGTCACTAAATTGTGTTTGGAAATTCGATGTAAAACAATTCTTAAAACTATGAACTATTTGACAAATTATTCCAGACTAGGTACGTACATACGAGTACATGGTGGGTTTAGAATATGTCATATATGTATGACTAATCGTACTTGATTATACAAAAATGTGTGTAAAAATTAATTGAGGAATGCGTTGGTTGATTGAAAATACAACACTTAAGAGACCACAAAGAACGACTAAAACGTTCTTAAAATCATCTTCACGAAAATTCTTGCCCACACATATTTATTAAAAACGTCCAAAAAGATAATTAATTCACTCCGGGGTCGTCATCGGAGTAACGACTACCCCCACGTGTCGCATAGGAAGTCTATTATCCCCTAATGTCGTCGTTAACGAGATGGCAACGCAAAAACGAACCAAAAAAGAGGGAAAAAAATTGGGATCAGATTTCTTGGAGGAGCACGGGAGCTCTGGCCTTGCCCACTAAATTGTTTATTTTTTTTGACTGATTCATTTGATTAAAGAAGAAATAGGTTTTCAAGGAATAGATACTGGCATTTCTTTCAACGATATATCGTTTTAAATTGCTTGTTTTGTTTGAAGGAACGACGAATAAAAATCTTTAATAATATATAGATTATTTGTTGCGTGCATTACGTAAAAGATTTACGTATAAATGCCCTTACAGCTATTCTAAACTTTTAGTTAAGTATAAGGTATTGCCAATGCAGCTATACATAGTTGTATTTACAATAATTAAAGACAAACTTTAATTAGTATTTAATCCCTCGACAATTAACTGTACAACTATAATTACCACTTAAAACTTAACATCAAACAACAATTAATTAATGACGATTCTTCATGGAGAATGTAAACGTGTTCATTAAATAACCCAGCATCTCTTCATTACAATTCAAACCAAATCTCTCTGCCATTCATACATTCCCACAATTGTCTCGCAACACATTTCTACGATCATTATTATAATATTATCTTAACAAATTGCACAGTGACACGTGTCCTTAGCTATAACAAGAGTGGCTCGCTCTTAAACAGACACACTAATTGACGATCCAGTTTTACTCACTCCCTGAACAAAAATAACCTCTATACCACAAGAAATAAATTTACTTTTGCTTTGTGTGCGCGACTGTACTACTGTACTATTGATCTATGCAGTCCGCAGGGATTCGAGTATACAGGGGGATTTAAAAGCGGAACTGTATTTTTTTTGTAGGTTTTTCGCATTTAGTATTTTTCGCTGAACGAATGCACGGAGTTCGGAGAATACAGGGTGTTTTGTTTTATGATCCTCTTTGCGTAACAGGGACTGCACCTTTTTTGTGGAATGTTTTTTTTAATACAATGGATGGAATTAATTATACATACAATAGAGTTGCAGAATGAGTCAATTGCTATAGAGAAAATATTGTCAGAGCTTGTAGGATGTTTTATAATGGCATAATGTACAAAGTTGTGATAGAAAAACAAGAAGCTTTGGTTTGTCAGAATGTTATAACTTGTCAAACTCTATTTAAGTTTCAAATTTTTAATTTCGATTGATGTCTTTAGCCTGCATGCAGCTTTTCTGTAACCTTTTTTAGACTTTGATTATTTCTCTATTAAAATTGATTATTTTTAGAGTAAGCTAGACTATTAAATTAAATCTAAGTGTCAAAGTTAATTGGTTCTCTACAGGCATTAATTTACTCCATTTTCTCTCATTGCATAGTATTTACACCTCGCCTCCAGTACATTTGACGGCGATGTTTGAAGTCCATATTATTATGTTTACGAAGCTCTGCGTCGGCTTCTACAGAACTTGTACCAAGAACTGCTCTAATAATAGAGAAGAGATGTGCTTTACTGGATATGGCTTCATGTCGATAGTTATTTATTCAGTTAGTACGATATTGTTATTTTTACCCGACTGCAAGGAAAGGGTAATGTTTTTCGCGACTATCTTTTTAATCAACTGCCTCGTTGCGCGTTGGTTTAGTAACAAGCTCTGTCGCGGTATTGTGTTGAATTCCCGGGTTGGGCACTGTAGGTAACTGAGTTTTCCAATGAAAAAAAAATATATTTTCTGAACCAGATAAAACGTTCGTTCTTGTTTGTTTTTTTAAATTGGTTTAGGTTAGCCTGAATTGTAAACCATTTTTATTTATGTGAAACAAGTGTTGGTTGAATTTCTCAAAACTTAATGTCATATAAATAAATAAATATTATAGATCTGTTTGGAATGTTAAGTGGTTTCATTGCAAACCATGTTACTACTAGCACCTCTTAAACATCTGCTTATGCCACAAAACTAAACATAACAAGCCAAAAATATTTTTTTTATTGCTCTTCAACGAAAGATGCCAAAAAAAATCTACACAATAACCTCTTGGCAAAAAAAAAACATTTATAGCTACCAAAGGATGGTTGGGTGCGAAACAAAAACATACTAAATAATATTTTTTTCCAAACCGTCCTGTATAAACTCATTGACACCATATGTCATGTGTTAAAGCGGCGCTTTTTTGTACCCCCCCCTCGTCCCACCCCCTCACACGCGGCACTCCTGCGCAGATCAACGTGCTCGAATTAGGCTTTAAGTGGTTCATAATTAGGTGATGTATATGTCGCCGAAATTAGGGAAAAGTGTGTCTGGATGGTTTATTCTCTTGGGATTTGATCTTCTGGCTGGTTAGTTTAATGTGAACTAGCTTGTGGCCACGGTTTCGTCCGTGTGTAGGTTGGAAATTAACCCATGGAAACGTACCACTAGGTTCTAATAATAAACTTATCTGGATAAGACTCTAGTGGTACTACGTTTCCGCTATTAAAATGTGAAAAGGTAATAAAGTAGCGGACAATCAGTCACCGTTACTTTCGCATTTAGATTATTAGGGGATTTTACTTCAGAGGTGAATAAAGCTAGTTCCGTTCGTCCCATAAAATGGGATTAGCCTTAGAATACCAGCGCTGTGAGTTGTGACATTTGTTTTAAGTGTTACATCGCAATTTGGTCTTACAGGACTAATTAAATAGTTTAATGTAATGTCTTATTTTTAAGTTTTTCTCGTTTCGTTTTATTGTTAATATTTTATCATTTTTTTTCTCGTAACCGGCGTGTGTGTATGAATGTGGACGAGGCAAAAGAAGTATGTAAGGATCGTAGCAAGTGGCGTTCTGTGGTTTCTGCCTACCCCCATGGGAAAAGGGCGTGAGTTTATGTATGCATTTTACAATTTAGCTTTTTCCTGTGTGAGGTCAATAAATTATTTTTCTTCCTCCAAAAGGAATCACTTCCGCCCACAAAAACCTTCATAAAACAGAAGTCATCGTCATTAAATCATAACCAATCCTACTGACACTTCAAACTAACACATCCGTCTTACCCACATAAATTCTCAGTAATAATCTTAACAAAACACAGCTACTTCCTCTGCGCAGTCGGGTAATCCCGCTCGTTACAGTGTCAGTAGGTAAACATCACTAATCACCGCGCGCCCATTAACCTGAGACAACGCCATCTAGTTTATCATTCATGAACTAGGGATTATTATGACGAGGTTTTTAGGGGAAAGTTGAATGTCATTGTGGTATTTGTTCTGTTATTTTAATTTTTGATGCAGTGGTTTTGTAGGTAAACCATTATTCACAGATTCGATTAATGATTGGGACTGTCTCATTGGTCTTATGGTCGTAAGAGCGACTGCTGAGTATAAGGCCCTAGGTTCGATACCCAGGTCGGGCAAAGTGTTATGAGGAATTTCTCAGCAGCAGGCACGGAGTCTGGTTTTGTGCCCGGTTGATGGCAATAGGCTCGCCTCCTATAAAATGGGACATAAACCTAACTGGCGAAATGTGGGTGTAAGTACCATTAGGTACACCTCTGCCTAACTCTTCGGGGATTACAGGTGTGATGATATTATGTTCTATAGGATTCAGAGTTCACTAGACAATAATTTATATCTAAATAAATTCACAGTACCTAGAAAGATTAAAATAATAAAATAGTTGGGTTATCCCAACTTACCCAACAATATGGATGAACTATTAGTTACACCTCTGCCTAACCCTTCGCGGATAATAGGCGTGATGTTATGTTATATTCACATACTTGAACATTAATATCATATGCAAACCCCTCAGATAAACACATCGATTTGATACAATTTACATTCTGAACAGCTAACATTCGTCAATATTTCATATATTACAATATCGTATGGAACCTTGCCATACAAACAAATATACCATTTATGATACCTGTTGCCACCGACCAATCCAAATAAAACCTTATTTTCAAGGGTTAAAGTTCATATTACAAATGATGTTGTCTGTCAACGTCCATAATACGAGTTTTTAAACCAATCTAAAATCAACTTTATTGAAACGTGATAATGTTTAATTTAGTGACGATACGTGGGTAATATTCAAATAGGATTCGTAATACGAATGAACCAGGGTTGCTTAGTTACGGGAAATTAGCTTCTGATATTCTACCAAATTAATTTTGCTTGAATTCAAATGATGTCTCACGCGAATTTGGACTTTATTGTTTTAAGGTTAGGGTTTTTGTTTGTTTGAATTATTGTGTAATTTCTTTTGGAAAACGCATGTTTGTTGAGCACTCTGATTTTCACGCATATCTGCTTACCAAAAGCGGTGTTCATGAAAATAAAATGTACTTACGTTAAATAAAGTGAACGGTACAAATTCATTCGGTAATTAATGTTATGAAGGCATTATGACAAGTTATTATTTGTTTGTAAAGAAAACAATTTATTAATAAAAATAAAACACAAAATCATTTTAACAAAATACTTTTTCAAGTGAGTGAAGCTTTTCCTGGAAAAGGAAACATGTTTTAAAGGCATTTTAAACTTTGTTTATAGGTATGTACATACGTAGAGCGTTCTTTTCTGCCGCATAGAATCAGAATCTACTAATATTTATATTCACGATGTTTTTTACCTAAATGTTGGACTATTAAAAATAACTCGATTCCAATTCAAAAGTCAATCAAACATAATACACAAACAACCTTTTATTAATTTATTAAACAATTTAAAATCCCTCACATATTATTAAAACCCAAATACTCAAACGACATTTAATTAAGAAAAACCGAAAAAAAACAAATAACGTTTTAAAAATCAATATCAATAAAAGTCGGAATAAAAAAAAACATGGCGTCGTTTTTTGACCCAAGGGGAGTCTGACAGCTATTAAATGTTGATGGATCGAGCATTAATCGCTGGTTGGCAGCCCTGGACATCAAACGCTTTGCCGCCGACTCATTAGGCCAGCAAATGAGACAACCCTATTGGTGGTACGGTTGTGTCTCTGTTGGCCAATTATTTTTGGTGGGTTATTTATAATTGATCAGTCATCGGCCCGTTGTGAACCGATATTGGTTTTGTAATGCGGAAGTTGAAAGTTCGTAGTGCATTTAGTGTTAAGTGTACTGTTAAACACCAATCATAGTAAACTATTATAAACAACGAGGGCGAACTAGCTATTAGATCTGAACGTGGGCGAAGTAAAGGGCATAAACTATAAAGTTTGAAATCGGAGGCAGTTTCTTTTACTATTTGCTTATTACTTACTTAGTGCTCCATTAAAATGTTTCAAACTCTTACCTGAGTAGTTGGATTTCAGCTTCCAGCATTATAGGAACTATTTGCTTAAAGTTCGTATTCCCAAAAGTAGTACTTTATCTTTGTAAATTAAAACACCTTTTATGTCACAAAGAAAGAAGACACTATATCTTTAATTACCCCTCCAAAAGCTCCCATTCTCAAACGAAATAAATAAATCACACAATAATTTACGACGCAACAACGTCTTCCCAAACTGGGCACACACCGCGTGCGCCCGCGCCTCTATTAACCAAACATAATTAATTAATTTATCATCTGTGCTCAAAAGAGACGCCAAAAAACAACAAACGATTTAATTTCGGGAAGCCTCTGTTTAGTTAAGTATATAAATCCTCCATCTATTATTATAGCGGTCGGCGTTACTACGTGATTTAGATCTTTTAATGTCCATGATTTGTTATTGCTTAGATAAAAGATGTTGGTCCGTTTGTAGTTTATAATAGAGGGAAAAATATTGTTTTTGTGTTCTGTCGGTTTGTTGCATATTTTTTGTTTGGTTACGTGCAGTTTTTCAATGTGACTTCTTGCCTCAAAAACACCTTAAACTGCTTTGATATCCGTGGTTTTATAAACTGTATTTTGTGCAGTGTGCAATCATTTTATGTCGCAGCATAGTTTGCTACCAGCATTTGTGTTGCATTGTTAATTTGTGAAACTGAGAAATACTGCCAAATGCCAGTCTTTATGAAGTTATGTTATAAATATCTAGACGGCTCTAGGTAATACTAATAAAGTAAATACTGATTTCTTGTTCTCAGCAATTTCTGCAAATTACCTAAAAACTGCCGTAGGCCGACAGTCTGTAGCTGAACGAAAATGATTTATTGAAGTATTCTAGATCTTTCATAAAACTTTTGCGGTGGAAAATGTCTACATAAATGATAACTAGAACGTTTTCCAAATTAATAGACATTTTATAAGAATTGCCGTAAGGAAATGATTTTGTTCCTAACAAAATAAATATGACTTCGGCCCTCCATATTCCTATATCTGGAGTGATATTATTAAATTACAGCCACCTGTCCATCTCCATTGACAGGAAAATGGCTGCACATTCACCTTTAAAGCCTTAATGGCCTTTAGAAACACATTCATAAAGGTGACCTATTCATGGACTTGGTAACATTTTCTGAGATCGTTCAGAAATAGTCTCTGCCACCGAAATAAGGCGAAAATTCGATACTTTCCGCCTCCCAAACCCCAAGGCTTAGGTCCCTCGATTATTTATAAAAGCTGTATGAAGTAATAATTATAATTTTATTGTTCATAGCTCGTTGGGGCGTGACTTATCGCGTTACCCATGTCCCGTTGCTGACATTTAGAAATGCTATTAAAACATCCAGGGCGGCCATTCTTTACGGGATGTTGTGTCGCGTCATTTTATTTTATAATCTTTACCTAATGGTCTTTACCGAAGCGGGAACGCACCGTAATGAGTTGACAGCCTGTTTGTCATTATGATCTACTGTTTGTAAGGAATTATGTTGAGGTATGATGTATCTTTGTTTATAGCTATTTAAAGTATTTCATGTTGTGTGGGGTGGCTTTGTTTTAGTAACTTAAACTTACAATTTGGTGTTGATTTTTGACATTAATGCTTTAATAAATGTTTGAGATGACTGTTCTGTGTGTCTAAAAATTCTCAAGTTTTACGGGTTCCGTATTTGAAAATGATTTGAGGTTGTAACTATCTTTTTTTAGTCCTACAAAGTAACACTACTATTTATACTGAAAACGGGATATTTACCGTGTTATCCCGTTTTCAGTATAAATAATAGTGTTAGTGACCATGTCAGATTAAAATCCTACAAAGTAAGTTACAAAGTCTATGCCTAGACTACCCAAGATGTAACTTTAAATAAACCTCATAAGTAGACATTGATGCATAAAGCATACATTACGATTATTAAATCAAAAGATACAGTTTATGACAACTTGTAACAATTTGTTGATACTTGCACTTCGTATCAGATTCGGTTCTCAGAACAATAAAACAAGACCAGTGGGAACCAAGCGATAAGAAACAATTATAAAACAACTTACATGGCGTTTTAAATGCAACTAAGTAATATAAGTATGTAATATAAGTATTAAGCACGTACACTTTGTAACTGAACTCGGAAGGGAAAAGTAGGTGAAGGTCGATGGATGAATTGTCCAAACGCCAAAATGTTGCGGATCTCTGCAATTTTTCTTGTGTACACGAAAATTGGTCAAATTATAGACCCTTTTCTTTATGTCCATGTTTTTTTAGTTCTGAGTTTTCTATTGGGTTTTGACTGGCAATAATAACGAAAAATGTTTACTTAGATTAGGTATATTCATAGATGCTACAGCAATGAACAGAAAATACTGAATTTTATTTAGCCATCTCATTTTAGTTAAACTACTTAGTCACAACATTTATTCGTTTTTAAACTGACTTGGTCACTTACATTTTTGCCACTTAAGGCCGTTGCGTCGCTAAAATCCCAAAAACGACGTATGTTTAAAGAAATTTGTTGAGGAATCCTTCCGTACGATTTCCATATAAAAAATATATGTTATACTTAAAGTCATCACAAATAATTCGTATTGTTTAAAATTTTAATAAACCTTCACATTATTTAATAAAAAATCGTAGTATGTCTTAACCTAAATCGAATTTTGTCTCTGAAACGGCTGAATAGTTCGGTATGAATTTTATACCCAAAAATACGTAGTGATGTATTTATCAATCCGTATTGTTTATTTTCTCTGATTTGTAATAAAATTTTGAAATAATAAATTAATTCCCGACATTTTGAAGCAAATGCGGCGCAAGACCCGTCGCGCATACTTGGAACGCGCTGTGCCAGTGTCTCGATGACTGTTGTCACGGGTGGACTGCACGCATGTCATTACTTCACAAATAAAATTCAAAAGTTCACGTTTTTAATGTTTTCTGAATTAAAACATATTGTAAATTGTATAGTTATCAATATTTCGTAAAATAAGAACAGAAAATAAGTTTGTAAATATATTAAAAGTAGTTTGTAATTTCATTTTGTTGTTTGCACCTATCATAGACTAAGCTGACTATGCCTAATAAACGTAAAGTGACGCGTGGCCGAGCTCTCCAAAACTGTTGGTAAATTACTTACGTTTCTTAGTGGATATTTTGGTATATAGAATATGTATGATATTATTTTGATTTTGGACTGCCTCGTTGGTCTAGTGGTCGTAAGCACGATGCTGAGCATGAGGTCCTGGGTTCGATTCCCGGGTCGGGCAAAGTGTTATTGGGTTTTTCCATCAGGAAATTATAAGTAACAGCCACGGAGTCTGGATTTGTGCCCGGTTGATGGCAATAGGCTCGCCCCTATTTCATGGGACTTAAACATAACTGGCGAAATGTGGGTGTACTATTAGGTACACCTCTGCCTAACCCTTCGGGGATTACAGGCATGATGTTATGTTATCTAACCATTTTGTCTTGAGATTTTCGTTTGATGGAAGATGGAGATCTAGATGACTGATGATGTCTCGTACCTAATGATGGACTCTCATACTACATGATACATTTTGAAGGTCTGATGAAGACCAGGTAACTGCTTATCGGTTCTCAGTCACGGAAATAGTCAGAATGCTCCAACTTTCAGCTTTTATCTCATTGAGCACGGATGCTACTACATGATACATTTTGAAGGTCTGATGATGATCAGCTAAGTGCTTATCGGTTCTCAGTGACGGATGTAGTTAGAATGACCTAGCTTTCAGATTTTATCTTATTGAGCACGGATGTTACTACATGATACATTTTGAAGGTCTGATGATGACCAGCTAAGTGCTAATTGGTTCTCAGTGACGGATATAGCTAGAATGACCTAGCTTTCAAATTTTATCGATCTGAGCACAGATGCTACTACATCATACATTTTGAAGGTCTGATGATGATTCCCTAAGTGCTTATCGGTTTTCAGTGACGGATGTAGTTAGAATGACCTAGCTTTCAGATTTTATCTTATTGAGCACGGATGCTACTACATGATATATTTTTAAGGTCTGATGATGACCAGCTAAGTGCTTATCGGTTCACAGTGACGGATATAGCTAGAATGACCACCATCAGGTAAATGGCACCATCAGTCTCCAAGGCCTCTTCGAGCTCTTTCGAATGAGTCCACACACGACGGTTCTACGTGGTGCCATCAATGAGATCCTATACCCACCTTCGGAGTCCACCATCAGGTACGAGACATCATCAGTCATCCAGATCTTCATCTTGCATCAAACGAAATTCTCAAGACAAAATAATTGTTTTTTTTTTTTTTTTATACGTTGCCCCACACTAGGAATTTCTCCTGTATCGTGGGTGCGTTCACAAACATTTAAACTCACATACACAACCAAACACCCAGACCCGAAACAATTATCTGTAGATCATACAAATATTTGTTCCGTGCGGGGATCGAACCCGCGACACACAGCGTAGCAGTCCAATTGCTCAGCCACTGCGCAAACCGTGTTGCCAATTAAAACGATAAAACAATGAACACCATTAAAATAATAACATACATTACATAACATCGCGCCTGTAATCCCCAAAGGGTTAGGCAGAGGTGTACCTAATAGTAGGCGTGATGTTATGTATGTTATTATTTTAATGATTTTAATTTATTTTATCGCTTTTAGCGATAAAACAATTGTAGCAAAAAACAATTGTAGTCGTTCTTGTAGCACGGATGCTACTACATGATACATTTTGAAGGTCTGATGATGACCAGATAAGTGCTAATTGGTTCTCAGTGACGGATATAGCTAGAATGACCTAGCTTTAAAATTTTATCGATGTGAGCACGGATGCTACTACATGATACATTTTGAAGGTCTCATGATGATCAGCTAAGTGCTTATCGGTTCTCAGTGACGGATATAGCTAGAATGACCTAGCTTTCAAATTTTATCGATCCGAGCACGGATGCTACTACATGATACATTCTGAAGGTCTGATGATGATCAGCTAAGTGCTTATCGGTTCTCACTGACGGATACAGTTATGAAGCTACAGCTTTCTGTTTTTATCTTATTGAGCACGGATGCTACTACATGATACATTTTGAAGGTCTGATGATGACCAGATAAGTGCTAATTGGTTCTCAGTCACGGATATAGCTAGAATGACCTAGCTTTAAAATTTTATCGATGTGAGCACGGATGCTACTACATGATACATTTTGAAGGTCTGATGATGATCAGCTAAGTGCTTATCGGTTCTCAGTGACGGATGTAGTTAGAATGACTTAGCTTTCAGATTTTATCTTATTAAGCACGGATGCTACTATATGATACATTTTGAAGGTCTGATGATGATCAGCTAAGTGCTTATCGGTTCTCAGTGACGGATGTAGTTAGAATGACCTAGCTTTCAGATTTTATTTTATTGAGCACGGATGCTACTACATGATACATTTTGAAGGTCTGATGATGACCTGCTAAGTGCTTATCGGTTTACAGTGACGGATATAGCTAGAATGACCACCATCAGGTAAATGGCACCATCAGTCTCCAAGGCCTCTTCGAGCTCTTTCAAATGAGTCCACACACTACGGTTCTACGTGGTGCCATCAATGAGATCCTATACTTACCTTCGGAGTCTACCATCAGGTAGCTGGTATCATCAGTCTCCAAGGCCCCTTCGGCTCTTTCAAATGAGTCCAAACACGATGGTTCTACTCAGTGCCGTCAATGAGATCCTATACCAACCTTCGGAGTCCACCATCAGGTACGAGACATCATCAGTCATCCAGATCTTCATCTTCCATCAAACGAAATTCTCAAGACAAAATAATTAAAAGCGATAAAACAATTAACACCATTAAAATAATAACATACAATGCATAACATCACGCCTGTAATCCCCGAAGGGTTAGACAGAGGTGTACCTAATAGTAGGCGTGATGTTATGTATCTTATTATTTTAATGGTGTTGAGACCTCGAGGACGCCTTGGAGACTGATAATGTCATTTACCTGATGGTGGACTCCAAAGGTAAGTAAAGGATCTCATTGACGGCACTGCGTAGAATCGTCGTGTTTGGACTCATTTGAAAGAGCTCGAGGAGGCCTTAGAGACTGATGATGCCATTTACTTGATGGTGGACTACGAAGGTGGGTACAGGATCTCATTGACAGCGCTGCGTAGAACCATCGTGTTTGGACTCATTTAAAAGAGCTCGAGGAGGCCTTGGAGACTGATGGTGCCATTTACCTGGTGGTGGTCATTCTAGCTATATCCGTCACTGTGAACCGATAAGCACTTAGCTGGTCATCATCAGACCTTCAAAATGTATCATGTAGTAGCATCCGTGCTCAGATCGATAAAATTTTAAAGCTAGGTCATTCTAGCTATATCCGTCACTGAGAACCAATTAGCACTTAGCTGGTCATCATCAGACCTTCAAAATGTATCATGTAGTAGCATCCGTGCTCAATAAGATAAAAGCAGAAAGCTGTAGCATCATAACTGTATCCGTCAGTGAGAACCGATAAGCACTTAGCTGGTTATCATCAGACCTTCAAAATGTATCATGTAGTAGCATCCGTGCTCAATAAGATAAAATCTGAAAGCTAGGTCATTCTAACTACATCCGTCACTGAGAACCGATAAGCACTTAGCTGGTCATCATCAGACCTTCAAAATGTATCATGTAGTAGCATCCGTGCTCAATAAGATAAAAGCTGACAGCTGGAGCATTCTAACTATATCCGTCACTGAGAACCGATAATCACTTAGCTGGTCATCATCAGACCTTCATAATGTATCATGTAGTAGAATACGTGCTCAGATAGATAAAATTTGAAAGCTAGGTCATTCTAACTACATCCGTCACTGAGAACCGATAAGCACTTAGCTGGTCATCATCAGACCTTTGAAATGTATTAAGTAGTAACATCCGTGCTCAGACAGATAAAGTTTGGAAGCTAGGTCATTCTAACTACATCAGTCACTGAGAACCGATAAGCACTTAGGTGGTCATCGTCAGACCTTCAAAATGTATCATGTAGTAGCATTCGTGCTCAGTTAGCTGAAAGCTGGAGCATTCTGACTATTTCCGTGACTGAGAAGCGATAAGCAGTTATCTGGTCTTTATCAGACCTTAAGAATGTATCGTAGTAGGAGTACCCGTGCTCAGTGAAATAACTAATAAATAAAATAATGAAAGCTAGGTTATTACATCATTAGTCAAAGTGTATAATTTATTATTAAATATTTTATTCATACATTATGATGTCGGTACTCCAAGAGATACAAAATATGTTAGGCAAATACGATGACCGCTCTGCGACACATTTCTGTTCTTTGGTACGTTTTTCTGTAGTACAGTCGTTTGCCGGTAGGGGCCGAAAAATAAACAAAAGCCAGTACAGAGGTCAAATCGTCAAAGTCATCTAGTGCTGCGATCCCCTTAAAACAGGATATTTACCATGTTTACCTACTATTTATTATGAGTTCCCGTGATTTCGGCGCAACATGGTAAATATCTCATTTTCAGAGCTCATGACACTGCTACTAAGTCGTGTTCTCGGTACCCATAGGAACCTCTTCCTAGAAATACCCAGCATGTGCTCTGCGCTCAGACTCTCAACAAAGCCAATTAGGTTTATAAGAATGTTGAGGAAATAGAAAGCGAGATGAGATTATCTTGCGTGGAACAGCGTCTAGGTTCTTGATAAATACCCTATTTTACTACCACATAAATACCCGCAATACGTACCATCTCAATCTTTAACAATACACTAGAATGTCCGCAGTTAAACAAGAATGTGCTCATAGCTTTATAGTCGAGAAGAGGGTAGGTAGAAGTACAAATCAAACGAATAAACAATCAAATAAAATCACCGCGAACATTCATCAACCACTTATGGATAAACCACCTTATGTTGAGACACAACAAAGTAAAGTAACCTTCCATAATACAACGACGTAGAGTTTATTTTCCAATGGCGGTTTGATTTTTGGGGGTAAAGATATAGCGGTCGATCGCATGTAGTGATGTGCGAAACGCGATTTATCGATGTTTACGGTAAGAGACGGTTGATTGATTGAATTATTTAGATATTTGTCGGAGATTTTTGTATTCGACGATATGTTGATTTTGTTGGAATGTTGATGTGTAGTTTATTTTGTTTGCACGATGTTAACGGATGAGATAATTTTTGCTATTTTCTTAATCGTGATTTATTAATGTTGTGTTTGAATTAAAGTAAAAATGGAAAGTGATCTACTTATTAACTCTCAATAAAATCTCAATTTAATATCTTCCTTGGCAATACGAGGAATCGTAAAGTCATAATTTTATCGGAGAATTGTTTTAATATGATTCAAATGGCTGATAATTCTAATTACAACAGATTAATCAATGAGTCGCACGTTAATATCAGTTCTTTATATGTTTTATCTCTGTAATAACATAATTGCATCACATTTGTTAGACATGCTTTCAACCACGTTTTGAATTTGATTTTTTTATTGATCTTCATTGGATCTTGTTTATACACCTACATAGATAGAAGTTTAATTTTATGTATGTATGTACTCGTGGGTCAATATTTCGCTTCTGCTATAAGATTTCGATCAGATATCGACAGAAACTTTTCCAACAAGCACCAAACTCTACCAATTTCAAAAATACTCTTCACTTCGAAATCTCGTAAACCATACTCAGCATCTTAAAACGAGACAAAAAATACCACTTAAGCATGCGTGCAAGCGAGACAACAACAAAACAGGATGATGTACGCTTTTATGAACACTATAATGGTTTAAATTGGTCCTTTAATAAGCAGCGGGCGACGTCATAAAGTGCTTCAAATAAAACTGTCAGTTCTCGGGCAATTGTTTACGGCTGACTATATTCTGAATGTTAAAACGACCATTGTTCCTTGATCCCTCCTTTTTGGTACATTCTCCCCTTTCCTCTCAAGAGTTTGAAGGGTTAAGAAAGGGCGAAGATGTCTCGTTACGCCGGTTATGTAGCAGTAATAATGTAATGTGCTTGAGACGATTTGAGATTCAATGGAGCGATGAGTTACGCCAAAGTGTTTGTTTTTGTGGATGTTTTGTTAACAAATTATATGGTGGTTCGGTTTATGAAGTATTTTGATGTGGTATGCGGTCGATTGAGAGGTTAATATACTGTCGTTAATAACTTGGGTGGGATTTTTGCAACACAGTTCAGTAAAACGCAAATTATGATGGTGTGATCACATCCCTAGAAGATTTTGTGTCATAATGAATTTATTTTACCGCGAGTTAGTTGACTGTAATCGGAGTTCAATGGATGTCCTGTTATGATGTGAAGAAAATTGAATATGTTTTACTTTATATTTTCTGTGTGACATGCTTGTAATGTAACTGATTACATAATTACGAATAATACAGATTCCCTTATTAAAACTGTGCCAAAGTTCCATTTACTTTTCCTCAACATTTAAGACAGGATAGGAATGATCCTGAAATCTTGTTTGTTGTTTATGTTACAAAATAGAAGTTTATTGCTCTTAACATAATATAACAATGAATAACTTCAAGTTTGTAACCCACAAAGGGTTAGGCTGAGGTGAACCTACTAGTACATCCATATTTCGCCAGTCCCATGAAATAGGGGACAAGCCTATGTCCCCGTCGGGGATGCGGGTTGTTCGCAAGAGATACCGCGGCCTCGACATGAAGGGCAAGAAGGAACATGGGTGGTTTTTAGTCAGTAGAAGTCTGACACTCCCTTCCGCTCTGCCCAAGAGCGGGAGGGGTTATTTGATGATTTTCCACCCACCATAAAAAAAGCCTATGTCTAGAGACTCATATACCCCACAGTCAAACCATTGCGTCGGTTTTGTTGGGCTTAGTTTATAATAAACTTACCTTTTTGGAATAAATAAATTAAATAAATAAAGATAAATAAATTTAAATTAAAAAATAAAGCCTATTGTCATAGCACAAATCCAGACTCCGTGACTGTTACTGAGAAATTCCTGATGGAAAATCCCAATAGCACTTTGCACGACCCGGGAACCGAACCCGGGATCGGCAGCGGCGTTTGCGACCGCCAGACCAACGAGGCAGTCTTTCTTCTCTATTGCTATTAACTCATCAATTAATTCGTCCCAAAAAAAAACAAATTCGTCTCATTTCCTTACCGTCTTCACTCCACTAAACCCCTTCATTAAACCCAAAAACTGCTATTTTTACAATTTATCCACCGTTTAATAATAATCCTCCAACATCACTAATTCACCATTCACCCCAAACACCCAAATCCGTCACCTATCTCTTTCTGACGCTGACACCTATCTCGTAAGTGTGAGTGAGACGCAATATTTAAGCAATTAATATTAAAACGTGCTAACGAATGGCCAAAACGAGGGTAAGTTCATAATCAGGGTCGATCGGATTCCTAGTGAATCGGTTATTTCATCAAAATAGCTAAATTGGTGGCGTAAGGCTCTGGGTTCACTGAGGGAGTTACGCAAAGGATGGTTTTCACTCGATTTTGGCGTGGATATGTTGAAAGAAACTTTGAAATAAGTATTCTGTTTGTCTATTAGTTAGGCAATATTACTCGTAGCGTGTATTCTTTTTCTTAATCAATAATAACAGAAAAATGGAAAAAAAACTGTTGCTGGAAAAAATGCTTTCTAGAGCAATTTCAAACTATCATTAGTGGTTCAGTAAATGCTATATTAATTTCAACATTCCGCCACGCCTTTCCGTGAAGCCTGTTTTCTTTCCTATGTAATTTCTCATCGCAAACAATTTCGATTGTTGGGAGATCAAATGTGATGAACTAGTTGTATGTATTATTAACTAGAAGACAAAGAAAGATTCCTAAAATACATAATTTAAAATGATAAACCCAGCGTTTCAAAATAAAATTAAACCATTCCCTTTTAACCCAGCAACAATGCAACATTGCAACAATCATTGCGTTACGAAACTAAAACAAAAGTCGTCACTCAAATGTTCCAAGCGTTACGCCTTAATGTACTGAAACCTTTAGGCAACAGTTTATAAAGGGAGTGCGGCCCATTTCTCGCCAATTATACGTGTGTCAAACACACTCGGTATTGCTCGTCTGCACACCGAGCCAAAAGAAAATCAACCTTAGTTCAACTACACAAGATCCAAAGCCCATCAATAAAATCCTAGCTAAAATGGTAATGATAGAGCCGATTCTATAAATTGTGTTGCATTGGAATATGATCTTTATTGCGTGGGTGTTAAGAGTGGATGTCGAGTCTGTAGTAGATCAAAGTGTGGTATACGTCGGTGTATGACGTACGCGACAATAATACGGCGATGTTCGAAAATGTCGGTTAAGGAGACGACTCTTGAGGTTCTTCTTTATTTTATTCTTCGTGTACTTTCTTCATTTTATTGACACTTGTAAGAATACGATTGACAAGAATGTTGCTATTTTAATCAAAATCGTGAGTTAGAATCACGATTTTGATTCATCAGTTTCACAATCAAATCAATCGTATTTTCTACGACAATTTCTGAATATCATCATTCATCAGTATTCATCACTCATCAAACAAACTTACATCAGTTTAAGTTTCGTGAAGATTTTTATTTGAATCATGAATCATCATCTTTCTGCCCTTGTCCCATGTTATTAGAGGTCGGCGCAACACGTTTTTTTCCATTTTCCTCTCTCAACCGTCTCGCTATCATTTATTCCTTTTTTATTCGTATCAATATCATCATCATCATCATTCTCCCAATTCAATTGGGGTCAGTGCCTCATGTCTTCTTCTTCCATACTTCTAGTCATCTCATGAAATAAGTACCTCCTTTCTTACCATATCATTCTTAACACAGACCATCGTCCATCCATCGTTTCTTCGTATCAATAATAAATCAAAACATATTTTTACGTAAGAGAGTTCGAAACAATGTCTAAAAAACGATTCCTCCATTCCCAATCATCCATCGTTGTATCTGCCGTTGTGTATGTAGGTAGACGATTACCAGCTCGCTCCCTGCTCATCCATATTCAGGAGCTAGGCTTTATATTAGCCGTTTAATAACAAGGCACCACACTGCTGCCTGTAATTTGTAGGTAGACGGCGAAAGGTTTGGGTGGATACAGCCGCAGGGTATTATCAGATACCGGACATTTTCGACTGCTTATGAAAATACGCATTTGGATGCCGTGGATTATTTTATTTTTCCAGGAGTCACTTTTGAGTATCATTTGGGCTTATTTTGGTGTTTTTAATACTCATATCTTTAGTCATACTGTTCAGATTTAATTTTTTTGTAATGGTAGCTATTTTGATGATATACTGATAGTTATAAATAGAAAATAAAGGGACTGATTTAGCATCAAAAGTATTCTCCATAAATAATTTATCAAGTTTTTTTTGCGTTAACTATGTCATTTAGAATTTTGAGGGTTCCCAAGAACCTTCGGATATGTTGGGGTCCAAGTTTCAAATTTTTTTTAGTTTACTTTAATTACCTTCAGGACCCGTTTACTATTCAAAGCATCTATCAACACAATGTTTTGAATATCCTACATTGAGTTTTACCGTAAAACGTGATTTTTCACCACAATAAAAAGAAGTTTCCCAGCAATAACTTTTGCGTACGGCTACTTAATTTGATGTACATAATGTTTGTTGGACGGCTTAGTGAACGGTTCGTTTACACGCTGTATTATCGGAAATATTTTGTGTTTCACTCCCTCCCCTTAACATTGAAACTATCCAACATAGAGGTACGATTTACAGCCTCGCATTTAACACCGCGTTATGGAGTGAGCAATTTGGCTCCGCTGTGATACGACATCATAGGTTTCAGAGCTCCATGTCGGCCTAATGCGTTTGATTGCCGCAGAGAACCCTGATTCATCGCGGCTATTTCGGTACCGTATGTCTTTGCAATTATTACTGTTTGATGTTTCTGAATGGTTCTGCGTTTGGTTTAGTAAGTGTCTATTTTAAATAGACCGTGGTGATGTTGTTAGGGCATTTGTGTGTGTATTCTGTTGTCTAAGTAGGCGGATCGGATCGTTGTATGAACTTTGCAAGTGTCGTTGACGTAGGCGATTGTAATTATGTTGTGTAAGGGTGTTTAAATACGATTTAAAGGTTAGGTCTGTTAATCTAAACATTGGGATATATAACTAATATTTGAAAGGAGTAGGAAATACTTAATACTCATAGATTAAAAGCTGTGAACTTTTAGTAAGCAAACTCTTTCTATTTAGTTCCAATTTCTTCAGATGTAATTTTTTTTTTTAACAATTTATCTACACACTAAAAAAAGAAGAAAGGAACAGAAAATAATACAAAGGTGATGCTTCTTTCTGAAGAAATCTCTTCCAGTACCTTCGAAATGAGATACTAAAAATAGAAATGGTAATAATTTTCAGCTTTTGAAACACTAACTTCATCTTACTGAAAGACATCTTGTCACGCACTTTTTGAGCTACTCAACAAACTCCCTCTTGATAATACCAGTTTAACAGATACCCACCTATAATTACGATACCCTTAAAACAAGATAATCATTGCGATCATAACCCTATTATATTCGGACCCTCGTCGGGAGCGCTCGGGCTGCGTCGGGCTCCTTCGGGTACAGTCGGGGTTAATTAGCCGACCCCAGCTCCCACCGGGTACGGGTACAATCGAGAACAATTGTTGTGTAGCGAATTGTCGGATCTCTATTGATTATTGAGATAAGTATTTGAATTGTTATCGTTAGAAGTTGGGTTAAGAATCAGGTGTGACATAGTTTATGAAGTTATTGAACTGAAAGCTAACCCCAACAAGAATGATCGTTGATTTCATATTTGAAGAGAAAGTATTAAAGCTTCAAGGAAACGATCGGCGGATGGATTATGTTAGGAATAATATGAAAAAACAGGAGTATTGTCCATTTCACGAAAGAAGTCCCGCAGACGCAGCGCTGTATGTCGCGCGACATAATGTTGTTTCACAACTTTTGGCATCGTAAATAAACCTTATAACGCACTAATCCAATAATAAACTCACAAAATATCTACCACAACAAACGCACCTTGATAACATCGACAAACGACAACATGGCCGATCTGTTAAATTTAGTTCCACAATTGTCCGCGGGACTTCTTTCGTGAAATGGACTCAAAATGATAGGCTGACGGTTGACGGACGAGAATGAAAGAAAAAACGTGGTACGCCGAACTCAAGTAATATCCAGGGCCAAGGGCAGGAAGGTAATGGTTTGAAGAGTTTCATTATTTCTTCAATGTTACTGGACACAACCTTCTCATATCAGTTAAGTCACACACTTTAGTTGTAAATTATTAATTTCTTCATTTTGTCTTGTATACATACATGTGTTCTGGTTTTTTTTTAATTTTCCACACTTTTGGAATTATGTACTTTTTGGAAATCTCTTTACAACAAGAAACTTCTCAACACCCATTACCACACACGTTGCCTGCTATATTAGACGCACTTAAAGATCTTCATAAAACTTACTTGCAGCACGTGTTTTATCCTCAGAATCTTTGGCAAAAGAACTCTCAAAATCTACGTAGAATTATACAAATCCGCTGACATTTCCAATCTGTCCAGTCGGACGGATATCACTTCTGATTCCTCTTACGCCATAACGAGCTGAGGACACATCCTCGAGCACAGAAGCAGATCTCATAACGTAGCGCGTTAGCTGCGCGGGCGCACCCGTCTCGTTAATTGTGCGCTTCCCGTCATCAGGTTACATTGAGTAGGGTTGCGGGGGTTAAAAAATTAATGTCGATATTTTTGTTATAACGTGGACAACACTAAATGGGTATTTTATGTGTTTATTAGTTTTATTTCTGAAATATTTTTTATTATTTTTGACCTTGTTGGTCTATTTTGTGAACGATCTTCTTTAACGTGTGGTTAGAACAATATAACCTAACCTGGTGACCGAGTTTTTATGCTGCCCATAAGCCAACCATGGTGGACGATGATAGCACAAAATACAAAGTGTCTTAATTATGGCTATTATTGTACTCGTGTAGGATTATGAAGTTTGTTCTGAAACTCGATCAAAACTAAAACAAATAAAAATAGAAGTTCTGTGTACGATTAATGTGAATTCCTGACCGCGTTGTTATTGTTGTCAATAGGGCAAACGTGCGGCAGGACAGTTAGGCACTCACACACACGAAAAAAAAAAACCTTGTTAATAATTTGTTATTTATTACTAATACAGAACTGTCTTAAAACAAAATGGTCAGCCCTACCGCTCGATCAGAGCTAAGCTGCGCGCGCGCCGGCCACACGACGGATATGCCGCGCGGTTTGATCTCGCGCATTTGCCATCCACCGCCCGTTATAACCTTCTCAGAAATCAATTCCCCTCAAATTAAAAACATACATCTGAATTAAAGTATCGACTAACGTCTTCGATAATTTGTTTTTTCCGGAATGAGGAATTTTATTAGAATTTTATGTGACATTATTTTAAATAGTTTGGTTGGGTGGACGAAGAAAAAGAGAATTTACGTGTTTTGTAGAACGCAGTTTAAAATTAAAATAAACAGTAATTTATTCAAAATTAGACTGCAGAGACAGTCCCACAAAATGCCCACTATGCACACAATTTATTTTAGTTAAGCAATACCATTCTGCAATAGAACAGAAGAATTCTAAAACCCTTGCAAATTAAAACTCAAAATATTATTGTTATCAGCCTATAATGTTCTCACTGCTGGGATTCAGGCCTCCTTTCTATGAGCGGGAATGGGCTATAAATCCACCAAGAGGGCACAGTGCGGGTTGGTAGATGTCACATGTCATGTCTTCGAATTTTTGGTCCACGGACATACCGGTTTCCTCACGACGTTTTCCCTCACCTTCTTGTAAATAATACTTTCCTGTTACATTATGATTTCTCTCAAAGGTTATTTATCTACGTAACATCTAGCAGTTCTCATTATTTATTAATATTGTGTAACATGAGTAGCCTGTCTAAGGAACAACCAATTAGCTAACTAATAAGTAAATAATAACATTAGAAAAACATATTTTTCTAGCATAATACTCATATTTTATCCAACTCCATTGTTTTTCCTAGTAGTCACAATGGATACGCTCTTCATTAAATAAAACAAGCGAAACCTTCACTTCGTGGAAAATGTACGTAATCAAAGATTTAACGGAAAAATACTAAAGTTGATATACCTTGTCCTTCTTAGAAATGCTACTATAATATTATTTTATCGCTTATAGAGGAGACCGATTATAAGGTACTGTATAGGATTAGTTAAATATGAAGTTGATTTGTGAAACGTTCGTACTTCAATGCAATGAATTGACACAAAATATCTTTGGGCAAAGGTCTTCCCAATATTTCTTATGTTCTTTCTAAGTTTATCATCTCCGGGTTGTTCGAAAGAGATACCGCGGCCTTGACACAAAGGGCTAAGAAGGAACATGGGTGGTTTTTGGTCAGTAGAAGTCTAACATTCCCTACCGACTCTGCCCAGAGCGGGAGGAGACATTTGATGATTTCCTACCCTCCAAAAAAAAGGCCTATTCGGCAAAGACGAGTCCAGATCGTCACACCGGCGTTTCTTAGGCCTGCTCGGCGACTACATCAGCTTTAATATTTGTATGTCAGCCTTTATTGTTCCATGCAATAAATAACTTTAAAATATCTAAGAAATCACCACATTCAGTTGCCAAAACGGATTAATAATTCACACTAAAAGATAACTCCACCATTAAATACTAAACAGCTACTAATTCTTCTAAACAGTAAAGATTAATACCAGCATCAGAATGCAGCGTTGATCTACTTAAATATTAAAGTTACTAATCCTCTACAAGATATATGCGAGTGTCGGATATATCGCGATTCTCTGAAGTTTTATTTTTTAATCGGCAACGACATGTCGCGACGACAGCAATGGCTGTGTTCGTCGCTGAAAAATGAGTTTACAGGAATTCTGGACGGCATGGTTAAGTCTATACGATGTGACGTATGTAGGACGGGGTGGAGTGAAAGCTATGCTCTGCTGAAGATATACATTTTGTCGATGTTAGTTCTCGTGTTCTTTTCTAAATTTCTGAATGTGACAAATTGTTTCAGATAGTTTTTATCGGAAGTTGTAGTTTTTATTTTTCAGGGAATTGGAACGTATCGATTTATTTCGTGGGCAGGTCAACGAACTGTCGTTAATTATATTATATGTCTGGAAAGTATTTGGGTACTACTGAAAAAACGTGTTGTTATTTTTTTTTTATTCAATCGGGCGATTAATAAAAAATAAAACGTTATTTAGGTAACTTCCACTTGATTAATTGATCTGCCGTTTATTAGTAGGTCAATGCACGCAAACTATTTAACGTAAATGCACGCAAACTATTTAACGTAAAATGTTCCGTACGTCTTTGTTCCTGATAAGTGATAATCCTAATACATAAAATATAAACATGGCTCACGTCTTGGCTTCGATCTGAACACAGTTTCTATACTTCATCGTTATACATACGTTAAATTAGATGTATTTAGAGTTTAATCAGTCAGCACACACAATAAGAACTCTAATAAGTATAATTAGTATCTTCTTGACTTGGGTCGCGCCGTTGAAATGAGGGCTCAGTGATAATTTTTCGTATTAGCCAATAAATTCATTGCCAGAGCCTCGATAATACCTAGGAAGGCTCGTTAGCCAGCTGGATCAAGGGTTTGATACAGAAAGGACACGACTCGCATTGTTAGGAGGTTCCTTTCTCTGGAGCTCTGTCCGCCGGCAGCTTGACTTGGCTGTTCCAGATACCATTTGTATCGTTTTATTTTTAATGGAATATTTTAATTTATTTAGAAATAAATAAAGGAATAATAAACCTTCAATTACAATAGTGACGGCACGGTTGGTGCAGTGGCTGAGTGATTGGTCTGCTGCGCTGCGTATCGCGGGATCGGTCCCTGTACGGAACAAATATTTGTATGGCCTACAGATAGTTGTTTCGGTTCTAGGTGTTTGGTTTGTGTATGTGAGTTTAAATGTTTGTAAATGCACCTACCATACAAGAGAAATTTGTAGTGTGGGGCAACGTTTTTTAAAAAAACGAAAGAGAAGATAATACCCCCATCGCTTCAAGCCAGCCATCGCTTCGCTCCCTCTACCACACAACCCTACCCGCAGTATATTTTCAATCACAACCTGTCAGTTCGATCCCGGACTACAGCTACTAACAACTAACAGGTTTCTGTGTATCAACATCACTATTTCCCCGTATAATATAATTTGACCGACTTCTAATGAAAACTGAAACTTTCATAACATTCGCTCCGAACTGCTTTTTATGTGTTGAAGATAGATTAGTGTGTCTGTTCTTTAATTAGGCAGATGTTTGTTTACTTACGTTGAGATATTGTGTTTACCGAGAATTGCAGGGTTTTCTTAGAAAATTAATGTTGCGAAGTATGTGTCTTAGTGTTTACTTGACTTGTTTGATGACTAATTGTTCTAAGTATCTATATCGTTGGTATAGTCGGTGCTGCGGGTTGTTCGCAAGAGATACCGCGGCCTCGACAAGTAGGGCTAAGAAGGAACATGGGTGGTTTTTAGTCAGTAGAAGTCTGTCCCTTTCGCTCTGCCCAAGAGCGGGAGGGGTTATTCGATGATTGTTCACCCCCCCCCAAAAAAAAGGGTGACTGGTGAGTATGAGATGGGGTCGTGAGGTAAGTGAGTAAGTGTTATCGGGTTTTTTCTATCAGGAATTTCTCAGTAGCATCTCACAGAGGCTGGATTTGTGCTCGTTGGTAATTGGCGATAGGACGACACGGTTGGCGCAGTGTTACCTACAGAAAATGGTTTCAGGTCTGGGTGTTTACTTGTGTATATGAGTTTAAATGTTTGTGAAATTACCCACCACGATACAGAAGAAATTCCTAGTGTGGGGCAAAGTTTCAAAAAAAATATTACTGATCACATAGGTACACATCTGCTTAATCCTTCTGGTATTACAGGCGTGATGATATGTTGTCCTAATTAATGATATTTAACTTCTTATATCATGTTCTTAGTTATGGACTGCTTGTTGGTCTAATGGTCGCAAGTGCTGCAGTTGAGCATTCGGTTTTGGGTTCGAAACCCAGGTCGAGAACATTCGGGTTGGTGACGTAATTAAGCCTCGCATACCCTCTTTTACACGGAACTTAAACATAACAGGGGAAATGTCAATGTACTATGAATACACCTTGTCTAGTCATTCGTAAATACAAATAGACGTAATAATGATTTCTTATATGAAGTTAAGACTGAATTCTTTAGAAGTTGAAAATAATACAAAACATAACATCACGCCTGTAATCCCCGATGGGTTAGGCAGAGGTGTAGGTACCTAATAGTACACCCACATTTAACCAGTTATGTTTAAGACCCATGTAAGTAATAGGGGGCGACCCTATTGCCATCAACCAGGCACAAACCCAGACTCCGTGACTGTTACTGATAAAATCATGATGGAAAAACCCAATAAAACTTTACCCGCCCGGGAATCGAACCCAGGACCTCATGCTCCCACTAGACCAACGAGGCAGTCAAGAAAACAATAATCGCTGTTAGAACACGTCTGCAGAACCACCCGTTTTTTTTTAGGGGTGGAAATTGATCAAATAACCCCTCCCGCTCTTTGGCAGAGAAAGGGGAGTGTCAGAATTCTACTGACTAAAAATCACCTATGTTCCTTCTTAGCCCTTAATGTCGAGGCCGCGGTATCTCTTGCGAACAACCCGCAGCACTGTAGAACCACCCTTACAATGACATAACGCTGACCATTTCGAAGTTCGTGTTACAAACTTTATAGCTAATTTATTACTCAAATAGAAACTTTACAAGTTCAAAAATACAGTTTTAAATTGTTTTGATGACGTCCAAACGAGCGGTAAAACTTTAATAAACGATAATTTGAAAAGCTCTTTAAAAATTAATATTGGGATGTATCCAACGGAAATTGTGTGATTGTATGGTTTTTATGTGAAATCGCGGTTTTATAGTGTGATATTAGATGCTTTTAATGTGTTTAGTAGAAAGAAAAATGGATTATTTCTGTTGCTAAAATATTTCTTTATTGCCCCTGGAGAAAATAACTTACTAAATACTTTTTAATCACCAACTAGAGGATTAAGCGTTATCGCTTCAATTTAAAATTATAAAATGGGACTATTACTCAGACTCATTCTGTCTTTTTTATTGGGACAAGTCTGCCTCAATACTTCCAAAAAAAGACGTTGCCCCGCACTTGGAATTTCTCCTGTATCGTGGATGTGTTCACAAACACTTAAACTTACATACACAAACACACCCAGATCCGAAACTATATGTAGGCCATACAAATATTTGTTCCGCGCGGGGATCGAACCCGCAAAACACAGCACAGCAGACCAATCGCTGAGCCACTGCGCCAACCGTACCGTTCGGTAGCATAGTATAATGAAATCATATTCTGCCTATCTCATCTAAAAACATTTTAATGATCCGACATAAAACACCCTGTTTTTATTCACAAGTCACTTTTATGAGTAGGTACTAGTTGCTCCGGGTAAGGTTGTCTGTGTATGCCAGTTTATATGTTTGTAAGCGCACCCACGGTACAGGAGAAATTCGTTCTGCATGACAACGTATTTTTTTTAAAACCATACAAATACATAGCTGGCAGAATCACCATAGCGCACAATATGGACACATTTCTGTTTTGTGACAGTTCGTAATATTTGATTATTAGCAAACACACAGACACACAGTGTGTTTGTTAGTAGCCCATGCATACTAACAATCATACGGTATGTGTGGCCACGTTTTTCGCAACAAGAAACTATGAAAGGATATCTAGTAACTATTCGAATCTTTGTTTATTTAATCAAAACTATTTCTACTATTTTGTCGCCAAAACTGTACCAACTAGAGTATATTATCTTTCGCATTTAAAACTCGAGCAATTCTCCTCACAAACCAATCAAGCAATTCACACAATGTCACAGCTCAAACTCTGAACAAAAAAGAATCTCAACACCCAATTCATTATTTGAAAGCCTCGTCATTAAGGGCCCCTAAATTGCGGGGCCCTTAGAGCCGCGGGGCCCGGGGTGATGGCGGGCAGATAACGCACGTGCGGAACACACCGCAGTCAGGGGCCCTTCCGAAGTGATGAGCAGGCATTCTGATGGACAAAATGTTTTTCATCATTCATTTATTGGTTGACAGTATTTTTTATAGGCTTGTATTTTTTCAGTTGTTGGTGAAAAAAGTTTGAACTCCCTGTGTTCCCTACTAATAGGGGTTTTACTGGATGGAGACCCATTGTTCTTATACATATGACTTTAAAGATAGTTGCTTAAATTAGTTTCAGATGTTTTATGATGAGTTAGTAGATTTTTTTTTTTTTTAAAACCTTGCCCCACATTAGGAATTTCTTCTGTATCGTTGGTATGTTCACAAACATATAAAGTCACATACACAAATACCCAGACCCGAAACAACTATCTGCAGGCCATACAAATATTTGTTCCGTGCGGGGATCGACCCCGCGACACGCAGCGCAGCAGTCCAATAGCTTAGCCACTACGCCAACCGTGCCGTCAAATTGACGCTTTTATAAAATTATCAGAAAATACGACAGCAACTTACGAATTTGCTGTCAGAATATTGTTCAATTCAAACTTGTATTTATGCCATCATATTGGCGTTTCATACTCAATTTGTAAATAGTGAATATGTTTTCCACTATCAAAAGTGAAAAGAACCTAATTTTACTCCATTTTTACCGAACTTTTTTACAAATACAGTCTGTTTAATGTAACAATAATAACATACTTATCACCAAATGCCCGTAATTGCCAAGCAAGCAATGTGTGCTATGTCACACGGTGGGTCCTATACGTTCGCGGGGGTTGTAGAGGGTTGAACGGGCGAAGGGGGTAAACATTTTTGTGCGAGGGGGTGGTTTGCGTAGTAATGAAGTGTTATTGTTAATTATATGATGAGTTAGCTCGGAGGTATGCTAATTGGGTTAGGGTACTCTGTTGTTATTTTGAACTGTCTATTATTGCGAAGGTGTTTTATGAAGGCTTTATTTATTTGGTGAACAAAGCTTTTTTTAAAGGTGGGTTCATTTTGAGATTATTTAAAATCTTGCTTTTGCCCGCGACTTCGTTCTCATGTAAATTTAGTTGTGTTGTTTACGTGTCTGGGAGGGAAAACTGACTATGTGCCGTCATAATCTTTGTGCCAGGTTCAACGGTTAACGTGTATAATGTAATAGGTGGTCACCCATCCACTGACCAACCTAGGCAAGCGCGACTTTACCCAAAAATTGCTTCGAGGGTCTGTTATTATTTCGCCACAACTTCCTCAAATTCGAATCAATCTCCAAAATTAGCATGCATATACAAACCCCAGTTAACAGATTGAAATGTTATCGTGTAATCATATCAATGCGTTCAGTGATAACGTTATGTACGCGACCGCAAGCTGATTGACTTGTGGTCACCTTTGTACATGCCGATAGTGTTCGTATACGATATACGTTCATACTGCGGTTAAGGATTATGTGTTATGTACGTATGTTTGGTGACGTGGTGGAATGTATAGCTTGGTTTGAAGCTTTTAATCTAAGTAGTTAGTTGTGGTCTAAGAAGTGCTGTTTTGGGGATTAATTGAGTGCTGTAATTAACCGTTGATGGCTTGTGAAGGTTAGGTTATTCTAGTGTCATGGTTGGCAGAGAAAAACGGTTTTTTTATTTTCATAAATGCATAGATTGAGATGACGTGACGACCAATGTCTATTATTTGCTGAAGACTTCCTAGATTTAATATTTACTGGATGTAACTTGTTTTTGGTTATATCCAGTGTAATTTTTATATCAAACTTATGCTGTGCTTCTGGATATTGTTGATTCTAAAAACTCTAGCAGAGTTAAACGTTACAGTTTAAGAATCGAATTTTAGTCAAAGATACTGTTTTAAAACTTATCTGATGTAGTACAGTCCCATTCATTGAATAGGTATTCTATTCCGTAAATTATAAACCTTAGTGCCAGGAGCTTTGAATTCACAAAATCGTAATACAGTGGCTATTAAAACCCACGTAATTCAGTACAGAAGAACAATTAAAAATGTGTGCTTCGCTCTCTGCTAATTGCCCCGTCCCTCCTCCCTCCTCCCTCGCTGCCTCTGTGCAGATACACGCGAACACAGCTTCCGTTTGTTTTTCAAATGCTCTTTTTCGGGCTTGAACGTATTCGCTTCCTGTTTTTCCTTAATTCCTCAATTAAGGAAGAGTTGGAAGGGTTGTTAAGAATTAGTTTACATGGTTGATAAATTGACTATCAACTTGTTTTTAAATCATGTGGTGATTTCCGTGTGCTCTTAAAGCACACGGAAATCACCCTAGGTCAGTTGCAGTGCATTGAAAATGAACTTACAATTTCTGAATAATTTCCGAATGTAGTGAATACTTTTGACAACACGAACCTAAATATAATCAAACGATAAAATAATCCACCTCAGTACCATTTAATTTCCCCTTTCAAAACCAACAAAACACCAAAAACTAAAAATAAATCACCAAAAAAAACAGACAGTACAAACACTATAATGCCTACACGTAGTCTAAACACGTGCCAATTAAGCCCACTTAGAATATAATTTAATACTCGCACTCAAACATGGCCGCCTGGACGCCTGGTGGCTGGTAGGTAGTAGGTAGTACAGTCGCGATCAATTAAGGCGCGTGTCCGGGCATTTTTATGCAAATATCTTCGCTGGTGGTCCCGCCTGTGGCGTCCGGGATGTTGTGTCCGGGGTAGAACAAAGAGACTGGGTAGAGGTGTTAGATGTTATTGTTTGTGCCTATGCAGAGGGTGAAAGATCGATTTGGTGGACGATGCTGTTAAGGGCGCTTAATTATTTAATGAGTCGTCTTGAATGTTGTTAGCAGAAACTGAGCGCAATGGCAAAGATAATATGTATCGAGTGCGATCTAATTTGTCCAAATTTGATTAAATTATAAGTGCATTTCAGCGAACAGCAAAAAGGATTGTGACGGTAAGGGTTTTCTAGGAAAATAACTGCATTATTTACAAAAATAAAAAGGAAACTCACTTCAAAAGCACAGTTCGTTTACAAAACACATTATTCACAATTTTATAAACCCAAAATAATTATGTTCAAAAGTCCGATCATATTTTACTTATTGCTCAAAAGATTCCATTATAGTAATCCTTCAGAAAATTGATGTCCCGTCTACAATTTTATTAATTTCCTACTCTTATATCGGCCGCCATCCTGTTTCGGATACAATAAACAAACCCTCGTCATTGATTTAGAAACATCAATTAGATTATTATCTGATATCGATATTAGGAAGTCTCAGATAACTCGATTATGTATCGATTTTATTGAACGAGAATCGATAAAGCTCTTAGCTAAACGATCGTTTAAATATTAATAGACTCGTTGGGTTGGTTTCAGATTATATTCTTAGAGATAAAGGAGCTTGTAATGAATAATTAGTATGCTATGTATCTATAATTTTGTGAATAATAGATTTGATTGTGCATTAAGATAAAGTAATTGATCAATTATGGATAGGATTTAGGAAAATTAAAAAGTGTTCGATCGATGAAAAGAAAGACGCACTAAATTAGTTCATCATCATCATTTCGGCCATAAGACGTCCACTGCTGGACATAAGCCTCCCCCAGAAGGGGGGGATTTGCCATAATCGCCACGCTTGCCAGCTGGGTTGGCGATCGCAGTATGGTTGTTACGATGGCACAGAGAACGCTGCTGCCCTTTCTCTAGTAAGTCCCTTAGTCGCCTCTTACGACACCCACGGGAAGATATGGGATGGTGCTATTCTTTACGTCCGACACCATACGGAACTAAATTATTTATAAAACGATATACCAAAGGAACGATGGATAGATTGTGTTAAGAATACATATGGCAAGGAACTTGGACAGGTGTTTGATGAAATGACGAGTATCTAGAGAAGTATGGAATTTGAAGACATACTGCGCAGACCCCAATTGAACTGTCATAAAGGCAGGAGAATGATGATGATGATGATGATGATGAAGACAGGAGGACTTATTCCTCGAATTGTATTTATGTAAGACTCAATGAAAAGAAACAGCAGCATACTTTTTTTTTTTTGGCGGGTGGAAAATCATCAAACCCCGCTCTAGGGCAGAGCGAAAGGGAGTGTCAGACTTCTACTGACTAAAAACCACCCATGTTCCTTCTTAGCCCTTCATGTCGAGGCCGCGGTATCTCTTGCGAACAACCCGCAGCCCCGACGGGCAACAGCTGCATCCTTCAGCAGATAACCGTATTTCTCAGTATTAACACTGTATCATTATTAGTTTCTGGCTTGTTCTCCTCCATGAGAAACGATCAACCCGGTCGTTGCACCTATTTTTCTCGTAATTTTATATGAGCCCATGTAAGTTTGTGTGAAATAAAGTATGTGTTGTGATTTTGAGACTTTAATGTTGGTGGTGCCAACAAATGCGCAATGTCCATTGTTGGGTTTTAATTGCAATCGTGTTAATGTGTTATTACAATTAGGGATGTTTACTGACTTAAAAAAATATGATTCTAATTAGTCCGTCTGTTAGATTACCGAAAAATATTGGATACGTATTTTTTGTTTTTATCAAATCAATAAAAATTGACGAAAATGAAACGCGTCAAAGATTTGAGTGGGGGGTTGTGACGTCAAACACCGGTAAACATGTTATACTAATGTCTTAAAATATGACGTCACACGAGTTTTCAAAGCACTGTATCGTCTTCATTGTTTGTTTACGTGAAAATAGAAAAAATACGTGTCCAATATTTTTTGGAAATCTATCTGACGGACTAATTAGATTTTTTTAGTTAGTCTACCCTATAGGTGTTGCTTAAAAAATAATGATATCTTCTTTAATGAAAACATGTTTCCAGAAAAAACCATCTTAAAGTCTTAAAATAAACTACAATTTTCCTTTAACCTTTTATTTTCCACATCCAACTTTAAGTGCTACTACACTTCCCATTTAAGTCAGCATTCACTTAAGAGTAACTCCTTTATCTATCGCATCTTATCTGCATAAGGCTTGGTGCACACAAGTGCCCATTCCCGATTAGGCTCACCCTAATTAGCACCTCGGAGATTGCCCGCGAGTTATTTTAAAGGCAGATAAATGCAACTTACTGGTCGCGTGGGTGAATTGTTTTATTTTAGAGGATTCAATAATGAGAATGAATTGTAATTGCCGTTTAAAATGTTTTAAGGAATGTTGTTTTTGGTTTAGAAACTGATTGTGGATTTGTTAGTTTGGGTTTGAAGTGAATGCCTCGTTCTGGTCGCAAGTGCGACTGCTGAACATGACGTCTCAGGTTTGATTCCCGGGTCGGCCAAAGTGATATTGGGTCTTTCCATCAGGAATTACTCAGTAGCAGCCACGGAGTCTGGATTTGTGCCCAGTTCATGGCAATAGGCTCGCCCCTATTATATGGGACTTTAGTATATTTGGGTATACAATTAGGTACACGTCTGCCTTACCTTTCGAGGAGTACAGGCGTGATGGTATGTTAAATTAGGGTTCGAAGTGAGTTGTAGATTTCGTTTATACTGTTTTTTCTTGGCGATACTAGAAGTGTCAGCTATAACTAAAGAATATTAAAGATTTTCAGCATTATGTCTAAGTGAGTTCACACTAAATCGCAAACTAAATTGCTTTACCGGAAACGCTAATTTAATAAACATTTTGATAAGAAACAAAGTATGAAACGAATCAATTACTTCCTCAAAGAAAAACAGATCTCATAAAACGTTACATAATTAATAAAATGCTTTTAAAATTACTAAGTCATTACGAACACTATCAAATGAACAGATGTCATAAATGATAATGTCATCTGTCATAAATATAGGACGACGGCTAGTGCACACTAACCTTAATACCATAGATAACTTCGCCTGTCATCAGATTAGTATAGAAACTCATTTGTTTCAAACTTTTCCCAAGCCCCGCCCGTTTGAAAGTTTGCCAAATTGTTCTGTTCCACCAATGGGAGGAGAGAACGCTAGGCCCAGTTGCTGTCGACCAATGAGCGTCGAGCGCGGCCTGCGTTGGCGCAGGTTTTCGTTTTGCAATTCAATGAGTTGTCTAATTGATGTTTTGTTTGGCATTGATTCGGCCCATTGATGATGTTTGTTCATTGTTAATGAGCGGTAATTATGTGGCTCGTGATGGCTGATGAGAGGAAGTGACGCTCATTTGTTAAATGTCTTGTTTCTCGTTAAACTTGTTTCTGTGTCAATGAATTTGTGGAATGATATATTTTGGGTTGTATTGGATTTCATTGGAACGATAAATTTTATTTTTATTTGATTCGGGAAGTGGTTTGAATTTAACAGCAAATGCTTATTACGTACTAGATGCTAACATTATTATTAAAGCCATTGCATTGCGCTGTTTCGTCTCTGAAAAATTGAAAAATCTCAATGTAAAACTAATCATTTATTTAAAATTACATATTTCTAAGATATTATTTACAAATCAAATGGTATCTAAATACACAATCATGTGAACAAGTTCAAACATTCTCCAATCCTCTTCATATAATCATCTCACACACACACACACACACATCGCATATCCTCCTCTCATCTGCACAGAGATCCCTAATAAAATTTATCAGAAGCATGTTAGTACAAAGTGGCATTTTATTTAATAGAGTTTAAATATAAATTGGTGTGTTGCCAAGTTCCTGCCAGTCGGCACTCGGCAAGTTGGCAAGTCTGCCGGTGCCAAAAACTGCTCGGCGCATACACTTGCAGATATTGCGCTAGAGGAGCGCTAAATGACGAGGGGTTATGGGAACTAGATGTGGTAGGTGTAGAGGATGGGAGGCTGTGAGCGTGGTTGGTTATCTAAGCTTGTAAGATGAAAATTGTATCTAGTTTCGCAGGTATGCTTGAAGAGATTTGTTTATAAATAAAAATAACCTTTGTAGGTACTATTTTCTGTTTCTTCCTTCTTATCTCTAAGAATCATCATCATTCTCCTGCCCTTATCCCAATTTATTTGGGGTCGGCGCAACATGTCTTCTTCTTCCATACTTCTCTATTTCTCGTCATGTCAGCAGCCACCTCCTTTCTAGCCATAACATCCTTCACACAGTCCATCCATCGTTTCTTTGGTCTTCCTCTACTCTTATAGCCATCTCCATTCATTCATCTCTAAGAATTTAGTGTGTAAATAGATGATTAAATACACAAAATGAATTCAGAAGCTGATTTATTTGATTACGACGTGTGTGGAGTTCATTTTAATATTTTCTATGCGACTTTGACAAATGACTTAAAATATAATTTAGTTACGAGTAGGTATGCCTGATTTCCGCAGTGTACTCAAACAACGGGTCAAAGGATTCATTATTAAAATTAGTTTATTGAGGTAATTACTGTTTATCTTTGATTGGTTGACATAATGAAAGATGTGGATATCAAAAGACAATAACATATATTTTAATCTAAAAAAATAATGAAATCATGGGCACAGATAGGGAAAGAGAGACATGCACGTATTTTTTGTAGTTGCATTATCGTTAGATCTGTAATAAATATAAACCAATAGCAAAAGCGGAAAACTTCAACACCACTACTCCCAACACATAAACAATTTACATCCATCGCAAAATCATAACGACGCCATTTAAATAGCAGCCATCATTCAGAAACATAAACATTCTTCACATGCCGCCATGACAAGTTAAAAGCACCCCAGATTTTACTATCGGCTAAATGCGCCATAATTTAGATTTAATTTGGCATGTGATCTAGACTGAAAGTGGGACACTTCGTCACTGTCTGGTGGCTGGGAAGCTTGTCAAATGTTGGCTAATGATTAGGTCTAGCCTTGGGCTGGAAGACGGAGAAATGGCATGTGATTGAGTGGTGCTGTCGTCCGTAATAATAATCATCATCAGCCTATAGTGTTCCCACTGCAGGGACTCAGGCCTATTCTCTAGGAGAGGGATGGGCTATAATCCACCACGCGGGCTCAGTGCGGGTTGGTAGATGTCACATGTCTTCGAATTTTTTGGCTCTAAGACATGCCGATTTCCTCACGATGTTTTCCTGTATCGTTTTGAGAGCAGCGGTGATGATATAAATTACACAAAATAATGTGCCTGCTTGGGTTCGAACCCACGACTGACTGTTAGTAAGTCGAGGCCGCCACCACTGGGTCACCGCTGCTCGCGTAACGATATAATCACCTGTGATATTCTACAAATTTAGAAGAAGTGTAGCTGCTTTCCGGTCGCTGTGTAACCGGATGATTAAGAATGATGACTCATGTAAGATTGTTAATGATTCGAAATTTACATAACATCACGCCTGTATTTCTTAGAAGATAGAGTACTCTTGTACATCCCCATTTTACCAGTTATTTTGAAGTCTCATGTAATACAAGGTGAGTGTATTGCTACCAATCGGACACAAATCTAAGAAATTCCTGATGGAAAAACATTAACAGTTTTCGGGAATCGAATGCAAGACTTCACGCTCACCAGCAACGAGACTATAGTCAACATTCACTGTACAACAAAATTGCCTTTTTTTTTTGGAGGCTGGGAAGATCATCGAATGTCTCCTCCCGCTTGAAGCAGAGCGGTAGGGAGTGTCAGACTTCTACTGACTAAAAACCACCCATGTTCCTTCTTAGCCTTATGTGTCGAGGCGCGGTATCTCTTTCAAACAATCCACAGCCTCGATGGGAACAAAACTGCCCATAATTATTTGCTTTTTTTACGTGGATTTCTAGCCACTTCCATTATCTCAACATCCGTGGTCTATAAGCATCGAGATTGCATCCGCACAACATTTGTATCACGGCTCCTCTCAAGAGGCCGACTTTGATGTCTGCTCAGCTTTGCAGCGCTGCATCGCTTCACTACTATCATCTGCAGCGCTCTACAGCGCTATCTTGAACTAATATCGAACACTTTGCTGAGTTCAATTGAGGATGTTTAGTACTTCGTGTTAAGGTGTGTACTAGGAATTGTGAGATTGTTGCAACTGCTTTCTTCGTATCAATGTTCAAACATAGTGTCGTGGCAAGAAATTTCGACTGGTCAGCAATATGGTAGCAGGCTGACTAAGACTTTCTGCCCTATTTATTATAACTTGCATAATAAGTTACTTACAAAGATAACTTGTGATACTTTTCATTGATGAACTGAAAGTTTAATGTTGTTTTTCGGACAAAAGTAAAAGACTTAAGTAACGTTACACTACTGTATCGCTCCAATGAGTGTTTCAGACCGGATTTCCACAAAAATTAGGACTTCCTCGTTGTTCTAGTGGTTGCAAAAACTGTGGCAAACTATGAGGTTCTGGATTCGTAGTCTATCAAGACTTTCTCAGTGGCAGCCCGAAACAAGATTTGTGGCAATTGGTTTTCCCCCTATTGCATGTAACATAAACATTACTGGCGAAATGTGGGTATACATTATCCTTTGTCTAACCCTTCTTTTTTTTGGCAGGGTGGGAAATTATCAAATAACCCCTCCCGCTCTTGAGCAGAGCGAAAGGAAGTGTCAGACTTCTACTGACTAAAAACCACTCATGTTCCTTCTTAGCCCTTGTGCCGAGGCTGCGGTATCTCTTTCGAGAAACCCGCAGCCCCGACGGAGACCCGCAGCCCCGGCGCGGCCCTTTGCCTAACCCTTCGGGGATTACAGGCATGATGTTACATAATATTAAACTGGTTCATTACAGCTCATAAAATGATTCACATTGACGCTTGACCCCATCGTCTGGAAGTCAATTCCAATATTATGCATATATTTGATGGCAATCTAAACAGAGCATTTATAAAAACAACACCATTAACAGTCGGCCGCAAGTGACGGGACAATTGGTTAAACGACGTGATTGTCTCGTTAACTCGCGGTAGTTGCCATCAATCTGTCATCTGCTGCTGTTTATGTACCCATGGGTTTTATCGCAATTATTATGATTTATTGTTATGAACATACAAGGTTTTTTGGGTTCCACACCTCAAAAGGAAAAAACGGAACCCTTATAGAATCACTTTGTTGTCCGTCTGTCTATCAAGAACCTTTTTCTCAGGAACGCGTGGAGGTATCAAGTTTAAATTCATATCAAACTAGGTGTTGCCAGCGGCTTCGCCCGCTACAACTCGAAAATTATCCCACGGGAAGATAAATCGGGATAAAAACTATCCTATATGTTAATCCAGGGTATAACCTATCTACATACCAAATTTCAACCAAATCGGTCCAGCCGTTTATGCGTGAAAGAGTAACAAACATCCACACATCCATTCTCACAAACTTTCACATTTATAATATTAGTAGGATAGGATACTCAGGTCGACTGTCCCTAAATTCCGCACTCAGAGAGCTTTAATGATTACTTAGTACCTAAAGGTTTTGACAGTTTTGTCATACAAAAGTATGTCAAACCTTTACTAAGAGACGGCTTAAGTAATCATTAAATATCTCTGAGTACAGCAGTTAGAGTTGTAAAAATCAAACTTCTAGGCCAACGCAATCAAAAGATACAGCCGCTTATGTTGCAAATTGTCGACACTCGCAAGGGAATCAAAGCCGACAGAGTACTTCCTGGTTCTTCTCGTGAACTCAGAATCTTTAAATTTGGTACAAAGCAATTATTATCTAATAAGATTATCTAAGGTTTGAGATTATTTCGTTCGCCCATTTTAAAATCTTACTTAACATAGCTCTATGTTACTTTTCTGCCGTGGTTTTGGTATACGTGTACTGAAACTATCTCTCGAAATTATTTAAGTTAACATAGGTATAAACTTCACGTATTAGGGGGGTATGCAGAAACCACAGAACGCCGGGTCCGTGGGTTACGCCCCCGGTGTGTTTTGCCCCCGTGGTGGAAGCCCCCGATTTTAAATTAAGTTATTATAGTTGATTTCGCCGAAACACCTACTACGAACCTAACATCCCACTTTCACTTTATCCACGGTCATACATCTGGTCATACACGCACGTCCGTCAGTCCTACGCACCTTTTTTATTTGGAGGGTTGGAAATCATCAAATGACACCTCCCGCTCTGAGCAGAGCGGTAGGGAGTGTCAGACTTCAAAACCACCCATGATCCTTCTTAATGCTTTGTGTCGAGGCCACGGTATCTCTTTCGAACAACCCGCAGGGAGTCCTACACACTCTAGTAATAAACACACGTTATAATAAACTAAATTCAGCCAAATACCCAATACTTTCACACAAGCTGCCACTTTAACTTAGCAAGTTTCCGGAATTCCCTCACAATTCGCCTGAACGCGGCTAACGACTCGACCGCGATGTATTTTTAAACAGAGCCAGTCGGCCATCATAGATCAATACCGATCAAATGACGTGTATTCATGAATGTAACCTGTGATTGTTGTAATAGGGGTGGGCAGAACGCTAAGCCTTCTTATGTATTCTAGCTTCATACAGCTAGACTTAACACTTCATAGGATGAAATCTTTATTTATTTATTTATCTTTCAGATTAGAAACTTCATAAAAAGCCAAGAAAAAGTGATAATCGCTTCGAAAGATTTTCGTTTCTTTTTTGCTTATTGGTAGTTCATTTCAATTTCATTTATTCATTCACATAACAATTTAAATTGTGTTTGAAATATTTAATACACTTATAAATGTAGGTATTATAGCTAAAACCAAAAAAAAAAATCAAAATCAAACAGTAAATTTTATTAATAATAAAAACAGGAATATAATTATGTCAATAGAAGTTAATAAAATGTCAATAGATATTAAAAAAGTTATTACATTATATAACGATTGTAAATAATGTTATCATGTCAAATTATTATCTCTAAAAGTCAAAAAAAATAAAAATCTTCAATAAAAATGTCGAAGTAATGGTAGGCATAAAAAGGTAAATTACTAAAATATAAAAACTATTTATCATTGGTCATCAATTCGGATATGGAGTATAAACATTTATTTAACAGGAATGCTTTAAGTTTAGCTTTGAAAACAGTACCTTTGTAAATCTTAATTCAGTAGGCAACCCATTAAATAATTCGACTGCTTGGTATTTAGAGCAATGTTTAACAATACCAAGCTTAGGAGCAATTTTATTTTTATAATGTTTCTTCAATCAATCCAATTTATTTTTAATTTTTTCATAATTTTTATCGCTGATAGATAGTTGCTCAATGGAGGTGCCTAAACGATAACAGTCGCTCGCGTTGACCCACATCATACAGAGTTTTTTACCTAGCAAGAGATAAGGTATATTATCCAGTACTAACATGGTTGTGGAGGTCAGATAATCAGTAACTTTAAGTATAAATATGAAATTCAACCGCATCTGGTTAGACTAGAAGTCGACCCCAACATAATTAGGAAAAGGCCGACAGATGTAGGTGACATTCTACACTCTGTCCTGAATTTCTCCTTCTTACTTAATCTCAAGATCTGTTAAAGCTTTACACAGACCGAAGACCAAACTGTCCTAGTTAAATCGAAGTTGTAAGAAGAAAACATAAATTATATGCCATAAGACAAAGATAGAAAGACTGAATAATTATAATTACATTGAGCAAGAACAAATTCTCATCTCAAAATTTGAATTTGTGACTGAATTTGTAACTTCAAGGGACACAGATTTCCTGTCGAGGCTACGGGTCCTGTCGAGGCTGCGGGTCCTGTCGAGGCTGCGGGTTGTTCGCAAGGGATACTGCGGCCTCGACATGAAGGGCTAAGAAGGAACATGGGTGGTTTTTAGTCAGTAGAAGTCTGACACTCCCTTTCGCTCTGCCCAAGAGCGGGAGGGGTTATTTGATGATTTCCCACCCCCCCCCAAAAAAAAAAAAGGGACACAGATTTGCAAATCCATCTGTCGGTCTGTTAGTATAATACGAAACGTAATATAATCACTATGCAGATATACTAGAGTTCAGTGCAAACGTATGTAGATAGCCGGGAGATGGATGGACGCATCTCGCAGCATCCGGCGCGCTTCCTGAGACAGAGAATATTGTAACTGAGCTGTATCTCACATAACACATCAATTACAGAATACATTTCTACTTGGTGTTGTGTCTAAGCTGGAAATAGGAAACCAGGAACGCTGTACGCATAATAACTACCGATGTTAGGTACTATTTTCACAGCAAGTGGTCGCAAGTTCGACTGCTGAGATAAGGTCCTAGGTTCGATTTTTGAGTAGTTTGGATTTTTCCATTAGGAGTCCAGATTTGTGACCGGTTGATGGCAACAGGCTCGCCAACTTAACTAAAACTATGTGATACATGGGACTAAAACATAACTGGCGAAATGTGGGTGTACTATTAGGTACACCCATTGATATAAAAACTAAAGATACGGTCGTCCGAACATTTGGTCGACGCGTTCGCCATACAGAGAATTGGTGTAGTCTGCTCGTTAACGTAACCTTGTATAAGCGGCGTGGCATTTTCGAGGTATACAGAACATAAATAAAGCTTTTAATAAAATTTACGACCGCACCCGAAGAGAGCCGATCGTGGACTAGTTCACTTCGGCTTAGGAAAGACCTTATTGGGACCACGTTTGTGGCGTCATTTTAACATGCCGTCCGCCCAGTCCTTACGCAGTAATATATAAGTCAATGGGTACACCTCAAATCAAATCAAATCTCAAATCTTTATTGCGTACCATAAGGTATACAGTTGGTAGGGAAACAGTTACATCAGTCTCAACTATGGACCCTGTCGGGCACAGCATAGATCAAAAGTAGGCCTCTGCCTAACCCATCTGGGATTACACGCGTAATGTTAAGTTATTATTTTATGTTTTGCAAAAGCCTCGTGATAATTAATTTTTCCACACCCGCAGTAGTTCAAACAATCATGTCATACACTTTTGAAATCGACACTAATGCAAATATAATCTATATCTATACATATAATAAATCTGTAGAGAAATCGTTTTTGTACATCGAAAATATTTTAAAAAAAATTGTCAGGGTATTAAAGTATAACCAACAGAACACATTTCCAGCATTTTTGTAATTTTTGTCTGTTTGTCTGTTTATCTGTTTGTCTGTTTCGATGACTAAGTATCACGTCAAATTTACGAAACGAATGTAGGTAACTTTTATACATAAATATTGTGCGTAACTTGGGCTATTACTTAGTCTTTGTTTCATCGTAATCGGTGCTCTCTATCAAAAGATATATGAATTTATAGTTTTCAAGAAGAACTTATCGTTATGGTCAAGAATGAGACAAGCAACGACATCTATTGAACGAATATGGTACTTATTACTAAATGCCTTCACAAGATAACTTTAAAAAAGTCATGATAGCAAAAGGTACGTAGATATAAGTCTAAATGACGCTGCTTTCAAAATCTACATAGATATAAGTCTAAATGACGCTGCTTTCAAAATCTACATAGCCTAAACCTTATAGTGTTTGATCGCTCTTTTTTAGCAGTTTATCTTCGTCTTCGACAGATGGCGTTATTCATTTGATGTCATTTTCTGAACCGCGATGATAGTTAACATACACAAATTATGTTTCGTGAATAGTCAACAAATAAAAACTTACCAATTACACAGTATTAAAATACTATTTTTTTTTAAACTAAATTAAAATTAGATAAAACCCACGACATATTTTTTTATGTACCGTGTGGGAATCGAACCTGCGACACGCAGTGCTACTGTTAATCGTCCAGCCATTGCGCCAACCATGTCGTCATATAGATGTGGTGTGTTGTTAGCCCTATGTGTCGAGGCCGCGGTATCTCTTTCGAACAGCCCGCAGCCCCAACGGGCGTCGGTCCTTGGGGGCCCCTTCAATGTTGCTGACATCTCTTTGAGACGCGCGTGGAACACGAACGCGCCTCCATCGTCATAGGACGGACGAGCCCGTTACTCACCGTTCACAGGCCTGCGCCTACGGTGGCCGGAAGCCATCACGTGGCCCCCGATGCCCGGAGCGTCTCCCGCGGCGGCTGGGACGAGAAGTTGTCTCCCTCTCACGTTCCGCCACCTCTTTCGCTAGCATTACTGCTTCGCAGAAGGAGGTGGTGGCCATTTCAGATTCGATGTCCCAGATTCGGTACAGGTACCCTCTCGAAACACCCTCTAATCCCCCCTTTTTTTTGTGGTTCGTAAATTATCAAATGACTCATCCCGCTCTGAGCGGAGCGGAAGAAAGTGTCAGACTTCTACTGACTAAAAACCACCCACGTTCCTTATTAGCCCTTTGTGTTTCGGGGCCGTGGTATCTCTTGCGGACAACCCTCAGCCCCGGCAGACGTCCCTTTGGGGCCCCTTAATTGTTGCTGACATATCTTTGAGGCGCGCGTGGAACACGAACGCGCCAACGACAATCTGTCTGCCTGTCGACTATAATGTACCTGTTTCAAATTTCTTCAAGATCCGTTCGGCCGTTCTGACGTGGTTGATTAACAAACACCCATCCATCTAAACTTTAGTATGAGACATAGTCAGTACTTTGCATTACTCTCTTCTTATTTTCTACAGCGTCAGTAAGTTAACGCAGGGCAATGATTAAATGTACTTTTATCTAAGCGACGCATTTTAGTTTCCGACAAGCACGCGAACGAAGTCGCGGGCACAGCTAGTCTATACTAATATTATAAAGCTGAAGAGTTTGTTTGTTTGTTTGATTGTTTGTTTGTTTGAACGGGGTAAACTCAGGGACTACTGGTTGGAATTGAAAAATTCTTTTAGTGTTGGATAGTCCATTTATCGAGGAAGGCTTTAGGCTATATAACATCACGCCATAATCAATCGGAGCGGAGCATAAATGAAAAATGTTGCAAAAACGGGAAAAGATATTCCTTTTTGAGAGCTTCCGTTGCGTGCGCTGCGAAAACGGTTTAAGTTACGTAAATATCATGTATCAAGGAATTGTTCCTCTTTAAAAGTTCTAAAAAAAAGTCCGCGACAGCATATGTTTATCTTTTACGTTTGACTCACTGTAACCATTTTTTTATATTAAAATGTTAGGTTAAAAAGAATTATATTTTGCGAAGCTTATTTTAACCCATATGGTATTAATCTATATCCAAATAAATGTGTTTGCTAGCACGGAAATTTAATATAGAATATTTGTGCCCTTTACTCTATACAGTTTAAACAAATATCTTAGAAGATATCGCAATGTAAAAATATACGGGCGACAAAATAATTAGCGCGTGGCAGTCATTCGGTCCGGTGCGGTAGGTACGTGGGGATTCTGGCCTCTGGGGGCTCCGGAGAAATTCAAATTCAAAATATTTACTGCACCATAATGTTTACAAGTACAAGGTGTTACTGTATATTAAACAGTAAGAGATACCTATAGTAATTGTTACTTTAATAATATAATCGAAGTCAATCTAAACTAATAGGTATTTTATAGAGGAAAGGTAAGATTTTTTGTTTGTTACGAGTACGATATAGCTCAATTTAATAAGTTGGATAGTCGATTTATCTAGAAAGGTTATAAGCTATATTATGTGTTGCAGACGAAGTTGCGTGGGTCAGCTAGTATAATATAATCATCATCTGCCTAGCCTTTTCCCAACTATGTTGGGGTCGGCTTCCAGTCTAACCGGATGCAGCTGAATACCAGTATTTTACATATAATATAATATAATACTAAACACTAAAGATAACGTCTAATAGCATAACAATAAACGGGGTACTAAAAAATCGTAGCTTTTCCGTAACATTTAAGTATGTAAGTAGTATTCATCCTATCAAATTAAATTGTGCAAAACCCAAATACATTTAACCCGTTGACCGTCCGCTAACATTGCTTGAATGTCTTATGATCCACCGGGTGCTCATAAGGACACTTGGGGGGGACCGGATGCTGCTGAACACCAGTATTTTACATGGAGCAACTGACTATCTGACCTCCACAACACAGTTTGCACATGATAATACTGGTTTTCTGACTAAAACACATTTATGATATCAGTACCGTACTTTTATACTTTCATAGCTCGAGGAGCTCGTGGCTTAATAATAGGTAAAGCTGTGCTTGCCTAGGTCGGTCTGTGGATGGGTGACCGCCCGACATACCAAGTTTCGTCCGTGCCTCGGAAAGCACGTTAAGCTGTTGGTCCCGGCTGTCATATATAGATCTTAGGCAGTCGTTACAGGTTGTCAGTGACTTGAAATTCTGACATCCAGTCTTACCATAGAATATCGTATTAACTAGGTTGTAGAGGTCAGATAGGCAGTCGCTCCATGTAAAATACGATCTCGTAAAAAGCTGTTATTTTGAAATTACAAATAGATCCTTACTTTACTCAATTATATTCGTAGAGAGGAACCTCAGAGCCACCCATCCTGCCATCGTATCAGCGCCAGGTCCACACTAGTCCACACGCGGTATAATTGGACGGTATTCACCTGTAACGAGTCGCTTAATGAGATGAAATAATATGGCAACTAAATGAATTATACGCGCCCTGTTCTACACAGAGCTTGGGGGACTGGAAGTGGCTAGGCAAGCGTTGTTACTCTAATAACTTGACCTGAATTAATGTAAAACGTTGCACGTCATGTTCCGCCATTATTCAAGGTGCAGTTTTGCACCCTCGTCAAATTCAGGAGATTGTCATTAATGACATAATATATTTATATTATTTAAATAACGGTTTCTTAGACGGGAGGTTTTGAACACGGGTGCAGGGTGGTCGTATATAATTAGGTAGATAAATAGTTATCATAATACATTGTACAGATTCATGCATTGGATGTTTACGAAGGTGCTTCTTCAAAATGATTCATGATTACTTTTTCAGACAATGTAAGTAAGACACAATTCATTCGAAGAAAATATTTTTCGTAATGTGTGCACCAAAAGCCTCTGCAGTAAAAATAACGGGTTACGTAATATAGCGACTTGAAGTATTTTCGTTTAAAACCAGAAAACAAATTCACTACCACTTCTAGCCACTCTCGCTCTGTGCAAGCTTTTGATCGTTCATACGGCGCGGGGTAATATCTGCTCTTAATTATAAACAGATCGTACTCACACACACACACACACCCACACGCAAACATGCACGATGTATGACGAGCACACATTTACACATACACTGAATAACGAGCAAGCTTTGCGCATTTGTGTTATACTTGGTAAAGCCGTTGTTTTGATTGTGTGTTACCCGTTTTTAGTTCAGGATTAATAGGATGTTTTGTGTGTAATTTAGGTAACAAATAAATAGATACCTAAACAATGAGATTTTATTAAATAATTTTGACTGAATCTCGATAAAACTGCTGATAAGTCTGAAAGCTCTTGTTCAAGAGCTTACCTTTAGATTTATAATTGAGCCAAAGAATAAGCAACATTTCTTGATCAAACAAAGGTGTCGAATAATTAAAAGTCGAGCTGAAGAGGACAGGAGGACACTTCTGGCTGTTCTCTCAAAAATGCTGATTCACTCAAAAAGTTGAAGGTAAAGCTCAAAAGACAAGGCAGTATTAGAATAAGAAAAATATCAAGGCGTCTTACGGACACTAGATTCAAACAGAGATGATTATTTAAAATTATTTATGTTGAAAAGGGGTAATAAAAAGTTAAAATATTTTTGCATTTTCTCACAATTGATGGTAAGCAGAATCGGAAAGTGCCTCAAAAATCACTGCAAAAAGATTTCGGTTTTTGGTGTCGTTTTTCATTGTTACATTTTTCTTTATAGTCCTCAGCCCACTAAAAATCAGAACGATAATGTTTGATGAGGATTACAGTCCAAAAAAAAGATGCAAAATCAGTAAATATTGATACAACACTTGCAAGATTCAGTTCAAATTATAATATAGAACAAAAAATACACGCAATCGCATTACCACTGAACCTATAAGGCTTTACAATAATTAAAAGTTAATTGACCGTAAAATATGTCCGCAATCCGGAAATATGCGCACAACAGTTTAATTGAATATGTAACAGTTATTTATCTGGCTGCTCATTATCATGCAACTATGGAATATCGATACGATGCTATATTGTTTCTGTGTCATTGATCAATGAACCGAACTCATTTTGAGTTTATGAACTGTTTGATTTAATGTGACCCTGGTACGGTCGAACAAGTTATAAGTATAATACAGCCCGCTAACTTGCATTTACTTTTATGATTACACAGATAGGTACCTACATTTAGAGACTGATGCCAAACGATACAGCTTGTTGTATACTTAACAAGCTATTAAGTATACAACATTTCTGCGTGTATCAAGGGCGGATCCAGGGGGGGGGAACGGGGGCACGTGCTCCCCCAGATGGTTATGGAGTTTCCATCACAGTACATACTTATTAGCCAAATCGAATTATCAGAGTAATATAACAGAAAAATAGGAGTTTTTTCTGGGGGGGGGGGGACATGTAGTCTAGTCATTAAGTGCTTTTTGGAAAAAAAAATCTCCGCATCCGAAACATGAATATTAAAAATTTAACCAAAAAGCTCTTGTTGACTAGACTACATGTGCCCCCCCGAAATGAAATTCTGGATCCGCCCCTGGCGTGTATACTTAATAGCTTGCTACACGGTACTTACATTGTTGGAGCAAAAGATTGGTCAACTGGTTTTGGCGGATCTCTCTTTGAATGGGATATCTATACAAAATGAGGGCATGTTATACTGGCAATGTATAATTGACGTGTCGCCGAGTGTACCGCTTCATTTATGTATCCAGGAGTACTTACCTACTTAAGTTGGTACTAAGTTTCTAAACTTCTTCCTGAGGTAATGCAATATTAAGAGAGTATAGAAAATAAGTAGGGTACCTTGTTGCTTTGGTCGACGAATTAAGTCTTTAACCACCAATAATTATAATTAACATCATCTTTTTGCCTTAGTCTCATGGTATTTGAAACGTTTCACATATTCTTTCAAAAACATTCGCATAGATGGAAATATATGCATGCTTCAATCAACCTAACATCTCAGTTTATCGCATCCGCCGCGCTATCCCGACACACACTTTCATCTTACCGTTGTAGCTCACAGCTAATAACCAATCAAAGCACCAATTCTCAAGCTTATCAACATCCTAGTACATTTAATGCCAATGTCTGGCAACACTGTCATTAGCAGTCAATGTCAACGCTGACAGCCGGCGAGCTGTCAAGTTTGACAGCTTGATTATATATTGTAAAGGACATGGCGGTAGTTATGTTGAATTGTAATTGTCGTGGTCTCGGTAGAGAATGCAGCGGTTGATCGGGTGTATCTATGCGGCCCATGTGGCGTATTGTCGAGGTCTATACTTCATGAATGTGGTTATAGAGGTTCTTAGTAAGGTTAGGTACCTCTTTCCTATATGGGGATTGCTTAAACACTTAATGAGCAGAACTTAGTATCCCTCTGCTAGGTTTGGTGATTCATCATCATCTTATTTTCCATGTTACCTAGAATCGGGCCGACACTAACTACATTAACTTAAGTTAATTGCAACAGCAATACAGGGTGTAAATTAACCCATCACACAGCCGTCAACCAAGCATTCTGTACATCGAATTAAGTACCCCTACGTAAAAAAATTTGCTGGGAAACGACTTTTTGTTGGGGGTCAAAAATCACATTTTACGGTAAAACTTAATGTAGCTTTCTTAAAAAATTGTGCTAGTGGATGCTTTGAATAGTAAACGGGTCATGGAGGTAATTTAAGTAAACTTATAACCTGAAAAACTAGTATTTACAAAAACAGCTGTGAAAAATTTGGAACTTTGACCCCCAATATCTCTGTAACTAGGAGATTCCCAGGTATGGTCTAGAACAAAAATGATCGCAGTGGTGGGGAGAACACGTACCCTTCATTTGCGTTAAGGGTACTTTTACACCCTTTATGTAGTTCCCGTTTAAAATGCGGTAGAGAGACAAAACGCTTTTAAATCGATAACTGTTTGTCTACTAGCCCCTCTACAATAGAGTATCTAATAACTTGTGTTTACGAATAGTAAGTAATATACAGAGCCCATTAGTTTCATTCATCTAATAACTATCATTTAAATCACTTTCACACAAAACTAATTCTACTCAAATTCCAAATGGCATGCCAAAACAAGCTTACCTGTGTGAAACTAATGAATATAATCGAATCGATACCTAATTAACGAATCACAAACTACTTACAGAGCCATTGGAACGCAAAACGATCATAATTTAATTACCTACTCAAATCGATTTGCTTGTCTAAAACGATTGATCAGCTGAATTGGTTTGTTTCGCTTTGTCCCACCGATTGGTCCCTTTTAGAGTTTATTAGGACAAAGTGAAATATTATTTAGTGTCTACTTTGCCCCAGAATTCGATTAGCACAAGTTATGTTAATATTGGATTTAAGAGAATTTCTACTTCCTTATGCACAATTCTTTTTCTTTACGTGTCGATGAGCTCAAATCGTATTAGACCAGTATGCAGCCACCTGCACAGCTCTATCATTTGCTTCTAGTAAGTCCTGAAAGGTGCAAACTAAAAAATACAATTAAAAAAGCATTGACAGTTTTTGACTGATACTGATTTATCTTCTTTCCATAATATTATTTAGTGTAGATACCAAGTCATGTGTTTTTAACTGACTTCCAAAAAGGAGGAGGTTCGCAATTAGATTGGTATTTTTTTTGTTCCGAAATGAACTTTGTTTTTATTATTAATTTATTCCACTTTGTCCCACCAGTGGGGCAACGAGACGGAGCAGAGTGGAATAATCTATTGAATCGATTCTGGTTACCGATTCAATCGAGCGGATTTGCTTTCGGTCACGATTTAACATTGCATCGATTTAATATGTCTGTTAATTGTTAACAGTCTGATGTGGGCTGTAAACTTTCCCTAATTTGATGCTGATTATAGGGTATTAGCGGTTTATGTTACTTTGTAATAAGGTTCCCTGTTGCTTTTATGTGTTGCAAGTTAGAACTTATAGATTACTGTTTTAATCCGATTCAAAGTGTCTCTCAAGTCTCGCCTGTTTTGGTGTAAGAGAAATTCTTAATAATATAAGTTTACATACGAAGCAATGGGTTATTAATAATAATAATAGCATTTATTTCGGGCAGCGCCCATAGTGTTAGTAACAATGATCTTAAAAGCTAGTGTTAGTAGACATAATACACAAATTAAACAGTATGGAGTTTCATCGAATGACGCAGCATTGGAGACTCCCATCTATCTATATTAGTTTCCTTCAAAATGCTTCAGTTTGTGATTCGAGCAGGTTTTGATGAACGCCGAGTTTGTATCTACATTTCAGTTTTACTAATACCTGATTTCATAAATGCTAAGCTACACACATAAGGAAATGCCTAGATATGATCAAGAAATGAAGTCGAGCTTTGGAAATCCACCACAGCAGTTTTATCTAAGTTTAAGACATTAAAACTACTAAACAACCTCAAATACTACTAACCTAAAGCACCTTAAGACATAACTACCTTGCACCAAAAGTTACACAAACGGTCCCAAAAGAACAAAGAGGGTTGAAATAATTGATTGTTCGTCCTCCCGGGGTTCAGAGGGGGGTTAGAGGGGGTGGGTCGAGGAGGGATGACTATCTTCAATGAATAATTGTTCGATTAACGGGGCTTAGTCATTGGCTTCGATCGCCGGAGGCTCAGATAAGCGTAGTGATGGACGGTGTGTTCGATGGATCGATGTCACTTTTAATGATTTATTTTTTGCGTCGATGATTTTTGGCTGGGAGAATATTCTTTGGTTATGAGATGTTTTTGAAGAGAAGAATAGTATATGTATTATGTTAGAAGATCTATTTTCTTTAATATGAGTTCATGGCTAACTAACTGTAGTAACTGGTTAAATAAATAAATAATAAAGGACGTAGAACGCCAGCGTGAATGTCTGAAATTATTCCAACCTAACCTAACCCAGTTCATGTCTATCCTCAGCTCAAATTATATGAAAAAAATACGCTTAACCGTTAAAAAGAGTAAAAAACAAACCAAATCGCTTTTTTTACAATATGCGTAAGATTGTGAATGGGAAAAACCTCAAGTTAAAATATCGTCCTCTATCAAAATATCGTCTTAAGACACCGTGGGATTATAGCCTTTCGCTTTTGGTAAAACTTGACATTTACTTATCTATCATGATTAAAGATTCCGATCTTGAATTTATAGACCCAGGCAATTAAACAATGATATGTTAATCTCCACTGTTTATATATCAACAGCACAATCACTTGTATCGTTTAATCGTATTCAGTAAATGTGCAATATCAATGCAGTGTTAATATTACTGTCCGGCCATAAATTCATTTGCAATCAGTAATTAAATACTGGCTTTATACTGTTAATTGATTTTATAACGATTTCATATAAATCACACACTTGTACTACGTATAATAAAATAAAGTTGTTTCAAAGTGGTGCAAGGTAATCGAGTTTTTATCGTTTTTCTTATATTTTGTTGATTTTATTAAGTACAATATTTAAAAAATGCCTTTTTTATGCACATTTTACACAACAAATACGAACTAATAAAACATTAAAAATGAAAGTTAAAATGAAAGCTGGAGTAGTACTTACATATTTACAACAACGACAATAAGGCACTTAGGCGTCAAAGTACTCCTCCGCATCGCTGTCATCCGGGAATGTTCCCGGATGACAGTGCCTAGAAGACTGGCAGCATTGCCACACTGAACGGAAATGCTAATTCTAGTATTATTTCTAGAAATAAATCACCTATTTATAAAAAAGCGCCAGTTTACAATAAAATATCTTAACTCATATTCTAAGAGAGCACAAAATAGTTGCTTTTCAATAAACCTAAAAACAAAAAATAACTTATCAAAGTCACATTATCGATAAGACATTTGTATGTCACTGCCACGCATAAAAACCAAAACTTCTAAATTTATTAATTATTTCTATCGATACATTTGCATCGACCGTGTCCCCTCCCTCCCAACCCGTCACTAATAGGGTCGTGTACAATAATCTCGCGAACACGCCGCTCGCCGCTTGCGACACCGCGTGCTATTGACTGCTCACTGTTTGTGTATTATGTGCCTTTCTACGTATTGTTTTACTGATAATTGCTATAAATTAATATGCTAAGGAACGTTTGGAAAGGTAGATTGTTTACTTTAGTTTCAATATACATTTATAATACAGAGCTAATAACTTTACTTGCGAAACTTTACTTGAAGGGGTAGGTCAGACACTAAGACTCTAATAGATAGTATATCCGGTCACTGTCCGGTGTCCGCCACCAGTCCCAACCGATTTAATTAAACCTTAAGCAAATGATTATGAATCATAATAAGTTCTCACCGAGTTATTGGTTACCATTAAATTACAATCTTATAATATTTTGTTACTGTAAAGGAAAGGTCTACCTTCCCTCCTACCACTTTTGAAACTTTCAACATTGAATTAAACATTTAAAACAATCATATCGATATAAATATAAAAATATTTAAGAAAAGAAGAATTTATCTTAACCTCGATATCGCAACCCTATACAAAAATCAGCAATAATAGGATTGTGTGTAGCTCCGTCACTGGCTCCCCATCCGCTATTTATACAAAAAATACAAACCTCACCCCTATTAATCCGTCGAGTGTTGGTATTATATCGATATTGTCCCCTCCCTGGCCAATTGGCAGCACTAATAGGGTCATGTACAATGATCTTGCGAACAAGACGTCTGAGACACTGCGCTATTGATTGCAGCTTCCTTATTATGTGGATGTTTGTTGTTTTGTTGTACCTATATGTCTGTTCAGTATGGTGAATTGGATTTAATTGTTGAAGAATTTGTATAAAGTATGGACGTGAACTTAGTTCTTTTTGTTTAAAATGTTTTTTGGGAATAGTACACAAAAAAGTGTCATTCGTTTTTTTTATTCAAACCAATACAGCTAATAAAAGAAAATATTTTAATATGGTTGAAATTAACCATGTTACTGTTTGTTTTTTGTGGTGGTTGTTGAAACAAAAATTCAATTTCAGTCGAAGGTGCACCATGTCAAGGTTTCTCAATAAAAACCACCACGTCCCAAGTCCCAACACATCATACTCACACCAAACCATAAACAAAACACAAAACCTCAATCCACACAAACATCCAACATCCGTATCATCGACAAATCCCTCGACACTTGCCCGTCCCTACGCGACTGTCCGGACTAATAGGGTCCTGTGCAATGATCTCCCGAACAAAGCGACGCTCCGCGGTAATATTGATTGCCTGAACCACCGTGAACAGCCCGCCTTATGATAGTGATGTTATGTGTGGCTAATTGATGCGACGGCACACTGCTCGATAATCTGAAACGTTGTGTTTGATTAGTCATTCGGATAGTGGATTTGGGACTTGAGATAAACTGTTGGTAATTCTAACTGACAGTTTAGCTAGATGGTATGGATACCTACACAGACACAGTCTGTGTAGATATTTAGTATGTTAGCTTAACTAAACCATCTACGTTTTTGGAGATGTATAACCATTCAACTATTCTTTTTTATAGCTAAACATATTATGCTTAAAGTTTTCCATTTCTAGAATTTTGCAGGCAAACAGGGCAAATACAAATCGATTCTATTGAATATTAATACAATGATTATGCAACGTTTAATACTCATATACAAACAGTTTTCTTTCCCTGCCTGTCCTTGTTTGCACATCACAGGAGCTGATGGAGGTACTGAAAGTACCAAACGCATTGCCAAATGGGCCGACTCAATTGAATTGTCATCGACACGCTAAGAAGAAGTTTTCTTTTCAAAAAATTCTATCTTCGTTGCTATGCAAACGTTTAAAAGATCCTGGAAGTTTTCTCTCACTGAATGGCTAGTAATTCACTACCCTAAAAATAAACACAGTGTTTCCATAAAATGAACACGTGTAAAGCTTAGTAAATCTTGACAATAAAGAACATTTTCAATTAGTTGACATTCCCTCACTTATTGTTTGATATTAAGTGTTAATTTAACACAACTCGTAGCTACTCGTGCTGAGTCGTGCCATATTGTATCACTCGGAGGAACTTGTCACAATTCCTAGAAAATGTTCTTTACAACACACGTGTCGCTAATTAATAGGAGTGTCCTTAGTTTGTGAGACTTATTGCTTTCTGAATTCTTTGGTGAGAAAACACATTTTTTTACCCAAAATTTAAATAAGCTGTCGCCCCGCTCTGTCGGCGTCGATTAGATAAAAAGCTGAGTCTACAGAACTGGGAAAGGTTAAGCAGATGATGAAGACTATCAGACACGATAAGACTCATCTTTCTGCATTAGATTGCTTTTGATTCTCTAAGAAGAAGAAAAGAATTATTTCTTCCGTACATAATTTGGTGATAAGCACTTTTAGAGTGTCCATAAGCTCCCATAATGTGGAAACACCAAACAGATACACGATAATAACGACCCGATAGTTTGTGGAGCAACATCTATCTTTATTTATCTGTCCCTCACCCAAGATACTCGTATTGTTCTCAAAACTGCAAACCGCTAACTTTATCATAACACCTCTTACCCTGCCGACCCCCATTTGCCACAAACGTCCAATTAGCGCTCCTTTGACATGTAACACTATCAATCCATCTCGTAGCTCTGACCTCTCCCTCCCACCTACAGTAGTGTGTACATCTGTCTCCCTCACGCGTACTAATGCGCAATCAATAATAATTATCTTCATGTTTGCAAGCAAGTGGATTGCATTGCGAGGTAAGGGTGTGGGCACAACGGGGGAATGTGTACTTTTTTTAGAGTTCAGGAAAAATATTTATCTTGCTCATATTACACCCTTTTTGGAACGTTAATTGGGAGACCATTAGTCAGCGGTTTACAGAGTTTTACGAGCTGGTTTTTTTTTTTAAGTATCCTATTTTTGCCACATAGGGTAAGTACGGCCAATTGTATGTCCATGGTAACACTGGAATGTATGATGTATCTATGTCATATAGAAACTGCCTATGATACCGTATGTAGACGAGCATTCTGCTGTATATCATTGAAGCCATGGAAAAAATGCAAGGAGCATAGACAGTCGTTTTTGCGAAAACTATTTAAGTTAATGCTCATCAGTATTTTTGTCATTTTTGATTTAGTTAAATCTAACCCCGGTAGTTTATAACAGTTTATTCTTCATAAGATGTCGCTTCACTACTAAATGCCAGTTACCATTACGTAGTCCTCTCAATTCAATATAATACCCGGAATCCGGATAACATTCACCCCATTATGTCCCCGACCTAACTAAAGGTGTACTGTGTATACAGTACGAGTCAAATGTCACATGTTACCCGGATTAATTTGCTCAGCAATTACATGGCACGCCATTGTGTTGCTTATGTCTGTACGTATGTCTGTTTGTACGTGTGTGTCTGCGTGTGTATTGTAGTAAATCATACGGATAGCGTTTATCATCTGTGGCGGTTGCGTAACCTGTGGTAGGGGTTGGCCCGAGTGTCGTGAAAATGATGAGTGCGTTTTACCTAAGTTTTCTTTAAGAGGGAGGGAAGCTTTCTACCTTAGACTGAAAGTATTTAGTCTCACTGAGTTGTCTTGGTTTTAACCTAGATTTGGGTAATAAAATAGGAATAACAAGGTCCTTAAGTCTCCTAACAGCAAATAAACTATTCTCAGTAAGACTTACATCCTCTTCTTCATAACGTCAGTGCATTTGGCACCAAGTTTGGTACTTCCAGTAGCGTTCATCAGCTCCTGTGATGTGCATACAACAGGACCGGCAGGACACGACATCAAGTTTACTTACGAGTACTTACTTACAAGACATATTATGTCAGTAATTTTGGGTCCTAGAAACACGATAGATAGAATGTAACCTAATCTCTGAGTTTTTCTTGTGTGTTCGGGCTGTGGTATCTATCCACTTCCTTTGGACAAACCTGCGGTCACCCATCCGCTTTCCAACCCGATTGCCCATAAATAATAGTAATTACCCTTTGACTATTGAAAACTAATTTAAATGATTCCTTCGTTTACTCCAATTTTGAAGGTTGGCTGTCGTTCAGGCTTAACCGAAATCTGAGAGAAATTCTTAAATCTTTGACATGCTCTCCTCGAAAGTTACTAAATATTAGGTACAATGTTACTCCTTGCAGGTGTCGAAGAGTTCTCTAATAAAAACTCATCGTCTAACATGGATATTATACGTAGAGGTCTATGTTTTGCCCATGGCTACGTTTGGTTCATGGACGTAAATTATCCCACGGAAACGTTTAAATATAGAATAGGCGATGACACTCAGGAAGTTCCGAAGATACGGCTGTATCTTTGATTGTTCTTTTGTAGTAAATAATTTGCCTCTTTTTATTATTATAGTAAAGATGAAAAGTACAACTATGGCAATAGAAAGTATACGGTTAGTAGAACTTACAGTAATACCATAGAGAAGGAACGGTATTTTAATGTAAGTGCTTACCAGAGCAGCATAAAATTGAGTAGCTCTCTATTGCTGACCCGTATCTAACCTAGCCACATTGATCAGTTTGCCCACTTGTCTGCGATCAAATTGTGTTCACCGGCAGGCCACTGATTACTCTGATCGGCTCCCATTAGTCGGCCAAGTAGCGCGATTGACTATTAGCGCTAATTAGAGAAAGTAGGCTTTGGTTGTTGCTAATATTGACATATTTCTCCTATTATATAGTTAAAGTGGATTAATTACTGGTTATATATATATTACAAACTTCAACCTATACCTAACCTAAATATAAGATGTTTATTGAGATGTTAAACGATTATTGTACTGTGAATAACATAACATAAGATCACGCCTGTAATCCCCCAAGATGAAGGCAAATGTGCACCTAATAGTACACCAACATTTTGCCAGTTATGTTTAACTGCCGCACTTAGACAGCTTTATAGAGTACTTTGGCCATCACTTAGTAAAGGTTTTCACAATTTTGTCATACAAAAGCATGTCAAATCTTTACTAAGTGACGGCTTCAGTAGTCATTAAATATCTCTGAGTACCGCAGTAAGTTTCCTGTAATAGGGGCGAGCCTATTGCTATGAACCGGGCACAACTATAGGACTCTATGGCTGCTTCTGAAAAACACCTGATGGAAAAAACCCAATACTACTTTACTTGATCTGTGAATCGAACCTAAGACATCAGCAGCCGCGCTTGAGACCACTACACCATCGAGGCATGTTTACAAATATTGCCAAGAAAATCGGCGAAGTTACGTTCCTCCCACTAGATGCAATAAGGGGTGCTAACGATCACTTACAAGTACATCTAAGGGATGTTGTTTTTACGGTTATTTTACGATATAAGTTCACGCCCTGCTTAACTACTTACTTAAGTTAGAGTACTTAGTTATGTGTACTTATGGTTTTATTGTGAAGCTTAATAGTTTGTGATCGCTGAAATTATTTTTTCTACTTATTAGGCAGAATCGTTTATTTTTGAAAGTTTTCTACAGAAAATCTAGATTTTATGCTACGTACGGTTAATGGTTCAAACTTAATTGCTTGGGATACACATTTAAGGCGAATTATGTTATAATAATATGTTACGTCGTAATCTACGTATAATGTTCCCACGGCTGTAACACAGGTCTCTCTCTCTATGAGAGGGAATGGACCAGTGCGGGTTGGTAGATGTCACATGTTTTCAATTTTTTGGTTCTAGGCAATGCCGGTTTCCTCACCATGCCGATGTTTTCCTTAGGTAGTAGTGATGAAATAAATTACACAAAGTTTTGCGCCTGCATGGCAAATCTACGACTTAAAGTCGGGACCGCCACCATTGTGCCACCGCTGCTCTCGCCTATTTTTAATTCATATACAAATGTACCAATAAAACCGACTAAAATCATTCCCGCGATAATCGTCGTTATCATCGATATCGACAACATCCCCGCACTACCAGCTCCCCGGGGCTGAGATCGATCAGCTCGTAATTAACTGTTTGTTAACCGATACACTCGCGCACTCGCACTCACACTCAAACTCACCCTCACACGACTCGCACCAACTCGTGCCAGTCCCTTGGCAACTGGCAGAATTAGGAGCTTCTCTGATTATTGTTACCATGTCACGCGTCGATAAAGGTTAAAGGTGTATATTGTGTTTGATTAAATTGTTATTGAGGTGCCTGTTCTGTTGTGGTAGAATAGGAACAGTAATTCAGGTATAGAGTCAGCGACCTAACGGTTCCAACTTTTACCAAGGAGTCTTTACTGGATGCCGGGCAAAAAGCTCCTGTCTCATATAAAAGTACCTAATAGGCAGTGAAAACGTATGGAATAGCTCATTTTTAAGCTAAATTAAACCAACCACCAACAGCAATGTTGCTAATCCAATTTCAAAAACAAATATTTGACGATTATAATTATATTAAGTGTCTCTACAGACACTTAAAACAGACCATCACATGTCATTAATTTCAAAATAATAACAAATTCTTTTGTCTTAATTCCAGGTAAAAATCTGGTTCCAAAACAGAAGAACGAAATGGAAAAAGAAAGACAACGTGAGCAACGCAGAAGTAGCAGAGATGAAGCAACAGAACAAGCCAGAAGACAAGAAGGAGACTCCACCGGAAGATCCTCTAGCCTTGGATATGTCCAGGAAAACCTGCAACAAACTACTAAGTGAAAAGTTGAGAAACACAAAAGTTAGCCAAGTTCTACCGAAACCGAGGAAAGTAGAGAAAGGTGTAATTTTAGAAACGATATGCGATTCGAATGATATCGAAAGTCGTATTTCGATAACTAAAATAACAAATAAGTTATCGAGTACAGACCTATCGGGGGATGGTAAGGTTTCCGTGAAGAGTTTTAACCCTGAGGAAGTAAAAGAGATGAAGTTTGATAGTCTGAGTAATGTTGAGATGTAAAGTTTAGATATAGGAATGCACTTAAGATCAGTGACTGCTTTCTTAGAAACCTTTTGGTGATAAAAGTTTAATTATGAATTTTGTGCTATACGGTTTCTGAAGACCAATCAACACGAAATGACAAATACTGCTGCGAATACTAGAATTGGTTGACTGGAATAGATAACAAAAATTAATTGAAATCTATCACTTTTATCAGCTTACATTGTGTTGATTGCTAGGCAGAATTCGATGTTAAATTCATAGAAAGCAAAATTATCAGGGTCATCAGATAGAAAATGGATTTGATAGTTGATAATTATTAAGCGTTGTTGGTGCAAGAGAATTTTAAAGTTGACCGAATCAAATTATAATGTTATCGTTTTCATCAAAATCTTTGTGGTGACTGATCTATAAGTCTGAGGGCTCCATCTCATTATCTCAAACTAAATAAATTTTGTATTATTACTTTTTAATCATTTGATATTAAAGAACACCATAAAAGATATTATTATTATCATTTAAAAAATTTGCAAGAAGAATACTGTGTTTTTTTATAAGAACTTGACGGTGCTCTACCGTGCCCCCAAAAATGGTTTGGTCGTAAAACAGAGTACAACAATGTTTGGGAGCCCTTTTTGTAAATATTTTTGAGTTTGTGTGGGCAATTAAAGTTTTTGTATAAGCTTACGTTTGTGTATGTAGTTTAGATACGAATAACATTTACGTTTCGGTTTGATGTTCGCTAATAACTTAGGAAACTTATAATAACGCCATCTGTTGGACAAATCTCAGAACCGTATGTATACGAGTGTTGCCAGATTACAATAAAAATAAAAGAGGTTATGTCAAATACAGTTTTTAACTTTTAAGTACAAAAACGTTTTGTAATCGCAAATTAATTTGGCAGCACTATTTTGTAGTTTTTTAAGCTTCTTTTGTAGTTTTTATACAGTGTTTGTAATAAACTACATTATGTGTTTATTCGTTTTGTGCAATAATCGTATAGTATTAGATATAGGCACCAATTTAATTTTGGAAAACTACAAAAAAATAAAGCAAATGTTTGAAGTACATACATACATGCGATTTTCAATTGAGATTGTATTACGTAGATATTTATTTTATAAGTATTGCCATGCTAATTTTATATAATACTAGAATACCATAGCCTTTATAGTAAAAACTCATTCTGCTGATAAAATAGTACAAACCAAAATCAATAATAATTGTGCGTTTCTACTTTGTTAATAATACTTACAGAGGACTTGAAAATAACACAATATTTTTTATTTAAATATAAGAAAATACATAGTTGCAATACAGTTGTCTACCTGAACCAATACGTCATATTTTCTATTTCAGCCATACTGTCACTGATAGCTTGCATGATTCTACTGTCAGATCTTTCAATCCAGGGCTTACCGATCCACATCCTATAATTATATGAAAGGCCAGATTAACGAAACAATGGTTAGTTTACAGATTTAACTGTTGTGATTGGCTATCTGAACTGTAGTAACCAAAAAATTTAAAAATCTGCCACCTATTTTATGTTTTTCAAAAACCATTTGTAGCATTATTCAGCACCACTGTAATATTATTAAGTTAGCATCTTGGATACTTACTTCTACGCACAACTGAGCGATCATACTCACGCAACAAAGTAGATACCTAAATATGTACCTACGCCTTGAATTTAAACTTTTAAATGTTTTTTTAGGGAAATAAGCAAAAAAAGTTCTCTCTACTTTGTACCTACTTCGTAAACTTGTAATGTTTTCCTTCTTTCGCTCAAATATGCTGTATTTTTGTTATTGTAAATCACCAGTCCATGTTGATTACATTAAAAAATCACCACTTACGGTTTTTAATAATTCCTTTGTGTACCTAGTTTTTGAGTTGTCTTAGCCTATTTCTTCACAGCAAAATTAAAAAAAAAAAAAAACTTTTTTCTTTAATTAAATCTGCCATTAAGTATCTGTAAAACTACTTACCTACGAATATTTTTATATTATAATAATAAATTAAAATGCCTTTAGTACATCCTACCTAGTTCAGTATTTTCACAAAAATAAAGTCAAGGAATATTTTTGAAGCTTAACCTAATGTTCACTGTACATAAGAGAAAAAAGTCAAAAACACAAAATTGTAAATTGATATCATTAGAGATAAAAGATTTAGTATTTAGTGCCCGAAGAGCGCTGTACCTACTCTTTATGGTGTAGTCTAGTGTACGTATAGTCAGGATGAGAAATAAATAGTTTTCCATAATTTTGATTTGTTTTACTACCCCCTTTGACAATTACTAATCTTCTTGAAGTGAAAAGGACACTGATGGCTTTAATATTTCATACTTAGGCCCAAACGTTGGTCTATATGGTGCGGTAGCGATTATATTATTGGGTTCGATTAATAATTTTACCAATATGGAGTATATAGGTAATAATACTTCTTATTTAGAGTTCGTCAAACTCCTGTTCCTGAATCCAAAACTGAACTTCCTTAATATAAGCATGTCTAAAAGGCTCTTTACGACCAATATGAGCTAAAAACAATAATATCAACAACAGCATTGAAACATAATCAGCTAAATAAATAAGTTAAGTTTTATATTGCCCTACTAAATAAGTTTGGTATTCGGTAGCGCCATCTATAGCATGGTGCTGGTACTATTAAGCCGTCGAAGTTCGTTTCTGGTTTTAGCGCCATCTACGTTAAATTGTTGGAACTACGAACGATCGTAGATTGTCTGAATTTAAGAAAATCAGAAAAGGCTCTTTTTTAACAACTATTTCAATAATGAATTAAAATGATAATTTAAAATGTATTTCTAACTTAAATTTTAAATTGAAGCCATGTTGAGACCAACATTTTTTTTGGAGTTCACCTCAAACCACCTAGATGTCACTACTTGTAGATTCAGTAACAAAATATCACGCTTTGTCCATTGGAGGGAAGCCAGTTTAAACTTCTTTATTTCCTTAGTGTGCTGCTTATTTCATATTATCTTATTTTTATCAGGCAATATTTAAGTCGAGATTATTAATTTGATCTCATTACTAAGATTTCGTTTTTTTTAATCCACAAACAAAACAGCAATGCAACAAGTCTATGGTTTAAGTGACCGCTTGACCAGTTTTGTAACAAACTTATTTGACTATTTATATGGTAGTGGTCGCCGATGGTTAAGCTAAGTTAGTCGAGGTGGATGGGTGATCTATTTCGTAGGAATTGAGATTGAGACACCTGGTACATACCTTGAACAGCACGCTAAGCCTTTGGTCCCGGCTGTTGTTTGTCGATCATTGACAGTTATTACGGGTGCGTAACATGAACCAATCTGAATCGTAGGTATAAGGTAGCCACGGCTATGGACGTAAAATTAATCATCATCATCATCAGCCTATAATGTTCCCACTACAGGGACTCAGGCCTTCTCTCTAGGGAAAGGGATAGGCTATTTTCCACCACGCGGGCCCAGTGAAGTGAAGTAGATGTCACATCGAATTTTGGGTTCTAAGACATGGCCGGTTTCCTCACGATGTTTTCCTTCACCGTTTTGAGAGTAGTGGTAATGAAATAAATTACACAAAATAATGCACAGTGCCTGGGTTCGAACCCACGACTTTACTGTTCGTAAGTCGGGGCCGCTACCAATGGGCCACCATGCTCAAAACGTAATCAATCAAATTATTTATTTAAAACTGAAAATCTGGTATTTGTCGTTTCCTAAGGAGAAGATACGTAGTTGTGGTATTCAGCTGTATCCGGTTAGGCTGAAATTCTCCAATATAGATATAAAAAGGCTAGACACATAATGATGAGAGTTAAACTCACAATACCATTATTTTAATTGCATTAAGTTAGATATTAATCAAGTGCGACATTGGCCTTGACACCAAACCGAGCAGAGGGTTGTCAGGCAAGCCTGTCAGCTTGGATCGATCTGTCTGTCCGTTAATTACTGATTAATGCTTAGAACAGTTGCTCGCGCTTAATGATGGCAGTTCATGGTCGGCTTTGAAAGTGTATTGATTTGTATTGAGTTATTTCTTGGCTTTCAACTTGATAGCTTAGTAGACTTTCTATCGTCATGAGAGAACAAAATATAAGTAGCTGACATTGAACGGAGGCCCTTCCGACAGGAGTCTGCTTTCAGTTTGTCAACGGCTTGTTAAGACACGTTGATTTTCATGTCACCTTACACAATCGAAAAAGAAAAGTTGAAACGGACTTTTTACGAAACCAGTAACAAATATTCTGTAAAAACTAAATAAACTTTGCGCAAACATTTTCGCTGGCAAACTGAGGATTTATTTTTGATCTGAAAAATCATGGCAGCGCTTAATATATTCACTTTGTGTGGTGATTAGGGCATGAAAAATTGAATAGTACAGGAGTCATGGAGATTGGGAACCATGTAATAACGGAAATATTAAAGGCTATTTTTCAGACCAAAATAAATGTTCACAGTGTAAATTTTTACGCTATGGTCTAGATTAGGACAAAAGAAAATATCGCAATGGCAAACATAACAGGTATAATATTATGTCTACCATTACCACCATTTTGGATTCATTAATTTGCCACCCTTTCCGCGTGTAATATTATTATTATGTTGACCGACATTATACATGACATGGGCTCAGTTAACCAGACTACAAAATAAATAACATTCTATGGAATTTCCAAACAACTGGGCACACATTCTTCTTTGTAGCAATCTAAATTGAAACGATCAAGATCAGCCTATGTGTAAGGATCCTACGTTACATATTCTTCAGTCTTAACGTGCCATAGTAACTTGAAGGTTAGGCAGGTGTAGTATAGAGCCTTTTTTATTTATATTTTTTTTTTAATGGTGCTCCCTCCCGCTCTTGGGCAGAGCGAAAGGGAGTTTCAGACTTCTACTGACTAAAAACCACCCATGTTCCTTCTTAGCCCTTCATGTCGAGGCCGCGGTATCTCTTGCGAACAACCCGCAGCCCCGACGGGCGTAGTATAGAGCCTTACAATCATCATCATCAGTCTATAATGTTCCCACTGCGGGGACTCAGGCTCTAGGAGCTATAAGTATCATGGGCTATCCACCACGCGACAGTGCGGGTTGGTAGATGTCACATTTATCTTCGAATTTTTGGTTCTAAGACATGTCGCCGGTTTCTCACGATGTTTTCCTTCACCGTTTTGAGAGCAGTGGTGATGAAATAAATTACAAAAAGTAATGCGCCTACCTGGGTTTGAACTTCGAACCCACGACTAACTTTTCGTAAGTCGGGGCCGCCGCCACTGAGCCTTACAATACCAATTATTTAATACCGGCTATCCCCAAACATCGCGATAACCAAAACAATTCGAGTGACCATTAAGCAAGGATTACGTTTGTTATTCGTTATTTAGTGAGAAAGAGACGAAGCTAAACTTCATTCGAAAAGACCCTTAAGGAACGAGAGGGACGCAAGATGATTGACGCGTCAATCTGGCGGAAAAATAAACAGCTAGAGGGGTTTTCACATAAGAGGAGCGTTTATTATTTTAACTAAGTTAAGTAAGGTTCTAAAATAGGAAGTTACTCAGTTTTTCAAGACATTGAGGTAAGTGGGAACACGTGTCGGTATTGTTTGACGTTTTTACAAGTTTTTTTAACACCTTGTTGTTCAACAGTTGATTGGTATTTGATTGGTTTCCTGCGTTTCTTTTCCGTTTTTCACAAATATCCATTACGGGTGGGACACGCCAAATAGTCGTCTTTACTTCACTCTTAGAGAGCATTTAGAAGTTTTTTGAAGTAAATTAATTAGTAAGGTTATCTTGGTTTTTTTCTTTCTATATAATATAACAATAGAAAAAAACTCTAGTATGTAAGGATCGTAGCAGGTGGTGTTTTGTGGTTTCTGCCTACCCCCATGGTAAAAGTGCGTGAGTTTACGTGTGTGTAGGAAAACACTCTGATTTGACTGTATTTAATTTAATATATCCCTAATCTTTGAGTGCGCGTAGTAGTTTTAATTTTGTATCTTAAAAACAAATTGTGATGTAACTCGTCAGTAAGCCAAAATGAAAAAAAATTAGTGAAAAAAATTGGTTGCCTGTAAAGTCGGTATACGGGCGAAAGTTTTACGTGACAACGAAAATAGAAGCGCAAGACATGAACCGGTGTGTATGCCTATCTCTCTCACTCTCTCTCTCTCGCTCTGGACGCGTGCCTCTCACTCGCTCTCATTGTGAGCGCATAACGTGAGCGGAGCGTAACGCAGTTTCTTGAAGTGTCACCCGGCAAACCAATTTATAAGACGTTGTCACGTCAAAATATTTAAAGACTAACTGCCGTACTCAGAGATATTTCATGATTACCTAAGCCGTCACTAATAAAGATTTGACATACCTTCAATATAGTGTCAAAATCTTAACTAAGCGATGGCTTAAGTTTAGTAATCCTAAAACGTCTCTGAGTGCGGCAGTAAGAGTTCTGATGGGTGTAGAAAAGTACCTGAATACGCACCAAATCACTTCTTTAGTTTCATATTAAAACTCAATAAATAATTCTACCAAAGGAAACTAAAAGATGACCCAGAAACCTTGTTAAACCAACTTGCCGCCTGTCAAGTGTGTCTACATGAGCAGCCTCCCTTATCCGACGAGACCGATCACCGGCGATTACGGCGCGCGCGAGATTAGCCCCCAATTTTAAATTGTTGATTACTTTCCGCCCCCAAGCTCCCCGCAACCCCCGACCAGAGCCCCCAATGACAGGCTGTTAAATTTTTGAAAAATCTATCTTTTGCTGTACGGTTTGCATAAGATTTTTTTATGAAGAAGTTTTTTTTGTGATTTTTTCATTAAGAAGTTTTGCAGTTGTACAATGACTTCAATAGTTTTCTACTCTCTGCCTCCAACTGTTTTACAGTGGTTGGTTAGAGCGTTCACACCTGTTTGTTGATCAAAGTTTCATAGTTCCATCTCGGCTGAAATAAAGTTAAAAATAAATGTTTTCGTCCATTCTTCTGCTTTTACTACCACTAAATGGGGTATTTCATGTTAATCTGCAGTGTCCCACCACTGGGCAAAGGCCTCATGATTTCTTTAGATAGATCGAGGGTTAATATTATTGTTATATACTGATTATTTGTTCTGTCCAGGTCGTCCCGCCATCTTCTACGAGGTCTACCAATGTCTTTTGGCTGTGCTAGGGTACAGGGTAAAGACGCAATCAATCACGTTAGCTTAGCTTCTTGAACAACGTCAGTTATTTGTGCTTTGGAGTGCAACATGGTATTTATTTATATGATGAAAAATAAAGTCTTCATTGTGGAAATTTAAAAATACTTTTTATGTTCTTCATGTATACAGATCTTGTGTTGCTGTCGCTACATTCCGCTCATTTGTTCAGTTTATGCGATAATATGAACGTTCCGTTTCTCGCTGAAAACACTTTTATTAGTTTTTGAATTTAAATTCCTTCAGCTATTTGTTTCTTGTCAACGAAATCCTCATGATTTGAGGAAAGTGATTCCTTCTCGACATTTTTAGGGATTAGCTTTCTTGTAGTTTTATGTTCTTGGGGTCTTCTTTTTTTTTTTTTTAAAAAACGTTGCCCCACACTAGGAATTTCTCCTGTGTCGTGGGTGCGTACACAAACATTTAAACTCACATACACAAATACCCAGACCCGGAACAACTATCTGTAGGCCTTACAAATAGTTGTTCCGTGCGGGGATCGAACCCGCGACACGCAGCGCAGCAGTTCATTGCTTGAGCCACTGCGCCAACCGTGCCGTCGATAATAGATAAGTGTAAGCCTGTGTTGACCTCATGGTCATAATTATAGTCAGTCTTAAGTATAGGTGTTCGTATAATCAGTTCCCAATGCTGGGACATAAACTTCGTCCTCGTGAGGGGTGTGGGTAAGACTACGCAGGCCAAGTGCAATCCAGTGATTGTGACGATTTTGAATGTAAGGTTTATATAGGTAGGCCCAAACTTTAAATTCGAAACGAATTAGAATTAAAATATTTCGGAAAGCGTTCAAAGTCAAACTGCCGCAATCAGAGAGCTTTAATGATTACTTAGGCCATCACTTAGTAAAGGTTTTGACATTTTTGTCATACAAAAGTATGTCAAACCTTTACTAAGTGACGGCTTAAGTAATCATTAAATATGTCTGAGTACCGCAGAAAGTCTCAATTAGACTTTCAAAAACACTCTTTTTTTTTTTTTTTTTTTTAAATGATTGCTTGGAAAAAAAATATTATGATTACATTGACAAACCAATTCTTTCTAATTTAATTGCAGAAAGAAAACAAATAAAACCAAACCCATCCAATAGGTAGGTGTTTTGTCTAAAGGGGGTCTAAAAGGGCACAACAAATTAGGACCCCATTTGACATCTTGACCACTCCGTTACCCCTATCTAATTGAGCACAATCTCACCCCTTACGACTAGTCGTTAGTCGCTGCGATTAGTCGTGCAGTCGCCGGTCGGCACATGTCGGTAAATCTTAACCGTCGTAACGTTAAGTAGGAAAACAATGGGTAACAGTCCAACGTGGCGGGATATATGGGGGACCCACGGACTTGTGTGAGTCTATTTAATTAAATAACGTATTGGTGCGTTCATGATTAACATTTTTTACCTCTGGAAAAATGAAGGAATGAGAAATTAATGAAAACTTTAAAGGAAGTCGACTATCTTAGTATGGACATTTGTAATGAAGAGGAATAAAACTAATTTGACTAAAAAAAGTAATGTATATTGGAAGTTGGTTTTGTAGTAAGTCGTGGATGTTGGGGTTTTTTAGGGACGACTTCCTATAAAGACATACACTGACCTTATTGGTGAGGTTCTTCAGAAAGGACAGGTGCGTAGTACTCGCAACTGCGAGCGTGTATGACCAGATATATGAATGTGGACGAGGCAAAAGGAGTATTTAAGGATCACAGCAGGTGGCGTTCTGTGGTTTCTGCCCATCCCTATGGGAAAAGGGCGTGAGTTTATGTATGTGTATCTGTGGATATTAATGCTAATGGATGGAGTGGGAGAGGAAGGTCAAAGAAAAGATGGATGGATTGTGTGAGGAATAATGAAAGAAAGAGTAAATGATATCTTGACGTCTGACCGAGGACAAAGGAAGAAGAAGACGTGTTGTGCCGACCCCAAGTGGAACGGGACAAGGACAGGAAGAATCTCTGTAAAGATGTCGTTCTGGGAAGATTAAACAAAGCAACCACTCTTGACTACGGCAACGTCAATCGAACCGTGAAGTTAGATTAATTATTATTGAATGAGTTGTTAATTTTGTTGCACAATCACAGTAGACAAAATAAGTAGGTACCAAAAAAGTACTAATTTTGTACCGCGCCTGTAAACGCCAAAGGGACAGGCAACCGGATATCAACCGGACACAAATCCTCAGTCCAGATTTCTGACCCAATAGGTATCCAACAATTTGCTCGACTTGGGAATCGAATCAAGAACCTCATCCTCAGTTTAACGACGCAGTTTAATGTAAAAGTACAAATAAAACTACCTTATACAGGTAACACAGTAATTCGAACAAATTAGTCGTTAAACTATTACACTGCTATCAATAAATTAACACTAATCGTCACTTCATTGAGTCAGCAATTAATTCCGTAACAGTTACAAATTCAATATTTTGCTCTCCAATAAATTACTTTCAATCGAATAAACCGGCACATTCACGACCAGACACCTTTGCTAACACATGCCTATTTGTCGCACCTTTAAAGCGTGCTATTCATGCTGCGCTTTACTTGTGCGATTGTCGCGTGAAGTTGCGTCTTTTGTGTGCAGCTATTATTTGTGGAGTAACAATAAATAATGAGTTTAGTGTATAAATGGACTTCCTGACCGGATGCTTGGATGTTTTTATGAGGTTTATTGTGTGTTAAAGAAAAAAACAACCGTATTAAACACTGTCCGTTCGACTTTTGGCGCAATGTTTAATAGCTTTATTGATTTCAGCTTGCCACACAATATTTAGAAATATTTAGTGGCTGTAATTCTCCACTTTTCTTAGGCATATTAGGTTAAATAAAATCTTTAGTTTATTGACTATAATTTTTATTAGGATATAATGCTTTATAGTTTAAGTTAATGAATCCCTCGCTGAACAAAATGTCGTTAAAAGTCAATCGCATAATGAATGGCCCTCCGCACTTCAGCAATGAAATCATGCGTGCTATTACGCGCATTCATTGACCGACAATTTGTCTGAGCCCTAACAATCGGGTCGGGAATCGAACCCAACAGATGTGTGCATTGACAAATTGTAACAAAAAATAAGTGTTTAACGTTTATTATAGCTTGACTTTTGATAAGTAGTGTATAAATTGTTTGGAGAGTTCGTTGAAGAGTTAGTTCAGAGCTTGGATATAGATGGCGCTAGTTGTGAGTTTGGCGGTTTAACTAAAGGCTTAAACAAGGGGTAACCCGTTTCGACTAACTACAACAACTTGCAATAGCATTGACAAACTCTTTTCCATAATAAAATAAATAAATAAATAAAAATAAAAATAGCCTTTATTTGCTCTGACCTTTTCACAATTTGTAACAGAATAAAACATAAAACTATACTAACTTTATTTCTATACCTACTAACTATACTTATTTCTATTTTGTTATATGTATATAACTTAACATTTAAAATCAGTTACTCTTTTCCATAGCTAATGTATTATTTTTTCTTATCCATTATTGTCATCACTACTATAATGTTACGTTTTCTAGGACCGCATGTCCACATATGAGTTGTTAGATTAGCGATTTGAGTACAAGTTGGAAGAATGAGTTGAGTGACCACCATATCTAAAGAAATTAATGACTCTCTAAATCAAGAGGTTGACATGGTACTTTAAGCAGACATGATGATAATCTCCATTTCTCGAAATTATAAGTCCTTTCTACTTAGAACTGCCTCGTTGGTCTAGTGGTCGCAAGCGTGACTACTGAGCATGAGGTCTTAGGTTAGATTCCCGGGTGGTGCAAAGTGTTTTTGGATTTTTTCTGCAAGAATTTCTCAGTAGCAGCCACGGAGTCAAGGCTCGCCTCCTATTAACCTCCGTGGGCCTTAAACATAACTAGCGAAATGTTGGTGTACTATTAGGTACACATCTGCCTTCCCCTTCAGGGATTACAGGCGTGATGTTATGTTATTGTTGTATAGAAGTACCTTATTGTATTGAAACGTAGGTATCAAAAACAGTAGCTTAAATTCTTTGAACGAATACTTAAGGAGGCTCATTGTTACTTTGTAAAATGATAACCTACGTAAAAACGAGTAAACTAACAGAATCAATCCACGATTCCTTTGACTGTACTTCGCAAAATATACACAATTATTGCTCGCAGCCATGTTACCTTAATCCCATAGAAATGACACGTCCACCTAATCCGATTACCCGTAATAGATCGGCACCACTTTTCACGCCGATTGTCCCTAAATATTCAATATTCTGCTACAAACATACTTTACAAAAACAGCTGTACACACCCTTATTACCATAGCATAAGGTTTATTTTACCTTGACGGGGTGTACGGATAATTTTGACGGGTGTAATATCACCCACACAATTGTTATCGATACTATAATAGGATTTTGTCGATTTTCCAAAAGTGACGTTTGGATTGACAGTTGTTTGTGATCGCAATATGTGTAGTTTTTCTGAATAAAATGTGTTTTTCGAACATATTTGTGTGATTTTGTGCTAATGTTAGTATTAATTGGGTTTTTGAAGTAATCTGGGACACAATGGGGTTGTTTGATTTGACTTTTTGGGACAAAATATGTCACCATGTGTTGTAATCATTATTGATCTGCTTTTGATAGGTATTATTTGTCGAAAAATAATAAATAATCATCCCTTGCATCTAAAAAGTGCACTAGGTAAGTTAACAAACAAACTTTTCACATGTCTTCCTTCATGTAGGTCACAAGACACAACAATCTATTAAATCTTCTTGGTACACCATACAAAGTAGTCAGTGACTATTACATCATCTAAAGTCCTCTTAGGTTAATGGAAGTAACGCTTAACTCGCAATAATGTTGGAATACGGATTTACAACTAAATTACTGTAAAACAGAATAATTCGTTTCACATTTCATCAAGCTATTTTTCTTCACAGCGGTGGCCATAGCATAATAATTGTCTGGGTTCGATCCTACGACATACAACATCTAAGTCACGGCCGTTTTAACAGAATCACCACTGCTAATGTATACCTACATATATACGTAAATTCACGCCTTTTTCCCATGGGAGTAGACAGACATTACAAAACAATTACTCCTTGCTCATGCAAAATTTGTGGATACAGCTTTTTCTTTTTGGGGGGTGGGAAATCATCAAATAACCCCTCCAGCTCTGGGCAGAGCGAAAGGGAGTGTCAGACTTCTACTGACTAAAAACCACCCATGTTCCTTCTTAGCCCTTGCGACGAGGACGCGGTATCTCTTTCGAACAACCCGCAGCCCCGACGGGTTGTAGATACAGCTCAGGAATGAAATGTGATCATCACTGGTTGACCGACCGACCTTTTCAAGTGACCACACTCACTGGCGAGCGGTCTACGGAAAGACCAAAGCTGTGGGGAGCTAGCCCGTTCGTTCCACCTGCTGAAAATCTCCCACCTGGACATGAGTTGCCATGGCCGACCTGGACCCAGGTTGGTCGCAGCAAAGAAAACCTGCTGAGGTGGAGATTCATAAATCTCTGCACTGGAGTGTAAATGTTGAGCTGTTCCTTAACCAACGGGGCACTTAATATCATGTCCTGCATGTCCTGGTAGTTGTTCACTACAGGAACTGATGGACGATACCGAAAGCATCAAACTATAGTAGCTCGCCATCGACATGCTAAGAAGAAGAAGGTTGTACCTGATACTAACTGATATTGTCCCATTATCCCACAGCTGGGCAAAGGCTCTTCCTATGTCTTGGACCACATATCTTTAAAATAATTAGTCATATTAATTTCCAGGTTTTGAACCCCCACCCACGATAGTCTGTTAACGTCTGTTCATACCTCCACCGTCACGCCACTACTCCACAATACAAAATTAAATATAGCACACGCAAATAAACCGCTGAGTTCAGTGAATTCAAAAGATTATAAAGGTGAATTAAAATAAAACAAAATGCTCATTGTGGCATCAGACTTACGGCAGTATGATCTGCTTATCAACGTAAATTATGTCCAGATTATGGCAATAAAAACTTATTAAATGTATATATTTGTTTACTGGCAATGTTGCAGCGGTGCAGTGCGGTTAGCTGGGGTTTATATGGCGATAGAATATGTAGGTTGTTTCGCCGTTGCCGGCCTCCTTTTGTTATGGACACATTCATATTCTGACTCAAAACTTTTCTCACAACATTTTTCTTAGAGACATGGGGTTCCATTATATGGTAGTTTCAGATTGGCTCATATTGACCCATCCCAACGATTAACCTCGTTGTCTTTACTGTGGATAATTATAACGAAAAGTGAAATAAAAATTTCACTTTAAATCTCTACATAAATACTGAAATAGTAAATTTTGCTACACTTACCATCTACAAAGCCTTTTCCCAACTATGTTAGGGTCGCCTTCCAGTCCAACCGGATGCAGGTGAATACTAGTGTTTTACCAATAACCTTTATTTTTTATTTTGCTACACTTAACATGGTTTTATTATTCCTAACATACCTATCTGAAAACATGACATAACTCGTCCGCATATAAACGCGCGTTATTTAAAACCTGGGCGCTTTAATACCTGCGCAGGAGTCGTACTTTATACCAGCTTAGTTTTATACACACAACGAAACGATCCACTTGAACTAAATTAAAATATAATGCCTCTGTTTAGCTGGTCATAGAACTTACCGCAGGCGATGGTTTCGAATGATTTAGATCTTTATTCTCAAATCGGCAATAATAATGAACAAACTAAAATGTAATTTATTTTAATTAGGCTAACATGAGCGTCAAAGTTACATAACACGGTCCGCCCAAAATCTGCCTTGCACCACCTTTTTTTTTTCAAAATCATCAAATGACTCCTCCCGCTCTGGGAAGAGAGCGGTAGGGAGTGTCAGACTTCTACTGACTCAAAACCACCCAAGTTCCTTCTTAGCCCTTTGTGCAAGGCCACGGTATCTTTTTCGAACATCCCGCAGCCCTGACGCGCGACGGGGCCTTCCACCACCTTGTGTTTTACATAGAATAATAGTGACAGATAAAATCTAAGTACCTAGGATCATCATCTGCCTAGCCTTGTCTCAACTATGTTGGGGTCGGCTTCCAGTCTAACCGAATGGAACATCAAGCATTTATTTAAAGTAGGCCAACTGCAACTATAAGCATTTTCAACTACAGGCATTTTTGAATTGTCGGATCAAACACAAAAATGTAATGTAGCTACAGTCCCAGTCATAAGGCATACAAACTGCAAAATTACTGTAGAAGATACCAGCTAGCTTATATTGCACTACACGAAAAAAAAACATTCCGGAGTTTAAAGTGACCATTTCACGGGAACCCCTTTTTAAATAGTTCTTAAACGTAACTGGCGATAACTTCTGTATAAACCTCTGTCAAAACTTTCAGGGAAGTAGACTTACCGTTATATTATATATGACACCGAAACCAATAGTAGTTTTACGTAAAAATCCTCATCTGAAATTTTACACAATTATTGTGTGTAAAATCAGCGATGACGCGATAAAAAGGTTTATAAAAGCGTTCAACCATGAAAATGCGACAGTCACTACTTTAGCTGGGATTTACATATATAGGGTGTAAAAGTACCCTAGTAGTTCTCCCCACCACTGCGATCATTTTTTTGTTCTAGACCATACCTGGGAACCTCCACGTTACGGAGATATTGGAGGTCAAAGTTCAAAAATTTTCACAGCTGTTTTTGTAAATACTAGTTTTTCAGGTTATAACTTTACTTAAATTAGCTGAGGGCTTAATAAGAACTGCCACTCTATTTTTAGGTAAAGCTGTGCTTGCCTAGGTCGGTCTGTGGATGGGTGACCGCCCGACATACCTAGTTTCCTCCGTGCATCGGAAAGCACGTTAAGCTGTTGGTCCCGGCTGCCATTTATAGATCCTTGGCAGTCGTTTCAGGTAGTCAGTGACCTGAAATTCTGACATCCAGTCTTACCAAAGAGTATCGTATTACCTAGTATTAACTGGGTTGTGGAGGTCAGACAGGCAGTCGCTCCATGTAAAATACTGGTATTCAGCTGCATCCGGTTAGACTGGAAGCCGACCCCAACATAGTTGGGAAAAGGCTAGGCAGATGATGATGAACTTTACTTAAATTACCTCCATGACCCGTTTACTATTCAAAGCATCCAATAGCACAATGTTTTAACAGTACTACATTGAGTTTTACCGTAAAATGTGATTTTTGACCCAAAAAAAAAGTCGTTTCCCAGCAAAAATTTTTGCGTAGGGGTACTTAGTTTGCTGTACAGAATGCTTGGTTGACGGCTGTGTAATGGGTTGATTTACACCTGTATATATAACTACTTAGTCCTAGGTAATACGTATATCCACATGTTAATATTATAATTATGTAACATTTGAGTTCTACCCATACAAAGTTCATACTTCACTATCACTACATAGTATAAAACAAAGTCGCTTTCTCTGTCCCTATATCCCTATGTATGCTTAAATCTTTAAAACTACGCAACGCATTTTGATGCGGTTTTTTTTAATAGATAGAGTGATTCAAGAGGAAGGTTTTAGTATATAATTTGACCGACATCCACGCGGGTGAAGCCGCGGGCGTCAGCTAGTTACTAATAAAAAAATATTCAAGAACCAGTTAAGCAATGCATGTTTTAATTTCCCTAACATGAAGAAAAAATTAGTTGAATTTTTTATACTGTGAAGGAAAAGTTTTTATTTTTCTGCTACATTCGCTGAGTGCGATCGAACGAGTACACTAATGTGTAGTTGTATTATGTTTATTGAATTATGTTTTAAATATTGAAAGAAAATGTTGGAAATAGCATTGTTGCTTCTGGTAAGATTTTATTTTTATTATTTATCTGATTTAACTCTATAAAGGCTAAATGGTATAGAAGCAAGATAGTTTTGAAAAATTGTAGCCCACATAAACTTAAACCTTCTGTTGCTTCAAACTTATGAAATATTCTTTTCCAGTGCTTTCTATTTATTGTTTACTAACGTTTTTCGAGGCTATGCGCCCGTTATGGTCGGTTTTACCGCGGCCTCGACATGAAGGGCTAAGAAGGAACATGGTTGGTTTTTAGTTAATAGAAGTCTGACACTCCCTTTCGCTCTGCCCTAGAGCGGGAGCTGGGGTTAATTGATGATTTTCGAACCGCCAAAAAAAAAAAATGTTTGGCACCGAAGTGATTTTCGAAATTCAAGAATGATGAAATATAAAATGTACTGATTAGACGTAATGTACTGATTGTTTATGAATAGTTATAAAAAACGTTATTTCCTTCTTGTCATGCACCCTGGACTTCTCATCATCATTTTCCAGACCTTGTCCCATATTACCTAGGATCGCCTCACCCCTTTTTTTTCTTCAATTCCTCCCATTTCCCTAGACTTGTCTTGCTTTTATTGTATTTACTTATAAAGTTGGTTATTTGATGTGAAGCCCGATTACACTTTGTAGAACGTCCATGAAAATATACTCATAAATAAATCAATTTGCACTACATAACCAACTATCGGTGTTTGGTTATTATTATTATTTATTTATTAGTCAACTTTCAAATTCAAATTCAACAATGTGACAATGAAACGTTTCAAGCAACTAGCTAACCCCCTAACATTTATTTGAGGTTTGGTAGATTTTCTGATACCTATTAGTTATGTTATGATTTAACATAACTTATCCAATGACGAATGTAGTTAATTCAAAATCAAAATCAAAACTCATTTATTCAAACTAGGCTGATAATCAGCACTTTTCGATCGTCAAAATTTACTTTACTTTACTTATTTACAAGTGACAGTCCCCCAAAACGCCCACCCTTCGACACTTCCTAGTGTTTTTGCTGGAAAGAAGAAGTGGCGGAACAAACTCTCCAGCAACACATCTGTCTGTTTGGTTAGAAGAACCAGACTCGATACAATAGTAAGGTGTAAGTTAATATTACGATTGACTACAATCAATAATAAAAGGTATATAATAATAAAACATAAAAAAGACAACATATTATCAGTAAACTAATTTTGGAGAAAGAACATAAATTACAAACATTGTCTTGTGTTCAACTCAACGACCAGCTATTCTTATCATAAAATGCTAACACTCTTCACTTTAAGCGTGATTTAACTAAACATAAATTAAATAAACAGCAACAAATTGAATTCCCAACACACAACATTAGGTTACGTCAAATGCATTTAATTTGATTTAAAACACAGCATTTTCCATATAATTGCGAACATTGTGTGATTTCTTTTGCATTGTGTTTGCAGGTAATACAAATTGGATTTAACGCCGCCCTGAACAATCGCGGTTATATCAGCAAACCGTTGATTCCGACAGCACACAACGCAAAATCCGGAGAAACACGAACACTGGCGGACTTTCACAATTACTTGTTTTCAAGAAGATCATCAGCCAGCAGTGAAATGCCAGAATCTGATTCCGAAAGCTATGAAGACGACAGTTTGAGATCGTTTCAACCAGAACAGCACCCATATCTGAGATATGAAACTAGGCCAGAAAATGATGTAAGCCTTGAAACTCCTCCTGTTGGTAGAATAAACTCAACCAATTATGCTGAAACCGTTCAATCACCCTCTTCATTATCAAGCCGCAGTGACCCTAACTACAGGCGACCATACTCCGTACGTGGACATAATCTTGAACGGGGACAGACTCCCAAATATAATAAAAACCGAAATAATAATTCAAGCCCTGAAGTTTCATCTTTAGAAGGTAATAACCCTGACGACGGCTCTCGAGAAGAAGCTTACTCACTTTTATCACTTATCAATCAATCATATCACTCAAAACACCAAAATCAACATAGCAACGCTTTGAGCGATGATGTATCTCCTATTGATAAATTAAAGGTTGACAAAGATGCTGTTCATAGTTTAAACTTTCAGAACAGGAGACGAGACTATGGCAAAGAATACAGTAACTAGTATGGTTTACGCGTGGGTGACTTGTCTGATGAAAATATACCAGATGACTATATGGATACAGTACTCCCATTAGCTGATAAAAATCTGCCAGATATAATACCCGTCAGAAGACGAAAGTTAGGAAACCTTGAATCGAGAAACCTTGGCCAAATCTACTTAAATAATAGAAGACGAACTGGCGGTTTTGACCTCGATGATGACTTTTCCAATAATCTGTCACCCTTCCGAGGACTCAAACCCGTTTCAAAAAGTCACCAATTGACAACTGAAAGTCCGCCAACCCGAAGATTAAACAGAAAAAAATATAGCAATTCAAGTTCGGCAGTACGTGATGAACTGTTTAACGGTTACGATAAGACTGGGCAATTTACATTTTTACGGTTATCAAGCTTAGAGGACTTCAATCTCAAATCACCATTGCCGACAAGCCATGATTAGAATGGACTAAATAATAGAAAAAGTAATTTTAGGAATGTTCGCAGATTTTCACTGTTACCTAATAATAAACTTACTCATGATGAAGGTATCGCTACTGATTTATCTGAATCACTTACTGAGACGTTAGACAAATTTAACCTTGTGCCAGTTAGCTTGAGAAGGGCTAGACCATCTAGTAACAAGTACATTAGAAGAGAAAACAGGCGTAGTGCTGATGAAAATGATCTTACCAATACCTCCGAATTACGTTTAGGAAGCTTGGATATTCCAAACTCTCAATTACCTATTCGAAGATACAGTGAACCTGCTAGTGCAGGAAACAACAGAGCGGCCTTTAAACATCAATTTGATGAAGACACTGCGAATACTCTAGTGCCTTATTATGAAGGCAATACTCAAAAACTCCCCAATACAAGAAGAAATGAGAATCAAAATAATATTAGAAGAGAAGATTTCTCTGATAAATTTAATCTTGACTCTTTGTTTGACTTCAAAAAAGAAGACCATGTTGACAGACTTGATATCGATGACAATTTATCAACTGATTCATCAGTCTTACGTCCAACAAACTAGAATAATTCGAGTTTTAAATCATGGCTACTCAGGAGTTCTGATGAAAATGAATCCAAACTTACTACCGATCCGCTGATTCTTGAATATCTTTGAACTGACGTTCTGAAACCAAAACATAAAACGAATGGTCTCAGATCTCTATCGCAGTTAAGGAACGGTGAAGAAAAAAAAATACTAAGTATTCTACTATATTATTACAACTAGAATATCCATGGAATGATCAATTGAACCCTGCTAACAATAAAAGCACACAGTTAATGAGCTAGATGATCAAAAAGGTAACGCCATAGATGCTACTGACATAATGCATCTTAAATATCCCTGGAATGACGAACTAAGTCCTGACAATAATAAAAAAACTGTACACGCATTCCAGTAAAAAGACAGCTTTGCGTACATCAGACCCATTGTACTTACATTCGTACTTGAGAAACAGAAATTTATAGAAACATCCAAAGTCTTTCAGTCGATTTAATGAGGACTTAAGTGAAGGAGTTAGGTTATAAAATCTCAAAAACAGTCCATCCAAACGACCTAACAGAAGACTTAAAGACAACGAAAGTCTAAGAGTACTGCCTCTTGCTGGAGCAGAACCTGAAAACTATAAAATTTCCGTTGAAAGTCCTAGTGCCGAAATAACATTCCCATCAGATAGAATACATAAAAGACTTAGGGCAAGATCAACACGTAGACAAAATAATGAAACTCCACCACTTGTGACCACCACAGAAATACCAAGCGATATTAAGCCTTTAGTGAACCTTGTTAGAGAAATAAAAGCTTACCACGACACTGTTATATTTCAAAACAATGACGCAACGACGCAGGATGCAATTGATGACACTAAATAAAAGTTTAAGACTCAAAATGAGGTGATTTTAAAATAAAGAAAAAGTCTTCTATTACTTTTATTCGATCTAAAAATAAAATTAAGTATTTTGAGTATTTCGATTTTCTTTCCAGTTTCTGACTACCAGGAGTTTTTTTTTTAAATTTTGTTAGAAATAAAGACTAAAATAAAAGTGTCTGGATCTTTTATGTCTCAAATCTCTCATTCGTTAATCCAATAAAAGTATATTTTTTTCTGATACCATTGGTAAAAAGAGACGATCGACGTCTTTAGCTTCCATTGAATCTTAGGTCTCACAATGATGCACACATCCACACATCCTTTTCTGTCGCTCTGAACAGTCATTTGCAAACAGCCATCATCAGAGCAGCAAATTTATCGCACGCGGCAGCATCGATGATGTGGTCGGTAGCACGCTGTTTTTCGCTCTAGCAAATGATGGTAGTGAGGTACACAAAATTATAAAAGGATATTTAAAGTACTATTCTATACTGCTAGATGAGGCACAACCCTAAAGCTCCCTCATCATCTCCAAATCATTTTAAGCATCACCATCACCAATCCCCCAACAAAGAAAGCTACAGTCAATCCCCCAACCTTAACAATGAATTTCCCATAAACTAAAATCTCTCATTAATTAAAGATAATAACTGCCACCCATCATTTCTCCGACCTTATCATACACGACTTAACCTCACAAAGGGTATATAGTGGTCATTAATTCGGAGCATAAGTAGCGGTCGCCAGTGATCAGGTAGCGAGTTCGACGCCGGGCGAGGTACAAATAAAAAGGGCTAAGTTGAGTCTGATAAATGAGCATCTATTGTCGGCTACTGGTATTGACGGAGAATTCGGTAGGCGGCGAGAATATGTGGTTCCGTACGACATAATTAATAAGTTTTTATAGGAATTGGTACGGTTTTTTTTCCAGGTGTTTAATTTCCAGTTTTATTGGGTTTTTCTATCAAGAATTTCTAAGTAGTAGCCATGGAGTCTGATCCCGGTTGATGGCAACAGTCTCGCCCTCACTAATATGTCGAAATTTTGATGTATTAAAGATGTATACAATATAATAATAATATGATGGATGTATATAATACATCAAAATTTATCTATCCATCCTTCTGGGAATTACAGGCCTGTCTGTGAAAAACTATCTAATTTATTTTATTTTATTAACTTTAAGAAAACTTACAGGTAAGACATTTCAGTAGTCAAATTAACATGTAGAAGAAGGCCAATTACAAGTTTCCACACATAAACTTGAAACTAAAATTAAAAAGATATACGGTAAAATATAAACAGCGTGAGAGTTACACTAAAATACACAGCGTTAGAATTAATATAAAATATACGTATAGACACAACTTAAGAGAATATTTAAAAATGAAAATACACAGCGCTAATGTTCCTTTGGTGCGGTTTCCATTCGACTCCATAGGACAGCTCACTGCTGGACATAATATGTAGGTATTTTCCCCCGTGTTGGATTAAAAAGTACCTATCTAATCTTAGATTGAAAGGAAGTTCGCACAAGAATTATTCACTCCTTTTTGCAAAGAAAAACCGTTACAGCATTACTCAAAAAAAATCCCACTATCAAACAACCCGATTCCTTCAATAAATATAAAATTTCTCAAATCGTCCGTAAGCTCACACTCACGGACCCCTGAGCGTATGAAAAATAAAAGAGTTCCGTAGCTTTTGTACGCGGTGTATTAAACGCCGAAGCGAGTTTATTGACACCCTGTACAAAGACCGCTGCAGTCAGACCCAAGGGACTTATGTGCTGACCGAGGCTTTTATTATATGGCCAATTAACTAACGAACTTTCTAAAGTATTAAATATAAGACGAAATCGTTTGGGCATACGTTTTATATTAGGGCTAATGTGAATAATTATTCTTGTTGTGAAAAGTTGAGATGTCAAGATCAAAGTGCCTATCAGAACTTTACTCTTTACTGGTTTTACTGTTTTGTTTAATGTTAGATGTATTTATAAGACACAAAAAACTGTACTGGTTAATCTAGGAGCATTATCATTCTCCTGCTCTTATCCCAATTTATTTGGGGTCAGTGCTGCATGTCTCGTTCTTCTATACTTCTCTATTACTTGTGATCTCATCGGACACCTCCTTTCTTGCCATATCACTTTTCAGAGTTCATCCAACGTTTTCCATCAGTTGTAGTCCATCCAGTTAGTACTAGGTAATGCGATATCCCCTGGTAAGCGACTGCATGACTACCTGTAACGCTTATTAAAGTTCTAAAAATGATGGCCGGGACCTACGTCTTAACGTGCTTCCCGCGGCACGAAGTAAACTCGGTATGATGGGTCGTCACCCATCCAGTGACCAATCTAGGTAAGCACGATTTAACCTAAAGATCGACCACAGCGGGTGTTATTATTTTGCCACGAGCTGAGTTGTCATGTGTATGTGCAAAATATGTTTCGTGAACACAAATTTTAATGCTATGAGATCTCAAATCTTCCAATTAAAATAAAGCAACATCTCATCCCCACAAACACCGCTCGTAACATTAACGTGGATGCTGTCACGACATCCTTGTTGTCTTAGGATGCAGAACGTAAACAAGCTGTCATTGTCACAGTGCACGCGAGGTATGTCGCCGACATGTGAGATGTGTCGCGACCTTTAGTTTCCGCTGATGGACCTGCTAATTGTATTTACTTGATTACGTATTTGATAGTGTTCTTATGAAAATGGTGAAAATAAGTACCTATCTGATCATCTAATATATAAAATTCTCGTGTCACAGTTTTCGTTGGCATACTCCACCGAAACGGCTTGACCGATTTTGATGAAATTTTTTGTGCTTATCCGGTATCTATGAGAATCGGCCAACATCTATTTTTCATACCCCTAAGTATTAAGGGTTGTCCACACCAAACATTTTTTTAGTCACCCATCAAAGTTACCGGGAACGAAGTCGCGGGCATCAGCTAGTGATAGATATATTTTTGGGTAAGTAGAGCGATAATCTTCGCAGGGTGTAGTAACCAAAGATGTTGGAAAGTTTTATGGCAGTAGTGGAGTACTGGCTGAAGTTTACTTTTGTTGGTTTTGAGGTGTAAGGACCATTATAGTTTCTTCAATAGTACAAGGGGATTACAAGCAAACTAGGCTCTTTAGCGCAACATAAGCATATGCTTTTTGAAGTCTTTTCCAGGAATAGCAGCATTATGCTCTTGGTAATAGGGGGGTCTATCAACATTGTAGAAAGTTTATGTAAGTTTCATGCTTAGTGGGAACTTTGTTTGTTTTTAATGAATCTTGAAACATGTTGTCCAATACACGCGTATTTTAAACTCGTAGACGAACGCGCAGATGAAGCGCGTACGAACGCTTCCAACGAGACTTGAACATAACCTTGTAACCTAAACATACGGGGCGAACGTGAAAATGTTTTATGATAAAGCAACCAAGTATGTAGGTTATAAAATTTTACGTCTGACTCACATTTATTTTATCATCTGCCATAATCCATACAAAAAATAATAGAGTGTATGTTTGCCCAAATTAATCTCATCAGACACAAAAACGTTTTTTTCGACAAAATGCAATCATAACGTACTTCCATACAATATCCAAAATCCCAGTTTCGACGAAAAAAAGCGGAACAATAATTTTACGCGACATTTAAGTAGTAAGAATGGACTCTTCAAGCTATTGACTAATATAACAGGGGGTGGGCAAGTCAGGGGTAGAAAAAACGTGACTCTTTGATAACGCTTTGTGTGACGTGTTTCCGCTCTGGTTGCTTTGTGGAAGTGTCGCCGAAGTTACCGGTACCGGTATTAGTGACGGGGTTGCTGCGAATGCGGACCTTTTGCAAACTTTCTAAATGAAAGTGATTGTAACATTTTTAATTCGTACTTAGGGACCTTAAAAGATGGTTTCAGTGCTGCGAAAGACACAACATTTTCGTAATTTGAGACTGAGCTGTCTAGCTTTGTTTTTTTGTTACAAATAAGATTTATTTAGTTTTAAATGTTTTTTCTCTAGACATAAATAGCTAACAACAAATTTATTCGTTTTTTCTTAATAACCAATTAGGAGACAACCGTGAGGAAACAATCAAAACACTTTAGTTATTAGAATTGGACCTTTTCAAGAAACTACGACACCCTCCAACCAGCTGCAGCACGCATAGGAAAAAGTATATTTGCAACAATCGACCACTTCCATTGTGTCCGAGTTTATTCGTTACATCGACAGTTACCGATACTTCTTAGGAATTATTGGCTTTGACCGGATTAATGTATTTGATGTCGCACGTAATGTGACAGCTAATTGTTGGGGCAGATCGGACACAATTGGTTTATCTGTTGTGGAGGTAATAGAATTTGTTAAAGTGATTTATTTAATTAAAAGTGTCTGTTAAAGGTGGGGGAAAGGAATTTAATTTAGTGCAAGAGTGTTTGGACGTTTTATTGTTTATTTAAAAATACAGTTTACATATAGAAGAAATATTAAGGTTGGTACTGTAACAGTCGCAACAGGTAGTCAGTGACCCGAAGTTCAGACAACCAGTCTAACCAAGGGGTCTTACTTGGGATGTGGAGGTCAGATAAGCAGTACCTCTATGCAATCTAATGGTATTCAGCTGCATTCAGTTAGACTAGAAACCGACTCCAACTTAGTACCGAAAAGGCTAGAAAAAGGACTAACTGAACATACTGATTAAATAAAAACGTTTAGATATGAGACTTCTTACTAATAATGAGAACTTAATTTGTAATTAACAAAATTAGGTGCATTCAAATGGTTAACCAACCATTTGAATGCACCTAATAACCGTTGGTCCTTCGAGTCGAGGCGCGATAATTTCTAACAGGTACTCATTTATTTAATATATAAAAAATAAACATAACATCAAGTCCTTCATCATATCACTCATCAAGATCATTAGGCCAGCTTCCTTAATAACATTTATCCAACATTCTAACCATTTATTATTTTCTTCATAATTACTGCACCAACTTGACACCGTAACGTCAACGTCAAGTATCATTAGCTGCAAGTTAAAACCGTCAACAAAAACACGTTCTAAATTTGAACAAAAACCGTCTCGCCAGACAGTGTGGCACCTCTCAACAATGCGCAGGAGTCTACGTCGAGCGTACGTATCGTTTACGCGCTAGGAAAAATAATAACCACCTTTTTCTGTTGGAAAGTTAAAATACATACAAAATTAAACCTTATTTAGAGGTAGAGAAGAGTAAGGAGTGGTTTGGTTAAGTCTAAATGTAACGTTGTTACGTCATCAATCGGAAATTGGTCCTTCGAGTAAGTTTTAACTTTACTCCTTAGTTGATAAGGTAGAGTTTTAGATAATTATTTATAATGTATCACAACATAAGTGTCAGGGTATCCATTTAACTGTCAGACCTTCGGAATGTCATTCATGGTAATGGATCGTTGTAGGAAGGAAGTTGCAGGTAAACGCGCAGAAAAAACAACGTGAATGGATGCGCACACGCAGCCCTGTATAGGGGGAGGATTTTGTGGGATCCAGGGGTTTCTATAGCCCCATTCATTGATTTTTATTGCAGTTAATAAGTTTATGTTATTAGGATGGAGAAAAAAATAAATTACTGTGAGCGGTGTGATGTCGGGTTTTGTAAACTTTTAATAACAGGGCTTAATGTATTGGTTCACTTTAGCGGCTGAACGGAGGTTGGGACGGAGTTGGGACAGGTCAACTAGTGAATTCAATTAGAAGATAAGTTTAAATAGTGTTTCGAAGTGTGCAATAATATTCACTAATTGGTGGGAATTTATAGATTGTATTGAGTAAGATCTTCAGTTTCAAGAATGCAGCTTACATAAAGAAAGTATTCAACCTAAATGTTATGTTTAAAGGATTTCTTTACTTCCATGGATGAGCATATATTATTATAATAATATGATCTTCAAACTATGGCCCATGATTCATGGGCCTTACCGATCTGGACCAACTTATTTTGAACATTGCAAGTCATGAATCATGAGTCTATTTTAGGTGTACGTTTGTAAAATTCCATTAAGTTTTTAACATAAAGTAATTCATTTAATTAATTCATTCTTTATGCATTGCCTTAAATATGAATGTAATATTACAATGGTATCATTTCATTCGATTTATCCAAATGATTTGCTAAATAAATCCAGTGGTTCCCAATTCCTATATTTCTGGGGAAAAGGACCAGAGATTACATACAATAGACAATCGTTTTCAAAGCGTTTATTTTAACTGATGCCAATCCATTACAATTTCAACTTTTACATCAATTTTACCATAACTTTTCTTTCAGAATGATATCAACTGCTTTCTCTTCTTTTTCTTTCTTGGTTAGCCTGTGGGACTTGGTCATCCCAAACAACACGTGTGTCAGTCTGTTCTCACGTTACAATAAACATGGTCTCATACAACCTGTGATAGCGAGCGAGAAGGCAACAGCCCTTGTATCGCGTGCGAGAGGGACGGCGCTAGTCTTTGTATCGCCCAGATCTTTGCCACCGCTAATGACGCCTGAATCATTTATAATTAATATTAGTGGCTAGTGATGGGACTCTATCTATCGGCGTTTACTTGTGTCGGGAGATTGTGACAGATTTTGATGATTTTCTTCTTCTTTTCGTGTCGATTCTACTTCCATCTTATACGGTTTGGGCCCAGTAGGTAGCCACGTTTATTGCAATGGCAGAGGCGCTGTTCAGTTAATTTCGTCTCTGTTCCTAGTTTTATACAGAGTCCATAAGCAACTGCTGGCTTCTGCCATTAAACTGGTATGTGTTGTACCTTACTGATTATAATTTATAACCGAATAAAACGATACAAGTAAAAGGTAAGTTGTCTAAATATAATAGTTAGATTCCAGTTAGGCCCTTTAAATAGGTCATTCCTTGAATCTAAATCTCTATAGGTAATACATTTATTTGATAGCAAAATACGAATAAAAAGATTTAGAACGATTGAAATATCTGCTACCCAACGTCATTTATCGACAAACCCAGCACATCCCTAAACTCAACCCGTCGTCGCTACTTTGATACAAAACCTATAGGTAATCCTGTTGGCTACCGTTTTATACCACACCTTTTTATTGCCAGGGATTAAAATACCCGCCATCATCCACTCAACAACCAACCCTATCACTTACACGTTACGGTTGGTTATAGGATGGCGTAAAACTGGAACAACAAACGAATAGAGTTATTAATGTTAGATTTATTGGATCTTTGATGTCGGCTGAGTTATGATGAGTTCTGTTGCGACCGGATGTCGGACGGACTTAATGAGTAGATATGGTTGGAATTAACTGGGTTTATATGTTATTGTTGGTGGGACAGGTTGATAGGGCTTACTAGGTAGGCTGTAGGCTGTATACAAACATAATTCTCATGAGGGTAGGATGAAACCACAAACACAACCTGCTATTCTTACGTACTCCTTTTGCCTCCTCCACGTTCATACAACTGGTCAAACACGTATTACGCGAGTAGTACGCACCTGTATTTTCTGAAGAGTTCCCCTCAGCAACAGTATGTATGTATCTTTCTAGAGCCTCACGCCCTCTCCCGGTGCTTTTCCGTTGCTTTAATATTCTTCAGCGTTTTCGTAGCAATTTTTGATCGTTCAGTATTGCAGTCAACGGCACCTCCGTGGTGGATTCATGAGGGCCAATACCTGGTCCTCAAGGAGCGTGACGAACTGCGCCAGTGCTCCAGCACCACGACCAAAAGTAGTTGTAGGATACCGTGGTTGTTGTCCACGCCAACCACGAGGATTCCCAAATACCCTGTAGTCCCACGAAAACCATGAGGATTTCCAAACATTAAATCTTTCGTAACTCATCTTGGCTGCACCCGTTTTTGCTCGATGTGTTTTCACGTCACGATAATATTATTTCTCGCTTGCAATTCGTGTTTATTTGAAATTATCATCATCATTCTTCTGCTTTTATCCCAACTAATATGGGGTCTTCTTCTTGCACACTTCTCAATCACTCGTCTCAGCAGTCACCAAGTTGAAATAAAACAAGATATTACAACAAGCGATTTTATTTAAATACATGTTCGACATTCATTAAGTCATCGTAATCTTCGTAATAATCTTCATAACTCACTTCTCTTACTTTCAATTTACAAATCTGCCAAATGACCTCATAAATAGTAAAGTCGACACTTTTCATCCAAACAAGAAAATAACACAAATAAGTTAGAAAGAAGACAACATTATCGTTGATCTGAATCATTGTCACAAGTGCTCCCCATTTAATTGATATGTAAAAGAGTGGTTCACTAATTGGCCTAACGATTTCCCAAATATGTATGCTGAGGTTGATCTAGTCTGACACGATAAAGCTGAATATCAGTATTTTGCATAGACTGCCTATCTGGTTTACACTAACTAGTAACTGGGTATTACTGCACCCCACTGCTTGTCAGATTTTTTGATTTCTATTAATCAGTAACGACTGCTAAACGTCTACATATAACAGTAGGAAAATTTCACAAAATTAGATCCTCAACCATATTGATACACACTGGTTTTATATCAACAATACAAGTTGCCTAAGTATATAGTAATATACTCAGACGTCATAATTTACCAACTATATGGCAATTCGTTCTCGTCAATTAAGCACAGCAACTCTTTTACACCTCTTTGCTAAATACCGTGAAAGAAACACGGTTCCAATCGACATTGCAAGCAAATTATTTATTTATTGTGATAACATTGTAAGGCGGTGTGTTTGTTCGTCACAAACGTTTTTGAATCTTTATGTTAGTGGTTTGCTCTCCTTAGGGTTTTAATATTTTCAAGTTATTTTTTTTGGGCCAGAAATATGACTGCTACTGAGTTTCTGATGGAAAAGCCCAAAAATACTTTGCCCTACCTGGGTATCGAACTCACACCCTCAAGCACAGCAGTCGCGCATGCAAACACTAGACCAACGAGGCAGTCATCGAATTCATGGGCCTTTAATGAAATATAAAGGACCATCTATTTTATGTTTTATCACCCTGAGGATGAACGTCACTTGTCTTTCATAAGACGACAAGCTCTATTATTTGGTTTGTTGCATAATTAGATAGTTTCAGCCTAATAATAATTTTGATTAACTTGTAATTTGTTTCAAAGTATGGACTGCACTGTCCATTACCCATAGATACGTCATCATCTTTCTCCCATCCTTATCGTAACTTATTCGAGTCGTTGCAGCATGTCTTCTTTAATACTTCTCTTTTATATTCTTATATATTGCCCGAAAAATTGTGAATAGGTAGGTACAAAAAAATTACCTAATACGTAACATAAATTTTGTATTATTGCAGACAAACCCGCGGGTCGTGAACAGTTTTTTAAAACGAGGATGTAAAAAAACCAAACGATGTTTTTTGCATCTGAATATTTTTATTGAACCGATGAAAACTTGATTGCTTGAAAAAAGGTAAAAGATTGTGTAAACAATAACATACTAGGATAGTTCCACGGGTTCGCTTCCTTGACGAGGTGACAAACTTTGTTTATAAAGTAAATATTCCTTTAGGATCTGTGGCGGGACAAAAAAAGGAACCAACTCATTAAATTACACTTGTGTTTGTTTGTTTGCGAGTTATTTTTAGTTATTTGACATTGTGATCGCATATTTTAGAGTCAATTTTGGTTTTAATTTTTTTTCTAGCACAAGCATAATGAATCCGTCTATAATGTTCCCACTGCTGGGACTCAGGCCTCCTGTCTATGAGAGGGGATGGGACGTGGGAAAAAAAAAATTTTGCACGCAGGCCCAGTGCGGGTAGATGTCGCATGTCCTCGAATTTTTGGTTGTAGCACATGGTATCCTCACGATGTTTTCCTTCACTTTTTTGATAGCAGTGGTAATTAAATAAACTGCAAAACAAGTTATGCACATTCTGAACGTGGTTCTAACATCTAACTCACGACTTACTGCTTGTAAGTCAAAGCCGTGCCCACTGAGCCACTGCTGCTCTAAATTTATTTTGTAACTGAGCGATTATTCTGTACTCCTTTGGGCCTAAAATCAGTATATCTGTAAGGACACTCAATAATGCTTAGCTATCAACCAGAAATTACTACCAACTAATTTTATACACCCCAAAAAACAAAGCATTCCTCAAATCGTAATCTTTATCGAAATCAAATAAGAATGTTTACCCAAATTAAAACTTTGTTTAATGCCCAAATATCTAGCTAGACAATAAACATTTTTATACATCTCGATCAAGGGGACAAGTATAAAAAAATCTATAAAGCCGAGTGCAGACCGGACGGGCAATAAATAAATAACACATATAAATAAATAAATATAGGAATAAATCCGTCGTTATTTATGCCATTGTGCGCCGATGGGGGTTTAATGACGCGGCCCGACGGATTGTTAGTGATATTCGTTATAAAGCCGCGTCCGTGTGCGCTCAGCTTTATCTGTTAAGATGTGAGGTCGTTTACACGTGATGCTGATGTATCTGCTGTGTCGGAGGTTTGACGAGGTTTTAGTTCTGCTTAGAACACTCATTTGATCTGAAAAATTTATACAGGAGTTTTTATTTTTCTCGTACTTTTCTAAGTGAAAAGACCAATTTGGTTGTGATCTTTTTATTAGCTCCGGAACTATTCATCATTCTCCTGCCCTTATGACGCATTATTTGGATCATCTCAGCAGTCATCTCCTTTCTAGCCGTATCACTCTTAACTTCGCTCCGGAACTATAAAACTATGGAATTACTTCAACATCATCATCATTTTGTTGCCCTTATCCAATTCTTTTGGAACTACTTCAACATATCCAGCTTTAAGGGTAATAACGATCACACAAAAACTGCACCCTTTGAAGAATCGTCGTCCTCAATTCCATTTACATCCTCACTTATTCTATGATTCAATTATAGTGTTTTTGTTTTGTTTATTGCTTAAGAGCCTTCTATGTCCTCGATCGTATTTTCCTATTATGATCTGGTAAAGTGGCCATTTTAGACCCCTTGATCGAAAGCGATGGATGAGGTCTATGATAGACTGAGCATGCCCACAAAATATTTGCTCACGGGTTTGTTCCAACAAAAAAAAACACCATTTCTGTGTGAGTATATTAATAACTACAAGTCATCATCATCACCATTCTCTAGCCCTTATCCCAATTCATTTGGGGTCGGCGTAGAATGTCTTCTTCTTCCATACTGACGACACACTGATCAAGTTTAATAATTAAGAAATTTCCCACTAAAGTTCAGCTAAAGTCAAAGACAATACCTCCACACAGCAGCATAACTTCGATCATGATATCCACCAGCAGTCCTGCTCACCCCCAACACACACATCCTCATCAAGCTAAGCATAAACCTCAGCATTACGAGGTACTCATTTACATGTAATAAAAAGTAGCTTGGACTGGCTTGAAGTGAGCACTTGATTAATAGCTGACCGTACGGAGCGTCGTTAAGAGATTTATTTATTGCAGTTTAAAATGTTTTAATGTCCCGTCCGGCTTTATCGGAGGTACCACATCTTGGCTTTTGATCGATGTGCTACACTGTCGGACATCGGGACTGGGACACAGAATAGGGATGTTTACTAACAAAAAAAAATATGATTCTAATTAGTCCGTCTGTTAGATTATCGAAAAATATTGAATACGTATTTTTTGTTTTATCAAATCAATAAAAATTGACGAAGATGTGACGTCACTCACCGGTAAAAAATGCCATACTAATGATAATGGTACTTAATATGACGTCACACGAGTTTTTAAAGCACTGTATCGTCTTCATTGTTATACGTGTCCAATATTTTTTGGAAATCTATCTGACGGACTAATTCGTTTTTTTTGTTAACTACCGTATTGAAGCTGATTTAGTACTGATGATGGGGTTAAGAGTTAGGTTAGTGATGTCGTCATATACATCATCATTCGCCTGCTTATTTCACAGTTTATTCTGGGTAGTCGCAGCACGTCTTCTTCCTCCATTCTTCTCTATTAGTCGTTATTTCAGCAGTGAACTAATTTCTAACCATAATCATCCTTCACACAGTCAGCTTGTCGTTTCTTTGGTCATCCTCAACTCTTATAGACATTTACATTCATACCCAAAACTACTCCCAAGACATGAGTTAAGTAAGTAAGTAAGTAGGCAGTAAGTACAGCCGTTTGCTGATATGCCTAATGCACGACAGGCACAATTACACATTCCGTTGATCCGGCCTGATACAATTCGATTCTTACGAAGTAATTTATGTTTCAGAATCGTTGAATGATGTGAGAGAGGCGATAGGAGCTTGGAGGAGAAGTATGGAAACAGAGATGTTAATATATTCAATTTATTATCTTTTGGCCGACATTTTAAAGCCTGAACCTGAAAGTTCTAAGTTTTACCTGAGATAAGATATTAACAAAGTAAAGCGTTAAAATGCCACAAATAAAGCAAAGTTCTCATACTTTAATTTTGTTGTCCCGTTCATCCTGCACTGCAGTGTACAAGGTTATTATAGGTGTCGATACACTGGCGACAATAACTCGCTATCCATCTACGATATCTTAAATGTTACGGGGACTGCCATGAAATCCGGTCAGAAATGTCAGACATGATAGTGTGTGGTGAACTCCTGAGCAGAATAGATTAGAACTTTGATTATTTTTATAGGGAATTATGAATTTTATTATTATTATATTAAGCCTGTTTTGTCCCCCTTTAAGAAAGAGTTCAGCTCATCCCGCCATCACCTTTAACGATGAATTTTAAATGCAATTAAGTAAGGACTTCTAAATAAGCGTTCAAAAGCCCTTAACAAAGAGATTTGATGTTTATTTATCATCGTCTTACAAAGCCACTAATAAAACACAACGTCATCATCATCATTTCATCCCGAAACCACCCACTTTTGGATATAGGCCTCCCCATTCTTCTGCCACACTTCTCTGTTCTTTGCGTCCCTCATCCATCCTTTTCCCACGCTCCGGTCGATATACAAAACATAATAAACTGCAAGGCAAGTATTCAATCTTTCAACTTCAGCCTATCAGCGGCTCGCTGCATGTGTTGCATTGTTGTTCATTGGTTTTTAAATCACCAGTTCTTGTTTCACAAGAGTACACAAATACAGCAGTGATAGCCTAGAGGAGTGACCGCTGTACTGCCAAGTTCGAACCCAAGACACGTACGGTTTCTGACTTTTCGGATTCTTGTGCGTGTTGCATAATTATCACTCGCTTCGGTGGAGGAAAACATCGTGAGGATAGCTTCCTGTAATATTTCTCGACGGCATGTAACGTCAGAGACCCATAGGTAACACGATAAAGAAAGGTGCTCTGGTGGTGGTGGTGAAAGGTGTTCTGGTTTGAACAGGAATCAGTAAGAGTTTCTGCAATGAAGTATCTTAGTTCCGCACACTCTGTAAAACTAGGTACGCCATATTGCATGGCCACTCAATCTGACTCATACAGTCTCAGCAAAATCAAAACACTGCGCAATAAAAGGCAATAATATGGGATTGTTTTAATTAAAGTAATGACGTCATATAGCAGTATAGTGAGCCGTAGTACCAGTATACAGGCGCTCGTTAGGACTCTATAGAGCAGTCCGCGGCGGGCGCTGCAAATTGTTCATTACAATACGTATCGCATTGCTGTTGTTAAATCCCAACGCCTCGGGATTATTCAATGGCTGTATAACTTGTAGTGATTCTGTGCCCAGGGTTTTCTCGCTGAAGTAAATATTTTTTGAGAGAGGTGTACCTAATATCCTGTCGAGGCTGCGGGTTGTTCGCAAGGGATACCGCGGCCTCGACATGAAGGGCTAAGAAGGAACATGGGTGGTTTTTAGTCAGTAGAAGTCTGACACTCCCTTTCGCTCTGCCCAAGAGCGGGAGCGGTTATTTGATGATTTTCCACCCCCCAAAAAAAAAAAAAAAAAAGGTGTACCTAATATTAAACGCACATTTCGCCAGTATAATAGCAGGCTAGCCTATTGCCATCAACAGGGCAGTTTCTGTGGCTGCTACTGAAAACATCCTGATGGTAAACCCCAATAGTACTTTGATCTACCCGGGAATCGAACCCAGGACCTCATGTGAGTCATGCAGTCGCACTTGCGACCACAAGACCAACGAGGCAGGCCATGTCCAGATTTTACATGAACGTAATGATTATGTCCAGCAGTGGACGTCTTTTGGCTTAATTGATGATGATGATGATAATGATTAAATGAAAATATACACCAATGACTTGTGGTTTTTGTTCAGCACTGGGACAATGCAGGCTAACGGTTAGATATTATATATAGCGTAAGCAGTGAGGTTATGGGTGCGCTATTATTGGAATAGCTAAAATCTGCCACAAGCTTGGAACAACTTGAGCAACGATTTTGTAGTAGGATACCCAAAATGATTACAAACTAGCAAGAGATATATCACGAACAACAAAAAGACTTTTCAGACAAACAGACAAACCCTCGACATGTGTGTCAAAGAATTATACCACCATTTACAGCTCACGTCGAGTGGTGTTATTAATTTTAATAAAATCGCCAATCGCGCTGGGACCTGGCGGTAAGTGCTGTGACCGCGGTGACCGCGTGTGTGATGATTGTTACTGCTACTGGTGACGGATTCAACCTCCTTGTTTTCATGATGTCCTGGTAATTGGCACGATTTCAATTATTTGCTGATCTTTGACTATGGGAACCGCATTGCTCAGGACTCGCACTTGCAACCACTATTCAACGAAGCAGTCGGGATTTTGGCTTGTTAATGCGATGTTGTATGGCTCATGATCTCCGTTCGCCGTTAGATTATCTTTCGTTGTATTTATTAGAGGGCTTGTGGGTAAGTAATAACAGCTGCACGGGTGGATCTCCCAGGTTAGTGATAAGTGAGCAAAAAATACGCACAATTTTTTATATAGTTTGTGTGTTCCTGTTTTAAATATTTTAGCTTAACGTGTTCTCTGAATAGTGGTGCATTTATGCCAAATCAATTTTCAGCAAAAATTAAAACCAGACAAATCCATTACAATCCACTAGTCTCAAATCGAAGCTAATTAAACAAAATTCCTCCTCTCCCGTCGTCTCCAAGTGAATGAACTGCGGGCATCGGTTTATTATGCCATAAACCGTTTAGTGTCAAACACTTTACTGCACTAGTGTCGATTGATTACCACAATTATCACCCTTAACATTTGGACACTATAGGGTTTAAAAAATCAATTTGGCGAAACTTGAGAGCTATAAAAGTTAAAAGTGAAGGGTTATATTGACCCCGTGGTGTGCGGGGTGTTAATCAATTTTGACATTTGTTTGTTTCGGGCTGCATTTGTTTTGTGTAAACCGTTTTGTTGATTATACAGTCTGCGATTACAAAGGTGATCTTACGAATTGTTACGAATGTGACCACTACAGCATGGGTATTCATAGAATGACACACACCTGGGAAAAGGCTATAAGTAACATGGGACAAGGGCAGGAAGATGATGGGAGAAAGCTATAAGTAGGCTGATCATCATCTGCCTAGACTTGTTCCAACTATGTTGGGGTTGACTCCCAGTCTAACCGGAAGCAGCTGAATACCAGTATTTCACATGGAGCGACTGCTATAGACAAGGCTTTAGCCTGGTGATGACATGAAACTAGTCATATGGCTGCAATCTGGCATTGTAACGTGGAATGGAACTGTGACAGCAGCAGCTAACAGCGCTAGCATAGCTGGTCCCCAACCTCGTCGTATAGCTTATAATTTGTTAATAACATGACATAACATCACATCTGTAATCCCGGAAGGTTTAGGTAGAGGTGTACCTGATAGAGCACCCACATTTCACCAGTTATCTTATACTAACAAGTAATATTGTATTATATATTTGTTCCCTGTGGTGTCGGACATAAAGAACAGCGCCATCCCATATCTTCCCGTGGGTGTCGTAAGAGGCGACTAAGGGACTTACCAGAGAATGGGCAGCAGCGTTGTCTGTGCCTTCTTAACAACCATACTACGATCGTCAACCCGCCTGCCAAGCGTGGCGATTATGGCAAATCCCCCCCTTCTGGGGGAGGCCTATGTCCAGCAGTGGACGTCTTATGGCTGAAATTATGATGATGATGATGAACAAGTAATAGGGGCGACCCTATTGCCATAAACCTGGCACAAGTCCACGCTTCGTAGCTGCTACTTAGAAGTCCTTGATGGAAAAACTCTATTAAGCCTTTTTTTTTTTTTTTTGGTGGGTGAAAATCATCAAAGAACCCCTCCCGCTCTTGGGCAGAGCGGAAGGGAGTGTCAGACTTTTACTGACTAAAAACCACCCATGTTCCTTCTTAGCCCTTGTGCCGAGGCCGCGGTATCTCTTGCGAACAACCCGCAGCCCCGACGGGGTAACGCTTTGCCTGACCAAGGAATTATACCAATGAAACAGTTCTTAGTATTATGATTTCATTAAACTGGAATCTTTATTCTAGTACCATTACCAAGTGCCAATTGGTACATCAATTATTTTTTATAGTAGAGTGAATTCAAAGGTGGCAATTACACACAACTCATGTATGGAGGGCAATTACGGAGGTTACTCTTAATTAACCTGAGTTTAGCATATTATACTTAAATAAGATCAGTAAAGTTTATTGTTCTTCATTTAAATACTGTTTTAAAGGGAGAATTATAGTGTTTTGTAGGATATAATAACTAGACTTTTGTTTTTCTTCATAGGAAACAACTAACCCGAACCGTGCATTTTTTCTCGATTATTAAAATATTTTTCTCGAAATAAAATATTTTAATTTGATTTTGAGACAACCAATGAATTAGATCATTTTAGTGGCCAATTTAAGAATTTAGAAATAGTTACTTCAATGTAATTTAATAATACCTCTACTTTGCTGTGTAATTTGTCAATTCGGTAATGCGCTGAACACCGAATTCGTGACATCCCACCATCTTCACCCATGTCCTAGCAGTCAGATCTTTATGGCTGATAGTGGCAGCGTCAGGTAGCTTTTGATGCTTATTGCATTACATGTGTTTGTACTATTTGAATGAGTTTACTATGTTTATTGATTTTACTTTGTTTTTTCAATGATATTTTAATGATGTACCTACGTGACGTTTTTATTATTATTCTTGCTTTATATGTATTTGCCTGAAATTTAACACAACTTTTTTTATTTTGATTAATCAATATAATTATTATGAACTAGCTGATGCCCGCGGCTTCGTCTGCGTGGATGTCGGTTATTGCGACAAAAAATAATCTTTTCTTCCCCCTCTTTCAACCCGTTACACGTTACGTTTTTTTCGTATTAAAAAGCCTATGTCCTTTCTCAGGCTCTAGACTATCTGTGTACCAAATTTCATTTAAATCGGTTCAGTAGTTTTGGTGTGAAAGCGCGACAGACAGACAGACAGAATTACTTTCGCATTTATAATATTAGCAAGCATTGTCTTGTCATATTATATTGACGAATATCTACACTAACGATCGTCTTATGTTGTCGATTTCAGCCACAGTGACTGAATTAGATGACCTTTTTAGGTTGACAGCTTTGTTCGCGTTAGAAGAGTTTTCATAATTAATAACCATCATAGAAAAGAAATCCAATTCCAGGTCATAAATACCAGCATCATTACTTTGAATCAAGTAATTATACAAGTTGGTCATTCGATCCGTTTGTCTCAACGTGATTTGCGTTTACGACATCTCGGACTGACGTGTGCCACTCAAACGGGCTTCATTTGATGTCTTATTTATGTAGCCATGTCTTATTTATGTGCCCATGTCTTATTTATTGATGCCACATTATTTACTATTAGATCTTGAGGTGAGTGTGTCGGTTCATGATTAACTTTCATTGATTTTGATCGAATGTCTTTTTCTCTTAGGAAATACCACCTTGGCCTTCTTGTCTCATGTTATGTGGGGCTCAAAAGAATTAAATATTTGTGCATAGACCTGGCTACACAGTGTGGGTACCAGTTGGCGTTCCTTAATTTCTCCTCTGTGATTACAGATTCTCAAAGACAATATACTGCAGCTATCCAATGCTTTCGGGCTTAGCCAGTTCTTCAGCCTCATTCCTACCTCACATAAGACAATACATACATGCGTATATGAATGGTTGCTTCATTTAACCTCCGATATATGAAACTCAACAAGCCCTTAAGGCCGTTGCGTTGCTAAAATCCCAAAAACGACGTATGTTTAAAGAAATTTGTTGAGGAATCCTTCCGTACGATTTCCATATAAAAAATATATGTTATACTTAAAGTCATCACAAATAATTCGTATTGTTTAAAATTTTAATAAACCTTCACATTATTTAATAAAAAATCGTAGTATGTCTTAACCTATATCGAATTTTGTCTCTGTAACGGCTGAATAGTTCGGTATGAATTTTATACCCAAAAATACGTAGTGATGTATTTAACAATCCGTATTGTTTATTTTCTCTGATTTGTAATAAAATTTTAAAATAATAAATTAATTCCCGACATTTTGAGGCAAATGCGGCGCAAAACCCGTCGCGCATACTTGGAACGCGCTGCGCCAGTGTCTCGATGACTGTTGTCACGGGTGGACTGCACGCATGTCATTACTTCACAAATAAAATTCAAAAGTTCACGTTTTTAATGTTTTCTGAATTAAAACATATTGTAAATTGTATAGTTATCAATATTTCGTAAAATAAGAACAGAAAATAAGTTTGTAAATATATTTAAAGTAGTTTGTAATTTCGTTTTGTTGTTTGCACCTATCATAGACTAAGCTGACTATGCCTAATAAACGTAAAGTGACGCGTGGCCGAGCTCTCCAAAACTATTGGTAAATTACCTACGTTTCTTAGTAGATATTTTGGTATATAGATATATCTATGATATTATTTTAATTTTGGACTGCCTCGTTGGTCTAGTGGTCGTAAGCACGATGCTAAGCATGAGGTCCTGGGTTCGATTCCCGGGTCGGGCAAAGTGTTATTGGGTTTTTCCATCAGGAAATTATAAGTAACAGCCACGGAGTCTGGATTTGTGCCCGGTTGATGTCAATAGCCTCGCCCCTATTATATGGGACTTAAACATAACTGGCGAAATGTGGGTGTACTATTAGGTACACCTCTGCCTAACCCTTCGGGAATTACAGGCGTGATGTTATGTTATCTAACTATTTTGTCTTGAGATTTTCGTTTGATGGAAGATGGAGATCTAAATGACTGATGATGTCTCGTACCTAATGATGGTCTCTCATACTACATGATACATTTTGAAGGTCTGATGAAGACCAGGTAACTGCTTATCGGTTCTCAGTCACGGAAATAGTCAGAATGCTCGAACTTTCAGCTTTTATCTCATTGAGCACGGATGCTACTACATGATACATTTGGAAGGTCTGATGATGATCAGCTAAGTGCTTATCGGTTCTCAGTGACGGATGTAGTTAGAATGACCTAGCTTTCAGATTTTATCTTATTGAGCACGGATGCTACTACATGATATATTTTGAAGGTCTGATGATGACCAGCTAAGTGCTTATCGGTTCACAGTGACGGATATAGCTAGAATGACCACCATCAGGTAAATGGCACCATCAGTCTCCAAGGCCTCTTCGAGCTCTTTCGAATGAGTCCACACACGACGGTTCTACGTGGTGCCATCAATGAGATCCTATACTTACCTTCGGAGTCTACCATCAGGTAGCTAGTATCATCAGTCTCCAAGGCCCCCTCGAGCTCTTTCAAATGAGTCCAAACACGATGGTTCTACTCATTGCCGTCAATGAGATCCTATACACCACCTTCGGAGTCCACCATCAGGTACGAGACATTATCAGTCATCCAGATCTTCATCTTCCATCAAACGAAATTCTCAAGACAAAATAATTAAAACGATAAAACAATTAACACCATTAAAACAATAACATACATTACATAACATCGCGTCTGTAATCCCCAAAGGGTTAGGCAGAGGTGTACCTAATAGTAGGCGTGATGTTATGTTATGTATGTTATTATTTTAATGATTTTAATTGTTTTATCGCTTTTAGCGATAAAACAATTGTAGCAAAAAACAATTGTGGTCGTTCTTGTAGCACGGATGCTACTAAATGATACATTTTGAAGGTCTGATGATAACCAGCTAAGTTCTTATCGGTTCTCAGTGACGAACGTAGTTAGCATGACCTAGCTTTAAAATTGTATCGATCTGAGCACGGATGCTACTACATGATACATTTTGAAGGTCTGATGATGATCAGCTAAGTGCTTATCGGTTCTCAGTGACGGATGTAGTTAGAATGACTTAGTTTTCTGCTTTTATCTTATTGAGCACGGATGCTACTACATGATACATTTTGAAGGTCTGATAATGATCAGCTAAGTGCTTATCGGTTCTCAGTGACGGATGTAGATAGAATGACTTAGCTTTCAGATTTTATCTTTTTGAGCACGGATGCTACTACATGATTCATTTTGAAGGTCTGATGATGATCAGCTAAGTGCTTATCGGTACTCAGTGACGGATGTAGTTAGAATGACTTAGCTTTCAGATTTTATCTTATTGAGCACGGATGCTACTTCATGATACATTTTGAAGGTCTGATAATGATCAGCTAAGTGCTTATCGGTTCTCAGTGACGGATGTAGATAGAATGACTTAGCTTTCAGATTTTATCTTATTGAGCACGGATGTTACTACATGATTCATTTTGAAGGTCTGATGATGATCAGCTAAGTGCTTATCGGTTCTCAGTGACGGATGTAGTTAGAATGACCCAGCTTTCTGCTTTTATCTTATTAAGCACGGATGCTACTACATGATACATTTTGAAGGTCTGATGATGACCAGCTAAGTGCTAATTGGTTCTCAGTGATGGATATAGCTAGAATGACCTAGCTTTCAAATTTTATCGATCTGAGCACGGATGCTACTACATGATACATTTTGAAGGTCTAATGATGACCAGCTAAGTGCTAATTGGTTCTCAGTGACGGAAATAGCTAGAATGACCTAGCTTTAAAATTTTATCGATCTGAGCACGGATGCTACTACATGATACATTTTGAAGGTCTGATGATGATCAGCTAAGTGCTTATCGGTTCTCAGTGACGGATGTAGTTAGAATGACTTAGTTTTCAGATTTTATCTTATTGAGCACGGATGCTACTACATGATACATTTTGAAGGTCTGATAATGATCAGCTAAGTTAAGTGCTTATCGGTTCTCAGTGACGGATGTAGATAGAATGACTTAGCTTTCAGATTTTATCTTATTGAGCACGGATGCTACTACATGATACATTTTGAAGGTCTGATGATGACCAGCTAAGTGCTAATTGGTTCTCAGTGACGGAAATAGCTAGAATGACCTATCTTTAAAATTATATCGATCTGAGCACGGATGCTACTACATGATACATTTTGAAGGTCTGATGATGATCAGCTAAGTGCTTATCGGTACTCAGTGACGGATGTAGTTAAAATGACTTAGCTTTCAGATTTTATCTTATTGAGCACGGATGCTACTACATGATACATTTTGAAGGTCTGATAATGATCAGCTAAGTGCTTATCGGTTCTCAGTGACGGATGTAGATAGAATGACTTAGCTTTCAGATTTTATCTTATTGAGCACGGATGCTACTACATGATTCATTTTGAAGGTCTGATGATGATCAGCTAAGTGCTTATCGGTACTCAGTGACGGATGTAGTTAGAATGACTTAGCTTTCAGATTTTATCTTATTGAGCACGGATGCTACTACATGATACATTTTGAAGGTCTGATAATGATCAGCTAAGTGCTTATCGGTTCTCAGTGACGGATGTAGATAGAATGACTTAGCTTTCAGATTTTATCTTATTGAGCACGGATGTTACTACATGATTCATTTTGAAGGTCTGATGATGATCAGCTAAGTGCTTATCGGTTCTCAGTGACGGATGTAGTTAGAATGACCCAGCTTTCTGCTTTAATCTTATTAAGCACGGATGCTACTACATGATACATTTTGAAGGTCTGATGATGACCAGCTAAGTGCTAATTGGTTCTCAGTGATGGATATAGCTAGAATGACCTAGCTTTCAAATTTTATCGATTTGAGCACGGATGCTACTACATGATACATTTTGAAGGTCTAATGATGACCAGCTAAGTGCTAATTGGTTCTCAGTGACGGAAATAGCTAGAATGACCTAGCTTTAAAATTTTATCGATCTGAGCACGGATGCTACTACATGATACATTTTGAAGGTCTGATGATGATCATCTAAGTGCTTATCGGTTCTCAGTGACTGATGTAGTTAGAATGACTTAGTTTTCAGATTTTATCTTATTGAGCACGGATGCTACTACATGATACATTTTGAAGGTCTGATAATGATCAGCTAAGTGCTTATCGGTTCTCAGTGACGGATGTAGTTAGAATGACTTAGCTTTCAGATTTTATCTCATTGAGCACGGATGCTACTACATGATACATTTTGAAGGTCTGATAATGATCAGCTAAGTGCTTATCGGTTCTCAGTGACGGATGTAGATAGAATGACTTAGCTTTCAGATTTTATCCTAATGAGCACGGATGCTACTACATGATTTATTTTGAAGGTCTGATGATGATCAGCTAAGTGCTTATCGGTTCTCAGTGACGGATGTAGTTAGAATGAACCAGCTTTCTGCTTTAATCTTATTAAGCACGGATGCTACTACATGATACATTTTGAAGGTCTGATGATGACCAGCTAAGTGCTAATTGGTTCTCAGTGATGGATATAGCTAGAATGACCTATCTTTAAAATTATATCGATCTGAGCACGGATGCTACTACATGATACATTTTGAAGGTCTAATGATGACCAGCTAAGTGCTAATTGGTTCTCAGTGACGGAAATAGCTAGAATGACCTAGCTTTAAAATTTTATCGATCTGAGCACGGATGCTACTACATGATACATTTTGAAGGTCTGATGATGATCAGCTAAGTGCTTATCGGTTCTCAGTGACGGATGTAGTTAGAATGACCCAGCTTTCTGCTTTTATCTTATTAAGCACGGATGCTACTACATGATACATTTTGAAGGTCTGATGATGACCAGCTAAGTGCTAATTGGTTCTCAGTGATGGATATAGCTAGAATGACCTAGCTTTCAAATTTTATCGATCTGAGCACGGATGCTACTACATGATACATTTTGAAGGTCTAATGATGACCAGCTAAGTGCTAATTGGTTCTCAGTGACGGAAATAGCTAGAATGACCTAGCTTTAAAATTTTATCGATCTGAGCACGGATGCTACTACATGATACATTTTGAAGGTCTGATGATGATCAGCTAAGTGCTTATCGGTTCTCAGTGACGGATGTAGTTAGAATGACTTAGTTTTCAGATTTTATCTTATTGAGCACGGATGCTACTACATGATACATTTTGAAGGTCTGATAATGATCAGCTAAGTTAAGTGCTTATCGGTTCTCAGTGACGGATGTAGATAGAATGACTTAGCTTTCAGATTTTATCTTATTGAGCACGGATGCTACTACATGATACATTTTGAAGGTCTGATGATGACCAGCTAAGTGCTAATTGGTTCTCAGTGATGGATATAGCTAGAATGACCTAGCTTTCAAATTTTATCGATCTGAGCACGGATGCTACTACATGATACATTTTGAAGGTCTGATGATGACCAGCTAAGTGCTAATTGGTTTTTAGTGACGGATATAGCTAGAATGACCTATCTTTAAAATTTTATCGATCTAAGCACGGATGCTACTACATAATACATTTTGAAGGTCTGATGATGATCAGCTAAGTGCTTATCGGTACTCAGTGACGGATGTAGTTAGAATGACTTAGCTTTCAGATTTTATCTCATTGAGCACGGATGCTACTACATGATATATTTTGAAGGTCTGATAATGATCAGCTAAGTGCTTATCGGTTCTCAGTGACGGATGTAGATAGAATGACTTAGCTTTCAGATTTTATCTTAATGAGCACGGATGCTACTACATGATTTATTTTGAAGGTCTGATGATGATCAGCTAAGTGCTTATCGGTTCTCAGTGACGGATGTAGTTAGAATGACCCAGCTTTCTGTTTTAATCTTATTAAGCACGGATGCTACTACATGATACATTTTGAAGGTCTGATGATGACCAGCTAAGTGCTAATTGGTTCTCAGTGATGGATATAGCTAGAATGACCTAGCTTTCAAATTTTATCGATCTGAGCACGGATGATACTACATGATACATTTTGAAAGTCTGATGATGATCAGCTAAGTGCTTATCGGTTCTCAGTGACGGATGTAGTTAGAATGACTTAGTTTTCAGATTTTATCTTATTGAGCACGGATGCTACTACATGATACATTTTGTAGGTCTGATAATGATCAGCTAAGTGCTTATCGGTTCTCAGTGACGGATGTAGATAGAATGACTTAGCTTTCAGATTTTATCTTATTGAGCACGGATGCTACTACATGATTCATTTTGAAGGTCTGATGATGATCAGCTAAGTGCTTATCGGTTCGCAGTGACGGATGTAGTTAGAATGACCTAGCTTTCAGATTTTATCTCATTGAGCACGAATGCTACTACATGATACATTTTGAAGGTCTGATGATGACCAGCTAAGTGCTTATTGGTTCACAGTGACGGATATAGCTAGAATGACCACCATCAGGTAAACAGCACCATCAGTCTCCAAGGCCTCTTCGAGCTCTTATAAAATGAGTCCACACACGACGGTTCTACGTGGTGCCATCAATGAGATCCTATACTTACCTTCGGAGTCTACCACCAGATAGCTGGTATCATCAGTCTCCAAGGCCCCCTCGACTCTTTCAAATGAGTCCAAACACGATGGTTCTACTCGGTGCCGTCAATGAGATCCTATACACCACCTTCGGAGTTTACCATCAGGAACGAGACATCATCAGTCATCCAGATCTTCATCTTCCATCAAACGAAATTCTCAAGACAAAATAATTAAAAGCGATAAAACAATTAACACCATTAAAATAATAACATTCATTACATAACATCACGCCTGTAATTCCCGAAGGGTTAGGCAGAGGTGTACCTAATAGTAGGCGTGATGTTATGTTATGTATCTTATTATTTTAATGGTGTTGAGACCTCGAAGACGCCTTGGAGACTGATAATGTCATTTACCTGATAGTGGACTCCAAAGGTAAGTAAAGGATCTCATTGACGGCACTGCGTATAATCGTCGTGTTTGGACTCATTTGAAAGAGCTCGAGGAGGCCTTAAAGACTGATTATGCCATTTACTTGACGGTGGACTTAGAAGGTGGGTACAGGATCTCATTGACAGCGCTGCGTAGAACCATCGTGTTTGGACTCATTTGAAAGAGCTCGAGGAGGCCTTGGAGACTGATGGTGCCATTTACCTGATGGTGGTCATTCTAGCTATATCCGTCACTGTGAACCGATAAGCACTAAGCTGGTCATCATCAGACCTTTAAAATGAATCATGTAGTAGCATCCGTGCTCAATAAGATAAAATCTGAAAGTTAGGTCATTCTAACTACACCCGTCACTGAGAACGGATAAGCACTTAGCTGATCATCATCAGACCTTCAAAATGTATCATGTATTAGTATCCGTGCTCAGATCGATAAAATCTGAAAGCTAAGACATTCTAACTACATCCGTCACTGAGAACCGATAAGCACTAAGCTGGTCATCATCAGACCTTTAAAATGAATCATGTAGTAGCATCCGTGCTCAATAAGATAAAATCTGAAAGTTAGGTCATTCTAACTACACCCGTCACTGAGAAAGGATAAGCACTTAGCTGATCATCATCAGACCTTCAAAATGTATCATGTAGTAGTATCCGTGCTCAGATCGATAAAATTTGAAAGCTAGGTCATTCTGGCTATATCCGTCACTGAAAACCAATTCGCACTTAGCTGGTCATCATCAGACCTTTAGAATATATTATGTAGTAGCATCCGTGCTCTGATCGATAAAATTTTAAAGTTACGTCATGCTAACTACGTTCGTCACTGAGAACCGATAAGCACTTAGCTGGTTATCATCAGACCTTCAAAATGTATCATGTAGTAGCATCCGTGCTACAAGAACGACTACAATTGTTTTTTGCTACAATTGTTTTATCGCTAAAAGCGATAAAACAATTAAAATCATTAAAATAATAACATACATAACATAACATCACGCCTACTATTAGGTACACCTCTACCTAACCCTTTGGGGATTACAGGCGCGATGTTATGTAATGTATGTTATTGTTTTAATGGTGTTAATTGTTTTATCGTTTTAATTATTTTGTCTTGAGAATTTCGTTTGATGGAAGATGGAGATCTGGATTACTGATGATGTCTCGTACCCAATGGTGGACTCCGAAGGTGGGTATAGGATCTCATTGACGGCACCGAGTAGAACCATCGTGTTTGGACTCATTTGAAAGAGCTCGAGGAGGCCTTGGAGACTGATGATACTAGCTACCTGATGGTAGACTTCGAAGGTTAGTATAGGATCTCATTGATGGCACCACGTAGAACCGCCGTGAGTGGACTCATTTGAAAGAGGTCGAAGAGGCCTTGGAGACTGATGGTGCCATTTACCTGGTTGGTGGTAATTCTAGCTATATCCGTCACTGTGAACCGATAAGCACTTAGCTGGTCATCGTCAGACCTTCAAAATGTATCATGTAGTAGCATCCGTGCTCAATAAGATAAAATCTGAAAGCTAGGTCATTCTAGCTATATACGTCACTGAGAACCAATCAGCACTTAGCTGGTCATCATCAGACCTTCATAATGTATCATGTAGTAGCATCCGTGCTACAAGAACGACTACAATTGTTTTTTGCTACAATTGTTTTATCGCTAAAAGCGATAAAACAATTAAAATCATTAAAATAATAACATACATAACATAACATCACGCCTACTATTAGGTACACCTCTACCTAACCCTTTGGGGATTACAGGCGCGATGTTATGTAATGTATGTTATTGTTTTAATGGTGTTAATTGTTTTATCGTTTTAATTATTTTGTCTTGAGAATTTCGTTTGATGGAAGATGGAGATCTGGATTACTGATGATGTCTCGTACCCAATGGTGGACTCCGAAGGTGGGTATAGGATCTCATTGACGGCACCGAGTAGAACCATCGTGTTTGGACTCATTTGAAAGAGCTCGAGGAGGCCTTGGAGACTGATGATACTAGCTACCTGATGGTAGACTTCGAAGGTTAGTATAGGATCTCATTGATGGCACCACGTAGAACCGCCGTGAGTGGACTCATTTGAAAGAGGTCGAAGAGGCCTTGGAGACTGATGGTGCCATTTACCTGGTTGGTGGTAATTCTAGCTATATCCGTCACTGTGAACCGATAAGCACTTAGCTGGTCATCGTCAGACCTTCAAAATGTATCATGTAGTAGCATCCGTGCTCAATAAGATAAAATCTGAAAGCTAGGTCATTCTAGCTATATACGTCACTGAGAACCAATCAGCACTTAGCTGGTCATTATCAGACCTTCAAAATGTATCATGTAGTAGCATCCGTGCTCAATAAGATAAAAGCTGACAGCTGGAGCATTCTAACTATATCCGTCACTGAGAACCGATAATCACTTAGCTGGTCATCATCAGACCTTCATAATGTATCATGTAGTAGAATACGTGCTCAGATAGATAACATTTGAAAGCTAGGTCATTCTAACTACATCAGTCACTGAGAACCGATAAGCACTTAGGTGGTCATCGTCAGACCTTCAAAATGTATCATGTAGTAGCATTCGTGCTCAGTTAGCTGAAAACTGGAGCATTCTGACTATTTCCGTGACTGAGAAGCGATAAGCAGTTACCTGGTCTTTATCATACCTTAAGAATGTATCGTAGGAGTACCTGTGCTCAGTGAAATAACTAATGAAAGCTAGGTTATTACTTCATTAGTCAAAGTGTATAATTTATTATTAAATATTTTATTCATACATTATGATGTAGGTACTCCAAGAGAAACAAAATATGTTAGGCAAATACGATGACCACTCTGCGACACATTTCTGTTCTTTGGTACGTTTTTCTGTAGTACAGTCGTTTGCCGGTAGGGGCCGAAAAATAAACAAAAGCCAGTACAGAGGTCAAATCGTCAAAGTCATCCACTGCTGTGATCCCTTTAAGCAATTCAACTGTCGTGGATGCCACAATGAATGAATGTAACTTAAGGCTCCTCTCTCGAATAAGCTTAAAAACAGCGTGCAGATGAAGCAGTTTTTCACCGGCACTTACAGAGAAATTACATCTGAGAGAAAATTGTTAGTAATCTACAGGATATGACACGTAATTTGGTTTAGCCATAATTTTTGTATCGGTATCACATAATAAGAAAAAAAATCCACAAAATCACCTCCAAATCGTTGAATGGAACCATTTTACTCCTTCATTTTTTAACAAAATAATATAAAAAAAATATCTACTGCTTTGAAATACAAAGGAAAATAATTTGGTTTTGTTACTTTTTAAAAACATGTATTATTTTAATTATAATAAATGAAAAATGCGTCCGTTTAAAGTTCATATCTACGACCGAGAGGGGTAGTTTGTATGCACAAGGTTATTGGCGTGAATACAAGCCTTAACATGACGTCTTGTAGTGTACCTTTCAAATACACCCATATTTCGACAGTATGTTTAAGTCCCTTGTAATAGGGGAGGACTTAACCATCAATTGGGCATAAATCCGGGCTCCATGGCTACAACTTCAAAATTCCACATGAGAAAATACAACAACACTTACCTAGGACACATCATCTCATCCTTGAAATTAATCAGAAAGAACGGCTGAAGACGAGGAAAATACATGATTGCCACTTCTGAATCACCTTGTCATGCCAAATTAAAATGGTTCCTGTTCCTACCTTCCAGCTTACCCCAGATCACCGTAGACCTCCCAAACCCATCTCAACCACAGCATTAAAAACCGCAACAGAACTAAACTCATTTGACGATTATTGTCATTCAATAAATTGGTTCCTAAGTCGGATCACTTCAGCCCGTGCGGTCGTTGCGGTCAGTAATTGATGCGTGGGACATATGCACGTAAATCACGGAGACATGCATTAAATACATTCGTCTATCACTCACCGACGCGGAATTATGTGAGTTATTTCACAATTGACAGGGTTATTCTGGAGATTAATGTGTCAATAATGTTCTCGACGCTATCGTTGTACGGAGACATCATCCTATCGTTTTCTATCAGACAAGATCATAGTTAAGAAAGGTTTAATTCTGAATTAAAATGTATGATTGTCCTGTTTATCCTAAGGGGATAGACAAAGATAAGTGACAATGTATAAGTGATAACAATCATGAAATAGCCAAAAATGTATTAGATTGGCATCAGCTACACGCAAAAACCCGTTGAAAATGTACACTTTGGCAACAATTGCAACTGCAATGGTGTCCGGCCCACTGGACGGTTTACAGTGTTACTGACTACTATTTTCCCCAAAGAATGAGGGTAAGATGAGACTGCGGGACTCTCTTAATAATAACACTTATATGGAAGTCTGGATTATAATGTTTTGCAAAATGTTTAGTTTCTGAGATCCAGGGCTAGATGCAGGATGCAGCGCCGTACTTACGGAAAAGTAATATTATAATTAGCAGTCTATTCACCCAAACAAATCCATGGCACCTGTGCCTGAGTGATCATCGGCTGACGACATCTCCTGAGGATGCGCCGTGGAGAGGCGAAACACATATAACGTATCATAGGTGTGGGTGCATGACTTACTAACTATTATGACAGCGCGCGTCGCTGCATCTTGCATACAGGCCTGAATCTTTTTTCTCGAACATAACATAACAGCACGCCTGCAATCCCCAAAGGGTTAGGCAGAGGTATATCTTAATACACCTGTCTTTAAAAAAAATACATACACACGAATAGAGAACCTCCACCTTTTTGGAAGTCGGTTAAATAGGTAAAAGTCTACATTCACTACGGCCATCAGCAACAGTTAGTCCTTGTAGTCAACATGGTTTATTGCGATGCAAAGAGACAGTGCAAACTGGATAATCGATATCAAAGTGACATGCCCCGCGTCATCCAGAATACACCGTCGACTGGTGTGGCCAGCGGGTCTAGCACACTAAACACAAGTTTTATGCCCACGCGACGTACATCTTTATGACTGACGTGTGTTCTACTATTACGACTGGATGGACTGTGTCACGCTTTTGTTTCGATGTTAACCTATATTGGCTTGTTTTATTTCAGTTCCGTGGGTGGAAGATATACGGGCTTTGTTTTGGAAATTAAAACGGCAATGATCAAATGATTGTGTTTTTTACTGGGCGTCTTTGGTGGGTTTTGGTGGAATAGAGTTATGATGGAAAAACTGTATGTATTTTCCAGTTTATGAAGTCTGTTAGAGAACCTACAAACAAGAAGGAAGCACTTCTTCTTCTTATCGTGTGGGCAGTAAGGTCTAACGACCCCACACACCCTAGTGTCAGAGTTTCTAAACCGCTCCGGTTTGACAACCGCCATTTGGTGGCCGGGACCACCGGCTCATACGTGCCTTCCGAAGCACGGAATCATCTTTTTTATCAGACAATCAGGTTATTCAAGCCTGCAATGTCCTAGCCAAACTGGAAACAACTTTATAAAGTATGCTTCCCGTGGGAATCGAACCCACGACGACCGGGTCACAAGGCAAACACCTAAACCACTCGACCACGAAGCACTGATTAGCACGCGTGCTCACTTTTTTAGTTTTGATTTTATTTTTATTATTTTTTAAAAAAACGTTGCCCCACACTAGGAATTTCTCCTGTATCGTGGGTGCGTTCACAAACATATAAAGTCACATCCTAATTGCGCAATAATCTTGCTATTGTTGTTATATAGCCGATTTGAAGGATTTTATAATAAGTTCCTTATATATTTCTTTACGTTACCTATTTGTTTGTAAAAGTCGTCAGCTTAAATTACTATTGTTGAATTGTCATTGTAAGTTTGTTACTCGTTTACCCCGCAGAAGTTTAGATATCCTTTTTTTCTGAGTCTACATTGTCCCACTGCTGGGCAAACGCCTCCCCCATAACCTTCCTGTCTCTGTGGTTTTCTCCGGCCAATTTGTTACAAAATTCGCAATAGTTCTGTTGAACGTGATTTGTTATTTAATTTAAGGAATTTTTATGTTTTTAAATGTGCTTTTAGTTGTAGATTAATTTGTAAGAAACGTGTATTTTTAGGAAAATTGATTGCCAAATTATCGAATTAGGTTAAGACCTGTAATGTTAGTTGTTAGTTGAAAGTAAATAAATAAAAAACCTTGCTAAGTCGTCACGTTCACCAATCATCATCATTTTCCTTCTCTTATCTCTCTTATATTATTTGTTCCATGTTTCAATAACAATAACTTTATTATGACTGTAATTACTATGTCACAGTCAAAGTCCACATCTTCTGGTTCTACTTCATCTTGATTTATTCAAGGTATTATACATAGCGATTTCCAATGGCGATTATATTTCACTCTATAATATCCATATTAGTCATAACATGTAGTATTGACATATTCATCGATATTGATATATTGTTATTTGACATTAATCTTCTTTTGTCTTGTAATTAATATCCGTTGTAGGTGTGAACTCGAGTATTCAATTCTTTAAAGGTATTGTCAACTTGTAAGATGGAGGTTTCTTTATTGTTTTAGATTTGACAATAAAATATGTTTTGGTAGTAGGTAATTATGTATGTTTAGATTTGTGATACAATTGATTTATTAGCTGGATGTCTATTTAAAGTCATCTGTCAATGATGTAGTCCTTTATTTGGGTACATACGATGAAGTTGTCTTATATTGATCTATCAAAATATTTGATTTCTCATAGGCTAATATGGGCACTTATAAAACGTCGAAAAAATGTGCATGGTTCGGGTTGGTCGTTTCTTATAGAGAAGAGCTGGCGAGAAACTCCATGGTTACTCTTTTAGAATGAATTGGTTTTGCAATATTATCATGTAACTGTAGTACTTAGATATGGAGGGACAATTCGTATTAGAATTGAATACCTACATTTATTTTGAGGTAACAAAGACTCATAGACAGACCTTAACCAAAATATACATACTTATAACATATATTTTGGTTAGTGTAAGTAACTTAAAACTATGTTAGTACCACTTCACTTCACTTGCACGATACTTAGTGCGATCTTGTGAAATTTGTCCGCCGAAGCGATGGAACATCACATCCTGCGGCCATAAACTTTCTTCCAACACCGATTGGTATTGTTTGCTACAGTCCGCATTATCGTGATATGGACCTTACTCTGACTCGGACTAACATCACGCCTCAGATCCCATGGGTGCAGTTGAATACCAGTATTTTACATGGATGGACTGCCTATCTGACATCAACCCAGTTAGTACTGGGTAATATGATATCCCTTGGTAAGGCTGGTTGTCAGAGTTTCGGGCCACTGACTATCTGTAATGAATGCTAAAGATCTACAAATTACTTGCAAGGGCCGACGCCTGTCGGGGCTGCGGGATGTTCGAAAGAGATACCGCGGCCTCGGACACAAAGGGCTAACATGGGTGGTTTTTAGTCAGTAGAAGTCTGACACTCCCTATCGCTCCGCCCATTGCGGGAGGAGTCATTTGATGACTTCCCACCCTACAAAAAAAAAGGACCACAGCTTTACGTACTTCCCTAGCCTTGGAGGAACTTCGGTATGTTATGGATCGTCACCCATTCACAGGGTGCAAAAGGAAGTTTCCGAACATTACCCTCTACATTCAAACTTACAAACCCTCATTATAAAATGTATACCCCTTTTTTTTATTTTTTATTTTTGGGGGGTGGGAAATCATCAAATAACCCCTCCCGCTCTTGGGCAGAGCGAAAGGGAGTGTCAGACTTCTACTGACTAAAAACCACCCATGTTCCTTCTTCGCCCTTCATGTCGAGGCCTCGGTATCCCTTGCGGACAACCCGCAGCCTCGACAGGAAATGTATACCCCTGAAGGACTTTTCCTCACACCTTGTTAGATTTTATTTACCCATTAATTTCGATGGTTGATCATAGTAATGCACATTATTATTACTTATTCTTCCACTAAAGGATATATTCTTTATCCACTCAAAATTAACGATTTTCAGTCACAATTTGTTGGTTCCAGCTACAGTAAAATGCATCTGTATCATACTCGTGTAAACCAAATATTGCAAAACACAGTTAAATGAAATCGACGCCACCTCAGTATTACACACATTCTTTCCACTGTTTATTTCCACCGTTACATAAAAGTCGTGTACATTTACCCCAGTCCCTACATAACCGAGAGTCCCTCCCTCACGAACTCAGAAAGAAGTGCTATCACCAAAATCAGTAGCAACATTATCTACAGCCCCACCGTGAAATCTCACGCCGAATTGCGTAACATACTCACCCTCGCTTTAAAATGTAGTCATAAATAAAAGGTAGACGCGGCACCTTATCGCAGGCTCGCCACAAAAGATGAAAGAATACCCCCCCTATCACCCCTCTTTCACCCCCCTCCGACCTCTCGCTCTAACAGCCAGTAAACGATGTTTTACATTTATAACTACAAGCCGCTTCACAAGTAGTACAACTCGTACTCCAGCATTCAAAAGGCAACTCTATTTTACTTTAGATAAAGTTTCATTCTGTGTAAGTGTTTGTTTACCGTCTTGGTTGGTTGTCATGGAGACGGCGGGCGTCGCGATTTTTGCCCGCGCGCGCTTCCTTCGATTACCTAAAGGTTTTTCCGATGTTCGGTAGCTAGTAGCAGAGAACTGGGTACTGGGAACTGGTACACCGGTCGGTACATACGTATCGGTTCGATAAACGGACGCCACCGATGCGTACAATGTTTTATTGACAGATTTGAAACGGTTCAAAATTGAGGATTGCGCGAATTTCCTTTGTTTGGCAGGAAATGCGGATTTTCTTCAGAGAATTGCGTTGAAAATGGATTTTTCTTGAGAATGTTGTTCGGGGAGGTAATCTTACTGTCTCTGCATTGTGCGATGGCTGATTATTTGAATAGAGGCAGAGATTTTGTACGGTTTTCCTTGTATTTTCTTTGTTATGTTTCACTTCAAGATATTCCTACCTTTCTTTTCAATTATTTGACTAGTTTTTCTTAATAAAACATCATTTTCAGTCAATAAAATGATACTTCCCCGTTTTAATATTCTCTTCAGCTTATTCCACAGACTGTATCCCATGCAATATTGGCTACCTCTCGCCAACATTATGCCTACTATGTATTCATGTAATGTGTTCATCCAAATTGCGAGGTGCGTGGATTTTCAGCCATAATAACATATGTAAGCTGTGCTTTCATGGGTATATTCATGTTTCCTAGATGGTTCATTTGATTTTGGTTACTGCAAATTTTCACTATTTCATTTTGTTGTGCTTATTGAAATAGTTTGCGTATTATGTATAAATAAACTTTACTTATGTAAATATATTTTTCATATAAAGATTTTTCTAGTTATAAGATCTGTAATAAGTATAACCATCCTCAGTTTTGAATCAACATGTACTGATATAGCCTACTTAGGCAAGGTTTGTTACTGACACATTATATTCTATTATTTTTGAATATAACAGAAAATACAACAATAGTAGGTACACCCTTTTCTCAGCTAAACTAGGATAATGTCCTCGGCTAAAAATGAATGAACTTTTACTTAAATAATGTCGAAGGTTTGTTAAATAGGTTACTAAGAACAGGATGTAAATTAGTTCAAAGTTCATTAAAGTGATGATGAATGATAAAAATAAAATCAAAAACATATAAATATTTTTACTAACTGTTTATTTCAACCACAGTACGTAGAATGTCCACGCTCTTTAGATCTAAACATGATTACTTTAAACGCAGTTTCTGTGTCCGGACACTGACAGGTCATTGTCCTTTATTGCTCATTGTTTCAAGCTTTTACAGACATTCACAGTTATTTATATTTTGTGCATTTATAAGCGAAATAATCTCGTTATTTTTGAAGCTCGTTCTCTATGTAAACTTATAGTTTTAGTGTTATAAATGTAAGTGAGTCCAATGTGCAGTATTTGAGATAACAAACTGATAGGTTATATTACAATTTTTGTGAGTTTGTTAACTGTTCGTGACATAACTTTTGGTACAGCTGCAGCGGCAAAAGGAAGACAGTTGGTATTATGAAAACATTTCAGCATCATTTTCAATGAGGAAGTATTTTTAAAACATAATAGCTCAAAGAAACGATTACTTTGTTATTATTTTAGAAGTAAAGGTGCAGAGAAGGGCACAGTTTTGTTACATTTCAAAATTGTCACCAAACAGTCACGCTTTTGTTACATTTCAGAATTGTCACATCGTTTGTCACCAAATAGTTACAAATAATGCACATTTAACTAAGTAATACTGTCGCGTGGTCTTCACTACTGGTACTTTAGTTACAATAGTTAAATTCGTTTAAATATCTATTTACATTTTTTATCGTAAAAATGTACAATATATTGCGATGCCTCAGACGACATGTTATAGTGTTACAAATATTTAATTATTTACAAATTTTAAGAGGCATTCGTCAAGGTAGGCTGTAAATATCTTAGGTTTATTTTTTTTTAAATGCTGTTCTGTTTTATATTATACACGCTTAAAATATATTCAGTGGAAACAAAACTATTTCCTGAATTATGATGTTTTCTAAGAAATATAATGTCGACTTTGAACTTTGTAATAGGTAGGTATGTTCTACAGTACTTTCACAAGTTTTGCTCTGGACTGTGACTGTAGCTTCACTTTCTTTGTTTTTTTTTCATATTCAAAAGTGTCTGTAATGGTCTAATACATGCTTTTAATGTTGAGTTGGACAGCTTAATTAATTTTCTCAGTGAGTTTTCATAAACCTAAGAAATCCACGGGTTACATCATCATCGGAAGAATCATCTTAAGGAAGAAATCTGTACAAGTTTTTGTCGTACCCTAGAGGTTTGACTACTAGATCATTTTAAACATGAAAAATAACGTTGATAAGATTACAAAATACAGTTTCATACTATAAAAAGGATACATTGATTTGAAAAGCTGAGTGACTGACGTTGTTTCTTTAAAAAACTTTAAATATTTAAGATTTACCCAAAATAAAAGTTATCTAGAATTACAGTGTTAAGTAAAAACTTTAAAGTAAAAAATACATCCTAGTTCAGTTTTCCGACGGCACGGTACCTACTAACTCTAACAAATGATTTTCCCGTAAGTTTCAAGTAACGGTATAAAATATTGAATAAATTATTCTGACACATAATGACTTGTTCATGCCATCAACATAAATTACCTACCATTATTTTTGCAGGATGCTAATGTATCTAAAATATCAAAATAATACAGTTTGAAGGTGGATGCACTCTGTTCAAGTTAATTTATAAATGTTTATAGCAAGTCAATTAGAAAAAAGGCAGTAAAAAATTAAGCCAATAATTATCAAAAAGAGGAGAACGGGGATTATTTGAAACTTACTAAGATTAGTTTAAGTTTATATAATTACTATGGCAATATACGGAAACTAGCTAAAACAACATAATGACAAAATAACATCTAGTTTTATACTCGAATATAAACTACACATAGGAAATTGGCACCGGTATCAAGATTCATACAATTTACACGTTAAATTAAATACATGTAAAATCTAAAATTATCAATAAATTACTTATAATTTATCACATGACTACTTATACAATAAATATTTACAGTTATGTAAAGCTAAAATTACTTTAATATAATCGTTTTTACATAGCGCTTACTCGTACAGCATCCACGACACTCGTCTTTTAAGTTTTAACAAACAATCTGACTGTAAAAAGATATCAATTGAATGATAATTAATTATAATAGTTCATAAAAGTCTTTAAAAACTACACTGTTATCGACAAAACCACCCTTTAGTCCACTAGGCACACGTTAAAAGTGATAATATGCGAAGTTAATCGGTTGTTCCTCGTCGACACTGACGCTGTCACTGTTTACATTGTCACTGTCACCTGATCGTGTCATGTCATCGAAGCGGCGAACTTGCCAGTTTGACAGATCACAAGGAGCTTCCTCTTCTTTGAAGGTGGTGAAATCCTGGTAGTAGGAGTCGCTGTGTGTGTACGTGGCTGGGGTGTTCATGTCTCGGGCGGGGAGGCCCGGGGTGTTGGATCACTGCCGGTGTGGCAGCTGGTGGTGCATGTGGTGGATATCGAGGCGCGGCCTCTTGGCCTCCTCCTCATCACTGCACTCGTTGTCATGCTGCTCCTGGTCGTCGCATTCCTCCCCGAGCTCCTCTTGCTTACGTTTCGCGGTCGCCATCTCTGCTGCGTGCTTTTTCCGCCATTTTGTTCTTCTGTTTTGGAACCACACCTGTGGGTGAAGAAACGCAGGGTTAATATCATGAACTGGTTCTATTAAGTAAATTGGGTTGAGAGCAGATCAGGTGGTAAATCCACAATTTGGGTAGACTGTTTGATTAGATAGATGCCATGTTTACCGCTACCGATCATTGTCTCTAACAAAGATCAGTAGCCAAGTATAGTTTAATGGAGAAAAGTTGATCTTAAATAAATGTCCAAGAAAACAACGCAAAAATACATTTGGAAAATAAAAGTTTCATTGCGAGAGCATTAAACTTAGCGCAATTTTAAAACCCCGTTATTCAGTGTACTGGAAGTCAAACACAGACGGTCTTGCTTTAAATCTGTACTAAATTCTCATGTTTGTTCACCAGCCAAGCCAAATATAAAGAGAACAGCAAACAATTTTCATCTCCATGAGGACCTAATCTGCGCGGTCGACATCATAATGCCTCATTAAATACCGCCTTTAAAGTCGCATCACGAACTACCCTCCGTCCCGCTCGCTCGCACGTGCAATCTTTGCAGACGACAAAGACGGCGCTAGTAGCCGTGTTCTACGGTAATTAAGGGTCGTTTTGCAAATTACACGGTACTTAACCAGCCATATAACGATCATTAATCACTGGCCTGGGGAGTTGGCTGTCTCTTTTGCTCCTGCTGTAGTTGATATGTGCCGTCCCTGTCGGTCGGGTCGACATGAGTTTAATTAGGTCATCAATACGTTTTCATGATTAGCCCGTAGGCTCGTCGATTGTCCTGAAGGTTGGGTATTTGCAGCAGATGTCGATATCATTATAAGGGTATCATGGCTGTTGGAATTAGGTCTCGTCGTTATGTTAACAACGGCACTTAATTGGATAAAATTTTAGTTGATTTTGGCACATTGGTGATATTTGGTGCTGTTAGAGTTTGGGTTACGGTTTTAGAGGTGGTGGAACATACAATGGCTTGTTGAATCGATTGTAGTGACTGGGTATTCTGGCAACATTATGGAGCAAATTTTTCATAAAACTAGCAGGAAATCAGACAAACGAGCAAATACACACGAGGATATTTGGTTTAGTAAGTTATGGAGATCAAAAGTGTTTGTTTAATACTGAAGTACTAATATTGAACTATAATTTGCTAACCGTAATGGTTTACTGTAGAAAGTTATAATCTGGTAATGATTTAAGACATAATTACAGCACTATTACAACCACTTTATTGGCTATATTTTAACCCTCACTGTTAAGGCGTTTGTGGAACTATGTAACTGTATTATCGGTGCTGGCAGAAGCCTTCTTTAACGACGTAGTGTACTCGTAAATATACTACTCGTTAAAATGTACTTGTATATGATAACATTATAAGCTATAACGGGAGCTGTATAGTAACGATATTGATATTTATATTTTATGTTAAATTATACTGGGTTTTGAGCTGGTACTGAAGGTGGAACCACGTTGTCAGTGATGATGAGTACATCTATACATATAATAAATCTGTAGAGAAATCGTTTTTGTACATCGAAAATATTTAAAAAAAAAATTGTCAGGGTATTAAAGTATAACCAACAGAACACATTTCCAGCATTTTTGGAATTTTTGTCTGTTTGTCTGTTTATCTGTTTGTCTGTTTCGATGACTAAGCATCACGTCAAATTTACGAAACGAATGTAGGTAACTTTTATACATAAATATTGTGCGTAACTTGGGCTATTACTTAGTCTTTGTTTCATCGTAATCGGTGCTCTCTATCAAAAGATATATGAATTTATACTTTTCAAGAAGAACTTATCGTTATGGTCAAGAATGAGACAAGCAACGACATCTATTGAACGAATATGGTACTTATTACTAAATGCCTTCACAAGATAACTTTAAAAAAGTTATGATAGCAAAAGGTACGTAGATGTGGAACGAATTTTGTGTAAATGGGAACGCATGCAAAGGTGCGAGTGAAAGGTATAGGAGTAAAAGAGAGAGGAATAGAATGACAGAACGTACGGCTTACGAGATTGACGAATACGTGTTTTTTTTATGTTATATTTGCAAAATCCAAAAAATATACAAGTTATTACGAAACCTACATTTTTATTTCACCATACGATCCCACAAACTTGGGGGCTCGTCCGGGATTGCGGTGAAATAAGTGGAGTTAAAATGCCGAACGACTCAGACGCACGACGAACGACGCACGAACATAATCGACGCCATAACGACGCACGCCGATTGATTTTCAAGGTCCTACGGACAACGACGACGTTTACGACGATATTCTGGTTACGACGACTACGAGGAATTAATTACGACGATGGCGGAAAAATCCGACCTTGACTTTCAAGATGCGGCACCTACGTTGGCACGAGCGGCACCCGGCGATATGTTGCACCTCACGGAACAGCTTATTCGAAAATTCAGTGCACAAGACGAAACGCATACAGTGTCTATGTGGATAAGAGAAATAGAAGAAAATGCCGAGTTATTTCAATGGAGTCAGACTCAGCTATTGTTAGTGGCTCGACGTTCTCTAACCGGCACAGCAGCACTGTGGCTACGCAGCGAGAAAGTGTATAAATCATGGGATGAGCTGAAAGTGGCTATTGGTAAAGAATTCGCAGATACTCTCGATGTGAAGAAGATACATGAGTTGATGAGCGCACGACGTAAGAAGAAAGACGAGTCATGTATTGACTACATGTTAATTATGAAGGAATTAGGCAAACGCGGACGAATGCCGGATTATGTAGCTATCAAGTATATAGTGGACGGCATCATAGATGATGAGATAAATAAGATAATGTTATATGGTATCACAACTTACGCCGATCTGAAAGAAAAACTGAAGCTGTACGCGATGTTCAAGAAAAATTCAACTAAAGATATTCGACGTAAGCCGCCTAGTGGCTGTGGCACACAGAACAGCAATATTAGTAGAAGAAACGCGGCTGAAATGATGCGATGTTTCAACTGTGGAGAAAAGAATCATTCATCGGAAAATTGTCCTCATCGGTCGCAAGGAAAAAAGTGCTTCCATTGCAATGAATTTGGTCATATTTCTCCAAATTGCCCAATGAAAAAGATGGCGAGTTCGGGCACTGTCGGAGAACACGAACAATCTCCGAAGGTTGGCACTTCTGCCGAACAACGAAGATCAACCAATCAGATGTCGAAGAAAGCATTCTTCAATATGTTGCAAGAGGGCGCCGCCAGCAGCGCGAGCGCAAACGACGAAGTTCAAGACGATGTTCAGGACGATGTTCATGGCTATGTTTACACAGCGAGAAGGACGAATGATTCGTGTTACGATGTTGGCGATACGAAACCACAGAGCAGGGCAGCGATTGGCTCTAAGGACAGCGGCCATGTTGTTGAGTTTGACACTTACAATGTAAACAAACAAAACAATGAACCTGACGAAAAAGTACCGGTTGTACGCATTGTACGTCGTGTAAAACCACTAAAACCAGTGTTTGTGCGCGGTAAAATGGCTAGTGCGTTAATTGATTCGGGCTGCGATGTGAATCTGATGTCAAAGGACTTTTGTAACGAACTTAGCAAGTCAGACTTTGTGCAGTGTAACGAGATTACGACGGGGCTATTACTTAGTCTTTGTTTCATCGTAATCGGTGCTCTCTATCAAAAGATATATGAATTTATAGTTTTCAAGAAGAACTTATCGTTATGGTCAAGAATGAGACAAGCAACGACATCTATTGAACGAATATGGTACTTATTACTAAATGCCTTCACAAGATAACTTTAAAAAAGTTATGATAGCAAAAGGTACGTAGATATAAGTCTAAATGAAGCTGCTTTCAAAATCTACATAGCCTAAACCTTATAGTGTTTGATCGCTCTTTTTTAGCAGTTTATCTTCGTCTTCGACAGATGGCGTTATTCATTTGATGTCATTTTCCGAACCGCGGTGATAGTAAACATACACACATTATGTTTCGTGAATAGTCAACAAATAAAAATTTACCAATTACCTACACAGTATTAAAATACTATTTTTTTAAACTAAATTAAAATTAGATAAAACCCAAGACATATTTTTTTTTTGTACCGTGTGGGAATCGAACCTGCGACACGCAGTGCTACTGTTAATCGTCCAGCCATTGCGCCAACCATGTCGTCATATAGATGTGGTGTGTTGTTAGCCCTATGTGTCGAGGCCGCGGTATCTCTTTCGAACAACCCGCAGCCCCAACGGGCGTCGGTCCTTGGGGGCCCTTTCAATGTTGCTGACATCTCTTTGAGACGCGCGTGGAACACGAACGCGCCTCCATCGTCATAGGACGGACGAACGATTAACTAGCCCGTTACTCACCGTTGACAGGCCCGCGCCTACGGTGGCCGGAAGCCAACACGTGGCCCCCGATGCCCGGAGCGTCTCCCGCGGCGGCTGGGACGAGAGGTTGTCTCCCTCTCACGTTCCGCCACCTCTTTCGCTAGCATTACTGCTTCGCAGAAGGAGGTGGCGGCCATTTCAGATTCGATGTCCCAGATTCGGTATAGGTACCCTCTCGAAACACCCTCTAATCCCCCCTTTTTTTTGTGGTTCGTAAATTATCAAATGACTCATCCCGCTCTGGGCGGAGCGGAAGAAAGTGTCAGACTTCTACTGACTAAAAACCACCCACGTTTCTTCTTAGCCCTTTGTGTTTCGGGGCCATGGTATCTCTTGCGAACAACCCTCAGCCCCGGCAGACGTCCCTTTGGGGCCCTTTAATTGTTGCTGACATATCTTTGAGGCGCGCGTGGAACACGAACGCGCCAACGACAATCTGTCTGCCTGTCGACTATAATGTACCTGTTTCAAATTTCTTCAAGATCCGTTCGGCCGTTCTGACGTGGTTGATTAACAAACACCCATCCATCTAAACTTTAGTATTAGACATAGTCAGTACTTTGCATTACTCTCTTCTTATTTTCTACAGCGTCAGTAAGTTAACGCAGGGCAATGATTAAATGTACTTTTATCTAAGCGACGCATTTTAGTTTCCGACAAGCACGCGAACGAAGTCGTGGGCACAGCTAGTACTACACTAATATTTGATACCATATTAATGGGTGTAGAAGTATGCGAAAGGGAAGTGCCTTTCGCATACTTGCACTTACAGGCGCTAATGTGCTTACAGGTCCTAACAGAAAACGAGATTATTCTCTCAAAAAAAAAATTTTTGCCTGCAATTATTTTTTGTGGGGTCACTTAGTTCGATGTACAGAATGTTTGTTTGACAGCCTCGTGAACGGTCGTCTACGCCCTTTATTTCTCTAATATCCCTATAAAATCCAATACAATAAGATAAACAATTTTCTTGCAAACAAACAAACTAGCAACTCCATCAAAACTTCTCACTCAAAACTACCACAATCCAACACAACTATCGACACTATAAATAAGTCCCGCTCCACATTTACGACATCGCGACGTTACATAAAGTTATAAAAATAAATCGGCCGACTCGATACACAGTCGCAATAAAAAATATGCGACGGCAAAACAACACAATAGTAATATATACGTATTATCATTGGACCATTTGGTTTTATATTCGCGGAGTTGATGGCTGCTTTAGTTTATGATGCGACTTCGCTCGTCTTGACGCATGGTTGTATGTCGTTGTCTTGTGAAAGTTAGGTTCAATGGAGATGTATCTAATGTTGTGTTATGTTGAGTAAATTAGAATGTTGCTGACTGGATGGAGTTAGGTTTTATGGCTGATGTGAATTGAGATGAAATACATGTTCAATTGGGATTTCATGATAAAGCATAATTGAACAACATTGCCAATTAACACATTAATTGATTAATGTAGACTAGTGGTGGGACCATCGAACAACTAAGTCATAGACAGGAACTTCGTAGAGTTTTTGGATTAATGTGCTTATATTAGTCGCTTCGGTACAGAAAAACATCGTGAGGAAACCAGCATGCCTTTCTTTTTTTTTTTTTTTTGGCGGGTGGAAAATCATCAAATAACCCCTCCCGCTCTTAAGCAGAGCGAAAGGGAGTGACAGACTAAAAACCACCCATGTTCCTTCTTACCCCTGTATGTCGAGGCCGCGGTATCTGTTGCGAACAACCCGCAACCCAAACCAGCAAGCCTGAAAGATATTTCTCGATAACATGTAAAGCCAAGTTAGAGGCCCATAGGCCACATGAAACTGTGGCACCAGGTTAGGTACTAACCACAAGATAAAGATTAGAAGAATGAACACATTAATAATGTATTTTAATAACATAAACAACAACATAACATAACATTTATTTATTTTCAGGCTACTTACAGACTAACATACATATAAAATAATAATGCCATGCATGCTAATGTATAATGTCTGCATCATGTAAATTACGTTATTTATTTTGACTTTTCTTAGGTACTATTAATAATTTGAGTTTGACAAGCAAACAAAAGAACTCGTTAAAAAGAATACAAGTTATGATAACACTATTTTACAAAACGTCCTGAATCTATGATAGTGAGTTCATTTACATACTCAACGCGAAGCACTGTTTTCAAAACAACATAAAATGCCATACCTACTTACTGAAAATACATAACACGAGAGTGTTCTGAACTTCAGAGCGTGTCATCTACGTAAGTGTATATTTAGTGCCAACGGCAGCCTACCAGTAAACACCTCAGTCCAAACATACGCTCATCAAAGATTTTTACGAGCAATCCGACAATTCCCGACCCCTTCACACGATACCCTTACTTATAATATTATTTTCCATTTTTCGTTCATACTTTTATACCCGTCTTACCCTCCGTACCATTCAATTACTTAAGTGTTCGAAGACGGCCCGCTGAGAATACGCTAGTCTCTCTCTAACGTATGAATGGAGTGTGCCTGTCTCGTTCGCTCAGGGTAGGGTCGGTAATTATGTGAATAACTATTATTTTTCACAAGAGAGCTCGGTAATGGCTTGATAGGGATAATGGTGTTTCAGTAGCCATGTCGAATAAACAGCCGCCATGTTGTTATACAGGTAATTAATTTGAATGAATTGATGTTTTTGTGCGCGGTGTAATTACGTTTGTTGCTTCATAAGTTGATGCACTCGGGGATTCGTGTGGATTAACGAAGTGGACTGTGGAGTGTGGGGTTTGTGGAAAGTAAAGCTTTAATTTATTTTTTGTGTTTTTTTTAATTATTATTAAAACAAATAAGTTGAGATTGTACTAATTTACAAAGGGTTTTCAATAACAAACTGAGATTAATTTAAAATGCTTGTTTGCATCATTGAGCCAAAATAGCAGTCGACTATGATGACTTATTATCTGATATAACAGTAGTAATATACTACTTTGTAAATGTTCTGCAGTGAGCTAGAATATTTAAATGCACATATTTGTTAAATTAAGTATGTTGAAAGTCCGGTCACGTTCTGCTACTACTCTCTAAGGATGATATGTTTGATTTATATGAACGTATTGACAGCTTTAGATTGTAACACTTACGGCTTCTGAAGAAGCTCGAAAAATGGTGTAAATACGGATAAATATTTTGTGGTATACAGAACATTATACAGCTATTAACCCAGATGAAAATGATGACTCGTCGAATTTAGAAAGAATGGGTTAAAGTACCCTTGAAGAAACCGAAATCCACTTATTCTCCCCGTCATTGCAATGATTTCTTTGTTTTCTAGGTTGTACCTGGGAAGCTTCTAGTTACGAAAATATTGTGGGTTAAAGTTACAACTTTTTATTTGAATACAACTTCTTAATGTCATAACTTATTATAAAAACCTTTAGGACCCCCGTTTTATTCAAATCATCCACCAGCAAAATGTTTTGTGTGAGTCCTGCAGCAAAACGTGATCATGAACCCCAAAAGAATCCTTTGCCCAGTAATAATTTTGCGTACAGCTGAGCCGATTTTGCGTACAGCCGAGTTCGATGTACAAAATTCTTGGTTGATAGTTTCATGAAGAGCTCTTTTACATCTTGTATACTTTTGTTACCCTGGTATGATTATGACGTCTCTGTTTTCAAGGAATTACAACCTCAGGTCATTCGCCCACACACACACGTATGCAAAAAAACTGTCACTAGTATATCTGGCACCACAGTATAGCCAGACCTCTTCCCTCCTAACAATATTCACGCATTCTCTTGAAACAGATGTAATCAAAGGCCAGCCCATTGCGACTAAAGCCCGACATCATTAGCCGCCGTCGCGTCATTTGTCACGCGCGACTTATCGCACCCCTTGCTCCGGTTAATAGTCGCGGCGATTTGTCGCGTCGCTAATGTGTGCTGATCCTTAATCACCGTGATTTTTGCGCACGTCATTTTCTTGTAAACTAATTGAGGAGATTGAAGTAAAAAGTGTTTAACTATAATGTTTTTGTGGAGATTAGTTTGATCGTATAGTTTATTAAATAAAGTTCTTTAAACTTTTTATTAGTCTGCCATCGTTCTTTCACACTTCATTTTAAAATTAAATCTTCTGTTCGTTGATAAAAAGATGGAAGTGGTAGACAAGTACAACTCAGTGATTAAGTAGATCTAACGCTGGTAGATTAGTTGTAAACAGGTCATAATGGTGTTTTTTGTAAGCTAAGCTTTGTACTACTTATTATGAAACTAAGAGGATGCTTGCCTCTCTAATACTATACTAAGTTCAAACTTATTTATTTAGTGGGTACTTTCTTGCAATAGGTTCCTCAGAACCTCAGTTACAACGACGCTTTATCACTGTGCAACTAGCTTATTTTTTACATTTTTGACTCCTTAACTTATTTTTGATTCCTTAATTAGAAGAAACGCACCATCGTGAGGAGTGGAACGTGTGGTAAGCCTTTGTCCTGGAGTGGGACTATATGGGCTACCAAAAAAAACTTATACAAAAGTTGTCGTAGCTGATTTTTTTAGAGTTCAAATTTCTACACTATTTAGACTTTTAATGACTCTTCACATTACCAGACAACTGTATGTCATTACTTTCATTTTCACAAAGTACTCTCTCAATCTTTCAAAGTCTTTCATTCCTTTTAATCTCCGTGAGAGCAATAAAGCTAGTAGCTGTATTCCATTAATTTTCCTTGTAATATGTTTTTTGTTGATCGTGTAGCAATCAATAAGAGATCGGGGCCAATCCGGCGGCCGCTAATAGCGAAATAATAATTATTAATAAGGTTTACGCTTCACTTGCAGTCATTAAGTTGTGGTCATTTTGTAGTTTGGTCTGTGTTGTTAAGAGAAGCGGAATTAATCGGTTTATTATGTGATTTGATTTTATTTAATGGCTGTGGTGAATAACGTCTAGAAGATTAGCAAGATAGTTTATTGGCAATAAAAACTAGATCGTCAATTAACAAGTCTTGCTTGAATATTTGGAATGTCTACGAAATCGTAGGAATACATACACACGTGTTTTATACAATATAACATAACAACACACCTGGAAGGGTTAGGCAGAGATGTAACCATTAGTAAACCCACGTTTCTCCAGTTATGTCTAAGTCACATGTAACAGGGGGCGAGCCCATGACCATCAAATTGCCCAAATCCAAAAAATCTAAAACTATCCAAACAATCAATTTCAATCCAAATCCTCTGTATAGGTATATCCTGTGACCTGCTCCCCGCTGCCCGCTTATAACTTGTAAACTTAACGGTAATGACAAGTTAACGTTCAATGATTGCTACACATACACATATATATACCTACAGCAGTACATTATATCTATAGTAGCTATCTACGTCTGCACTTGCGCAACTCGTAGCACAATGTTCATTAAATGTCATATCTATCGTATTAGCTACTGTGCGAATTAGAACGTGCGTCCACTGACAAGTGATAAGGGTAATTAATTATTATGCAAATTAGTAATAAATTAAATTATAGTAAGTTGAATAATTCTTGGTAATATACGAGTTGAGTCATGCTCAATCTTCAGCTAGGTTAAGCCGCACTTGTCTAGGACGGTTCATTGATGAGTGACCACATATAACATACCGAGTTTCCTCCTTGTCTCGGAAAGCACGAACCGTTGAACCTAAAATTTTCCAATGGAAAAACCCGAAATCACATTGCCCGACCCGAGAATCGAACCCGGGACATCATGCTCAAAAGTCGCGCGATTTACAACTACGCGTATTACATTGATAAAGATCGACAAGAGTCTCCATTTGCTCTTTTTATAGGAAATCATCATAATTATTCTACTTTAATTCCAGTTTATTTGGGCCCGGTATATACAGCATGTCTTACTCATTGGCTAATTTACACGGAGATAACTTAATACCAATCCCGCATACAGCCCAAATAAACGACTAAAATATCCACATAGACATACAAAAATACAGTTGCTATCTACAAATGATCACCGATAATAAATGCGCGTTGAACCATCAACAGTTATTTTAATTGAAGTTCGGTTCAATGTTAATTGTGTCTGTAATCACTTCAATTACACGTTTTATAACTCAGTTAGTTGCTCGGTTTAAACGGTCATCGCTTAAGATCATCGGGTTATATGTGCAATTAAATGTTTGGAACAATAATAAGGCAGGTTTCTGATGATGATGATTCAAGTTTTGTACTGCATTGGTCTACTTTATTTTACAAGAATTTCTCGGGAGTCTGGATTTACGCCCCCTTAAAGACAATAGGTTCGCCCCTAATACACCGCACTTAAACCTAACTGGCGAAATGTGGGTGTCCTAATGGGTACATGCCAGGCAACTGGGCTTATCCCAGTTGTATACGTCCCTGTGTGCCTATTGGCCTTGTTCTGTTCTGTCTCCTGCTGATATGGAGGGAAGTGGAAATTATGTTTTCCTACTCCTCCGCTATTCTTTTCTGATTAATTTCGTCGCGGGATCCAAGACAGTTAAATCGTTTCTCTGAGACTTCGTCGAGCTTCTTTGTCTCGGCGCTTTTCTTGTGGTCGCCGCTGTTGATTCTGGTTAACAGGAGTTACAGTGGTTTAGGAATAGTGTGGCGGGCTTGTGCCAAAATAAAAATAAAATGGGTACATGTCCGCCTAACTCTTCGGGGTTTACAAGCATAATATGATATTATTATGTTCTACTTTACATTAAAGTGACATTATAGTAAAAACACTATTAACCTTCCCGAAGGAGACGTTTAAACGACAACAAGTATTGTTAAGACGTTAATCATAACTGTACTACAAACAACGTTTATGAAAAACCCCGATGAATGTTGCTTATAAGTTTGTAAGGTATTAATCTAACATAATTAGATCTTCTTTCTAATATAGTCTTATTCAGGACCATACTAAGTAACATACATCACGCTATCGCCAAAAAGGACAGCCCATAAAAAGACAATCGGTCGCCCATACATTGCAATTCGTATCTACACACAAATATAAACATAGAGCTGCAAAAACCGCCAACCCACGGCCACGCCAATTTATTTTTTATCTTTATTTGCGCGAGATCGGACAGTCGTTTTGAAGAATTTGTGGCTTCGGGTAAATTGGAATTGTGTATTTGATCGATGGCTCGCCACTAATGGACGAGCGCAGCCAAACGCATCCGATGCATCCTATTGATATGCAAACATTGTTTTTTTGAATTGTTATTGGCTCTGTTTTGGGTTTTTATTTTTATTCTGTGACGGGGGACTTTTTTGCAGTCATTCGCGGCGGAAATTGAGTTTTGAAGTCATATCTGTAACTGTTATTACTAATTTAAACACTCACCTAAATTTTAAAGTAGACGCCAACTTAAACAAAGAAACTCATTTCGTAGATAACGCAGATTACGATTAAAAAATAAAGGGTTGAATGTAATAAACAAAACAAAAAAGAATTGGAGCACAAACTTCATTATCCAAGTATCTATCCGCATGACGGCTATAAATCATAAAAGGATTAGAGGAAGGCACGGCCGCTACAAATTTGGCATTATTAAAAAAACTCATTTGCAAATTTTGAAAGACAAAGAGATATTAAAGCGATAAACTGAATTATCTTCAATTTGGCCGTCCCCGGTGGGCAATGAGAAAAAATACACCCCTTTTTTGTGCAAACTTGAAGTGAAAATAAAAATTTTAATGTGGCGCGTTTAGCGAGGGCCCTCGGCCGTAAAGTCGTGGGGTGTCATCCGCTCTGTACAGATAATGCTCTCCGGGATATTGCGTTTTAGTAAGAAGCACGGAATGACTTAAGACACGCTTAAGTGATGCTTGAAGATATTGTGCTCGTAATAGGATACTGCTGTTGTGTTGAATGATATTTCTTCTTTACTTTCAGAAGTCCTATCTACGTGGTTTTCTTAGCATAGCTTGTTAGCCTAGTCCAGTAATTTCTTCTCCTGCCCGAGTCCTCATAATATCTGCTGAAGGAAACTAACTACGTTAGATCTGCGGCAAGATGTAATACAATCAGGGTATCCTAATCCCAATCTGATCTTCTGCAGTGGAAAATGATGATGTCTAAAGTCTTCAGAGCATAAATGCTCAACTTTTGTACCGACGAAAAAAAAGAAGGAGTTTCTCAATTCGATTGGTATATTTTTCAGTTATCAAAGGGTAGTTCTCAAAGGTAGCCTCAAAACTTTCATTCCATACCTACTAATGATAAAAAAATCAGTACACAACGAACAAAAAGAACGAACCACCTAAAAACACAAAAAGCCAGAACTTTGCAAATTAAGAAAATGTAATTAGTGCGAGCCCCGCCGACATAATTAAGGCGAATCTTGTTGTAATTTTGACATTTAATTTTTTCCCTCAAGTCACCTCACCCCCTATTAATTAATTTAGAAAAAGTGCCTTTAAAATTTAATCTGTGCTCTTTTGGTGACAGTTTTCTTTTTTTCGTTTTTTTTTTTCAAGTTAATGAAACGGCAGAGATTTTTTTGATAGGAGACGAAGGCAACTAATGAATTCAGCCTACCTTTGTTATTAATTTCTGCGTTTCTTCTGTGATTACTTTTTTTCTGTAATTGAGAAAGTTTGGTCCTATCAGTTTTTTTGTTGAGTTTAAAATTGGAGTGTGATTTAGTTTTTTTTGTAAAATTATTCATATTTATGTTTGTTGCTTCCTTGGGTATTCAGATCCTTAAATAACATTTCGATTGTAGCAAAGAAAAATGATTATGCTAAGAGTTTTATTTTTAATCCAAAACTTTAATATACTATAACGATACTTTTCCTAGTACAAAATCTCAAAACTGATCACGATTTTTAAGATATTATTATAGATAAAATATAATAGATAATATTTTACACAAAATTTTCATTTTTTATCTTCCACACATTCGAAAACAAATACGTCACGGTCTCACTGTATTTCCTAATCTATGAATAGATCTTGAAACTTTAAAGTAAGGGTGGGTACACACGCGGCCATGGTAATCCCGCTTATCGTCCGTGTAAGCCTCTCATCAGTCCTGTTAGCCGCGTCTACAAAACTGCTCCACGCAATCGTTGGGGGAATAAATTGAGCATAACCGAATATAATTTAAAGGAAATAAAGTGATTTTGTGTTACGATATTTCATTGAAATCTTTGGGGAATATTTTTTTGTATTGGTTGTACTGTTTTTGACTTTTAAATAGCGTAAAATTGGTAAGTATTACTTACTTGATATTGGAAACTTTTATTCAATCAAAAAGCTATTTTATGAAGTTACATGTACGTACTTAATATGTCTGAGTTACTGTCTTTTTTTGTAACAAACCCAACCCGCCATACTAATTTCAAACCATTGAAAGCCAGAATCAACTACCACCAGAAAAGCCCCGAGATAATGAGACTCAATAAAGTATCGGAGAAACAATTTAACTGTCCCGTGCATCTCGCGACGAAAATAATCAGAAAAGAATAGTGGAAAATCAGGAAAATCATGTTTGTCCTATTAGATTAATTTTTAAACTAACACACTCATTACCAATCAAAACATAGTCTACAAAACACGAAAACACACCGATAACTCATCATCGGCCCCTCGTCCATGACGCGGCGATACAATCGGCCGGAGCTTAGATGTCATTTAAATTTAAATTAAGGTATTACAGCGTTGTTATGAGCCGTCGCCGGATTGCTAATGCGCATTCGTTTCTCTTATCGGTGGCGGGTGATTGTGGGTGAATTTAAAATGGTGTGTAACCAGCCTTATAATGGTTTAAGTGCTTTGTTTGAGTTCGGATGTTTTAATGGGAGATTTTGTTGTTTAAACGTTTGGTTGAGAGGCTTAGGTGGGGTGGAGGGGGTTGTTATGTTGTAGTTGTGGTTTTGAAGCAATTATATATTTTACAGGGTATGCTACAGTAAGTTTAATATCATCATCATTATTATATTGCCCTAATCCCAATTTATTTGGGGTCAGCGCATTGCAAACACCTCCTTTCTTGTCACCCATTCTTTACAGATTCCATCCCATTTCTGGGCCCAAAGAAACGAGGGATATTATTATGAATCTTTAATCATACTCAAAACTTTACTCACTATATTTCCGTCATTCCTCCGGATACTTGTGATGACAACTTAAACATCAATTTAAAGATTTTAACATAACCTCTAAGTCATTTTAGTTTGCTTTGAAAAATAAAAAGTCACGACCAAACATCTGATACTAAGACATATTCGGATCTCATACACGTTCGTACAGTTTCTGAGTGATATTTTCGAAAAATAACCAAAACTCCTAATAATTTTTTTCCTAACAAAAACTATAACTAACAGCCATCTAAGCCAATATTCCATCCATCCCATAACCGACCACAATAACATAATAAAACGGATAGCCAACATAAATAGTTTTCGCGAAAACATTGCGACCCTATCTTAACTAGCGAACAAACACTTCTATCACTCATTTGGCGTCCAATAACGTCCTCTCACGAAAACATCCTCCTCTGATCCCTCAGTTGTCCTCACTCGGCTTCAAAGCCCTCCGGGAGAGGATCCCCGATAAAATGGGATCAAGCCGGTACAAATTGAAAATCTTACACATATGTATGTAAAGCGTTGTGCGGTTTGGTTGAGGAAGTGAGGTAGTTCTTTTGTTAAACAATTTTGCTTTGGTTTGTTGTGATCTAATATTTTTGCTCTGTTATTTGGTTTTTGCTTAAAAAGGCGAATCGATCTTTCATTATCTTTCATTTTACAGGGGAGATTTTAAAGGAAATTATTTGAACTACCAAACTTTTATTTTGTTTTCAAAATAGCGGCTGTGCATTAATCTGTTAATAGCTGGCATCGATACAAATTAGTTTGGTATGAGACCTAATCTTCGCAAACGTCTACAAAAATCTCCCAACCCCTTTATTCATGTTTTGTTAAGAGTTATAGTCACTGATATGTATTTCAAGTCCGAGGATACGGGAGAAATTTTAATTTTTTAGGGGTCGTTATGAAATCTAATCACATCATTATTTCATGGAAATTCGGCCTGTTTTGGAGTTCCACTAGTCAGTAAGTTTCGCCTTTTTTTCCTAGAAACATGAACTCTGTCTAAACAAAAGCCACACGGCAATAAACAAACCACATATAAAACTCTGTTTGATTATTTATCAAACATTTAATCCGCGCCATAAATCTATTCGGATACCAATATGGCGGAGTTTTTGGCGCGAAAAAGAATCAGCCGCGGAAAGCAATGAGAGGCAGATTAGAGCCGGATAAGTCCCGGTTATTAATGGACCCGCGATACACACGACAAAATGGATAATAAATGGATGTGGCCCGGGTTTTTTTTGGCTTTTGCCTAACAAATTCGTTAAACGTGACAGTTGCCCGATAGCGTATGAGCGTTCGGATATTTAGCTAAAATAACAAACGATTCTGATTTGTTGTTTAGCTGCGCGAGTTACTTTTGTGTACTGAAAAATTTGGACGTAGTACTTGACAAAATAATAACTTTAGACACTGCAAAAGCAACATTTTAAAACCTCAATAATCGAAAAAGTAACGAAAAAAAAATGAAAAACAAACAATAGATAAATTTTCTCGTTTCTGTAACTATTCTAGCTACCTATAATTGTAGTACGCTCAACTCAAAGGTTATTTAAGCAGTTAGTATTCTAGCAATGGCTGTCGAAGTGTCTGCAATTGTGTGCAGGTGCTATAAAGTGCCATTGTTATAGTTAGCACAATGTGCGACACTATTTGATAGTAAAAACCACTGCAATATACACACTGAACTAAGTTTTAGATAAAAGAAAATTGTTAGAGTAAACTGCATTGTTGTACGATTCTTTTCCATTTATGGCGAAGCAAATTCATTTAAAGTTCTTGTACAATAGTGGTACATACGCGAATATAATGCTACAAGCCATTCTCTACCAGACAACCTTTGGTTTAAATGGGACAACATTGTGATGGGGTACAAAATATCTAAAAAATTACTTCACATCCCATACACCGATTTCACTTCTTAGTAACGAGATATATAATAGAAAGGAAAGCTTAAAATACAGAAATTACACCCGCAACTTACATAAAAAGCAGAAACAAGATAAACAAAAGCGTAATGAAAACAAAAGGTAAAATCATACCCTTACCAAATAAAAACTACCATAACAATATCACATAATTATTCCACAAGAAATAAACAGTTGCTCACGCGCCACAGCACAGCCAAACAGCAGTAGATCAACAGCGACAGAACCCCGCTATCGCGTCCAGTCAGCGATATATTATACTTTTACGAGGGATTTACGCGCCGTGCCCGACTTGCTTACTGAGGTATCTGTGCTGTACTTTATTACATGTTATGATCCAAATTGGACGACTGATGGGCTGGACAAGTTATTGTTTAGTATTTGATGTTTCATGGGGATATTCAGGGACAAAGCTAATTGGGAAAAGGTTACACAGATATAGGGATAAATATACATTCATCATTTAAATGCAAACAAATAACTTATTGAAGTTCATGTCTCTCGTGCTTTGTTTCATCAACTCGAGGAAATTTCCAAATTTTGCCGAAAATAACAAAAAAACCTGACAAATAACTTTATTTTCGGAAATCGGTGACTTTGTTTGTTACGTTGACTTTATTGCCACCAAAAAACAAAACTAGTTTCCTAGAAGTCGGTTAAAAAAGTAGACATTAATTTATTTTTATCTAGTGCTAGTAAACGCAAGCGTCTTGATGTTGGTATACTTATCCAAAGAAACTTGACCATTTTTTTCACAATCGTTCCAAGTTTAACAATAAAATTATTAAGTTTTAACAGAGCAAATAGTGGAGGTTTAGTGAGGCTCTATATTTATTTGCAGTGCAAATATGTGTGAGAACGAATGAGATATATTCACAGGACCAACCATATTATGAAAGAGTCAACATACTAAGAGCCTTTAAACATTGAGAAACTAAATAGCCCAGAAGACTTTTTCCTTTTATACAAGGTGTTTTGATATCCCATAACTCTAGGGTATGAATGAGAGACCATATCAAAGAATCAAGGCAATTTTTGTTGTTTTCTTTTTTCATACAAAACAGTTCGACAAAGTCACGATTAATTGATATTTAAACCCCCATACGGAAATTATGACATCGTCACATTTGCTTAGCTTTAAATAGGAATTATAATTTACTGAGAATGAAAATTAATTACTCGAATTTATTAATGAAACGTTAACCTTCGAAATCATGCATTTTTAGACCACATATTATCCTGACTCACTGTATTATTTTTACATCCAGATGTTACGGGATCAAAAAAAAAAACACGTTGACTATACTATTATTGACTAAACGTAACAAACAAGGAGGGGGTTTTTAAAAAGCATTCTTTTTAAAAAACCCCTCAAAGTAAAACTGAACTTAATAACTAAATTCAACTAAAACCTCGAACATTAGCATATAAACAGCGTTGTTAAGGAAGCGAGTGACCGCGGTGAGCGAAGCGAGCGCATTAAGCGGAGCTATTCGAGCGATGCGAGCTAACCGAGCGATTCCAGCTACATTGTATAACGCTCAACTCCAAGTTTTCCAATAACATCACTAACACACGTATTACACTTCGGGCCACGGAAAGTAACCGCTTTATTTATTTTTACTTACTTTACTTAGTTAGGAAAAGTTGTGTGATATGATAAAATCTAGTTTGTTAGGTCTCTTGTGTATTATTCTTTTGTTAACTTGCGTCTGGTGCTGTAATCTATACGGAATGTTAAGTGGGGAAGATGGAAGTTTACTTTATGTTACCGTTTTGGTAACTTATCTAACCTATTATACGTATTTTATTTTAATCTTTCAATTTCAACATAAAAGTGTCTGCAAAGGTCGTTTTGTAATTTTCTACACAATATTAATAGCTGAATCTAATGTATTCTATCAAAATTCAACACACAAGCCACAAAGTTACAAACTGCAAGCGGCACAAAAACATTTTATCTTTCACCCACAATCTTGGCCAGCAGTGTACGGCACACGTGTGCAGTTTACAAGTTACAGCGACGGCACTTTTAGTGAAGCGTAGTGCCGATATACACCGACATTCTATGTTATTACAAAACATAACATAGTATCGATAAATTGTATTGTTCCGAACAATCCACTGTCATTCTACGGTTTTTTCGTAGCACTGCTACGCCGTAGCGCGGTTACGAAATTTACTACGAATGTAGGAATCCTTGAAAATTGATGATTTTAGAAGACGCAAGGGTATTAAAATGTGGTGGCTTTCGGGATGACGTATTGCACTCGTAGTTTAGTTTAGTTTTATGAATTGTTCTTCTGACATTCAAAAGTACCAGTAATGGTTTAATTGAAATAAATGCTTTGACTTTGACTTTGACTTTCCCTAAGTTAGCAGAGCGTGAATATTCACGAATTAGGATCTAAAACGCTCCGCCGCGGGAGGCGCTCCGGGCGTCGGGGGCCACGTGATGGCTTCCGGCCACCGTAGACGCGGGCCTGTGGACGGTGAGTGATGGCTAAGCTCGCCGTCCGTCCGTCTTATGACGACGACAGGCCGTGTCGACGGCGCGTTCGTGTTCCACGCGCGCCTCAAAGAGAGGGCAAGGGCCGACGCCTGTCGAGTCTGCGGGTTGTTCGCAAGGGATACCGCGGCCTCGACATGAAGGGCGAAGAAGGAACATGGGTGGTTTTTAGTCAGTAGAAGTCTGACACTCCCTTTCGCTCTGCCCAGGAGCGGGAGGGGTTATTTGATGATTTCCCACCCCCCAAAAAAAAAAAAAAGAGGATCTAAAATGCTTTATCGCTTATAAGCACCTGATTGAGATTGGTTCACGTCCGAGTACATAGGAAAATTTATGGTATTTAAAAAGCCTTGACTTGATTTTAAACATTGCATAAACTATAAAGAATTCAACATAAACGATCACAAACAAAAAGGACCTATTCAGAAAGATTTTCTTCAAAACTTTCCTCAATCATAATCCCCTCCTTTTAAATCCCCCCTACAATCATAGAACAGGAGCTTAATCAGTGCAAAGTATTCATTATAGTGCGAGAGCTCGGGCAAGCATCGATATGTATTCATGAATCGATCGGACCGAAGCTATCGAGTCGACTCGTAATCTTGATATGATGCCTCATCGGATTTTCATGTTCTTGCTATGTTGGTTGATATAGGTATGTCATACTTGTGGATATTATTTTCTGGATTTCGTTGGGGAATAAGTAAAAGATTGTTTTGTTTTGTAGGTATTATTTGGAGATAGAAGGTTGTGAATAGATGGTAGTTTGGGGTGTATGAGGAACAGGGTGTAAAGTTCCTCATCCCCCATAAAAAAGGGAGGATCCTCCGACCAGGCGGGTGTTGTGTCTGGTGGGCTAACTGCCCAACATATGTAAGTTGGGATTTTCTATATAGGCTAATGTCGCGGATAAAGTTGATAGCGTGATGTAGGATTTGCCAAATTAGTTCGCATGTGTTGCGATAGATGTCGCTGTCGCCACAGTAGATAGAATACTCTTGAACAATGAATAAGAAATCTATCCTATAATATTATAAAAAAGTAAAGTTTGTAGAAGGTAGTCTTCGGAACTACAAAAGCGATATTTTCAATTAATACTATAAAATGGATGCTATATTATGCCTGGGTGTCAAAGGATAAATTCACAACGTTCTTGTTATAAAATTTCCGACTATGACTAGATCGAAATCGTGGTCAAAGCTTAATGAAAATAAAACAATAAGATAAGTATATCATAAATCAAAGGTCCCATAAATAGCTCAGCATAAAGTAACTAAGTACCTATGACAAGTGACGAATATGTCTAGACGTCCTAACAGTATCTCCACTCATTATTTTCTGCGTGATCTTATGAGTAACTCTCTTTTCGGTTATGGTAATGAATACAAGTAATCAACAACAATATTCTCTATCCAATAGCCAGATAAAGAAATTCAGCCTGTAGTCATGAGAAATCTCCATTTCGTTTCTCCTCTTAACATTTTCCAACAAACAAATATCTCGCTTTGTTTTATATTAGAAACCACTAAAATAATTCTCAATCACTAATCACCACACTAGAAAAACAAATTGATGGTAGCATATAACACGAAGGCTACAAAGAATGATAATCTGAACTTATCTCTCCGAATACTACCTACTTCATCCGACACACTGAAACAAGCAATAGTACTAAGTACAACTGGCCGATACATCGTCGATAATATAACGATAATAAAACGATATATATGCAGGCGCCGTCCTCTTTTATTATTATTTCCACATATTGAGCTGCCGTTGTCTATAAGGGCGGTACACATGTCCGGACGAATCGATAGCTAATGTGTTTAAGATTGGCACCGTGTGTGCCAGCCTTTGTTGAGACTGTGGTCTATGCGGTGTTATAATGTGATGTCTGCTTGTTGGAAGATAATCATTGTGTTGCTTAAATCTGTCTTTTGTTCCGCTCAAAATTGATTAGATTATTTACGGAGTCTCCTTTGGCAACTGGCATGGCCAACACGAACTGTTTTCAGGATAAAAACAACAAGCTGAGATAGTGTCAGTGTTTTATAAAGAGCCATTTTCATAGACTGGATTAAAACCTGAATAATAGCTTGAATAATAGCGTGTATAATAGCTTGAACAATACCAAGAATCCTTGAATGAGCCTGAAGTCATCAAGTCGCTAGTTTTACAGCCTGAAAGTCTGATAACCGAAGCTCAAGTTAAATATCGGCCGACTTCGTGTCAAATATGTAATTAGCCTCAGTTTGATTAGCTCAGAACTATGGTAACCCAAACTACATAAAACCACTGTGCCGGTCATTAAGCCAAACAATTGTCATTCATCTACAAAAAGTCAGCTACCAAAGTGATCTGGAACCATTGTAAGTGTGTTATATAAATGGAACTGTCTGGTGTAAATAAGAGCCGTAACATTTGTAGACGGTAGCACATCGTGACGTTCCGTGCTACTGTTGCTGTCCTAACTTCCGCGCCGGACAGGGGAGCCGTAGAGACGCACTTATGCGACAAAATATAAGTAAGTATTTATGAACTTGTTACGAATTTTTGATAGTATTTTTTTTTATTATAAACCGAATTATTCTTAAATGTGTGGTTTTCAATCATCAAATATTTGCCAGATCTACGTTACCACAGATCATGTTTTATTTCAAAGCTTTAATGATTTTAACTTTTTTAAGTTATCATATTTTCAATACCATTGTCTTGACAAGTTAAAAACATAAATAGTGTCCTTAGGAACATAAATGCGTTTGAAAAATAACAATGACAAACAATCAATATCGTAACAATCTGCTATGAGTATGAAGTTTGTAAAAAGACTATCTCCAGTATATAATAAAATAAATATATAAAAAAGCGAAGAACAGATCGAAGAAGCGAAGGTTGAAGAGTTAGAACCTTTTCCTTATTATCTAAAGAGTAAACTATATCATATAGCCGTCTCCACAGTTTCCCGTATTCCGCGACACAGTGTGCGTCGCGTCTCCTATGAATAATGTGCTATCGATTGTGTCGACCGCGACGCGACTACACCCGCGCTTGTCTTCACATATCTTACAATTTACAACTGCATACTTCGTGTAATGGTGTTTTGCAGACCAGTCCTTCTTTAATATGTTCTATCATTTAAGAAGATATTGTGCGTCACGATTAGTAACTCAACGTAGTTAGGGTTTTTGTGGATTTGCTTCCAAAGGTTTCAGAAGGATTAAGGTATAGGAGCTGTTTTAAGCTATAAGCTAAAGTTAACTAATAGATGCAATTAAAGTCGATTCTTTCTCCTTTGATTTAAATTTTGAAGTTGAAAATTTGGTACCTTTTTTAGGTCTTGTGACTAATTTTGTTTTTATTTATATGAATTTAATTTGGTATGTATTTTAATATCTGAATAAAGAATAATAATAATTATTATTATTATTTAACGGTCTAGTTGAAATAAATAGTTTGACTTTGAAATAGGATGGTTGTTAAAACCACTAAACTGAGACAGTGAATTCTTGTACATAATTTCACAAAGCCAATAGTTAGAACATTCTAGTTATATTCCCCACTCCTTTAAAACTATTTTTATTTGTCAAAATAATGTAACCTCCATGGTTTCCCAACAAGATAACGCCTGCAGAACGTCTCGTATGAGTAATGTACTATCGATTGTGTGACCGCGACACACATACTTTTTACGACTCTGCAACACTTTTAGGAGAAAGCTGCAGTATTTGATCTTATTTGTTCACATCATAGTTCAATTAATGTGAAAATTAACTTACAGATACAAGCAACACTCTATTGACTGCGAATCGTCTATGAAATCTTCAATCAAATTTAATGGTCTTAAAGAGTTTGTGGTATTTGCTAAGAGGATAGATACAAAGGGAACAAATCCATCTGAGATAAAGTAATTATACACTAATTATGGCATATGAATCAAATGGCCTTAAACACTAAGATAATAAGGTCCGAGAACCTAGTCTTATGAAATCGTCAAGCAGTTGATCAACTCCCGTAACTAGAGGGATAACAATTTTTTTGTCGAAGAATCAGCATTGCCGTCCAACATCTTAACGCCGCCAGCCTATCTAACACTATTCCTGTTGACAGCGATGTGGATGAATTTTGTGATGATAAGCAACATGAAAGGAGGACTCCGTCCCAGCCGTGGGAACATTATATGTTGATTATACTGTGTCATACTAATCCAAAAATAATATTTACATCTTAGAGATCATGCCCCACTTTAGCCACTACACCGCCCAATTACCTTCAAGCTTATCATCCGATCTGTCGCAATCAGATCAGTTTGACCGAGTGATTCCGAACACTTACGTGTCAAGCGTGAAACGCGTGCTACGCTTAGCGTGCACAGCGTGTTCAACGTGTTCACACGCTGTCGTGAATAGACACGTTATTAATGAGAGCTAATTAAGCACGGCTTCCAACTCTATTACAGATATTAATGTTGATGTTTAGAAAAAACGTTTTGGTGATTTAAGAGGTCATGTTTTTGTGTAGGTCAGTGGATATAAAGGTGGCTGTGAGAGAAATTATGTCAATTTTTCAAGCTATTTTTGCCAAGTCATAACTAGTTTCACTGTAAGAAAGTTTATCAAAGATTTAAACGTGCATTTTATTGAGCATATTCCCATGCGATGACCACTAAATTGAACGTAAAAAAAACTTAAAATCAAAGCCGCATTAAGTTAGGCTGATCCTTTTCTAAACCCCAAGAAAGCTTCTAAGGCATGTTGTACAAGTATTAAGGCAGTGCCTTATCTCAATCACGCGCGTTTAGCTTCCGAAGCCGACTTAAATTCTCATTACTGTGTCTAATGTCATTAATGAAATCGTCGGCCGCTACCGAACGCCATTCCGCCTTGTCGCCCGCCATCATTACCATTCTGACACGACAATCGAGCGGAACCGCCGATCTACACCAGGGTTAAGTTTCGAATACGGTACATTCAAATTAGAACCTTAGTTTTGAGTGCACACAGCAGCAATTTGAATGTCTTCTTACCAGAAATGTATAAGATGTTTTCAACATTTTAAAATTCGATACACCGATTAATTTTAATCTGTCCTCTCTACAATTTAAGGTTTAATTTAGATCACAGATGTGTGCCTAGATAATTATCGGCGTTATTCTGATGAGGCAGTCGGCTGCTTTCATTTGTCAGGGCTGTCGAACGGACGGACGGACGGACAGACGGACAGATTGTCCGTGTTTAGCCAGTGATATATTAAACCGATGGACAGATAAGGCGGTCACTATTATTAGCGGAGAGTTAATTTCGTTCGTTTAGACATCTTGTAGGAGATTGGTTTTAATTGATTTCTGTTTGTTGCGTTTTTTGTGATATTGTGATAATCAGGACGAGGCAGATAGGATCTGCTTGTGAGTGGAATGTGATATTCTAATTAAAATAGTTTTGGTTGATATAGACTCCACTTACTACTACATATTTATAAAGTGTCATTTGCATTAAGTGCAACTGCAAGTATTTTTCCTGTTTGTTCTATTTTACTAACTAACTACCCAACTTTTGAAATCAACACGTGACTAGAGTGGGCTTCTAATATGGCTCCGCTTCTCGATATCATCTGCCTATAATGTTCCCACTGCAGGGACTCAGGCCTCCTCTCTAAGAGAGGGATGGGCTATGATCCACCACGCGGGCCCAGTGCGGATTGGTAGATGTCACACGTCTTCGATTATTTTGGTTCTAAGACGGTTTCCTCCCGATGTTTTCCTTCACCGTTTTGAGAGCAGTGGTGATGAAATAAATTACACAAAGTATTGCGCCTGACTGGGTTCGAACCCACGACTCACTGTTCGTAAGTCGGGCCGCTACCACTGAGCCACCACTGCTCACGGTTTTTGATATATTCTCTGTAAATTGAGAGCTCTGGCTCTTGTACAGGAACTTCTAGTCAGGCACACTAATGTTTGTGAGTAACCATTAAAGTAAAGTTTTTATAACGGTTTACATTAGCTACAGCTATAGAATCAATCAATTATATTTACTTTTCAAATAACTTTTAAAAGCTCATGGCCTAATTAAGATAATCGACAAAACATTAATTATTTTACTTGAACCTTTGACTTTGAAATACAAAGCTATAAAAATCCATCTCCTCAGTTAGAGTGCAATCAAAACTCCGCAAGAACATTAAGACACCCTTTGACTCACAATTCACGGACAATTATACAAATGTCGTAATTAAATTAAGTGTGACATTGTAAAAACAACCTAATGAACCCGGTGCCACAGAGTGGAGAGGAAAAGAAGGTCAACTTCGTTGAGGGAACGAAAAGGCACGCACACGTAGACAGGATAAAGTAGATGAGTTCATGAAGCAAAATATGATCCTCTAAATTGATCGTTTAGGGGATTATATTTTGATTTAAAAAAGTGTCCATGAAGTATATTGTCCATTCTTCTTTACATTTATATCTACGCTTTGGAATGGGCAACTACAGTACTTTCACAAGTTTAGGTATTATGACTGTGACTGTTGCTTCGTTTTTTCTGTTTTTCTGACTTTCAAAAGTGCCTGTAATAGTCTAATTGAAGTAAATTCTGCGATAGAGTTTACAGCGTTGCCAGTTTTTTTTTGTTTTGTAGGTTGTAATTAAATTCATGGCATACTAAGGTGAGTGATGTAAATTAATAGGCAACTGAACACAGTTACAATATGATTGTTAAAGGGAAACTGGGCTGACTACGTCTACATCTGGAGCCCATTTGCCCAATGAGCTGTGGGCAAAAATAACCACTATTTTCCTCCCTGACCTGTGTCATAGAAGTTATTTGGATGGTGGTTCGGATTGTACAAAAGGTATCTCGGCAGACCCTAAAAGATGGACGAGTCAGTAGCCTATTTATCAAATACCCAGGAGTCTCTGAGATCTCCTAACGTACATTAGACTGTATGTTTGTGGTGGCACTTAGGTCTGGCTTGGTGTAGTAAGCAATTTCAATAGGATACCAGCTTATGACCAACTGGCCTAACTTGACCTTCTGTACTTTAACCCTATTTGGTACCCACCGCGAGGAGTTTTAAGAGGAGTGGAGGGGGGGGATCGGATTAATAGCGTGCCGCGGTTCCAGTTATTGCAACATTAATTATAATATTAATTATTAGCTAACTCGTGTACCCTAAGGGACGCCGCAGAGTAACGACAGCACAAACTTTGATCGTTCATCTGTATTTGTTTCAATACTAATTGGGTTGGATGGCCGTATGGTTTGGTGGTAAGTAAGAATTTAATGTCCACCTTTATGTTCATAGCACGATTAATAGAGATTGGAAAACTTCGTAAAATCATAATTATCACTTAGCAATGCTCACTAGATGAGAACATTTGAAATGACAAAGAAAAGACATATCTCACTATGCTTTTATTGGAATAAGTTTGGATATAGTTCAGAATAAAATCTTTTTCGGAAGTCTTCTTCTCTGTGGCTGTATTGTTATTCAAACCCCTTATTTTAAAATAGTACACAAAAATGTAAAAACAAATTGCTTCTATTCTTAGATAAGCCAACATTTATTTAGAATATTCATTCGAGCTGAGAAATTGAACATCGTCTCGAGTTCAGACTTAAGTAACCAATAACAAATAAATTACATTACGAAATCAATGAAAATTTAATTATATTCTACCAATAAGAGCCTACAAAATCTGGTCCGATCACAGTAATTGCTCTGCGGACGGTACTTTAAACTGGCACATAAGCTCGAAGACGCGCGCGACATCTGTCGACGTAATTGAAGGATTAGTCAGATAATTGAAACTGTGCGAACGAGACAGACACACAACCCCACATACGAGTGAGAGAGACAGATGAAGCCACTCAACACCGTCTCAAAACGGAACGGTTAACAACGTGTCTTCTTGTATATTGTATTATCTTACGTTTTATGCCCTATTAATCTTGCTCGACTGTGGATCGGAGGCGCGTCGTCCGACTCTGTGCTCTATTCAGTTGTGTTAGAGTTGATTTTAGTTAGTTTGGTTCGTTATATAGGGTGTTCGGAGCAATAAATAATTGTTTGTTCGCGTAAAACTGTAGTGCCGTTTGTACGTAGCCGGGATCGTTTTATTTGGCGACGTTTAAGGTAATCTCGGATAACGAGGCGCCCGCGACGAGCGCCTCCCGCCTCGTAAACACGTGTCAAAACTGACTGATTGTCTGTTTGTACGCTCTAAGTGTTGAGCATCGCGAGTTGCGACCTGAACAACTGAACACCATTTATATCGTTGCGTTAAGCGTGATTAAGTACGATATTATGAGAAAAATGGCTTTTGTTTTAAGGGTATGCAAATCGAAAGGTTCGGGGCTGAAATTCTGGAAATGCTGTTCGATAAAATGAAGATAGAATATTAATTTTGATCGTTAAAATGGAGACCGTATAACGTAATTTCGTCGATACAGTTTAGAATTACCATTAGGTATGACCTATGGAGGGTTTGTATTAATTTCCACATAAGATATCACAAACCTCTTTTTAATTGTTAGGGGTCCGTAGATCAGTCGGAAAAAACAGAACCCGTATAGAATCACTTTTAATCCGTCTGTCAAGACCCCTTTTCTCAGAAACGCATGGAGCTATCAAGTAGAAATTAATGTCAAATACTCAAGTCTGTAACCGTTTACACTCTTATCGGTTTTTAGCTTTAGAGCAAAGAAAAAATCAACTAGATCAAAAGATATGACCGTGTTATGCGAAATAAACGATCATACCGTTTATTTCGAATATTTTGCGATTTCACAAGGGAATCAAATTCTTTAAGGACCTTGAATCATGAAATTTGACAAGAAGCAATGTCTAAAAGTCCAAAAATCTGAACACCAAAAATATGAAGTTTACTAACAAAATATCCACAAGTTTATACGGAACGTTCGGAGCGCGAGTCCAACTACCACATGGCGGGTTTTTATTTATCATACAGCTTCACCCTATTCAATAGCCGTTTACAAAACCTTACAGCAACTTCACACCTCTCTTAATGCCATCAATACGAATAACCCAATCGAATAAAACACTAATCGAATGCAAAGTCGATTACTTGAATGATCAGTGACATCGACTACGTTCCTCTAAGTCGAGTAAGCCGGAAGCAACTGACAAATGTTAATTAAAAATTATAATAATCGACGCTTACGTCGGTTTCATTGAAGGAAATTAATTGGATATTTTATAGACGTGTATTTGATAATTAACTTTATCTTTATTAGGTAGCGAGCAAATAGTGATATGGTGTAAGTGGGTGAAACACGTGGGCAAATTCTTGGTCGAAGTTACTTGTCTAAATCGTTCAAGGTGTATTAATTGTATTTGATTTAATTGACACTAACATTATGAAGGTGCTCGTAATTAAAAAGGTATCTTAATTCATTGACAAAGAAATAAACACTTTTTTGTGTTATTGACACTAAAATTTGTAGCGAATAATTATTTCTTAAGTATTTTATATACGGCCACCTAGGTCGCTATTGAAAAGTTGTCTTAACTCATTTTCAAATAACTTAGCTCAATATGAAGAAGACGTGTCTTATTTCTCAAACAGTAAGACAGAGGTATGTCTCAAATGTTTAAAAATGTAAAAGAGCATAAGTACTAACTGAATTACTGACCATTACCAGCAACAAGAGTCAAGTACAAGTTTCTTTACTCAGATGAAACTTTTTTATTTCAATTCAAATATTAGTCTCAACATGGTGGCGGATGCCATAGACATTTCACTTGTTCACTGGGTTATTACACCCTTGAGTCACTGTGTAGCATGTAAAGTATAGTTTAGTGTATTTTAAGTTACTTTGTCGCATTCGATTTATGCAAAGAAAACATGTAATAAATAAATAAATAAAAAATTAATTATTGTGAATTTGAGTCATGTTGTGGAATCAGTTAATTCAAAACAAAATAATATGAAAACAGATTCTTGTAATAATTATAAACCACTTTTTTAAGTCATACAAAGATTTTTTTCCATTTAGATCTAACACAGATTGCATGCAGCTACTAAACTAGTCAACAACTTACAACAATCTAACAACGAAAACAATAACCGTAGGTTGTTCAGTTGTTCCCAAATCCCGCAATAATAAGGCATGCAGTGATTGATACTCCGGATCCGTCGACACGCCATTTGCATTTTTATGGGCGCCGCCCTACGCCGCCCTAGCGCTCCCCGCCCGCCCCCGAGGAGGCTTCACTTGTCTCTATGGGTATGTGATAATGATTCTCTGCGTTATGTAGTAGTTTACAGAATATTGTAGTTTGGAAACGTTTTGTTTGTTTGTAACTGTTGATTCGGTGTGTGAATGAAATTGTAGTGACGTCATATCGAGTGTTCAGTGCTAAGTTTGACTAGGAAAAGATCAAGATTACGTGAAAAACATTATAACGTAGGTATAAAAAGAATTTTTAAATGATTTGGCTCAGTAAGAGTGCCTCGAACTATGAGACAACTATTTTAAACTATTTTAGTTTATCCTTTTAGAAAAGGAACTATGTAAAAATAATTATTTTATGGCTAAGGATTGAATCATTAGAGAAAGTGTTTTAATTTCAGTTTGTTAACATACTTTAGGATCTATGACCTTTATAGGGTAAGTGAATTTCCCGTCGGGGCTGCGGGTTGTTCGCAAGAGATACCGCGGCTTCGACGTGAAGGGCTAAGAAGGAACATGGGTGGTTTTTAGTCAGTAGAAGTCTGACACTCCCTTTCGCTCTGCCCAAGAGCGGGAGGGGTTTTTTGATGATTTTCAACTTGCCAAAAAAAAAGGGTAAGTGAATTTTGTTTTGTTTTTTTTATGGAAAATAATATTGTTGTTTATTTAAGCTTAGTATTAAGTCACAAATAATGTATGATTGATTAAACGATTGTTTATTCCATTAATAGCAAAAGCCAACCCCTTTATCAGAAAAATAATTTCTAAATCTCAACATAAACCACACATGTGATTTCTTTCGATTACCAAACGAACAGGGCCCCACTAATAATACAATTAAAATCAAATAAAGCTGCAATATTTGGTAAGTCACGCCGCGACCGATCGCATCCATTCATCATCATGCGACTTATTTGTCGCGCATTGTTATGATAATGTTGCGGACAACAGTTGTTTGTTGGTAATCGCTTGAGGCCGCACAACTGCGACTTTGCGACACGCCTACGATTTGTGGGGGAGAGAAATCGGTGGTAACGTTTTGGGCATTAAAAAAAAACGCCAATCTAAAGAAACCAGGCATGCTCTTTGACGCCCGTCATCCCGCTGTGTAGATTCGCTTATTGGTGGATATGCCCCGAACTTGGAATAAGTGAAGTTTATTTGCATAAACTTTAAGGAAGTAAGAGGAGTGCATAACATAACATCACGCCTGTAATCCTAGCAGGAGATGGACAGGTGGTGTACCCATTACACCCACATTTACCCAAGTCTAAGTTTAAGTCTCAACTAATAAGGGGCAAGCCAATTGACTGCAACAGGGCAAAAATCCAGACTCCGTGGATTCAACAGGGAAATTTCTGATTGAAAAACCTAGTAACACTTTGTTCCACAGAGTTATACAATCGCTCATTAAAAGTACTCATTGAATCTACTAGAAGATCTTCTTGATTTGTATTGTTGTTTTATAAGATCTGAAAACAAAATGGCTGCCATTTTTTTTATTATTGAATCTTTTTCCACAAATCCTAACGATTTGTAAACGAAACAAACAATGTTCGAAGAGCGTGTAATTCTTCCTGCGCAGACATTTCGTCAAGCCCCTAATGATTGGATCAGCCTCAGCTGCGCACAGCCTAACGTAATTGATTCCACCGAGCCGTTGAACCACTGCTTTTTGTTTATCTGTGTGTTAGGTGGGAACACTTGGTTTTCTACTCTAGAGTTTTTCTCTTGATAGATGGATAGATGTAGCCGAAGAATTGCCAGACTAAGTATCAATGGAATAATCTGCGAGCAATGTGCCCTTCATTGCTCGCAGAATGCATGACCGATGGGGCCGAAAAGTTCTGGAGTAGCGACCGCGAACTGGAAGACGTTTCGTTGGAAGGCCTCCGAGGTGGACTGATGGCCTGATGAACGTTGCAGGGATCCGAGACGTACGGGAGCGGTCAATGTGACAATACTTAGGGGAGGCCTTTGTCCAGCAGTGGATGTCTTTCGGCTGAAATGAGGATGATGAGATGAAAATGTAGAAGAAGAGTAAAAGAGCAGTATTAAAGAAGATATGCTCTGCCGACCCCAAATGAATTGGGATAAGGGGCTAGAGAATGATGATGATAGGCGAAGATGTTCGCCAGAAGTGTGATCTTCAGCTGGTGAATAAGAGGTTATGAGGGACCTGCTTCAGCATATATTTCTTACATCAGAGGTTTCCAGCTGCTCCTTTGGTTTAAAGTACCATTTAGAAGAACTGTCTATTAAAAGAGATCTGTTCATCAATCACTCCTAAATCGATCATCTAAATCGCGTTTCAAATATAAAAGGTTTGAGGTTGGAATAAAGAAAAACTGCTTCCTTTAAAATCCTGTTATTTCCCGACTTTCTCAAAACACATGTTAATTTCATCCCCCACTTACTGACCTTGCCTTTTTTATTGTTCGCCTCCCCTGAACCCGCTAATTCGTCTCGCTAATCACGTCAGGACAGGTGCGTGATCCTCATCGTCCAGCCTTCATCATACCCTCGCGATGGACAGATGTGCAGGTATTAAACTGATGACATGCTTTGTCATATAATATGAGCTCGGTATTTAAGATTCTTTCAGCACGTTTTTTAAAACAAAGGTTGAAGAGATTTGTTTGTATTTTTTATTATTAAGTTCAATTTATTTTACTCTACGCCACGCGTGTGTTAGAGTATTTAAATACCTATTAAAACATATTTCGGACTTGTTATCATATAGAATGATTTCATAGATTTCCTGCAATGAAGTAGTTACTGTGGCGACAACGACATCTATCGCAACACATGAGAACTAAAATGACAAATCCTACATCGCGCTATCAAAGTTATCCGCGACATTAGCTCATATAGAAAATCCCGACTTACATAATGTCGGGCAGTTAGCCCACCAGACGCAACACCCGTCTGGTCGGAGGATCCTCCCTTCTCTATGGGGGATGAGGAACTTTACACCCTGTTCAAAATCAAAAACTGGAATGGAGAAGAATTACAAGGAACTATAAGAATTCGACATTTGTCAGTAGCAACCGTGTTGTCTGGATTTGTGCCCGGTTGATGGCAATAGGCTTGCCCCAATTACATGATAGTTATATATAACTGACGAAATGTGAGTGTACTAATGACACAGCTCTGCCTAAACCTTCAGGGATTACAGGCGAAATGTTTTGTTACAAAACTCCATACTACATTTAACGTTTGCTCCCATCATAATTGAACCATAAATCCTCACAATATGACTGATATTCTACCTACAAACAAACAACAACAAAATCCCGAAGCACCCACTATCACACTGCAACACCATAATATTCAGTAAGTACACATAAAAACCCAAGCAGCCATCAAAATAATTTATAGACAATAAATAAGGCGATGGTCGCGACTGCGGAACCCTAAAAACTCGTAGTTAGCGCCCCAATCAATTAGGGTCCCGTACACACGTGGCCCCTTGTAACGGCCTCATTGACAAGTAAATAACTGTGCTAGGTATGTATTGTTTGTGGTGTTATTTTATTGCATTATACACGAGCCGCGGTTTCCGCCATTTTCATGGTGAAGTTGCTGATTTGATTGGTTGGCAGTAGATTTTGTATGAAAATCGTAGTTATTCTCTAGTTAACATTTCTTTACAACATTTTTGGAATACATAACTTTTAGTACAGTCATAGAGTCATCTAGAGTATTTTTTAATATTTTTTTCATAAATTGAGGTTGTAGAACTGAGGATACGACGCGATATCATCTTCTTCTGACACTCAATGCACTCTCTCACTCACTTCATCCTCCCTAAAATGCCTTCTGGCTGGAGGATCTCCCCTTATCTTTATGATATGAAGAACTTTACACCCTGGTCTTCATACCCATATAATCGAGTAAAACTAGAATACGTGTCGAATAAAAACTCCTCCGTGATAAGAAGTCGGTTAAAAAGAATATTACAAACAAAGATAATCGCGAAAAACATAACCCTTTTCTTGTAGTCGGGTAAAAAGAACGGTGGTATTTGCTATCTTAGAGCGCAACACCAATCAATTTTAATAAAACAATCTTGAACGCAACTAAGATGCGCTGATTGTGTTCAGTTTCATTAGTGAAGTTCACCTTAATTCATCAATTATCATAATATTACTCTTAAATGTAATATTTCTGTATCTATGAGTTCTCCAAACACCCACTTACAACAACTAAATAGAATCGCAATCAGTCGCACTACACTAAAAATATCTCACTCGCGGATTATATTCGAAAACGCAGATGTCACACCGAATCGATTCACTGGCACTCGCATTCGACTAATGAGAGGCGATTATCGTTCGCTCCCGGCTGTCATCGAATCAATCGATTGATCACTTCACTAACCTCCCGCTATACAAACAATATTGAACTTTACACTGACCAAACTAAGCTCAGTTTCCATTTGTATCGTGTTGTGTATACAGGCTGAATGGAATCATGGATGTCTGTCGGATAGATTTAGCCGGGAATTTAGGCAGATATACGTCATCGGTGTCGCATTTAAACAAATCGATTCGAAACAAAACATGGCTGACAGTTGTTTTGACAAATAACAGTCGGATTGTGTGGCAGTTGTTTTTCGATTGGTACAATATTTGAATTGGATACTAGTTGGTTTTGTGACTGGAGAGAGATATATATTGGAAATGGTTCAGGAATTTTGACATGTCGGTTGAAGCTCCGGTAATATTGGACAAAACATAACATCACGCCTGTAATCCCCGAAGGGTCAGGCAGAGGAGTACCCATTAGTACACCCACAAACAAGGGACATAATTATTATGACTTTGTTGACAGGTAAACAGGTTCAATTAAATAGTGGACTTGTGACATTTTACTCAACCTAAACTATTTCCAGATTTCCTGAAGGAACAACCAAATTGATATGGACAAGTTACGCACGCAACTCCAGACACCGGATCCAGGCTACAATCTTTCAAATTTCAATAGATTTTCAACTTTATCAATAAAGCACTAAGTTTAAAGATGATTTTTGTCAGTTTCGTATAGCTTGATCAACCGTGGTCTGTGCTCAAGCATGTATGTATCCGAAACCTGTCTGTACCGGTTTGGCCAACCCTCTTTAAAAAAGCGATAAGTAACCAAAATGGCCTGTTCTGTGATAACCGTATTACATTTGTGTAAATCTGTACCTACATGAGACACTACAAACACTGTTCGGCAACATATATTCATACACACGAGTAATGTACGAACATTGAATATGTTAATTTAATTATGACGTGTACAATGTTCCCGCGCGCTGATTGTTATCGCGAATCTGTTCGGTGTGGTATCGCGTATTCACGTCACACTAATAACTGATGATGATGACTTTGAGGAGATACAGTGGGTTTACCCAGTAATGATGATACGGGGTATCGTAAAACTATGTGAAACAGGCGCATATTTCGTTTTGGAAAGTCTTTTGTCCATCAATGAAACACAAACACAATATTTAAAGTATTTCTAAGCACTGAAAACTGTAATTTATTAAAATAGATCATCATTTGCCTAATCGTTTACCCACCATGTTTGGGTCGGCTTCCAGTCTTACCAAATGGAGCTGAATACCAGTATTTTACATGGAGCGACTGCCTACTATCTGACTTCCACAATCCAGTTCATCATCATCATCATCTGCCTAGCCTTTTCCCAACTATGTTGGGGTCGGCTTCCAGTCTAACCGGATGCAGCTGAATACCAGTATTTTACATGGAGCGACTGCCTATCTGACCTCAGTTATTACTGGGTAATATGATACCCCTTGGTAAGACTGCCATATATGTAATGTATAACCAAAGATACGATTAAACAAAACCCTAACATTTATCATTTGCCTTGAAAGTACTCAAGCGTCCTTATGTTTTAATTATCGTGAAGATTTTGGCCACAACTCAATTTGTAGGTGTCCTTCAATGTATTCTCTTTACAAAAAGACTAATCTCCACAAGTCCTTCAAAGGTCATTGGGACCATTGAAAGTCCACACCCTTGCCCAGCCTTTAGGCATAGGTAACCGTATGCTAATTACATCGTAAACATAACAATACGAGTATGTCTGTTTGATTGAGTTGTTGGAGCGCCTAGACCTACATGTGACAGTAATGGCTGTTGCCAGGGCTACATTACCGATCCGTGTGATACATGCTAAGTTAGTACATAACTTAGTACACAACATAACATCACTTCACACATTAGTACAATCATATTTCGCCAGTTAAGTTTAAGTCCCATGTAAATGGGGGCGTGTCCATTGCCATGAACCGTTCACAAACTCAGGCCCAGTGGCTGATACTGAGAAACTCCTGAAAAAACGTTATAACATTTTGCCCGACCTGGGGACCTAACCCAGGACTTCATGCACAGCAGTCGCGCCTGTGACCTCTAGACCAACGAGGCAGGCATTTAGTTATTTAAAATAATTATTTAATTTTTAGGTACGTTTAAGGAATTTACCAAATTAAATCAATCAATGGATCAATGTTGTCTGAAATAAATAAATTATTATTAAATTGCCAACAAAAAGTCTTGGATGAGAAACATTCGCGAATACACAGAAATCATTAGTACTGCTGAGTTGTTCCACAGAGTAAAAAAACAAAGAAAAGTACTTCACCAGAGTTTATGGTGAACTTTTAATGTTGATATCAGACAGAATAAGAATAAGCTTCCTCTTTAAACACTAAATATATATTTCCAAATGTCATGGCAATTCAATACTGCAAATAAATTCGTTGTTAATAGTGAGCACACACTCGTCTAAATAAGGTTTCCAGTCAGTCTTAAAGTAATGTTCATGTTCTGATTTTGCTGAATATCACTTAAATTCTGCTCACCCCAAATCCTAAATGAAGCGTAAATAAACTGAAAACATCACAAAGCACATTAACCGCTTCATCAAGTTAATGACTTGTATGCAAATGTCGATCACAACCGTTTAATGGAACCATCCCTTAACAACACGCCACGTCAGCCATTTTGTTTCGTACTCAATCACTTTACAATTTGCAACAAAGATTTTTTAATAGAACAATATTAAGGGTCCAATATTAAAAATTCACGGAGTAAAAGGGTCGTTTTATCAAAACACATTAAAATTAAATTATAGAGTCATCTATCAAAATAACTTAATATGCTGCTGCTCTGCTGTCCCCCTTTAGCTCATCTGCATGAGGACTGCATTTAATTTTATCTTATCTGTGACGTCATTAGACGCTGATCGTAAACTGGATTGCTTTTATTATGTGTAAGTACGTTTTGGGATTGTTTAATGTTTGGAGGTGGCTAAGGGGGTTTTTACTGACTGTTTCATGTAATGTAAAAGTTTAATTTGACATAATAACATATTTTATTTTGAAGTAAGGTGAAAACACCAATTACCAGCACACCATTAAAATAATTTATACCAATCATAATCAATTTTTACAACAAAATTGTTACAAACTGCATCATAATAATATAAAATTCGCGAAACAGGACCATATAACCCGGTCCAAATCAACGTTGAAAAGAAAACAAGATAACAAGTAATAAAATTATCTAAACGCATCTATCGCTGTGAGAACCATCCATCGCTGGCTCACAACTAACGCGGCGATGTTTTACTGCCACAATAAAAGGAATGATAGCGACACACAGTGATTTGCATTTTGAACGTGACACGAGTTATTGCCTAAAGGGCGACTTATTACGACTGCTGTATATCATAGTTGTAAAATAACGAACACTTCGGCCGAGGTGCGGATTATAAGATTACCTTTTATTATTTTTATTATTGGTGCTGTATAGTTTCAGAGGGAATAAAAAGGAGGTTTGAGGCTTTTTTCGTTTTGAGTTATGGGAAGCGGGGATCAATCAGTTTTAATGTGGATCGTATAAATGTTTGGTTCTATGAAATGGTTGAGTGAATCATTCATGGATGGGTGGCTATAGTTGAGTCAGGATTCTGAAATAATGAAAGTGCGGAATGAATATGAGGGAATAAGTATATGATTCAGAAAGTAGTAGAAATTTTTAGAATTCTGAATTATTGTAGTAAATCGTCATATTATTTATCCACTCATTTTGTTAAGATGCTTTCGGTTGGTACAAGCTTACTAAAACAGATCAATAAAATTATCGAACTCACTTTCCCACTTCATCTAATAAGAATAACAACAACAAGAATAAAACGAAAAGAAAATCCATTAACTCAATAAACGCAACAATTAAACGACATTAAAACTATGAAAGTATGAAATATAGTTATTGAATAAACAGTCGTGAAGAATTAATTGCATTACGTAGTCCCGCTGCATCGCCTGCATCGCACATGTGTAAACACACTTCCCTCTCTGTTAATCTTCCCCATGGATTAATTTTATCGAATGCCAAATGAGCTATGACACCCATACAGGGGAATTGAAAGACCCTACCAACTTTACTGTGCAGTTCATCACACCCTTATTTCAATGTCATAAAGTTGAAAGTTGCATGGGTGCTTCAACAATAAAGTGGTAGATTATCCCTTCGCACATTGGCTTTTGAGTCCAATTTGTGAATGTGTATTGTGTGATACGTATTTAGTATTGTAAAGGATTGTTGCTCTTTGTGTATTGATACCATTAGCTCGCTTATGGAGCTTAAAAGCTTCGGTATTGGGGTATTTTAGTTTAATCTATTCTTTTGTGTGTGACGAGAATTGGTACTTTTACCTTTCTAGAGATGGTTTAGTGAAGTGTATTAGTTTTAGTAACACTTCATCTAGACTATAAATAACTTATTTTGATTTTAGTTTTACGAAAATATTATCTATAAATCCATGGATTTTTAAAATCGAACAAAAATTTGTTTCGTTTATAAAAATATAAATTTAAAACTATTTTTTTATGGTAAGGCCGATATATCCCCAATTTCTTCCAAAATATTGCAGATTCACGATTATAGCTTAGGACGCAACTATAATAAGTATGGCAACAGTTTCCGCGTGACGAGAGATGAGTCGCGTCCATTAATCTCATTGTGTGCGCTTCATTTCACGCGCGCTACTTACTATTGCGCGCTACTTGCGTTAGGCGGGTTGCACACGGAGATGCTGTTTGGTTGCGCACTTTATTGACTTTTGTTTTTGTTTTGCATTTGTAAAATGGCTTATCTTTCTTTTTGGGGTTTTGTTTATGTGCCATCAATATTAATTTTATTGTTATATATTTTATGGAAAAGTTTAAAACTATAGTATTTATGTTCATAATGTAGCGACCAACTTTATGTATGGCTATTAAATAGCGTTAACCTGGAGATACCTAAGGAAACGTATAGTTTTGTATGGTTTATCCTCGTTCACAATTATTTTGAAACAGATGCGATCAGTGTGTCCATTCGTCATGCAATGGAATATATCTACGTTAACAAAAGAAAGTGACGTATTCTTAGATTCTTACCTATGTAAGTAGTTAAAGATTTTGTCAGTGTAGTAATTATTACAGATTTTTTTCTTAAAGGTGAATGCGACAAGGTAGCCCGCGAAATTCGAATCTTCTTACGTTTTTTGCAATTTTCCGGTCAGTGTCAGGTTGTACGTTAAATAAAAAACTTTATTGCAAAAAAAAACAACCGACTTCAAAAACACCAAAAAGTGAAAAATAAACTTCAGAAGAAAAATTCTGAAGTCGGTGACATTTGTTTGTTTGATTTCGTTTTTATCGACCGACTTCAGAAGCTGATTTTTACAAAAAAAAACATACCGATCGAATTGAGAACCTCCTCCATTTTGGGAAGTCGGTTAAAAATAGGATTCGCGGCCGCAACAAATGTGACTTTACTGAGTAACAAATCATTATTACTCGGTTAAATCACCAATACCTACAACCGTCTCAGTTCATATAAGTTTCTTGAGAGACTATTTGATGAAAAAGGCATTCAAGAGACTTCGTAAGAAACTTCGAATTAAAAAAAATCACTACTTCATAAGTTCAAAATCTTCGTCTCGTCAACTTTCCGTCGCGCCCCATGCAGTCGTCCTAACAGACTACAGTAACAGTCCCCTAATAGCGCATATCACTTAGTATAATATGATTGTTCCCCTCGAACCCCTCCCGACAACGGAGATGAAGGGAAGATGTGCTCACAGCATCGCTGTCTCGTCGAGTAGCACATCATCACAGTTGACGGCGATTATTGAAACTGTAGTGTAGTGAGATATCGATCTTAGACATGTTTGAATTATCTTGGTGATGACTCATAGTTTGGAAAATAAATTGGTAACATGTGAAAAAAACTTTAGAACAGCTGATACCATGACGACTTTAGGTGCTACGAAGGAATGTTTTAAGCTGAATAAAGGAGGTACCCATCTTCGATACTACACTTGAAGTATTAACAATCTTAATCTCTATTACTTTTCTATAACGAGTTAGTGACTAACCTGGGCCCCGAGTCTGCTATTCAATAGTGTCAGAATGGTCTATCAGTGATCTCATAATTGTTGATTTTGAAAACACCAAACTTGTCAAAATCAACAATTATGAGATCACTGATAGACCATTCTGACACTATTGAATAGCAGACTCGGGGCCCAGCTCGTTGCAAGAATTCCATGGGTAATTGTTGATTTTGACAACACCAAACTTGTCAAAATCAACAATTATGAGATCACTGATAGACCATTCTGACACTATTGAATAGCAGACTCGGGGCCCTGGTATCAGAGTTTTACGCCACTGTGGGGTTCTTTACATTATGTCAAGACGTCAATACAATGCAATGCAGTACAATGAAACACAATCTTAATGAAGTAGTTAAATCAATGCAAAAACATTAGCATAATTAGGTGTTACCTAAACAAACACTCGTTTTCATATAATTTCAAACAAAATTAAATACAAAACGTAAAACAACAAACGCTGAACATCGCCATTCAATAAAGTTTCACTTGAAATCGCAACCGTGACCGCTTGCGGCAGGGCGAGCGCCGCAGTTGTCGTCCGACCCCTCGGCGACCGCCCCTACCCACGTCGCACCCCAATTAGTTCCATATAACTGCGCCTTTTTACGCCTATTTTATGTGTTTGGTTTAATTGAAAGATCCTTTTGCATGATGTGTTTAGTTCACTGTGCAGTAGACGCTTAATTTCAGATGGTAATTTGTATCTCGTAAAGTTTGGTGATGATCCGGTAGTTATTGTTGCGTTTTACGACTTTGACGGAGATAAATTTATTATACGGCGTAATGTAGCTGCATTAGAAATTGGAAAGTGATATTTAAATAAATATTAATATTCTCTACTCATAAAACACGACACAGCTAATAAAATTCCAATAAAAAATACCATTAGAAAAACAAAAGTCCTAACAAAATCTACGCAGTCATCAAAACCGAGGCAGCGATTGGTAAAACTGTGAATCACGATATTAAATAGCTTCGCATGTAACAATAAAACAAAGTCTTTCGTCCACATGTCGCGTAGTTTAATCCTCAGTAATAGAGCTGCGTTTGATTGCGCCGCCCGGCTAAGTGATTGACTTTTCAATCTGTGTAATCGGATTACAGCGAGTGCCGCGTGTCGGTGCTTCTACCCTACTCGTCGGTACTACTGGTAATTGTGTTAAGTTCGATATTCATTTATTTTGTTCCACGATTGGCTTCGGATTGCTACTTTCATAGTCACGACCAAATTCAATATATAATTTGGAATATAACTTTCGTTATGTGACATGTGTTAATGCCAAAAGTAAGGTCCTAATTATGCAGTCTGTCCTTCTAAGTCGCCACTTCATTGCTACTGATATATTTGTAGACAAGCACACTTAGGTGCAATGGCTATGCCTTTCACTTAACCATTTAAACAACATTCAGTGCAAAACTAAAAACAAAACTTCAAAGTTTTGCTGAAATGGGTTCGGAGTTCCAAACATGTTACACAAATTGATGTTTTCATTATTAGTCAATACAGTCAGTGGCATTGGTATTACAAACTGCTAAAATAAAACACATTCTAATGTGAAATGTAATGTACATCCACATTTCGCCAAATTTGTTAAGTCCCATGTAACAGGGCAAGCCCATTGTCTCCAACTGGGCACGAATCCACACTCCGTGGCTGCTACCGAGAAATTACTAGTAGAAAAACCTAATAACACTTTTCCCGACCTGGAAATGGAACCCAGGACCTTATGCACAGCAGTCACGCTTGCAACCACTGGACCAACGAAACAGTCACAACCGACGTACAACTTAAATGTAAGTATTTAAAACTAAATAATTAGGAAACCTGAACTAACCTTAACTTGCGACTCAGTCATACCGAGCGCGTACGCAAGCTTCGCTCTCTCGGGTCCCGCCAGGTACTTGGTCTGCTCGAAGGTCTTCTCCAGCGCAAAGATCTGCTGGCCGGAGAAGGTGGGTCTGGTGTGCTTCTTCTTGCCGTCCTTGTCCATGCCGCCTTGCGAGCAGGCGCTCAGGGCACCGTTGCTCACTGCAACAAAATCTGGGGTGAGAAAAAAATAGGGTAAGATTTGGACATTCTACAGTATTGTGTAAGGAAATACCTACTGTATTTCTTGACCAAGTATTGTATATGTTAGTGTTTTTTATAAATACAGTGAAAAATAATTTAATACAATTAATTTATTTCGGACCCAAACGATCCATAATTTTGTTAGTAGTAGGTACACGGACTAAATGTGTCCATGGAATCTGTTGCTTATTTTTATATATCTTCGCTTTAAGAGACAACTACAGTACTTTCATAGTTAGTAAGCCTTTTGACTGGGACTGTAGCTTTAGCTTTTATTTTTACAAATTCAAAAATAACTGGTAAAGTAGCTGGTAATTTTAAATTAAACAAATTGATACTACTAAAATTTTATCCAGTATTGGGCAGCTTTAGAAGTAAGCTACATGCCAATATTGTGTCTGTTGAGCCGTGGTTCAACATTTGTTAATTGTTCGGAAACGTACCATTACATTATTGTATGGGTAAAAAACATAATATTACGACTGTAACTCCCAAATTTTTAGGCACATTTCTCTATTTATGTTTCGTGTCCCATATAATCAGAGGCGAGTCTATTCCATAAATGTAGACTCCGTAGCTGCTACTGTGAAACTCCTGATTGGAACAACCCAATAATACTTTGTCCGACCGGGGAATCTAACCTAGGGCCTCACTAGACCATCGAGGCAGCCTCATAGTAGATATTATATTTATGTGTTGATAAAATACGAATACAATATATAATTACTGCACACACGCGTCTACTTCATAATCATAAATGTTTCCCATACCAAAACTAATTCACAAAACAATGTAGTAGTTAGCACTAATGAGTTAATTAACGATATACATCAGCTGGTCGGTACCAGGCGCGCATAGACCCGTGAGTGCTACATACTCGTACAACATCATTGCAGCCGACAGTTGATGACGTCATTAACAAGCGCTATCGACGATCGTGATGTTACGCCATAACGTTGCTGTAATTCAGAAGGCTTGCATATATAATTTTGAAGCCATCATTTAAGTCAGATTTAAACGTTCTCGTTTGTTAAAGAAAGAAAAATTTAAATATGATGAGTTTTGAAATCTCTATAAATCAAAGTAATAACGACTGCTGGGTGATTTATTTGCGTTTCATATGAGCGCCTTAAATTAAATCGGGCTACGTTAGCAGTATCTAGAGGTTATTAATCTTTGCCCTAATATTGACATTTATAAAAACACTAGCTGATGCCCGCGACTTCACCCGAGTGGATGTCGGTCAAATTATATACTAAAACCTTCCTCTTGAATCACTCTATCTAAAAAAACCGCTTCAAAATCTGTTGCGTAGTTTTAAAGATTTAAGCATACATAGGGATATAGGGACAGAGAAAGCGACTTTGTTTTATACTATGTAGTGATAGTGATTACGAGATCAAAAAAGGGAACATAGTAGGTAAGTAAGAGGACCTTGTTGCACTAGCAAAAACCGCCTGGAATGATAAAGCATCTTACTAACTCTCTTGATATCTTAAGGGCAAGCGTAGCGTGCTGCTAAATGTTCAGCTAGATGATCGATGACTTTAAAAAATGGCAGTCTGACTGGAAACGTAAGGCGAATGATAGGGTGTTCAAGAGCAACCTTGGGAGAAACCTTCGGCCAGCAGTACCTACTGGCATAGACTAACTTGATTGTTTTTAGTTTTTGTTGATAAACACTACCATTATATGACATCATACCTGTAAACCTCAAAGTGTTAGGCAGCAGTGTATCTAAAAGTACACCTACATTTCACCAGTTATGTTTAAGGCCCATATAATGGGGGGTAAGCTTATAACACAAATACAGACTCTGTGGCCGCTACTGAAAAATTCATGATGGAAAAATCCAATAATAAGGTGCCCGACCCGAATCAAACCCAGGACCTAATATTCAGTATTCGCACGTCACACTAAATATACTAAACATTGTCTTTCAGCATTCTATCTCACAAAAAAAACGAGCAACGTTAACAGAAATCAATCTACGTAGTCTGTACTCGTTCGAAGGGCCTCCGGTCCCCTGACATCGTGTCGACGTTTTTATCATTATTTTCATTTCATTTTTCCACTCGTTTCCCTCCTCCCTCCAGCCTGCGAGTCCTCCCCCCCCTCTACCCCACGGCAGGGTCCCGGAGGGGCGGTGACGCGACAGGCGTCGCTTCATCAAAACAATTTTATTCGCGATGATACTATACTACGATGGGATAAGTAAGAAGTCTCATTCTGTACAACTTTTTGCAACGGGGTGCTACGAACGACTAACCAAGTTCTGTTATGGACTGTAATCATTACCTCAGCTGAAACCGAACGTCTGCTGTTGGACTTCGGGATAAGATAAATTAACGTTTTTATATAAAACTGTTTGCCACCATGCACCTCACAAAACTGACAAAACATGCATTTTCAGTGCTAATTTCCATTTTCCCTTAATTTATAATTGATATCCATGGAGATAAACTGTAGCCGAAACGAATGAATATTGTAGATGATTTTAGGTTAACGTTTGCAAAGCTAAATAACTAAAACAGTGGTTTTGATATCTACCTACAAGTGCCTACGTGTATTTAAATGGTAATTTCTCATTTCTGTTTATTCCCAATTACTAAACGGTACTTCTGTCTGTAACCTGTGCTTTGGCACTGCGGTGCCGCGGGAGGTTATGTTTTATGTGCCTTTTATATTGATGTACTGTTATGTACACTCTAGTTTTGAACGCTATTGGGAATGGAATGAAATGAGTCTGGCGAGAGATTCAATTTATTGGCCGATGGAAACATTGAAACTGTATCGACGTTCTGTTTTTATGTACTGTTTAAATACGAACTTGTATATTGATTGATGTTCAGGATTGTACGTTTTTTGACAAAATAACAGACGAAGCAAAAGACTCATGTTCATAAATATTGTTTTTACAGAGTTCCAGTTTCCTTTGTTGTCAAAGTTAGTACCACTAAACGTCAATATAATATTGTAAATTAACCTGCCCCACATTTATAATTCGCCCATATTGAACACATATAATTAGTGTAAATCACTCTTAACGAAATTAAAAGACACATGGTTTCCTCTACATTGCGATCAGTTTTGCTTTGGACTATGCTCAGCATATGCCTAGGGCATATGCCTAGGAATTTTCTAGTTACAGAAATATTATAGGTCAAAGTTTCAACTTTTTCATTAACCTTTTTTTACATACAAGTTCCCAGTACTTCAATGAATCACCAGCACAATGCATTCTTCAACACAACAAAATCTGTTGCTACTTAGTTTGATACACATAATGCTTAGTTGACGAATTCATCAAAGGCACTTACACTCTTTACACTTTGTATTTGGCCTTATGCTTTAACTTTACAAATACACAGAGTACCTATGTTATCGTCGTAGCATTTCATTTCATTTATTCGTGAACAATTTACACTGTGTTGAATATACATGCAATTTACATAAAATTCTAAGAACTATGAATTTAATTAACATTCCAAAAGCTTCAAAATATAGTGCCTAGCAGTTTCAGATAAAATGTCGTAACAGTTTTGAAATACTACCAAACAGTTCCAAAATAATTACTATTACAATTTCAAGGAATTTTAAGATACAATGTCAGAACAGTTTTAAAACAATATAATGAAAAAATATAGCTGATGCTGATCCTCTGTAGTGTCTGCTAGTCCCATGAGAAACAGGTTTGTGTTTATCTATGTGCACCATCATCATATGCCTGCATTTTCTCAACTATGTTGGGGTCAGCCTCCAGTCTAACCAAATGCAGCTTAATACCATTATTTTACATGATGCGACTCATCATTTAGTGGGCTTCATTATTTTGGGTTGTATGTATTGTACACATACTTCGTTGGTCTAGTGATATAAGGACGACTGCTGTGAAGTCCTGGGTTCTAATCTCAGGTCAGACAAAACGTAATTGGGTTTTTCCATCAAAAATTTCTCAGTAGCAGCCACGGAGTCTGGAATTGTGCCCGGTTGATAGCAATAGGCTCACTTCCTATTACATAGAACTTAAAATACCTGGCAAAATGTGGGTGTACTATTAGGTGCACCTCTGCCCAACCCTCGGGGATTACAGGCGTGGTGTTATGTATGTATGTATCATACACACATTCGCATTAGCATCGGTTACATGTGTAATTGAAACTTTTCCAAAAAATATTTTATTTATGGCTATCTCCACAATACTTATATCTGTCGGCAAGACATATTGTAATAACATATAAATATTAATTCCTAGAGGTATATATCTGCGTTCGTTCTACAAACATGAGTTATTATCATTTGGTATGTGCATGTGTTGAATTATTTACAATATTATTTCATATTTGTTCCCAAAAGTATCCCCTTTACTTGTATAGATAATGCTTTGATATAAGGTGGACAGTTTCAGACCAATTTCAGAAGTTACTGCTATTTAGAACAGCGATATATACTTATGAGCAGTAAGTCGGGGATTCGAATCCAGGCAAGCGCATTACTTTGTGTATTTTTTTTCATCACCACTACTCTTCAAACGATGAAGGAAAATGTCGTGAGGAAACCGTCTTATCCTAGAACTGAAAATTCGAAGACATGTGACATCATGTGAAGACATGTGTGGATGATGGCCCATTCCTTTTCATAGAGAAGAGGCCTGTATCCCAGGTACACCTGTCTGTGTATCTCGATACATAATTGTGACATATTACAATGAGAACCAAACTCCATGCCATAGGAACTAAATGTGGAATTAAGCTACTATAACATAACACCATACTTGTGTCCTGAAATACAAGTTGCGGCTTAGTTTAGGCACCAGTCTCCCACAAATACACACATCAAAAGTGTCTAGGGATCAAGCATTTTTATGCGGATTTCTTGAGATTGAGATGTGGCTTTGTAATAAATTTATGATTTTATAAATTTATATGGATCCTTTTTGGTGCATTTCATAATTTGAATCAGGAACTGTGAATCAAATTCGAGTAGGTAAAAGATGAAAATCAGCTGTCAATATTTTCCCTATAAAAACATAGAACACATTGAAGACATTATTAGTGCTACTGTTTCCCTACTACTGATTAAAACCAACGTTATTATGGAGCGGCGACGTCATTTAAGCAGGGAAGAAATGCTCAGAGCCGTGGGAATGATAGAAGCTGGTTCCCGGCAACGTACTGTGGCTTTAGCTCTGAATACAAGTCAGAGTGTTATCAGTCGACTTTGGACACGTTACCGAAGCACTGGTACCGTGGCTGAGCGCCATGGAGGACGGTATCGCTGCACCACACGGAGACAAGACCGATACATTCAAATCTTAACTCGAAGAGCTCCAACAATAACCGCCATGATGTTAGCCGTGAGGCTTCATCACTCTTCAGGGAACTTAATTAGCGACCAAACAGTCAGAACCTTCATTCCCGAAGACCGCTACGGGTACCACCTATAGCAATGCACAATCGTAGGATTCGATATCAATGGGCTCTTGAACACAGAAATTGGGCAGAAGAACAATGGCGTTTCGTGTGCTTTTCTGATGAGTCTCGTTTTGGTATGAGACCGGATACAAGACGTATACGACACTGGAGAACCCCTGGACGCCAACAGCGATTAAAATCCTGCCAGGAAGTCCATCCTTATAGTGGTGGAACCATCATGGTATGGGCGGGTATTTGGATCGGCGGAAGAACTGAGTTGATTTGGATCAGAGGCAACCTCAACGCTCAAATTTATGCTGAGACGATTGTATCAGACGTCATCGTTCCTCTACAAGTGCAAATCGGTCCCTTATTTCAGTTAATGCATGATAATGCACGACCGCACACCGCAAGAGTTGTAAGACAGACTCTCGCCGCAGCTAACATCAATGTCCTGCCCTGGCCTGCTCAGTCGCCAGACTTGAACCCGATTGAGCATGCATGGGATATGCTACAGAGAAGAGCTCTGCCGAATATGGAGGGTATCCAGTCGCAAGAAGACCTTTTTTTGTTGTTGCAACGAACATGGGCGGCCATTCCACAGCGTGATTTGGATGAACTCATTTTGAGTATGCCAAACCGATGTTCTTGTGTTGTTAGTGTTCGCGGTAGAAACACGGATTATTAATTGTTTAAGTTACCCAATAAAATTTTAAAGAAAACTGTTATTTCAGTCTTTTTTTCGAACTTTAATGTTAGTGGTTCAAATGTCAAAAATCCCTTTATTAGGAAAATGGCAAATTTCTTTATTAATGCAAAAGTGACTTGGTTTATCGTTACTGTGACAAACGAAAACACTTTATTTGATGAATCCTTAAAGAAAATTTTAATTAATATCAATCAGGAGAAAAGTTATTGCAAAAATATATGTTGATCCCTAGACACTTTTGATGTGTGTACATTGTAATCTTTATTATTCCTGTTTTTCCATTTTAAGTTTTAGTTTTAAGTGTTTTTGTGGAAGAAAATAAACATTTTTTTTTTTTATTGTTTTAGGTCGAAGGTTTTGTTTTGGTGGCAAAATTGATAACGTAAGCCAGATTATTATCTAATAAGTTCAGGAACTGATACACAATTGACAGATAAATAGCATTTATATACACTTTTGTAAAAGCCTAAATATAAAATTCATAGATTCCAAAAGGATAGTAAAAGGCCACGTTTCCTTCCAAAAAGAAAAGCTCGTAAAACGCGATATGTCCAAACATTAGTGCTCCAATAATACACGAACAGTCCACTTTCACCCGACGAGAACAATGTACAGCACAAATAACACATTACACACCCAATAGCTGACCGAAACCTCATCAAAACAAACCAAAACCAACCTTATCAACTCCACAATACAGTTAAAAATAACAACAATAAACTCTACGCACTGCAATATAAACTTTATAACAAGTGATTAAGGTATAAATTTGGGTGTTAGCCGGTCAGTAGTACAGCCTTCGTTTAATTCCGTGTTTGGTGTAGAATGGCTGTATTTGTAGTTAATTGATTCAGTTTATGTTAACGTTACAGCTTGTTGTTGAGGCCGGCTTTCGGATGGGTGGGGTGATACTGGAATAGTTTTACATAGCGCGCTATGTAATAAGATGGTCTGTTGGTATTTCAGTATGGGTCAATTAATAATACATAGTTTACCAATCATCATCATCTTCTTCCTGTCCGTGTTACTTGGAGGCTACACGTTTTCTTCTTCCATTCTCCTCTGTTATACGTCACGCTATCATTTACTTTTTTTTCTGTTATATCATTCCTCACACAATAGGGATGTTTACTGACTAAAAAATATGATTCTAATTAGTCCGTCTGTTAGATTATCAAAAAATGTTGGATACGTATTTTTTGTTTTATCAAATCAATAAAAATTGTCAAAGATTTGAGTGGGGGTTGTGACGTCACTCACCGGTAAAATATGTCATACTAATGTCTTAGAATATGACGTCACACGACTTTTCAAAGCACTGTATCGTCTTTATTGTTGGTTCACGTGAAAAAAGAAAAAATACGTGTCCAATATTTTTTGGAAATCCATCTGACGGACTAATTAGATTTTTTTTGTTAACTATCCTATTCATTCATCGTTTCCTTGGTCTTCCTCTATCTTCCTCCATCCATCAAAATGTATACTTTTCGCTGTTTTATAACTCGCTCATCACATGATGAAATCACATTTTGAAAACTTCCTGTCGGGGCTGCGGGGTGTTCGCAAGAGATACCGCCGCCTCGGCATGAAGGGCTAAGAAGGAATATGGGTGGTTTTTGGTCAGTAGAAGTCTGACACTCCCTTTCGCTCTGCCCAAGAGCAGGAGACCCGTTATTTGATGATTTCCCACCCCCCAAAAAAAAAATATTTGGAAACTGTAAAACCCAAAAAACTTAACATTCAGGCTTTATAGTAATTTATCATTTCACGAGATAATTTCCATAATTATTGTAGGTATCCCTGATCTTAAGTGGCGGCTCCGACTTACGAACAGTGACTTGTGGGTTCAAACCCAGGCAAGCGCGTTACTTTGTGTAATTTATTTCATCACCGCTGCTCTCAAAACGGTGAAGGAAAACATCGTGAAGAAACCGGCATGTCTTATAACCAAAAAATTCAAAGACATGTGACATCTACCAACCCGCACTGAGCCCGCGTGGTGGATTATAGCCCATCCGTCTCCTAAAGAGAAGGCCGGAATCCCTGCCTCTACTGTTCGTAAGTCGGGGCCGCAACCACTGGATCACCTCTGTGTGTGTACTCAACATCTCTGCCGATTTCATCAAGTTATGTAGACAGCTGTATAATAAATTAAACCTTTAAATCAAAAAAATAACTGAATGGCAAACAAAGCCTCCATAATTCCATAGCTGAACGCCATACCTACATAAAACATCCCACAGTTTTCAATCTCCCTCGAAACTCGTGAACAAACTGCAGCGAAGTTCCCGCCAATATCTGTGACGTCACTTTTTGTCGGCCATATTGTGCGCCATGCATTATGCACCGCGTTATATTGTGCGCTGACCGGACTTTCTGAATAACTTGCACGTTACACTTCAAATAGATATATTTTTGATTCTCAAATATTTTGGCGACATGTGGCCGCGCATATTTGATTTCGATATTCTGTATTGTTGCTGGTTCGAGGAAAATTGATATTGAGAAGTTAGTTGAGCTTTTGTGATGTCTAGGAGATTTCGAAATGATAGTTAGTACCTCTACCTGGTTATCATGAGCCACAAAGCATAAGACGGAATTCTAAATCTTGCTAACTAGTTCATTTATTTTATCATCGGTTGAACTATTTAGAAGAGAGATCTGTAACTATTGACCAATAACTTAAAAATAAAACAGTTACAATCTGTAAGCCAGATTTACGTATTTGCGTTTTCCTCAGATTTAACAACCAATAAAATTCATCCTCTGCAACATGAGGAGTTTAAGAATTGAATAGAGTACTAGACGCGCATGGCGAAGGCAAGTTCAAGGTGGCACAGGAGAGAAGTACCTAGAAGGATATTAGGAGGCCTTGGCCCCGCAATGGGATGTACAAGGCTATTAAAAAGACAATGGAGTAATATAAACCACCAATAAACATTCGACTCAATAATAAAGTTCAAAATCACAACAAAAACCCTGTCAAAATCAAGTCAAACAGCTTCACTCTCTCCCTCCACAATACATCCTCACATTTGCATATCATGATTATAACAAGAAGAGTGAACAGAAGCATCTTCCTTCACGAGCTGCGAACGTTGTGAAACAATTATATGAAATACACAATTACGTACAAATCCGTGCCGTAGGGGCAGGCAGGGGGTGACCGCAACCCCTTCACGAACCTCCCTCTAGGGCTGTGCGAAGGCTTTCAGGGGTGAATACGTCTGAAGTGACGTATGTTGTGATAGTGGGTAAATATTATGTTGAATGTAGAAGTTTCTGTCACTACTTTGTAGAAAAAATTCGAGTCAGCAGAAACATACAATCTAAAATGTTCTATTATAACCACGTTACACAATTTTTAATACACAACCCTCCCAAGAGGGTATCGGTACTTCTATATTTAAATTACATGTACCCTGATGGTGACCAGATCAATCGCGGCGTCAATAGCAATTTAAAATCCTCATAAATGCTGGTGTATGGACACTTTAAACAATCCAGCAATGCTAAAAATCCATATGATAAACATGCTTATTGCAATCAAACGAACGAAATAATCACAGTTTACATTCCATCAAATTCTATTCTATATAATTTATTTTACCTTTATTTGGTTTGCAATATGTATTAACATTTTTATCTACCTTCCAAAAAAAAACACAAGAGAGCAAAAAACAATATCGAACACCGGCCACCATCCTCAGTATTGATATGGGAATTAAACAAAACAAAAAAGCCCAACAGACCTACATAAAAAGCCCATGTTGGTATTCCATCAGCCCTACGCGAGGGCGTCTCAATTGGAGGGCTAACGAGGAGCGATGCGCCCAGGGGCCCAGGGGCCCGGGGAGCCCTGGGCCCCTGTTAACGTGCGCGGATCAAGCCTTCTTTAGGGCAGACCTTTTGTGGTGCCCCATGACAACATGTAGGTCGTATATATGTGTATATTGGTGGGATCTTTTGTGTATGTTCTAGTAAGTAGGCATCTGCTAAATTTTGTGTGAAAAATGGGAGGGGTGTTATAGTTGTGATTGAAAAGTTACTGAAAACATTTATGTGCTTTTTACACGACTGCCCCAAAAAAAGAGTGTTATTTAAGAGATTGTCTGCCTTTGTCTTCATAATAAATTAGTATCTCTTCATCTTTATAATAAACTAGCTGACCCACGCAACTTCGTCTGCATCACATAATATAGCTTATAACCTTTCTCTATAAATCGACTATCCAACTTATTAAATTGAGCTATATCGTACTCGTAACAAACAAAAAATCTTACCGTTCCTCTATAAAATACCTATTAGTTTAGATTGACTTCGATTATATTATGAAAGTAACAATTACTATAGGTATATCTTACTGTTTAATATACAGTAACACCTTGTACTTGTAAACATCATGGTGCAGTAAATATTTTGAATTTGAATTTCTCCGGAGCCCCCAGAGGCCAGAATCCCCACGTACCTACCGCACCGGACCGAATGACTGCCACGCGCTTAATTATTTTGTCGCCCGTGCATTTTTATATTGCGATATCTTCCAAGATATTTGTTTAAACTGTATGGAGTAAAGGGCACAAATATTCTATATTAAATTTCCGTGCTAGCAAACACATTTATTTAGATATAGATTAATACCATATGGGTTAAATAAGCTTCGCAAAATATAATTCATTTTAACCTAACAATTTAATATAAAAAAATGGTTACAGTGAGTCAATCGTAAAAGATAAACATATGCTGTCGCGGACTTTTTTTTAGAACTTTTAAAGAGGAACAATTCCTTCATACATGATATTTACGTAACTTAAACCGTTTTCGCAGCGCACGCAACGGAAGCTCTCAAAAGCGAATATCTTTTCCCGTTTTTGCAACATTTTTCATTTATGCTCCGCTCCTATTGATCGTGGCGTGATGTTATATAGCCTAAAGCATTCCTCGATAAATGGACTATCCAACATTAAAAGAATTTTTTAATTCCAACCAGTAGTCCCTGAGTTTACCGCGTTCAAACAAACAAACAAACAAACTCTTCAGCTTTATAATATTAGTATAGATAAGTATCTTTTCATTTGAAATTGTAATCTTTACAAACTAAAGAAATATAGAAATATATTTTCAATTAGAGTCAACTCTGTCTGCAGGCAGGCAAAGAAAATATTTGAGCAACGGAATAAATTCGTGAAAATAAAATTAAAGTACAACATTACAAATGTATCTACCATCCTCTTCAGTTTCAGATAAATTAAACAATTTACTCCAACATGTGTATCTATTTACATTACAAAATAAATACTACACACCTAATAAACACAACACATCTCCTTACACACAATATTAATTTAAACAACAAGCAAACACACAAAATCTGTGCTCTATCATCTACAGCCCCCCCCCCCCCACCCCACGTTACCGCACCCTGTATCTACGCGGGGGTGATACAGCGTGCTCTCAAAACGTTTTAATTGTACGGGGACTTTCGAGGGTAGTTTGCACATAATGTTTGTCACAGAGTTCTTCAGTTGTCCCTGTTTATAGTCAAACCGCAGGCTTTGATTGCGAGGAGGTTACACTTTACAGAGGTTTGTTTCAGGAAGGAGGCTTTATAACTCTTCGGAGGATAGCGGTGTGACTGAACAAGTGTGTGCGAAACAAACTTGAAATTGGTGGCTGTTTATTTTTGTTGAAAAGGTTTCGTGAATAAGTTGAGCACTCGGCCTATTTTGTTTCGGCTTAGAATTTTGTGCGTCAAAAAAGAGATGAGGTATTAAGTTCGCTTTTATATGCCGTTATTTTTACTTGTCCAGAAAGTTTTGATTATTAATTAATGGTAAGATGAAACATTATTATGCCTTTTTTTCATTTCTGTTTTTCGTCCTGTCTGTGTCTGTTGAGTAAAAACAATGTCACGGTTGGCTGCTAATTAATGATCTTTTTACGGCTTCAACTTGTTTGACTAGCCAATAATCTAAATAATACAAAAATGGACCTTATTAAACAATTATAAGCATTTAAACAATGGAACTCAAAGCCTTGTCTTTGTTAAATAATAGTGCACTTCCTTTGAACGTAATCGTTAAAAGATGCATGGTTTGCCAATTTGCCTCTCAACATATTTTTTAAGTGGAAATGTACTCAAACTATGTTTAACCTAGCCCTCCTATCAACCAAAAAATCCCCAAAAACGGTTGAAACAATGTCCAAACATAAACTCACAACACTCCCATTTCCTCCAACGACAATAACCGAAGCCTCCGCGTCATCACTTCCTTACTAAGGCTTGCTATTCATGACACGCACGCCGTAAGGACGCCCATAAACGTTGCGACAGACGATACGCGTGTCCTACACAAGTAATAAAGCGATGTGTCGCGTATGTCGCCGTGTGGCGCCGACACGAGACACACCTGTGAGCTGATAACGTAAAGTTTCATGCACAATCGCGACTGATAAAGATTTTTGGGTGTTTTTTTTGGTGATAATGTACAGATAAGACTTTTCAATTGTAAGTGAGATAGTGTAAAATTATGTGTGAAATGTTGACTGTTTTTGGGACTGTGTAGATAAAATATTTAACGTGGTATCTACTATCTAACATCATCACAGAAATGTATTCTTGGGTTTTCTTAGATATTAACATTTTGTTTTCTACCACGTCATTGACTTACATTTTTAAATACTACATCAACAACCCAAATACAACATTATTACAAATAATATATTTTTTAAATAGTTTAGTATAAGTATAAAAAAGTTTTGAATTTTTTTTTTTTTAAAACCCTTGAGTCTAATTTTAAAAACAATATTTTACATAGAACCATGTTACAAAAACTCTCTTCAAAATAAAGTTCCTCGAAAACTATTCAGATAAGTGTATGCAGTGAGCGTGTAGCAGCCCTTATCGCTACGGCGTAGCGCGACACTTGCTCGTAGCGCTACGAGATCCGTAGCGGCGCATCAAAGCTTCGTAGCAGATTATTAAAATGCTACGCGTTTTATTTCGGTTTTTATATGTTTCGATATCGTGTATGTGTTGATTGTATTATCTCGAACAAGTTTATTTTGTGTACGATATTGGTTTGAAATCTGTTCAATTTTGGAAATTATTTAGTGGTTATCGAAGCGTTTATTTTAACACAATCATGGTTTTAGTATGTAACTTATCGAAGAGTAAAAAGTGTTTTGCTCATACTTTTCTTTTAAGTATGTGTATAATATACAATAATTCTAATATTTCATGCTTGTTTTTTTTTTTGTTTTTTTTTTAACCTTTTTTTCTTGTCTTGTAAACGTGTATGTCTGTCTTTGTATGTCCTCAATTAATTGTATAATAATGAATGTGTAATGTAATATAAATTTTAACTTAATCAATAATATTGACATACTGTTTAATAATATAAATATTGTACACCCCATGGGTATGTTACAGTGATACAAACAACACTATTTGTAAGATCTTATATTTACCTGTAAAAAACAATAAATAAATGAGTTATTATTAATATTTTGTCTGACTACCAGTCTAACCAAAGGTATCGTATTACGCAGTAGTAATGGCGGTCGCTTTATGTTAAACACTGGTATTCAACTGCATGCAGTAAGACTTAAAGGCAACCCGAACATAGTTAAGAAAAGAAAACGTGTGGTATTTAGTTGAGATCTAACGATCTGCCATTTTGTAGTCATTTACAGACCGAACAAATTAAACCTTATATTTTACTATACTATGTAACTCAAGGTTTGCCAAAGGGCGATGGAACGAAGCGTATTGGGTATAAAGCTCAGCGACAGAATACGTAATACCACAATACGCTTAAAAACTGGAATCGCTGATGTGGCAAATAAAACTGCTGGCTTGAAGTGGGATTGGGCGGGCCATGTCTGTAGGATGGATCAGAACCGATGGGCTAGAGTCGTCACGCAGTGGGTGCCAGAAGACGGGCGTCGTCGCCGAGGGAGGCCTAGAAAACGCTGGCGTGACGACCTAGGCGTTTATGACAAATTGGACGGAGAAAACCACACAGAGGGAAGAGTGGAAGGCTATGGGGGGGGCTTTTGCCCAGTAGTGGGACAATATAGGATGAGAAAAAGAAAAAACTATGTAACTAACAGTAATATAAAAGCCGTCTTAAATATAGTTTTAAAACGTACCAAACTGCTATAATAATCCTTTAAACCGATCCTCTTTACATCGATCGTTATCCCTTCATAAGCGCAGTTTTTGTTGCCCCCAACACCCGCCATCCTCTGATATCACTTTGATAACTGTCCGCTTTTTGTCCGGCCGGACACGGGCGCCGGACGCCGGACAACTTACGGGCGCCGACCGACTCATATAACGATATGGTGTATTAAGAGACGTTTTATCTTGTACATGTGCCTTTATACAATGTTTCTTGAGTGTATCGCTGGGTTTACGTTTTGTTTTAGTGTTATGAGGAAAGACTTGCAATGATACTTTATTATAAGAGTGGTTGTTTCATGTTATTAGCAACATTTGGGCATCTAACATGGCATAACATAAGTTGAAGAGAGGTGCTGAAAGAGATACCGCGGCCTCGACACAAAGGGCTAAGAAGGAACATGGGTAGAAGTCTGACACTCCCTACCGCTCTACCCAGAGCGGGAGGAGTCATTTGATGATTTCCCTTTCTCCAAAAAAAAAGGTGTAATTAACAATTATACCCACGTTTCGCCAGCTATGTTTAAGTCTCATGTAATAGGGGGGCGAACCTATTGCCAACAACCGGGCACAAATTCAGACTCCATGGTTTGTGGCTAGTAAGCAATCTCTGATTTTAAAATCCAATAACACTTTGCCCGGCCTGGACATTAAACCGAGGACTTTATGCTGAGTAGTCACGCTTGCGACCAACGAGGTAGTCAGTAAGGAAAGACATATAAATCCAGAGCAATAGTCCAAGTTGATGAAAATCGGTCCAAGAAAACACCCTCGCAACAAAACCACAGTCAAAGTTCTACAGAATCAATAACAAAAGACAAAACCACTCTATCCAAAAAGACAGAACTAGTTTAGTTTCTAGTGTCTACTAGATACAATCAACTGACATCCCACATAAAATAATTTGCGTAACAGCAAAACTATGGGCGTCCATTATATCGCGAAGAAAACAACATAATACATCGACACAGCCCGTAATAACCGTCACCTCATCGCGAAAAACAAAGATGGAGGTCCTCGGGGGAGGGGGTAGACCTCCCCCCACTGGGGTGCAGGGTTGTACGTATGGTTATTGAGAGGGTTTTTGAAGGGATATGGCGTTTTATACATAGTCGTGGTTTGTAAAGCTATGAGGTTAGACACTATAATAATATAATAAATCATATTTTATCCTTTTGACATCATTGAATCTTGACTTTTGTAATTAATCCGTTTTATAACTATTATTCAATTTATTTATATTATTTGTAATTTCTAATGATTAATAATTGAATTAAATGTAATTATGATCCAAAACTTTACAAACCATATTTGTACGCTGGAAACGGCAGAATATTATGATCTTAATATATAAAACATCTTCCAGCTTTGTACAATATTCTGACAAATAAATGCATTCTATTCTATAACCACACTATAAAGAAACTTGGTACCTACATTGCTGTTTTTTTTATTGAGTGGATCATCATCGCAGATGCTTGAATTTAAAATTTAAAATATGTATAGCCTTGCTATGGTAATAAGTATACTTAAAATTATGTACTTCAAGTTTCTTTTTTTTTAATTTGACTTACTACTTATAAGGATAATAAACGGTAATCTAAAATAATTATAGGTGTATTAGTCTGAAACCTCGATCTATCTCAATAGGGATTACTGAAGATACTCAGCATCTCCCATAGTTTGGTTCTTGATGATTATTATGCTAAAATCCTGTTAATTGTACCTACACTCATAAATTAGTGTTGCGTTTAATAAGGTCAACTGATAAATATTATTATTTAAAAGTTAAAAACTCAACTACCAATTATTAAATAATCCTCAATTATAACGTATATATGAAACCTTTGCCATCCCTATTTCTAGGGGTGTGCGCGAAAATGTGCGGTGAGCGGGCGTAGCGAGTGGAATTATGTTATTTCTTAATTTAATTTCATTAGGCCGGCGGTGCGGGGAGGGGGTCGGCAGAGATTGTGCTCGACGTGTAATTGTGCCGGCCGGGACTTTCATGACCGCCATGAAACAGCCATGAAAACAATCATCAGATTCAAGGAAAATTATTGAGCTATGATTTTTATACGATTCTCATGAATATGTGTTGTTGTTAAAAGTTAGTACATCTAGCCGAAGTATATTTTGACACAATGAGCTTTGGAAACAGACCGTTACGCAGGGATAAGTTTCATTGACAATGCTGTAAATCACCATAATTTCTTTGAAATTAGTTGTTTTTTTACACTAGGACAAACTCCAACTGCCTTTGACTGCCTCTGTCTGTCTGACTTGGAACTCTGACACTTGGTTAGGCCGATGATTTTTTTTCTTTCGTTTTTTTTTTCTATTTTAATTTTTTTTATTTCTATCCTTTGGAGAAAACTAGTCTACGAAAGTAACACGAGAAAGTGTTGACGAATTATTACAAAGAAAAACTTTATTGTTTAGGAAAGTAGCTTTTCGTCGGTAAAGCTTATGGTTCTAGGAATATGAACAGTTATTGAATGTAATATCTATTAGAGGTACACCGAGAACTGCGTACAATACAGTTGAACAACCACAGTTACGATTATTTCGGTTCTTTACGACATCCAAGTTGTGGTTATAATAGTACGATAAACGATCAAAACAATGTGCTGCGATTGAGCTCCACCGCAGTCGGGTAAGAAGGGATTGTATTCTTGAGGTTTTATTGTATTTTTTACTAGCATTTCGCCCGCGACTTCAACCACAAAAAACATTACCCTTTCCTTGCAGTCGGGTGAAAATTGTGATAGCTCCGGTAATTCGCAGGAGGATAAGAGAAAATATTTAGGGAAGAATCATTCGTGGTGGCAATAGAGAATGATTTTTCAAAAAACTTTTCCACGACTGTATAATCTAATTAAGTATGTTTATTTTTAATAAAACGTTCATTAGATGCAACGTTTTATTATTCCCTACTCATTGTTGAGAGACTACAGGTTAAACTTGATTCAATGATGTTCCAAATATTTAAGTTAAGGTTATCAGTTCCAAAGTCTTCAGTCATTTAGAGGCAACAATAATGTTATGGAATTAAAAAAAAACACAATTTCGACATAACTAAATGAAATGTGCCGTGTTAAAAATATTAGCCAGTCAGCAAGATGGATACGGGAAAACTGTATGTTGTAATAATTCAGAGTTCCCGGTTCAGGTGTTATCTTTCTGCCAGACGAACTTCCTGAAAATACGAGAACAGAAGCACATAAAACAGTTGCAACAAAACCTAATAAAACGTTCCAATTTGCGGTCTTCTCGCGACCAACGACCAACGCGCGGCCACCGGCGACCAATTACCATACTTCACCGACCAACTACTACAAAAAAACATACTTTTTGTCCAAAAAGCACTTCATTTAACTGCCCCACTATCGAATAACTGGACACAATTGAATGTTGCATCACAAACGTGAATTTTAATTCCGTGCGACATATGCTGCCCCCTGACGGCTCCTGACCCCCTTAGGGGTGGGTCGGGGGGGTGTGGGGACACACTGTAATTAAAAAAATGTGTGGCACTTCATTCGTGCGCGCCAGTGCGACCGCAGCCTAACGCGCCTCACCCTAACTAATTAATAATATCCCCAATGTTTTTGGGATTTTAATAATAATCTCTTAATGTTTTGTGTAGTGCCTTCTACCTCTGTTTATGTAGGTAATTGGGCAAGTTCATTTTACATTTTGTATTTCGGACAATTGTTTTTGTGCCTTTTATTTTAAGTCTGTAGTTAGCACATTCAATACGTATGGTGCCGTTAAATACGGTTCAGTTTCAAACTTTTCTCCACAACTAAACTTATGATGAAGCATGTCCAGCACAACGCAGATTAAAGGAGAAGAAGTGGCATCAATTTTTCGCCTTAGCATAACATCACGCCTGTAGTCCCTTAAGGGTTTGGCAGAGGTGTCCCTAATAGTGAATTTTTAATGTAGTTTTTAAATATTTTTTCATACTTTCCCCAGAAAAATGTAAACAAATTCAAGGGTCGATTAGTTATATGATAGTCTAAATTACAATGCGGATACTGTAGCGAATGGATATTAATTGTCTTAGATTGTTTATTTTGATGACTATCTATTTAGACATCTATAGTTCAAAATACCTTACAACTAATATTATGATATTATAATAATACATAATAACTGTGAGAACCAAAAACGTGACAATAAGCAGCGTTTACAATAAGTTTGTGTGTCAAAAATCAAATCCAACTGACGTAGAATACGATAGCAATAAGTACAGTCGCCCCCAAAATATCCACCCAGTTTTAATAACATTATATTTCGACGCCTCTTATATTGTCAGAGATAAACGTACTGACGTACAATTTAATTATATTGTCCGTTTATGATTGCACTCTGTGCGTCGTCAATATGATGATATGAGGCTACATTGACAAAGTAATTGCGTTGTGTCAAACGTCAAATACTTGAGTTTACACATTATTACCTGATCACTTATCAACTGATAGCAGTATTATGTTATCGTGTGTCATTTAATAAGCTCTCGCCGTGACTATCTATGACTCGTGTGTTTAGCTTTTTATTAAAATCTGACGCCATCCGTGACGCAGCGACATCAAATGATATTATATTTTGTGTGTTTTTAATAAAAGTGATACGGTGAGATTATGTAGGGAATTTTGTGAGTTTATCAATAATAATATAATTGATTGCGGGAATAACAAATTAGTTTGTGTCCCAAATGTAATCAGCGTGTCAAGTTGTGACGATTATTTTTGTAAGCGACTGTACTTTTCCACGATTGATGATGTCTGAACTAAAAAAGTCTAACTATTACTTTTTTAGTTCAGATTCATGCATTCAAATTCAAATCATGCATTCAAAACCTATATTTATTAAATCGATTAAGACATAACACGTATAAATAACTTTACAATAAACATCTCAAAATCCGATTCAATTTCATCCAATTTTAGCAGCAAAAAGGTTAATTAATATCATCATTATTTAGTTTCAATTCTATTCTTCCATAACCCAACTAATAGCACTAACAACTACTCATTACACAATTGCAACAATACCGACATGCGGTAATCTCGAGTATCGAGATTAGCTGTCATATCGCATCGGTCTCGACGCGGTACCTACTCGGTACGGTATCGATCGACAGCGTCGTTCGACTGAACCGAGTACAAGTTAGACATTCATGTAAGAGGCTGTTCTCGTGTAACAATACTTGTTACCCTCATTAAGGTGGCGTGATGTGAAAAAATTGAAATTAATTACAAATAATAAAATTTAACGGCCATGCATGTGCTTATAAAATCACATACGTACATAACAATATTGTAATACATTTAATAATATAATAATTATATTATTATATAATCGTCTTTTTATAAGATTATATTTAACTTGCTGTGTTAGATAGTTTGTTAGCATATTGGCCAAATCTTTATAATTTGTATGTCAAATGGCAAAACATAGCGCACTATTAAAGTTTAAAAACCTTGTATGTAATTATTACCTGTTTACGATTAAATGATTTTGATTTGATTTGAACAGACCGTTAAAACATACGTAATAAGATGCGCAATTATTTAGTTTTGGTTTTTTTTATGAATATTTAATTTTTTTTCGTTAATAAGATAATGAATTCAATATTTTTATTCACAAAGTTCAGCTATTGTTTTGTTATGGCCGTGGTGGCTGAAAATGTTAGCAATCAGATAACTCCATATAAGTAAAAGACGTAAAATTTTCTTCAGTACACTGGGGTTTGTATGAAATCTAGCTATATAAATATATAACTTTGGATCTGGGTGAACATTTTCATCTAATTGTAGGTATCATTTTTATAGGTAGAGAAAAGCCTTACTTATATAAAAAGCTTTCTTCAACGATACGCAAAATTGAAACACCACACCAAATTAGCTAATTACAACGTGTTTTATATTATAATCCACTGACTACTTGACTTGTGGTTCAAGACAAACTAAAACGAGACATATTAATACCTTTGTAAAAACAGACATAACTTATATTGACGAATACCAGCCACACCCAGCTACTGCCATTACTCATTTAATATCTCTTGGTTGAAACAAATCTCATTTATTGACACATTAAATTATGGATACGTTTGACAAATTGACACTTTTCGCGAATTAATATTCATATAAACTAATTCTACAAAGCTTGCAAATGGGTCATTTGTGAAATAATTCAATTTAAGTCGACAGTTCAAAGAAATGTTTGCCGACAATGACAACCTATTTATAAAATATTAGGTACTTAAATAGATGTGTTTTATCTGATCTTACTTTTAAAACCTAAACTATTACCTACTACGTACTAATTTAAATAGTAATCTGAATTATGTTTAAGCGCTTCTTCTTTGAGGATTTTTCACCAATTATTAAATTTTTGTAAGGATTTTTAAACTAATTAAATTAAATTTATTAGTGTGATTAAATAATAAATAATCGTCAAAATGAAAGTCAATCGACGAACCCATGGAAATATTATAAAGAGCAACTTTAAAGCATGTCCAAGTTGTAAAATACTTATAAAAAGTCAAAAACGTATTTCAGAAAATATAATATCTATCTCATTCAAAAAATATTAGATTATCCGCACTTGCACTAAAATATTTTTTGTACAAGGGAGGTAAAGATTTTCTATTTTAATTTTACCCTCTGGATACTATTCTAAGCATCACCAAGTATTCATTAAAATATTCATTGTGTAATCATGTCTAATACAATCGACAAACGACATCAATAAATATCAAATATTACACAAAGATGTACAAAACCCTTAGGGTTCCCAAGAAACAATAAACGCAAAAAAAACATCATCGGAAAATGAAGATGTCACATCCATTACCGGATTAAAACAGACCTCATCAAATTGTTGAGGGAATACCAGTCAATGTATCACGATTACAAATACCTACATTTGTAAGTATTAGCTACAAATCAATCGATATCTGTGGGCGAATTTATTAATTCCGAGAACAAATGACTTGTCGGAATATTTATTCGTTTTCGATCGATAAATGTCGGTTCTTCTGTAAAAAATTGATTTTTATTATTATTTCGATTCGGAATTTTATACGCTGCGATGTGACTCAATTTATGTTAGTTTTGTATTATTTTGATTGATAATTTTGTTTGTTGGCAAATCTTCCTCAATTTTTTTAACGAATCTAACAAATTATGTGTTTGTTCCAGATTATATTCCAAGACAACAGTCACGGCTAAGCTAACGAGATACGTAAAATAATATTCTATATTATTATTATCTCATTCATCTTATTGTTTTTGTACTAAGTACGATATAACTTACTGTCAGTCTGATGTGACTAATCAGACTCTGAACACAAAAATTTATCATCCTATCCTACAATATCGCACTTATGTGTACAATTAACGTTTAAATTCATACGAACAAAAATCGCTAAGAAAAATTCTTCTTCAACCAATCTTTTAAAAATCAACCAGTTTCTTCCACAATCCTTCAACATATAACAAAGAAAATCCCGCTCCTCACTACGCGCACCCCGCACGTGTATCCGCCGTAATGCCGGCCAAACGGCCACAAACGGCCGTAGGGCTATAACCCGCCGCTAAGGGCCGACGGAACACGCCCGACGGCCACCGGAACAAGGAAGCTGTGACGTAGTTCCGGCTTGTGGTGAAGATTGTTAGTCTGAGATTTGAGTGGCCCATTTGTGGACTAGTTTGGAGCAGGCCCTTGTTGGGAGGTTTCACTGAACTATGTTAATATAGTTAATATTTGATTATGTAAAATTCATACATTATGCTATACAAGCTGTCTTTTAGAATTATCCTCAAATTCATGGAGGTTACTATACGAATGATTCTCGACCCGAATCAATAATAAAATGGGAAAATAAAAGAAAAAAATCTTTCTATAATCGGAAATCAGTTATTGTGAACCACGTTTATTACACGGTCCGTCTGATTCCCGCCCTACAATTACACAAATTACACACACACAAAGAAACGCAAACGTTTATTATAAAGTAACGTTTAGATAATTTCTTATTTTTTTTAACTACTGCTTATTGACCAGGTTTAAACGTATAAGTAGTTCCATAATTAACTATACTGTGATTTGATTAAAACACCTTGGTTGTTTAAAAAATACAAAGAGAAATTACAACATGAATGAAATAAAAATTAATATGATATTAATAACTAATAAGGTTTTAGTAATAAAAGTTTTCCAACTAAGTAGGTACCCGTATCAATATTTAATAGAACCGCCAAAAAATCAAAGTAGGTATTATTAATGGTAATCTAATTTTAAAAAAAGTCTCAAAAGTCAATCGCCAATAAACCTTTTCAGAATCGTAATTAACATTAAATTTTAAAAACACGTTTGTTATTTTAAATGTATTCATTGTAATTTGGTGATCATCAAAAATAATTAGTAAGTAGGTATAAAAGGTATAAAAATATCATTAAATAATAATCATTTAGTTTTATAAGATTATACCCATCGTGACGCGTTGATGTCTTTTATACCACTACCGATTGTTTGTGATATTACATTATTTTGTTACAAAACATTAATGAGTTATTCAATTAATAAAACCTGTTAAAACTCCGATAATAGGATATAGTAACTAATTAATATGAAAAGCACAGAATTTCATGAATATTAAAGATGCTGTATTTTAGAATAATTCATTTTCTATAAGATCTATCTATGTCAATTTTATTGTCCACCTGTAGATTTTTTAGTAATTAATTTGTTAAATAGTAAACATTAATGTATTATTAAACTCTTTGCCAATTTTATAACATAGCAAACATATGTGTACATATAACTATCTTCAGGCAATTTTCCTATAAGGTCTTAATCCGTTTTGAACGGAAAACATATTATTATATTAGGTACTCAATGATAAATTCAAAATCAAAATATTTATTTCGAGTAGGCCAGTTACAGGCACTTTTGAATAGTCGAACAAATACTAAATAAACTAAGCTACAGTCCCAGTCACAAGGCATAATAACTGTGAGTGTACTGTAGTTGCCCATTCCAAAGCGTCGGTCTCATGAGAAGAACGGCAAGAAACTCCATGGACACTCTTTTAAATCATGATATTGTTACAAAACTTTGGTTACATCATTCATGTTGAGATGGTATATTATGTGAGAGCAATGTAGCAAGATGTGCACGATAAGTGTCCACTGTAAAGTCAAAAACGACGATTCAAAGATTCAAAGAACCCCAACTAAGTACAAAAAAAAATTAAAAAGCTTAGTTTTTTTAAGCCGTGTGATACATTAATTATCATCGCAGTTAGCTATTTCTGCCATCTTAAGATGGACCATAATATGAAAGTTGTACCTTAATGGAGAAATGAAGACACCGGCGTTACAAGTTAAAGAGATATATAACGTTAAAAAATTCAACCTATAACAGTGCCACTGCGCTACAAGAATATGACAGGCTGAATACATACAGAGAGCTCTGATCACCACACTTGCTCAAAGTGGATTGGCAAATTTCAGACCTACCTTTATATTACCTGTAAATCCAGGTTTCCTTATGATGTTGTGATTGAAATTCTATCGTAATCCAACCATTTAAATAAAAAAAATATTGCGAAAAAAATTTTGCGGCCGTTGAGCGCTACATATAAATTGGTTTCATCAAATTGTCAGTCACAATTACATTTTCAAGGCACCGTCAGTGCTTTGTGAGTGTGAGACAGTCTTTATTTTAACCAAACGGGATTGCAACTAAACCGAAGTTAAGCCGGCTAAATCACACCTGTTTTTAGCCATAACTTATAGATATGTGTATGTACTCACTTGACTGTAACCGCTCCCGCCACGCCATGGGGTTGGAGACGAGCCCCTGGAAGCCAGGCCAGTACAGCGGCTTGTGCTGCAGGTAGTGGGCCATGCCGGCCGCCGCCGCCGCAAGCGACAGGCGCGGCGCCAGCAGACCAGCGCCCATGTGACCCCCCACCGTCGGCCGCGACAGGATGTGGTCGATCCCGTGAGGGTTCGGCGCCGGAGGAGGCGCCTCCGCCAGAGAACTCAGCGCCGCCAGAGGAGCCCCGAAACCATTCTCCAAACCACGAGACAACGGCGGCGAACCACGCAGCTCCGACATCTTAGACAGTTCACTGCATATACTATACACCACAGAGTCCGCAGACGTCACTCGGTCATTGCCCTCAGCAGCGTCCGCCCGCGAGCGCGACCCGACACCAAATGAAAAGCTCTCACCGACGCTTTTGCGAGCAAACAGAAAAAAACTTGAATAGAGAACGCCGCCCAGTCAATCTAAACCTTATATCGCGGACGCCGCCCCTAAACCGACCCATCGCGTCAAACCTACGTGCGTCCCGCTCTGTTCCGCATACGTTAGAGCGAGAGAGAACACGTGTGGTGTTAACACGAGAGCGTAGATTTAACGAATCGCTATTTAATGGCGCTTCTTGTCTCTTTATAATTAAGTCGGGTGCAGTTTTTGCGGGCCGCCCCCCTCCCTCCCCCGCGCCGCGCCGCGCCCGCTAAAAACTATTGTGCCACGAATAATAAGCTGGAATGGCAGAGTTTACGCGTTCGGATAATAGCGGAAGGATCTCCGGTAATTTATGTGACAAATATAATATTAATTGACACGCCACTCGATTTGTTAAGAAATAAAACACCCATAGAATTAGAGACATCTGCTGAGGGTGCTGTTCGCAGTACTACGTCGGTTAGCGATAGTTTGCAGATATTAAACTTGATTAATTGCTTGTCGTCTCACTTATTTATTATACACTCGAGATAGATCTTTGAATGGAGTTGAGAAATTGCTGTTGTAGTTTTTTTCCAGGAAATTAAAGCTGTGATGAGTTAAAAATCAGGAGGTATTAGGTAACGAAAGTTCATTAACCATTTAAAACAATGTTTACCAGATGCAAGTTACACGAAGTATACAAAAATGCTCTTACACATAAGTTTTATTGTAGACAGCTGAAAAGTTTATTCGGTCTTATTCAAATACATAATAATTATTGTCAAGCAGAACCTATATAAAATATCTTTATAAAACAGACAAATGTTGATTATGTTGAGTGATTGCTGAAATTACTTTGGTTTATTATTTCAATATCTTCTTATTTATAAATGGCAGTAATGACAAAAGAACTTAAACAAAATCTTTAAAATTACAAAACAATTTCAACAACAAACCAAAATAACCGCAAAAAATAATCTCCAAAAAATACAATTATGTCCAATCACAAAATAACTGATCATATCACCAACAATGAATGACACACACACACAAACACACAGACAATCAAATTCTCATCACAACGCCACACTTTGACGTTAATAATTCGTTTTTTAAATCCCCCAATAATGGCGGCCCCCAATAAAAGATGGCGGAACAATAAACGGTTTTTAAACTATTAATAAATGGAATCGCTTGCATCCTGTCTGGTTTGTATCGAGCGACCGACGCAAGCGCAGGATGTGTTTTTGTATTTATTTATGTACCTACCTTTTATAATAAAAGTATAATTATGATTAAAAATATGTAGGTCTATTTTTTAATTTAATCAGCCTGCTTCTTTGGTATATTTTTTTTTGCTGTTTCTTATTAGGTCATATCGAGTGTGTTTGTAATATAAATGCCATTATAATCGATTGACTGGAACTTTTTTTTAGATCATTTCTAAATTTATTTATTTACAAACTACAATATTTACAGAACTAAAATTATAATAAAATATGTACGAGTATCAAAAAGAGATGAGTTACATTACTGGAACTGGAATTAAAGTAGATACATTTATAAATATGTTCAACTGAAATTTTAAACCCAGTTTAAAAATTATTATCAATGACCTAAATCTCCATCTTCCAAGGTGTTAATCCAAATATGTTTGGGGTCGGCTGCAAGTATAACCAGCTGAATACTAATATTTTACATACAGCGACTGCCTTTCTGGATTCCAGAACCTGTTACAAGGTAACAGACACCCCTCACTTACACTGGACCAGTCAACAAAATACTGGCCATTAACCATTTAAATCATAAGAATCACAACCTGACCCCATCTTAATCCCCATATAAAATAACAAGCCATCAAGCTGACCATCACAACATGAGATAAATATCTTCAACTGTGGGCCCACAATGGATGCTGGCCCGGACCCGTTCACACAATGGCCGGGGATGGGCCGCGGGGAACCGGCCGCGGTATTGTACACACCGGATGTAATATTATACAGGAATTGGGGATAGGTGCTACTGTAAGCGGGTGAGAAGAAAGAAAGAAAGAAAATGTATTCGTTTAGCAAAGATTAAAAGTCAAATTGAATAAGATATTGTGTTGCTAAATAAACACAGACTACCTCATTTGTCTAGTGGACGCGATCGCGACTGCTGTTGCTGAAAAGTATGTAAGAATTGTATCTGGTGGCTTTCTGTGGTTTGTTTCTACCCCCCTGGTAAAAAGGTGTGACTTTATGTATGTATGCTTCAACTCAACCAATTGCAGTTCATTGCTAGACATGTCTCTGGTGATGTCTTGGTGGAGACATGTCATCGACAGGTCCAAACTCCTGTAAGAGCCTGGACCTGTCCTCTACATTCAAACCATGCTCGCGAGATAAGAAGGTAATTTTCTCTCTTACTTGTTTAGAGATCTGAAATAGTGGCGCAGTTTTTAGGAGTGACACCAATTTCAGTGAGTGATTACATGATACCCAAAACTCTCAAATTTCCCCAATCAACCTTGAACCAAATGCTTTGGTGATAAAGTTGAAATCTACCAAAAAAAATTAGCAAATTGTAGTAGCTTGATGAGCTGGCGTGTGTACCTACTTGTCTTTTTAGGGTTCCGTAGTCAACTAGGAACCCTTATAGTTTCGCCATGTCTGTCTGTCTGTCCGTCCTCGCTTAATCTCTGTGACCGTTAGCACTAGAAAGCTGAAATTTGGGACCAATATGTGTATCAATCACGCCGACAAAGTGCTAAAATAAAAATTGGAAAAAAATGTTTTATTAGGGTAGCCCCCCTATATGTAAAGTGGGAAGTGTTTTTTTTTTTTATTTTAACCCTAATGTGTGATATATTGTTGGAAAGGTATTTAAAAATGAATAGGGGTTTACTAAAATCATTTTTTGATAATGTCAATAATTTCGGAAATAATCGCTCCAAAAGTAAAAAACAAAGCGTCCCCCCCCCTCTAACTTTTGAACCATAAGTTTAGAAAATACGAAAAAAATCTGAAAAGTAGAACTTTATAAGGACTTTCTAGGAAAATTATTTTGAACTTGGATGGAAACAACAGATGGAAACTGCAGTTAACCAATATAATTTGGTCCCTGAATCGTATGAGCGCCTATACAATCCAGAGGTCAAGTTTCATTTGCCCGTATTTTTTTTTTAACTTCGTTTACATAATATTTTATTATCTACGGAACCCTACACTGAGCGTGGCCCGACACGCTCTTGGCCGGTTTTTTTTTATTGATTTCACGTACTACTACTACTTACTTACCTATTTTTTTTCATAAACGTCAACCTGTTGGAATAACCAAGTGTATATTTTTTACAAAGTGTTACAAAGAGTACATCTGACAGAAATCACCTAATCTTTACCAGCCGCTTACTCGGCCCGCTCACCGCCCCGCTACCCGCTATCAGTGCGACCACAGCCTCCCCTCTTGTCCCGGTTTCCTTCTCACCGCGTCAATTAGCCGACACCTTTGCTTTGTCGGCCTTTTATCATCTGCCTATTACACACCTCATACAAGACAGCCCCAAACTAAATCATACCCTATCTTGTAACTACTAGAGTTGAGAGTAAGGTGTGTGATGGTAGAATAAAGGTATTTATTGACTTGAAATATAAATTGGTCCGATATTTATTATTAGTAATATTTACAACACCGTTACTAATGTCCAATTTAGATTAAGGTTAATTTTTATGTCATCAATCGGTTCGTAATTAGATTTTATGTTAATGAGTAGGAAGTTGGTGGTATAAACGTTTTTACAATGATGTACTATTTCCTTACTACTTCACGAATGAATGAAATATTATTTTGGAGTGTTGGAGAGATAGAGATGATAAGAATTATGATTTTTTGCCACTTACAATCATCATCTGCCCAGCCTTTTCCCAACTATGTTGGGGTCGACTTCCAGTCTAACCGGATGCAGCTAAATACCAGTATTTTACATGGAGCGACTGCCTATCTGACCTCCACAACCCAGTTAATACTAGTAATACAATACTCTTTGGTAAGGCTGGATGTCAGAATTTCAGGTCACTGACTACCAACAGCTCAACGTGCTTTCCGAGGCACGGAGGAAACTCGGTATGTCGGGCGGTCACACCCACAGACCGACCTAGGCAAGCACAGCTTTACATAAAGATCGACCCGAGTGGCAGTTCTTATTAAGCCACGAGACACTTACCAACGAGTACAATTAAATCGAAGAGTGGGCGATTCCGGACTGAAACTATGATACAAGATGTAACAAAACTTCAAGAAGCAGTCACCATTCACCAAACTTAGTAACCCTAAACAAAAATTATTGTTCGGTAACGACTTTTTTTTGGAATGAAAAATCAAGTTTACATAAATAAAACATTGCCCTGATTGTAAGGGGGTCGTGAAGGTATAAAAGCTTAACATACTAAATTGTATTTAAAAAAAAAAGTCTGTGAAAATCGACTGATAGAATCAAAAGTTGGAGCCTTGAATATTACTTGAAAAATATAAAATTATGCATTACAAATAATAGCTGGTCTGTGCATCTTGTCAGACACAGAACTAAGTACAGCTAACTGAATAAATTATAACGAAACTCATTAATATAATCTGTGTTAATATGTTTTGCATATAAAAAACTGGTTGCAGTCAATGTTTGGTCGCCATTTTCATTAAAGTACTTATCGACATGATTTATTGCGTATTTAATAGACGAAGATTGATGTCATAACTGTCGATATTAATTTATATTTACAACTCTATTAAATGGTCTACATTGTTGTCAGAAACTGGATTCTGCTGAATGGAGACGCCATAAATTAATTGAATTTAGCAATATTTCAAAGAAATAAAGTTGTCAATGAAAATTAGATTCATTTACTCGATGGTACAGAATAGCATGAGATTCATATAGATGGTAGCATACTAGCGTGAGATCCTGGGTTCGGTTCCCGAGTCGAGCAAATTGTTGTTGGGTTTTTGATAAGATAATTCTCAGTAGCAGCCGCAGAGTTTAGATTTGTGACCGGTTGGTGGCAATGGGCTTATCCCCTATTACATGGGACTTAATAATAGCTGGTGAAATGTGGGTGTACTATTAGGTACACCTCTGCCTAACCCTTTGGGGATTACAGCCGTTATGTTCTGTCATGACAAAAGAATAAAAATGTAAGGACTGTACGTAAGAGTTAATTTCGAAGAAAAAAATACTGAAATTTTGTTTACAAAAACCAGATGACTTAAAAGTCAAATAAAACTGCCCATCTCTATAAAACAAAAGTATTTAATAAAACGTTTATCTCTTATGAAGCTCTTAACCGTAACACAAACACACTCACATACAAGTTGGCAACATTATAACACCAACTGCGGACTCCACCATATTTGCCAACTTTAAAATGATAATAAAAAAATCATACTTCAGTATGAAGAATCGACTTCGGTAATCTACGAATTGGAGGGAGACAGATACTTGTGTGAGCGAGAGGGGGGATAAAACTAGTCTTGTCATTGGTTAACTGTGTTCGTAAGCTCCGCCTCTCGGTGTGGAGTACCCCACGTGTTTTTGTTGCGCTCAGACGTTGTCGGGCCGCGCTCGAGCCCGCACGTGACGATGTTCTGCAAAACTTTCAGGAGTTTACGTCCATAATAATAATATAAAGTATTTTATGCACAGGTGAAGTTTATTGTGCATGTAAGAGGAATGCTTTGTTATGTTATTTCGGACAAAGAGGTAGTTTTGTATGCTGCAGTTAGTATTTTTCCTTTGTTACAAATGTTATGTGTCTGGTATATTTTTTGGCAGATGAAGCAAAAATTAAGAATCTATTAACATTATAATTATGAAAGTCTTGAAGATAGACAGCCACGAACCATAATATGTACCGGTGGCAAAGTCCAAACGCGAATTTCTTGCGAAAAAACGATTGCAACTTTGAGATACGACTGACCTACATATGGATTGCAAAATATTAGTTTCGTTACACAACATTAAAATGAAAACACTAAAGTAGGCGTACATTGCTTCTGAATGTTGATAAGTCTTTTAAAAATATATTGTCTACTTAATTCTAATAAATTATCAAACTTGACCTTAAGTTGTTAGTACTCCTCTCTAAATGTAACTAGAATTTAAGTTAATAAGAAATTAACGATAATGAAAAAGAAACTTTAAAGAAAAGCTCGTTCAATAAATTATTAAAAACATAATAATATAATCATTAGTAACACATAGGTACATTTTCTTGTAAGTCACTGAAACACAACAAACAACTTAAATATTGCTGTAACTTTAAACAATAATGATTTATTTTAAAATATTATATTTTTCTGAAGCAGGACTGCTGTGCATGAAGTCCTGAGTTCAATTCCCAGGTCGTGCAAAGTGTTATTGGGTTTCTCCATCAGAAGCTTCTCAGTAGCAGCCACGGTGTCTGGATTACCATAGAACATAACTGGAGTAAATGTGGGTGCATTAATAGGTACACCTCTGCCTAACCCTTCGGGGATTTTAGGCGTAATGTTATCATATTTGTAGTTATTCGCAAGTAATACAAAGCACCTGGTCCCACACATGGGCCACAGCCACCGTTATGATCGCGACCCCCTAAGGAGCGCCTATTTCACCCTTGTTTTGGCGTAAGCGTTTAATGCAATACTTTCTATACGGGGTTTTGAATCTGACACGCAAAAGCCACGCTACCAATTGCTGCGGTAACTTGGTTTAGGGTTGAGACAGCCGGGCTTAAACTATTGCGTTTTCTTGTCCTGGTGCGTCGATAAGTAATATGACATTAGCACAATACGTTTTTAAACCTAGGTGAAATAATTTCTTATTAGATTTGCGTAATTATAAAACCTATGCGTTTGTGTGCTTATAGTCTAACCGTATGCAGCTGCATTCCAGAATTTTCACATGGAGCGACTGTCTGTCTGACTTCCACAACCCTGTTAATACTGGGTAATACTAAAACTGGCTTCTTGCGAAAATAAGTAATACATACACATACATACATAAACTCAAGTCCTTTTCCCATGGGGGTAGGCAGCAAACCACAGAAAGCCACTTGCTACGATTCTTATATACTACTTTTGCCTCGTCCCATTCATACATCTGGTCATACACGCTCGCCGGTAAAAAAAGCAAAATAAGTAATAATGCTTCTAGAATAGATAGTTTCAACCATTTGCTTCTCTAATAAAAACTTTAAACATTATTTCCATCCAACTAACCCCCAAATACCATACTCCATTTAATATTTAATCTCGCAAAACGAAGGAGAATCAATCGCAGCAACACTAAACAAACTAAAATTAAATCAGCCGAACCCTTGGGTTCCGTATAATACCATTATTTAGGGTTCCCCAACCCCCTCGCGTTAAAAGTTAGAGGATATAACTATTGTCATTCAATGTAATTATAACGCACCATTACCTCACAGTTTTGTAAACAGATTAATGAAATGGATAATCCAATTATGTTTCAATGATATTCAATTACTTTTGAGCCGTTTTTCATTTAATTTTGAATAGATTAATATTGCTTTTAGCTTTATATGAGCGGGCTGAGTTGAACCCTGCATGTCTATAAGTAGTTAGCATATCTACCTAAATTATTCTTGAAAACTGGATCAGCAAATGAAAAATATTTATACCATAATTTTTGTGGGGTTCCTACGTTAAACTAGCAGGACAATTATTCGGTTTGGGTGGCTAATAAAACATTAAACAAATAATAACATATATGTTAAATAACATCTATGTTGGAATTGGGACTTGATAAGAAACTGTGACCACTACATTAATTGTTTCAGTGTTTCTTCACAGGGTAGTCAGACACTGTCCTCGACATAGTTTAAAAAAAAATTATCATGCACATATCTTAGGAATATTTTGTATTTCAAAATCTCTAGTATCTATATTTTCGTCTTCATTCGTAGTTTTCCCCGCAGAATTGAATTGTTCTTGATTATTTATATTTATTGCAGAGAAACATAAACATAAATGATGTTTTGTTATTCCAAATGATAACTCGATTATAACCAATACTAAAATTATACCATCTTGTTACCCACGTAACAATTATCACCCTTTATAGACCTCTAGATACTGATATTGATAGTGTACACGAAGTTCGAAAGTGTTTATTAATCGATGTCTCTGCCACAATACTCCAAACTAGCGATATGGATACATGCCCTTTCTCTTATATTGTGGAAATACTCGAAGTTATTACTAGTCCGTCGGATACGTGTGTTTACTCCTGAAAAACAGAATCATGATAGCGTGGGACAAGAGCTCTTGGATATACTTGAGGGAGGCCTTTGCCCAGCACTGGGGCAGCACGGGCCAATCAAATCAATTTACAATAAGTTTAAAGCACATCTTGACTACAGACTGTAAATAAAATTGTCTATTGGACATTATAGTATTTATTGAGATTTATACTTACACTTTTACTAATCATCCTCATCTTTCATAAAATGTCCTTTTTACGTCTCATTTTGCGCCTTGGCGACAACTATTCTTGTTGGCAGTCTTATAATCGATCTTATTCGATTTATTAACGTTGTTTTTACTGTTTTAAAATGTTAAATCTTATAATTTTTCATTGTTTACTTTTCATGTGACATAACGTCAGTTGTCAATATGTCATTTACTTTTTCTTTTAATTTGTGTCATAGTTTTTCTTAGTGGTTAGAACTATGAAGGTTACATTTGATTTATATAATTTAATTTTATTTTATTAATATATTAGCTCAAATAATGTAATTTATTGATAATTTCTATTTACTGTAACTTATCTCACGCTTATAAAATTAATTAACACGCTCACAGAAATTTTCTGAGGAAGTTTTTGACTGAATAATACAGGCCGTTTTAAATACAGGCAACTCACAATTTTTGATTTCAAGAACTTAAATTCTGGAAAGAATTAAAAGACAATTGGATGGAAAAAACGGAGAGATGGTTTTATAAAAAGGGATTTCTGAAGGATGCCCTCCAGTTGAGATCTGGTTTTTAAAGAAGAATGAATACGTCTACAAGTTATTATCTGAGTTAAGAAGAACCATCGCGAAGTACCTCCAAAGTATCCTCCGGGCCTCCCTAAAGGAGTCGCCCGTGATCCTCGCGACGCGAAGTACCTCCAACGTATCCTCCGGGCCTCCCTAAAGGAGTCGCCCGTGATCCTCGCGACGCGAAGTACCTCCAACGTATTCTCCGGGCCTCCCTAAAGGACTTGCCCGTAATCTGCTGGCCAGCCTTCGAGATTTACCTACCCTGGAGCTGTTCTGTGCAAAGCGTGAGTTAGGAAGGTTCGTGTTTTTATAGATTTATTTGTATTTTTTACCTCTTACCTCTAAATTAAATTCAATTGTTAAATTACTTACCCTCTTTTACTTGTTAGGGGTAAGTAACACGACAGTTTGGCGCCCAACGTAAAATCAAGACTAGATCTCACTCATTCCCTCCCTAAATTCTAAAAAAACTTACACAAGCAATCAAATTTGGTATATAATTATTTTTCATCATAATTCATCACTTCATCAATCTTTACTACTCTTAATACTAAACATACATTTATACTACACCCCCACACACATTCCTTTTACCTCTGGTAATTGGCACTCTTTCGGCCTCTTGGATGTGTTTAACCCACTTCTGGGCACTGCCAAGGTTGGAGATTGGATACTTTACGACAGCCGCAGGACAATATCCTGTGGTCGTTTATACAAATCTATATATATTTATATAATACTTATTACAAATAATTATCATTATATCGGATCCTCTAGTCCTCTTAAACTCTCTTTCTTTAACTCTTGAGTCCTCCTCTTAAACAATTATATTGAACTACGTTTAGTGTCGTGGGCTCGTTTAACTTTTATCGATACTGGGTCAATACAAAGTATAGAGACTGCTAGTAGGATATTTTAGAATCCTCCTTCAGAACTTAACTCTACTCTTTGTCCCTCCTCTTTCACTCTCTTACCCTCTTAAACTCTTTCACTCCCTTACCCTCTTAAACTCTTTCCCTCCCTTACCCTCTAGTAGGCTATTTTAGAATCCTCCTTCAGAAATTATCTTTTACTCTTTGTCCCTCCTCAGCCCTCCCTTACCCTCTGGTTTTGGAACCTTTATTATTTTTTTTTTCTGAATATTTTTTTTTTTCATATAATACACATGGCTCATCTCTTTCTTCTTTCCCTCTTCTAAAATAGAGTTCCTTTTCGGCTTATTAAAACTCTATTTATTTTCTAATTCATTCATCGGTTCTTAAACCATTATAAGATTATTTTTAATCTTTCTTTATATATTACCTAACCTTCGTTTCAACTAACTCTACAAGTTAGTATGAATCTTGTTTTTAACTATTAACTCTAAAAGTTGATAGGAGCTGCCCTTGACGTTTCACTCGGAGCATACCGACTACTATTGCGGGAGCTGCCCTGACGTTAACTCGGAGTTTACCGACTACGGTGTTATGTATCAACTAAAGTTGACTAGGAGCGGATTACAACTCCTTTAAAAATAAGCCTTTGTTAAATTTTTTTATACTTCATGTTATTAATGGGTTTTAGACGAGAGCGGATTACAACTCCGAAAATAAGCCTTAAAGTTATTAACTTATCAGGTTGCGTAGTGATCATTGAATGTGAATCCTACCTGATCTAACTTCGTAAGATGTCGGTGTATTTGAATGAAGTATGTACGTTTTGTGAATGCTGTTATATTTTAACCTTACAAAATTTTTGTTGTAGACCAAAAATTTTCTCGGGGTCGTTGGGGAAATATAGTATTTATTGAGATTTATACTTACACTTTTACTAATCATCCTCATCTTTCATAAAATGTCCTTTTTACGTCTCATTTTGCGCCTTGGCGACAACTATTCTTGTTGGCAGTCTTATAATCGATCTTATTCGATTTATTAACGTTGTTTTTACTGTTTTAAAATGTTAAATCTTATAATTTTTCATTGTTTACTTTTCATGTGACATAACGTCAGTTGTCAATATGTCATTTACTTTTTCTTTTAATTTGTGTCATAGTTTTTCTTAGTGGTTAGAACTATGAAGGTTACATTTGATTTATATAATTTAATTTTATTTTATTAATATATTAGCTCAAATAATGTAATTTATTGATAATTTCTATTTACTGTAACTTATCTCACGCTTATAAAATTAATTAACACGCTCACAGAAATTCTTTGAGGAAGTTTTTGACTGAATAATACAGGCCGTTTTAAATACAGGCAACTCACAATTTTTGATTTCAAGAACTTAAATTCTGGAAAGAATTAAAAGACAATTGGATGGAAAAAACGGAGAGATGGTTTTATAAAAAGGGATTTCTGAAGGATGCCCTCCAGTTGAGATCTGGTTTTTAAAGAAGAATGAATACGTCTACAAGTTATTATCTGAGTTAAGAAGAACCATCGCGAAGTACCTCCAAAGTATCCTCCGGGCCTCCCTAAAGGAGTCGCCCGTGATCCTCGCGACGCGAAGTACCTCCAACGTATCCTCCGGGCCTCCCTAAAGGAGTCGCCCGTGATCCTCGCGACGCGAAGTACCTCCAACGTATTCTCCGGGCCTCCCTAAAGGACTTGCCCGTAATCTGCTGGCCAGCCTTCGAGATTTACCTACCCTGGAGCTGTTCTGTGCAAAGCGTGAGTTAGGAAGGTTCGTGTTTTTATAGATTTATTTGTATTTTTTACCTCTTACCTCTAAATTAAATTCAATTGTTAAATTACTTACCCTCTTTTACTTGTTAGGGGTAAGTAACACGACAACATGTCAACTCTAATACCATCCCACCAAGTACGTAGATATATCAACTTCATTCACGATACAATACTTCTTCAAACCTGCACAACCCTCCCTGCTGACTCCCTCACCACCATAGCACCATGCTGGCAGCCACAAGGAATTAGTCGTTGTTAATTAATCGTAATCCGGCACACAATAAACATGGCGCAGGTGCCGCCATCTATTGGAAAACTTGCCCAGTTAACGAACGGTGCGAGGCTTGATTAGAGATGTCCCCGAGACATCGATAAAATTGTAGTAATATGATTTATTTGCTTAGACAACAATGAATGGATCATTGTTAGTAACGAAAAAATTATAATCTATGCTAGTGTATTATAAAAATCATACAAACATACATTCGCATTTATAATATCACCAGAGCAGATTTATGTACGTAAAATGGAATAGATATGGTTGTTTTTTGTGCTTTTTATGGTTTGACATGTACAAACGGTTTTGGATTGATGACATACATAGTAATATTTTTATGTTTATTTTTGTGTGATTTGATGTAATTATTTTGTAAAATTCGAATACAATGTAAATTGTTTGACGAATAAATAAATGATGCATACCTCCTGCCACAACAAATCTTGCAAGAAGTGGGTCATCATCGAAGAATTTTTTTTTTCCATTCACATCTTCAGGATGCCATTAGGACATGATTTGTCGATAGCAAAAATCAATAAATTAACATCATCTGCCAGGTTGCTTGGATACAGCTGAATACCAGTATTTAACACGGAGTGACTGTCTGTCTGACCTCCACAACCATTGTCAATGGCATGAACTGAAACAACTCTTTGAATGACTTACAGCTTGACATGATTTCAGAACCACAGACGGGTCTCGGTATAATAAGGATAGTCACCTATACACGTGACTGCCCTATAAATCAATTCATGCAGCTGTTTAATAAGTCACAAACTCATCATATTGTGCTTTTTTTAACACAAAGAAGTTAGCTTCTGTTTTTCTTTTTTAGAATGATGTAATTTTTTGGTTCAAATAAGACTTCTACAATTTATTATAACCAAACCAGCAAAGGCATCCTATTTTAATCAATAGCTACTTGTGTAGTTGTAAAAAGATAACATAGCGTTGACGTGGTGTTAAAGAAACGTTGTGGTATCAATGTCGTAGCATTTTCGTACCATTACTGTAGCGTGTTCGTAGCGTAGTCGTAGTAATGTCGTAGCATTGGCGTAGTACTAGCATAGCGTTATCATAGTGAAGTCGTTGCATTTTCGTAGTGCTAGTGCTGTTGTTTCATTTTCATAGCGTAGCGTAGAGTTGTTGTAGCCTGTTTCGGTGCAATGTTGGCGTAGTGCAACTTAAAAATTGCATAACGATTGTTACCGGTGCGTTAACGTGGATTGTGTTATTACTCTTAGTATCGTACAAAACCAAAATCGGTATTACACCAAATCATCGACACTGTCCCCATCCCTAGCCACAGTGCAATGGCTAAACATTTATTTGATGGCGTATCGAGTGATTGCGCGCCTCCGTATCGCGGCCACCTGAATTAAAAACAATAAATTGTCGACAACATACCCCCTTGCACCCCCAGCACCCCCTCGTACACCCTCACAGACCCCCGAGCAAATGAAACTTAAGACTCAGAAGTTTTCTATTAAAAAAGTTCCCAATAAAATTGTTTATATTTATTGATTTCTGAATTATTATCGTCTAATTTCGTTTTGACTATAAATTAGGGTGTTTTTAAATAATGGGTATTTTTTTCCTATAATGTTGCCAATAAGGGTGTTTGTTTCAAGTTTTATTTTTAATGGAAAACATTTTCTGTGTTTCTTGTGATTATCGACTAAGGGTGAAAGATCGCCCTGTCGGGGCTGCAGGTTGTTTGAAAGAGATACCGCGTCCCCGGCACAAAAGGCCTAGAAGGAACATGGGTGGTTTTTAGTCAGTAGAAGTCTGACACTCCCTACCGCTCTGCCCAGAACGGGAGGAGTCATTTGATGATTTCCCACCCTCCAAAAAAAAAGGGTGAAAGATTGTGGAAACGTTTGCTACTGTTTAATCATCAGGCTCTTATTATGGAGGAATTCGTTTTGCAATGGAAAGCAGCAGTTATCTGCATGGTCCTCATACCAAGATTATGTCTAATTTCTGAGTTTGTTCTGATGTTGGCATTTCTGCACTATTTTTCTTCTCAGAACGATTACATAGGAAACAGCGAACTTACCTACATAGTTATAAAACAGTTTACTTTTTGGTCTGTAAAAGTGTCTATGTATTGTATGAAGGAAAAACACTATACCTCATGAAGCAACTGCTCTTGGTTAAATCCCCGCAAGTTGGTAGAATCATAAACAAAGCCGTTATAAATAAATGTAAACAGTCACCACACCAATTATAAGGTTAACATTAATGTCAGTATACACCAGACAAGTAACATTAGGTGATTTACATTATAAATACAATTACTATAACATAGCTGTTGCCAGCGACATCGAAAATTATCCCACGGGAAGATAAAATCGTAATAAAAACTATCCTATGTGTTAATCCTGGTTATAAACTATCTGTGTACCAAATTTTATTCAAATCCGTTCAGTAGTTTTTACGTAAAAGAGTAACAAACATCCATCCATCCATCCATACTTACAAACTTTCGCGTTTATAATATTAAGTAAGATAATAGAGGAAGAAAAACGTGAAGAAATGAAGATATCACGTTGAAATATGTTTTCATTAGATTCTATTTAACAGCGAACAAGCAGTACTTTGTGAAATTACCAACTTCTTCTTACAGAATAAAACCACTTAGGTGTCATACACATTTTTGGCAACAATTATCCTATCTCACCACACATCTATTCCGCGTGTCCCAGCATTACAGTGCGTACTTAATATCAATCAGCCAATTACATTAACTGATGCCAATGCCGCGCCCACACTTAGCGTGGAAGCCGTCCAACGCGGCCCGGTGTAGATCAGCCGCGCGACCGCAGGCGCCGAGCAGACGCGCGGTTCAAACGCGCGCTCGTAAATCGCAATTTGTCGCGCGTTGAGATCGACGCGTATGTTTTTATGTAGAGTTTGGAAAGTGATAGAGGTTCGTCTCTTTGCTTCGGATTGACCAACTCCATGGCTGGCTCGTTGGTTGTGTTATTGCCAGCGCGACTGCTGAACTTGAGGACCTCGGTTCGATCTCTGACATAGGCAAAGTGTTATTTGGTTTATTGATTAGGAATTTAGGACTAGCAACCATGGACTGTAAAATTGGATCTGTTGATGAAAATAGACCGTCCTATTAAATGTGATTTCAATAAACTTAACTGCTGAAATGTGGGTAAAGCCTACAAGGAATAAAGGCATAATGCTAAGTATTTCAAAAGAACTTCTTTGAACCTTCTTTGAAGAACAATCGATTGAGCTACAATGTAACTCCCGGCGTCGGGGCTGCGGGTTGTTCAAAAGAGATCCCGGGGCTCCAGAGATCCGGACACAAAGGGTTAAGAAGGAACAGGGGTGGTTTTTAGTCAGTAGAAGTCTGACACTCCCTACCGCTCTGCCCAGCGGGAGCGAGAGGAGGCATTTGATGATTTCCTACCCAGCAAGAAAAAACGCCGCTATAATGTAACGCGTAGTATCCAAAAACCCTGGTATTTCAATTTCGGTTTTTGCTGACAAATATGACAAAAACACCTGAGTTTTGGAAACTAACAATAAGACCAAGACGTGTTTGAAACGTCTAAAAATTCGAATCTCTACAGGATTGGCTTTTAACCTAGCGTACTTCCGTTGTCTCCAAACGTTACAATATTCACTAATTTGACCCCCCCTTCACCCCCCACACCCACACTACCACCCCTCGCACCACCACCATATAGAACTCCCATATAACACCATAAGTGGATTTTTGGCACGAGCACACTCCACATACGGTAATATAGTTTCAATGGGATTTTTATTTATTCTTCCCATTTAGTTCGTTGCCCATATTAGGTTTCCTGAAGATGTACTTCTTAAGTACCTATTACAATTCTAACCAAAGCATATTATTACCATTTGCACTAAAAACGGGATATTTACCAAGTATTGTGTTGTGAGTTCCTGATATTTCGGTCGGCGATGTTGCAAGCACTACGATCACGGATAAACTGAAGTTATCCCGTTTTCAATGTTATTAATAATGTTGTAGTATGAGAGTAGCGGTGGCCCAGTTGTGGCAGAAAGTCGTGGGTTCGAACGCAGGCAGGCGCATTACTTTGTGTAATTTATTTCATCACCACCGCTCTCAAAACGGTGAAGGAAAACATCGTAACGAAACCGGCATGTCTTAGAACCAAAAAATTCGAAGACCTGTGGCATTTACCAACCCGCACTGGGCACGCGTGGTGGATCATAGCCCATCCCACTCCTAGATAGGACGCCTGAGTCCCTGCAGTGGGAACACTATAGGCTGATGATGATAATGTTAGTGACGATGTCGTTTAAACTTATATAACGCATATTAATATTTTATGCATTGAATTATTGAACAAACTCTAACTCTTGATTCTTGCTAAAACTGGTGTTTAAATAGCAGCCGGAACACCTGTATACGTATATCGCAGGTTAAGCTACGCATGACAAGGATGATCCGTGGATGAACGACCATCCATTACATATCGCGACCCCTCCGCGGTTCGGAAAGCACCCCAAACTGCGAATTCCGCCTGATGTTCATACATCTTTGACAGTAGTCACTGTTAGTTATTCTTATTAGCCAGTAAGTCTGACAACCAGTCTTACCCGGTTACTAGGTTTTGGAGGTCAGATAGGCAGTCCACAGTATTCCAATACCTATCCATATTTAGGTGTTTCTGATTAGAATGGAAACCGACACCAAGTTAGTTGGGAACATACATGGCAGAAACTGATTTGCTGGTAAAAATCTGATCATCACCAATGTTCTTTGGAGTTGGAGCAGCATGTCTACTTCTTCAAACCTATGACCAGTCTTGTTGTGTTGCTTGTTTGCTCAAACTATTATTATTGGTTGCAGTAATTTAGACAACATTATAAGTCGGGTCGAGGAAATTGTTTTTCGATCAGGAATTTCTCCGTAGCAGCCATGGGGTCTGAATTTGTGCCCGGTCCATGTCAATACACTCGGCCCCTATTTCATAGGGCTTAAACATAACTGGCGAAATGTAAATGTATTGATGTGTACACCTCTGCCTAACCCTTCGGGGATTACATGCGTCATGTTATGTGTCAGAAACGCACGCCATGTTATGTGTTAAAAAGTTAAGTGTCAGAACAGTAGGTCCCTCCTTAAAAAACCTTCCTTCCCTACAAAGTTTTGAATGGATTGATCAGACACTACTAAGGAGTCTCCCCACATCACCATACCATACCATGACCATGATACGAACGTGTCAGAGTTATAACCTCGTACAATTACTGTTCTAAGTCCAATAAAAACAGAAATGATATGCTGTTGATACATTCTAACGGGGGTATAGTAGTCCTTGTCATGTTTCTTTGCGTGCCTGAAACGTTCATAACACAGTCATGGTACATACAGTGTAGTAGCAGACCCAAATTAAACGAACCTCCTTTTCACAAAATATTGTCTTAACAACAAAATCCTCTGTTCACACCACTCAAGGAACAATAACAGTTCACTTAATTACATCGAACAAACATCACCATGTTCTAAGGGGTTGCTAATTTAATTTATTTGCTCCCTCCCACCCCCCGCACCGCGCACCCCTTACCCCGGGGGCTAAGTGTCACTTAATGGCAGATTTAGTGGCGCGGTCGGCTGCCACTTGACACTTTACTCTAATGTACTCACATTTTAGTGGAAGAAAAATATGGGAAGCATGTTGTAGAAGGTACTTTTTGGTACATACAAACTCTTCTCTGTTTAATGAGTGCAGTACAATGTGTATGATTATATCAACAACAGAATTATATAATTGACCCGTATACTAGCACTCAAGTTCTTCGATTATAACAGTTTGCCAGGCAAAATGGATTACGATCATCCTGGGTGTAATTAGACATACAGACTACAAATGTTAGGTACTTATGCCTGGAAGTCTTTGAATACACTCCCGAAACAGGTTGGCCGAAGCAAGGAAAACTTGTTCAGGTGGAGATACATAGATGACCAGAGTCATCTATGAACAGGTGAACAGGCAGACCTTTTTTTTTTGGCGGTGGAAAATCATCAAATGACTCCTCCCGCTCTGGTCAGAGCGGTAGGGAGTGTCAGACTTCTACTAAAAACCACCCATGTTCCTTCTTAGCCCTTTGTGCGTGAGGCCGCGGTATCTCTTTTGAACAACCCGCAGCCCCGGCGGAAACAGGCAGACCCTAGAGTGTGAATGTGGTGCTGCCCGACAAACGATGAAAGACGAAAGTGCCAAACTCTGCATAATACACAACTAGTTAATCATCCCGTCACTCCATCAATGCAAGTCAGTGAAAATAATAAAATCAGAACTACAGCAGTTATAGTCATATCACAACCATTTACTGTAACTGACTTTGACCTTCAAAGCAGCCGAGTCTTAATTCTCAATCAATCGCCTGAACAATCCTGTAGTCTACAAATCCAACTGACATTTCTCACTAATTGACGATACTAATTACCGCTATCTCAAACTGTTTAAGACTTCTCTTAATCAATCATTTTTAATCTTATTAATCAAGCATTTAAAACCTACTCAAACTTCAATCAAGCCGTAACCGTAAAATTAAACTATTCGCCACGACATCGCTGTCTAACGGGTATATCATGACCTCTTGTGTTGGTGGGCTGGGCAGTGGAGACAACATTGCTAGTAAATTGTAAGAGAGAGGAATAAACGTAATGTTTGGAGTTGACCGCGGTTACTGAGGTTTATAGCCGTGTTAGTGAGGGGGTGTGGTGGTAATCAACTAAATTGAGACCGACTAAAACCCGGTTTCTGAATGGCTACATCAACTCAAAGAACGGCGTGGATGCAGAAGGCAGAGGATAGACGGTTGTGACACAATACAACAGAGGCCTATATACAGCAGTATAGTGTACAAAATACAACACTAACATTAAACATTAACTGTAAAGCCTGATGAAGTCACAGTGAATAACACAGTGTTACAATATTTCGCGTATTTCAAACTTAACATATATTTGTTTTTTTTTAACGACTTATCTGACCCACCCTGCCGTAAGGTTGTCATCATCCCGTCGGGGCTGCGGGTTGTTCGAAAGATATACCGCAGCCTCGGCGCAAGGGCTAAGAAGGATCAAGGGTGGTTTTTAGTCAGTAGAAGTCTGACACTCGCTTCCGCTCTGCACAAGAGCGGGAGGGGTTATTTGATGATTTTCCACCCGCCAGTGTGAGAAGCTAAAGATTGGAAGACGTACTCCTGAAGCAGCAAACGAGAGATTTGATATCTCTGACCAGTGTGGCTTCCCGTCAAATCTTTAGACTAAAACCTCTCCCTAAAGCGAGCTCCCCACATCCCTACAGTGAGAAGTGTTGGCAATAGAGTAGGTTTATGTGTAGATTAGCGCAAAACAGGCAGTTAGCGACATTCGGCGGTCATTAGCGCGAACTTGCTCAGTTAGCGCCGGCGCCGCCCGGGTCAAGCGACGCTGGACACGCGCTGAGGAATCGCTTGTTAATGCGCTGGGTGGTGTGGTACACTGTTTATGAGCGGTGATGAACATAGCATAAGAGACTGCATTATATAACACGAACTTGTTCGGCATCCACTCTATATAATATAATAAACTGGAGCGTTTGTTGAGCAGCGTTGATTGATAGGATCACTTGAAACTGTGTCTTAATTATATAAGTATTAATACTTACTTAAGAAGAAAGGAAAGCTAGGATGTCAAAAACAATAATCATTTATTTTAAAAATTATTAACAATATTAATTGCGAAATATGTGTAACCTTTCAATATTAAGACCTCAACAAGATTACGACCATATTAAAATGAAGTTAAAGTAAAAAAGTTACCACATTTCATGCAAATAAAGAATTTAAGTAAATTGTCCGTTTTTTTAAATTCCATAAGATAAGTACTACCCAAGACGTCTAACACTCTTTTTTGTGTTATAGTTGGGACGATGGGGTGGCTCAAAAACTCCCTTGAAAAGTTTAGCCAATTAAAAATCATGATAATTACTCACTTACATAACATAATATCACGCCTGCAATCCCCGAAGGGTTAGGCAGAAGTGTACCTAAAAGTACACGCACCGTTTGCCAGTTACGTTTAGTACCATATAATAGGGGCGATTCTAGTGCCATCAACCGGGCCTGAATACAGACTGAGAGGGTACTACTGAGAAATTGCTGAAGAAAAAATCCTTTAGTAGAATAATTGCCCGACGTAGGAATCGAACTCAGGACCTCTAGCTCAGCAGTGGGCTCTCGGCCACAAGACCAACGACGCAGTCACTTATTAGCCTTATAGATTTTGCAACATAATCGTAATATCGACTCGATCGTTGGTCAACATAAATCCTATAACAAATTCACCAATTACATCGAAAATGACACAAAAAATTCAGCCCTTCACCAATCAAGAAAAACTCAATTAAGAAAATTACTAAAATCGAAAAACACCTAATGCTTTCCCATTAGTATCTACGAACAAGGTAAAAAGTGCGTTCAGTAAGTGCTCAGTAAATCTAACCGGACGGACACTAACTCATACACGAAAAAACAGCTCATCTACAAAATGGAATTGGAATAAGTTCCAATTCTTCGATTCCAATTCCAGAATGAATCCATTCCGATATTTATTGGATATTCGGATTAATCTTTAATCTGCCCTCTTGTGATCCGGTTTAAAACGCGCTTATGAGTTTATTTCACAAACGAAATGCAACTTTACTAGCTACTTCCTTTGGTTTTTGAGTTGTTGTTGGTAGAGTGGAGGTAGTAAAAGTGGGCAATATTTATGAGCTTTGGAAGGAAATTCTTTGTGAATGTTTGCATTTATGAAAATATGCTCGAGAGGAGGGGAGGGCGGTATACGGCCGGTTGGAATTGTGACGTCCAAGTGTGCAAAGTTAATGGTATTACTTTATTGTATTAAGTAATGTGAATATTATTACCTTGAAACTGTGTTTAGTGGAGAAGCTCGTGGCTTAATAAGAACTGTCACTCGGGTCGATCTTTAGGTAAAGCTGTGCTTGCCTAGGTCGGTCTGTGGATGGGTGACCGCCCGACATACCGAGTTTCCTCCGTGCCTCGGAAAGCACAATAACAAAACTGAAATTCTGACATCCAATCTTACCAAAGAGTATCGTATTACCTAGTATTAACTGGGTTGTGGAGGTCATATAGGCAGTCGCTCCATGTAAAATACTGGTATTCAGCTGCATCCGGTTAGACTGGAAGCCGACCCCAACATAGTTGGGAAAAGGCTAGGCAGACTGTGTTTAGTTTTAATAAAACGGTTGAACTGAATTAGGTGCCTACTTGTGGCATATTTTGAATAAACAGGGTTAATAAGAAGCGTAGTACCTCATTAATTGTCTTTCACTCCAATTTCAGTTGGTAACAAATAATTGAATTATTGGAATATACCTTGAAATAAACTAAGTTACTACAGAAACAAATACTAAGACACAGTGACAATGAGCAACTAAAAATCGTTCGCTTAGTACGTGGGGCTTTCGGGACCCGGACCGCGGTCCAGGATTCCACCCTAAATAAAATTAGTATAAGTGGGTCGTCTCGTTTCTAAAAATTACTGTTTTATTTGTGCCTATGGAAATTATTTAATTCAGTATAAATAAGACGAACATTAAAACCATTTTTTTGCATTGAAATAAGTCGTTCTTTTCTTTTTAAAATTGCTTTAATATATTCTTAACAAAACATTACCCTGTACAGCACTGGTTTCCGCATTCGACAGCGACGCCTAATAACGGACGCGCAATTCGATGGCACCGCCTAATTGCGATCACCCTGTGTTGTAAACACATCACTTTTTAACTGAACTTACTTTACTGGTATTAGTACTACGGTGTTTAGTTTTGAACAAATGGTACATAACGAAATACCAATAAATAATGTTTACTTTAAAAATCAAAGTAACTTTAAATATCGCGAGATGCATGAAAAAGCTCATCAGAAATTCGTTATGTTTTAAACTTTTTTGTTCCTATTCTGTTATTAGTTACGAATAGATTAAGGTATATTTAATAACCATCAATCATTACCACTGTCTATAACTTATCCGCTAATGAAGAAGAGGACCAAGACCAAGCACCAAGTAAACTGTGCCGCCTTACAAAATGGCTGCATTCAAATGTTGCAGCTAATTACCGTGTGACACCACGTCGACGTCGCACGAAGGTGTTCGCCAATTTTTTCCTCCTCTAATTAAGGGGGAGTCGCGCCGAGTGCGCTTGGCGTCGCGTAAATCATCCCGACTTATTAAAAGAATTCTCTACGAATCGAACCTCTTTAAGATTCCAACCTCCTTCTCTCAAACACAAACCAATTCCAACTTTAAAATTTGACAGTTAAAGCTGACATTTGAAACGCTGTGTTGCCAAGCAATCATCGCGTATGTTCCTGTATAAGATTTGCTATCGGAAAAGTAATGCTTTTTAATATAAAAGCTAAGGTCGCGACTGCGAATGATTTTCTGTGTATTAAATATTGAATGGCGGAATTTATGACTTACTTTTAGGGCGGTTGGAATAATTTGAAAATTATTTTTTTTGTTGCCAGCGTAATAAATTTTTATGTCGATAGGCGTTGGAATGAATGCGGATTATTGAAAATTGAGAGATGAAATTGAAATTGTGCTCAACTTAATATCATAAGATTAAAACGGTTTCTTCGGCGATAAAGTTTTACTAGCGTTTTATTATTTCAAATCTAAATTAAGTGTTATTAATTGATAATTTCATTACAAGTTTTCCTTTAGACTACCATCAACTTCCAAGCACGTCCACTGAAAGCCAAACAACAATAACAAGGAAACTAAAAAAATATGGACTATACTCAATCTGAACAGACATAAAAACATACACAAATACAAATTATACGACATCTTTGTGATCTCACAAACAAAACATTGACATCCCTGATTCCATTGACATATCAACAACAGTGATAGTCAACAACCTGAGGGTAGTCGCTTGGCAAATGATAACATGGTGTGCTGGGTTCTTGTTTACACCCCCGACCACCCCGAACAACCCCGGAAAACCCGGCTAGTGGCCCCGTGTCCCGTGGTGGGCTGTGGCCCGCGGCTACTCGCGCTCAAATCAAAACATACAGGTAGGAATATATCAAACATCCCCTAAGTGTGGGGTTACCATGTTGTCAGTGGTTAAGGTTCGTCTTATTGTTTGTTAAATGTTGAGTGATGAAGCGGCCTCGTGCGATGATCAGTAGTTGGCTGTGCTCTGGGACTTCGTCGAGCTTCATTGTCTCTGCGCTTTTCTTGTGGTCGCCACTGTTGATTCTGGCTAACAGGAGTTACAGTGGTTTGGGAATAGTGTGGCGGGCTTGGCTGTGCTGTGGAGGATGTGTATCCTATAGCTTGGTTTTAAAATCTGAAAAAGTTTAATCTTCTTCGTTTTTGAGGTAAACATACAACTCAACATATCTGAAGAACACCAATTCTTGAGCCCTGTAGGCCACGTCAATAGAAGCATCATTAGCGTTCATTAAGGACTCAAAATTATGTCATAATTATAATTATGTCAAGTCTCCACTTATGATGTAGAGGTAGGTAGTGTAGGTACTGATTTTCAAAATTAAAACACTAGAAAAGAGGCAGTAACATTGACTTATACGTCACGACGTCATTTTCGTGTTCTCATCCCAATCATTTGGCGACGGTGAAACATGAATGATCATCATAACCATCTTCTTCTTTTATAATTCTCTATTAGCCATCATCTCAGCAGACACTTGACGTATCATTCTCTACACAGTCCATTCATCTTGGATACCATTGTCTGTTCCGTCTAACGTTCGTTTGATTGGCTATGTGATACCTAATTATGTCTGAATGTAGTTTAATTCCACTCAATTAGTGATTAATTCCAAAATATTCATAACAACAGGCAACTGGTCTCTAAAGCATCTTCAATCTGGGCACCCTACCTTCCACATTCAAACGGCCTCGTTCTAAATAAAAACATTGCTCCCAAATCGGTTCTATTTCCCCAGCATCTGTATCTGAAACTACACTATTTTTACCGTCGCAAATATTCAACTGAACCTTATATTTTAGAAGCTAGAGTTTAGATTCAAAATTATTGAGGGAAAACTTAACGTTGTTATGTTATAGGTATGAGATTGCAAGGAGTCGTGTGTGTGGCAACATTAAGGCGAATAAAATTTAAATATGGCAACACTCGCGCGCGCTATAAAAGAAACAAAATAACATAAAGAGGTATAAAAATATATTTATATAGGAATGGTTTAGGTGTTTCGCTCACCTGCCGCAGAGCGCGCAAGTTTTAATATCAAACTATATTGTTCGATATGGGCAGCATATGTAATTGTATTTCATGGGATAATATGAGCTAGTCTAATAATATTCATGGATATTATGAACCTATGTTAATAATGACAAACAATATATCAGTATGGGTATGCGTGTACTGTATGTCATTATTTTCTAACTTACATGCCTGTTTAGAGAATCGTCTACTATCGTTGGTGTAGAGGTCGCTAGCGATACTGAGCATGAGGTCCTGGGTTCGATTCCCGGGTCGGGTAAAGTATTATTGGGTTTTTCCACCAGGAGTTTCTCAATAGCAACCACGGAGACTGGATTTGTGCCCGGTTGATGGCTATATAGGCTCGCCTCCTATTTAATGGGACTTTAACATAACTGGCAAAATGTGGGTGTAGTTGTTAGGTACACCTCTGCTCAACCCTTCGGGGATTACAAGCGTGATGTTGTGTTATTTACAGAATTCAGATTTGTTGCTATCTGAAGTTACACAGCATCATCCTAACAAATAAGTTGACGGGTACTTTGGAGGGAGGTGAGCTGTCCACTTATTTACCTTCAAATAATACTTTAAAATTGCCTGCATCAACTGCCTCCGTCGGTTTTCCCGAGTTCATATAACCCCAATCTATTTAAGTCGCGAGTAAATAGGCTTCCTCTTGGTTAGCTCGTTCCATTGTCGACCTCATCTCTGGCCCTGGGGCAAGATTGAGGTCAAGAGTACACCAATCTCATATTAAAAAAAAAGAAATGAAACACCTATTTTTTTACCGTTCTCAGGAAAGTTTTGCAAAGTTTTATTTTCAAAAATATGAAATCCGTCATGGATATTTTAACTTATTGAGTTATAAAAGAAAACAATATCAGCTACGAGAACTTGGTATCATCATGAGACTCATGACTCATGATTCATGAGTATGCAAAATGTCAGTTCCGCAGCTACTTACGATTCTGTTCATGTCATGAGATTTGAGTGAGGGAGAGAGAATCAACAAAGTGTTATCAGTTATCACGATACTTGTATACGATGGGTGTGCACTTGTGCAGCTTTTCTATATGTATCGTACTTATTTAAATGCTACATAAATATAACTTTGAAGAGGAGGTCGTAGCTTAATAACAGATGCTCGGTTTGATATTTAGGTTAAGCCTTGCTCGTCTAGCTCGGTCCTTGAATGGGTGACCACCCTTTACTTACCGACTTTTTTCAGTGTTAAGCCATGGGCCTCAGTTACCACAATACGTATATAGAATAGATCTTTGGCAGTCGTTACAAGTTAGTCAGTGGCTTGAAAGTCTGACCAGTCTTACTAAAGGGTATCGTATTACCTAGTACTTAACTGGGTTGCGGAGGTCGGAAAGGCAAGTTCGATGTAAAATACCAGTTTTCAACTGCATCCGGTGAGATGGGAACCCGACCCTAACATAGTTGGGAAAAGGTTAGGCAGATGATGACATTAATATTATTTTGCAGAAACTATCTGTCTTCATTTTAAGATTGGCAATTTTTGCGTTGTACCAATTTTGTCTTTGAATTTGTAGTAACAACGGCGCTGGTTGTGGACTTATATTTTGCTATTTACTTGTTCTTTTTTCATTATCTTAGTTAGATCTTTATCATACTCGTACAACATACAACTTTTAAGTTAAAAGGTAGGTAAATGTTTAGCTATGTAAGCAAATACTTACAGTATCACTTGAACTCAAATATTGTAATGAGGTCAACATACAAAAAAATAAACTGCTTTTAAGTTTATTTTCGAACGTAGGTAATTCTATTTCACAGTACCTATAGATTTATAGAACTAAAATATATTTCTATTTTTGGTACCAGGCTTACAATAATGATCAACTTTATGATTCAGTGAATGAAACTAAACCAATAATAACATAATGTTTGTCCAACATTGGCCACACGCACGAAGTAAGAAGTAAATATTTTTGCGCGTTACAAGTAACATTCGGCGTTGGTCGTATTATTCAAATGTGCACCAATAACAGCATTTACGGCCGGACATAAAACTACAATCGAACCGTACGAATAAATATCAGACCTCTGTAACTTATAACCTTAGGGACCCATGATGTACACACGTCAAACTGGAAGGGGCTCAACGAAACATAGATTAGAAACGATCAGTATTCAATTATGACAAGATAGAGCAAGATACAACATTAATTGTAACTAAAACTATGCCTTAGCATTAAGAAAGTTGTAAGTTAAAAAGAAAAGAAAGTTGTAAAGTTGCTAAATAAATAACACAATGAATGGACAGGAACAGATAAGTAGAAAAAAACGAATGTACTGAAACGAAAGACAAATTAAGACTACACGTAACCGATATAGCTCTGCCGGTTCAACTTTTGATGTACATACATAGGTACATTTAGGCACATTTAAGAGGTGCTGGAGTGTGCCAAAGTTTCCCAATTAACCTATAATCTAATAGTTATTAAAAGAAATTTGACAGGTTGTAGTAAAGTATACTCTATCTTTATTTCTATTCCTAATTTCAATAAGACAGTGGTCAGGGGTCGTACCGTTGCCAGTAGGTACTCCTAATTTAAGAAATATGGTCTCAATAACAACTATTGCGATTACAGAGAGTAGCCGCCTGTGCTTGCAAGCTCATCTCTGTCATCAACAACATCTGAATCAACTGCGACGAATCGCTACTAGATTTCCACATCTAAGTATTTGCTGTTACTTTGATTGGGAAAACTTGACAGTTTTAGGATACCTTGGTTTACCGCCGGTTGTCTGTAAATCAAACTCTTACACAGACAGCTCGTTGTAAATACGGACTCCCCATCATGATGCAAACAGAACTCCTTAGCCACATCTAGTCAGTAAGGTCTATGGTAAAAGTTATAATAATACAAGCTATAACGCGGGTTATGGTTTAGGTCGTAACCGGCGAAACAACCGGGCCGAGGTTAATTCCACACCTGTACTTATACGTACCGGCCTGATCGTCTACCTACTCCTATGTCTTGTTTGTATGTTTATTTTTTAGCTACACATACTTTCTTTTGTGCGTTAGTACATAATCAAACATTATGAGACCTACGTGAAAAACTGCAGCAAACCACAGCATTTTTCGAAATAATTAAGCTAAACTTATAAACACTGTCACTTACTGCGGTACTCAGAGATATTTAAGGATTACTTAAGCCGTCACTAAGTAAAGGTTTGACATGTTTTTGTACGACAAAACTGACAAAACCTTTACTAAGTGATGGCCTAAGTAATCATTAAATCTCTCTGAGTGCGGCAGTAAGTTTGGTGTTGTAATGCTTGGTTGACGGTTTCGTGAAGGTTCATTTACGCCCTGTATACTTATTACTTAGTACTTCAGTTAAGACAGTAGTTCCTGAAGCATACAATTTCCTTATATTTTACAATATCATCAATATAATATTGTACCTCTACCAACTTTATCATCATCGTCCACAGCCCGAATTCACCCACTGCTGGGTATAGGCCTCTCTTTTCTTGTGCCAAGCTCCACGCTCTGTGCCAGTACCATCCAGGATGATCCAGGATATTCCCGTGATTGCAACAATTTCGTCTGCCATCTCATCGCCGGAGGACCAACAGTTCTTTTTACAGTCCTTGGACACCAGTCGGTCACAACAATCCACCTGCCCAGACCGCACGTAGCTAGGTATCCTGCCCAACTCCATTTGAGTTCCATAGCTTGATTTCCAATATCGAAGACCTTCGTACGTCTCCGGATTTCAAGCTTTGGAACTCGGTCAAGTAATTTTATACCGAGCATTTTCAACCTGGTCTACTTACTTGCATTTAATAAGAACAACGTTTCAGTTTAGAAAGTTGTTGTAAATAGCGTAAGTTTTACTAATAATTAGGTATCTATCCGACAGCTAACGATGCAATTGCATAACGGTGTAATTAACAGAACTTCCACCAAATTAATAGAAAAACTATAGGTGTTGTTAATTTCATTGCTTTATAAAGGGAAGTTGTCATTCCTATAAGTTTATTTTCATTATGAATTACTTACTTCCTCAAATAATCATAATAATTAAAATATCTGTGGTTTTATTGATGTATTAAATTATTTACTCAACAATCGCGGACTTAATCATTTTACTCTACGGATAATCTCAATTTAGCAGCATTCCTAACGGAATTAACTACTTGAATTTTTAACAAGTTATTAGCAAGTTACCTAAGTTATTGACAAGTAATAATAATACCATATAATGAGATAAAAGATACCTTATAAATTATGACCATAGAATTGAAAACAAAGATTTATCGGAGTGTGCTGTAAGTAATTCAAAACGCGAACCCAGTTCGGCTATTTTTAATCAAAATAGAACAGTTTCTAATAACATTAAAAAACAACTCGAAAATCAAAATCCTTGCTTGTAATTTATCTTTTTGAAACATTAGGTTTAAATTTTTTGGTTAAAGCATATGAGGCAACTACCAAAATATTATCTAATGGGAATAACGAATAAAGATAAAGATATCGAGCATAACACCATCCTTGCCTCGTTCAATTGTAAGTCGCTCAAGAGGTCGATGGAAGGAGTACGTGCATTATGTAAAGAAGTGGATATAATTGCTCTTCAGGAGACGTGGCTGCTGCCACATGACCTGTCTTGCTTATCGCGAGTCAACGACGAGTTCGGCAGCACAGGAACGTCTGCAGTCGACACCTCGGCGGGAATGTTAGTAGGTCGGCCTTACGGTGGTGTCGCGGTACTGTGGAGGAAAAGTGTATTCGGGTGTGTGTGCGTAGTTCCGTGCGGTAATCCACGTATCGCTGCAATAAAAGTGTCGCTAAGTGACCGCGTAATTCTAATATTTAGCGTGTACCTGCCTGTAGACAATGCGGAAAATTTGACTGAATTCACGGATTGCTTAGGAACTATAAGTGCCATTATTGAGGAAAGTAATGTGGAGTCAGTTATTATTTTGGGTGATTTTAATGCGCACCCTGGTCAATTGTTTTTCAGAGAGCTCAATAGTTTTTGTTGTGAACAGGAATGGTTATGTGTTGATATAAATAACATGAGTTCTGACACCTATACCTTTATTAGTGAGGCGAACGGAAGTAGGAGATGGCTGGACCATTGTGTGGTCACTAAAGCAGCCTTACCGTTAATAACTAGTGCATATGTAAGGGACGACGTATATTGGTCTAACCATTTTCCGCTTCTCATTAAATGTAACTTGAATTTAATTAAACATAAGCAGTTGTATTCGTGTGGTCAAGTGTCTGACGGTGTTAGGTGGGGGGAAAGATCGTCCGCAGAAATAGAACAGTTCACACGTATCTGTGGTGATCACTTACGCAATATAGATTTCCCGGTGCAATTTGAAACCTGTAGTGGGAAGTTCTGTACTGAAACTAGCCATCAAGTAGTGATTGACGAGTTGTACAGCGACATAGTACAATCTTTGAGGTTGGCAGCTGGTTCCACACACCAAAAGAAGCCTAGGTATCGTAAATGTGTGGCGGGTTGGAACAGACACGTTGGTAGTGCGCACAGGGAGGCCCAGGCTAAGTTCAGTATGTGGGACTTGCACAGCAGACCATCATCAGGGCACCTTTATGATGATATGGTAGAAGCGCGGAAAATTTTTAAAGGTAGGCTGAAATGGTGTCAAAATAACCAAGAGGAAATTAAAATGGACATATTACTAGCCTCACACCACGCCAAGTGTGACTTCCGTAGTTTCTGGAAATGTACCAGTAGAATGAACGCGGCCAAGGGGCTCCCTGTGAGCGTTGATGGGGTTACAAAACCACACTTGGTGGCCGTACTGTTTAAAGACCATTTCATGGTTCGGTCACTATTGGGACCACCGCAGCCAGTGATCGATACTGAGGCCCAAACAGGACCAGTCTCAACCCTAATCACAGCTAAAGACGTCAGAGTAGCTCTTAAAAATATGAAAAGAGGGAAATCTCCGGGTCATGATGGTCTCAGTATCGAGCATTCGCAGCATGCTGGTTGCCACTTACCTAGGGTGTTGGCACTACTTTTTAACATGTGTATCGCGCACTCTCACCTGCCTGACAATATGATGAAAACGGTGGTCGTACCAGTAATTAAGAACAAAACTGGAGATGCATCAGATAGGTCGAATTATAGACCCATCTCTCTCGCAACTATTGTGGCTAAGGTGCTTGACAGTGTGCTAAACGTGCAGCTAGAAAAATATGTGCAACTGCACGATGCACAATTCGGTTTTCGACCTGGCTTATCCACCGAAAGTGCAATAGCTTGTCTTAAGCACACTGTCAGGTATTACAGTGACAGGAGTACACCAGTTTACGGGGCGTTCCTAGATCTCTCCAAGGCCTTCGACCTAGTCTCGTACGACATTCTCTGGAATAAGTTAAAGGCTACAGGTATCCCCAACGAGTTGCTGAACGTTTTTAAGTAATGGTACGGCAACCAAACAAACGTTGTTAGGTGGGGGAATGAGTCGTCTGTACCATACAGGTTGGAGTGTGGCGTGAGGCAGGGCGGATTAACCTCCCCTAATCTTTTTAATCTGTATCTGAATGCATTGATCGAGGAACTCAGCAGCGCGCATGTGGGCTGCTTTATTGACGGGTTGTGTTTTAACAACATCAGCTACGCCGATGATATGGTGTTGCTGGCTCCCTCGGTCGGTGCACTCAGAAACTTGGTTAAGATTTGTGAGAACTACGCTGCTAACCACGGGTTAAAATATAATGTAAAAAAGTCGGAACTCATGGTTTTTAGGGCTGCTGGTAAGAAATGTCCAGAAGATGTACCTCCTGTCAAAATTAATAACGTCCCGATTCTTCGGGTACACCGCTTCAAATACCTTGGACATTTCATTGCTGACGACCTTAAAGATGATGACGATGTTGAACGGGAGCGCAGAGAATTGGCGGTGCGGGCGAATATGTTGGCCCGTAGGTTCGCTCGATGTACAGATGCGGTCAAAATCACGCTTTTTAAAGCATACTGCACATCTCTGTACTCGAGCGCCCTATGGATCAACTGTACTAAACGTGCAGCCAATGCTTTGCGTGTTCAATACAATAACGCTTTCAGGGCACTGTTGCGACTGCCACGATATTGCAGTGCATCTGCAATGTTTGCACAAGCAAGAGTTGACAGCTTCTCAGCTGTAGTGCGTAGGAAGAATGCGTCTCTTCTCGCCAGGTTGCGTGGCAGTAGCAACAGCCTGTTGGGCGTTATTGCTGATAGGCTTGACGAAAGCCCCATAGTCAGGCATCTCATAAAAACTACCTTGTCTATAGTAGAATATAAGTACTAACATAGTTTATAAGTTCCATTGTTACTAACATTCTAGTATTGTAAGGATTTCCTGTGTATTATTAAGTACTAACATAGGCTAAGTTATTTTGTTACTAACACAGTGGACCTATCTGTAGTCTGTTAAATAAATTAAATTATTATTATTATTATATTAAACCGTTGGTCGTGGTAGTCATTTGTAGATCTTTGAAAGTCCGTATGAGTAGTCAGAACTCCGAAAGTTACCTTATAGGAACAGGTTGTGGAGATCAGATAGGCACCAACCAGCTCCATGTACCTAAACTACTGTCATTCTGTTACAACTGCTTAGTCTGGAAGCCGACCCAACATGTTGGTAAAATTGTTCAAAATTTTAGAATTTCTTGATTTTATCCCAGACCTAGCTGGCATTAGATATATAATTATATATATGATGTACTGAATTTTACTACTACGAGTAAGTAATAAAACCGGCCAAGTGCATGTCGGACCACGCACAAGGTAGGGTTCCGTAGTTGCCAATCAAAATATGTGAACTTACTTACACTTTTGTTACATAAACTAAATTTTTAAAGACCTGTCCAACGACATCCCACACAATGGACTTCGCGGATAAATGCTATTCTATTCTATTCTATTCGAGAAAAAAAAAATTCATCCCCACTTTAATGTGTAATGGAGATCATACACTTTCTTGTACTAAGAGTCTTTGAGATATAGTGCGGACGGATAGACAGACGGACATGGCGAAACTATAAGGGTTTCATATTGACTACGGAACCCTAAAAATGGGGTTGGGACCGATAGATGTTTGTTACTTAGAGTCTTTACACCAACACGGCTGAACGGATCTGTATTAATATGGCACAGCAATAGATAATTGTCTGGAATAGCACATAGGCTATTTTTATCAACTTTTTTACAAAGTTTCCACTCGTACAAACTCGCGAGCAACAGCTAGTGTTCAATAAGAGCCAAGTGAACTTACAAACTAATAAGTAAGTACTCAGCTCTTAAGTAAGTGAAGTAACAAAATAGACAAACAATGAGTGTGGGCAATAAATTAACTGTTACTTAATGCCAGTTAATGCCCTCTCAACTTGCGCACAGAAACTTGTAAGTTTTTGCAAGTATCTGTGTAAGTAGTAAGTGATGCCAGGGAGGCTTCACTTAACTAACGTCACTAATTTTATTATATTTCATGAATTATTTTAATGGAGTGCCTGAAAATGGTTAAATTAAATTATGTGTTTATCTATACTTATTATAAAGAGGTAACACTTGTTTGTTTATACTCACTTATAGAGAGATATATATTTTTCGCTGCTATAGGCTATCCATTTTATTTATATTTGCTTATTAAGCCAGTATCACAAAATGCTAGTGATATAATTATATTGCATTTCTTTCTGGATTTTACAGAATTAGATGCAATACGCAAACACTATCTTATTTACATTACTTTTGTATATATCGTATGGTTATGAATGAAACCCGTTATATGGGAACCGTTATCCAAAATATGATAAAATTATTAATATAAGAAGGCCTATGTCCAGCAGTGGACGTCTTTTGGCTGAAATAATGAAAATTATGATTTATATGAGGAGTGTCGCTACCTACCGTATTTTGTCATTTCTATCAAAATAACATGTTTAAAACTATGTACTTCAAAGTTACTTGTCTCACCGAATACTAAATACTAACATTATTGATATGTTATTAATAGGGGTGAGACATACTGTCACTGAGGTAAGCAGAGAGGGAGGCATACGTGAGCTTACTAACTACAGTTTCTTGAATAAAGTAGGTACCTTTGAGAAAGACTTATTGAGATGAAACTCATAAGTTGAGGAAGCTGTTCTTATTAGTTGTTTGTAAGTATTTACGCGAGTATTGGGGTAAGTATTTGTTTAGTTAGAGGGTTGTTAAGTCATTAATATTCGTATAGAAAGGTACTCTTATGATTGCTATGACACATTAAAGCTGTGGTGGCGTCATAACTTTATAGGACCTAATTATTATAGTTTTCTGTCAGTCCTTCAATATTGATATTATAAAGAGGTAAAATTAGTTTGTATATAGGTGATAATAATAACTCCGGAACTAATGATTTAATTCTAAAAATACTTACAGTAGCAAAAAGCTACGTTGTTCTTGGTTGCTATATCATGCATATTGGCCGTGCTATAATTTTTTTTTGCGTACAGAGTCGCGGGCAAATTGATAGTTTAAAATATTTTTAACACATTTTTATTTTTATAAAGCTAGTGATATTCTAATGAAAGGGGTGAACTCACGTAACCCTATCAAAATATGTCACTCCCATGGCACAGTCACAACAACACAAAACATAATCAAATATGCTACAAATGTAATCCCCATTTATCTCACATCGCCCCCAATAGATACCTATTATCCTAATCAAATACCCTTTAATATCGCCGCCGTATGATATGGCAACACTACACTCTGTTTACAGACTGGTTACCCTTTGCTGTGACCGCGGCCGCACGCACTGCACGCGTGTGTTGGCGTGGCACGCGGCGGGCACGCGTCGTGTCCCCGCGGCGCGTGGCGTGAGCGAACGTCATACTTGTAATTATGTTAGCGGATTACACGCATGATTGATGTTGGCGTGTCAACGAATTTATTAGTTGTTATCGAATAAGTCTGGTGATATGGGTGTTAGAGAACATTAACCTGGCAGTTCCGGGACGTAGCTATGGCTGCAGCGAGAACCATAAAGCGTTCTAGCTTATATTATATCATCATGAAAATTACATAGCATCACGCCTGTAACCCCCGAAGGATTAGGCAGAAGTGTACCCATTAGTACAACCACACTGCGCCAGTTATGTTGAAGTCCCGTGCAATAGGGGGCGATCCTATTGCCATTTAACCGGGCACCAATCCAGACAAAATTAAATTCCTGATAAAAAACCTGATAACACGTTGAGATAATCGAACTCAGGACCTAATGCACGGCAGTAGTGCTTGCGACCACTAGATCAACAAGGCATCGAATCGTGGTACAAAGGATAACAAAGCTTTCCTGCTCTCTTATGGTTATATAAGCCTAGGAAAAGGAGCGGAAATGCATGAACCTGTCTGCAACACATCTAACTGACATCAACACCACGTCGTATAATTTTATCACGATGTATTGAATTCATACTTGATTGTAAAAGGCGCTCTCTTAATCTGATGAGGTAATAGATAAGTATTAGTTCTTTGGGTAGGTATAATACATAGTTAGGTACCTACGGGGTGTACCAGCATGCCTTAGATATTTCACGACGACATGGAAAACCAAGTCAGAGGCTCTTGGACGGCATAAACACTCAGACACCACGTTAGACAACAACCACACGATGAACTAAGTATGCACTAAGTACCTATATGTTTTTTTTAGTTATGATGGGCGTACTCTTGACCTCAATCTTGCCCTAGAGGCAGAGCAAACAAAGAACTTTGACGTCGACTTTGAAGAAGTCGGGCTGTAGGTATGTAGAATAGTTCATTTCATTGCTAAGCCTTACCCCAGGTCATCAATGGATAAATTAATTGTATCGTTTTACGTATGTTAGCGTTATGCTACACTAAGTCAACATTTCTCCATCAAATCAAACGTATTGAAACTCATTTCTTACAATATCTTCGTAAACATCAAACAAACATCTACACAAAACTCACAAACACATCAAAGTCGTCCAAAAATAACTGTTTACCTTTTCCACAACACATTAGCAAAGGAATCAAAGTATCAAATTGAAACATCAAGTCCCCGGGCGATGGCGGTGCCGCTGGCGGTCACATCCGGGTCCACCTGGCTCCGTCCGGATATATCCACGAATCCTTACGGATACGTTAACCGAAGTAAGATGGCGACACTTCAAGAACTTCGACCGTTTTACAGTTTTACAAATCCTTAAGGACGTTTGCGCTGACCGTTTAGTTTGGTGCATTCTGAATGGGGATGTGATATTGTGTGTTTTTTTTATTATTAAGAATAAGAATCAGATTTTACTTACCTAGAACCGCAGAAATTTGCGTCAGATTTTTCGGGTTCGTGCGCGTATCGCATAATTATCACTTGTGGTAAAGGAGAACATCGTGAGGATACCAGCGTGCCCGAGATATACCTATTTCTTAATGGCATGCATCTATTCATCATGATCCTACATTTTTAATAGGGACAAGCATGCGTATGGGCGGCATTAAAACTCTGATACTAGGTTTAGGCACTAACCACACGCTAAAGAAACAAGAAGTACTTAGTTTGATTGAAAATCACGGCAAGTGTATAATGTTTTAATGTTATTGAATTTTCTTAGAATTATCTAATCAGCAGTACAGAAATTCAACACAAACACTGTCGAAACACAATCTCTCATTAAAATATCCCTCCAAACATAAAAAATACTGGCCATCAGCCATGTCCATACAATCGTTCGTCGTATCGTTCTATTGATATTCAATTCGGAATCGCGCAGAGAAAGATCGCCCCGGGACATCGGCCAATTGAATTTGAAAACAGAACATCGAACGCGCCCCCCTCCCCACACCCTCGCGCCACCCTCCGACAGAGATGCCCGACGTGGATGCACCATACAGCATGGAGTTTTGGGGATAAACTAGTGGTCAAAATATAACCTCTGTCATATAATAGGGTAGTTGACAAAAAAAATCTAATAAGTCCATCAGATAGACTTCACACATATTTTTTCTTTTTTCACGTAAACAAAAACTGGACGATTCAGAGCTAGTCACGAGTTTCCGAAACTCGGGTGACGTCACATTGCAGTACATTTGTTACCGGAAAGTGACGTCAGCCCCAACTCGCGATCTTTGACGCGTTTTATCTTCATCAATTTTTATTAATAATTTGCTAAAACAAAAAAAAACATGTTTCCAATATTTGTCGATGATCCGACTGACGGACATAATTATTTTTTTAGTCAGGAAACATCCCAACTATGAAGATTTAAAACCAACAGTCAAACAACCAAAAACCAGTTTTTCCAAATACCTTGTGCCTTGTCTGCGGTTTACAATTGCTACGAATGTAGTTTAGTCTACTTCTACTCGACAAAAATGACACCTCTTGCGAGCTACCCTCCTGGGGCAACCTAGGACAGGTACAAAACTTATTTAAAAAACCGTAATACAAAAATCTGGGTGATCTTAAATTCTTCTTCTTCTTACCCTTTCCTCGTGTTATTTGGATCGGTCAACACGTTTATTTTCTTCATATAGGTAGTCCTTTTTCCTTCATATCTATATCATTCATATTGTTTTCGTTTTTTTTTCCTCACAATATTATATGCATCTTTCTAATTTTAAATTATTTACAAAATAACGTAAATGTATTCGAAACCTACATAAAACATAAACATTATTTTAAATTAGTAATTTCACGATTTCACGCTGTTCTTAAAACGGGACTGTCATCGAACCTGTAACAGTATTATTATAATATACTATCCCCCGTCCCTAGCAGGCATGGTCACCATCGCTGCCGTGTGCCCAGCGCGCCCATTTCCCTGCCCATAGACAACAGTTTTATTGTTTTAATATTTATTTATCCGACGGCGTTTTTGCGTTATGCCGGCGTAGCGTCCTAACTCCGCGCTGCGTATCGTCGTCGTAGCGGCGTACTCGTGTAGCTGAGTGCCGCTCTATGACGTACCAAATGGCAATACGAGCTGGACAAGCGATGGGATTTTGGAGATGTGTCCACTGATTTTTCTTAAATACTTTTCAGATATTTTAATCTTCTTCTTCTGTCGTATGGATGGCGCCTAACTGCGAGTTGCGACCTATTACCTACTTGAGCCCAGGTGATCATGTTATTCGAGGTGCCTATATCATTCTTATGTCCTCGAATGTGTAATGATACCTTGGACATCTACTTACTTAGGTACATAATGGGTCATTATCATAATAATAAAATAATTATGAGTACAATTAGCTAACAAACTAGCTCCATATACCTTACCATACCATAATCCACAAACGTTTTCCCTACCCTAAAATTGTCGTCATATCCTCACTACGCCAACGGAGTCAGGTGAACAAAGGTCCGGCTTGATACGTCAGCGCGATTTAGAATAGCCACCCTCGTTTTATCGTAAACTTCACCACCTTACGCATTACACACCAACACAAGAAACTCAACCTTATTTCAATGGATTATGTCTTGTACAACTGCAAGGATAACTTTGACATGTATATGACGTTACTATCAATACGGGTCAATAGATTTTGTGCTTTGTTACATTGTGTTAAGAGTGTTGTGAAGTGTATGTGTAAGGTTGTGGTATTGATGTCCCGTCCGGTAGTTCGGATTCAATTCAATATGACAGGCGTTTGATCGCGTCGTTTGGCGGATATTACTCAAACAATGTTCGAGTGCTTTTAATACAAATGCTATTGGTTATTTGACGCATTGTATATTTTTCTCGATGACTTTTCTTGTTTGGTTTTACATTTTTCCTATTTAAAACATTTGACATGCAATTTACAAGACATATACTATGCCTTGCTGTCAGCTTGTATACTTGTTGTTGGTCTTGGCAATATATTCAATTTTGGTAGCTATTATAAGTATTTAATCGAGAGTTACATATCGAATAACACATAAATTATTAGATTTTTCATTCAAAATTTTCTCAATTTTCTATGAGCCGTCACAAAAATTTATTGCCCCTATAGTTCATGATATCGTAAGCTCATACCTACCCTTTAACAGAAGAGACATTCGGGGCTGCGGGTTGTTCGCAAGAGATACTGCGGCCTCGACATGAAGGGCTCTGCTCAAGAGCGGGAGGGGGGGTTATTTGATGATTTTCCACCCGCCAAAAAAAAAAAAAGGTGGAAGCGCCAGTGTAGCCAGCGGAATATCAATTTCATGAAAAAGACTTTAAATGGGATTAAATGAACATATAAGGTTGTTTTGATGTTTTCAAAGGTTTATAACTCTGTAAACCCATATTTGCCACGATCGCGAATCATACCTACTTACTTTAATTAATATACAACGTGATCGGCAACTTGCAAAAACCATAAATAAATTCAAATTTCGCGGGCTACCTTAGCTAATTACTTGTAAAATGTTCGGTGTATCAATGACCAGTATGTAGAGGAAAGATAAAAATATTTTTGCTTGCACAACTTAGCCCTTCATCTGGTTTACATCGTATTTCGCTTCAAACTTGCCCGCCCATTTCTTGCTATCTAGGTACCTACCTGGAACTCTGGACTTCTGGTTCTGTCTGCACCCGTATAATGGCGATACAGTATTCCTTAAATTACCTTATTATATACACACCCACATGCATAGCAATTATTGTGCATGTATGGTGATTACGGAAATATTCATTATTTTATTTATTAATGACGCCCTCACTCATTCTTGAACAATCTTTTTTTCAACAACTACATAGAGTGCCATCTATGTTTGAACAGTAGCACTAGACAAGAATAGTTACGACTTGCTGGTATAGATGGCAGAATGTATCATTATTTTTTTTTAACTTACTTGTTTAAATGCTTTGGCTAAATGTATCTTAATTAAAGAAGTAAATTAACTAATTGAAATAAATATTTTAAACGAGTTCATTCCACCCACTTGTTGCATTATGTCCCTCACAGTTCATTGACCGATAAAAAAAAGAATGGAGTGACAGCTGTTGTCATTTTGTTTGGCGTTTGTTTGTCTGTCATTGAATCCGGCGGCGGGCAAGCGACCGGTCGTAAACAACGTGCTTATTATAGTTTCTTGTTTAATAACTACCGCTAAAACATATCCAATATGAAAGGCGACAAGAACGTAGACATCCAGGCACTTAAAGACATCGCCAACAAGCTGAGGATCGACAGTATCGTCGCTACTAACGCTTCCAAATCGGGGTGAGTGGATAACCTTATTGCATTCGCCGCTTCATTGAAGGTCCAATGAAGGTTATTTTGCCGATTCCTTGCCTATTAGAATCTTATAGCAGATACTCCTATTTTTATTCCACTATTCGAACATCAAATTGGATAAAATAAACAAAGTCAGACAACACTTTGGCATACTTTTGTCAATATTTTTATTATATTTTGGTCATATAACTAGTTTGTCGAGCACCGCCGGCCGGCATCACAGTCCATTGGGGTCATAGGTCGCTTACTTAACAATTCCTTTGCACTTTCGTTACGTGTTTCGACAGCGGTCGCACAATATTCCACTGTAGGATGGTTGTAGGTTAGGTCGGCACCACGTGATGACGGCGTCGTTGCTATCACGCCATGGTTTCAAGGTCATCGCCCTTAAAATTATGTCACTATCAGAAATCGATTGTTTTATTGTAATAGATTATGTCATGCATGATAAATGTAATGCTAGTAAGAATTTTCCATAATAAGCTTACTTAGTTATTTATCAACTAATTTTACCTACAATTTTTATTTACTTATTTAGTATCATAATACAAGTAGTGTGTTATTAGTTATGCATGCATACCTACGTAGGTGCTGTAATATTTATGAAAACATGGCCTTCACAAAAATGTTTAAATTAAAATAAACAACCTGTTAGCTGTGATTACAAAATGTATGTCATGTGCACTCTACGTTCACTTCTAATTATCTTGGCCTGTAATAAGACTTCAATGGGAGTGGATTCAATCAAGTTTTGTACAATAATAGCGAATAAGCACTCATTGTACTTATCAGGTTAGATTTAACAATTTATTCGGCATCTCAATGTATAAACAAGATACTTAATTAATTTTATATGTTGTAACGAGTCTTTTAAGCCTGTTACATACTATTGAATTCTTTGCTTTGATTTGTAGGCTCTGGTTGGTGTTGCCTTATGAAAATTCATTTTTTGTTGACTTGGATTCGTGAAGTGGTCACACTGATTTTTATTTTCGATGCTGTCAAATTGACTTTGACATTTCTTGCTTTTCGACCTACAGCCTGGAATCAATGGAGTGATTTTTGAGCGCTCCAATAAAATCTCAAAATATAACTTGAGATGGGCGGCATCTAGTCCCTAATTATGTGGTAGCCGATTGCCCTGGTCATGATCCTAATTGGATAGCCTTTATTTTTTAAGGATCTCTTATCTTCATTTGATAATTATTTGCTTGGATTCATTCATCTACTGATGACCACATTTTGATTTTTGGAAGAAACGCCACAAGGCGTTTTTTTTCCATATTACTTAAATTTTTGAACGCACGCCCCTACCAAAATGCATATATCTTGGACCGCCGTTGGCAATCTCGGCGAATATCACCAAGATGCTCTTGGATAATCCATCAGGTTCCTAATTTAGTCGACGGAGTTTGGTATGGTTTATGATACATAACTTCAATTTATTTTAAAAAAGTGCAATAATGACAGGTCTTAGAATAACAGCGATGTCATCTTAATTTTACACATTAGAGCTGTTAGCTTTAGAATTAGAAAGGAATTTTCAAACCAGCAGCCTTCGGGTAATAAAGTCGTTCTTACTTTTCATGATTGATTTTTATTGATGCCTTCCCGCTTGAAGATTAAAAGTCTCAAGCTCCCGCAGGTAAGTCTATCCTTGGCATAGTTTTGTGTGTACTCCAGGCGCCCGAATTTTCACTTTTACTTATTTTTATTTGGAGCACACCACACAGTTTAATTTCATTCATCTCACTCTCATCTCACACACTCTTTTTTTTTTATTATTACAATTGTCGCTCAGCGAACAGGGACTTGAAGTAGGTTTGTCTGGTACCTATATACTGTCATTATTGCACAATTATTAATTAACTTATGAGTCTATTGTTTGCATTGGTTTGTTCTACATTGTTACTTCAATAACTTTGTGTTTATTTTAATTTTTGACTCCTAAGTAGTACTTAACTTAATTTGGTGAATCTTTGTAAACAATATTTGGTGTTTACTTATTGATAATTTTGTTTATTGACCTGTTTGTTTTAATAACATGTTTTTTTCTTAGCAAAACCAACAGAAATGTATAGCATTGACCGTATTTTGTTGTTCTCAACAGTAAAGTTATTTTAAAAACTAAGTTTAACTTTTAAAGAAAATAATTTAATCTAATTGTAAGTACAATATTGTACATTTAATTTATCTAGATTTAAGCTGCTTGTAAGTGATTATTGCACTTTTAAAACGATAAAATTAACTTAGTAATTTTTCATGGGAATACCACATTGACTTCAATACTTAACCTCAAACTTGAGAATTTATTTTCAAACTTTTAACTTTTTGAAATTTAGTTTTTGCTTTTCGTTTGCTATTCGCCTTGCTGTTTGTTAGTCATGGACAAGGGAGTTCAGTTTCCGCCGCTTCAGGATTCGGGTGATGTCGATACCTGTACTGCTGTTGATGCTTATGCTCTCAGTTGATATCATAGGAATTCTACCTAAAACTTATTCTGGTCATAGATACATACTTTCGGTTGTAGACGTTTTTACTAAATATTGCTGGTTCTTTCCAATGATCAATGCTACCACTAGAGTAATTTGTAAACATTTTGAAAAGGAAATATTTCTCAAATTTGGTTGTCCAAAAATAGTAGTTTGTGACAATGGAACTCAATTTACTTCAAAACATTTTGTAGATTTTTTGAAAGGTTTTAATATAACCAAAATATTTTATAATACTTTGTATACACCTCAAAATAACCCTGTTGAGAGATATAATAAAACGGTCGAAACCTGCATATCGTGTTTTGTTAAAGATGATCATAGAACTTGGTCAAGTTTTTTGCCCAATGTTCAATTAGCTTTAAATAATAGTGTAAACCTTGCTACTGAGTTTACTCCTAACTTTCTGATGTTTGGTAGGGAGCTTATTCTTGATGCGTCATTACATCACTTTAGTAGTTCTGTTGATAACTTATCTCAACTAGAAATTTCAAATAGGAATGCTTATGCAGTTTCTCTTAATTCACTTAGTGATATTTTTGTTAAAGTTCAAGCTTACTTGTTAAAGGGGTATAAGCGAAATGCCGCTTATTATAATAAAGGTCGGAAAGTCATTTCTTTTGGTGTGGGTGATATGGTGTGGAGAAGAAGTTTTGTTCAATCTCATGCTCCTGCATATTTTTCAGCTAAGCTTGCACCTAAGTTTGTAAAGTGTAAAATAACTGAAAAGGTTTCGGATAACGTTTATGTTTTGAAAGATTTAAATAAAGGTTCAGTGGGACGTTATCATGTTAAAGATATTATTAAATTTTAATTTGGTTTCCAAGTGTTAGTCTTGATTTTGATAAATTCTGTTTGAAGGTCGTTTTTGACAGTGTGATGTACGAGGGGATGGATGATAGGTTATCAACGATTTGAAAGATGTATGTTAGGTAACTTCTTATAAATTTATTGAATTTGAATTCTTAACATTCTAAAAATAAAACTTAGGCCATTTTTGTTAATTAAATACAATTTTTTTTCCACACTAAATGTTTTTCACACCGAAGGATCTTATTTTATGTTTTGTTCGTTTTTGTTGGATTGTATAAGATCTTATTTTTTTAAGGGTAACCTTTTACATGTTTACATTTTATTAGGATCTTATGTAACCCTACACTTCAGGTTATTTTTACCTTGAGATCAAAAACTTGAACTCAATTTCAAGTTTTTGTATTCTTCTTTTTTCATAGTTTGAAATCATTCTATTTTCTCTTCGTCATAAATAGTAATCGATTTTTAAATCTAGTTTGTGCTGTTCATTGACAGAATTGTTTCTCATTTTTACTAGAGTTTCATTCTCTTTAATGATCGGATTTGACTTTGTTAGTAACGCGTTCATCCTGGACTTTACTTTTTAGGGTCATTCTGTAACCTTTGTTACAAAATGCCTTATTATTTTTTGAATCTTGGTGTAACTTTTGACCTTGATTTCGACTCTTTTTTCCATTGTGCTCGGAAAGTCGGTGGTGTTGTGCCGATCACGATGTGGGATTTCGGCCCCGGCCATATTTTTTCCTTTTTCCATTGTGTTGGACATTGTTGTTCCAATCACAATGCGAGATTTTTTTTTGACTTTCGTCATTCTTTTTTCTTTGCGTTCGGAAGTTCGGTGGTGATGTGCCGATCGCATTGTGAAACTTTGGCTTTCGCCTTTTCGTTATTGAGATTTCTCATTGGAGATCTCAATGATTTTTTGTGTTTGTCTGTGTTTGGGAGATTGGTAGTGTTGAGCCAGTCACAGCAACATTCTTTTACAGCTATTGTGCTCGGGAATTCGGTGGTGATGAGCCGATCACAGTACGCTTTCCTTTGTTTCGTTGCAGGTTGTGCCTGTAACAATACTTTAAATAAGGTCTTTCAGCTTTATTTAAAAACTTTTGTTTGGAGTTTCAAATTTTTTTGGATTGTTGGATACGGAGTTAGTCAGTGGCAATAGAGCCTAACTGCACTCATAGAGATGGTAGAGTTGGAAGCAGTTGACATAGTAGTCAGTGGCAATAGAGCCTAACTGCACTCAAAGTTGTACTGTTCCAAGTGGTTTGAAATTTTTAGTCAGTGGCGATGGTGCCTAACTGCACTAAAAATTGTAGTTTGTATTGGTAAATTGTTCGAATTCGTTTGAAATTTGTAGTCAGTGGCTATAGTGCCTAACTGCACTGTTTTGGAGTTTAGAAGCGCTAAGAGATTTCTCTCTTCGTTTCATTTAACTAGTTTTTATAACTTATATTTTTTTCTGTTTTTCACAGATTTCATTTTTGACTTTTTGTCATTTGCATGTTTTTACTTTTATTAAATTCTTGAGACCTTGTCGTTTGACATGTTCAGAATTCATTTACACTTCGAATCTTTTATGATTCTTTTCTTTTTTTGGATTTAGAAAGTTGTTAAGACTGGTCTATTGTGTTGAAGATTTCTTTCTAATAAAAGAAAGTTCCTTTCTTTTATTTTCGGGGAGGGATGTAATGTAACGAGTCTTTTAAGCCTGTTACATACTATTGAATTCTTTGCTTTGATTTGTAGGCTCTGGTTGGTGTTGCCTTATGAAAATTCATTTTTTGTTGACTTGGATTCGTGAAGTGGTCACACTGATTTTTATTTTCGATGCTGTCAAATTGACTTTGACATTTCTTGCTTTTCGACCTACAGCCTGGAATCAATGGAGTGATTTTTGAGCGCTCCAATAAAATCTCAAAATATAACTTGAGATGGGCGGCATCTAGTCCCTAATTATGTGGTAGCCGATTGCCCTGGTCATGATCCTAATTGGATAGCCTTTATTTTTTAAGGATCTCTTATCTTCATTTGATAATTATTTGCTTGGATTCATTCATCTACTGATGACCACATTTTGATTTTTGGAAGAAACGCCACAAGGCGTTTTTTTTCCATATTACTTAAATTTTTGAACGCACGCCCCTACCAAAATGCATATATCTTGGACCGCCGTTGGCAATCTCGGCGAATATCACCAAGATGCTCTTGGATAATCCATCAGGTTCCTAATTTAGTCGACGGAGTTTGGTATGGTTTATGATACATAACTTCAATTTATTTTAAAAAAGTGCAATAATGACAGGTCTTAGAATAACAGCGATGTCATCTTAATTTTACACATTAGAGCTGTTAGCTTTAGAATTAGAAAGGAATTTTCAAACCAGCAGCCTTCGGGTAATAAAGTCGTTCTTACTTTTCATGATTGATTTTTATTGATGCCTTCCCGCTTGAAGATTAAAAGTCTCAAGCTCCCGCAGGTAAGTCTATCCTTGGCATAGTTTTGTGTGTACTCCAGGCGCCCGAATTTTCACTTTTACTTATTTTTATTTGGAGCACACCACACAGTTTAATTTCATTCATCTCACTCTCATCTCACACACTCTTTTTTTTTTATTATTACAATGTGTTCATTGTCATGCCTACTAATCAATTATATCTATACTACTATTACATCAGGTTTCTGTAAATAACATAGAAATTTGTCATGATTCTAGAGTTAATAAATAGATGCTAATCATATTTGTAAAAAACATTGCCAAATCATGAGTTGTCATGAATTATGATCATTATATCTGCCAAAAGTTAAAATTACGGGAATGAACAAATCTCAAATCGTACTTCCTGAAAATGTTGTTTCACAATTATTTGTAATAAATTCATCATTTAACTTGGCTGCTTTCCACAGATCAATTTAATACATAATGAAGATTAAGCATAGTGGGAACATTATGGTTTGACTATGCTTAATAGAAGCAGATATGCGTAGATATATATATGAGTAGATATGCTTTGATTGAGACCTACCCTGTGAGATGGAATGAACCGTAATCCAACACATTGGCCTAAAGCTGGTTGGTGGATTCTGTATGTCAAGGATTTTTTTGTTCTAGGACATTGCTGCTTCCTTGTAGTATCTTTTTTCACCATTTTGAGCAATTTTTTTTATTGCTAGACAAAGGTCAATATAGCCTTTTTGGGGTTGGGAAATCATTAAATGACTCCTCCCGCTCTGGTTAGAGCGGTAGGGAGTGTCAGACTTGTACTGACAAAAAACCACCCTTCTTAGCCCTTTGTGTAGAGGCCGGGGGCCGAGGCCTATCTCTTTCGAACAACCCGCAGCCCCGATGGGCAAGGTCAAGATAGGCTCTATGTGCACTCTTCTCTGGTCAATCTCTCACAAAACTACTATTTACACATGCATCCGGTGCTTACTAGTAAAGTTTGCCTTTCATAACAGATTCCTGCTTATTTCCGTTCAAAACTTAAGTTAATATTAGCTCAGCTATCCGTATGATAACATGGTTATGTAACCATTGGTCCCAGCTGTCGCTACAGGGAGCAATCTTCACTTGACCCTAATGAAGTGACACAACTGATATCAGAAATCAGTGGTCAAGGTGCTCCGTAATGTCAAGTTAAGGTTACTGACGGTAATCTGTTTATTTGAGCACAAAAAATCAGGGAGGAGTTAATATATGTAAATATATGATATGTACTTGTACATACATACATTCTCACATTTTCCCTAGAGTTTCTGACAAAATGTAAAGCAATAATAAAGTTGACAATATTCATAAAGTTTTCACAACTGAAGAAATCTAGACAACTGACTTGCACACATAACAGTTGCTGTGTCAACAAAGCAATTATTATATTATCAGTAGATGTTATCTTACAAAGGAATATAAAGTTCTACTTTCACAAACAGATATGAAAGATAACTGAAGTATTGATTATTATATTTTAATCTAACACATATTAGTTAGATTTCTAGCATGACTTACTTTATTTGTAAATGGGAAAGTTAGATAATGAGTTCAGCAGCATGATTGAGCATTATTTATTTTCTTGTATGATTCTAATAATAACTAAAACTGACTATATGAAACTAAAACTGATATTTTGACTTTTAAACAACCCAAGAACATCATAATTCACAAAATCAATAAATGAATTTGACTCATAAGAGCAAAAACATGATTGCTTTCTGAAACTTGATGGGCCATGAGATTTCTGGTACTTACTTATTTCTTTTTTCTGCTATTGATAGGCTTCAAAGTCATGTCAGTTTAGCTTTCGCTTAGTGTTCGTAAAGAAATGAGCATTAGGGTTGGCCATCATAATCAAATCTAAACACTCCTTTGAAATTAGCATACCCTAAAAGTCACTACATTACTTTAACAACATTTTAGTTCTAAGTACAGTCAGCAGCACCAATATGTATACGCTTAGCAACATTTAAAATCAATTTTCGTCTACTAAATTGAATACATTTTCATGTTACGTAAGGAAACAAATATTTTGGTATCCATATTATTATAAAGTAGGTCATATCTCAATGTTACAATCGTTTTCACGAGAATTTTGCGTTTGATCTATGCCAAGTCTATACAAATTATTGCTCGTGACAGCACTAAAACCTATATGTACACTCGTCTGATACATAGACGCGTGTTTAGGTGCAGTGCTACATCAACGTGTGTGTCGTACTCACGCCGATCACTTGTCGGACGTGGGCAGTAGCATTCACACATTTATGCGCTTTATTTGTGACATTGAACTAATATACAGTGTAGAATCCTAATTATCCGAACCTCGATTATCCGGATATCCGATTATCCGGACTCATTGTTCACGGGTCACGTGAAACACTATCTATAATAAAAAGTTATTATTATTGTTTATTTTACTTAGAAATCGGTTATCCAGATTTTCGATTATCCGGAATATTTCTGGTTTTAATTTGATCCGGATAATAGGGATTCTACTGTATTATGTATTTAGTTACTAGTTACTCAATACGTAAGCACTTCGTTGCCAACAAATACCGGTTACACTAAACGTAGAACACATTAGGTGAAGCCTTAATAAAGTGCTTTGTTGGCCAACGCCAGCACATCAAGCTAAAGCTACCCGAACGAAACTGTAAAATGTTCTCAATCAACCTTTAACCTAATGTTTTAGCGATAAAGTAGAAAATCTATTAAGGGGCAAAATGTATTATTAGTTTGATGTGCTGACTTCTGTACTTTCATAAACTTGTTTAATATGTAGTTTTGTCGTAACTATTACATAAAACTGGTTGTTATGATAATATTGTCAGGGACAAGATAGCGCTTAGGTATTTGGCCTTCGTTGTCATAAGCATCGATGGTTCAGTGGTAGAATGCTCGCCTGCCACGCGGGCGGCCCGGGTTCGATTCCCGGTCGATGCAACACTTTTTGTGTTTCGTAACATTTTTTTAAAACTTTTTATACATTACAAAACTATTATTTTTTATTAAAATGTCGAAAAATAATTATAACTCGCCATTTTATTGAAATATTGTGAAAGTTGTTACATAAAACGTAATGCGTGAAATATGTAGTTGTTTCTACCTACTAGTTTCAATTAAAAACAAGTTTTTGTGCCTTTTGAAAAGTTTCGGTCTACATCACTTGGTCATGGCTACAAGGTTTTGCACAAAAATGGACGGTGTGCTATTTCGCCGAAATTAAATATAAGTCTTTCATTGTTTTTAAAACAAATGAAAAGGTGAATGACCGACATGCAGCATGATGGTTAAATCAATATGCTCATCTTCCGGTGTGGGTGAACAAGCATGGTTGTGAATCTGTTTCGTTATTACAAACCGGCCAAGTGCGAGTCGGAATCGCGCTTGAAAGGTTCCGTACCAGATTTAATCCTATGTAGGTAGATACTTTTTAATTCATTTAATTATTTGTTGTTATAACGACAACAAAAATACACATTCTTCGTTAGTTTTAACTGTAACTATTACGTATCATGAGATACAGACCGCTGACAGGCACATAGCGGAGGTTTCAAGTCAAGTCAAAGCATTTATTTCATTACAGGTACTTTTGAATGTCAGAAGAACAATAATACACGTTTTTATCAAACGTTTCGTAATAGGGTCCCTTTGGTTACCCCTCGGGTACGGAACCCATGTTAATGTTACTAAAGCAGTCTACCACTGCACAATCTCACGCTTTAGAGGACCTCGGGAACTCTTATGTCAAACGCCTTAATGACATATTTCAATTGTTTTTTCACTCTACTGGTACTGGCCGTTCAGCTGTATGCCCTATGTCCTAACGTCTGTAATAACTTGTCCGCAGTCACCCGACATCATGCGCGTCGATGGCAGAGATCATGTCGGTGCTGTTCTTCCACACGATGCGCTACAAGATCTCTGCGCCCAGGGATCCCTCTGCCGACCGGTTCATTCTGTCCAAGGTAAGACTCAGGAGCCCATGTAGCGATACTACAATAAAAAGTACTAAGTACAACAACAGCACCATCTGCCGAGCCTTTTCTCAACTATGTTGAGGTTGGCTTCCAGTCTACCCGGATGCAGCTGAATACTTGTATTTTACATGGAGCAACTGCCTATCTGAACTCCACAGCCCCGTTAGCACTAGGTAATACGATTTGTCCGGGTAAGACTGGTTGTCAGACTAAAAAAGTACAACATAGTTCAAAAAGTATTACAGTGCCATTTGTGACAAAAGAACTAACTCCCTGTTCTATTGGGGTTGAAGAACTTGACACCCTCATATGTATACACTAAACGTCAAATTTTACAATATGTTGACATTTTTTTACACCAGTGTTAATCCTGGTTCTTGAAACGAAAATTGATGAAGACCGTGTTGAAATTAAACTCAAGGAACTGATTAGACCAACTGACAATAATTTAGTCAATCAACAGATCTAGACTTGCGTTGGAGAATTTCTTAGCAAATAGATTTTTTGATTAGCCGTTAATGTATCACTGCTGGCAAAGGCCTTCCTATTTCTTAGTACTCTTGTAACCAGTCAAAGCCTCAAAGGAGTATTATTTTCTAGGATTAGCCGTAGCTGGCCAAAACAATGCGGTGTTTCGGTAGTTTATATTGCATGTTATGTTATAATAAAATGCACCATCATAACGGAGACGTCGCGACGACTCCATTAACCCTTCGAGGATGTGGAGGGGTCATTCTGACCCTGTCAATTTTTAATCGTGTGTAGTTTTTTATTCTGCTATCGAAGAGTTTTGAACGTCACAATAGCTATTGCTAAGGGACCGGCGCGCGCGCCCCGCACCCCTGTTCAGTTGGCCGCCGCCTGCGACGGGAGCAACACGTGCCTGCAGTCAAATAGGGTAAATATGACCCCGCGACAACCGCGATGTAACATTTTTATGTAAGGTTTCAATTATATTTTTTACTTAATATTATTATAATTTTAGGTTTTTTCGTTCACAATGAATAGCCAGGAGCTTGAGGATGAACGCATACGTCTTGTTTTAATGCAGTCTGACAGTGAAGATGACTTGTTATCCATTCTGCCAGGGTTGTGCTGCAATCACAGACAATAATGATTTGTAATTCATAATTTGATGATAAGACTGTAAGTGCAACTAATTGACCCCTACGTATGTACTAAATTAAAAGTTAATCGTCTAAGAAGTTAGTTATTTTTTGTTGTTTTTAGTGTAAGTTTAGAAAGTTTATGCAAAAGTTGATTATTTGTAGTACTTTGTTAAAAGTGATTTAATTATATTATTTTGTACTCTTATCTGCGTTTTATTTCGATAAAACCGTAAAAATAACATGTAATATAAATAATATTGATTAATATTTGGTACATTAATATAAATTTAGGTATTTTAAACCCAATTATATACAGGGTCAATAAGACCCTCCACAACCTCCATGTTACTATTTTCACCACATCCTCGCCGGGTTAAATGGCAGCAGTGTCACGTGGCGTTGAGAACTAAAGTGTCGTATTGCAGATGTTCTTGAAACTTTGCATTTCGATCGTGTTGTCTGCTGTAATTTCAATTTAATCTCCGTGACATTAAGGTTGAATTTCTATTGACTATACAAAAAACATAAGTCTTTCGAAATTGTTGTTACAATAAAATCCTATACAGGCTTCAGGAATAAAAAATTATATGAAGTTGCAATATAAATTGAACTGTATATCCAGGCACTAAAATAAATTTCACGTTGCCAGGGTCACGCCGCCCCCATCCTATACGCGGCCTGGGCTGAGGCCGGCCTGTTCCCCGTGGAGGATCTGAAGAACCTCCGCAAGCTGGACTCCGACCTGGAGGGCCACCCCACTCCCCGCCTGAACTTCGTGGATGTGGGCACCGGCTCGTTGGGACAGGGGCTGGCTGTGGCTGCGGGTATGGCCTACGTCGGCAAGTACTTCGACCAGGCGCCTTACAGGTGAGGATAACAACAAACTAGTAGAACCCTTGAACAAATAGTAGCAATAATACATGAGCGTTAACTTAGAAACACACAATGGAAACCAAGTGATTTGTGCGGACAAGAAGTTTAGTTACCATTATCTTTACAATCTTTACAAATAAATAAAATTGTGTCTGTTTGTAATTTAATAACTAATTATTCACGCGAACTTATAGGGCCGCGGGCACAGTTAGTTGCATAGATAAAACATTATATTACAGTATATTCCAATTTTTTTATTCCAAAGTTCATTCTTCAAACTTGAAAAGCAAATGAAAACAACATTTCGCCAAGTTCTCTAAAACTTTTCAAAACAGAAGAAAGCTGATCATTCGATCCTCCTTTTCAAGAAATGCCACCCACGCCTTGAGTATGTCTCGTGTTCCTCCATGTAGATTTATCACAGTGGGCCTGTCTGTAACTCCTATCACTAAGATGCTCAAAATGTCCTGTAGTTCTAACCAATGACCCCACATTCCAGGGTATACTGCCTGGTAGGAGACGGCGAGGCGGCCGAGGGCAGCATCTGGGAGTCGCTGCACTTCGCCAGCCACTACAAGCTAGACAACTTGGTGGTCATCTTCGACGTCAACAGGCTCGGACAGTCGGAGCCCACTTCCCTGCAGCATCAGGTATGGGATGAGATATAATAATTATTGATTTGCTCAAACATGTGTACAGGATGTGCATCAGATTTTCAGCATACAATCGATGTTAAACATATAAAAATATGGGAATTGTTAGGCATATTTTGGAAGTTTTTGGTGTTTTTTGACGAAACATGCAAACGCATTACATTAGTTTTCCATGGGAACTATATTTTCGATCACCAAAATTTATATTTGTCATCAAGTTGTATCACCTAATAAATAGATCTATCGCCACGAAATATTTTCGTTCTCAGATAAACAAAAATTGTTCCCAGGTATGAATTATCAAATTAATGTTAATATATGTGTAAAATAAGAGATCGATAACCAATAAAATTATATTGCATTACATGAATATAAACTTCGTTCTTATAATAACAGTTTTGTTACTTAAATAATAGCTCTGTGCTCAGAATGGTAGATCTGTCACCAAATAAATCGATTATCGATCCCTGACTGCGACTCCTTTTTATCAAGGTGTTTCAGGGCGGCATGGGCACCGGGCCGTAGGCCGACGAAGGAGGCCGGCGGAGGCCCGGCACTTCGGGGACAGAAGATATTAGTGTTATTTAATATGCGAGCGAAGCGAGCGCGCGTCATGGAGTACAAGATATATTGGTGATCTCTTTAAATTAGTTTGCTTAAATACTTATTAGGACACACCTATTATAATACATACAAAAACATTTATTTGGTACTAGACCTTATATCTCAGGATTTTAGGTGATTTATTGTGGAACTGATTTTGCATTGTTTGGTGACTACATTTTGGTGACAGATCTACTATTTTGAGGACAAACCCTATTATTTAAGAAACACAAAACTAATTAAATTGGTGATAGCTTAAATGATACCCGTTTTCCATTAGGAGTAGGTATTTGTAATTGTATTTGTATTGTGTGTGGCTCAGTTAGGATACAAGTCTAAACGCTTGGCTTGCATACCACCTACTGAGTTGACCCATGATGTTAGGGTTTCTGAACAGTCTGCATGCCGTTGTTGGCTCCTAAACAAGCTACTGGGCTGACTCATTGTTGCATTCAAAAATTTTTGGTAGTCCACTGATTAGAAAGCCTTAAAAAAACTTGCCATTCGGGTAGATCATACAAAGTTTTAAAACAGCTCAATTAAATCAATCATTTATTAATTCTGACGAGAGGTTAGAGTTAGTAATTGCGAGAAAGTAAACACGTTATTGTTATTATCGGCACCTAGAAGACCAATTTGCCGCACCTTAGTGCCCTAGTACAGTTTTGACAGTTTTGTCCTCAGTTGTGATAGATTATGCCGTGCAAGACCGATTAGATAACGTTGTGTTTTGTAACCAAGCGATATTATGTCATGTGATACCGACATTTTATATACAACATTTAGCGTTGAGGTTAATGCGACAAGGTAGGCCGCGAAATTCGAATTTTCTTACGTTTTTTTTTAACATACGACTTGACACTGAACGGGAAATTGCAAAAAACGTTAGAAAATTCGAATTTCGCGGGCTACCTTGTTGTTTTCACCTTTTTTTTTTTTTTGGCGGGTGGAAAATCATCAAATAACCCCTCCCGCTCTTGGGCAGAGCGAAAGGGAATGTCAGACTTCTAATGACTAAAAAGAGGCCGCGGTATCTCTTGCGAACAACCCGCAGCCCCGACGGGTGTCGCCTTCACCTTAACTCAAGTCAGGGGCCCATGGGCAGTATACAAGTTGACACCAGGTTAGGCACTTATCACATGATAAAGCAAGAAAAGCGTTAAATCATGTACCTATGATCCAATCGCTCAATGATCATGATCATTCATATTTATCGTTATGCGGTAGCTAATAGAAGATGCTGGTCACGACGACCTTGGAAACTGTAAAATCATCTTTTGATTTGAAAAAAATGCAGTTTCAGAAACCGAATGACGAAGCGAGTTTTCTTACGTTTATTGATGACGAGGAATAATATAGTTACCTGTTAAATTAATAATCAGTGTTCATGCAAGGCGTCATTTTTCACGGAAGTATGAGTAAAACAATGGAGTGTAATCTAATCAATATTGCAATGTAATTCTGTTGTGCAAGTTTGTTTGTTGTGCTCATTTAGAATCGGCAAAAGATGTCATACTCCAAAGATTATATTCGAGTAATAATAATAATTATAATTAAACACTTTGGACCTTTTCCTGATACACGATACAAATGACGCTATGGCAAAATGATGCGTCAACTAAATTTAATTTGATGTGGAAAAGTGTTAATTTTATCCGACAAAAAGAGAAGATGATCTATTTATTTATTTAAACTTTATATACAATAGTGGTTAAAAGGCAGACTTAATGCCACATGGCATTCTATACCAGTCAGTAGGACAGCACTGTGGGGTACATAAAAAAATAAGAATACCATTTGGTTCTGGATTCGACGCGTACATTTTTTTTACCAGAGTAATCCGATTTAAACAATTCTTTTTTTTTTATTACTAAATTGATGAAAATAATTCATAATTTATTTCCGTTCTAGTTAGGAGTATACGACTCCCGTCTGAAAGCCTTCGGCTTCCATTCGCTGGTGGTGGACGGTCACGACGTGTCGGAGCTGGTGAAGGCGTTCGACGAGGCAGGTGCGACTGCCGGCCAGCCCACCGCACTCATCGCCAAGACCTTCAAGGGAAAGGGCTTCCCGGGGATCGAGGATCTCGAGAACTGGCACGGAAAAGCCTTGGGAGCAGATGGAGACAAGATTATCAAGGTATGGTAGAAACCTTGTTTTTTTATATTGAACTGAAGCTATATAGAGTAGGTACTGTGGAGTCCCGCAGCAGATCTCGAAGAAGTTTATGTGATTACCAAGAAACAACCAGCAGTTCACATTAGTGCGGAGTAAGTAAGCGTTAGAGCGATACCACTACCATAGAAATAGTTCTACGACTACTCCGGACCGTATTTTCACGGGTTCGGATAGAAACATTTGTGCCGAACACCAGTGAAAACACTACACGCTTTTCTAACCGAGTTGTAAAAGTTGGTAACGGGGTGGTAGCTAGCCTGCTGTGCCGGATCTTTAATATTATGTGTTGGAGATATGGTCGCGTGCCGGATGACTGGTGCAAGGCCGTAATTGTACCACTATATAAGGGAAAAGGTTCACTGCAGGAGTGTAAAAACTACCGTGGCATTAGTCTTTTGAGCGTTGTTGGGAAACTGTATGCGAAAGTGTTGATAAACAGGGTGATAAGAGTGACAGATGAGAAGATTTGAGATGTGCAAGCAGGATTTAGAGAGGGAATGGGCTGTATGGATCAGATCTTTTCCTTAAGCTGCATAGCTGAAAAACATCTGGCAAAGCACAAAAGGGTCTACTGTGCCTTCGTAGACTTGGAGAAGGCTTATGACAGCGTGTGGAGGGAAGAGCTGTGGTCGACTATCTATGTATGGTGTGGACAGGTACTTGGTACAAGCACTAAAATCTTTGTACAAGGATTCTAGTGCTTGTGTTGGGATAAATGGGGCATACACTGGCCGGTTTAGCATCTTAAGAGGTGTTAGGCAGGGGTATGTAGCGTCTCCTTGGCTGTTCAACCTATACATGGATAGTTGTCTGACAATTTTCATGCTATTTTCACCAACGGATAGAGTGATTTTCGAGGAAGTTTTTAGTATATAATTTGACCGACAGCCACGAGGGCGAAGCCGCGGGCATCAGCTAGTTAGCTATAAAGGTGTATTAACCCATACCACTCGTTCCCTAGCACCTGCAGTCCCAGATCAAGAACAACACGATCACCCTGAAGGCCAAGCCGCCCATCAGCGACGCCCCCAAGGTACACATCGGCGACATCACGCTATCCTCCGCGCCGGGGTACAAGGCAGGGGAGCTGGTCGCCACGCGCTTGGCGTACGGAACCGCGCTGAAGAAGATCGCTGATACTAATATGCGGTGAGTTATTACTTATTTTTACAGTCACGCAGAAAGTTTCGAAAGTGATTTTTTCCTAATTTATTGAGTAACGTTTTCACGAACATAGTATTTTAGAATCCAATACTTTTATGAAATAAGTCTTGTCCCAAAATAGAAATCGTTATTTCAAGAGAAAAGAGCGTTTGAATTTTGCTTGTCGTATATTTTTTCATTGTTCTTCTTGTGACTGAACTGTCACCTGCCTAACCTTTTTCAAAACTATATTGGGGTTGGCTTCTTGTCTAACCAGATGCAGTTGAATACCTGTATTCTACATGGAACTTCTTATCTGACCTCCACAACCGAGTTAGTACTGGGTCAAGGAATGAAAATCTTAAACAACTTAAGATGTATTTTAACTTGTAACTTTCTAGATATTTTCTATCCAATATTTTTTATGAAAATGACTCGAAAACAGACATTCCTTCCTAAAAACATAATCCATTTTAGCATTATAATCTTAGAACTAACTTAATCATTAAATAACTAGTCTAAAATATTTAAACTATTACTAATTTTACACTAACAACATACTTCAGCACAGCTTAACTAATCAAACCGGTAACTGTTATCGCACCATCAATTGCAGTGCAATACAAATACTAACCTACCTCACTAACCAGTGAAGCACTCGCCACAATATATAATGGTGTACATATATATTTATGTAGTACATTGTGTGTGGCCGTGCGAGAGTAATTGTGTGTCGTACTCACTCGACCGATGTCGGACGAAGTGGGCAGTAGCATTCAGACATGTTTTGTATGTCACTAATAAACTAACAAATAACTTTACTAACACATTTTACTCAAGAAATGTTTATCAAAAAAGAAATGACATAAAAATATTCTTTTAGGGTAAGAGGAACTTAATGAACACCACGAAATCAAACCATTTATTTAAAGTAGGCCAATTATTTAAAAAATTAAGAGACTATCACAACAATTAATTGCTACAGTCACTAGGCTTAAATCTGTGAAAGTACTGTTGTAGTGATAATGCAAATTTCAAAGCGTTGATTTCTATGGAGAAGAATTTTGTTATAAAACCTAACATAATAATTATGTTCTAGAAGGGAATATAATGTATGTCATGTGCTCAGGAACCCTGGTTGCTTGTAAAATACCGCTATTCAGTTGCATCTTAGTTACACTAGAAGCCGGTCCTAACATCGGAAAAGACTAGGCACATAATGATTTGGTTGAGACCACTATAACTGAGTAACTAGACTAATGATAGCACGTTATTTTTTAAACATATTTTTTTGATTTCGTACGTTATTAGCTGTTACTTAAAATTGAATTTATAATATTTGTTCCCCAGTGTGATCGCGTTGGACGGTGACACTAAGAACTCCACGTTCAGTGACAAGCTGCGCAACGCGTACCCAGACAGGTATGTACCGACAACTGGACACAACTACATATTTATATATATATATATATTTTTATGAAGAGGAACAACAAACAGTTACATTATGAGAACTTATAGCTAGTTTAACAATGTTTTCATTTTGATAATAATGCAACCCACAACGCCGTATATTTTATCAACAACTGATCAAATTATTTAACAAAAGTCTTGTTGACTGCAAAACTTAAACGAAGTAAGTATAAAGGTAACGTCCAATACCTCCCGAATAAATCTCGGAGGCCGACCTCCGAAAAAAACGTGTTGCACCCATGCAACAGATTTTTTTCTTCCATTCTCCTCTGTTAGACATCACGGCATTATTTACTTATTTCTCTTTCATAAACATTCCTTACAAAATACTATCTAACTTTTCTTTGGCCTTCCTCTCCCTGTCCATCCATCAACATTAATGTTCCTTACATAATATACTCGTACCTATTCAGATATCTGACGGTGAGTTGTGTATTGTTGTCAGATACATCGAGTGCTTCATAGCGGAGCAGAACCTGGTGGGAGTGGCGACGGGCGCGGCGTGCAGAGACCGCGCGGTGGTCTTCGTGTCCACCTTCGCCGCCTTCTTCACCAGGACCTTCGACCAGGTTAGCTGCATTTATATCATAATGGCTGTAGAAATACCCTCTATGGAACCGAAAAGGACTTGTTCTCATCGTGAATATGATCCTTTTTAACCGTTTTTCTGGAACATATCTGGGAACCTTCTAATTACGGAGATGTCACTAATTTTCACAAGTTTTTTTAATATATTCATGTAGTATTTTAATACTTTCACGACCCCCGTACACCACTCAATGCACATTGAGTCCTACCGTAAAACGTGATTCTGTACCCCAAAAAAATGTATTTTTCTAGCAATAGTATTTGCGTCCAGTTACCGAACTTGATGAGGTTGTTTAAACGGTCCGTTTCCACCTCGTAGCCTCCATAGGCATCATATTAATGTCTTAGGGGTCAGTCAGACTGTCGTCGTCCTTTGAGAGTTTAACGTATGTATTAACGTGTTATAAATTGTGTTAGATCCGCATGGGCGCCATCAGCCAGTCCAACATAAACCTGGCGGGCTCGCACTGCGGCGTGAGCATCGGGGAGGATGGCCCGTCGCAGATGGGGCTGGAGGATCTCGCACTGTTCCGAGCTGTGCCCACCGCCACTGTCTTCTACCCCTCGTGAGTATGCCGCTTCACTCTGTTCTGCTCCAATTCATGTTATTTTCACTTAAATGAATCAACAAAGCAATCTTTAATTGAAAAATCATAATTGTCTAAAAATGAGGGGAAAACTGAAATTTACATAGGAAAGTCGCCTAAACACTCATTTATTTACATGTTTGGGTACTTAAATCTTAATCGTGATTACAGTATACTTAATGAAAAACACCTAATCTTTCCCGAAGTTATGAGACCCAATAGGGACGTGTTATTTACGATCTAGTTCAGAACAGAATCTATAACGAAGATGACCGACTTTCTTATACGATCGTGGCTTTCATCGATTTTGTTTACCACATTTACCGTTAACTGTGATCATAAATAATGACAAGATGTCTACTAAATACATACTGTAATGTTCCAACAGAGACGCAGTATCCACGGAGCGCGCAGTAGAGCTGGCAGCCAACACGAAGGGTATCTGCTACATCCGCACATCGCGACCCAACACCGCCATCTTGTACGCCAACGATGAGGTCTTCAAGGTAAACAGCTTTTGTCTAACAACAGTAGTGGAAAGTGTTTAGAGGCATGGTTGCTGCATCATTTTCATAGTAAGGTCAACTCTGAAATGACATCTTACCTCAACTTTTAACAACTATGTCGAGGCAGCTTCCACTCTGTACCTCCACGAGTGTTGCTATCATGTGTGAGCCAGAGGCGGAACAACTATCTGTAGACCATACAAGTATTTGTTCCGTGCGGGGATCGAACCCGCGACACGCAGCGCAGAAGTCAATCGCTCTCATCCACTACGCCGACCGTGTCATCTAATTTAGTCTTGGCCAAACAAAGTTCTTTGTTGTTACTTCGCTGAAATTACGTGAATGCGTACAGTTCTGGACATCGTAACTTTATACGGAGATCCATTTTGTTACCCTGTCCACACTCCAGACGACCCATGAATGCCATGATTACAAGTCCCTGTAACTCGTAGTAACACAACTGTCCGTGTATAGGTGGGCCAGTCCAAGATAGTCCGTCAGTCCGGCAAGGACCGCGTGTTGCTGATTGGTGCGGGAGTGACGCTGCACGAGTGTCTGCTGGCCGCTGACAAACTCAAGACTGAAGGTAACAATACACATGTTTTAGTATTAAACCTATTTGAAAGGCTTCACTGTATGTTAACTTTGACTACAAGATGCATGCTGACATGTGAATAAAAATTGAAAAGCAATAGAATTAGTGAACTGATTCAACGATGGTGGATTTCGGCACAGGTCTTTCACTCACCCACGGAATCTACTCCAATTCAATCCTTTTTTATCTTTTTTTTTTGTTTTAAGGGTGGGAAATCATCAAATGACTCCTCCCGCTCTGGGCAGAGCGGTAGGGAGTGTCAGATTTCTACTGACTAAAAACCACCCATGTTCCTCACTTTGTATTGAGGCCGCGGTATCTCTTTCGAACAACCCGCGTCCTTTTTCACCTGTTGTTGACTTTGTGTATTAGCGTCTTGTCTACAAATTCTACAAACATTCCCTGGTAACACAATCATGATTAGTTATTTGTCATCATACCATATTATAACATCTAATCAGTTGACACATTTACAAAAGTATAGAGCTCTCTATATAAACGTCAACGTGTGTTATATCTCGCGTGTAACATAGCCCGTGTGTGCAGGTATCGACGCCCGTGTGTTGGACCCGTTCACCATAAAGCCGCTGGACGAGGCTGCCATACAACTGCACGCTAAGGCAGTCGGCGGCAGGGTCGTCGTCGTGGAGGACCATTACCAGGCTGGTTAGTATCGAGCAGTTGCTGACTCTTCTAAACTTATATAGTTTATAGCATCATCTTTCCCAGTAATCTAACTTAGTTCCTGGGTAATAGTGATGCTGTACGTAAATTCCCTTTTCAACACACTTGCTCATAAAGTGGCTCTAATTTCACCGCAATTAGGCATATACACCTGTAATCAAACTGTGAATTTTTCATTACCATTATTCACAAGTGAGTTATAGGTTTTTTTTTAATTTTTTTTGGTTGAGATGCTTTGTTCTTAAAAAGCTTCGATACTAAAAAGATTGTGTTCCTTGCTAATTCATGCAACTTCGAATTTAAATAGATAATTTCAACTTGTTTAAACGTTTTTATTGAATAAAACTTTTGTTTTCTCTGTAATAAAAAAAACTTTGAATTCCCCATTTTGTACGTGGCTGTAACGCTATCCACGAAAAGCGAAAAAAAAACTTAATCTTTTAGTCTATAGCCGATCGCCATTGTTAGATGCGCGCGGAGGAAAACTTATTAATTTAAATAGATAATTTCAACTTGTATATACGTTTTCAATAAATAAAACTTTTGTTTTCTCTATAATAAAAAAAACTTTGAATTCCTTATTTTGTACATGGCTAAAACGCTATCCGCAAAAAGCAAAAAAAAGAAACCTCATTATTTTAGTCTATGGCTGATCGCCATTGTTAGATGCGCGTGCAGGAAAAGTGTGGTGGGTCGTTGTCGAATTTTAGACGGACGAAACGCAACCGTTTTCGCTACGACGAAAACGGTTGCAGAAAACGTGATTCGTTTTCTGCAACCGCATATAATGGAATAGAATTGCGTTTTCGTTTTGTAGAACGCGGAACGTACAACGAGTCGACGACGAGTGACTTTATTAAAAAATACAGTTGCAACATTGCGTTCTCGACTTTATTTTCATAGGTGTAAAATAAAAATTTGCACCAAGTAATTCAGGGACTGAATTACCGAAAAATTACGGTACCTTTAAATTTCGGTATGACGTCATACCGTTAAATAAAGGTTACCGAAATATAACGGTACCGTTATTTTTTTCGGTAGCGGAATTTAGAGGTTGGAAATGCATACCGGTATATTTCGGTAGAAGTACCATAACCATAATAAATGTTTCGGTAGCAGTACCTTAACCTTTATAAATGTATCGGTAGCGGTACCTAAACCTTAATAAATAGGGGTTTTCTTTGACGCACTGCCTCGCCACTCTGTCTGTCGTTCACTTGCCGATTGTTGCACATTATTATATAACTCAGTATTGGTTTTTATTTCCGATCGGAAGGACAAGACTTTGTAAGCCGGACTGGCGGACTAAGCCGAGTGCCTACCTTTCTTATCTTATCTTTCTTCTTTAAGGTTTTCTTTCGTTCTTTTCATTTCTTGGGCCGCGCGATAAGATATGAAATTGTGAAGAAGTTTATTGTTTATTGTAAAACACTTTCAATGGTTACCTAGTTGTTACGAAAATAAAAACAACATGTCTTTTGAATTTATTTTAAGCGTGACAAAAAGCATATTACGTAGGTACCTACTACCTACCTCCCTCTCATAGGTTCATTTAACAACATTACAATTGGCAAACATGATAATCTATTAAGTTTTAATCACCACGTAAGTAGGTAGGTAGCTAGTTTATTTCGATTAGGTAGGTAGGTACCTAACTTAGAGAACCCATAAGCAAGCTTGTACTCCACCTACTGACGATTTGCGAACGTTGGTGTGTAGTTTAGTAGGTATGTAGGTACGTTTACACGGCACATTACGGTAGATTTATCTTACGAAGTTCACAACACAATAGATGTAGGTAGTACCTACATAAGCTCGGTTCCATACGTGTGAGAGTCATTAGAGTTTTATCACAGATTACCAGATACTACACTCCATACAAAATGTTCAATACCTACCGCTATAATAGCCTACACTTTGAAGTCGATAGACGCTGCGAACGAAAATGTACCTAACCTTACAAACGTAAAGTGAGTTTTGCTTTGTTGCGCCCGCGCCGCCCCGTGGATATTGTGAATTACCAGGGCTGTCTCTATCGACAAAGATGTTCGTAGGAATTTGTTGAATCCGCTCAATTGGAAGCCGGGAAGTGGGCTCAAAATTGGCTAGATTTTATTACAGATAGACAACGGAACAAGTGAAACTAAATAAAATCTTGTAAAAAGAAAGAAAATAATTGTCTTTTTTAAAACATTGTCCTACACTAGGAATTTCTCCTGTGCCGTGGTGTACATTTAAAACATCGAAACGAAACATCGACGACGAAACAATGTACCTACCTACAATTTATTTAATAAACGACAGAATTAAATAATTGTAGGTACAGTACTTGGCAAAAAAAGTCTAGAAACGGAACTAATTTTATTGTTTGCTGGCAACATTTAAAAACTTACGACGTTTGGTGTAAACAAAGTTCGCAAGTTTAATAATATTTATAATTGTGCCCTAAATACGTGATTAAAGCAACGAAAAGTATTAAAAAATGAATAAAACCATCCGAAGTGCTGGCAGAGCGATAATTTATATGGTTTTTAAGCGATGTTTGGCAGAAATAGAGGCCAAAACTATTCTCTCCGATCTCAACGATGTTTACCTAAGAACCGCTGAAATGACAGGTATATAACTGTTTGTTTTGTTGTTTTTAGATGAATTAAGTGTTAATTGATGAACACCATTCTGTTTTGAATTACTTGCAAACGAAATAAGTGGAATTTTGAGCAATAATCATCGAGCACATAGGTTATGTTTACATTTTGTCTGACATTACTTTGGTATAGCGCGCCAGATTAATGTTGATACTTGGGCATGGGTATACAGTGGTAAGACTTCCACCTTACCACTGTGATCTGAATTCGATTGAGCTGATTTGGGCAATAGCGAAACATAAATTGGAGCCCAAAATGTGGGCTCGATCGACATAAAGGTACAGTTCGACTTATTAAAGTATGATATTGAGAGAGGTTATATTAAATGAGGAGGAGGAGGGTGAGAGGTTATTTTTTAAATGTAACATAGTTTTTAAGTACGATATTATGGACCAAAATGTCTGAAATATATATAATTTTTTTTTTATATTGTTGTTTTACTTGACATTTTGTCTGTTTGATTTCGTTTTTTTGCCACCGACTTCAGAAGCTGCTTTTTTCTGTGAACTTTATTTTTCACTTTTTTTGTGTTTTTCACTTTTTTGTGTTTTTGAAGTCGGTATTTTTTTTTGCAAAAATGTTACATAAAAAATAGATTGAGAACCTCCTTTTTTCAAGTCGTTTAATGAGTTTTACCTTCTATCATCAGGGCAACCTAATACCCTGAAAGAATACAATTATCGCTCCATAAGTGAGTATAAATAAGAAAGAATTTTCTTTCAACTCCTAACCGTTGAGGAGTTGTACCTTCCTTCATCATCAGCGAATTGACATGATATTACAATGGTCAGACGCAAATACTTAAACAGCTTTAGAAAATATATGAAAAACATCATATGTGCCTATAAAATTTGAGGGTTGCCCTCAATTTCCCTGGGATCCCATCATCAGATCCTGATTTGGTGACAACGGGTCCACCTCGAAAGTATACCTATTTTAACGCAAAAATAATTTTAAAAAACGGTTCATTAATGACGGAGATATGCGATATCAAACATACAAAAAAAAAACATACAGACAAATTGAGAACCTCCTCCTTTTCGGAAGTCGGTTAAAAATAGTAACAAAAGTACCAAGACGTTAGGTTGTACGCTATACGGTCACAACGGGTTGCCATATGAACCGCACAGTGGCGCCCCTCTGATTTTCTACTCTTTTTTGCCAAGCTGTAAGTACGTTTTTTCATAATAAAAAAAAACTTACATTCTGTATCACGAGGAAAACCAAAAGATAAATTTTTAGCACTTCTCTTGCTGGATCTACATCCATCCACTGCACATAATATTACCAGCTGTAGCCATATCTTAGGATTTCAAAACTAACGTCAAGTCGACCGAAATAATTATATGCATAATTATTGTTACAAGCTGGGTATGGGATAAATAAAAACACTACCAATTAAACACATGAATTAACTTTATTACACACAAAACACTTAGATACAAATACAAAAACACTACTGAACACTTTATCGCACTAGATATATAATAATAATAATAATAATAATAAAGTTTATTGGTTCATAAAGGTTTACAATATGAAGTAGTGACACTGAATCCCGCACTAGGATACCCTGTGTTGCAGGATCCAGTCTCTTTCGACAGATAATATGAATTATAATAAAAAGGACGGAACAAATGCAACGGTTACAATATAATTAATTAAACTTAGGACTAAAAGGTAATGAAGTTTATAAATGTGTGTATGTGATGAGTGTTAATGTGTATGTAATGAGTGTGAGTGTGTATGTGATGAGTATGAGTGTATATGTAATGAGTGTGAGTGTGTGTGTGATGAGTATGAGTGTGTATGTGATGAGTAAGGGTATGTAGGTTATGAATGAGAGTGTGTATGAGATGAGTGAAAGTATGTGGGTGATGATTGTGTGTATGTGTTGATTGATACATTAATGGTTGGATGCTAAGAAGTTTTCCGTTTCAGAATAATTAAGACCTAGCAGCCAATCCTGTACCTGCTTTTTACACCCAAACCTTGTCAAGGGGAAGATTTGGAGCTTATTGTTAACTTTCTCGTATAGGTATGGCCCAATACGAGAGAAGCCCTTATTGCCAAATTTAAGTTTGCAGAAAATTCTGTTCCACTTAGGTTTTCTGCGTGTGCGTTGGTCTGTTACCTTCGTCACACCTGCAGTTTTGTGGAATTTAAGTAGCACTGATAAAATGTATAGTTGGCGCACCGTAAGCACTCTCGTCTCTCGATATAACATTTCGGTGGGGTATCGAATTCCTAGTCTATGAGAGACCTTAAGGATAGCTCTTTGTGCCCGTTCAGCAGCAATTAAATATGTTTTCCCAGCAGAACCCCAAGTAATAATGCAGTAACTTAACACAGACTGATATCTCTGATATCTCTTCGAATCTTTCGTTGTCTCGCTTTAATTAAAAGTAGACTGCCTGGCTCCAACCTCTGTCGGTCCTTTTATATCCAAACACACAAAAGAAGTTCGAGAAAATTCCCTATTATTAACTAAAAATGAATACAACATTCACAAAGAAAAATAACTAAAAAATAAACTTAAAGATAAAATAACCAACAAGGAAGAAGTTACGTTACGCACGGTCGAAATTACAATGCCAATTATGTCGCCGACGCCCGCCGTGCTGACCTTGTAAACACAATGGAACTATACCTACAGAATGTACTGGAGTGTTTTAGGCACTACACAATTATAAGCGAGGTTTCTTGAAGATTCTAGATGACCGACGTAACAATATTATTATGTATGTACGCGCCGCGCGACTGTTGACAACCCTCAACGCTATGGGTTGCTAATAGCCCGCCGGCCCGGTAGGTAGTTAGCGCGCGTAAGTACATTGAGTGCAGTATCTGTAATCTGTGGTATTATCTCTGTGACCTAGGTAGGTATTGGCCGAGTAGCCCTCGAACACACGAAACGAACACAGTTAATTTCAGGTATTGTGTAGGTAACTACCTGATAATAATATGCAAAATATAATGCAGTACACATTGAATGTGTTAATAAGAAGGTAAATACCTAGGTACCTACAGTCAACCGCACGTCAGCTATACTTAGTTTACCTACCAGTGTTACTATACTACCGATGTGCAGTTGACTACTACCGCAGTTTCTACACAGCCTACCAATAAAACCATAATAATTTGATAATAGGTAAACGAAGAAAGTAGGTACCTACTTATTTTCTTTGTTTACCTATTAGTGATTGGATGTTCAGCTGTTATAAAAGTAAGTAGGTACTTACTTTTATAACAGCTGAACATCCAATCACTAGGCAAGTAGTGGCATTATTTTCCTTTGAATATGAAAAAAAATGCGTAAACTGCGTTTCTACGCTTTCTTCCCATTGTATTAATAATAAATATAATACTCGTATTTATTAAGGTAATGAACGATCAGCGCTCGCCAAAATAAAAACGTAGGTATTACGCGGCACACAGTCGACAACAAGCAAACAGCTAAGTAAAAGAGTAGCAAACAAAATGTACAGGTACACAAACTATACAGGTTCTAACGTGTCCAACCGCGCGCACGCGGGCCCGCGCCGCCCCGCCTCGCATGCATTTCGGTACCGAAATAATGTAAGGGTTAAATAACGGTTCAGCCCAACCTTTATTTATAAAGGTACCGGTATAGCTCAACCTTTATTTTAAACCGGTACCGGTATATTTTTGAGGTATCTTAACCTTTAACCGTAACCGCTTTCAGTCCCTGAAGTAATTGAAAGACTAGTTTGTGCAACGAAGACTGTTTGAACCAATGATATTATAACACCTTTTTACTTATAATATCATTGGTTTGAACCCAGAACGTAAAACGGTTCCATCGTCGCAGAACACAAAACGTTCTTTAAAAACGGATCGTTGTCGCAACGGTGGGCGTTGCGACAACGAACCGTTTTTAAAGAACGTTATAAACTGATTAATTTTTCCCGCCATGGCGAAATTTTTTTCACAACTCATTTTAACAGATGAAAATGATTTTTTTGTGTTATTTTCTTCACAAATGTGTTGAAAAACGTCGTATGATACACGTGTGTATTGATGATTACCGTCCTCGGCTCTCTTAAGACCCTCACCTAACGGTTCGGGTCTCAATGGCGCCTCAGCGGTAATCACCAACGTTACACACTTATACCATAATGTACTATTATGGCTTACTGGTTTGCTAAAACAAAATAAGTGGTGGAAGCTATAAAAAAAGTGGAAGTTATAAAAAAAATCAAATACCTATGTCTGTTTAGAATCACTGCCACAGACGCATCGCATACGGAGTTTGATTCATTGTTAGGTTACTAAAATCTTCTATTGATGTATGTTGGTGTGTTATTTTCCCATTTTTATATTGGTGTGTTATTTTCCCATTTTTGTAGGTTCTTATTGTAAAGTTCTCATAATGCCCCTGTACTATTTTGCCTCGTTTAAACGCGATATATTTAGTCCGTCGTATGTGTTCAGTGATGAAATTGTAAGTCTCCCAAAGAATGTCCCAAAGTAAAACCTTACCATTGCTATCTCCAGGTGGAGTAGGCGAAGCCGTGATCTCAGCGCTGGCGATGCAACGTGACGTCATAGTGAAGCACGTGTGTGTGCGCGAGGTCCCACGTTCGGGCCCGCCCGCCGCGCTGCTGGACAAGTACGGCATCTCCGCGCCGCACGTGCGGGACGCTGCACTCGCCGTACTCAAGGCGTAGACACGCGCGGGGACTTAGCAGCGAGGGGACAGCCACACGATACTGAGCTATTAGTCTAGCAACACAAAGCATAAAGTCGGAAATTCAGTATTCGGGACAAATCTAATTTACAATGTAATACTTTCTTAGTTTGGCAATGTATAATAAGTCGGCCTAAAAGCTACTAGTTTAGCGCTATCTACTAGTGACCATCAATTCTTGTAGTGAGCAAGCATCAAGACACCATGATTGTACGTATCCGGCTCGAAGGCCCACTGAACTTCTATCGATATGTTTTCGTGTCGCTGGGCTTAACATACCAGTGATACGCTTTTTATAAAATTTTGTACGTTCATAATCATCACAATAACTAGGCTCTCAGTAGCTCTCGTTACCTCTCGATAACTTCGAATTTAATCGATTATTCGTTCGCCTCGCTGTTAATTTTTTATATCAATTTTTCGCTCTGATTGTTATATGATTCGTAAATGAATACTTGTTATCTATTGATTGCGCACAAAGTTTCAGCTGCTAGCAAAAATCCACCATAGATGTTTGACCCAAAAATTATCAAAATTTAACATTCCTGCTGGCAGACATTCCGGCCAAACTCTATGGTTTTTCATGGTCCAATATTTTGAGCAGCAGCTTGAGAAAATTATGTAGTTCCTAAGTACAGTGTCTAATGTTAAGTAAAACACGTAATAACAAGATTACGGTATGTTAAAGATCTTTTTTCTATACTTTATATAAAATATTGAAGTATATATATATGTGCCTTTGTTTAATGTGATGTTCCGAACAATCTTGCAAGGCAGGTGAAGTGTTTTAGATGGATTTTGAAGGTTAGTCTGTAAGAGTATATTTTATAGTTATTTTTGTATCAGAAAGTAGAGACTGTTGTTAAATTGGTACAGTCATGGTGATACCTTGTTGCCTTACTGGAAAATAAGGAAGTTTATATATTTTACGTGAAACACTTTTTGTTTTCGTCTTTACTAAAGTTGTTAATTCGGCAACAGACTAATATAAAGTGCATTTGTTTACTATTCTGTTTATACTAACGTTACTTGCATGACTCGTGAATATTTGTAACAAATATAAACGTTGTCATACAACATTTACATATGGGTTTACCTATTGTTGAAATCAAACAAATATTTATACGGTTAAATGTTTTAATTGGTATATTACATTCCTGTTTTTCATTATTTCACTTTATGTTTTAATCACGGAATCAAGTGTTTTTCTTTGCAATAAAGTTTATTGTATACAATTTTGTTTGTTTTACTGTTTTTTATATAAAATTACGAAAACGTTTTTAAATATAATTATAAATATACAGCAGTTAATAACAACGATGTATAAAACTTAATATTAATGACTAGAATGCCTCTGGTTCGCAATATGTACAGTTTGCCGATTGCTACACTTACGTACTCGTACAGCTAGGTTAGAGGTGTCATGTGACTAGTTTGGTTAGTATTCGTACATTTAACTATGGTTTAACAACATTATTAGCCCCCGAGATATATCTGCACTAGTGTATTCTTCACAACAGCGGTTTTCTAACATGAAATAAATATTTGTTTGTACACTAAAGTATCAATATATTAAATTACATATTTTCAGTACTTTTTTTCACACAATGTGCACGCTTTTATGAGGTACGGTCAGCAACAGAACTAGCTTAACATTTCGGAAATTTAATTATTTGATGTGGAGGAGTCCAGCTATTATTTTTAATGTTACAATAGATTATTCTTTAAAATATTTCTTTTCTTTAGTAACTAGTACTATCCAACAAGTTTTTATTAAAAATCCTGCTTTGATACTTTAGCTAGGGTCAATCTACTTCTGACGCTAACTGTACATTGTTAACAACTCCATAAATTCGTGCACATAATATATTTAACGACTTAACACATTTATACATCTCAATTATAAATTCATCATATAAAACATTTACTTATGTATAACAACAAATAAGCGAAGATACGTCAGTTAATTAAAAATAACCATTCAATATGGACGGAGTGGCGATCAAGAACAAAACAACACAAATTAATAGTTTTAAAATCTCACTAAACACGATTATTAAATGCATTATTGTACCGCTCAGCGGCCATGTTAATTCTCCAGCTTCTCAAATCCGAATTACTTCACATTATATACAATCTTAGGTTTCCTCGGTCACTATGACCTACATTAAGTACAACAGCCTGATTTCTGAACTCCGTACGTCCGCATACCGCTCAACCTTGGCCTGAAGAAAGGCACCGCAGTGATTTCTATGTCCAGTTCCACCCGGTCAGCCCCACTCTCCCGCAGCAGTTCCATCATTCGTGGGTGCGGGAGGTGCTGCAGCGGCTTCAGTGTTCTGGTTCTCCTCCAGTTCCCCCGGAAGGTAATCCTTCCAACTCCTGAACAGGTATCGCGTGAACTTCCTGAGCTGCCGGAACTTACAGTACGTGGCGCCCTCTGCCGACTGCAGCTGCTGCGTTTGGATCAGAAACCCCTTCTCTTTGAACGTTTGTTCCAGCTTCTCTCTTTGCAAACTCTTCCTAGATTTTCTCTTCTTTTTACTAAGGTCCTCTTTACTCAGAGCTGTACTCTGTTCTTCTATTTTCGGCTGTGATGTTGATGTTTCTGCTGCAGCCGCAGCGGCAGCGGCTTTCCCTTGGTTCGAGTCTCGTTGTAAATACTCGTAGCCTTTGTTTCCCTTGTTCCCAGTGCCACTGTAATACCTGAAGTTGCCTCCCGAGTCGACTGAGAGCATCTTCTTCTCTTGTAACGAAGGCTTAGAACCCCCTGTGAACTTGAACTTACAGATGCTGACTTCTGTGGTGGGTGTGGTGGAGTTGGTCTTAGTGGGCATCGGCGGAATGAATATCGCTGAGCGTTTCCTCTTGACGGGCCCCTGCACGGGATTGGGCGATACCCTCTTCATTTTCGTCTGATCAGGGCTCCGTTTCGCCTCCTCCACTTGCTTAATCACTTTAGGGTCTAACAGTTCTGATATTTGTTTGAGCACTAATTTGTTTTTGTTATCGTCTATCGATGAGTTCTCTGACACTTCACTGACACTGTTGGGCGTCGACGTCGGCGCCCTAGTGGGGTCTCCTTCAGCGGAGAACGGGAGCTGTCCCGCGGCCGCTAGCCTTTGGTAGTAGAGGAGTTGGGTTTGTAAAGCTAGCGGGTGCATGTAGATGCCTGCGTTGGGCCAGTACACGTAGCCGGGGAATTTGCCGTCACTGTCGGGGCTGACGGTGGACTGCGCGGGCTCTGATAGCGTTGGCGATACATTCCGCGGACGAGCGGACAGCTCGGGCGAACTGCTGGCTGTCGGCGATAGGTTTGTGTTCCGCTGTATCACGGAGATCGCGTTGGGTGGCTGCTCAGTCTTCCCGCCGTCTTGTTCTGAGATCTCAACCTCCACTTCAGTCTTAACTTCTGGCAGCGACGAGTAAATGTTGCCGAACTTTTTCTGTATCTGTATCTTCAGGTCGTGCAGGTCTCTGATGCACAGGTTTAGAGGCTCATCGTCGCTGTGCAGCGGGCCTGCGATCGTGACCGGCGCCTCGGGCATCGGCTCGTCTGGACTGGAGAACTTATGCGGAGTCAGAGATTCTAGTCGCTTCTTGTTTTCTTGCGACAACTTCCTTTCTAATAAGCTAGAGATGATTTTGTTTTGTAAATCTGTCTTGGGGGTGCTCATAGGAGGGTGGTCGGCGCGGAAGGGAGGGCACATATTGAGCTGGTTGAGCCTGTCCTGCGAGGGCGGCTGGCCTGGCACGACGGTGCCGTAGTTCTCGTATATGAGGTGGCAGATGTCAGCCTTCTTTGGCTTGCGTCCTCTCCTCGGTTTGGAGTTGTTGAGGGTCATCTCCCCCATGTAAGGCAGGTCATCGTACGTCACGATCTTGCTGGGCGCGATGGCGGGGTTTTTCTTCTTCTTTTCCTCCTTGCTGGGGGGCTTAGCTGCCATGTTGAGCATAGATGATACTTGTGGCACAGTCAGTGTGCCAGTCTCATTCTGTATGCCCGCGAGTCTCTGCGCCCAGATCTTGAACGTTTCGTTGGTAAAGTTGTTGATGTCAAAGTTTGGTTCAGCTTTGGGTTTCTCAGCAGGTTTCTGTTTCTGTAGCGCTTGTTTAGCTGCGTTGGCCTTCTGCAGGCTCTGCTCGTAGTGGTCGAGGTACTCCTGGGGCAGCGCTTGGTGATGGAACTTGAGCTTCCATCGGTTCTTCTGTCTGTTGCGTGCGTGCTTCGGTTTGGGGGACTCCTGCTTCTCAAGACGCTCTTTGCTAGCTGACAGGAGTTGTTGACGCAATAACTCTTTGTTCTCCGATGTCCTGGAAATAGAAATAAAAATTGTAAGCTTTTGATGATGATATCTAAGTGCAAACAATCCGAGTCACGAGTCTATTTGGAGCATGTACGCCACATGAGCATTCCGTGTTTACACTGATGACTGGAGCTACACAATCACGGCTGGAGTTGGCAGCGTCTGCGTGATTATAGCGATGTTGTGCAAGTTTACGACGGTCATTGAGAAGACATAACTATGACTCACTGTGGACTCGGTGCTATTGGCCAGTGAAATGCTACAGTTACGGAATATTCCTTTATTTTTAGGATTGATACATCGCAATGTGATATTTGACAATTAATTACTTTGGTGATCTATGTTGTTGTTGAACTTTGTGCCTTCTAGACGAACCGCCTTAGCCTTTGCACATACCGTGATGATAGCACTTTACCCCGCTACCACAGAATAGTACTAACGTCGCTATACAGTCTGAATAGACGTACGGTGATGTGTGATATTTACCTGTGTTGCGCAGTGGGCGCGGGCGGCGGCGTAGGACACACGTCGCCGCACGCCACGCGCCGCATCACTTCTGAAACAACAAACACATAAGCTTTAGTACACTGATCTGCTGTACACTGTACTGTTACAAGTATTAAGTTCACACGATAACCCAGCATCACGCTGATTCACGCCTAAAGGTATTTCCCGAAGGACTTGCATAATCAGTGTATTATGTTTTCCTGGCTGGGGCACAGGACTTTTCTCGTGAGAGGGAGAGGAACACATTCTACTACGTACGCGGGCCCAGTGCAGATCAGGGGAAGTCTTCAAATTGTTGGTTGGGACGGAAAGGATAGCAGAGAACCATCATTATTAAGAACGTTATCTACAAAAATTACCCTCTTTTTGGGCTTCACCGCAGTGGGTACTAACAATTCTATACAGAACTGCTGTAAACATCAAGACCAAATAATTTGATGTCGCTATTACACAAAGCAGTGACAAATGTAAAGTAATTTGTCAAATTTGGCAAAGTTTCAATATAGAAACAATTCGCAATCGATTTATTGCAAAATGATGTATGAGCTATTATATTATTATAGATCATTTATACGAATATGGTTGTCTGAATGCTACTGCCCACATCGGCCGACAGCGGCCGCGTGAGTACGACACACAGTTTATTGTTGCACTAGAAACATAATAATGCACTATGTTAATACATTATTTTAAACGTAGCCAGTGCTTATTTCCCAGTTGCTGATTGAATGGTCTTGGGTTCGACACCCGTCAACTAAGGAGTTAGGGGATAAACGTACGAACAATTCATCATCTTCCTGCCCTTGTCCCATTCTATTTGGGGTCGGCCTAATACGATTTCATCTTCCATTCTCATCTTTCAGAAGCCACGGCCAGCATCATCCGCGCAATATTAATGCGTAACTGCCTGTCAAATTAATCTTTGTAAAATGATTCAATATCTGTAGTTAAAATAAACAAAATGTTAAACGCGGTGTGATGGTAAGACCCCACGTCAAGGTAAAACGTAAAAGTGTGTAATGTAGTCTGAATCGTAAATCATTCGTGTTTACTACGCATGCATACGAGATCTTCATCGCCGTGAGACAACGCATTACACCCAAGTAAGTAATAAATATTGTAATTCTACCCAAGTAATTTATCTTATTAGAAGTGATTTGTGTGTAACGTAACCTATTGTTTATATCCCTACCTACACAACGTGAAAATTAAACAGGTTTTTCCCTACAGCTTGACCGAAAGGAAAACGTGGAATGGCTGCTGAGGTACCTAAGTCGCACGCTAATTGTTAATAAATACCTACCTAATGTTGGTAAATTACCTAACGAAACTAACGTGGGTGCGTTTACAAACATTTAAACTCACATACACAGAACACCCAGACCCGAAACAAGTATCTGTAGGCCATACAAATATTTGTTTCGTGCGGGGATCGAACCTGCGACACGCAGCGCAGCAGTCCAATCGCTCAGCCACTGCGCCAACCGTGCCATCAGAATGTTTACCCCCATATGCTAGATGTGAGGTAAATACCGTATCTAACAAGTAGGTACCTAAGTACCTAAATCATTTAAAATGTATACCTATTCGTTCAAAGATAATAAGGCACAATTTACATTACCTTACTAAATTATTACATCGCACCGCAGTGAAAGTGCGAAATCCCGCATGAAATATAGCCGCATTCAACAGAAATGAGCATTAACCATTACTACGTCGGAAGTAGGGCATCTAAACTATTCTAACCGCGCTTATCATACCCTCATGGCCGAAAATACAGCGTGTTTGTGTGTCAGTGGGTACGACTCGGCTCTCGGCACTCGGCAGAAAGGCGTGAAACCCGAGGCGCGTCGAGTGCGGCCCGAAATACTCGCACCGCGAATGGCCTGCGCGCACGCACTGCTGAAACAGCGCACGCGCATGTTTCGCAACAAGCTTTCAGTAGATGCCACCGGTCAACGGTGTAAAGGTTTTGTAAAGCCTGTTTGGGAACGTGTAGGTTTTCATTTGTCTTGAAGGTTACATATAAGGCTTTGTAAATAATATGTCGTTTGGAAAATCTGAACAGATGTTCTTGTTAGGATTTACTGAATTAAATATTACATAATATTAAACAATACTAACCCGTTGTTAGTAGGTATTGGGATTTGCTTTTGACCAGAATTTTTGTTTATTTGTAAATAACAATACCTACTAGTATGGATAATTTAAATCAAATTAGGTTGATATTATTTATGGTTGAAATCGACCAAAACTCTAAGGTATGTATGACTGACTATGACTACAATAGGACAACAAAACTGGAAAGAAGCAGTAGACAGGTACTCACAGTAATTATATACAAGTAAGAAGATCCTGTACGTTGTCCTCTCAACGCGATGTCAACAAAAAAAACGAGTCTTTTATGGAACTATGTCGCACACTACTCACTAGCTCCGACAATTTTAACAAACTGAATCATAACAAGGAAAGAACATATAATAAAGCCTATAGGTAGGTATAGGTAGGTACAGCAATTGTTTTAACCTACCAAAAACCATGAACAATTCAATAAATTATGTAATTTTCACAAAACAAACACTACTGTGCAGTTTATTGTGCGGGAAAACCCGTGTGGGAACTGGGAACTCAGAATCCCAGATGCGAGACAAAACAATTAATGAACTTAGTCACGAATCATTTTATATAGTCCTGCCAGAATATTGTCAGTGAAAGAGGAAGCATTGCACAATAATCTATCTACTACGTGCAATACCACAGAGGGGCTTAACTATCCTTACCTAATAATCTTTTCAGGAACCCCAAAAAAGGGTAAACTATACCCATAGATTGAGGAAAGTAACAGAAGACGTAACGTTAACGAATAAATTATTGGTAACAAAATAAGCAAAGCCTTGTTAAAAAGGTACAAAATATCTTAATACCTAAATATAAATTAATGATCTGTGAACATCTGAAACACAACAGCGCCACGACCGGCGACCGCACGGCAGTGATTCACACGCGGTGTTCCTAAATCGAAAAACTTACAATTATATGACATAATACAGACTGAGTGACTGATCCATACATATTCACGCTAAAAAAATTACCCCAGTTCTAATAATGGGTCTGCCTTGCTGCTTTAGTAGTCCCAAGCGTCAAGTCCAGCAAAATGCAACTGGGTTTTAATTTCTAAGAAGCAGCTCGGGAGTCCAACTTTGATGCACTGTTAATGACAATTGGGTCGACCCTACGTTCGCCTGGACGCCCGATGGTACTTAGCGAAATGTGCGCACTAGATACACCCTCTACCTAACCCTTTCGAGATTACAAGCGTGATTTATGCCTTCGTTACATTTTATAACAATAAGGAGAGCAGTATTTACAAAGAACGATATCTTCGTCATCGATGCCACCCAGCGAGTGCGTGGGAGAGGAATTAGTGAAATAATTAACATTCTCAGAATCGGCAGAGTCGCGGAGAGGAGCCAATTAATGAGCGTGTTCGGTAGCACGACATGAATACCGAACAGTGATGGGAAAAAACCTCACGTTTTTGGCATTTTTCAGTAAACGCCTAATTGCGTTTGAACTCTAAATAATAGCAATTTCAATTGGGGAGCAGTTTACTTTCAGTAATGCAATACTGCGGTCGTTTCTTATTTATAAACTCTAGTTCTGCGTCTATATGTTTATGGTTCAACATTCAATGGCTCCACAGTCTTGACATTTTGAACATCTTCTCCGAGTGTCTCGATCGAGTGTGCTACTGAGACTGCGTTGCGTGGGCGACGCTTCTCACAGCCAGTTCACACTCCGTGACTGACGTGACGTGCCGATGTTTACTTAACACTTTCGCTATTCAGACGAGCAATCAGCTTCATATTACAGAGACACGCTCATCTAGATAACTGTTATGTATTGCTCACCAATTATTAGAGCTGTGTGTACTTATATTAGTCAGTAACTGGTTTCCCAAGTACCAACTTCATTTAAGAAAAACATTCTATCATACTTTTTTACAGAATAAAGAAATTGAAAAGTTGTGCAGTTCATTATCGTAAGACTCGAGTCATGTGATTCAGTGATCCATTCATCTACAACCGATGAATGGAGGACGAAGTCCGGTAAAGGGAAATAGTGCCAAACTTTTGGACAACTACTTTGCAGAATAGTATAAACCAATCCAGATTTATTTAGCGAACTCTCCCTATCTCCTCAGTAGTTGCAGCATACAGTGAATCATGTTCCTCACGGCTGGCAGTGGCAACCTGCCATAACCCACAAGGAAGGAATCCTAAACATAAAAAACTGGCATTGATGTGTTTAGCACAAAACGGCTATAAATACGGTTACGATACAAAATCCTAAAGACCCGAACGCGATTTATTCTCACCAATCACAACAATATGAAATGAGTCATACCAAAACAGACTGGTTGGCTATAAAGTACGCAAACACAGAACCCTTCACTTTAAAGGCATTGATCGGACGAGCGCCGCTTTTAGGTAGATTATTAACATTATCATGATTTATACTTATTATTATTGTATGGCCTTTTCAGCAGTCATTTGAGAACGTCTTGTTTTCGTGTGACTGATACCTTTTAGAATCAAGAATGGACAAATACAGAGTACGGCTTCATAATGGTTTTCCTGACCTTTTTTTGGTGTTTGGTAAATCATCAAATGTCTCCTCCTGCTCTGGGCAGAGCGGTAGGGAGTGTCAGACGTCTACTGACTAAAAACCACCCATGTTCCTGCCTTGCCCTTTGTGCCGAGGCCGCGGTTTTTCTTTCGAACAACCCGCAACCCCGACGGGCGTTGGCCCTTGCGGCCCCCTTCCATATTGCTGACAACTCTTTGAGGCGCGCGTGGAACACAAACGCACCGTGGACACGGCCTGTCGTTGTCTTAGGACGGACGAACGGCGAGCTAGCGCATTGCTCACCGTGCAAAGGCCCGGAAGCTATCACGTGGCCCCCGACGCCCGGAGCGTATCCTGCGGCGGCTGGGACGAGAGGTTCTCTCCCTCTCACGTTCAGCCACCTCCTTCGCTAGCATCACTTCTTTGCTGAAGGAGGCGATGGCGTCCCATTCCCTCTCGCCCCGGACCATGGTTTGCACCAGGGCCGGACGCGAGAGGTCGCCGCTACGAGAACACAGCGGGGCTCCGTATAAGCGGGGTTTTCCTGCCCTTATGTCATGTTACTTGGGGTCGGTCAAAACGTTTTTTTTTTCTACCATTCTCGTCGCTCTATCATTTACTCCTTTTTCTTTTATCATCCCTTTTTTTTTTTTTTTTTTTTTTTTTTTTTAGGGGGTGGGAAATCATCAAATAACCCCTCCCGCTCTTGGGCAGAGCGAAAGGGAGTGTCAGACTTCTACTGACTAAAAACCACCCATGTTCCTTCTTCGCCCTTCATGTCGAGGCCTCGGTATCCCTTGCGGACAACCCGCAGCCTCGACAGGCGTCGGCCCTTGCGGGCCCCTTCCATGTTGCTGACATCTCTTTGAGGCGCGCGTGGAACACAAACGCGCCGTCGACACGGCCTGTCTTCGTCATTAGACGGACGGACGGCGAGCTTACCCATCACTCACCGTCCACAGGCCCGCGTCTACGGTGGCCGGAAGCCATCACGTGGCCCCCGACGCCCAGATCGCCTCCCGCGGCGGCTGGGACGAGAGGTTCTCTCCCTCTCACGTTCCGCCACCTCCTTCGCTAGCATCACTGCTTCGCAGAAGGAGGCGACGGCGTCCCATTCCTCCTCGCCCCGGACCATGGCTTGCACCAGGGCCGGACGCGAGAGGTCGCCGCCGCCGATCGCCGCTACGAGAACACGGCGGGGCTCCGCCCAAGCGGGACACACCTCCACGGTGTGCTCCACCGTGTCCTCCGGCCGATCCTCACAATGGTGACAACCGGGCGTTTCCTCCCGCCTGATTCGGTGCAGGTACCTCCCGAAACAACCGTGTCCGGTGAGTACCTGCGTCAGACGGAAGGTGAGGGCGCCGTGGCGCCTCTCCAGCCACTCCTCAAAGAGGGGACTTACCGCCACTATCGTGGCGTGCCCTGCACGGGGTTGCGACAGTCGCTGTTTCCATGCCGCCATGAGATCGCACCGGAGGTCTGTCCGCTGCGCAGCAATTAGCCGCGGCAACGGAGTGACCCCCCGGTGCAGCGCCTCCGCGCGCCATTCATGCAGGCGCGCGAGGACTATCGCCTCCAGATCCCATGGCGGCAATCCGGCAAGGAGGTTCGCCGCCTCGCGGGAGATCGTGCGGTACCCACGGACTAGCCTCACGGCCATCACCTTTTGGGGCCTTTTATCATCCCTCACACAAGCCATCCATTGTTTCATCTGTCTTCCTGTCCTTTAAATCCATTCAAAGTCCAGCTTGCTATTAAGAAATTCCTTATGAAAATCCCATTAACTGGACAACACCAACTGATAACAGCACACACCAAGACCAACTGATATAAAATGCCACACCAATAGACTCGAATTCTCTTTCATTCGGAACTGTTCAACTGAACATCTGGCATAATAATAATCATATAACATTATCAAAATTGCGACGAATTTAATAAACTCAAATTACGATGTCAGATAATAAAGTCACAACTATTTGTGTAACTGGCTATGATGTAACACAATATTACTAAAATCTACGATCCGCTCGAGGCCTGCATATCTACCTATATATGACAGAAGTAAAAGACCTGCACTGCAACTTTGCATATTGGGTGTAAAAAAGTACCCGAAACGCACTGGTTCTCCCCGTCATTGCGATCATTTTTAGCAAGTTGGAACCTTCTAGTTTCAAAGTTCTAACTGTTTCAGGTTTTTTGTAACAACTTTTAATGGTATTCTTTATCTGTACTATTCAATGCATTCATCGACACATTTTTTTGAGTGATTATTTGAGACATTGATTCCAACCGTAAAACGCGCTTCTTCACCCTAAAATACTAAGTCGTTTCCCAGCAATATTTATTTTTGCGTCCAGTTACTTAGTTGCTTGGTTGACGACTGCGTGAAGGGCCCGTTTATACCTTGTATAAGTACTTATCTATTTATTCAGTGATGATTTCATCACTATTTACTTAACAACTTTTTTTATTCAAATTGATACGAATATTTATTGATTATAAGAGAAAAGTAACTATGTACGTACATTAATTAAAAACTATTAAATAAACTAACAAGAATCTATAAAAGGGCATCAAAATACTGCTCCTCAAGGCTGTCAGCCGGTAAAGTACCCAAAAGACTGGCGGCATTGCCACGTTGTATGGCAACACTTAGCCGCTGGCCAAGATAAAAGCCAGCCCTTGGGTCACGAGAAGCGTCAACTAAGCGTTTTGAAATTTTCTATGAGCACTCGGACCCCACGGCCCCAGAGTTTTAACCCCAAATGGCTCGAAAATATAGTTTCCACAGTGGTTACTAACAACTTGTATTCATCATCATAATTCCTTGTATGTAGGTAACTCTTTCTTCAACTGACTTTCAGAACCTACAGTCATAGTTCACACACAGCTCAATTTAGTCCAAGTCATTCTTATATGGGTAAATAGGTAGGTACCTAAGCAGTTATTCATTCTGAGTTCTAGTTAAAGGCTCTTACCTATGCTATTTTATTTCACAAAAATGAAAACCCAGTAGGCAAAGAATGGAGGAAAATCATTCATAGTCAGTAACTTCCAAATTAGTCAAAGATTTTTTTAAATAGAAAATGTGTAGGTTTGTAAATTTGTTGCTATTTTAAAGTGTAGGACCTTAGCTTTAGATTATTGTGCCCATACATGTAGCGAGGCAGCTGATCATCATTATAAATATAGCCGTGATTGAAGTAGCGTCCGAACCTAAGGCGTACATAGAGCTATATATATATCCAGTATAATCTGACCCCGTTTTGCATGAGCTTCCCGTACAATGAGAGATCAGCTGAATTTGGTTTATATAGCTTGATTGATCGTCGTAAATACGTAAAAACCTCAATGGTGGTACCTAATTCAATAATTAGTCACAGACGCATGTTTCCTCGAGTGTTCATTCAGTACAATAACAATGCTAACGTGGCACGAGTTTGTTTGTTTACCTAGTTACTTTGTGGTTTTGTCCTAAACCGCCACCTTTCCAACCGAAGTTACCTTATTTGTTGAGGGCATAGGCCTCCCCCAAGTTCCCGTGTGTCTCGCATCCAGCGGATCCCCGCAAACTTCACCAGGACATCGATTTATATAGTGGGAGGTCTTCCAACACAACGTCTTCCGGTTCGCGGTCGTAACTCCAGAACTTTCCAGCCCCATCGGCCATCCGTTCTGCGAGCAATGTGCCCTGCCCACTGCCACTTAAGTTTGGCAATTCTTTGGGCTACGTCGGTCAACTTGGTTCTTGCTATATTTATACTATATATTATGTGGCTGTATTTATTATTATGTGACATGTTTACATAAATTGAGAGCCACAGATAAATTATAATTGTGATTATTTGTAGCTTCCCATTTAAGTATAAGAAATACAAATTAAGAACTACGTATTGTAAACCTGTTTATTTTAAGTTAATGAGGACAAAAATATCAATAATACAAAGATATCTTGTGACTTAAATAGGAAAATCCCAACCTGTTTATTTTTCCTCGTTAGTTTTTGTTTATTTGGTATAGTGAATGACCGAAAAGTTTCCAGGAAAACCTCAAAGATATCGCTTCTAAAGGAAAACAATGGCACAATGGGAAATGGCTTTTAGGTTTAAGTATTTCATAATCAATGTAAGTAGGTTAGGTACCTTAGCTATGTTTACTGATTATAATAAAATTTTTCTCTTTGTTAACCGTTTAAATACGAGTGTATTTCACTGAAACTGAAAAAAAAAAATTTTTCAAGATATTAAAATTTTTTTTTTGGGGGGTTGGGAAATAATCAAATGACTCCTCCTGGGCAGAGCAGTAGGGAGTGTCAGACTTCTACTGACTAAAAACCACTCATGTCCCTTCTTAGCCCTTGTGTCGAGACCGCGGTATCTCTTTCAAACAACAACCGGCAGCCCCGACGGGTGATATTTTAAGTCTTCAAACATAATTAAATTTCTGAAAAACTGTAACTGTAGCATTTTTTTATCAATATCTAATACCGCGAAAAACTGCAGCGAACAATGCAAATTGTATTTATCTCGGTTCCCTAGCTCCTGACTCATCATCACCTACATTAGGTCAAGTGTTTACTCGTCGTTACGTGGCTGCCGCACTGCCAGTCGCTGGCAGCCCGCCAGACTGCCTGGCATACGTCACAGCGACGTCTGCACGACCACGACCAGTCAACACGCCATGTGGCCATGTGGCGCATACGACGTTCTACACAACTATGTTACCAGTTCATTGTCCATAATTACGTGATTACAGGTTCTTGGCATTGTTTTGTCCAAGAATACGTTCTTACTACTACAAATCTCCCTTTTTTTTTAGGAAAAATGTCGTGAATTTTCCGGCAAGTGACGGGAAATTTATGGTGGTGACAAGGCACCACCTGTCACCTTCTGAATCAACCACCGGCGCCAACATAGTCGACGAGTGAGTGCCAAGAGTTAATTATGATATCTGGCGTCTTCACGCTATAAATTGTACAGATGGAACACCATAATGAATGACGTGACGATCATGACGTGTTGCGTGATCTATTTTGTTTTCTGAATAAGTGACGGCTGAAATACTCGTACGAACCTTTTATGTACATTACTGATAATTATTATTTAAAATTTGAGGAAAATATAAACACGACGTATGTAACAATGAACATGGTTTGATGACTTAATGAACCAGAATATTGAATCATATAGGTAATTTTAGCAAGCTGAAAATGCACTTAGATCCTCTTCTCATAAACAAACAGCTGTAACTTAGAATCAATTACATCATCACCCAGAAGAATGCAGTCCGAATTAAACGACAAACATAAATATCAACAAATGTGGAGATTTTTATTATTTTAACTTTCCAAAACGTTGAGAGGAACCGCGGTTTAACAACTATTAATTTAAAATCGGCATAAAGGGAATGCTAATAGCTGCCTTGTAGGGTACAGTGCGCCGTAGGCATGAATCATATCGACCACTCGACGAGGCAAGGCGTAGGAGAGGCACAACTTATGTATTTACGACCGTTTTGGTAACGAATTACGAACGGTTGACCAAAACGCACCGCTATGGTCTTATTGTTTTACATAACAATATTAACTATCCGATATCTGACAGTTTATGGTAAGTCCCAATTAGGTTATCTCAGCAGATTATGCTTTTAGCCAATTGGTGTGAGATTAGGCTTTCTTGTTTGAGATACGAGCTGTGGCTAAAGGTACTCTGCGTGTTTATTAGGAGGAGGCTGTGGGTGGCGCAAGGGTATCAGTTGTGAAGATGATGAATGATTCATTGAAAGATGACAAATCCTTTACCCAGTACTCGTTATCAATCAATAATGCATTTTAAAACCTTCCCAATTACCCATTTATATTGCTAATCATGTTGAGGCCTTACTTTTTATTTCCCAATAAACCACTCAGGCATCTCTACCAACAACTCCGAAATGATCAGTCAATAGATTTCATCACCTAGCATTACTCAGACAAGAAACCCTGAAACATAAAAAAGCGTGGCAACACTCGCAACTATTCAAATAGTGCCAAACACACAATCACCTCGATATCTCCGAAACTGGCTGGTGATAACAGAAGCCACCTCGATCTCTTTGTTTACACAACGGTACAATCGTACTGTACAACGACGACCAATTAAGCTATACAAAACCAGTTCATGCGAATCTCTCATTGTACTGGAAATCTATACAAAGCTAGGCCTTGTTGTTCTGGAAATTACAGCTATATGTGTCACTGTGTGTACAGGCGAGACAATTTGACACTCGCCGTATAAGGACTAGCGCACACGGGTGCCGGGCGGCGCTTTCTGCGGTAAAGACAAACGCACACAGTGTGATAGAATCTGCACACATGACACAGATTAAATAATGAGGCGGACGAAACGGATGGCGGTGAAGGAGAAGGACAACTCACTGGAACTGAGTGAGATAACTGATACAATTGACTGTTTCTTCTTGTGTACGAATTTCTGTTCAATGTTTGCATTAAATCGTGACCTAAGTAATACACCCCTCTGTTTTGGTGCAATTAATGAGGAACACTGCAAAGTTAAAAGAGAATCGATTGTCGCGTGATGAGCATGTGAAAAGGAGGGATGAATCGCATGTGACTAAAAAAGTGATGAATATAAATGTGGATGGTTAGAGAGGGAGAGGAAGACCAAACAAAAGATGGATGGAGTGTTGAGGAGTGATATAAAGGATAAAGGAATAAATGATAGCGTGACGACTGAGAGGGCAAAATGGAAGAAAAATACGTGTTAGGCCGACCCCAAATGACATCAATGGGATAAGGGCAGGAACATGATGATGATGACTGCATGGTTGTTTGACGTAAAGTCCTAGTCGGGAGTCGAGACTACCACCGCCATCTTATATCCCAAATTCAATAACACAATTATTGTCAACCAACAGAGGGCTCTGTGGATTGACAGTTTTGTCATCAGTGTCACAATAGGATAGAATAGAATATTTCTTATCTGTCTTTCTTATCTGTATAAATACCTACATGGTTCATTAGGGTCTTTTAATTAGAGGTATGGTCTTACATGTTCCGCATGTAATTACTTTTGTGGTCCCATTTTCCTATTTAATAAATGGCCAAGGATTGCTATTCTATGAATTAAGCCTATGAGGCACATACATGTATTGTTGGACCGGTTGATCTATCCTGCTTAGCAATACATTACCAAACATACCGTAGTAAGTATACGACGTGTCGTTCGTAATTTGAATATTCAGACAATTTAAAAAGTTATTCTTTAATTTGGTTCTTTATTAATTACACTTCTTTAACATCATCATCATCATCTTTCTACCCAACAACATGTTTCGCAACATGTTTTGCTATTCTATTCTCCTCTGTCAGTTGTCACGCTATTATTTACTAGATGTTCTTTCATACCATTCCTCACAAAATCCATCCATTATTTCCTTGGTCTTTCTCTCCTTCTCCATCCATCAACATATTATAGACTCATCACTCTTTCAGTGACATGCGATGCGTCCTTCCTCATCACATGTCGCTACCGAAACAGTCAGACATTTTCTGTTATTGGCGGAAATTTTATACTATACTTACAATTAGTAACATTGTTAATTACAAATATTCCACATATAAATGTATTAAGTACGTGGTATTATTATGAATCAATGCGCAAACATCGTGGGTACTAAAGTACTCAACAATACCTTTTTATTTGTGGAGTGCAGATAGATAACCTTTGACCTGCGGTTTACTTTTTCAGGGAAACAACATGATTAGGCAGCATGAGTCCGCATGACCAATACTATTTAGCATATAAAAACGTTAATTACGAGTACATTTCAAGTTAAACAAGTTAATTATTCATATGAATTGAAATAATGTAGTCAGTTTAACTATTATAATGATCTATGATTCTATTGTATAAAAACAATATAACGTCACGCCTGCAAGATCTGAAGGGTTTCGCAGAGGAGGGGGGGGGATTAGGTACCTACACCTATATTTGCAGTTATTAGATTATGTTTAAGTTTTATGCAATATAGGGCGAAGACATCAACTGGGTACCTAGAATCGGTATCCGCTACTTAAAATCCTTATGCCCAAAAAGCCCAATAATAAGCCGGCCCTGGGAATCGAACCCACGAACGTATACTCAACACTACTCAACGGTAGCACTTGCGACTGCTAGACCAAGGAGGCCTGTTTGGAGTCTGTTATAAAATAAGAACTGTCTCTGTATATTCACAGCTAGTAGTGAGTGATAAGGCTCGTCGTAACGAATCAATAGGCACCGCGTATCGGCAGTGATAACACGCGGGAGATAACCCACCACATACAGTTATTACATATACGCCGCCTACTTAGATAATGGCACTAGGTTACTTTAACTGAAGCACTCTGCCGCGGAGATAACCAGTGTTTGTGCGCGTTATCAAATATTGTTTGTTTAATTTTATAGTTTTAAATTAACTGCGATAGTATAGATGTTTTTGGTATTTTAATTAATAAATAATTGGGCGAAGATTTACTGAATTATTACTAGGTATAGGTAGGCGTGTAATTTAATTTATTAAACTGTTAGCAAGCGTAATAAATAATATTTGGGAACATCAGTGTTAATATTATTATAAACTTAAACTGAATAGGTAGGCATGTCTTTGTATTTACCTCCGCCCTCGGGTAACATTTGTGACATCCAAATCCTTTAATAGTAGCACTTATAACACGAAACTTTTCATTGAGAAACTGTTGTTACCGCGCGCGCATATTGTATCACAATGCAGGCGGCGCTGGTGCGACCGGTGCGTGCGCCTGCGGAGGTCGCGAGTCGCGCGGCGCTACTCCCGAGTCGCGAGTCGCCTGCGCCCGCGCAGCTCTAATCTAAATACAGACAACGCGGCCCCAACCAAAATCGCTCGTATTACTTTCGGTTTCCATACGGCCTAAATTTAGAGGCCGCTCGCTACAGAAATAAAAACGTTTTTTACGTGTTTTTAGACGGGAACAGAGAGCGTTTTTGCAGTGGCTGGTGGTGTGCCAGCGAGCGGCGCGCGCGCCTCGCGAAACCCGAGATTCGTGCCATATTTGGCAGCCGCTCGCGCGATCACAAACGCTTTTGGGTATTTAGTTTCGGCGCGGCCGGCCTGGCACCGGCCCCGTCCGATGCGCGCGCGCTGCTAATTTCAGCCGCTTCCGTTGCGTTATAATCGCTCACTGATCGGGGATGCATTACCTGCCGGCGACTAGCCTGCCATATATGGTATTCTCTTACAGGAATGTCACACCCGACCGAGCGACCACATTCACCAATATGAATCATCCGCTCCAGACAGCCATATACGATCTATCTAGATGTCCTGGATGCTAGAGCTTACGTCGCGTCATTACTCTACTCAGTTGGACTGAATTTTAATACAAAACGGGGTAATTAGCTCATGTCTGTTATTTTCAGCTCCTCAACCTCATTTCCAATAAATCTTGAACATGTGTCTGATGTTACACACGATGTACACATTACTCACTTTTTTCGCAATCCTCGTGGAAGTGATTTGGTTTGTTTATCAATACAACCGAATTATCATTTTATTGCTGCAATACAGCAATCATGAAACTGTTCGCTTTCTGGCACAATGATATACTGTTCTAAATCGTGATGTATCTCTAGTTCTTGCCGTCTTACTCTAATTGTAATCAGAGGAAGAGACACGGTATTTTCGCGAAACGTTTCCACGTTTGTGGAACGCATATTTTATAATTATCAACAAGAATGCTGCGAGGTTACAAACTCACTGTTTCCACAAATTACTAATAAGGAAACAGTTATGTTATTATATTGTTTTTGTGTAGAGACTACTAATAACTATTGTTAATTAGTAGTCTCTACACAAAAACAAGTCGCTTTATTTCACTATTTTATCACGATTACGTGTAATGTGCGTCACAGCTGTACAATTTCTAACAGAAATATATTTGGCGTGCTGAAGTATTTGTCGCTGTCACTTTTAACTCGCGTCCAATAGTAACACGGCTTTCTTCTTTTATTTTATCTCAGGATCATAAATCGTGTTAATTTGAATACCATTATTTACTTGATTGCAGACGGTGTGCGGTGACTTGTAATGGTTCGAACATAAATTATCTATCTATGTACGGTCAAGGAATGAACATGTTGGGCATCTTAATCATAAGGTTAAATTTTTACTTGTACCTAATTATTTTTCGAACTAGATAAGGACTAATAAGGAGTTATCCTTGAAAAATAATAAAAACGTAACGGTTTTGCAAACATTTTGAATGAAAAATGAAATGACGAAATGATGATGAAATGATGTGAATTTTTTAATGAAATTCACGCTCTCTATGTGGTCTACCTCTTTGGTCTAGTCACTAGTGGTTGCAAGCGCGACTGCTGAACATGAGGTCCTGGGTTCGACTCCTGGGTCGGGCATAGTGGTATTGGGTTTTTCCAACAGGAAATTTTCAGAAGCAGCCACGGAGTCTGGTCCGGTGGCAATAGGCTCGCCCCCTAAGCTATTACATGGGACTTAAACATAACTGGACATCTGAGTTTACTAATAGACACATGATTAGACACTTCTGGTCTTCTGCCTAGCCTTTCGGGAATTACAGGCGGGATATTAAATGTGATTATGATGTTAAGTATATGTGGGAAAGTACTTGTGTTCGTTTGAAACATTGCTTAACTTAAAGACTTATTGAGCAGAAGGTCTTAAAAATAAACTAAATTAATCCAGAATATGTTCAGGAATATATTAGCAGAGCTATGAGCTATTTATTTGAACGCCAAGATTGGCACCAATTCAAGCGCTTCGCTATTCGTTGTTCAATCCGCAGATTCCGGCGAAATTCAACATAAATATTATTGTAATCGTGAGAAAAATATAATCCGAGATTTGCTCATTTACACGTTCTCCAGTGTGTTTTATGATAGATGGAGAGATTCGCACTTTATTATAGTTTGGCCCGGATGTAAAATATTTATAAGTATAAAAGTACATAATATTTAGTTTTTATTGAATTACTATGTTATGCTCGCGACTTTGCCCGCATGGAGTTCGATAATTGCCCCACGTATTAATCAAGTACCTACCAAGTTATAAACTATATCCGGGGCTGCGGGACTGTTTGAAAAAGATGTACACAAACGGCTAAGAAAGAATATGGGTAGGTTTCAGTTAGTTGAGAATCCTGACACTCCACCCAGACCCGGAATGGTCATAAGATGATTTACCAACCGAATACCAAAACAAAAGATAGTAAACCATCTGTGTTTAATTTCATCCGAATTCGTTTAGTAGTTTTTGCGTGAAAGAGTAAAAAACATCCATACATTTTTAATATTTTGTTAAACTTTTTTTTTAGGATATTAGTGACAATTGATAATTGATAATTGTGACATTGAAAGGGAACGTAGGTCGCTGGCTGTCCGTTGTAACATGCTGGCTCGCAGGTTTGCACGTTGTACGAAGCCAGTTAAGGCTACTCTCTCGAAAAAAGCTTAAAAACAGCGTGCAGATGAAGCCACTTTTCGTCGACACTTACAGAGAAATTACATCTGAAAAAAATTGTCAGTAATCTACATGATATGATACGTAATTTGGTTTAGCCATAATTTTTCTATCGGTATCACATAATAAGAAAAAAATCCACAAAGTCACCTCCAAATCGTTGAGATGAAACCATTTTACTCCTTCATTTTTTATCAAAAGACTTTAAAGAAAATATCTACTGCTTTGCAATACAAAGGACAATAACTTGGTTTAGTTACTTTTTTAAAATTTGTCTAATTTTTATTATAATAAATTAAAAATGCGTCCGTTTAAAGTCCGTGTCTATATCACCCCCGCATTCGTCCACGAATTCAGTGCGGGGCGCCTCGTGTTGCTAGGTGGACGTGTGTTGCGTTGCGAGAGCTCAACAGTACGAAATCATAATTATCGTAAAATAAAATATTACTTTTGAATTTTGTTAATAGTAGAGTAGGTTTTTTTTAGTCTTGTATAAGGAGTGTTTTAGAGTTAGGTATAGTTTTATTAGTGTTTAAGTTTAGTTTGTAAAACATGGGGAATAAGCAGAAATGCATGAAGAAAGGTCTAATAAAATATTACAAACAAAAGGGTAAACATTCATCAAGGTAAGTTTTATCTACATATTCATTATAGCTTTATTACCTTTCATAAAAGTAGATAGATACTGTTTTTATAAGACCTATATTCAAACAAAGTCGTACCTAGGTATCATAGGTATAATGCTTCTGTGTCATAGAGTAGTGAATGATCACAGAAGGACCATGCCCAAGCAATGACTTAGTCAATATTATAAATTTTCCTTTTCGGTACCTCACCGACTGCGCCAGGAGGAGGGTTATGTTTTTCGAGTGTATGTATGTATGACATGTATATTTCTTTGGCACGCTCTGTACCCTAAACGCCTTGCTGGATTTTAGCTTGAGAGATGTCATAAGATTCGTCTTGATAATTTGTGTTTTTTTTTGCAGGTCTGATTTAGCTCCATCTACCGACGAAAATTTTGATAAAACTGAAAATGCTTCTGAAGTAGGTATTATTATGATTATAAGTTAGGTACTTGCTGGTTATTTGTTAATTTTTGTGTTTTCACAAACACTTTTACAAGTCACTTTTTTTTAAACTAGATGGGGTCGGTGTTTCGTACCTGACTACTCCGAGAAGAAACATCCGAAACAAACTCAGAGGTCATAATCTCTTTTAAGGTCCAGACTTGTTATACACACATGAAGACTATGCAGACTAGTGTCTGAAATGGTCTTTTGAAGAAAGCACCACACTGATTTGAGTGGACCCGTCCAGTCAGTGCAAGCATTTGTCATTTATCGTGTAGCTCGACTTGTAACTTAAAGAGCTCAACGTCACGACGAACAATACCAAAGAAAGGACATTTGGGTGGGTCGCTTTAGTATTCAAACTGCCAGACAAACATTAAAACTAAAGAAAGACCCACATGGTCCTCACATTTACAATATAAAAATAATAAAATATTTATCATATTAAATATTCATGCGTAATTATTTTCAATAAGAAATATAATTATTTCGTAACTATTTAAACGACTTCCCAAAAGGAGGAGGTTCTCCATTCGATCGGTGTTTTTTTTATGTATGTACACCGGTTACACTGAAATTTATGATCCGATTTACGTGATTCTTTTTTTTTCGTTAGATGCGGAATAGTTGCCATTTGGTCCTATAAAACTTTAAACATAGTTTGGCTCTTGAGCAAATTTTAAAATACACTGGAATAAATATACAACCATGCGGTTTATTTATTGACGACGAATTGTCATATCTAGGCGCTACTCCTGACGGTATATGTGTCGAGGAGAACATGGTGGTAGAAACTAAATGCCTTGTTGCAGCTCACCAAATGAGTTTTACCGAAGCAGTTACTAAAAAAACAGTTTTTTATAGAACTGGTAAGATTATTATTAATACCAATCATAATTGGTATTACCAAATTCAGGGTCAGCTTCACATAACCAAAAGAACAAAATACCTTTATGGAATATGGCTAGGTGAAAATATTCCTATGAAAATCGATATTATAGAAAAAGATGACAAGTTCTGGAAAGACGTTATGGAAAATAAATTAATTAGGTTTTATTTGGATTGCATATTACCGGAACTTATTGATCCAAGATACCCGAGAAAAATGAAAATTAGAGATCCCATTTATATAGAAAAAGCGGTGGAAGAAAGCGCTAATAAAAATAAATTACCCAAAAAAGGAAACAAAATGATTTAAACCAACAAAAAAATTTGTTACTAGAAGACGATGCACAAGAGAAAGAAGAAAATGTCAAAGAGACGGAAATAGAACAAAGGAAAGAAAAAGAGGTTGATGAGAAAAATGAACAAAACGAGAACGAAGAAGAAGTAAAAGAAAACATAGAACAAGACTTTGTCTGTCTAACGAAATATCCAAAAGTCAATGTATTTGAATACGGAGAAATAAGTGGGGATGAAGAAGTTCAACCAGCGAAAAAAATAAAAATACTCTGTGAAAGGACGTAGTTTTTTTTTATCTATTGGTTTATAAAATATAACAAGTATGACATACACTAGTGCTAATTACTTAAGTACTACCTACCTACCCTACCTACCCTACGTAACATCCATATCAATAGTTAGTAAATAAAAATAAAATTGGATCACTTTTGCGGTACACGTAAAAATGAATTTTATATAAATAAAATGATTTGACCTTCTGTGATTTCGTTACTCTGTGACGGAACAACGCGCGGAGCGGGCGGCCGGCTCGGCGCGGGCCTCGGCGCATCGTTCTGTTGCATGCGGGTAGCGGAGTGGCGCGGAGAGGGGTAGTTAGCTCCGCCCAAATGCACAAGGTCATTGGCGTTAATACAAACCTTAAAGTAACGCTTTTCAAAGCTTACTGTCAGTCTTTCTACACGTGCAGCCTGTGGGTCAGCTTCACTCAGAGGGCATACAGCGACCTACGCGTTCAATATAATAATGCACTGAGGGTGCTGCTGCGGCTGCCGTGGCGATGTAGTGCGTCGGGGATGTTTGCAGATAATAATATTGATGGTTTTGCCGCCATTATTAGGAACAGATGTGCATCCCTGATGTCTCGTGTTCGCGGCAGCACCAACAGTATTCTCAGTGTATTCGTAGATCGGTGGGATTCCCCGATGTTGCGGAGGTGGATGCGGCTCCATGCCGAAATTTAATTGTATATTTTTATGTGTCTGTAACCTACTAACACTAGAATTTAAGTTAAAATTGTTACTAACCCTATGGACTCCGGTCTGAAATAAAAATATTCTATTCTATTCTATTAGTAGGAAGGAAGTCCTAGTAAATACCGTACTGTGTGTTTTGTCTTCGTGTGATGTGTTGAAAAAGTCTTCTCCTGAAATTATATTATTTTTAGTAGATTTCTACTTACATCTCCACCGTAATTTTAGAGGCAGCAGAAATGCCATAATCAATCAAGTTATACCATAACTTGATTATCTGAACAGAAAAAGAGATGGTCTAGTCGTAAATTTTTTGAAGAGCACCAAAATTGTGTTACTTCTTTGCGTTTGTGTATAGCAAGAGCAAACGACCTACAGGTGATCGCGCAAAGACAAGCCCTGTGTCGGAACAACTGGAAGTGTTAGATCGAATGCGAAGATTACTCAGCAAGTGATAACTATGAGCAGGTAACAATTATCCATGGTCGGGCCGTCTGTTCTTTTTGCGAGGAGGTGATGAAGTAGAGGGAAAGAAAACATGCCTCTCAGTCTACTCGCACCAGAAGGGCGGCTGGGTATCAAAGGTGGTAAATTTAGGACTAAGTTGTCGCCCGACCATCCAAATACAAAAGGTGGCGCGCAGTTCATGGAAAATGTGCTTTCGCTGGCCGCACTTGGTGATGAGGCCCGCCGAGAATGGCGGGCTGTTACAAGTCAGGGATGCGCGTGAATGTACTTGTATCTCCCGGGCTCCCGACACCTGGTAGTAGTAGGAGCAGTGGATATTTAGGTTAGATTCTCTGACCTTCGCTTGCACCAGACATAGTGTATCTATGAGGATAATCACACTCAAAAAAAAAAACAATTCTCAACAATAAGAGACCGACTTTTTGAGGAATGAGGTGTTTACAATCTGGATGGGATTAACAACAAACGCATTTAGTATTGTATAATAAATGCAGTAGTTCTGGTCGCCACCCGGTGGCCGCAAGAGCCGCAGCCGGTCGTCGCCCACTCCTCAAACTGACCCAGTTCCACCAGTAGGAGTTACACTAACATTTAAGTGTCAATTATTTTAATTAGACGCATACATATTAATGAGGTGTCGTGAATAATAAATAATTGTAGCCTTTTATGAGGAAACTAATCGCCGGAGCATGTCGTAGGATCTCTCACAGCTGACAGTTTAATCCATCTCACCTGCTAGTAATTGAGTCGTTACCAGAGTGACAGCTCAATCTGCAATGAGACGTGAAAGAGGGGCTTACCAATAAATTCATAATAATATAAACATTTTGATTGCACGTAATCATTACAGCTATACTGAAACCCGTAAAAAAACTATAAACGTTCTCTTGATGAAAACAAACCGTATTCCTTGCGAATGTTATCGTTTAGATAAATCTCTTCACATCGTTATTGCGTTATAAAAATTGTAAATAGATACGTAATAAGCGAAATAGGCCTTTCACTGCAGCAAGGCGTGCCACTCAGCTCTCTGCCCACACCCCCGCTATGATTTCACTGCGAGCTGTGAGCCCACTACACTGCACAAATAGCTTTTGTAATATCATAATGTCTAATCAAATAGACACCCGGTGAGATGTAATCGGCGACAGTTTTACGAAACCACGTATTTCATTCTTCGTGTTAGTATCTACTGCGATGTAGTGAAAAATGAATTCTCAGCGTTCATTAGAGTAAGATATTGCTATAATGCCGTAATATATTTAGTCACAAGGTAGATGTGTTGGCATCTCGCGTACTTGTGCGTAACTCATATCCGAAACTATTTTCTCTTATTCTATTTCTATTTTAGTGTTCGTGGCGCCATATTAATGTTGAAAACGAAAAGTTTTCAGAGTTTTTGTACAATCTACTTTTAGCATTTTAATATTGTTTTTTAAAATATTTATTAAAAAAAATACCACCGCGAAAGCGTTTAAACGTATCCAGAACATCATTTTGAACCAAAAAAACTTTTCTTGCTCCTTTGTGGGAACAGCTGTAGTTTTTTTCAGAATGATGTACTTATTGAATACGTTTAACGTAACTGTTTTCGCATGGTGTCCTTTCCACCCCGTTTATGGCACATGTAAAGTGAGAAATGAGTACCTACCTACATGAGGGGAAGTCTGAAATCTGCGCCGGAGACTGACAAGCTATGTGGTAGTCGGTTATAATAATATGGTGGTAAGGGCATGTGTTGCGGACGAATGAGGAAAGTAGCGAGTATGAATGTTCACGGATTTAAGAGTAAAGGAAGATTAAAGAAACGATGGATGGGCTGTCTAAAGGATAATATGGCTAGAAACACCTCTTTTCTAGATTTGACGAATTACAGAGAAGTATGGAAGAGGATGAAAATGCAAATGAAAAAAAAAAAATCTTTAAAAAAACGTGGCCCCACACTAGGAATTTCTCCTGTATCAACTCTACGTGGGTGCGTTTACAAACATATAAAGTCACATACACAAATACCCAGACCCGAAACAACTATCTGCAGGCCATACAAATATTTGTTCCGTGCGGGGATCGAACCCGCGACACGCAGCGCAGCAGTCCAATCGCTTAGCCACTGCGCCAACCGTGCCGTCAAATTGCAAGAGACCCTAACTAATAGATAGCAGAACTGTAGCTAATGCTCGATTAGTACACCCACATTTACTGCCGCACTCAGAGATGTTTAATGATTACTTAAACCGTCACTTTGTAAAGATTTGACAAACCTTTACTAAACTGTCAAAACCTTTACTAAGTGATGGCTTCAAAATTGAAAAATCAAATTGACAAATTGCCAAATGTTTATGTCCCATGTAATGGGGGCAAACCAATTGCCGTCAACCGAATACAAATCCAGACTCCATGGCTGCTACTGAAAAAATCCTGATCGAAAAATTCAATAACACTTTGCGCGACCCGGGAATCGAACTATGGACCTCATGTACTTAGCAGTTGCGCTTGCGACGACTAGACTAACGAGGCAGTCTAACTGCGGTACTCAGAGATATTTAATGGTTACTTAAGCCGTCACTTAGTAAAGATTTGACATAATTCTGTACGACAAAATTTTCAAAACCTTTACTAAGTGATGGCCTAAGTAATCGTTAAAGCTCTCTGAGTGCGGCAGATAGAGTCAAGAGGCGTGGGTCGCTAGATTACATTAATAAAAAGATAAAAAGTCATCATCATCATCTGCCTAGCCCTTTTCCAACCAAACTGGGGATGGCTTCCAGTCTAACCGGAGGCAGTTGAATGCCATCCAGTGCCATAAGGTCGCTACCCCCAATAAGCGCAACGGAAAATGATTCTATAAGCATATTTTTTAGAAGAATTCCGTCCCACATGGGGTCTGTCACGACGGCTCAACAATACTTCATTGAACGCTACCAAGTATAGCAGTCGTGTTATTGATCGGTGTGTCAAGTGCGCCCACACCGGGTAGTGGGGACGTTAGCCCGTCGGTCCGCGAACCCACTGCCCTGACACATGTTAACACTCAGGGATAAATATTGTTAGGCAAATCGACTACCAACATGAACTGTACGGCATCAAAACTGACATTTCTTTATTGCGAAAGTGGCAAAAAAGGTAGAGATTGTTGAGATGACGAGCAACAGAGAAGTTTGGACGAAGCCATGCTGCTCCAATTATGATAAAGGCAGGAGAATTATGATGAGGTATTGGCAGATTTATGTGGTGTGTTAATCTGCTGAGCTATTAATTTCTCTGAGTGTACACAATAGCAAATGTAATGCGAGCTGGCAGACGATGATCGGCGATTATATTAATTGAAATTATTGAGACCGGTTCGGCTCCATTGTCTTTTTATTATGATGTATTGACTCTGTGAGATGTTTCGACACACTGTTTTATTGCGACCTTAGGCTTGAGGAACATCTGGTGTAGGTGACTGAATAATTAGATCTAGCCCCATTTCCATTACTTTAATACATATGATGAGTTTTAATGCACATTTTGTTCTTTTCTTTTGTTTTTTATATTTTTTATAGAACTCTTTTTTGCAAAGTTTAGACCGTATCCTTACTAAACTTTCTCCTCACGAAGTTTGCTGTGATTATTCGTATTTTATGTGGCTTTAGACGGTGTTGTAGAGGTAGAATCTGCAAGTTGACAATCATGTTTCTTGGTAAGGACGTCATTAATTATACAGAAGTTACGAATCATAAAATGCTGACTTAATACTAACGGAGCGATGGCACATTCGTTTATTAATTAGTAGGTACAGCAGGTAGGTTGTGAGTGCGGATGAACTTGTAGTTTGCTATTTTTAACCGACTTCAAAAAAGGAGGATTATTATATTTTTTTATGAAAAATAAAAATATGAAAAATAAAATAAAAGCTGCTTCTGAAGTCGGTGGCAAAGAAAACGAAATCAAACAAACAAAATGTCACCGACTTCAGAAGCTGCTTTTTCTTGTGAAGTTTATTTTTCACTTTTTTGTGTTTTTGAAGTCGGTTTTATTTTTTTGCAAAAAAGTTTTTTATGCACTGTGCAGTGACAATTCTCTCTTCTCTTTTTTTATAAAAACGTTGCCCCTCACTAGGAATTTATAATGAAACTAATAATGTTCGTAATGTAAAGACCAACCAATGGGGTGGCTCCACTGGTATATTATTATTCATTTAAACAAATATAATACAGCAACGAGACAAAATAGGTTGACTTAAAAAAATTGGTCCAAACAGCAGCAGTCAAGTAGAGTGCTGCTGTTTGGAATCCATTGTGTGGCACTTCAGCCCACAGCTCCTTCGGCATGTGGCAGATGCGGTCAGTTCCATTTGAGCAGCCGTGTGACCTACATCAGCAATTTGTATAATAGTCCTCACCGTTTTACAGGTGGAACAGAAATTAGTCATTTCGGCGCGGAAGACTCAAGTGTGTCAAGTGTGTGCGCAGACTACCTTTTTCCTCTTAGTCCAAAGGGACGGCGATCCCACGCGACCGGAGACAGATCGAGCACAGAACTACAGAACCAACAGCTCGACGTGCACAGCTCGAGGGTATCATACCCCAACATTCAAACTGATCAACATCAATTTACTGAGAACTTGCTAATGGAAATCCCAATATCATTTTGCCCGACCCGGTAAACGAAATCAGAATCCTACGGTCAGCAGTCGTGCTTGCGACGACAAGACCAACGGGGCAGCCAAATGAAGCAAGGATAGAGTCTACCTTATTAATTCTTGAAACACAAACCCAAATCTTTAAATTGTATTTAATCTTCTAGCTAATTCTGAAGCTCGTATTTCATTGAGGTGTAATGTGAGCTGGCAGACGATGATCGGCGATTATATTAATTGATTTATTATTGAGACCGGTTCAGCTCTATTGTCTTTTTATTATGATGGATAGTTCAATGAGACATTTCGTCGTGGTGTTTTGTTGAGACTTCAGGCACAGCTTCAGGCTTGGCTACAGCAATAAAAATACTAATGGGCTACATTAGTATGCAGGGAAATGAAATAACGTGCATTATTTGGTGGAGTAAAGGGAGGTTCGTTTTTTTTTTCATTTTAACACAAAGTTTTAAACAAGGACACATTTTAAACAAGGGATAACTGCTAGGTACATCCGACATCTTCCCGTGGGTGTCGTAAGAGGCGACTTAGGGGTTTACCAGAGAATGGGCAGCAGCGTTCTCTGTGCCTTCATAACAACCATACTGCGATCGCCAACCCGCCTGCAAAGCGTGGCAATTATGGCAAATCCCGTCAGGACGTCTTTTGGCTGAAATGATGATGATGATGAACTGGTAGGTGCGAATACTTGAAAAGCTTTAGAAAAACCACAAAACACGTAATACGTGCCCATACAATTTGAGGGTTGCCCTCGATTTCTCTGGGATGCAATCACCATCAGGTTAACAGACTAGCCTGAAATAATACAACTATCGGTTCATAAGTATGTATAATTTTTAAAGAATTTTCTTTCAACTCCTTACCGTTGAGGAGTTGGACCTTCCATCATCAACGCATCCACATGAGATTATTATTATCAGACGCAAATACATGAACAGCTTTAGAAAATATATGGAAAACGTAACAAGTGCCTATAAAATTTGATAGTTGCGCTCGATTTCCCTGGGATCCCATCATCAGATCCTGACTTGGTGACAATGGGACCACCCCGGGAGTATGCTCTTCCGAATGCAAAAAAAAAATTACAATAGATTTAATAATGACGGAGATACCCGATAACAAACATACAATAAAAAAAAACACACAGACGAATTGAGAACCTCCTCCTTTTTGGAAGTCGGTTAAAAATAGTGACCTACCCACACCGGAAAACTTGAGTGCAGTATTGTTTCTGAGCTCTCCGCCTGTCCGCCCACCCCTAGTCGGGAGAGGAAAGGTGCTCCAATCTGTTATGTAATGCTGACATTATATCAGTAGTTATAGTGTAGAGTATTATAGGTTAATTGAGAATCACCTATTCATGATTGGTTCGTGAGATATTTCAGCATCGTCTCTAGCATATACAGATGATTCATGTACAGTGGAGACCACTTCACAGACTCACAGACGTCAGCACACTAAGCTACTTCAATATTATGTCGAATTTCTTGAATAGATTTTAAATTTTATCCCTAAAGCATTAGGTTCAACGTTAATTGGGAAAATTTCGCAGTGTCGGCTAGCGTGCTGGTGCACCATTTTTGGTGACCCCAAATTGATGGAGATACTTATATAAAGCTTTGACTATAAGTGGCAGTTGCGAGCATCACAATGTCATCATAAGTTCAGACTTATGCCAGTTAAGCCAATTATTACCCAAAAACAATATTCTGACGAGCACATAAATAAGTTTTAACAACGATGTCACTACTTATAGTTATATAAAAGACTCCGTGGGTAGACAGTACCAAAGGGCTTAGGGCTCTGTGGGAGGACCTCGTTCATCACACCATCAACAAACTGACAGGACAAGGTAAAACATCCAAAAACTGCTCTAACAGCTATATTTATCCAAAAGAGGTTCTCCTATCAGATCATAGAACGTTATATGTAGTTTATGGCTTCCTACGTGATGGGCCGTCGTGGGCCTGCGTCCATCATTAGATGGCACGCGTTGGCCAAAACAGTGTCCCACGCCGAACTACCGCAAAAACACATGCCTTATTAGTTGTTATTATAAAGACTTGCGGTTAATGTGGGCTCAGCTCGACTGTAGCTGTTGTGGGAGGGGCTAGCTTATGTTGCCTTTAAAAAGAAAATAATCGGGAACAATCGTACATGTCCGCAGAGAACACATACGTCTACTGATAAAGGATTTGTTTTAATACCCCAGATATAGCTCTTTTTCGTCAAAACTTGTCTAATTTTATTTTTTGCGAAATATTGTTCAATTATTTATTTAAAGCTCAAGGATAGATGCAGAAAATTCGAGGAAATTGTATTATCTACCGTCTTATCACTTTGAAAAGTAAACCAGACAGAAGTATTTAGGTAATCTCTCCAGTAACAGCAGATTACATTCTCTGAGTTAGTAAATATTTTGATAAGCGAGATCTTGTATTGAATAAGATCTCAAAAAAGACAATCATCTCCTTTTTACACGTTTGTTTTCTTTTACAGTTTCCTCAACGCTCAAGGGTGTTGCGAAGTCGCGTAATAATTGGCAATCCACCAAGACACCAACTACACATTTTATATTTCAAGAAGTCAGCGAATGCTTGCAATGATCACGTCATTCCGAAATTCCCAAATGAGAGGAAGAATTCTTAATGTTATGGACTGTTTGAGAATTGAGTGAGTTTAGGAAATAAAGGTGTATTGCTCTATCTATTTCGATCACTAAATAGTTAAGATAGTCTACGTGTATCTCAGTAGGCGACATCTATTTTTAAGTCATCGTTGATTTGTTTATGATTGTAAATTCTTGCCATAGAGGAAACTCGTTGTTTCTCCCACAAAAAAAAAACCCAATATGAGAGGCCGATGAGGTCAGTAAGAGAATAAAGGTACAGGGAAAAACTTGAATTGTGCTCCAAAAGGAGATTATAAAGTTACTCACAAATATGGACTGAAATAAAAATATGAATTAAAGGTATACCCGTCAAAATACAGCGAGACAAACTTGAACAATTTTCCAGCGATTTCATAAAGACATTCCGACTTTGTCTTAATTCGCTATAATTTATTTAAATAACTCGCCATCGCCATCAGAGATCGATGAAAACACCATATTCGCGCGCTCCGGCCTGCGCGTACGCAGCTCCGGCCAAAACCAGGAACCAATAAATATAAATACATTTTAGTTGTTGCCCCAAAAGGCCCAGCGGCCTCGTCGGTGTTTCCTTAAACCACTTATACTGCACAGAATAGGGCTGCGCCTGCGCGGTGTTCCGAATATCGCAGCTTGACGCTTTCGTTGTTCTTTCGACCGAATAAGCGGTGCGCTTGAGTTGTAGCCCAATATGGGATATTTATGAAACAATTTCGCTTCGGACTCAATTACCGGTTGGATGGTGTTTCTATGGGGATAGTGTGGTTTAATGGACATGCGGCTGGATCTAAGGTAATCTTTTTATGGCGAGCATGGAACTGTTCCAATATGTTTCATCGATATCTTCTTCGGGACTTTTACATTGACCTTTTAGACATCAAGGTTTAGCTAACTTAATGTCTCTAGATGTACACCGTGGATACAATAAATAAAATGTAGGTACACATAATCTGCTACTATTACTATGCATCAAATTGATATTCTGTACTTATTTCACAAATCCTTGTTCTCGTCAAGGTTGTAAATTAAAATGACACTGATACAAAAAAGCACATGGAAATATAATTTAATGAACAGCCCATATTTATGTAAAGCAGTGCTGCAAGTGATATCATTGTGCGACCAGATAAGGGTAACATTGACACTCCGTCTTCGGTTCTCATTAGTGCGACACCCGCGCGATGACCTGCGCACGCGACAATTGGCTGCCGGGGCTGCTACGGATACGGATCTTATCTGTAGTAAGAGTTAATCTGTGAATTAGTCTTACGTAAAACCCTTTGGGGAAGAAAATAATAATAATGAGTCAATGAAAAAGTAATAATAAACGAGTCGAGTTCTATTTCCGTCATCACCTAATTAGCGCTAGTTTTTAATTTAATTTTGTATTTGTAAAGTAACGGTGGAAAAGCAACAGAGATACTAGGTGTTGCCAGCGGTTTCGCCCGCTAAAACTCGAAAATTATCCCACGTGAAGATAAAATCGGGATAACAACTATCCTATGCGTTAATCCAGGTTATAAACTATCTGTAGACCAAATTTTATCCAAATCCGTTCAGTAGTTTTTGCGTGAAAGAGTAACAAACATCCATCCATCCATACATACTTTCAAACTTTCGCGTTTATAATATTAGTAGGATTGTTTGCTGTAAGTACGTCATTTTAAATGAAAACTTATATAAGATAACAACATACCTGAATCCCTGTAGGGCCGGACAGAGGTAAAGGTATATAAAATACACATTTTGGCAGTTGTGTTATACAGGGTGTAAATCAACCCATCACACACCCGTTAACCAGGCATTCTGTACATCAAACTAAGTACCCCTACGCAAAAACTTTTGCTGGGAAACGATTTTTTTTTTTGGGGTTAAAAATCACATTTTACGGTAAAACTCAATGTAGCACTCTTAAAACATTATGCTATTGGATGCTTTGAATAGTGAACGGGTCATAGAGGTAATTTAAGTAAAAACTTAACTTCTACTAATTTAGTGGCCAATCTAATTAGATGTCCTTGTCTACCATCCACCATACCGTTTGTTTTCATGAAATCTATTAGCTGCTCGTAGTGATGGGCGGAGGATAAATTCTCGGAGGATAAAAACTCGAGTATTTATCAGAAATGGATAAATACTCGTTTTTACTCGTTTTTATCGGATATTTACTTAAAATGATGGATATATATTATTTTTGCGCATGGGGTGGTTTTTTACATTGAATGGCTTGTATAGTTAGTTGGGCTTTCCAAAATACTACATTAAAATTACGTTTTTAAGTTTGGATGTCAAGACGAAGCAACGTGTTTCTCACCGCACCGCACCCTAGTCTGACCTCTATTTATCTCGTTTCTTTTGTTTTGTTTTCTGATCTTCAAGGATATGAAATCCAAAATGACCTTCGTTTTACACACTATTACGATTCTTGATAATGAAACCAAGAATCAAATTCTCTCAGCAGTGGCAAAAAGAATGAAAGACTGCATAAAGCCTTTACATTTATCCGCCTACCTGCTTGACCCAAAGACTCAAGGTAATGAGTTAAATCAAGCCGAAGAAATGGAAGCTATGGATTTTATTAACGAAATGGCAGGTTTGTTGAATGTGGAAGTTATGCCAGAATAAGCTGCATATAAGGCCAAGGAAGGTTTTTGGCGAAAACCTTTTATTTTGGAAAACATTAACGAAATCAGCCCTGGAGGAAAGGAGTATGTTCTACGACAAAGTTAAATAAAGTAGCAGTGTGTATTCTTTCAGCACCATGAACTTCTGCCGCAACAGAACGGTCTTTTTTGGAACGCAAACATTCACAGCAAAAAGTATTCATAGCAATTGGATTGGGTTTGTGCTCTCGTCCTGTAATCGGATCGACATAGTGGCGTTTCTATACAAACACTTCAGCATTTCGATATACCTATAGTCAATACAATAGTTAGTCTCTTCAGCGGTGCCCGCTGAACAGACTATAACACCGCCCAGGTTTCGATTGAATCGAAGGCTTTTTCATAGTCCACAAACGCTAGATATAGTGGCCGATTATACTCCTCAGTCTTTTGTATAATCTGGTTTAGCGTATGGTTGTGGTCTATGGTGCTGAAGCTTTTTCAAAAACCGGCTTGTTCGGGAGGCTGGAAGTCATCAAACCTGCGTTCGAGACGGTTCATGACCCTCGAGAACAGCTTGTACACGTGGCTCAGGAGTGAGATGGGTCTATAATTCTTCAATAGGGTGTTGTCACCTTTTTTGAAGAAGAGCACCACCACACTCCCGTGCCATACCTCTGGCGTAGTACCTTCGAGAATGACGGAATGAAACAACTTCTGGAGGACTAACAGCACTGGTTTTCCACCCGCTCGTAGAAGTTCTGTCGTGATTCCATCATACCCTGGTGCCTTCTTGTTCTTAAGCTGTTGGAGGGCCATTCTAATCTCATACAGGCTAATGTCTGGTATATCCTCAGTGTAGTGGCGGGTCAGTTTCGCTCTGGTGTCCTGAGCTGAACTGACAACGGGCTGTCGGGTCGAGGTGTACAACTGTCCATAAAATCTCTCTAACTCTTTCAGCAACTCTTGCTTCGATGAGATTATACTGCCGTCCTCGATCCTCAGTTTTGTCATTTGGCTTTGTCCAATAGACGCATTCTTCGCGAGCCCTGGTTTCGCTCAATTGAGGTCTTAACACATTGAGTACTATGGGACCGCAAGTCGTGTCGCATGGACTTTGAGATGCGCCTATTGAATTTGCCGTATTCCCACATATCTACTGAAGATGGCAGTCTCATCTCAGACCGGTCTTTCATTAACTGGATTGTATTTTCTGAGCGCTTTTGACGCTTTTTCCGGCCGGGATATTTAGGAACTTATACTCACTGCATGGACAGTTTCCACTAACCCGATGTTTCACTCGTCCACAGTTTCGCATTCGGCTAGGCATTGGAAGCGATTATGCAGTTTGAGTTGAAAGCTTTCGGGATTTAGGATCTGGGCAGGATTAGGACGGAGCGTGGACTTCACCAGACGTGACCTCTCAAGCTTAACATCGATATTCAATGTGCCTCTGACAATACGGTGATCGCTACCGGTTTTCAGCCTACCGATCACTGAGACATCATTGAATACTTGCTTCTTGTATATTTCTAAGGCATAATTGGTATATTTTTAACTAAATTCAAGAGAGGGTAGACAGCGACAGTTATGATGAAGATGTTCCATCACCATGTCCAGTAAAGACATAAATACTGATGAAGAATCAGTGGATTTGAGAGAATCAAGAAGCAAGTTCCAGTTTGTGAATTGCATTTCTAATAATGATGAACAAGCATCGATCTAATAGTGATAGTTATTGATTTCAGAAAAACATAATTACGATTATAGTGATTCACTAGATTCATGATTGTAATAAACAAACTTCTCATATTGACAGAAATTGACGACATATTCATAATTGTACTGAAAACTAAGATTTTGTTATTGTTAAAGTGAGTAAAGTAGCGCACTACTTAATCTATATTTTCATATCAAGTTGACTGATTTTGACGAAAAAGATTACGATGGTAGTGGTATATTATTATTTTAGTAATTTTCTTTGTATATAACAATTATTTAAGTATCCCACTAAATATGTACACATATTTTTTTCTGATTTGGATAGTGATTGGCGAAAATTTTCATGATTGGGTGAAATCATTGTTAATAAATGGATTTTAATAATTGTTAAAGTGATTAATAAAGTACGATACAAATATTTTTTTCAGGATTTCATTTATTTCAATCCTTTTGTTTGTAAAATGATAAAATTTACGTTACAAAAAATGAAGATAGTATTTATCCGCTGTTTTGGATAAATACTCAAGTAAAAACGGACATTTATGAGTATTTATCCATTTTGAGTATTTATCCGGATACAATCCCAACACTAGCTGCTCGATACTCTACACCTCGCACCAAAACGAACATGGCTCTCGCAGTATAACAAGGAACAGTGACTCAATTCAGTCTATTATTATCTGCAAACGGCGATCCGACTTGTAAACATTTCTAATTGTAATCTCTGAAATGTATGGCGGGTTTAAATGGATTTAATGAATTGCCCTATTAACATTATTGTTGGCTCGCACTGAGATGGTACTTTAGATATGTGCTGTATCTAGACTTTACTTACCTAATGGAGATTATGTATTGTAATAACTGCCTCGTTGGTCTAGCTAGCGCGACTGCCTCGCATTATGAGGCCCTGGGTTACATTGGCCAGGTTGGGCAAAGTGTTATTGGGGTTTTTGTCAGGAATTTCTCAGTAGCAGTCACGGAGTCTGGATTTGTGTCTGGTTGATGGCAAAAGGCTCGCCCCCTATTACATGGGACTTAAACATAACTGGCGAAATGTGTGTGTTACTGTGTTCTGTAGGTAAACCTTTGCCTAACCGTTCGGAGATTAGAGGGCCTGGTCTCTTTAGCTAACACTTCTCCTAGTTTCAAGCTAACAGCCCTATCAGTTATTTTAATTGAGACTTAATCAATCTTATTATTTCATGAATATGATTGCACTGCAAGTTAGACATCATGTCAATAACTTATCGTGTAATGGTCCAGTACTTGCGCGTGGGCAGCCTATCTGGCGCATAACGTTATATCTAGAATTATGCGCGCGAACGCTACGACTAAGTAAAGGAAATCATTTCCATGCAAATGTGAGGGCTTGAGATAAACACAACATATTTAGTACCGACGTACCTACTGCTTTAGTAAGTAGATGTTTTACATAGATTTTCTTTGGGAAACACAGAACAACTATAGAGTTTGGCTGTGTGTTTGTGAAACGTCATGTTTAAGTTGTTTTAGAAGGACATCATTTCTGTTAAGATATTTATGTAAGGGTCTTAATAACTGGCTGCGGGTTGTTCGCTAGAGATACCGCGGCCTCGACATGAAGGGCTAAGAAGGAACATTGGTGGTTTTTAGTCAATAGAAGTCTGACACTCCCTTTCGCTCTGCCCAAGAGCGGGAGGGGTTATTTGATGATTTTCCACCCGCCAAAAAAAAGGTCTTAATAACTGGATTCTATTGGAATCTGGGATCTACTATTAGATAGAGAGTTCTGTTTTGGTTGGGAAAAGCGATCCTGTGATAAAGATACGTTATCAGGCACAGTCTAGTTATCCGCTGATTTTTGACTGCTTGTCAAAAATCCTTAAGATAAATACACACAATAATGGATGGTTGTAAAAATACCAAAAGAAGTCAAAAGGCAGTTATTCAGCTCAATGTTTTGGGAACGTCACATTGAGTCCTAGCGGAAAACTTGATGTTTTCAAGTAATAATTTTTGCATAGAGTTAATGAGTTTCATGTACAGAATGCTTGGTTAGTGAAGGATCCTAAACACCGTATTTGCATGCAACATAGAATAGAGTACCTACTACCTACCTACGTACAGAAACATTAAATTATAGCTACAGTCGACAATCCATCATCAAGTCTAAAACAATCCGACCCTATAATTACAAGATCACTATTAAAAAAAATCAATTTGTCAGTGAGAGGCGTGCTTCAAATAGCGCGCTATATACAGCCATAACGCTCATTGTAGCCAACATTACGGAGCGAAACGTGTGTTTTTATTGTGTTTATTGTAATAATGATGCTGAGCGCACGTGGGAAGCACCCACAGCGCTGTGAATCACAATGCGCACAGTTATGGGCATCTTATAAATAATATTGAGCAAAAACAACGACGGATTGATTAGTTGATAATGCGAGGCAGTAAAATGTGTTAATGTTTTGTAATGAGCTGGTGTCTGCACTATATTACTTGTCATACGGTGACATCGATAGTTAATTTTTTGACTCGGTGGGTAGGCGACGGGTTAACGTCTTGTCTGTTACCGATCCAAAGATATTTGAATGTTTTTGTACCAACTACCAACCTAATCACTCAAGACTCTTTTATCTGTCATTGCGAGAGTAGTGCTAATATTTCGCGGACAAAATTAAGTGGTTACCGACCTCAGCAACGTTAGCATTGTTAGATAATAACGTCATTCAACAATTTCACATTTACTTTTACCAAATTAAATCTTGAGACTTTATTTTATTTGAGCTAGCAACACTACCTATGCGCCTTAGACGCACCGTTTTTTGTGCAACTATGTAATTATCATTGCCTAACCGTTCGGAGATTAGAGGGCCTGGTCTCTTTAGCTAACACTTCTCCTAGTTTCAAGCTAACAGCCCTATCAGTTATTTTAATTGAGACTTAATCAATCTTATTATTTCATGAATATGATTGCACTGCAAGTTAGACATCATGTCAATAACTTATCGTGTAATGGTCCAGTACTTGCGCGTGGGCAGCCTATCTGGCGCATAACGTTATATCTAGAATTATGCGCGCGAACGCTACGACTAAGTAAAGGAAATCATTTCCATGCAAATGTGAGGGCTTGAGATAAACACAACATATTTAGTACCGACGTACCTACTGCTTTAGTAAGTAGATGTTTTACATAGATTTTCTTTGGGAAACACAGAACAACTATAGAGTTTGGCTGTGTGTTTGTGAAACGTCATGTTTAAGTTGTTTTAGAAGGACATCATTTCTGTTAAGATATTTATGTAAGGGTCTTAATAACTGGCTGCGGGTTGTTCGCTAGAGATACCGCGGCCTCGACATGAAGGGCTAAGAAGGAACATTGGTGGTTTTTAGTCAATAGAAGTCTGACACTCCCTTTCGCTCTGCCCAAGAGCGGGAGGGGTTATTTGATGATTTTCCACCCGCCAAAAAAAAGGTCTTAATAACTGGATTCTATTGGAATCTGGGATCTACTATTAGATAGAGAGTTCTGTTTTGGTTGGGAAAAGCGATCCTGTGATAAAGATACGTTATCAGGCACAGTCTAGTTATCCGCTGATTTTTGACTGCTTGTCAAAAATCCTTAAGATAAATACACACAATAATGGATGGTTGTAAAAATACCAAAAGAAGTCAAAAGGCAGTTATTCAGCTCAATGTTTTGGGAACGTCACATTGAGTCCTAGCGGAAAACTTGATGTTTTCAAGTAATAATTTTTGCATAGAGTTAATGAGTTTCATGTACAGAATGCTTGGTTAGTGAAGGATCCTAAACACCGTATTTGCATGCAACATAGAATAGAGTACCTACTACCTACCTACGTACAGAAACATTAAATTATAGCTACAGTCGACAATCCATCATCAAGTCTAAAACAATCCGACCCTATAATTACAAGATCACTATTAAAAAAAATCAATTTGTCAGTGAGAGGCGTGCTTCAAATAGCGCGCTATATACAGCCATAACGCTCATTGTAGCCAACATTACGGAGCGAAACGTGTGTTTTTATTGTGTTTATTGTAATAATGATGCTGAGCGCACGTGGGAAGCACCCACAGCGCTGTGAATCACAATGCGCACAGTTATGGGCATCTTATAAATAATATTGAGCAAAAACAACGACGGATTGATTAGTTGATAATGCGAGGCAGTAAAATGTGTTAATGTTTTGTAATGAGCTGGTGTCTGCACTATATTACTTGTCATACGGTGACATCGATAGTAAATTTTTTGACTCGGTGGGTAGGCGACGGGTTAACGTCTTGTCTGTTACCGATCCAAAGATATTTGAATGTTTTTGTACCAACTACCAACCTAATCACTCAAGACTCTTTTATCTGTCATTGCGAGAGTAGTGCTAATATTTCGCGGACAAAATTAAGTGGTTACCGACCTCAGCAACGTTAGCATTGTTAGATAATAACGTCATTCAACAATTTCACATTTACTTTTACCAAATTAAATCTTGAGACTTTATTTTATTTGAGCTAGCAACACTACCTATGCGCCTTAGACGCACCGTTTTTTGTGCAACTATGTAATTATCATTATGTATACATAATTATCATTTTCACTTTCTTTTCAAACTGAAAGATAATTTGTTGTTCAATTAAAATAACTGAAATTCCTTCGAGACTGTTCCGTATTTGCGTTAAATTGAAGTTTATTATCCATTGTATAATTATGTATATTTGTCTATGTCGGATTGTAGGTACGTAACTGTAGTCACATTCATGTCGCAGTCTCATTGCGATGGCCGCATGCGCAGGCTCGCCCACGCCCATCGCGCTAACTGCTAATTATTATAAGGATTTTCCTAGCTTTCCATTTATGTTTAACATAACACTAGGGTGTAGGAGTAGCTACGACCTGACACTTCAATAACTTGTTTAAAAACTTGAATATAACACGCCGACTAATTTCAGTAACTACATAAAATAATAATTAAAAAAAAAAAATAACAAAAATAATAATTAAAATAGTAATTTTAGATAAGTACCCAATTACATAACCTATGTACCCAATCTTAGGACGTATAATTTTAAACATAATTATAGGTAATTTTATCAAACGATTAAAAACTAATTTTCCATAATAAACAATACCACCAATCAGTCTTGCCCTGTAAGAGTCGCCGAGTGTCGCGAGAGAAAGGTTTTTAGGGTTCCGTACCTCAAAAGGAAAAAACCGGCCAAGAGCGTGTCGGGCCACGCTCAGTGTAGGGTTCCGTAGATAATAAAATATTATGTAAACGAAGTTAAAAAAAAAATACGGGCAAATGAAACTTGACCTCTGGATTGTATAGGCGCTCATACGATTCAGGGACCAAATTATATTGGTTAACTGCAGTTTCCATCTGTTGTTTCCATCCAAGTTCAAAATAATTTTCCTAGAAAGTCCTTATAAAGTTCTACTTTTCAGATTTTTTTCGTATTTTCTAAACTTATGGTTCAAAAGTTAGAGGGGGGGGGACGCTTTGTTTTTTACTTTTGGAGCGATTATTTCCGAAATTATTGACATTATCAAAAAATGATTTTAGTAAACCCCTATTCATTTTTAAATACCTTTCCAACAATATATCACACATTAGGGTTAAAATTAAAAAAAAAAACACTTCCCACTTTACATATAGGGGGGCTACCCTAATAAAACATTTTTTTCCAATTTTTATTTTAGCACTTTGTCGGCGTGATTGATACACATATTGGTCCCAAATTTCAGCTTTCTAGTGCTAACGGTCACAGAGATTAAGCGAGGACGGACAGACAGACAGACAGACAGACATGGCGAAACTATAAGGGTTCCTAGTTGACTACGGAACCCTAAAAACGAAACCCTTATAGGATCACTCGTGTGTCTGTCTGTCCGACCATCACCCCCCCTTATCTCCGAAACTACCCAGCTTAAAATTTTGAAAAAAAAACAGAAATTAGTTCAACACTTATAGATTACAGGAAAACCTATAAGAAGTCTATGGTGCTAAAATAACATGGAAAATCTCTCACTATCTACTACAATACTACGGAATAACGGAACCCTTCACGTGTAAGTCCGACTTGCACTTGGCCAGGTTTTTTTCAGGATTGAAAATCATCAAATGACAATGAGCAGAAGGGAGTGTCAGTCTGTTACTGACTAAAACTCATCCGTGTTCCTTCTGATGCCCTTTGCGTTCCTTCCAGGGCCGCGGTAACTCTTTCGAACAAATTTCGCAACCCAAGCAGGCACTGGGCCCATATTCTATGCTGACAACTCTTTGAGGCACTCGTGGAACGATTCAGATATCTAGTTTATTTGTTAACATAGGTATAGTTACAAAGAGGTGTTACATTTTCACATGGTCTCTATGTTTTGCCATTTGACGTACAAATATGATTTTCAATTTTACATTTAATTATTAATTATCTGCGTGCAACTATTATCAATTAAAATCTACACTAACAGACAAACGACACATAAATGAATACCTTTATAATATGATTGCTTTGTTCATGTTGGGATTACAACTATGCTTTCTGTAAGGAACACAGCGCTTTTCTTTGAGACTCAAATGTACCGAAAATTACTGTCTATGTGTTTGTTTCCGTAGTTTTCATTTTATCATAGAAGTATGTTTTCCAATTAATATTAAACGGACAGTTAACAATTGTTATTGACTGCAGAATTATTGCACTAGCACAAAGCCTCCTCCTCCCCCTCACAGATAATCCAGATACAGTTGCTCGCTACTTCCTAATTCCTCTTTTATGAAGAAACGAAAAGCTGCCTCAATCTAAGCGTAGCTGCAAAGGCATAATACAATTGGGTCTCGAAATTAAACTATGCAAAGCAAACTGGGTAATTGCGTCAAAATCCTGAAATATTGACTCTCGTCTGACACCGGTATCACTCTTGAAACTGTCCACTGACACCTTGACATGGATTCCTCCCTTTCCCCCATTTGAAACACGGCACTAGAGATGGCTGACATTAGTGACACTTTTAACATTATGGTTTGACACTCGTGGTGTTCTCGTTTATCTACCTTCGACAGTCGTCACATCCCTAGACCGACACTCGCTACACTCGGCGACTTTCACGAGTTTCGCGGCCATCAATCAACTAAAACACGGATGATGTTATTAGTCCAATTTGCTATAGTTAGCACTGTGTGGCCCACGCAAGCGGAGCCGCGTGCAAAACTCGATAAAAGGCATATTTTGATCACATTTCTTCCATAGAAGACGTAACAACTTGTCAATATTTACATACTATTACGATTTTGGAACAAAGCGTCGCTAAACATGGCTTTGGATGATGTTTTTGATTGTGATTCCGTGCGTGTTGCTACTCAAACAGATCGCCTGTAGCGGCTGTAGCAGCTGTAGAAATCAGCAAACATTTGGCTATTACATATTCTAGTAAGTAGGTAGTGTATTTGATGAGTGGTGATGATGAGTATTTTATTAGGGTACTCCCTACCTGCGACGGTTTTCCCCAGTTTATATAACCCCAATCTATTTAAGTCGCGACTAAATAGGTTTCTTCTGTATAAGCTCGTTCCATCGTCGACCTCATCTCTGCCCTTAGTTCAAGATTGAGGTCAAGAGTAGCCCATTTCAGATTTAAAAAAAATAGTTTACATGCGATGGAAATTGCAATTTGACAGACATGACTCATCACCAGCCTAACCTTTTCCAAACAACGTTAGGGTTTTGCTTCTAGTCTAACCGGAATTAACCGGATGCAGCTGAATATCATTATTTTACATGGAGCGACTGCCTATCTTACCTTCTAAACCCCGTTAGTACCGGATAATTCGATACCCCTTGGTAAGAATGCAATGTCGTGAAAACTAAAAATGATACAATCTGGTCAGGTCTACCAAGCCAGCAGGTTTATTAATAAGTACTTAAGAGGGAGCAGGGCAGGAAAATTGGTATAAAGAAGCAACTATTGCCGTGGTCGGAATGCGTCCAGCCTGCCGCGTAGAGTGCGATAGGGACAACCGCAGCTTAGACCGAAATTATGGCGAATTCGACGTTATGTATTCCCTTTATTCTCCTCGAAAACTGAGCGGATTCAATTATTTATGACATTAAAATTAAAAGAAAAGAGTAAGTATATATGTCAAGGTTCCTAATTTTCTTTCAATGTATTTTATGTCTTCAATTTCTTATGTATTTTTGTTGTCTGTCTTGTCTTCTTTTACCTTTTCGAATTTGTCTGGTGCTGTCTCTAATCACGGCCATAAAAATGAGGCATTATTAGTGTCATTTTTAAACGGTAAAATTTTCTTTTAATGTTTAGCTGCTCAAAAAAAAAATGTTAAGGACATGTTTACAATAGTCCTTCATCATCATCATCATCTGCCTAGCCTTTTCCCAACTATGTTAGGGTCGGCTTCCAGTCTAACCAGATGCAGCTGAATACCAGTATTACCAGTATCTGACCTCCACAACCCAGTTAATACTGGGTAATACGATACCCTTTGGTAAGACTGGTTGTCAGACTTTCAGGTTTACTGACTACCTGTAACGGTTGCCAAAGATCTATATGGATATGGCAGCCGGGACCAACAGCTTAACGTGCTTTCCGAAGCACGGAGGAAACTCGGTATGTCGGGCGGTCACCCATCCACACACCGACCTAGACAAGCACAGCTTTACCTAAAGCTCGACCTGAGTGGCAGTTCTTATCAAGCCACGAGCTCCTTATTTATATAATAATAATAAATATAATAGTCCTTGATTTAAAAAAAAAAAAGATTGTGCTAGAGTCATTATTCGAATTCGCAGCAGTAAATATACTTGTAGTTGCAGTTGGTCGAACATTTCGAACTAGTATCGTCGAGTTATGCTAATGAGTGCAAATCCTTCGAGCGTTTACGACGATTGCCTCAAGGAGCGCGTTATTGCCTTGTTCAGGTGTAATTGTACGTAGGCTAGGCAATTGGCTGCGAGTGGGAGCAAATATGCGGGACGGTGAGAGTAACGCTCTGAATATTTGTTATGATTAGGTAATCACTTAATAAGTGAGCGAGTGGTTTTTAACAGCTTTCTTTGATAACAGAGCGGGTGCGCCCATCACCGTATTACTTCAGGGTAGACAGAGATCTTCCAATACTTGTGCAAAGCCTTATGCCCAGTGCATGGATCTAGACGTCAAAAGACTGTTTAGCACTGCATTGATGATGATCAACCTGTAGGTTGTCTTTTGTTGCGGTCGTTTAGCATGATACGATTTTATATGATGTTATATTTGCGCCCAAATAAAAATGTATTTTTCTTTTAATGACTCAGTTCTAAGGGTGAGGCCAAACGAGCGTCATTTTGTGAGTCGTGAGTCTGTGAAATTCTGCCCTACAGAAATTCTATTGGCATCCAGACGAGCGCAGAAAAACTGTTTTGCGTCGCCGTGTGAATCAAATAGGACTTTTGTATGAAACCTAATGCAGCAGAATTTCTGCGACCGAAATTCTGCGACACCCTTATGTTTCGCCGTTGGACCCGACTGAGATTTGCAGATCTTTGACAGACGTAAAGTGGTTACAGGTCCGTGGCCTGAAAGTCTTACAACCAGACCAACCAAGGGTTAACATAATTATTAACCAGTAGTTGTGGAGGTCAGATAGGTAGTCGTCCCATGTAGAATTCTGGTATTCAGCTGCATCTGGTTAGACTGGAAGCCGGCTGGCATAGTTGGGTTTTTGGGAAACGACTATGTAGACAGATGATGATGTTTCAGCCATTATGTTGAAATACACTACATTCGAAGCTGAACTTAGGTGGACATCGTGTAGAGATACGTTATCTCCACCTAAGTTCAGCTTCGAATAAACTGCCCTGAATACCTAAGCCCTCACTTGAAAGGTTGTCATATTTAATAGTAAATAAGTAGTTAAAAACAGTAATACAGTTATCAGGCGCAGTGCACATTTGCTCGCTTTAGATGATACTGTAATTATTGATGAAATAAATAACTCGCGCGTAAAATATTTATGGAACGTACCTATTGTAAAATTATTGACAAGGATAATGACGTTATTTTTCTATCATCAAACACGCACGCGTAGATAAACCATATTAGCTATCCAGGGCAGGAAACAACACAAAAAAACTATTAATTACATTAAATCGAAGAGTACTTGCACCTTTTTGTGTTTACCTAGTTTATTTAGTGATAGCGCTTAGGTAGTGGATTTGATACTCTCTTACTTATTTATTAACTGTATCTTTTGTCTAGTGGTTGCTGTTGTGATGGACCCCCAGATTGGACGGTTGATATTGGGTTTTTTCATTGAGTAATTTCTGCCCTGCCTTTCTATTCAGGAGTCCTGAGTCGAGACTTCATTTATTAGGTATCTACTTATATCAAGTAAGAAATTCTGACATTTGGTTGTTGAAACTACTTATTTGCTTCACAAATGCTGTAAGCGCTTAATGCTTGGAGCTTTCTCTGTCTCTTTTAGAATTGGAAAACCATTATCTTACAAAACATTTGGATAACTTATCATCATCATCTGCCTAGCCTTTTCCCAAATATGTTAGGATCGGCTTCCAGTCTAACTGGATGCAGCTGGATACCTGTATTTTCGAACGCTTATCTGTGGATTAAAAACTTGTGAAGAATTTATAAGTAGACTTACGTTTAAAAAAGCTTCCTTCAGGACTCCTTAGTCCGCACATGAGAACACAACACACCATGTAATTCCCATGGAAATTATATTCACACAATCACACAACCGTTGGTCACTGGTCATCCATTAATTAAAATAATAAAACACAGTCAAAAACAAAATTATGTAAACTCGAAAGTTTTCCGTAAAAGAATTCAAAATTCAAATGAAGCCCGCGAAAAATACCCGCGCGTCAGAGACAACTCGGAAAGCACAGGGCAGGTAAAGGCACGCACTCATACTGCCTGAGAGGCTGTGTCGCTTGTGGGTCACCGCCCACCGCTCGCAATGAGATCATAAAGCTGTTTCGAATATCATTTACACTTAACTCGGTGCAACTAACACGTACCGACTCCCTCGCCGTCATTTACATAATTATGCCAATATCTAGGTACTTTTTGCTAAGTAGGTAGGTTTATCCGTGAGAGTCGCTCTCGTGGTAGGTGGTAAACTCGTGTTATTTCCTAATTGGTAAGATATTTCAACAGATATAGAATACATTAAAATCTTGGTATTTCTGTAGCTCTTGGGTGGGTTTGGTTTGAAAAACAGGAATAGGAGCCAACTTAAAATGAAAACGGACTTGACAGTAATATCTGCCAACCCCATAATACAACGTACGAGTACCTACCTACAAAACTGTAGTTCAGTTTAAAAACCAAACAATGGTATATGTATTATCCGTAGGAAATCAACAAAAGATATTTATTTAAATAACGTTGGTTCTGCATTTTTTTATCAATAATATAACATAGTTAATGTGACTGCATGCAATGAGCGGGCTGTATGTAGATAATTTGAACCCAACGAAGCATGCGACGATTACAATCTAAACCTGAATCCGGACCTAGCATAACTAGCGGTCGTCTAGAATGTTCCACTACATTGTAAGTACTAAGATGTCCACAATTATGTAACACTAGCCTTGGATGCTGATATTACCGTTGTCATCCGTCGCATCAACTTTAGATAATAATGCGCGCTCATTAGGGTATGCGCACAATTGACGAAACAGAAAACAAGGCATAAGAAATAGTAATGATGATACAATGAAACATGGTTATTTCAGACATCCCTAGCCATCCCATGTGACATCCCTTTTTTATGGTGGAAAATCATCAAGTGTGTTTTGTGTTCCGGGGCTGCGGTATTTTTATCAAACAGCCCCGCAGCCCCGGCAGGCGTCAGCCCTTTCAGATTCCTTCTATTTGAGGGACGCGTGGAGCAAGAACGCGCACGCGTCACGGCAGCCTAACCTACCCCTGATGGAAGTAAAACACAGAGCAGCTGTTGGACAGGGTAGACACGTACTTAGTTCTGCCTAACCCGTTGGCAACGCAGGTTTGATAGTAGGAACCTATCACAGATGTTGCCTCTTCATTTTCCCCAAGCTTAATCCTCAAAAACTACTGTAGGTACCTACCGATTTTCATGTGGTTTTCAACAATGGATAGAATGGTTCTCGAGGAAGGTTTTAGTATAGGTTTTAGTAGGTTTTGGTGTCGACGGCGCGTTCGTGTTCCACCGCGCGCCGTCGACAAGGGCCGACGCCTGTCGAGGCTGCGGGTTGTTCGCAAGGGATACCGCGGCCTCGACATGAAGGGCGAAGAAGGAACATAGGTGGTTTTTAGTCAGTAGAAGTCTGACACTCCCTTTCGCTCTGCCCAAGAGCGGGAGGGGTTATTTGATGATTCCCCAACCCCCAAAAAAAAAAAAAAAAGGTACCTACAGATTTTCATGTGGTTTTCAACAATAGATAGAATGGTTCTCGATGAAGGTTTTGGTATATAATTTGACGCGGGCGAAGCCGTGTGCATCAGCTAGTGAAAGGTAAAGGAGTTAAATGATAGCATGGCGGTTGACAGAGGAGAATGGGAGAAAGTAACGAGGGCAGGAAGATGATGAGATCAATGTCGTCATGGTCTACCCAGATCTGTCACCTCAACGAAGGCTGAATTTATAAATAAAATGACATGTTTTTAGTCATTGCGTGAGACTGATATTCATTTAATAAAACTTCACAGCATCCCCAAAAGAGTAATACAGGTACCGATTATAGGTGCGTATTACCGTCGAGTTCATTCATTACCATACATGGGTGGTTTACAGGAAATTGAGATACAAGCGTCCATATACGGTGTGGGAAAAACACATGAAAAAGAGTACGTACTCAAAATAAAAGTGACATGTCACACAGTTTTACGACCCGTAGCCGACCTTACGCCGACACTACACGTTATTATCGACATCGATGACTTCACCTGCGCGCACGCAATGACCATCACAGCCCAATCAATGCGATTACCTACCTACATGATACCTAAACATGCAGTGTTGGGGATAAGTAAAACGTTAAGAAGAACAGTCTTTCACTAAGTGAGAGCTTGTTTAACTTCACGAAAATTGTACTTAAATAGGTAAAATTGTGTATGGGACATCCGTTAAACATGAGTGGTTTAAGAGCGAAGTTTTAAACTTTCCCTTGGTACGGATTACTACGGATACTCGTGAGGTTTGTAGACCAACCGTCCTCCCTCTGCCAGCAAAACATTTTTTTATTTAATTAAAAGTTTTGCCATACACTCTCGCAACTAACTTGCTTATGGTCTGGCGACCGATAGCAAATGGACAAATTAAAAAAAGTTTTTGACTCAATTTCTTTTTTTAACACTCGATTGTCACATTATCCTTTCCATCGTGCTTAAGGGTCCTATTATGAATAAACCAAGTAAAGTAGTTGGGTTCTTTCTGAGAAATTACGTGAAAATTTACATTTTATGTGAACCCTTTACCTACATGCTAGAGCGGGACCAAAAACTGTCTGAATTTTCACTCACAAATACTCACAATGAACTATGAACCGACAGTTACGGCCCATTCACGACTTCGGTCTTAGCGGCGAGCGGCGCGGCAGGCGGAGCGGCGGCGGCAAGCGGTGCGTTTTACACGCCACGTACCCTCAGTAGCGGCTAGCGGCAGCGGCCGAGGTGGACGTATTTAGGTAGTCAGAACGTGCTCAAAATTGTGGCGTTATCAAAATTATCCCTTCTGTGTTTAGAAAGCAGTATATTTTTAAAACAAGATATTCTTAATATGAGAGAAGGAGTGCACGAACTGAATAAAGATCGATATTTAAATGGCGAATTTCGTGACCTATACCTGTGCCTATACGAAGATTACAGAAAAATCCCGATAAGTTTTATGAGTACACAAGAATGAGTGTGGAAACATTTGATTATATTCTGCAGCACATAGACGTATATTTAAAACAGCACATCAGATCCAAAAGGGTTGTCACCAATTCAGAATAATTGTTTCTCACTTTGAGGTAAGTGTAAATAAAATACAGATAATTATAATATAATCACGCAAATATTAATTATTTATTTTTCTTATACCTAATAATCACAGATTGTGTTTTATTTTGTATTTCAAAACCTTAATACCTATATATTTATTAAGAATAATCAGTCTAATCCATATAGGGGGTCGATTTAAAATTTCGGTTACAAACGCCTCGGTATCCATTACCTCCACAAAATCGTCTAAAATTTTATATTTATACGTTCGCCACCGAGTCCGTCACACCTACACCGCTATCCGCGCCGCTCTGTTTCGTGGCGTCGCACTCATTCGCTTGTACTTTTGATCTCGCCGCTCCCTGCACCGCGCGCCGCTGCAGCGATTCGCTCCGACAAAACCGCGCGCGTTTTCGCTATGAGCGGAGACTCGTGGCGTGCTTCAAACATTTTCATACTTTTGTTCTTACCGCTCGCCGCCCCGCGCTTAGCCGCCGCTCACCGCGGCAAGGTCGTGAATGATCTCTTAGGCGCTTTGCACATGGAGCAACTATTGCAGCAACTGGCAACTGGCAACTAGCAGGCAGCTAGCTGTTTACATATTTTTCTGCAATTAGGAACTAACTTTGTCATCGATTAGGATACTCGAGTTGCTACATATAATGTGTGCGCAGTCTAATTGAAATATATGTAAACAGCTAGTTGCATGCTAGTTGCCAGTTGCTGCAATAGTTGCTCCATGTGCAAAGCGCCTAAGACAAAAGTCAAACGGGAGTTAATCATTTTTTGTCTTCATTCCGAAGCGATAATATGGTGTGTGAATGAGATCCTGTTAACCTTCCGAGAATGTTTCAATAATTTGAGGTGTGTGACGTCACAATAAGGTAGATCAATCAGGAATGTCAACAATTTCCGCCTTGTTTTGGTTAAGTTTTAAAGACAAGATGGAACAAGTCCTTGTGTTGCTTGTGCTGTGGAATGAGAATCTTTATATATATAATTCTACTGTACGTGTAGGTATATGTCACTGAACTCCTCCTAAATGGCTGGACTAATGGGATGAAACTTTCTGGGGATATTTCAATGGGTTCTTGGATGATTTGAAAACACAATTGGACCCCCCTTTTTAAATGTCAGTGGCTATCATAGTGTCCATCGATTAACTAACAATTAATGGTTTAATGTGCATCTGGATTGAGGGCAAAATAGAACCATTTGACAGTTAATCGATGGACACTATGATAGCCACTGATATTTAAAAAGATAGGCAATAGCCCTGCTGGTCCGGGGTTCGATACCCAGGTCGGGCAAAGTGTTATCGTGTTTTTCCATCAGAAATTTCTCAGCCACGGGGTCTGGATTGTGTCGGTTTGATGGCAATAGACTCGCCCCCAATTAAATGGATGTATCATGCGGAATTGAGGATTGAGAGATCCTCTCTTCAATCTTAACAAAAAATCGAGAAAGATTTAGTAAAAAAAATAGTTAAAACATTATGGCGAAGTTGAAAGTTTGTTAAACCTGAGATAAAAATGATATGGTCAATAAAGTGGAACACTCTGTTGGAAAAACACTCAACCGGTGAAATGTGGGGGTACTAATGAGACCCATCGGGGAACAGGTGTGATTGAGTACAGGATGGTATCATGGTACTGGTAAAGTTCCATGAAGTCAGCACGACACAGCCTCAGCATTGTCAACGCTACACTTTAACATCTCAAGAGTTGTGATGACCCCGTCGGGGCTGCGGGTTGATCGAAAGAGATACTGCAGCCTCGGCGCAAGGGCTAAGAAGGAACATGGATGGTTTTAAGTCAGTAGAAGTCTGACACTCCCTTCCGCTCTGCCCAAGAACGGGCGGGGTTATTTAATGATTTACCACCCCCAAAAAAAAAAAAGAAAGGGTTGTGATGACCACCACAAATCATCTGCACTGGACGACGGCACACTGGTCGTCAACAACAGTGCAGGCTAGTGAAAATAGAGGGAATAGGACGCCGTCACCTCTTTTGTGCGAAGCAGTCATGCAAAGAAAGAGGGTGAGAACCTCTTGTCCCAGCCACCGCGGGAGACGCTCCGGGCGTCGGGGGCCACGTAATGGTTTCTAGCCACCGTAAGCGCGGGCCGGCGTGGACGGTGAGTAATGGGCTAGCTCACCGTCCATCCGGCTTATGAATGACAGACCGTGTCGACCGCGCGCCTCAGAGATGTCAGCAACACTATAGGGACCCAAGGGCCGACGGCCGGCGCTGCGGGTTGTCCGACAGAGATACCGCGGCCCCGGAACACAAAGAGCTAAAAAGGAACATGGGTGGTTTTAAGTCAGTAGAAGTCGGCACTCCCTTCCGCTCTGCCGAGAGTTGAAGGAATCATCTGACGCACCCAGCAAAAGAAGGGCCACTGAAAATATTCTTCATTGTGATTAGCCAAGCTTGAATTGGTTATTGCAAGGATTTATAAAATCCATGCAATAGGGTAGTTGACAAAAAAAATCCAATTAGTTCGTCAGTTATATTCCTAGTCTTTCGAAAACTCGTGTGACGTCACATTGCAGTACATTTTTACCGGCCAGTGACATCAAAAACCCCCACTTATGATATTTGACGCGTTTTATCTTCGTAATTTTTTATTAATTTGATAAAACAAAAAACACGTATCCAATATTTTTCGATAATCTAACTGAAGGACTAAACAGATTAATGCTAACTGGCTCCCCAAAAATAAAAACCCTCTATTTTGCTTCGCTGTGGTTGGGTAAAAATAGAGAGGGTAGATTTCGCTGGCCAGGATGTAAAATATTAAAGCTACAGCCTATCATGTCATAAATAAAACCAGCCATTGGATTAATAAATATTTATATGGTTACAAAGGTATAATAAAATAAATTACGAGAATATTTGGAAACTGTTAAAAGGAACATGCAAGAATAATAATTTGAAAGCTGAAAACTAGTGATACAGCGCCATCTCTGACCTGAACATAGAACTACAGGAAACAATTAGTTAACAACGCCATCTCTGGAGAAGTTTCGGACTTTTTTAGGAATTATTGTCAGGTTCACTAGCAACGTTTGTAGGCATGTATTCGAAGAGAAGCGCCTTCTTGTCGTAGCCACAGCGGAACAGATTCCACGCCAGGTCTTCAGGTGTGTCTCCTGTCTGCTGTGCACAGCTCTCCAAAGCCTAGAATAGTGAAGAAAATCATTTTGACAGCGTCCGTACTCCAGTAAGTCACTATTGCGATAGCAGATAAATAAAATAACTTCTCTGACCGAATAAGTTAACCATGTATATCTGGGAACATATGCCATCACGAATAGGAGAAATTAAGTCATCCCGAATTAGAACGGACGGCTCTTTTCCATGACATAAGTACACCGCCTCGAACTCCAAGCCCGAAAGCATGCAGTGAAATCGACCTTTGCGTTGCCCGCGACAAAGCTATGGAAGTGGTGAAGTAGATCAACAACTTTGAACATAATGTCGTGCCAGCGACACGAAGAAGAAACAGAGTCAAAATAGACTCGATGAGCCTCAAATAAGTAAAGATATCTGAGGTAACCTTGGTAGCATTCTTAGCGTCGGGCCTCGCCGCCATCTTGCCGAGTACAGCGGCCTTCTGCAGCTTGCCGTCCTTGGAGATGAGCTTGCACTTGAGCAGCACGCAGTACACGTGGCGGCGCAGTGCGGGCTCGTCGTGCAGCTCACCCGCCAGCAGCGCGTCCACCAGCCGCGGGGGCGCGTGTGACGTCACTGCGCACGCCGCCGAGTGCGCGCGGAACATCGCCTTCTCCTCCTTACCCAGCACCTGACGGAAGAAAAACATTTGTTTGCGCTAAGACATGCCGGGTAGAATTCGAAAAGACAACATCAGAAGGGAAAATATCTGTCAATAATCCACGCAAAGTGGTTTAATCAGTGATTCACCGAATTTAGACCCATTTCAACTGCCAGCTATACAGCTGGGAGAAGGGAAGAATCGGTAACGCAATGATAAGAGATCAAACTACTTACTATACAGTTCTTGCATCCTGTGGTTGCCTGAAACAAAAACATTGAGTGACTTTACAAATTTTACATTGTGTATGAATAGGTAGGTACTGCAAGGCATCGTGGGTCAGCAGTTTGCCTATCTGGATGTAGGTTTCATTTCTGCGATGTTTTTCTTGACCGAAGAGTTCCTGTAATATTTGGTCAAAAAAATCATTTTCACTAATAGTCCAGTCATTTGGTAGTTTTACCTGGAAACTTATCCGGAAGTTTTGAAAATTGGTGAGTTTAAAGATATTCGACGTGCTCTTGTCGAATTTTTACTTTGCCACCTCCTAACTGTGCCGGTCGTGCCGCCATCTTGGAAAAATGGCGCTCGAAAACAGTTTTTTAGGAATAACTTCGTTCCGACCCATTTTACGATAAAAATATTTCAGGAATAAATGAAAATATTAGAGAAAATTTCCTACAATTATGTCCTAACAATGTTTTTCGTAAAATCAATAGTGACGGCGTACGAGCGCCACAAAGTGTAATTTAACATGAATAACGCGTTTCCACACCTCAAAAGGTTCCGTACCTACCTCAAAAGGGAAAAACGAACCCTTAGAAGATCACTCTCTTATCCGTTTGTCCGTCCGTCTGACCGTCTGTTCGTCTGTCCGTGTGTCACCTACGATTTTTAAAACCCGGTGTGACACACAAATTCAAAAAGAGCACGTCGATTTCTATAAACTCACAAAGTTTCAAAACTCCCGGAAAACATTCCAGGTAGGTAACCCCCATGTTTCGCCCCAAATGACAGACATAAACGCAATTATGAAAAACTAGCTGACCCGCGCAACTTCGTGAGAGTGGTTTGAGGAATAATTAATTTATTTATTTAATGAAAATTTAAGGAGCATAGCATAAACATTTTTCATTTATGCTACGCTCCTATTAGTCGTAGCGTGGTGTTAAATAGCCTATAACCTTTCTCGATAAATGGACTATCAAACACAAAAATATTTTTTCAATTACAACCAGTAGTTCCTGAGATTAGCGCGTTCAAACAAACAACCTCTTCAGCTTTATAATATTAGTATAGATATGAACTCTCCTCAGGTCAGATAGGCAGTCGCATGTAAAATACTGGTATTCAGCTGCATCCGGTTAGACTGGAAGCCGACCCCAACATAGTTGGGAAAAGGCTAAGTAGATGATGATGAACTCTCCTCAAGTGACAATGGCTCTTTAGAAATTAAACTCCGCTCGGTAAGCGGTAGTCTGATGCTGAAGAATCTGGTGGTGTCTCATTATCTTAAGCCATTCCACTTCCACATTACATTTCAATTTAACAGTACCTACGCGAATGTGATGCTAAGTATAGTCTAGTCAACATGTGCTTTTTTAATCAATTATTTTTTCCGTCTCTGAAAAATATGAACGAGGTGTCATTCGATTCGAAAAATTGCAAAAGTCTTGAAACAATTAACTGAAACATAAAAATGGAGTTTGTTTTTTTGCAAATACCGCACAACAGTTTGACTAATGCGAACGCGGAGAAAATAAAAATGAACCAAAAAGCACTTGTTGACTAGGAAAAACACATCCTTCACAATCCGCCCTGATTCACTGCTGGATATCTCACTATTTGGCTCTCTTTGTTTGTCCCAAGATCCACGTTCCTGCGCCAACCTCCAACCGAATTTATCTACGATGGCAACAATATCGTCTGCCCAAAAAACTCGAATCACTTGATTAGAACCATCACGGACACTCCTAATAAAATAATCCTTCATAGTTAAATCCACATCACTAAATACCTGGTTGGTGATGGCGACCAGCGCGAACAGCGCCAGTGCGCGGCAGTAACTCATGAGACGGTCTTGTTATAGGAGCACACGCAAGTGAAGCAGCAGGTCATCCAGCGGCAACCGAAGCAACGGTTCCACTTCTTCTCCTTTTTGTTTGAGCTGTCATTTTGTGGCTGCTCGTCCTCCATGACACAGCCCGCTACCACGGATCGCAACGATAGCGACACAACACTTAATATGCTGTAGTAAAAAAAGGCTTATAGATGAGTTTTTCTTTCAAAAGGCTTGATACAAGAGCTTGTTCAAAGATAGTCAGTTTCTTATAGTTTCTTTAATTTGTTTAGTTTATTACAATCTAGCCTAGTAAGGCTAATAAGCAATTTTAATCTAACTTAATTTGCTAAAAGTATATCTAAGAGCACGTCCATTGCGTTTACTTAGCGTCTATTAAGGTGAAGTCACTTTGTTCTTGTGTCCATATAAATAACTCGTATATTACACTCGCGGTAAAGTCACAGATATGTTACACTACATTACACTACACTAACTCAAAAGGTTTAGTCCTTTTAAGCCTTCTTACTATGTCCGTGTTATCGAGGAGCTGGATGGCCTCAACATTAACATGTTTTCTATAGTGAAATAAATAACAGTCTGATGAATGTACATAAACCCAAACTCATGACAACATTTGTTAGTGTAGGTAACATGTTTTGGTTTATCGGGAAACAAATTATAGCATAGCGGATTGCCATAGCGTACCTATTACTAAATATTGCTTAGAAACTGTATCTGTACTCTTGTTTCCCATGGACAATGGACATAGATCATACATAAAATGACGTCTGCTACAACCTTTTCGAATCAGCTAGGGACTAAAGTTAGATGGTGAGTTGATGAATGGCTGACTAAATTAATAGTATCGGATGGGTCTGGTGATAAGATAAGTGTTGTGAAATTTGTGAATGACATTTTTAACGAGCTTCTAATGACAATCTTACCAAAAATCTTGGAACAATCGATAGCCAACCCTATTTTCCGATTACATCAGATTATCACTGTCATGAGAAATTGGTTGAAGCTGAAAAAGAAAATCAGTGATAAAAGAATTAAAACCACAACAGATCGGATACCGCAGTAGGGGGGCACAGTCCATAATTATGAAAATAACGATACAATACGACAGTATGTTTGGTAAACAGAAGACGGACGCGGTATCACAACATTCACAACACGACCGATCACTCGCCAAATATCTCGCGCCATTGTTCTCTCGCATATTTATCACATGAAATAACCGCAATGTTATGAGAGATTTTTTACGTAAACTCCGTGTAGGAAAAGTTGTGGAGACTAGCCGGTGATTTGTATCCTTGCTTTCGTCGTCGTCGGACGTTCGTGCTTAGTCTCCTCAGACTACCTGTAAGGAGACATAATATCTTGCACGCTCTTGCGACATTCTATCCACATTTTTACCAAGCACTTGGGTGTAGACTTTTTGGCGAACGATAGTCGATGATTCGGACTAGAATTGGCCTCTTCTATTATTACTAATAAAGTTCAGTTCCAATAAATAGATCAGCTAATGCTTACTTAGTCGCAAAATGATTAATATTAGAACTAATAAACTTATGAACTTACAATTAAGTTTTTGTCTCGTGATTCGATAATTTTAATGAACATTTTGGAAATTTTTCATAAATTGAAGTAATCATGATCAGGAATTGAAATGGTTTTATACAGCGATTCTCTTTTTCCTTGTATTGGTTTTTGAACATAATCTGAAAAAATAATGTATTGTGTTAGTCAGTTAGTGTAAATAAATGAACACTTTTATAAAAAAACTCGTGGTGATCCCTACTTTCCTCTCTTCAAGCAGTGTAAAATAATGTAATAGAGTTTTCGTTTTATTCTAATTACTATTTCCCTCAAACCTCACGATAAACACTCGAGATTGACATCTTCAGGACACCCTTTTTTTTTTTTTTTAGGGGGTGGGAAATCATCAAATAACCCCTCCCGCTCTTGGGCAGAGCGAAAGGGAGTATCAGACTTCTACTGACTAAAAACCACCCATGTTCCTTCTTCGCCCTTCATGTCGAGGCCGCGGTATCCCTTGCGGACAACCCGCAGCCTCGACAGGCGTCGGCCCTTGCGGGCCCCTTCCATGTTGCTGACATCTCTTTGAGGCGCGCGTGGAACCCGAACGCGCCGTCGACACGGCCTGTCGTCGTCATAAGACGGACGGACGGCGAGCTTACCCATCACTCACCGTCCACAGGCCCGCGTCTACGGTGGCCGGAAGCCATCACGTGGCCCCCGACGCCCGGAGCGCCTCCCGCGGCGTTTGGGACGAGAGGTTCTCTCCCTCTCACGTTCCGCCACCTCCTTCGCTAGCATCACTGCTTCGCAGAAGGAGGCGACGGCGTCCCATTCCTCCTCGCCCCGGAACATGGCTTGCACCAGGGCCGGACGCGAGAGGTCGCCGCCGCCGATCGCCGCTACGAGAACACGGCGGGGCTCCCCGCCGATCGCCGCTACGAGAACACGGCGGGGCTCCGCCCAAGCGGGGCACACCTCCACAGTGTGCTCCACCGTGTCCTCCGGCCGATCCTCGCAATGGTGGCATCCGGGCGTTTCCTCCCGCCTGATTCGGTGCAGGTACCTCCCGAAACAATCGTGTCCGGTGAGAACCTGCGTCAGACGGAAGGTGAGGGCGCCGTGGCGCCTCTCCAGCCACTCCTCAAAGAGGGGACTTACCGCCACTATCGTGGCGTGCCCTATCTTCAGGACACCCTGGAAATAACAGCTGCTATCTAGGTAAACAATGGGACCAATGACTGCTAAGAAAGCGCTATGCCTTTAGTCCAATCGACCGAAACTATTTTTGAATTGGCCAACTGGACCCGCTGTCAAATTTAATGATTTAAATAGTCAAGTAGAAAAGTTTTTTTACCCACGACGGAACGGAGAAGGTATATGCGATTGAGGTGAGAGGTTGTTTGTTTGGGCGCAACCGAATCTTCGATCTTCGTTTAGTTATCCATCAGAAAAATTGTTGGTCAAACTGTTGCCCCTCTTACTAAATATCGCCACAATGACCCTTCCATGTCTCCGAAGGGTTGGGCTAATTTGAACAACTACATATCATCACTTATGTTTAAGTCCCATGAAATACAGTAGGATGCGAGCCGAGTGATCACAGGGACACAGTGACGCTCAGGGCCACAACTGAGAAATTCTACCTAAATGGAAAATTCAAAAGTACTTGCCTGGGAATCAAACAACGATCGAATGTATACCTACCTTGGCTGCGGGTTGTTAGAAAGAGATATCGCGACCTCGACACAAAGGGCTAAGACTTCTACTGACTAAAAACCACCCATGTTCCAGAGTGGTTTTTAGTCAGTAGAAGTCTGACACTCCCTACCGCTCTGCCCAGAGCGGGAGGAGTCATTTGATGATTTCCAAACCACAAAAAAAAGAAGGTACCTACCTTCATAATATAATTATTTGTATGTGTAACTCTGATGTGTGGTTTCATTTTTTTACCTTATACAAATCATTTCCGAATTATTGTCACTTTCACTTAAAGAAATATAATTTTTGTGACAGTGCCAGCACTATAAAGTCATTTAGCAATAATTTGAGACATAACATAGCATGAACCAAACTTAAGTCTGGGTATTCAAGTTTTCTTTCCAAAAAACACATGTCTTCATCATCCTCTTGCCCTTATCCCAATTCATTTGGGGTCAGCGCAGCATGTCTTCTTTTTCCATACATCTCCATTACCTTCTCGCTATCTCATGGGACACCTCCTGTCTTGCCTTATCATCCTTTACACAGTCCATCCATAGTTTATTTGGTCCTCTTCTCTTAAACCCATCCACATTAATACTCAAATTGCTCCCAGATTGTATGGAAACTAAAATATTAGTTAGGTTACGTACGCAGAAGTCCTGTCGAGGCGGTCAGTTCGGCACGAGGGGATGCGGTGCATGCAGACGGTGGAGGGGGGGCGCGGGCGGCGCGCGGGGCAGGCGCGCTGCAGTACGCATGGCGCCAGCCCCAGCGCCAACGCCGCCGTCGCCAGCAGTGGCATCAGCATGCCGCGTGGGACTGGTAGCCTGCTGCGCGGGAACCGACAGGTCAATGGAACGTACGCGACAAGTAGCCAAATCAATCGATCTTTCGTGAATCACTGTAGGACATAAGCCCCTGCGAAGCTGAGCCACAACAAGTCGTCCTCCACTCTCCGTGCGTATCCAGTCATGCCCAGCCAACTAATAAAGGTAGTCAGTCCATCTGTAACTCAGGGGATATCATTATACGTTTGCCGACATACGGTCTCCACTGCAGGACACTCAGTTTGTTCCATCGGCCCTCGGTGTTCCAAGGACTTGGCCGACCCACCGCAGGTTTAGTTGCTTACTCTACAAGCTATGTTTAAAGCGAAGTACACAGAAGATATTTAACTAAATTCAAAGAAGCGGCTCGCCATGGTTGGCTACCACCAGAAAGATTTTGGCAGCAGTCCAAGTGTGCACCAATCTTTGCCAAAGGTAATCTCAAGATAGAGAGTAGACAGTAGAGTAGTCTAAGTCCGATGGGACGCCAAGCTCCGAAACTCACACACAAAAACGAAAAAATCAGGGACAGGACTTTACAGTATGATCGGCTTGGGGACCCTTATCCGGATCACATGTCTCAGTGAAGCCTTGAAGCGGTATGACATGAGTAATCGTAAGTATAACTTATGTATCTTTGTATTTACTTATTGGCGGGATCAGAACAGGAGGGTAGAGGAAACTTTGCCACTTATTTCTCGAACAGGATGCTCTGGAAATGCTTGAACTCATAGTAGCTGTTGATACTGATGGGGTTGGCCAGCCACATCATGATTCATATCGAGCACAAACAATATATACAACGAAAAGAAAGGAATTGAATCCAAAACCTGTAGGATAACACGATTTGACAGACGATTTGCTTTTCCGGACGGCTTCTGTTTTCAGTTGTCGTTGTTTTTTGTTGATAAGGTAACTGGCAGTGTAGACTTTATGGGATATACTCCTTGGTAGGACATGACACTAAAAAGTTTTAATTGATTTTATAGCGCGTCCACAGTCTACACAGAACGGAAAAAACAGTTAAAAGTGCTAAGCGATGAAATCTGTATTGGAAGTGGAACCTATGTCGCCAAACTAACACAATCAAACCATTAATCATACAGTGCACTATACAAGTACACAATTCGTTTGATTGGTCGTTTAAATTTCAGTCACAACTAGCATAACACAGATTCTGGTTTTTTTTTTGCTTTAGGCAGAAATAATATACGTCGACTATTCGGAAATCGTATTTCACCGACATTCAAAATCACTTGTAGATACTTATGATAAACTTGCTGACACCTGGCGTGTCAGCATCTCATTAACAGCACCCGTCAGTAAGATAATTGTGAAATGACTGTAGTTTCTCCACGCCGGATTCAAAAATATATGCTACAGATAATATAATAGCAACTGGGTTATACAGAGTGTAAGGGACAGCCCTCCGTAGACTGATGGGGCCATGCTGTTCCGACACGTTACAGAGCCGCACCGCTCGTGTGCTCCGGCACGTAATTGTACGAGCTTTGAAGCGCGTATAAGCTCGTACAAGCGCGAGTCGCGAGTTTCGTCGTCATATTTGTTGCTGATAGCTGTCAATTTAATTTAATGAACACGCCGAGATAAGCGCATCGCGCGTTCGATTATTATGAAGCGTGTAATGTGGCTCGCGTGGGCGAGGGGGGTAAGTCGGTTCAAGTTCATTATGGCTGACACCACTCATAGAGGAGTTGGAAGATTGTTGTATGCAGGCTGGCCTGCCCAACTTACGGCATTTTAGTTTTATTTTGAAAATAAAAATAAAATGGCGGCACACAGGCCAAATATTAATATGTTAAACCCCTTACTGTGAGTATTGTACTGAGGTGTAAGAAGGGCACAAAAAATCAAATCAAGTGAAATAAAAACAAGAAAAGAGCGAGTTTAGTTGTTTCCATCAGCAACTTTATTTATGTTAAGTAACACATATGCACACAGTATGTGTCGGGTCATCCGAGAGTGCTACAATATATTGCAAACACGTGTATTTCAATAAATAAACTAATTACTACAATGGTGGCCAACGAACAACAACACGGTATTTTTCAGTAAACATCATTTCATTTCATACAATCACGGAAATATTATCTGGAATGATCAACATATTTGCGTCAAACTTGAACAAACATGTTCAAGTTTTTGGCCGCCATTTTTCTAAAATCAAATAAACAAATACATAATTTCATATAATAATAATGTAGGATAATGCACCGGTCGGTTTAGGACATATTAAATAGATCTGACATATTTACTATCTGCCATCCTACTTACTGTAGATACATAATTTTATCACTATTTACATATACAAGTATCCTTTGATATATCTCTTGTCTATACAACCTTAGTGTCGTATTCGTTCAAATAAAAGTTTTGCAACAACTGTCCAATTTCAGTCGAGTTCTAAAAGTTTGGAAGTTATCGACAGATAGTACAATAGTCTCCCGTCGAGTCAGTTCTTCTAATATATATACTTGACTATTTTGTTTACTAGTGATTTGGAAACGGTAAATAAAAAGTTAGGCAGAAGTGACTTTATTACTTTTTTTACACATCGTATTATTTCTGTTAGTTCTTTGAAATAACATTACAATAACATTTTCGTAATTTTTAACAGTACCTAGTCAACTAACCTATTCGATATCTATTTCGACTATTAATAATAAAGATTCCAGCAACATTCTAGCGTTGTCAGATGTTGCGCAACTTTTATTTCCCATGAATACGAACACTTCACAACGATTCTCTCCGCGTACATACAACTGACTACGTCGCAACAAACTATCTGTTACGACTTATCCTAAGTAGTCCCGCACATAAGCCTTGCTTCTCACTTACATTTACTTGATGTCACTGCTCTTATCATACTAGAGTACTAGAGGATTCTACAAATTTCATTATTGTATAAAATCTTAATGCTCATTTGAAAGAGCCGGTCGGTTACAGTTGTATTTCAACTTTGTGTTGTACACATAAAGATGTAAATTAAATCCAGATCTAAGCGACCCAATTCAATCTTGAGTTGGTTTTTGTGGATAAAATGTCTATTATCTATTAGAGATATGCCAAAACTGGAATTAGAATAAGGCCTTATCGACCTTTATAACCGTCGGATATTTAAAACAAATACTGATATTCCATTCAAAAGATAATTGACAGGCGATACAAAACTATAGGTTTATATAAATTGAGCACACCATACCTATTATATACTCGAATGCTGATTACTTGAACAAAACTATGCAAGGCTTGTGAACGGTTTAATAGTAGCTAAAACTAGATTTTATGTAACATTAAATAAACAATAAAATAAAATATATGATTACGTAACGGCAGTCGACGGAAATCACTTCTAAGTTAGTATAAATACATTTTGATGTGCTGTGCGTTTATAAATATTGCGTATGTCTGGTTACGCTGCGCGCTGTTTACAGTATACGTACTAAATTCAGTGCTAGCTTAGCTTATTCCTTTTTATGAATAACGGGTATGCTTCAGCAAGTGTACCTACCTAAATTGTACACCCACGTTTCGCCAGTTATGTTTAAATTCCATGTAATATGGGCGAGCCTATTGCCATCAACGGGGCACAAACCCAGACTCCGTGGCTGCTACTGAGAAATTCCTGATGGAAAAACCCAATAACATTTAGTCAGTCCAGCAGGGCTATTGCGTATCTTTTTAAATGTCAGTGGCTATCATAGTGTCCATCGATTACCTGTCAAATGGTTATGGTTTGGTACAAAATGGCACCATTTGACAGTTAATCGATGGACACTATGATAGCCACTGACATTTAAAAAGATACGCAATAGCCCTGCTGGTTATCGAAACCAGGACCTCATGCTCAGAAGTGACGCTTGCCGAGTCTTTTACATGAATATACTAGCTGTTGCCAGCGGCTTCGCCCGCTACAACTCGAAAATTATCCCACGGGAAGAGAAAATCGGGATAAAAAGTAGCCTATATGTTAATCCAGGGTATAACCTATCTACATACCAAATTTCAACCAAATCGGTCCAGCCGTTTATGCGTGAAAGAGTAACAAACATCCACACATCCATTCTCACAAACTTTCACATTTATAATATTATATATAATATATATATAGTAGGATTCTAAAATAACACTGAATTTAGTATGTTCTAAAGAGGCCATTTATGCTGTACTACAAAAATCACTTGCCTAGTATAAAAGCAATGTAGATGGTTAAGATAAAGTGGAGATTTATCACTATAACATAATACAGCTGTCTTCAAACACACACATGTGAATACACACGTGATTTATTACCTAACTAGTTGAGTAAGAGAACAACTACGGAAGGACTCAAATGAGTTAGAGAAAGAGAGTTGAGTTTGTTTTCATTTTTGAGTCTTGTTGTTGTTGAGCTTGGGTATTGAAGACTGATTTTCTATTGCCTTTCAAATAACTGACATAAACAATATTTCAAAAACCCTGTCTGATCCGAAAGGGGAATATAGGTATACCAATGACATGCCAAATATAATAAGAAACATAAAATATTCATGAAAGTAAAATTATTAATTTAAAACGTGACAACACTATCTTCGGCATAACTATGTCCAAAGGGTAGTTGACTAAAAAAATATAATGAGTCCGTCAGATAGATTTCCAAAAAATATTGGACACGTATTTTTTCTTTTTTACGTTAACAATAAGCGCGACGTCATAGTTTGGTTCATTTTGACGTGACAACGTCTTATAAATTGGTTTGCCGGGTGACACTTCAAGAAACTGCGTTACGCTCCGCTCACGTTATGCGCTCACAATGAGAGCGAGTGAGAGGCACGCGTCCAGAGCGAGAGAGAGAGAGTGAGAGAGATAGGCATACACACCGGTTCATGTCTTGCGCTTCTATTTTCGTTGTCACGTAAAACTTTCGCCCGTATACCGACTTTACAGGCAACCAATTTTTTTACCAGAAAATGACGTCACCAGCCCCCACTCACTTTTTATTAATTTGATAAATTAAAAAACACGTATCCAATATTTTTCGATAATCTAACAGACGGACTAAACAGAATCATATTTTTAGTCAGTCAACTACCCTATTGTTTTTTTTATGACGTCACTACCCGAGAACTTTTTTTACTTGTTCTCCGAAAAGGATTACATAAATATAATGTAATGTCCTCCTCGCGGATCGGATAGTTTTTTAAACATATTGTTTAGGATGAGTACCTGGGACTAAGTTAGTGAGAGGCGCTAGCCACACGCTACGTCTCGTTTGAGTGTAAATTGCTTACATAATTATTTACTTTCTAACAAACAATAAAATAATTAAAATTCGAGAACTGGGTAAATGAGTATAACAATACGATAGAAATAAATCATTTTACTAAATAAATAACTTAGAGTAACAAAAGGAACATTCATTCAACGGTTTAAAAAGCGCCAAAACATCAATGTTAAATGTCGAGTAGGTATTCTATCAGATAAAACTTCGAGTATAGATAAAATAGGTATGTTTCCTATTTAATATGATTGCCGACAAAGTTCGTGGTTTACCACTTTTCAACCTATAACTAAAGGCAGTGATGATAAGTGATCAACTACTAACTTTGTTGGGTATACAACACATGCGTAAACTTGCTCAAAATGGAGCAAGTTGTAGAATATTTCCTATGTTACACACGTGAATATATAAGTAGTGAAGAAGTGTGTGACACGGTCGTGTCAAGAGCGCACCATAGACTAGCTATACGAACTTGTTACAGCAACTCAACGTGTCTGTTATCGTTGGTTTATTTGTCATACATGCAGTTGGGAAATGCTCCGCACGAATCATAACGCACAAGATGAAGATGATGGCACTGCTTGCGTGATGTCTAAAGCATTCACATACTTGTTTGCTGTCCGTAAAACACTGACACCGTTATACAAGCGACAAAAGATGTTCGCAGCACTGTAGTTCTTTATGTCGTATCGATCATTGTAATCCATGTGTAGGCACAGATACAGGATTGACAATTTGGGCTCGAGTGTCCGCAAATATATGCACATGCAGAAGGTGCGATTGATATAATGTAGCATGTCACAATGACATATTTGGTTTGATTTAGGGAGGGTGGCAATAGCACTCACTGCCCCCCTCTGTATCTGTGTCTGTCCATGTCGAACTAAAATTTAGGCCTCTAGTACACAGCGTATTTTAAACTGCCGACGACGCGTAGATGCCAATTTTAACGTTTACAAACAACAAACGCGCGTGTGAAGCGCGATCGAAACTCGTTTGAAGCGCGTACAAAGGGTCGGTTTGGGATCGCTGTATCTGCGCGTATACGCACCGACGGCGCGCGGTCACGTTCACCCCGTGTGCTTAGGTTACAAGGTTGCGTTCAAATCTCGTTTGAGGCGCGTATACGCGCGGTATCAGCGCATCGTCGGCGCCGTAGATAATACGCCGCGTGCTAGGGGGCTTAGATGTGTCGGTAAGATTCGTGAAGCGGTATGATTAGAGCGATGTATGGCTGTAAGCAGGTGTCGGGCTACACTACGTGGCCCGCCTCCCCCGCAGCCGCGAGCGCGCGTACAGGCGCAGCAGCACGGCGCCGAACACCAGCAGCACGCCGCCCGCGCCGGCCGGCGACACGCGGTGCCCGTACACCGCGCACGACAGCAGGATAGACACCGCCTGGGAGGAGCATGGCGTGGGTTACGGTGCAGTCGAGCAGTAAGAGTATACCAGACAAAATTATTGTAATATTACAAAATAGATTCTCGTTTAAATATATATATGTCACCGTATAATTGTAAATTCCGTTAGATTATAATCTATCTCGAGACTGTAAATCCTACCATACTGGTTACAATTTACCGCGTTTTTTCGGTAGATCGAACCAAACCGACCTACCGAACCCGACCTATCGAAGTGAATCCGTCAAATTGTTAAAATGATATGCGACGGAATGCGCAATACACAACATTCGACATCAAACAAATTAACGGGGCACATGACGTGCAACCAATCAGCGCATTCCGTCGCATATCATTTTAACAATTTGACGGATTCACTTCGAAACGCGGTAAATTGTAACCAGTATGGTAGGATTTACAGTCTCGAGATAAATTATAATCTAACGGTATTTATAATTTTACGATGATAATCAGCTTTTTTTTTGAGTGGTGGGAAATCATCAAATAACCCCAATACTCAATACTTTATTGCATTCCATAATGTGTCATGTAACAGTTGGTATGATAAGACATAGAATCAATTATGGACTCTGTCGGGCACAGCAAAGTTAATTTTCAATAGGAGAGAGGATGAAGGCGTCTTTTTAATGGAATAATAAAATAAATAGTATTAATTTGAAATAGTATCATTGAAAATAGTTATATTTAAAATAGTTGAATTTATATACACACATCAAAAGTGTCTAGGGATCAACATATATTTTTGCAATAACTTTTCTCCTGATTGATATTAATTAAAATTTTCTTTAAGGATTCATCAAATAAAGTGTTTTCGTTTGTCACAGTAACGATAAACCAAGTCACCTTTGCATTAATAAAGAAATTTGCCATTTTCCTAATAAAGGGATTTTTGACATTTGAACCACTAACATTAAAGTTCGAAAAAAAGACTGAAATAACAGTTTTCTTTAAAATTTTATTGGGTAACTTAAACAATTAATAATCCGTGTTTCTACCGCGAACACAAACAACACAAGAACATCGGTTTGGCATACTCAAAATGAGTTCATCCAAATCACGCTGTGGAATGGCCGCCCATGTTCGTTGCAACAACAAAAAAAGGTCTTCTTGCGACTGGATACCCTCCATATTCGGCAGAGCTCTTCTCTGTAGCATATCCCATGCATGCTCAATCGGGTTCAAGTCTGGCGACTGAGCAGGCCAGGGCAGGACATTGATGTTAGCTGCGGCGAGAGTCTGTCTTACAACTCTTGCGGTGTGCGGTCGTGCATTATCATGCATTAACTGAAATAAGGGACCGATTTGCACTTGAAGAGGAACGATGACGTCTGATACAATCGTCTCAGCATAAATTTGAGCGTTGAGGTTGCCTCTGATCCAAATCAACTCAGTTCTTCCGCCGATCCAAATACCCGCCCATACCATGATGGTTCCACCACTATAAGGATGGACTTCCTGGCAGGATTTTAATCGCTGTTGGCGTCCAGGGGTTCTCCAGTGTCGTATACGTCTTGTATCCGGTCTCATACCAAAACGAGACTCATCAGAAAAGCACACGAAACGCCATTGTTCTTCTGCCCAATTTCTGTGTTCAAGAGCCCATTGATATCGAATCCTACGATTGTGCATTGCTATAGGTGGTACCCGTAGCGGTCTTCGGGAATGAAGGTTCACTTCATGCAAGCGGTTTCTGACTGTTTGGTCGCTAATTAAGTTCCCTGAAGAGTGATGAAGCCTCACGGCTAACATCATGGCGGTTATTGTTGGAGCTCTTCGAGTTAAGATTTGAATGTATCGGTCTTGTCTCCGTGTGGTGCAGCGATACCGTCCTCCATAGCGCTCAGCCACGGTACCAGTGCTTCGGTAACGTGTCCAAAGTCGACTGATAACACTCTGACTTGTATTCAGAGCTAAAGCCACAGTACGTTGCCGGGAACCAGCTTCTATCATTCCCACGGCTCTGAGCATTTCTTCCCTGCTTATATGACGTCGCCGCTCCATAATAACGTTGGTTTTAATCAGTAGTAGGGAAACAGTAGCACTAATAATGTCTTCAATGCGTTGTATGTTTTTATAGGGAAAATATTGACAGCTGATTTTCATCTTTTACTCGAATTTGATTCACAGTTCCTGATTCAAATTATGAAATGCACCAAAAAGGATCCATATAAATTTATAAAATCATAAAGGACAATGGCAGCCACCCATACATTAATTTAGCTGAGATAAAATACTGGCGTCTTTAAATGAAAAATATCTTGTTTAACTCGCCGTCAACTTCTGAATTAGTTTGTGCAAGAATTTTTGTTCGAGAAGGCCGAGAATAATAGAAATTCAGTGATGAACTTTTGTAGGTTATGTCTATGGTAATTCCAATTCGAGGAAGTAAAAGGGCAACATTGCATTAGTATTTCTATTTCCCAGTTAATACAGCATGCAATGTTAAAAAGGTAGGTAATCCCAGTGGTTATAAATACTCTTTGGCACGCCTTACTATAGGTATACAATTGGTATCATGTTCACACGGCGGCACATCAAGCTTTACATTTCCAGTATAACGTGGCCTCGCTTTGTATATATTTTCTGTACAATGAGAGATCCATAAACTGGTTTTGTATAGCTTGATCAGCCGTCGTGGGTACAACAGGTCTGAGGCTGCCAGACACTGTCAGCATAGTTTTAGGTATTGAAGTTCGGGTTCGATCCACGCACGGAACAAATATTTGTATGGCCTACAGATAGTTGTTTCGGGTCTGGGTGTGTTTGTGTATGTGAGTGAGTTTAAATGTTTGTAAACGCACCCACGATACAGGAGAAATTCCTAGTGTGGGGCTCTTAAAAAAAAAAATATTTATATTTCATCCAGAAATTCTGCAGGTGCGGTAATATTTTGTTGATGTCTGGCCCATCCTAAGTACCAGAATAGGGTCATTACATAAGCGCAACATCCAACTGTGCGCCAACCAACTAAGCAATTACAGCAGTACTCACTAATTCCTGTCCGTCCAGGAATATCATTTTCTATTATAATATGCGCATAATATGGCGTCTGTGACATAAACGTAATCAACAATTGTCAAACGCAAGTTATATTTTTTTAGATTTGGGTATTAGTCTTTTTACCAGTCATTAATTAAAAGTAATTCATTTATTTTTACAGTATTGTGTTTTTACCTCCCTGCAAGGAACACTTCCGCTTAGAAATAAACAGTATTGTTACTTAATTTACTCAGTTTAATTACAATAAGAAATTAAAACTGAATAAAACACAATAATGCCGAGTTTAATGTCACTAGGCAGAATAAATATAAAATGGCAACACTCGACGTCAATGAAAAAATCTCGAAATGAATGAAAAAATCAATTAACTTTTCATTTAAAATATTTTTTTTTATCCGGCCCTAACTAGTTAATGTGATACTTTGAAAAAACGTAGAAAAATAATGGAACTGCCTTCGTATATAGGTAAGTCACTTTTAGACGCTCAAAATAAATTCAGCTAAGATTTCGCCATTGTCCTTTATTACAAAGCCACATCTCAATCTCAAGAAATCCGCATAAAAATGCTTGATCCCTAGACACTTTTGATGTGTGTATTTGGTTTAAAGTCATATTTATGTGTTTTATATTATATATTGCACGAATTATATTAATAAATTAGCAATGATAATAAACTAAATACTATTTTAAGTATTTTATGTATTTTGTAAAAATAGTTTTTATTATTGTTGAAATTTCTAGTTAAAATATTCGTCACTAGTGTAGTAGCTTTTGGTTATTAGAAATTGTTTTAATTTATTGATAAAGACATTGTGGTTATTTATATTTTTGATGTATACCAGTAACTTATTGTAAATTTTAATGGACATAACGAATGTACTAGAAGAGTGTATTTTTAATCGTGAAAAGTGTGTAAGTGCAATTTTTGATTGGATATCTCCTCTTTTTGTATAGAATTGCGGGTATTTTCGTACAAACTTACAAATTTCAAGTATCTAGAGGCAGGGCAGGGTTAATATTTTTAGGTCTTTAAAATGGGGTTTACAGGAGTCCATAATCTTTGATATTTATTAAAATTCTAATATTTTTTTTTCTGTACAGTGAATAACGTAGGGGCGTCTGTACTATTTCCCCATAAGATAACTCCATATTTGAACCATGCAAATGCGTACGCGTAATATGTTACTAGTCCTGTTTTGAGGTCTGTTGTTTTCTTGATTTCTCGGAGAGCGTATAAAAACTTGGATAATTTTGTTCTTACTTTTTGAATATGTGATTTCCAATGTATTTTTTTTTCCATTTAACATCTTGAGATCGGCTTGATCAGCCTTTAACAGATTTGTTGTGGGAGTTTATTGACATGAGAGAGCTGTTCCTCCATTGAGAAAACTGTCTCTTATTCTTATTAGTGAACAAAGTCGCATATAATATAATAATATGTTGTCTTTTGAGCCTTCTCACATTTACTGGTTCACATAATGCTGTGGCTAGGGTGTTAGTATGAGCTTTTATGCGTTCTCTGTATGCCTTTGCTCGGTGTTCTACTTCCTCCTTAACTGTTTTCATTTCTGTGTATTTGTGCAATTCACTCGTTCTGATAAATAGAGGTGCATTGGTTATAGTTTTGAGAGCTTTATTCTGAAACCGTTGCAAGATTTCCACATTAGAGGTTTTTGCTGATCCCCATAGCTCAATGCCATATGTTCAAACAGGTTTGATTATGGTTTTATAGATGAGTATCTTATTCTCCATTGTCGTTTGCGATTTTCTGCCTATGAGCCAGTTTAGGTTTCTAAGCCGTATGTTTAACTCATCACGTTTTTTATGGATGTGAGTTTTCCATGTTTGTTTCCTATCAAGATGCATACCCAAATATTTTGCTGAGTCTTGATGAGGTAGAGTGTTGTTCCCGAGTTTAACCGTCGGGCAGTTCTCTTTCCTCAAAGTAAAAGTGACATGCACTGACTTGTTGGGACTGGCTTTGATATGCCATTTTTCCATCCATTTGTTAACTTTGTTTAGGTGACTCTGTAGAATGAATGACGCTACGCTGGGGTTTTCATGTTTACTAAGCGCCGCGGTGTCATCAGCAAATGTGGCAGATAGTATATTGTCCGTTGAGGGTATATCTGCGGTGTACATAAGATACAGAGTAGGGCCCAATATCGAGCCTTGCGGTACCCCGGCTTTTATATCTTGAAAGGTAGAGTAGGTGTCATTGATTTTGACTCTAAATATTCTGCCTTCTAAATAAGATTTCAAAAGCAGGTAGAAGTTATGTGGAAGCTGGTTCTTCATTTTGAAAAGTAAGCCTAAGTGCCAAACCTTGTCGAATGCTTGTTGTATGTCGAGAAAAACAGCAGAACAGTACTGTTTTTCTCGAGAGCTTCTCTTATTTTGTTGACAACTCGGTGAATTTGTTCTATACTTGAATGACCTGTTCTGATGCCAAACTGATGTTGAGGGATCAGATCGTTTTCGTCAAGTATTCGTTTTAGCCTTCGTAAGATGATCTTCTCAAAATTTACACAAGGTTGGTAGTAAACTAATTGGTTTGTAAGAACACACAAGATGTGGGGGTTTGCCAGGCTTTGGAATCATGATTATCTCTGATATTTTCCATATCATTGGCACATGTCCAATCCTTATTATGCTATTGAAAAGGTGTGTTATGCCAACTATAGCTTTTTTAGGAAGTTGTCGTAGAATTTCAGCTGTTATCAGGCAGAAGCCAGGTGCCTTGTTTAACTCTAGACTTTTTATTTCTCTTTGGACTTCGCGAGGTGAGCAGCTTTGTATTGGGAGACCTAGTTGCAGATCAGTGTCTAGATAGTCTTGTATTTCTTTTTCAGTTTCTGTATCACCGCCATTCGGAGTGAAGACTTCATTCAAGAATTGTCCAAACACCTCAGCCCGTTCTTTGTCAGTTTTAGCCCATGAGTTTGTTACTCTTTCGGATGGGATGTTGTGCAACTTGAGGGGCAAACCTACTACCTTTTACCATGTTCCAGAGTGAATTCTCGTTTTTAGCTTGGGGATCCAAGTTTGCTAATTTGTCTTGTAAGGTCTTATTCTTCTATATCTTTGAGGTACTGCTTTAGGTTAGCAGCTGCTTTATTAAACGCCTTCTTGTCCTGGGGTTGTCTACTACAGTGCCAAACTCTTCTGAGTCGTCTCTTTTCCAGGATCATTGTTTTTATGTTCATGGGTACATTCCTACTACCTTGTTTTTGTGTAGTATGAGTATCTGGAGTGCATTTCCATGCGGCCGTTTGTATTAGATTTGTTAACGTTCCTGCATGTTTTTCGATATCGTCTTTTGTTTCAAGAGACACTTTCAAGTTGAGATTTTCGTCTATATAGTTCCTAAATTCATCCCAATCGGTTTTTTTGTTGTAGAGTCGCTCTTTCACGGGTCTTTTAATTATGGTGGTACTTATTGTGGCTATTACTGGTGTGTGGTCTGAACTGCTGTCTAGACTAGTTTCCACACTTAAGTATTGATTTGATAATCCTTTATACACAAAGAAGTCTAGAAGATCTGGTGTTTTATTTGGGTCTGTAGGCCAGTACGAGGGTTCACCTGCACTTAATACATATAGTTTGTTTATGTCTATACTTCTTTTCATTTCTCGGCCTCTGGGTAATGTTAGTCGTGATCCCCAGTGAACATTTTTGGCGTTCCAGTCCCCTCCACAAATGAACCTGTGTCCAAGGGTTTTGAAGTACTTTGTAAATGCTTCTTCCTTTAAGATGTGCTTTGGTGGACAATATACAGCAGATAGTGTTATGGATCCTCGTTTGTCTTGGACTGCTATTGTAGTTGCCTGTATTGGCTCTGTTTTGTAGTCCTGCAGAATTTCATGCTTAATATGTTTTTTGATAATTACAGCTGTGCCTGCATGAGCTGTTCCGTCTGGGTGGGGTGTTGAATATATGCTGTAGTTTTTTAATGTCATATTGTTGTATGGGATTAAGTGTGCCTCAGATACAAGTAGTATATCAATATCTTCATGTTCCAAAAATGTTTGAATGTCATATTTGTGTTTAATCAACCCATTTGTGTTCCACTTTGCTACTTTGAGATTGGCCATTTCAATGGACAAGTTTGGTGATTATTGTTGTGAGAAGGTTCATCATTGTTGACATTTGTTCTAATAATTTATCTAGCTTGAGAGCTTGTTGTGTGAGTAGTATCTCCAAATTATTGATATATGTTGTAGGTTGTTCTTTCACAGCATCTGCATAGGACTTTGGTTGTGTGAAATTTTTGTTCGCATGTCTCCATTTCTCAAACGTTTGATTTTGCTGTTGGTGTGATTTCATGGTGATATTTTCCTGACTTACATTATTTGGTTTATTTTGTGTGGTAGTGGTATATGTCGGAATCTTTGTTGGCCTTTGTCTACTTGTTTTTCTAGAAAGTATTTCTTGATACACTTCACACCCTTTATAGTTAGCAGGGTGTGCACCTTCACATAACGCACAAGTAGCAGGGTTGTTTCGATCTTTTTTTTGACAATCTGAAATTTTGTGATCTTGTGCACACTTTACGCAGCGGTATGGCCGCATGCAATAATTTTTAGAATGCCCATATTGTTGGCATCGCTGACACTGAACAACGTTTTTAGGTTTGCGGGGGTCTTCTATTTTGACTTTTTGGTTGAAAATATATTGGATGTTCTTGACCTCACGATTGTCAACACTTTGTTTGACATTGACAAAGAAGGTCGAGGTTGGTTTTATCCGAACCATAATGAGCATTATCTCACCAACGATTTCATTGTTGGAGGCTTCGACTGCTTCCCTTATAGCTTGATGAGGGGTAGTGTGGTGTAGGTCTTTGATAACAAAACGGTAGCACTTAGCATCTTTTGGTGTGAACGTATGCCCAATAAGTCCATTTTCTCTTATGATGTTGATGGTTTTTTTATAGGCTTCTATTGTATTTATCATAACACGTATGCTGTTTTTGTTGACTATCCGGTAATTAAACTCAGGTGGGCTAATAACAGTCTCTATCAGTTTGGTTAATTCTTTGAGATCTTCTATCCCATACAGTATGATTGGTGGAGGCTTACTAACGTGCTTGGATGTTGTTCCCACCGCTGGAAAACAGGCCTATTTTCCGTGAGACAAATAACCCTACTTTTTGAGATAATTTAGACAAAGTATAGTACCTTCCTAGACTTAACACATGAAATCAAACGATGAAGTGTATCAGTATCTAAAAGCATGCTGCCCATCCGCTACAATGCTCACCTGTCTCAGAGTCATGATGATGGTGAAGAGCACGGCCCCGAACCTGGCGATGGTGCGGTAGATGAGCAGCTGTCCCAGCGCCGAGCTCAGCGACAGCACCACGCAGTCGGCCGCGAACACCGGGTGCTAACGTCAGGGACAACCGGTTATTTTTAACATTAAACGGCAATATATAGTAGGACTAGGTGTTGCTAGCGGCTTTTTTTTGGGGTCAAAAATCACATTTTACGGTAAAACTCAATGTAGCACTCTTAAACTTTGTGCTAGTGGATGTATGGAATAGTAAACGGGTCGTGGAGGTAATTAAAGTAAAGTTATAACCTGAAAAACATGTATAAAAAAACAGCTGTGAAAAATGAGTAAGTTTGAATCGTAATATCTCCGTCATGGTCATGGTCAGTCCAGTACACATACATGCAGCAGTCGCAGCGGCGGCGCGTGGTGCGCGTGCGCGGCGGCGGTGAGTGCGCACGAGAAGGCGTTGACCGCGCACAGCATGTGCAGCGAGCTGCACTGGTACTTGGCGAACACGGCGCCCTGCCACGACGACGTGAAGCTGTCGCACACCATGTACAGCGCCAGCAGCGCCACGCCTGACATCGTCATCGCACTCGTCACTGGAAAAACAAAAAAAAATAACTAAATAATGAACCTGTATAATGTTACCCCATATCAATAATCACCTTTTTTTTTTTTTTTTGGGGGGTGGGAAATCATCAAATAACCCCTCCCGCTCTTGGGCAGAGCGAAAGGCAGTGTCAGACTTCTACTGACTAAAAACCACCCATGTTCCTTCTTCGCCCTTCATGTCGAGGCCGCGGTATCCCTTGCGGACAACCCGCAGCCTCGACAGGCGTCGGCCCTTGCGGGCCCCTTCCATGTTGCTGACATCTCTTTGAGGCGCGCGTGGAACACGAACGCGCCGTCGACACGGCCTGTTGTCGTCATAAGACGGACGGACGGCGAGCTTACCCATCACTCACCGTCCACAGGCCCGCGTCTACGGTGGCTGGAAGCCATCACGTGGCCCCCGACGCCCGGAGCGCCTCCCGCGGCTGCTGGGACGAGAGGTTCTCTCCCTCTCACGTTCCGCCACCTCCTTCGCTAGCATCACTGCTTCGCAGAAGGAGGCGACGGCGTCCCATTCCTCCTCGCCCCGGAACATGGCTTGCACCAGGGCCGGACGCGAGAGGTCGCCGCCGCCGATCGCCGCTACGAGAACACGGCGGGGCTCCCCGCCGATCGCCGCTACGAGAACACGGCGGGGCTCCGCCCAAGCGGGACACACCTCCACGGTGTGCTCCACCGTGTCCTCCGGCCGATATGAGCAATGGTATCAATAATCACCTTGTATCATATTTAACCATTTCAATAATCAACCCGTATAATATTCCTGATTTCAATAATCACCCTGTATAATGTTACTGACACCTAAAATACCTCTGTCTTACTGCCGCACTCAGAGACGTTTAAAAATTATTTAAGTCGTCATTTAGTAAAGGTTTTGCATGTCAAATCTTTACTAAGTGAAGGCTTAAGTAATCATTAAACATCTCTGAGTACGGCAGTTATTAACTTAATTCAGTTAGATATGCTCCTCTTCTTATAAACACTTCCATCATACTTGGTACTGGTATATGATAAATCATCAAACGACTCCTCCCGCTCTGGGCGGAACGAAAGGGATTGTCAGACTTCTACTGACAAAAACCCATCCATGTTCCTTCTTAGCCCTTTGTATTCGGGGCCGCGGTACGTCTTTCGAACAACCCGTAGCCCCGGCAGTTAAAATATATTTTTCAACCTACACACGCTCTTGGGCCAGCTTCATCCAGGATATTCTCGGCTTGATAGCATTTTGGCCAAAAAAATATGATTTGATTGATTTTTTGGACCTTTTTTGGTAACTAGAAATATTAGTTTTACAATTTTTTTTTTCATTTGAATTCTTTATAATAATAGTAGGTACTGACCGAGGGCGGCGTCTTGGTCGTGGCTGCCGAACATGAAGAGCACCATGCCGAGCGAGATGAGCACGGCCGTGACGTACTCGTACAGCTCGTACTTGTTGCGCGACACCAACTTGCCCATCAGCATCACCGGGATCACCTTGCACGACTTCGACAGCACCTGCACCCACAACACATCATGACTGGCATTCTGTATATCAGTGGTGAAGGGTCAAACTTGACCGAAGAAAAAATAGTAGATTATGCACCGAGGGGCTAAAGTTGTGTCTTATGTCACGGGCGTCATATTGAATCTCGAGCGCAATGAAGGATTCGGGATTTAACTCCCGAGCGCAGGGAGGGAGTTAATACAAGAATCCTGAATGCAGCGAGGGATTCAAGCAAGCCCAAGGCAAAGATACCTTTAGCCCAGAGGGAGGATACTCTACTTTTTACACCTACTGTGAGAAAATAATAGCTATAGTACGAAAAACAAAGTATTTATTAAATAAACAAACAGTAAGAATAACATATTTAGAACTAGTTAGTTATATGCACTTACATATTAATTGAAGTTATTGGTAACATTTGAGACAGATTTTGTAGGAAATCGAGAATATCATCCACGCGTAGTAAGGGTATCGAGAATAGCTTTCCTCTTTCTGGCACCAAAGGGTGTTTGTTAGTACTATACTGCCAATTTACAGCCCCGGGCCACATCTGTCGCATGCCAGAGGCGCTGTGGGACAAAGCAACCACGCAATGCGTCCCAAATAGCAGTAAACGGCAACGCGGTAGGCCCAGAAGATGGCGGGACGAACTGGACTCTTTTCGCAGGGATTGGCAATTAACAGCATTGGATAGGGATAAGTGGAAAGAGGGAAGGGAGGCCTTTGCCCTGCAGTGCGACACAAATGACTAATATCTATCTAACTTAATTCTTCGTATAAGTCGTATAGGTTACCTGCGTGGGGAAGCTGACGTACTTGAGCGCCTCGTACTGGCACCAGGCGCTGACGACGTTGGTGAGCGCGCAGTACGAGAACTTGTACAGCGGCACGTGCTGCAGCGCGGCGCGCGTGCACAGCAGGCGCGAGCCCGCCGCCAGCAGCGCGGCCAAGCGGTTCACGAACACCAGGAACTGCGAGTCGCTGAAGCGGAGCGTGCTGCCATCCGACATCACGTAGTTCTGGAACAATCGTCAGCCTGTATGGACACAAGTTGCACATACTTTTGCTACGGACGTAAGTTTTCTCCGCACCTCGGGAAGCACGCTAAGCCGTAGGTGACGGCTGCCATTTGTAGATCTTTGACCGTCGTTACAAATAGTAAGTGGCCCGAAAGTCTGACAACCAGACTTACCATGGGGTATCGTGTTACCCAGTACTAAATGGGTTGTGAAGTTCAAAAAGAGTGTCGCTCTATGTAAAATACTAGTATTTAGCTTTTAACACAGTTGAGAAGAAGCTAGGTAGATGATGATTTTTATGAATGGAATATGATCTCAACACAATCCGACACCATCAAAGGGCGCGCGTATCATAGGTACGTACCGCGGTACGTATGACCTTCATATGTATGTGCACGTTAGTTACCTGCGTCATGATCTTCTCCTGCAGCAGTCCCCACACGAGATAGGCGGCCATAAGGCCGGTGAAGCACAAGGCGAGCTCCACGGTCTCGCGCGCGGGGCTTTCGTCCTTGCGCACTTTGGCTGTCTCGGGGAGACGCTCGCCCGACTCGCCGAAACACGCGAACAGCAGCCGGTAGAAGGTGCCCGAGTTAGCTATCGGGGAGATGGACATCGTGAGTTACATACCTACATCAACTCACGTCTTTTTCGCATGGGGGTAGGCACAAAACACAGATAGCCACCTACTATATACGATCCTTACATACTCCTTTTACTTCTTCCACGTTCATAGATCTGGTCATACTCGTACACGCACGCAGGTTAGTACTACGCACCTGTCCTTTCTACAGAACCTCACCAATAAGGTCAATATTGTCTTTCTAGGGCGTCCCCTCTCGGCGTTGCCACTCACATCTGCCTTACAAATACCTTGTGTTAGTCGACTTTCACTCATCCTCTCTACATGACCAAAACCAACTAAGCATATTCTTTAAACATTTTTGTACACATTTTTCTCGAGACCTTCTCTTTGGGAATAGTGTGGCAGACCGTTAGGTTATATCAAGATACTTGTTCCGGTCAGTTCCCATTAAGTTGTTTAGTTTTTATTTAAAATCATGCTTGTAATGAGTGTACTGTTAGGTAACAGTACACTCATAATTCGCCAGATATGTTGAAGTATCATGTAAAAGGGGATGAGAATACTGCTATCAACAGGGAGCGGGCAGACTCTGGGTTGCTTCTGAGGAATTCCTGTCGGAAAACTTCAATAACACTGCCTGACCATTAAAGACTTGATTTGATTGCTGTACGTTTCATCTTTCAGACTTTCATACTATTATAGCTTTGACTGACTAAGGCAGGCAGACAAAATATAAGTTGATAGTATAGTATTAATTTTACTTGTCATGTAACATGACACTCATCATCGCTTGCGCCTACACAGACGGCGCGTATCGTGTTACCGCGACTTCCGCTGCATCTGCGGCTAATTAGTACTAACCTACTTACTGTTTCATTTGCGAACTAGTGTTTCATTTATTTTGAAAGTACATGTACAGCTTTTATTTAATATTTTAAATAAAACCTTCAGTTAAAATGAACCGTATAAATGCGTAAAATAAATTTCAAATTTGATTATCTTGCGATAAATATATCGCAGCGTAGTGTGCTTTACAAACTAAAATTCTCATAAACAACTGTAGGTATATCGCTGTACTTTACTCAATGTGCAGTCAGTATTCATCTACTTATTATTATTTCAGCGTTACCGTTAGGTATCTTTTATCATCCCAATTGTAATAGCCTGGAAAGTTTGTTATTATGAGTAAGGTTACACACAAGCACAACTTCACGCTTGTAATCTTCGAATGCATAGCAACCAAATCACAAAAAACATAAAATAACAGATCTATGAGACTATCCAATGTGTACAGGAAAATGTAATTTTGAGATAAACTCACAATTATAGTGTCACTAATGAAGTCGTTAAAACAAACTAATTAGCAGTTAACTCACTGAGCTTATCAAAGTAGTTGATTTTGTCCAGATATTTGTACAACATGAACATTGGCAGCAGCACCGTGGAGTAGCCAACCAGGTTGAGGAGCAGACGGAAGAACCTGAAATACAAGCATTTGTAGAAGTAGAGGATCGCTAACTATCACCAACTGAGTGTCAGTAGCAACACCTAGAACTAGGAAATCTACTTTTACATTTACGCCTGTAATCCCCAATTGTTTAGGTAGAGGTGTACCCATTGGTAGACCCACATTGCGTCAGTTATATTTAAGTCCCATGTAATAGAGAGCGAACCGGGCACAAATCCAGACACCGTGGCTACTACTGAGAAATTCCTGATGGAAACACCCAATAACACTGCTCAACTTGGTTATTGGACCCAGGACCTCATGGACTTATGCCCAGCAGTCGCGTTTGTGGTTACTGGACCAACGAGGCACCATTACGGCTACCAAATAAAGTTACTCTCAGTCAAATTGCTGCCATGGATATGACTTTAGTGTACATATTTCTGCTGCCAAATAGCAAAGCATTGCTCTGATTGCCATTGTGCTGATGGAAATACAGCCTAGGCACATAGGATCTTAGATAATTCAAATAAAGAGAAGATTAAATTACAATTAAAATAAGAACACTCTGTATAGATCTCTGTGTAGATTTTTTACAGAAAATAAATGGCTTTCAAATGCATATTGTTTCAGAACACTGTTTGTATAGCTGTAAGTTACCGGAATACAATAAAATAAAATAAATATTTTCCCTGATGTATAGAAAAAACATATTCACACTTCACTTCGTAAAAATAAAAATCACATCTCACCATGAGTACTCAATGTCACTGAGTGTGGCCGAGCGCTCATACGCATCGAGAAGCAGGTGGTACAGGTGGGAGATCAGCCACATCGACCCCAGGCATATCAGCCCCATGGACCTGTGACAGAAAACATCATATTGTTTATAACTGCACCGTGAGGGCTGAGGAGGCAAGCAAAAAGAGCTCATGGAAGGAATTGAAGGAGGGCTTTGGCCAACAGCAGGACAATGTAGGAAAATAAAAATAAACTATAGGCTTTTCTTTCAGATTTTATTTAAAAACAGTAATTAAATAGCTGAACTCAGATCATGGCAGGTCCACTTTCAATTATATTTTGTCTTCTACAGTTATAGCTGCGTTTCGGACCCAATAGTTAAGAAACTCATAAAGTGGCAGTAGGTTAGTATAAAATTAAGTGAATACAAAATAAGTTAATTCATGCATAACCAGATAAACATTGTGATAGTCATGCTAAATACCAAGACACGCAGGCTCTGATGTCGACCTCAGCATGAGATCCTTGTCTATTGTGATGTTAATATTCATAAGTATGATTAGTGATAATGAGCCTGTTTCTAATTTCAGTGGGAAACTCACCATACCGCTATCCCAGAAGCCATTGTGCCGTTCTGTGTAACCAATCTATCACAAAAATATATTTAACACTCACAAAAATGTAGAATGATATGTTTTAAAATGATTTTTGATATATTAATATTAATTCACTGTATTAAAAAAATAAATTGCATTATTTCATTAAACCTTCGGCACATCCCAGACCGACCCATAGTTTCGAAACATCAAACTGTACATGACACTTGACAGATACTGACTGACTGCCGGATCTTATGACTTTGACAGCAATCAATGTTGCAAGTAAAATACGACGGAGTCGACGAATTTTTTTACTTCTACATGTTACAGTCAATACTGTTAATCGTTTATAACTACTTTTGATTGGTGTCAGTCAGAACCCTTATTAAATTAATACGCGTTTTCTCTATTAAAAATTATGTTAGCTGTACCATGAGGTTATCCAAATGGTCACAAAAAAATACCTAATTGGTTTCCTATTGACCCAATAAGGTAGGTTCTAAGTAAATGTTAGTAGTTTTGACCGGTCAAAAGTAGTTTTGACTGAATAACAGGTTTGACTGTGACAAACATATTTTATCGTTATTTTACACAGAACAAGAAGAACAGGAGGTTATTATTATTTTAGATCTATTTCTAAGTTTATAAACAATGTACTTATTGACTTCAAGCAAAATACTAAATAATGATATTTTGAAAAGATTGCTCGTATTTAACATGTATTCGGTCATCACTTGATTCGTTGCTGCTGTTTAAGCTTATTTTTTTAAATATTATAATTATGGGCCTTTAATTTGTGCAATTCTTTCGTCCTTCCCCTTTATAGAAGCAGAGTAAACAAAATGGAGCATAATTATAATTAAAAGCAGAACTTTAGAATCAATTTTAGCTGCGCCTTTGGACGACCAACCTTGGACACAAGCTACTCTTCCCATTTGTATAAGAGAATGAGGCAGGTGCGGTCCTAAGGGGGGACTAAGAACCACAGAAAGCTATACCTATAAGCTGTAGCTATTTTTCGGGAAACTGAAGATATACAACCCCCCCCCCCCCACCCCCAATTAACCTGTTTAAATCCTGGCTATAGCCCTGTGTGACCCTAACAAAATTGTAGGCTGGGACCGCGCCTGGGAGGAGGACTCATCGTCCGGTAAATTTCTAATATTAGTTTACAGGCTTTTTATTTCATATCCTCGGTATACGGCACGGTCAAATTAATCAGGAATATCCTGGTTTCCACATTGATTGATCTTGTCGTGCCGTGCCTCTTTGAGAACTCGAAACTCGCTTGTCCGACTGCTATAAGTTCGGACCAATCATTTTTCCAGCGAGGGTGAGTAAGAGTCGGGTCTTTGGGTTCACCCACTGCCGTCTTCGAACATAGGCACATTGTAATAAGTCCTTAGCTAAATTACAGTCATGTGTAATAAGAGTTATCTCAGGGTTGGAATATTTGGGCTATTTCAATGAGTTAGGTACATAAAAATATTTTAAAGGCAGACTACACAAGCGTTATGAAGTGTTATACGTCTTATACATTTTATTTGAACTCTACTGAGGACAGGAGTTCATTAAGTTATTTATTAGGCGCTCAAACGATTTTCTAACATTAGTTTATGAATTCAAGACGAACGGATAATTCAGAACGTTGTCGTTTATTGTAATAGCGCCTGATACATGTTTATTACGCCTACAGAACTCGTGATACATTAATCTAAAACTAAGTTTTCTTTTAATAGCAGGCTCTTTGCTCGTTCCCTTGGAACTTCATACAGACAGATCATACGTTTTGTTAAAAAGAAAACTAAATAGGTAATGACACTAATAAAGTAATAGTTTGATAGTTTCCTAACCTTTGCATTTTTGTGAAACGTTATTTTATATAAACAGTTTTTGTACACTTACATAACCATAACTCAATAACGAATTCAAATACTTAGTAATAATAATGTACAGTAATACAACTTATGGAACATCAAATATATTATTGCCTTAGAAATGTGGTCTGAGGCTGTAATGTTTGCATTGGAATTATTGGCAGCATTGTGTGCAGTAGCTGTGTGTGGACCATGCTTGCTGGCGTGTGCCAGGCGGCTCGTGCTGGGCGACGACTTGCTGCAGAGGGGCGGGGTCGGAATGCGGGAGGCCGAAGTCCTCGGCTGCGACGAGCCCGCGTGTCCCTACTACAAGAAAAATGTTAGGTACCTCATGGTGGCGGCCAGACGGCCACGGATGTACAACTCACCCACCCGACAGTGTTCGTGATTCTCTGAAGATTTATATTTTTGTTAGTTTTAATATATTCCAGTTTTAATTATGTTCTAAAGTAGTTTCTTTATAGAGTGTATGCCCGATGCCGAGCGACGTTATCATTACCTACATAGTTTTAAGAGAGGGTGGCAAACCGATACAGTGAGAACTGACGATGAGAGATGAGATGAGACAGGAGTCTCATCTCATTCTTTATGAGATGAGACTCCTGTCTCATCTCATACCTGCTACTGGAACTAGCCGCCGTATTTGTGATCATCAGCAGTAGATAGCTACCTACTAGCAGCTGAACAATGACAACGAAAAACCACCATAATTATTGTGCCGAATGTGTGTTCTGTAGGTACTTCAGTCAATGGGATCCAAGGTAGGAACATTACATTATTGTTCCATTTTATCCAGGCAAAATCATCCCCGCTGGGGACACTATGTAGATGAGGGGGCCGAAAGACTCCTTCGGTGCTCTGGGACTCACCAGAGCACGAAGGAGTCGAAGAGGCTCAGGTCATCACTAGTCATCTCTCTCTTCTAAACATTTATATCTAAACACTGGCTACGTTCACTCTAATCTTGTTCTTCCTTCATCCTTCCTCCTCAGTAAAGCAGGGTTCCCACCGAGTTTGGATGGTATCGAAGTAAATTAAACTATGTTTTCCTATCTCGCAATTTTTATTGACATTTCTTATTACAATTTTTATTGAAGAATATTATACTTAATGGATAGGCCTTATGGTTGTGTAGCATGGTCTAATCATCGGCTTCGTGAGGTCGGTATCCAATGAACTCGTTGTCGACGATTATTTCGGGGTCGCGCTTGTACTTTGGCCGTCTGCGCTCTTCGTGGCCGCGGGCTGCGTGCGTTGCGCACCTGACACAATCAGCAGCGAGGAGCGGGAGCGGGGCGCAGGTCGAGTCACCGAACGAGCCCCGCCACGCCGACACGGACTGTTTGCCCTGCACCAAATTAAACACAGCATCAGGGCCCTGGCACCAGGGGCGCAGATGTTAAGAACGGAGCAAGGATCTTGAATGAACACGCAGAGAGTCTGTGTCAATGTATCAACTCAGCCGAATCGCAGTCAACTACAGCTGAAAATAAAACCTTTCCGGAACTATCTCATTATAAGCAGGTTCCTACATAATAAAAAAGCTATCCTTAGTAATAAATAAACTAATACACTAATTAGTAAAATACTTTACTATTAGGTACAGTTTCACCTCAAAGGCTAACATGATAGAAATTGGATATTGCAATGTCACCAGGTAGTCGAGTGAAAGGTCCCAACCGCTGCACTTAAAAGGCTTCATAAATGGGGCGAGGTAGAGAGGTACATTCTTCTTCTTAGCGTGTCGATGGCAATCTAAATTGTGTCGGCCCAGAATTGGGCTACTAGTTTGGCGCTTTCGGTAGCATCCATCAGTTCCTGTAGTGAAAAACTAGCAGGACAGGCAGGGCACGTACATTTATCTTCTAATAAGAAATACTTAACGATGTCTGAACAGAATTATGTATGACAACAAATTATGATTAAAATAAGTAATAAGGTCACGTTTATTCAGTCATAGCTTTCTATACATTCAGTGAATTGAAGATTGCATTCATTGGGAAGTTGCCTGGAACATTATATTGATATGAATAGGATATACTTCATTGGCATGCAACTAGAGCAAAACGTGCCAAAGTCCAATCCATCATTTTATTATAGGATGTCGATGATGGATGGCTGATAGATATTTGATTAGAGGTCTTCAGCAATAAACTAAGCATAGATGCACATTGTCGTTGCTGACCTGCTAATGCGAGTCGACTGGCGGGAGTATTTTGGCTGGTATGACAGTAGATTATCCTGCCATGTTCTGGTCATCAGCGCTCTTTCGCTAAGCGGTGGTAGCGGTACCTATGAAATGCGAGGATAATTATATGGTGAACACTATAGAAGCATACGACTTGTGTGTGATACTGACTGAGTAGGATCCCGCGCTGACGGAGACGTATTGTTGCTGGATGAAGAGCAGCACGACGGTGAAGAATGCGACCACGGCGTGCAGGAAACGCATCGTCTCCTCGAGCCTGGGCTCACTCACTCGTCTGCAGAATCTGTGAACCTTCACATTTCTCGGCGGGTCTATGGAGATGAAGTATTTATTGAAATTAAAAACGTGTGTACGCAAGAAGTGTTTTGTAATAATTTATTTTGTGATTGACAGAAACGTGAAGTTTGAATAAGTGGATAAAAAAATAATTATAAATATTTGAAGATAAAGGTTTGATATTTTCTTAATAAAAACCTACTTACACAGTCCCCCACTTTATATTATTGAGATCTGTTGAAACAATGAACATCGCTTTTATATCGTTTATTTTACTAGAAAGAAAACAAAATAGAGCAAGAATTAAGATAAATAGAACAAAATCTCGTAGCAAGTGCGTGCTACGAAGTTCTACGAGGGCTACGGGATACAACAACGACGGACAGAAGAAATCACAAGAATTTTATCGAGTCCCCCTTGAAACGATCACTCGACAGTACAGTGAGTGTCCAACATTAACAGACCTCTCCTGTGACCCCATATAAAGAACCAACAATCAGAAACTTGTAATTGTAACGCTAAGTTATTTAATTTCTGCAAAAAAGGGCTTTGAAATATTCTAAATGTGGTAGTTATCTTTTGCATGTTATCTTTAACCACGGTATCTTTTACTTAGAATTGCCTAGCTAACAATTACGAAAATGGCCAATAAAAGTGAATGTCAGAGGTCAACGCTTTATAGACACGAGCCGAGCCTCTTAATAGAGACCTCATCATTCACTTGAGGTCACTAGGTCACTAGGTGTCAGCACGTTTAAGGATATGGGTATTATTCACAATTTCACAGCTGCTATTTTCCCCGTTTCCAAGGAAAACTGCTAATCAGTCATTCTAAATATCCAGTTGGACGGAATCTGTATTTGTGGCAAAAGGCCTGCCCTATTACATGAGACTTAAAAATAACTGGCGAAATGTGGATGCACTATTAATACTCCCGTGTTTATCCCTTCGGGGATTACAGGCGTGATGTTATGTTAATATTGTGTAGGTGCCATGGTGCCGAGTCGAGACGTGCCATGTCTATTGTGTTCACCGGCAATAAATCTCCCGATAGATGGCGCCATTTGCTAATCGCATATTTTATTTATAGCCCGGAATACGACTCTTTCCGCACATTCATAAATTAAGCCATTCCTAAATATAAGGACCTACCTGTCACACGTAGCATTTCCTATAATAAATTATACTTGTAGGTACGGTCTACAAAATTATGAAACCGTTATTTGTCATTTGTTTTTATATCATTATCATCATTTCAGCCAAAAGACGTCCACTGCTGGACATAGGCCTCCCCTAAGTGTCGTCACATTAACCGGTCCCATACGTCTCACATCCAGCGGATCCCCGCAACCTTCACCAGGTCATCGGTCCACCAAGTGGGAGGCCTTCCAACGCAACGTCTTCCGGTTCGCGATCGCCACTCCAGAACTTTTCGGCCTCATCGACCATCCGTTCTGCGAGCAATGTGCCTTGCCCATTGCTACTTAAGTCTGGCAATTCTTCAGGCTACGTCGGTAACCTTGGTTCTCATGCAGATATCCTAATTTCTGATTCGATCACGCAAGGAAACTCCGAGCATAGCCCTCTCCATTGCCCTTTGAGTGACTTTGAGCCTTCTGATGAGGCCCATTGTGAGCGACCACGTTTCGGTCCTTTATGTAATCACAGTAACACACACTGGTCATAGATTTTCGTTTTGAGACACTGCGGTAAGTTGGACGAGAAGATACTAGACTACTCAGCTTCCCAAACGCTTCCCAGCCGAGTCGGATTCGACGATTGACCTCTTCCTCAAAGTTAGACCTACCTAACTGGACCGTTTGTCCCTGGTAAACATAATCGTCTACAACTTCAAGTTCATTTTTCGACCCACTTTTTCGGAAGCTCTACTGAAGTCATCGAGCATTGTACTGAGGTCCTCCATGGTCTCAGCCATGAACACTATATCGTCGGCAAACCGAAGGTGGGGGGATGTACTCGCCATTGATGTTGATGCCTAGTCCTCTCCAGTCCAGAACCGTGAAGACATCCTCCAGTACAGCGCAGTGTACAAACACTTCAACACCTCGATGTACCGGTAGTCGATTTGGCACCTTTGGAAATACTGTAGTACAGCCCAAGTCTCAATCAAATCGAAGGCTTTCTCGTAGTCCACAAACGTTAAACAGAGAGGCAGATTATACTCTTCGGTCTTCTGTATAACATGCCGCAGCGTATGTATGTGGTCTACGGTGCTAAAGCCCTTTCGGAATCCGGCTTGTTCGGGAGGCAGAAAATCGCTAAACCTACGCGCGAGACGATTCGTAATGACTCTTTAGAACAACTTGTAGACATGGCTTAGAGGTTAGATGGCCTATAATTCTTCAGTCGGGCGCATTGTCGCCCTTGTAGAAGAGTACCACCACGACCACACCTCTACACCATGCCTGCGGCGTTTTCCCCTCGAGTATGTCGGAATCGAACAGCTTCTAAAGGGCCTATCTTAGTATTTCACTTCTATGGAATACTTTTTCGATACTTGTACGTGATGTATTTACACAGCACAGAAGACTTATAATTAATTGTGACAACCTTTGTAAATATTTCGTTGGTGTGCCTCAATAAATAAATAAATAAATAAATACTTTTAGTATTGTTCGCTTACTTATTAGAAAACGAGTGAATGAAGTTTGAGATGCCTCGCAAATTGGACTGCTGTTGGACAGTATGTATCGAACAAATTAATGAAGGAAGGTACATCATTTATTTCATCACCGCTGCTCTCAAAACGGTGAAGGAAAACATCGTGAGGAAACCGGCATGTCTTTGAACCAAAAATTCTAAGACATTGACATGATCTACCAATCTGCACTGGCCCGCGTGGTAGATTATGCCCATTCCCTCTCAAAGAGAGGAGGCCTGTGTCCCAGCAGTGGGAACATTAAAAGGCTGTTGATGATTGATGGTACATAATATTATGTAACATACAGTACCTACCTACTCGCGTCTCCAGGATTTGTATCCGTTTGATTGCAACTGGGTCGCCCCTATTAAAGGACATGGGACTTAACTGAACTGCTTCGAACATGCATTACGTAGGTCACCTACAGTTACATAGGTACTCGTAGGTACCTACTTTATTGCGAGTTTAAATACTTAATTAAATGGCATTCGTTATGGGACTAAAAAAACGAAAATAAATCCATACAAATAAATATAATTGAAGTGTCTGTTTGTAATGTCAAAATAACAGCTTTTTACTGAATTATAAAATAATAATAATACTCTACTCTCTCTACTCTCTATAGTAATTTACTACTTGAGTTTTTTTTTTGCTAAGTTTCTCATATTTAAGTGAACTATGTATGTTCTTTTGAGAAATAAATTTCTTTAAACCGAAATATTTACGGTGCTTTAACCATTGTTTTGTTTGTCGGCCTGTTTGTTCCAGTAATCTCCAAAACTACTGGACCGATTTTGACGGAACTCTTACTGGCACGCATAATTATAGCTGATGTTTTATATAAGGTTTAAATTAAGCTTTCGATTAGGGTTCCGTGCTAAAAAATGAAAACCCTTAGTTAATGAAATCCAAATATACAAATAGGGCAGCAGGGTCGCGGGGCACATCTTCTTTTAAAATAGGTAATTAATGTTGTTCAACCATAACTCAATCTGAAACGCAGTGAGGAAAGCTTCACTATCTATACCGCAAGGCACGCTCACTCATGTGCGGTTACAAAACGCGTTCAGTGATTCAGAGGAAAATAAAACTCATATTACCACCTACTGAGGTACAATTAATACTGCTAATTATCAGTTTAAGTACATACCTATACATATCATTGACGTCAATGACACCATTTTTACCTATATTTTTTTTTTATGGTGGGTGGAAAATCATCAAATGACCCCTCCCGCTCTTGGGCAGAGCGGAAGGGAGTGTCAGACTTCTACTGACTAAAAACCACCCATGTTCCTTCTTAGCCCTTCATGTCGAGGCTGCGGTATCTCTTGCGAACACCCGCAGCCCCGACGGGTTTCGATTGTACTTCATTTAGCAATTTAATTCGCAGTATTCGGAAAACACACAGTATAAATAAATATCTGCTGTATGACTTGTTTTTTTTTAATTATTCCACAAATCATAAGGTTATCTTGGTTTTGTTTAAGTAATAATATAACATTAAAAAATTAATGATATAAAGTGTTAACATATTATTTTCGATATATTCGTTCCAATGAACGTTTAATTATGTAACCTGTATTTCTCATCCAAAAGTGAATTATTGTATTCTGTTTTTGAGAAATAAATGTCTCAAACCATAACATATTATATTGTTGATGATGACACAGTTCTAGACCTCAATGAATGATTGTAGGTGGAATAATCAATGCGAAAGTAACTCTGTCTGTCTGTCGCGCTTTTACGTCAAAACTACTGAACCGATTTAAATGAAATTTGGTACACAGATAGTCTAGAGCGTGAGAAAGGCCATAGGCTACTTTTTACGAAAAAATGTTTGAAAGGGGATGAAAAGATAATATTGGTAACGATAACCGACATCACCACGGACGAAGCCGCGGGCATGAGCTAGTTCTAAATAATTACCAATGTTCAGCCTCGTTGGTCTAGTAGTCTCAAGCACGACTGCTGAACATGAGGTCCTGGGTTCGATTCCCGGGTCGAGCAATGTATTATTGAGTTTTTCCATCAGGAATTCTCAGTTAGCCATATAGAGTCTGAATTTGTGCACGGTTGGTGGCAATAGGCTTGCTCCCTATTACATGGGACTTCAAACATAACTTTCGGTGTCTTACCTATTATTAGGTACATCTCCGCCTAACCCTTTGGGAATTACAGGCGTGATGTCATTCATCATTTTCATTTTCATAATTATTTTTTCAGTCATACATAATATAATTTCCCTCAATATTACATTATTGTGTTCAGGAAAATTAAGTTCAAGTTGAGGTCAGGTGAAGCTACTTTCAAAATGTCACCTGACCTCAAAGATTATAAACTAAAAGACACGTATAGGTAGAAGTTACATAAATTCAATTATTTCAGCGTCTTCCTCAATACACTATATGGATTTTATCTGAGTGACGTCAAAATTACGCACTATTGGGAGAACCCAGAGTATCTATGTATAATGTTTGCATAAATAATCGCTTGAGGTCAAGCCCTTAATACAAGGAAACTAAATCAAATGTTCATAAACAATCACTCCATACTAAATCAGTGGTATAATAACAATTATCATAAAACTGCGCGTTGTATTCGTTTCGCATACAAATTGGTATTGATTGAACTATTCGCGAATGTTGCATCATGCATGAGCTCGCTACAGGCGCCGGCGCAGGGCTGGCTAGGTAGTGAGGGTTGCTAGATAAAGGTTCTGTACTTTCCTTATTATTTTCCCCATGATGATGTTTTATAGTTTCCCCATTACGGGGGGGGGGGAGGTAATGGGGGCCGACTCCATACCCCATTCTGTTTTTTATTTAAAAATACATATTTAGGAAACATGATATAACTATGTTTTTGATAGGAGTCTGTTGGAGCATGTCCTGCAAAGGGGCTCCACTCTGGCAATTTGTATGTCTATTTCTCAACATATATATAAATACATGGCTATGCATCTTCTTTATATACATAATTCTACTGTACGTGTGTATGTCACTGAGCTCCTCCTAAACGCTTTGGATGAAACTTTCTGGGTATATTTCAATGGGTTCTTGGATGGTATGAAAACACAATTAGACCCGGTAGGTGGCGCTGCTGTCCAGGTAGGACATTTTTAACGTTTAAAATTGTGTAAAAATTGAGTTTTTAAAATGTCTGTTTATTATTTTCCTTTCACCGAGGAATAAAAGGAGAGAAAATGTCGTGTTTCGGGAAGTTGTCCCCAAATACGACATTTTTCCTCAAAAAGGAAAAACATCCTCCCATCTGCCATCATGGCACGAGTAGTGCGAGTGGTAGGTGTTTATCGTTTGCGGCGACCAATCAGCATGCGCGTGGCAGCGCGCGGCGCGGTCCACGAGTGGACAACACGCAGGGAAAATAACACATGCGGCATGTGGAGCACGATCCACGTAGTACGTAGTTTATGGTGTACTATGAGAATATATGATGAGGGCTGAATATATGAGAGCTTATCATTATTCACAATAGATCCTCAACGCTAATCTTCATTATGGTGTGATTAGTGCTTAGGTTAGCTTGGTGTCAGACGTTTAATGCCGCTTAGGGGCCTCTGACTTGACTTTACATGCCGTCGATAAAAATCCATCAGATAATATCTTTCTGGTTCCTCGCGTTGGTTTCCTTCACCAAAGCAAATGACAATTAAACAATACGCACATGAATTCAAAAAATCAAAGGTGTGTGGCTGGGCTGCGGGTTGTTTGAAAGAGATACCGCGGCCTCGACATAAAGGGCTAAGAAGGAACATGGGTGGTTTTTGGTCAGTAGAAGTCTGAAACTCCCTACCGCTCTGCCCAGAGCGGGAGGAGTCATTCGATAATTTCCAAACTACAAAAAAAAAGAGGTGCATGCCTTGGGTTCGAAGTTTCGAACTCGAGACTTATGGCTTGGCAGTCTGACGTTCACACCACTACGCTATCACTGCTATTATTAGATGAGATACTACGACAAATTTTATTAAGTGCATGGTAATTTTTTTTTTTTTTTTTGGGTGTGAAATCATCAAATAACCCCTCCCGCTCTGGGCAGAGTGAAAGGGAGTGTCACACTTCTACTGACTAAAAACCACCCATGTTTCTTCTTAGCCCTTGCGCCGAGGCCGCGGTATCTCTATCGAACAACCCGCAGCCCCGACGGGTGCTACTCAAGACCTTGACGACACATTAATTTCGTTGTAATTATAAAGTTAATTAGGAATGTGTGCTTTTTCTGGAAGGAACAACAAACAGTTTTGAACGATTTTCCTCTTCACAATAAAAGTAAGTTGTTATGATTGTAAATAGTTAATGGATTATTTCGTAGAACCTACTATTGTTATCAATGTGACAATAGTGTTACATTACGAATTAATAAGGACTCTCATCCATTACAAACCACTTATGTGGGCAGTTTGGTTGTGTGTTCTATAAATGGAAGCGATTACTATAAACTGCTTAGTCATCGTATATTTTTCCAAACTACGGGCTAACACTGACTGGGTTTCTAATGGAAAAGCCCGACCGGGAAGTTGCGAGGTAACCCCATCACAAGTCTATTTATAACTTACCGGGGCTTGTCTCAATTTTGGGCTGTAAAATAATTGTATGAGAATCAATAAAAACTTTTATTATTATTTATTATTATTATACCTGGGAATCGAACACAGTACCCCACTCTCAGCAGACGCGCTTACGACCACGAGACCTATGGGGCAATTTACACTAAATCACTAATATTATAAAGAGAAAAGATTTGTTTGTTTGTTTGTTTGTAACGAGTAGGCTCCGAAACTACTGGACCGATTTCAAAAATTAAAAGACCGTTGGGAAGCTACACTATCCCCGAGTGACATAGGCTACTTTATATCCATGTATTCCCACGGGAACGGGAATTACGCGGGTGAAACCGCGTGACGTCCGCTAGTTTAAAGATAAAGACTGAATTAGTCACCGAATTAGCACATCTAACCATATTATTAGCTCGGTGTCTGTCTAATTTCGCGAGCAATACGCATCCTGCGGTCAACTTGCGGTTGTCCATTCACAGTTCGTCCCTTATCGCGGTGAGCGGGACCTACCTCCATTCAGAGGTATTTTGTTGTTATATATCGATACGTTATTACGCAACACTTGTTATGTCGAATGAATCAGTTTATTACATTGTTGTTTATTGGGAGGACCGCCTTTGAATCCTCTTTGATCTTTACGAGGATTCCTGACTTGCATGAGACTCATCAATCATCATCATCATATTCTTGTCCTATTCTATTTGGGGTCGTCGCAACACGTTTTCTTCTTCCATTATCCCCCTGTCAGACGTCATTTACTTCTTGCTCTTTCATATCATTCCTCACAATGCTCTTTTCTACGGCCTTCCTCTCCCTCTCCATCGATCAACATATTAGCTATATTCATCACTTTTAAAATCACAATCGTTTCATCCCTCCTTATAACATGTCCCAAGATGTACCAAGATGGACGACTTCTTTTTAATTTTTCTGTTACAGGCGCCACTTTTAAACTTCCTCTTTTATCCTAAGCATTTCTTACTATATCGATTCTAATTAATGCTTATTGATGATATACCAAAAGCCATTCTTCACCGAGAGCTTCCACCTGTAATGTTTCAGTTCAGATTCAACCATTACCTACATCAGTGAGCGAGTAGAACCAATCATTCAGTACCAGTAACGATACAGATTGTAACAATCACTTCCCATCATCAGCCTATAATGTTTCCATTGCAGGGACTATAGGCCTCCTCTCTAGGAGAGGGATGGGCTGTTATGATCCACCACGCGGGCCCATGTGCGGGTTCGTAGATGTCACATTTCTTCGAACTTTTGGTTCTCAGACACATGTCGGTTTCCTCACGATGTTTTCCTTCATCGTTTTGAGAGCAGCGGTGATGAAATAAATTACACAAAGTAATGTGCCTGCCTGGGTTCGAACCCACGACTTACTATTCTATTCACTGGGCCACCACTGCTCACAATCATTTGTATATATCTGTACATAATCGAATCTTGGATTGTTACATTAGGTACAGGTGAATGTTTCGGTGAGGGAGCACCCGAACGAACGCTCCGTTCAGGACTGGTGAGAACTTGCGGAATTTATTTAATTAATTCTTCTCCGCAGTCGCAGAGGCCCAGCCGTAAATTCATCGAATGTTATACTTACAGTTGAAATAAATAATTATTCAGTAGATTCTTGTGGTAGTAATAACGCCCCTATTTTATTGTTGTCTGCGTCTTTACGAGCGAGCTTTATTCAGCTCTTGAAGAAAATATTAGAGACGGGCCATTGACGACGACTAAAATCTACTTCATGACTTGCGTGTGAGAGATATCTAACTATCCACGTGTCGTTTTATCTGAAAAACCAACTTCCTACTTACTCTCAAGTACCGTTACTAAAGTTACTTTAGTACACTAACTGCCGCACTCAAAGAGCTTTAATGATTACTTAGGCCATCACTTAGTAAAGGTTTTGACAGTTTTGTCATACAAAAGTATGTCAAACCTTTACCAAGTAACGGCATATGTAATCATTAAATATCTCTGAGTACCGCAGTAAGTGTTTTCATATATCGTGGCAACGCCGCCAGTCCTTTGGGCACATAAACTGGCAATATAATAATCGGAATTATTTTTCCTTTACCATGCCTTTTCAAAATTTGTATTTAATTTATGTAGTAGTTTCCTGCAAAAGTGCAATATCTATACTATTTGTTAAGTGCAATGTCTACACGTTATGGGCATGTGGTAACCGTTTGCCTTCCACCCTGTATAGTTAGTGTTACTAAAATTAAAACCACAACGACATAAACCAGTACACTTTTGTACGTGACTGCGCATACTTTCCGGAACTTAAATTGTCTAGGTAAGTACTCCCTAAAAGAAAACTAAGGAATTTCGATTAAATTAAGTGATACCGTATTGAACAGGTGGCGGTTTCTTGACAAAACAATTCTAAGCTCTAATGTTGTCTAGAATTATGTGCTGAAATCATTTAGTAACTGTCTGCGGGTCAATTTCCTCTCATCGTGTATTTTCCTGCCGTTATAGAAACGAAAAGTTTAACAAAGAAATGCTAACAATTTGGATTCCATAGATCATGATATGATAACATAACTGAAAGATTAGCAATGTCGTTGAAAACAAGTGGCAATACATCGCCCGGTGGGTACATAACTTGCCATATAGGGGCGCAGGTGCCTTTTCCGTAAAGGAAGCGTGCGATGGAACGCGCGCCGCAAAAGGACTCGCTATTGTGTTTATGCAAAGTTGTACTAAAATAAAGAGACATAAGCTTGGCTCGCGGAATGGTTGAGTGGTCGGCTGTCGACTAATGACAATCAATAGACAATAGGTTTTTGGCGAACCATGCGGAGAAGCTAGGTGGTACATACTTACTACATAGCTTTAGGTTACGTGTCGGACTAACTAAGTAGAACACGTTCTGCAGTAAAACCTCAACATATTATAGGTATGTTATGTAGTAGTATGTGTGCTCCAGATTCTTGTATTCTGAAATTTTCTTCACGTATACCTACTAACATATTATCATAGTATCTAAACATGACCGTGAGTGTCACACTCACGGTACGGTTGGTCCATAAATTTAAGGTCGCTCAGCGAGCTATGGAGCGAGCTATGCTAGGAGTCTCTCTCAGGGATCACGTTCGAAATGAGGTGATCCGACAGAGGACCAGAGTTGTCGACATAGCTCACAAAATAAGTCAGCTGAAGTGGCAGTGGGCCGGCCACATTAGCCGCAGAACCGATGACCGTTGGAGTAGACGTGTTCTTGAGTGGAGACCGCGAAACGGCAAGCGTAAGGTGGGACGCCCTCAGGCTCGGTGGAGCGATGATCTTCGCAGAGTGGCTGGTAACAACTGGATGAGAGTTGCCGAAAATCGAGTTGAGTGGCGCCAGATTAAAGAGGTCTATATCCAGCAGTGGATTGCAATAGGCTGATGATGATCTAAACATTCCGACCTCGACTTTGTGTTTGACAAAACTAAAATCGATACAATCAATCTAAAATGAATTTCAGACTCACTGTGCAGAGAAGGAATGTAGGTACCTAGCAGGTAGGCTACCAGATGAGTAAAGGCCATGTTAAAATTATATGTATCGGAAATATCGGCTTTCAAGCGTGACTAACACTCTATAGCAAGTCAAGGTGTTTCATCATCATCTGTCTAGCCTTTTCCAAACTATGTTGGGGTAGACTTCCAGTCCTATCGGATGCAGCTGAAGACCAAGTATTTACTTCAGTTAAGGTCATCCGATGTTTTTTTTTTGTAGTTTATTATCTGCTTGAAGTTAGAACTGTCAAAAGTTAGAATTCTTAGCTTTGCTTACTTTGGCGATTCTTACTTCGTTTAAATTCTGGTCTATTACATAATAATCTCAAGTAGTTATTTACACTGTCATGCAGTATTATTGACTCGGGGTTTTTACGTAATTTCGCAAAAAATGTAAGTCAAGGTGCGCTTTTGTGCATCTGAGGTCACTGCACTGTGAACTAGGTGAGTGGAGTAATGCAGCTCGGATACCTAAATTGAAGCAGCGTAAATATTAACCAGGGAAACGTATCTAGTTACTATTGTTAAGTAGGGGCTCTTTAGGGGTGTTATGTTACATATTTAAATAGTTTCACCTTTTGTCTGCAAGGATACACCATGGGTAAAACTAATGGATGCGGTATATTACAAACAATTCTCACATTTTTGCTTTCGTCCACTGTTTAAATATTGTTTTGGGTGGATTGAAAAAGCTTCCGCATTTCGCACCAGTGCAGTGCAGTGTGCCTTCACCTGGTGCAAGCTGGGACTCTCGGCTGAGACTGGCATCGCAGACGGAGTAATATGTTTACCACAAGTTATTCTATGTCGCTCGCGCCGATACGAGAAAATATTATATCAACGCGCGACGGTTTAAAAATGTATGTGACACACATGCAGTATTGTTATAGATAAGTAGTTCATAAACTTAGCTAAGGTTCCATGTTTATAGGGCAATGACCAAGAAAAGTCTGAATTTATTTCTTTCACCCTAGAGCTAGGATCACGTACAACACCCGCGGTCGTGTCGACGACACTTCCAACCCCATTTATTTCGTGCTGTCAACAATATAAGCTGCTCTGGCGTGTTACCTAGCTCAAGTAAAATGTGATCAACAATTCAGACGGTAAAGTGTTTTTACGCTTCAGAGAGCAGGACTAAATTCTGCATCAAAGCCTAGATTCTATGAAAATAAGTTTGATAACCTCAGAATAATTTCTTTATTGTGTTTGATTGGCTTACAGCTAGCAATACAAAATATAGTGAAGCTATAACGACCAGCCATTTACAAGCCTCCACAGTTAGCAGTAACGCACGAACTAATAACTACGCATAATATACTCGTAATAACAGAGAATATAAACTAATAACTAAGCAGAATATTAACAACCAATCATAGTGTAATAATAACAAAGGATAGGACTTTTAATATTAAATTAAGTATGTCATTGAAAGCAGGCGTAACCATTATTAAAATTCATCGGAAACAATGCAACTTTGTAGATTACTTTGTCGCTAAGCAGCTTGGCTTGCAAACAAACCGAAAGATGTCCGTTCAATACAACTAATTAATTGGATATATGAACCAACAAGGATAGTTTACTAAACAAGACAGCCTCTATACGTCTCTATCAAATAAATCATTCTACTAATGAACGCTTAGTTTAGTTCAGCATCTCTCTAAATCTATTAAATACACATTTTCATTAATGTAGTAAAATATAATTTCTTAAGTTAGACAAAGAATGATGTCACACGTCGTCAACATGACAGGTCTCGATTCTTGGTGGCCAGTATATAACAGTCCTCCGCCGCGATTCCTAACTGCCGCACTCCCGGGGCTGGCAGCAGCTGCTCCAAGTGTCTGCGCCATATAACGCCATCGTCAGTTCGCACTTCATAGTGCAGATTGCCAACACGACGCATTATCGTGCCGAACTCCCATCTTCGTATCTGGTCGGAGTAGGCTCTGGCCTGCACTCGATCACCTACGGAATAAGCTCTGACGAGAGACGGTGTGTTCTCTGATCTGAACGCTGTCGGAGCAGTTGAGTCTCTGAACATCACGTGCAGCTTTGTTCTAACGTCCCGACTGAACATCAGTCCATAGGGAGTATGTCCATCCTGGTTTGGTGTGCGTCTGAGCCGAGTTTTTAGCACAAGGAGCTTATCCGTAAGGTTGCCTCTCTCCCCCTCCATTGCACGTAGTGCTTTCTTTATAGTTTGCACGTAACGTTCAGCCTGACCGTTAGTTGCTGGGTGGAACGGAGCTGACGTCAAATGTGTTACTCCACAGCTGGCAAGGTACGATTTAAATTCTTGTGATACAAACTGGCGTGCGTTGTCTGATACCAGTGTGTAAGGTGTGCCAAATGTGCAAAATAACTCCTTAAACTTAGCAATGCACCATGCACTCGTTGTGGTCTTTGTGGGGAAAACTTCAACCCATTTTGTGAATGCATCTACGACTATTAGAAGTTGGTGTCCTAGAACAGGTCCTGCAAAATCTATATGAATTCGTTGCCAGGGGCCGTTAGGTTGTTCCCAGTGGTGTAGAGGAGCTTTTGGTGGCTCATTCTGTTCCAATCGGCACGCTCTACAAGACTTTACCTTGTTCTCGATGTCCATGTCTATATTTTTCCAGTATATGTAGCTGCGTGCTAGCAATTTCATTTTCAGTATACCGATATGTCCCGCATGTAATTCATCAAGAACACAAGCACGTAAACTTTTGGGTATTACCACTCTGGTTCCTTTCAATATGCAGTTATCCTGGAGTGTCAATTCATTATCACCATAACCATATTGTCTTAATGAGTGACCTGTCTGTAGTGCTTGTAGTAATGTATTTAAGTCGTTGTCTTTTCTCGTTTCACTGGCTATAACTTCTGGTCGGATTTCTAAGATGTTGATCTGTTGCAATTGATACGCACAATGTTGGTCTATTGATGTTTCTTTTGCTATTTCAACTGGAAATCTCGATAGGTAGTCAGCGTTTGAATGTTTTACCGAAGCTCTGTATTCCACGTCGTAGTCAAATCCCGATAAAAAATGTGCGTAATGGAATAATCTCATTGTGCTTAGTGCAGGTAATGTCTGGTGTGGATGAAAAATCGAGGTAAGCGGCTTATGATCAGTCACTAATACGAATTTCCTGCCGTAACAATAGTGGAAAAACTTTTTAATGCCCCAGTAGATTGCCGTAGCTTCTTTGTCGATTTGACTATATTTCTTTTCGCTAGTTGAGAGTGACCTTGAGGCGAAAGCGATTGGCCTTTCTGAGCCATCTGGTAGTTTGTGTGACAGAACAGCTCCTAAGCCTGTCGGTGAGGCGTCAGTAGCTAGTATCAGCGGTTTACCTGGGTCAAAATGGATTAGAACTCTGTCGCTCAAAATTTCCTTCTTTATGTTGTTAAAGCTTTCTTCACATTTAGAAGTCCAGTGAAAATCATTCTCTTTCTTTAGTAATTCATTTAAAGGGCTCGTTAAAGAGGCAAGGTTCGGTATAAACTTGTTGTAGTAGTTAGCCATACCAAGGAAGGTTCGTAGTTCGTTAATGTTTCTTGGTCTTGCTGTATTCGTGATGGCCTTGACTTTGTCTTTGTTCTTATGTAAACCCTCTTTATCTATTGTGTGTCCTAGGTAGTTAATATTACGTTTAAAAAAAATACATTTTTCTCTGTTCACGCGGAGGTTACTATCTTTTAGTTTTTGCAAAACTTGTCTTAGACGTGTTAAAAGTTGGTCTTCTGATGCTCCTTGAATTATAATGTCATCAAAAAAGCATTTAATTCCGTCTAGTCCTTGAAGTAACTGATCCATAAATTTCTGCCAAAGGCTTGGTGCCACTTTGACTCCAAACATCAAGTGATTGACTTTGTAAGTGCCTTTGTGTGTACTTAATGTTTGTAAAAGGGCGCTTTCTTCATCCATGACCATATTAAGATAGGCTTGGGTAATGTCTAAAGTACAGAAGTATTTGCCTCCGTTCATTTCCGCAAATATATCCTCAATTATAGGAATTGGGTATTGTTCATCTCTGATGACTTTGTTCAAGGTGACCTTGTAGTCTGCGCATAGTCGAATGCTCCCGTTTGGTTTCACAATCGGTACTATTGGTGTGCCCCAGTCTGATTGGTCTACTTTGGTAATCACCCCTTCTGCACACAGTCGTTCAATTTCTTTATCGACTTTTTCCTTTAAAGCGTACGGTATACGTCGTGGTTTTATAAATATTGGTCGTGTATTTTCTTTGAGATTTATATGAGCTTCGTAGTTGGGTATTTTTCCTAGGTCTGATCTAAAAACAGTTGATGAAAATTCTTCTAATATTTTATCAAGTTTGTCGGATTGTTTTGAAGTTCGTACAATTCTTAAATCTGCAATTTTCATATTAATTTCTTTAATCCAGCTCCTACCGAAAATTGGGTCAACGTTTTGATCGATTATGTAAAGTTTCCCGTTGAAAATCTGATCTTTATACGTCCCTTTGATGTATGTTACCCCTGTAGGCTTGATAATTTCACTAGTGTAAGTTCTCAATTTCGTATCAGTTTTGAAAATTTTATTTGGTATTTGTAGGCTTTTATATTAGCTAGGGAGCTGGCGAGCATTTAAGTATATGATTTGCTCGTACTTCGTATTGATAGGCATTAAAGTTCGGATTAATACGACCAAATTTTCTTAAGGAATTAAGGTCCTATGTTGCTGCGTTTTTTAGCTACAGGGCTTTGAATCTGTCAAAAAAAAAATCTGTACTAAATCATTTGCTCGTGTCTGCCTCTGGGGTTAGTGGTCAATACCATTTTGATAACGAAGAAAATCTGTGAGGCAGACATCCAGGGCTCTGCATTATCACAGGAGGTAGATATAAAAATGTAAAATAAAAAAGCTCTACTAAATCATTTGCTCGTAGCTTTAATTAGGTCAAATCGATTCATTAGAACCCCCTGAATACAATAAAAAATTGGCAGACATTTTACTTACTGACTTTAACCATTACAGCTCGTTGAAGTCTGCGAATTTGAAGAAAAGCGGGTATTACGACTAATTAATGCAGATATCTCCGTCATTAATGAACCGATTTTCAATTTTATTTTTGTATTCAAAAGAGTATACTCCCGAAATGGTCCCATTGTCACCAAGTCAGGATCTGATGATGGAATCCCAGGGAAATCGAGGACAACTCTCGAATTTTATAGGCACTTGTTACGTTTTCCATATATTTTCCAAAGCTGTTTGCGTCTGATAATCAAAAATCTCATGTGGATGCGCTGATGACGGAAGGTACACCTCCTCAACGTTTAGGAGTTGAAAGAAAATTCTTTCAAAATTATACGTACTTATGGATCGATAGTTATATTCTTTCAGGCAATTGTACCTGATGACGATGGCATCCCATAGAAATCTAGGGCAACCCTCAAATTTTATAGGCACTTTTTACGTTTTCCATATATGTATTTTTCAAAGCTGTTCATTTATTTGCGTCTAAAAATCAAAATCTCATGTGGATGCGCTCATGATGGAAGGTACAAGTACTCCTCAATAGTTAGGAGTTAAAAGCAATAATAAGGGAATCTTGAAGGTTGAGGGTTTGGGTTCTTGGTTGAATGTTAAATGCATAGTAAATATTTGTATAGGATACCTATACAACTTAAAATGAAAAATAAAAAAACCTTTTTTCAAAAAAAAACCGACTTCAAAAACACAAAAAAGTGAAAAATAAACTTCAGATGAAAAATCAACTTCTGAAGTCGGTAGCAAAAAAAACGAAACAAACAAACAAATGTCACTGACGATTTTTTATTATACGACTATGAAAATAAAGTCGACAACGCAATGATTCAACTATCTCTCTTGATAAAGTCACACGTCGTCGTCGCGTCGTCGTACGTTGTCCTTATCAATTCCGCGCTAAGTTGTAGTCGGTTGCGCGTTCGTCGTGTAGGTACAATAGCGACTGTATTACCAGTTGTCAATGCTGTCGTTTGACGAATGACACCAGTTGCAACGACGACCGTTTTCTGCAACCGTTTTCGTCGTCGGGAAAACACTTGGGTTTCGTCCGTCAAAAATTCGACAACGACCCACCACTAAAATGTACTGTAGTTGCCCATTCCCTAGCGAAGATCTCTATGGAGAAGAACGGGCAAGAAACTCCATGGACACTCTTTTAAATCAGAATATTGTTACAAAACCTTGGTTACATTATTCATGTGGAGATGGTATATTATGTGAGAACGATGTAGCAAGATGTGCACAATAAAAGTGTCCACAGTAACGTCAAAAACGACGATTCAAAAACAAAATAATAATTCAAACAAGCCGAGGCAGCTAAGAGGTGTTCCCAAACATCTTTACAAATCTGTGTACATGATACAAATACGTATGTATGCATGTGTGCAGCTGCGACGAGACCGACCGCCATACACTAGCGTCTTAAGTTTCGATGGTAGTGTCATCTTTAGTTACTGTGTGCGAACGTACAAAATACCCGTAGTTTCAAAGCCTTGGGCGTAGTACATACAGGGTACTTTGAATCGCACGTTTTGCTAACGCGCATTTCGCTTTTCAAGGTATTATACCAGCGCTTACACACTGAAATCATTAAAAAAAGATTTAAATGAAAATATAATTCAAATGGTCTGCCTTCGGAATATCAGTGGCCTGGATGTCTGCCTCATTTATGTTCTCTTTTTTATAAGCAATATGAACAACGGTCAAAGAGGCAGACACGAGCAAATGATATAGCACAGTTTTTATTGACGACATTTCTGAAGCGCTGTTAATTGAAAACGCAGCGCTACGATGGTGGCAGACTATTTTTCTGCGGTTGTTCACAGGGTTTTTAAACGAACACTGCAAGTCTGCCACGCGAGCAAATCATATATTTTTTTTAAATCATAAAAAAATCTTTAAAAATTCATAACTTCAAAAGTCAGAGTCCTAGATGTCTGCCTTTTCGATTTTTTTCATTTTGACAAGGTTCCTAAACATCAGCCTTAGAGGCAGACACGAGCAAATGATATAGTATACTTATTTTTTTTAATATTTTTAAAGGGCTGTCAATTGACAACGCAGCGCTACCATGGTGGCAGACGCGGCTCTTAGTATTTCTTATTGTATAATTAACGCTATTAATAAAGTCTGCCACACGAGCAAATCATATAGATTTTTTGTTCGCCAGCACCCTAACTATATTGCTTGAGTGACATTGTTGACAAGGTCGCTCCCGTGTCAAATTCCATGCGTACTTGTTTGTTCTCAATTTTAACTGTGATCATATATTTGTCAGTTATTTCACTTTTTATTAAATTGATATCTCCAATACTATCGCAACTCGTGTTAAGAGTGTCATCTAGTTGATTGGTTTTTAGGTTCCGTTGTAAACAAACTCTTGCCAGATGTCCAATTTTCTTGCATTTCAGGCAAGTAGACTTGATGGCACCGCAATCATTAGATCTGTGGTCGTCTTTACCGCATCTGAAGCATTTTCCTTTTAAATCTCTTATAGTTAACGGAGATGATGAGGAAGAAGTTAACTTTATATTCTGTCGTGAGGATGATGGTCGTGATTCGATATCTCTACTTGTAGATTTTGTAATCTTGTTTACTGTGTCCAAATGTTTGTGCATGTCTGCGGATATTTTCATGTTTTCTGATTTTCCCATTTCCATGAATGTAGCACTTTGAACCAGTTTAGTAAAAGGTGGTGTATCTCTTTCTTGAAGAATTTTTGTTCGTATTTCACTGTCTTTTAGTCCGCGAATAAATTGCAGGACTAGGAAACTTTCTGAGGTAGACTTTTGACAGTTAAGGCACTTGAATTCGCAGTTCAAGGAATTTTTCTTTAATTCTGAGGCGTATGTTGCTACTGTTTCATCTTCACGTTGTGTGTGCGTAATAAATCTGTGTTGTAACGCCCATGTACTAGGCTTAGGATCTATGTAGTCGTCTAGAATCTGTGTGAGTTCTATAAAGTTCATATCAATTGGATCCTCCGGAGAACATAAATCATGTAACTTCTCATGTAATTCGGGTGATAATGCAGCAAGAAAGGTGTACACTTTTATTTGAGGATCTTCGATTTTATTGAGCAAGAAAAATACAGTTAGTCGTTTCGTAAAGTTTGCGAAGGTCTCTTTTTCTTGAAAAGGCTGGAAATTCATTTTTGGCCCTCGTTCTTGTTGTTTATTCGTACTCATGGGTGATGCTGATGTTTGTAGCTGTGTGTTATGTCGATTTTCTCTATTTTGCAATATGAGAAGTTTCGTCTTTATGATGACACATTTTTCTTCAAAATCGTACCTGGTTTCTATCTCTTGGTCTAGTTGTTCGTCTGGAGTTTCTAATTCTATTTCATGCTGTATTTCTTGTAATTTGTGTAACGTTTCTTGAAGCGATTGTAGTCTTGACTCTGTTTCTTCGTATGGTAAAGTTTCTTGGGTGTTAACGTAGTTTTCAAGTTTTGTGATTAAACCTCGCAATGACGCGCGGGTTCTCTTATTTTTTTTAATATCATTAGTCGACATCCTCGTCGCCAATTATTAAATACACATTTTCATTAATGTAGTAAAATATAATTTCTTAAGTTAGACAAAGAATGATGTCACACGTCGTCAACATGACAGGTCTCGATTCTTGGTGGCCAGTATATAACAAAATCAAACCCAATTGATTGCAACAGACTTAAACATGTTTGTATGCATATTTGTGATTTCACCCTAAATGGACTTAAATAACTTGTGTGCCCGTCAGTTTTATCAATCTCCCAAATTGTTACTATGCTCATTGATGACTTGATGAGTGATGTATAATGTGCGCTGTGCTAGTTACACACACATCAGAGTAGCGGCTGATAAGATAAGAGCATGGAACAATCGGGTGCTGTCCCATAGACTAGAGTCATTCACCTAGACGAGACCAGGATACGGTCATTCGGAGTGAATCTTCTCGAATAAATGGTGTGTTTATGGCACAACATCATTACAATTATCGGTCATTTGAGCTTTTGCTCGCGACTGTGTACGTTTGTATGTCGGGAAATTGAAAATACTACAGAAGATAAATTATTAAGCTAGGCCACATTCTATCTATGAGTCAAACTTCATCGAAATTCGATCAAACCTTAAAGAAACGCGTCACAAACAAATAAACATACTCAATTTCACATTTATAACATTAGTTAAAACTGAGAAGCCTTAATTAAAATATTTAATTATTTAATTTCAAAACGACAATGGTTGCGTGCGAGTACTACGCACCTGTCCTTTCTGAAGAACCTCCCCATTAAGGTCAGTGTATGTCGTGTTAGTAGGTCTCAGGCGACAGGTCTGATAGTTAATACCTACCCGTGGTTTATGTGCTATCAAAATACTGTTTACAAGTCCATCAGCACTATTATAGTAATAGGATACCACTGAATACAAAACTTGTAAAAAAAGCCAAGTCGTGCAACGCAACTCAGTTGTTCTGACGTAAAAAGTAGTTAGATACAAGTCAGTTAATTAATCAGTCCCTACATAAGGTACCTTCTATCTTAAGTTATTACGTAATTAGCTAATCTAACAACATCTTATAGTGACCATATCAATATTAAAAATCTTTGACGTTTTAAATAAATAGATTGTCTTGGCCATCGCATCGCATTCGCCAATGTTAAACAGCCCATTCTAATGGCTAATCTCCATCGCATTGGCCAATGTCAATTAGTATAATGAATTTATTATCAGAAATTACTTATTATAGTTAACTTGTTTACATAGATAAGAGAGGATTATCGTAAATCTTTGTATATGTCGTAGGATAATTTGATACTTCGAATCTTCGCGGAAATCCTAGGGGTTTTGCGAAAACGCGGATAATTAGACATAGGTAAACGCGCGCTCGCTTCGCTCGCATATTAAATAACACTAATATCTTCTGTCCCCGAAGTGCCGGGCCTCCGCCGGCCTCCTTCGTCGGCCTACGGCCCGGTGCCCATGCCGCCCCTAAAAATTTTTAGGAACCGAAAATTTTATTTGGTGCCTAGGCTTAGAGTCTTAAAAATATTTTGTGGTGGCCGTCTAAATAGTAACGAGTATTTTCGCAAAAATCCTGACTTTGTCCAGTAAGATTTGATAATTTTTCGCCTATGTCTAATTATCCGCGTTTTCGCAAAACCCCTAGGAACCCCTAGGATTTCCGCGAAGATTCGAAATATCAAATTATACTACGACATATACACCGAGGGCTGTATTAGAGCGTTGCAAAATTTTTGCGGCCGCGTACAAAACTTTGAGAACAGTTGTATAATATTTTGTATATAAAATAGCTTTAAAAACATCAAATCTTTGCCTTTTTTCGAAAGCTTCGTATATAATAAAATATCAAGATCTCTAATACACTTTTTATTGGTATGAGCAGCACACTAAGCTATATATTTCAGTATAACATGGCCTCGGTTTGTATAAATTTCTCGTACAATGAGTGATCCGCATAAACTGGTTCTGTATAGCTTGATTGGTCGCATTGCGTACACTCATGTCATGACGTAAATCAAATATCTTGACTAAACTACATAATTTACCTGGTAAATACTATTTAAACGCATTTTTAATCAAAGTATTACTAATTACTCACTGGGAGAAGCCAAGTTTGTCACACTAACTGCATAATTATATATAATAAATGATACGTTTAACCAATTTGCCCTACTATTGTGTCGTTATCCTTATGCCTAAGTTCGGTTAATCGGAAGCTTGGCACGCGCTAGTAACTGGCGTCAGTAAACAGAGCCAGTAGCCAGTGGCGTAGCTATCGGCTCAGTAGTGGTGAAGTGTCGGCGGAGTTCACCCGCGTGCGCCCGGCTCGTAGCACTCGTAGCAAAGTTCGTAGCACCGGCGTAGCGATCGCGTAGCCGCAACACTTTTTGGAATAAAACTTTTTTTTTAAGCGTTCAGTGACTCGTTGAATTGTTGTAAGTGCTGTTTTTCGTTTATTTCTGAAAGTTATAAGAATCTTGGATGTGATTAAGGTTTTTTTAGGTTTATTGGTTTTATTTGGTACTTTTTTATTTACATGCTTTGCTGCAGTTTATTTAGTTAATTTAATGTGACAAAATAAAAAAAAACCTATTTACAATGTTGACAAATATTTACTAAAGAAATGTGGGTGTCTCCATAATTAACACTTCTAACTGTTGTGGAAAATAATAACGTGAATGTCTTGTGAAAACCTTTAAAAATTGGAAGTGCATTATTAATTGTATCATACTCACCAAATAGCTTCAAAGAAACCAATACATATATAACTTAACATCACGCTTGTAATCCCCTAACTAAGGGATCGGCAGAGGCGTTCCCACTCATTACTACACCCACATTTCGCCAGTTAATATTTGTTTATAAGGCGATCCTATTGTCCCGTCGGGGCTGCGGGTTGTTCGAAAGAGATACCGCGGTCTCGTCACAAGGGTTAAGAAGGAACATGGGTCGTTTTTAGTCAGTAGAAGTCTGACACTCCCTTCCGCTCTGCCCAAGAGCGGGAGGGGTTATTTGATGATTTTCCACCCGCCAAAAAAAAAAGGCGATTCTATTGTAAGCACAAATCCAATTTCCGTGGCTGCTACTGAGAAATACCTAATGTATAAAAACCGGATAAAAACAGTCAGCAGTACCATTGATGCAGGCAATAAGTACATTTGGAGTCACACATAAATTATTATAACCACCAAAATCGATAATCCTTTAGAGACGAGAAGTTTCCCAAGGTGAAGAGATCCCTACGAACCCTCCACCCCCAGCATCAAAACATGACAAAAACAAAGCATTCCACTTCACGATATTACTTGGAGGGTAGTTAGCAATCATCTCGACTCGACTATTAATCCTACTATAATAATAATCCTACTTCCTACTCATCACACTTCACACTAATATTATAAAAGCGAAAGTTTGTGACTCTTTCACGCAAAAACTACTGAACGGATTTGAATAAAATTTGGTACACAGATTGTTTATAACTTGGATTAACACATAGGATAGCTTTTGTTCCGATTTTATCTTCCCGTGGGATAATTTTCGAGTTGTTGCGGCGAAGCCGCTGGCAACACATAGTCACTACATAGTATAAAACAAAGTCACTTTCTCTGTCCCTATATCCCTATGTATGCTTAAATCTTTAAAGCTACGCAACGGATTTTGAAGCGGTTTTTTTTAATAGATGGAGTGATTCAAGAGGAAGGTTTTAGTATATAATTTGACCGACATCCACGCGGGTGAAGCCGCGGGCATCAGCTAGTCATCAATAAAAGCTTCCTCCGTTTTCAGTAACAATAGGCGAAGCATAAAAGGATACCTAAATAAGTGTTGCGGTTAGATTGCGCTCAGACAAACTCGCCCAAAAATGCTTCCTTTTCACCAAGTGCCAGACAGTCGGTAAACAAGATAGATTGCTCTTACAAGCATTGGTTATCTTTTACTAACTGACATAAATTCTTTAATTCCCAACACACCTATGATGGAGGCCGAATAGATAAATTATTTGTTGAAATACTGAATAATATATTTGTTTTATTCGACTACGATAAATCCATTTTATGTATGCTCATTTTTTTTGACAGAATCTGATGCCTCATAACACTTAAACCACATAACATCACGCCTGATATCCCAGAAACTTAAGGCAGAGTCGTACTTAATGAAACACGCACATTTCACCAGTTATGTTCCCATGTAATAGGGGGCGAGTCTATTGCCATCAAACAACACACACAAATTCAGACTCCGTAGCTAATACAGAGATATTCCTGGTAAAAAAAACCCAATAAGACTTTTTCCGACCTGGGCATCAAACCAAGGACCTTAGGCTCAACAGCTAAGTCCTAAACCACTCTTCGTTATTTACACAACTTCTTTTCCTTCCCTAAAAATCAGTTTGTATCATCAAGCAACCCAAATTCGTTTTTAATAAGAGCGCAAATAATAAATAAGTCTGTTATCGAAGAGATACAAAAGGCTGTACATCGGCTGGTTATCAATATTGTAGTAGTAGCGCTGCTAATGAAAGCTCCTACAACGTGCGGTGATAGCTTATCATAATGATCATCGCATTACATATCAGCTGCGACATAACGATTACTTCAAACCTCACTAAATTGATATTTGTTTTGCGCCAAAACTCTTGTGTTTAATAGATAATACAGAAGAAACAATTCATGGTCAGACGTTTGTACAAAAAATATACAATATTAAATTATGTCCTTTAATTTTGTCTTTTTTTTTATGTCTACAAAAAATGTCGCAATACAAAAGTTATCGAGATTTTTGCAGACATACTGTCTTTATCCTGATGTTTACTGTTTTATAACTTGTCTTAGCCCTCTTACATTTCGGCAATTTTACCTAAAAGGCATAAAATAAAAATTTATACTTTTAGGTATTATAAAAGTATATGATTTGTGATATAAAAATAAACATTTTATTAGTCATTGTGTGAGATGGTCACAGTGGAATCTATGAGTTACATGTCCCAAATCAGGTTTTAGTATATAATTTGACCGACATCCACGCGGGTGAAGCCGCGGGCATCAGCTAGTTTGTTATAAAACAACATCATTAATCGAACAGCTGGGGATTCAAATAAACAAGCCCGATCAAAAACAGAGATAAGTGTTCCACGCGCGCTTCAAAGAGATGTCAGCAACATGGAAGGGGCCCGCAAGGGCCGACGCCTGTCGAGGCTGCGGGTTGTCTGCAAGGGATACCGAGGCCTCGACATGAAGGGCGAAGAAGGAACATGGGTGGTTTTTAGTCAGTAGAAGTCTGACACTCCCTTTCGCTCTGCCCAAGAGCGGAAGGGGTTATTTGGTCGTTTGAACCTGATGTCCTGGCAACTCCTGAGTGTTTTACCATCTAGACTTCAATTTGGCTAATGACCCTCGTCTTGCTCGAGATATTCCTAACAGCCGGATGACTTGAACTCGATACTGGCTGGTAACTATCTAGCTAAAGCCAACCTAACCGGATACTAGACAATATTACGTAGTACTTACGTACCTACAGTCTATCTTTCTTTAATACATTTTCAACTTTATCATTAAAGCGTTAGGCTCAAGGTTGTTTGGGTCAATTTGAACAGTTTGAACAGGCTGTCTGTACAGTTTCACAATATTTTTGTGTCACAAAAAATATATATTTACCTGACGTCGCAAACGTATGGGAAGGATGATGTTTTTTATTTCCACGACATTTTATAAATAGATGTTTAGAATTTTTAACATAAATTCTTTCCTCAATCAATCTGCCCTCGTGAATTAATTTTCTTTAATTGAAAGCTTTTCAAACAGCTTGTTAAAAGGTTTTCAGGCGACTACGGAACAAGCATCTACCTAATACCCGTAAGCTCTGCAATACATTGTAAGCTTGGCTAGGAATGAATGCTTTTCATTTGAAGCCATATAATGTAAGTAATTAATTATTGAGTCGCGTTCAGTATTAATAATATATTCCGCACTGGGACCGTAAGGTTGCTTAAATTACTTAAATTATGTTTACACACACTGCTCTCAAAACCAGAGTGAATTAAATAAAGTAGAAGAACGTGGCAATAGAATTAATTGCAACATTGATAAAAGATCTATTTCATAATTGTATGGGGTCCAAAAAATTAGGTTCGTAACTACATAGAATTATAATCAAGAGATCAGGACAAAATCAATTTTTCAAAGACGCTACGTGTAAACATATTAGTACTTGTGTGTGTGACTGTACAGGTAGGTACCTAACATCCGATCTGCGACAATAGCAACTGTAAGTGCGGGATAATCTTGTACTTTTAGATACTTTCTTAAAACTCTCGGCCCAAAGCCGATAAGTTGACAAACCAACAGTCACTTTAAATCCGCATTACAGTTCTCTAGTGCTCTTGAAAACGGGCTTAGATCCCTTCAAAATGTAAACTATACATTTAGTACGTCCCGAAGTCTCGATATCGGAATGGGTTTACTTTATGCGGAATGTAATAAATACTTCAGCTTTATGGCGCGTAATTAATGTGAATACATAAATTTTCACGCACATTATATTAGTTTTAGAGCCGCAATAAACTCATAACAAATATCTTCACATGAAACAAATCACCATGACGATGACATGTCAGTCTGTCTGTTCGCTGACTACTTATCATCTGGTTTCGGTTCGGATTCAGATTGTAATTTAACTGGTTTTCACCTTATCTGTAAGTATTCGATTAAAACTTAAACTATCGGAATTACAGGATTCTATAAAGTTATAGAACAACCCGTTACTCTGTGGAAATCCGTGGCTGTAGAATGCTATGCGAGAATATTACAGTTTTGTTACGCAAATATTAACACAATATCGCGCCTGTAATCCCGAACAGTTAGTCAGAGGTATAACTAATAGTACACAACTCAATTCGTCTGTTCGTAATGACTTTGAAATTTCTGATGAAAACCCAATAATTCTTTAATCGACCCGGGACTCAAAACCAGGACCCAGGAATGAGAAAAATACTATGCATCTAAATGCAGAATGCAGCACCGCCGTCTGTACCACAGCACCCACAATAATACGGTCAGAATTATGATTATTACATATCAAGCATGCCATACCTATACATTATACAGTATACTCGCTATTCCCATGTTCTATTATTAGTACACAAACATTTGTCTTACTTGACCGATTTCCGCGAGCAAAGCTGCTGACACCGTAATTGTATAATCACCGTCATGCATTGCCGACATCCGAGAGTCCTCAAACATCATCAATCAAATGCACTCGTCGCGCCTCCCAGCACCACAACACACAACACACAACACACGACATGATGTACACCTAATATACAAAATAAACATAACGATGTACAACATATTCAAAATATTAAAAAAATAACTAAAAAAAGAATGAGCACATTATTACATTATATACGATTAAGGAAAAAACAAAAGAACTAAAAAATTGGAAATAAAAAAAAAGTAGTTAAAAAACTAAAAAAACCCGAGTGAAAAAACTGAAAACCAAAAAAAAGCACATTTTAAATTAAACAAAACTTGAAATGAAAATAGAATGGACCCCGCCTGCTTCCAACTCTTGAGGAGTAGTACCTTACATGATCAGCTCACCTAGATAACTTGAAAGAATACAACCATATTTACGTCCCCATAATATTTTATTAAAGAATTATCCTCCAACTCCTAACCGTTAAGGAGTTATACCTTCCATCATCAGCTCATCAACATGAAGTGATGACTGCTAGATACGAATACTTGAATAGCGTCAGAAAAAGCACTAAAACACGTAATACGTGCCTATACAATTTGAGGGTTGCCCTAGATTTCTATGGGATGCCATAATCATCAGATTAACATAATAGCCTGAAATAATACAACTATCGGTCCATAAGTACGTATAATATTGAAGGAATTTTCCTTCAACTCCTAACCGTTGAGGAGTTGTACCTTCCATCATCAGCATATCCACAAGAAATTATGATTATCAGACGCAAATACATGAACATGTGGCGACAACGACATCTATCGCAACTATTCGCAACCAACGAATGGTCGTTGATCGCAACGAGAACTAAAATGACAAATCCTGCATCGCGCTATTAGAGTTATCTGCGACATTAGCTCAGCCCACCAGACACAACACCCGTCTGGTCGCAGGATCCTCCCTTTTCTATGGGGGATAAGGAACCTTACACCCTGTTCCTCCTACCCCCCAAAAACAGCTTTAGAAAAAATATGGAAAACGTAACAAGTGGCTATATTTGAGAGTTGCCCTCGATTTCCCTGGGATCACCATCATCAGATCCTGACTTGGTGACAATGGGACCACCTCGGGAGTAAATATAGAAAACTCGATATAAATAGTAAACATAGTAAATATCCCGTTACAAATGTCAATAATAATATTTAATGAGCATGTTCGTTTATGACCAGTTTATAAACTTATAAAACTGATTACATTTATTATCATTGATAACTTAGCTGCTGAATTTAATATCGTTAAAAATGTGTCAAAACAGCACACTAAATTGGCAAAATATAGTAAACGAAGTTCGACTAACATTCTTATTGAGTTTACAACTAAACCGAATTATTATCCCCAGCTTAATAAATGTTGAATAGAACATTTATCTCTTTGTAACACCACAACAGAGAATGGAATTTATGAATCAATTACTCAAATCAAAGTTGAAGTGAAGCTTTGATGTTTACGTTCAATAGCTTCGGCCAAGGGATATTTGAATGATATTAAAATACAAAGATTCCTTGTTCTCGTTACATTCATTTCGTTTCATCGATCATCGTTAAAACAGTTATGTACCTATAAGTGACTGAGTGAATCTATCCAAATGTAAACAGTTAAATTGATAAAATTATTGTTAAAACATGTTAACATAGAACTGAACAAACACATTATCCATCCATACTAATATTATAAATGCGAAAGTAACTCTGTCTGTCTGTCTGTCTGTCTGTTACTCTTTCACGCCTAAACGGCTGAACGGATTTTGATGAAATTTGGTATGGTGATAGATGATAACCTAGAAATGGTCATAGGCTATAAATAATCACGCCATCGTTCTTAGGGGGTAGGCAGTAGGCAGATAACTAAATTGAGTTAGTGATTTTTAGTTGTTTTTGTTGGGACTTTTGCTCTTTCACGTCTAAACGGCTGAACAGATTTTGATGAAATTTAGTAAGGTAATAGATGGTTACCTAAAAACGGTTATAAGATCAAAATGATCACGTCATCGTACTTAGGGGGTAGGAAGTAGGCAGAAAACTGAATTGAGTTAGTGATTTTTTTATGGTTTTTGCTGGGAGTTTTGCTCTATCATGCCTAAACGGCTGAACGGATTTTGATGAAATTTAGTTAGGTGATAGATAGTAACCTAGAAAAAGATATGGGCTATTAATATTCATGCTATCGTACTTAAGGCGTAGGCAGTAGGCAGAAAACTAATTAAGTTAGTGATTTTTAATCGTTTGTTTTAAAAGTTTACCTCATTCACGCCTTAACGTCTGAACGGATTTTTATAAGACTTGGTTAATATAAAGATAGGACCCTAGGCACGGACACAGGCTACTTTTTACGGCGGGAAAATACCTCATTCCCGCGGAAATCTAGCGTGATCGTGTCAAGAAGCGCATGACGCCATAGCTCCTGAAATGATTTTGATGTTTTTTTTTTAACTGAGTGTTACTAAGACTTCAAGTTAGTATTTGATCACTTTTCTTTAGAAAAGAGTTGTTTTTCTCACGGACAATTATACGTGGCTTGCTCACGTGTTTCAAGTCCACAGAATCTCCATGTGTTGGCCAGAGAGGGAAAAACAAAGAACATAGTTTACAAAAATGTACTACAGTAATAAGGCCTCTTATTTTTAGCTTCCTACATTACATACATACATACTACTTACATTAAGTTAGTACTTCCTACGCAGACGATGTTGCGGATGTCACACTGTCTAACATCGGGGGTTGGCAGGTAGGTAGTTAGTAGTATTTTAAACCGATTTACATTATTTACTTTTTATATTTACTAAGGAAACATTCGGAGCTATCCATTATGTAGCTTAGGTTGCTTTTGAACAAATTTTGATGTGAAGTTGAGGACTGGAACACGATAGTGGGACATTGTTGCAGGGGGACTTACAGCCGGGAGAAAACAAAAAAACTTATGCGGACGAAGTCGCGGGTAAAAGCTAGTTTACAATATTTACAAACTAGTATTTACAGAACTAAAATTATATTAAAATATATACAAGTAAGAAAAAGAGAAGAATTACAAGGCGTCAAAAAATTCGTCCATACCGCTGTCAACAGGAAAAGTGCCCAAAAGGCTGGCAGCATTGCCACGTTGGATGGCAATGCTGATTCTTTGGCCAAAGAATAGGCCAGCCCTCTGGTCACGTGAAGAGTCGACCAACCGCTTAGCAATTTCCTTAAATATTAGGTGAGCACTCGGACCCCCAGGGCCCCAGTGTTTCAACCCCAAACGGCCCAAACACATAACTGCCAATTAAGTAGTTGTGTATGCGCCGTTTGAGGTTTTCAGCACCTGCAGCAGCTGCCCCGGCACAGGACACCGTGCTAGGAAGATGGAATGGCGCAAGGGCGTCGACGCAAGTTGCGTCCCACACCAAAGGCCTACCCAACTTCCAAGGCATTATGGTCATACCATCTGTTCTCTTACCATCGACGTGTGCCAACCCATTGGGTTCCAAAACAGCAAGCACACCGGCCCTGCGCTCTTACAGCAGGAAAGGCCATGGTGACCGAGGCTGTCGACTACTTCACCACATTGACTGCGATGTGGAGCCCCACACGGAGCACCCAATCGCAAGGTTGTGTCACCTAGCATAGTGCCTATATTAGGTGACGGTAGTGCCTGAAGCCAGAGGCCCGACTCCCACTCACCCACGGCCAGCAGGCGGGCATGCTCGGCAGTATTGTTAGACGTATTAATATGGTTATTCCGTACCAACCTGCAGAGCGGCTCATCCCACTTTCTCTGGGAAAATGGGTTCTCGGGCCGATCTGTGTTCGGGCAAGCCATTTTCCAGGCGCTCTCTGCATCGGTCAAGTACGGTACTTCCGAGTCAACCAGGGAGAGGGTTAAAATTTTCCTGGTTAGCTTTTCAGTGCTGTGGACATACGACAGGAACGCACACTACACTACACTAGAAAGGAAGGGTGGCTTGCTGCCACGCTCGGTCAAATTGATTGGATGACAATGTACTTTTATCTCTCAAATGTAACGAGTTGAAAGTAATGTCCTGTGTCTATTGTTATACATTTGTAATAAGTGGCAGTCATTATCAAATTATCACGTAATGGTGTGTACACACTGTGTGTACGTATACGCTACATAGATAGAGCTGATTAGGGGGGCAGTCTGCCCGCGGAGCCCGCGCCTAAAATAAAGCTGTTTAGAAGGCTCAAGCCAGTCTATATAGTAAGAATAAGAAATAGTCAATTACTTTTCAAAATTTTAATTTTAATTACGGTTTGCAGGCGACAATATGCATTACATGTTGCAATTAATTATCATTTTCCTGCTCTTGTCCCATTCTACCTAGGGTCGGCGCATCACGTTTTCTTCTTCCATTCTTCCGTCATTGCTGGCAAAAATTTTGGGATGTCTGCAGTTTCTTACAAACACGATAGATTATGGAGATGTATGTATAACATTATACAGACGTTATACTACGATTTCTACTTAGAATGTACATTAATGTACAGGGACCGAGTTGAACATGGCGATGCAACCCGTTTGCGCCTGCGCCGCTTGTTGTCTCAGCAATTATCGTAATTAACTGAATGCCGCGCCGATGTAACGATTACAATAATGGCGCCCTTTCGCGCTTGCAACATAAATATCTCGCACCTTACGGGAATATAACAAATTGCTTTCTTGCCATTTTATCATAGAATCCCACCTTCCATCTTGCGCTGCATGCCCTGACACCTGCACACTTGACGACCTTATGACAGCATCAGCGAGTGGAGTCCGCATAGCTGAATTTTGGGCCAAAACGATTTGATCGTATAGAAATTTGCCATCGACACGCTAAGAAGAAGATCATAGAATTTATTAATAAGGAAATATTTGACAATAATGTTTACTGGGGCAGAAACATACAAAAAATTACAGACTCTGTTATGATAAATCTAACGGGATATTCTAAGATCCAAATTAATAGGCACATTAGAGACACATAAAATATATTAAAAGAATATGGTAATGAGCAACGAATAGCATTGGACTTCACTAGTTTAATAAAACTTGCCACATTTACTTATAAAAATATAGCACGTGCTCTGATTTAAATAATTAATTTAAATATATTTTATTATAATGTTGTGATCGGGTTTAACCGCAAAGCCACGCATGTGGCTTCACTAGGTTAGGCATGAGCTGCTACCGGCGTTAAAAAAAAAAAAAAGATTTGTATAGGAAAAGTCTAAAATCGACTTCAAGAATGGACCGAGTATGTGGAATAGTGGTCTTAAACCATCACCGCATTAATTCCTTTCTAATAAAACCGTTTGTTGGTCTATAACGGACATAGTTTGGTGTTTTATATACATAGATAAATAGACTATGTTTAGGTGTCACTTAGTAATGTCAAATATCAGGGTATTTACTGACTGACACATCGTGTGTTTGTACCTATCTGTGTGCTTGGTATCTATCTATCTACTAGGTTAAGGCTTAGCATACAGTAGAACGACTTTGGATACCTAGAAAACTTCACCAGGTACTATTACAGGGCTATCTTCGGATCCTATCTTCTGCATAGATATTGTCATTAGCAGTCATTAAAAGTGATGACTTATTTCCATGCAATCTCTTCTTACATATATCGACAGTAATTACAACTTTGTAAACTTGCAAGTAATTATAACTTTGTAAACTTGTAGACATTCGTCCTTGTCAGGGATGTCGCTTGTCAATTTAGAGAATAGTGAACGTTTCAAATTGCAAACGTCAAAGTATTCATTGAATCAAGTTTGTAGAGCTGTTGGAAAGGGCCGAAAGCTAGGGTATCGTATTACCTATTATTAACTGGATTGTGGAGGTGGTGTCAGACAGGCAGTCGAACCTGCAGACTGGGAGCCGACCCCAAAATAGTTGGGAAAGGCTAGGCAGATGATGTTGATGAAGTTTGTAGACCTGTAGGAAATTATGTGACAATTAAACTTTATTGGACAAGCCCGCCACACTATTCTCAAACCACTGCCACACCTGATGGAAGGAAGGTTGCCGGGATGATGGTTTATTGGACAGTATATAAACTGTGACATCTATTGACCCACTGTGTCTGCGTGGAGGATCACAGCCCACAGGTGGGACTCAGGCCTCCTCTCCAAAAAAGAAGAAAGAGAAGAGATCTGAGTTTCAGCAGTGGAAAGGATATAGCCAGATTATGCTAAAAAGCCTGTACGATGACGAAGAGTGTAGGGTTGCAAACGTAATCAACCGTAATTAATTACGTTTGCAACCCTACACTCTTGCATCGTAACAGTTTTAATAAAAGTATGATGCCTCAAATATTTAAATGAGCGCGATTGCCATGCAGTGATGTGTTATCATAACATAACCGGTATGAGAGCACTTGTCGATGAGATAATAAAACACTTACTTACAGTAAACTCTATTAAAAACGCTGGACATTATATTGCAGAAATGTTGGTTCATATTTTTTGTCTCCAGGGTGAGACTGAGCTCGATAAGTCGCGAGTTCTTTGGTTTGATTCTCGAGTTAGTTAAAATGCAGCCCTTGCTTGGTGCTTCGCCCGGGTAGAGGTCGAACAAGTATTTTATCATGTCCTGAACCCAAAACAAGGTCTTGATTTACTACTAATTGTGGTTAAAATTCATAAGTACCGCTCCGTTTAAAATGTGACTGCAAGTGATAAGTAATTAATTAGCCGGAATATGCTGCAAATGCATTACGCATTTTCAGTGTACCATCATATTCCAGCTACCCAAACCCGTAAACCGGATCAAATAATGTAGCTTTTTCTTTCTTTAGTTCTTGCAGTCATCGATAGCGCCCTCTTACCTGGGTCCGTAGTGTGTACCTACCTACCTGCTAACTGAACAAGAATATTATGTCAATAAATATAAGCAAACGTGTCTTGTTCACAGAGAGAACGTGGAAACAAGAGTGCGATGTATCTTCCAACATTCACGAGCATACCGACTTCTAACTACGAAGCCAATCCGACAACCGAATCGATACACAACAGTAAAGCCATATTATAAACATCTGACAACTAAAAGAACAAGTAGAACTGGCAGGATCTTCTGAAGAGTTCAATATGGCGACCACTGCGTCAGAAATGTTCACGACAACGATGGCCAGTATGGTGGGCGTGTTGAATGACAGCATCTCAACCAACAGTACGTCGTCAGTATCGCCCGTGCGGTCGATGGGCACAATCAAGCTGATTGTGAAGGTGGTGTACGCCATCGGCATCGTGGGCAACGCCTGCGCCATCATAGCGCTGAGGCGAGGGGAGCGCCGCGTGCGCAACCGCAAGCATCTGCTGCTGCTGACGTCACTGGCAGCTAACGATCTTGTGGCGTTGGTGAGTGAAGCTGTACTACCTTTTTAGGGTTCCGTTGCCAAAACGGAACCATATCTGTCGGTATGTCTGTCCGTCCAAATGTCATAGCCATTTTACTCCGAGACTACACAGCCGGCGCAGAGGCTGAGCGATTAGACTGCTGCGCGTGTGTCGCGGGTTCGATCACTGCACGGAACAAATATTTGTATGGCCTACAGATAGTCGTTTCGGGTCTGGGTATTTCTGTATGTGAGTTTATATGTTTGTAAATGCACCCACGATACAGGAGAAATTCCTGGTGTGGAGCAAGGTTTAAAAAAAAAAAAAGACTTCTTACACCACTCAGTTGAAGTAAGGATAGTGGTGTCTTCTATGTACTACTCAAAGCATAGGTGATTTTAACCGTGCAAACATATTAGTTTTAATACTGTTTAGTGCTTCGGAAGTTTTTGTGTGATACTCGTAATATGACTCGGACTTGGCCAATTTTGAATTACCTACTTGGTCAAATTAATAAAGCTATGAGAAACGTTTTGACTAAGAATGTAAATTTCTATAAGAGTAGAGGATATCCAAAGAAACGATGGATGAACTGAGTGAAGGTGTCTGATCTGATGATATGACAAGTAATAGAGAAGTATGGAAGAAGAAGACATGCTGTGCCGCCCCAAAACTAATAGGAGTTGGAGAATAACGATTTTATAGTTCAGATATAGGTATATCCATACCATCTGAGAAGTTTTCCTGGGTCTTGACCTCAACCTTGCCTCGTAGAAAGCGGTAGGTATATACAAAACGAGAATTCCGGAATGAGCGTTAAGAAGACAGTTTTTTGTTTTAATCTGGTTGTACAGGGTGAAGGGTCATAATATGTAGTATGACAGGAGACATATCGCCCAATAATAGAGGTACCCTTATTTTGCCCGGATGAACACATATGGGGTGTAAAAGTACCCTTAACGCAAACGAAGGGCATTTGTTCTCCCCACCACTGTGATCATTTTTTTGTTCTAGACCATATCTGGGAACCTCCTAGTTACGGAGATATTGGGGGTCAAAGTTCCTAATTTTTCACAGCTGTTTTTGTAAATACTAGTTTTTCAGGTTTTAACTTTACTTAAATTACCTCCATGACCCGTTTATTATTCAAAGCATCCACTATCACAATGTTTTAAGAGTGTTACTTTGAGTTTTACAGTAAAATGTGATTTTTGACCCCAAAAAAAAAAGTCATTTCTCAGCAAAAATTTTTGCGTAGGGGTACTTAGTTTGATGTACAGAATGCTTGGTTGGCGGATGCGTGAAGGGTTCGTTTACACCCTGTATACCTAAGAAATCACGGAGAATGTTAGGCGTAAGATCACATAATATTGTCTATAAAACAAGTTTATGTACATACATACCCAACTAGCACACTAGAGGAAATAGCAGCCTATTTTGCAACTTTTAGCTGTACAGTAGCGCTTTATGGGTTCAGACAGTGGTTTTAAGTTCTACTATTGCTTTCGTATCTGCTCATAGCTGTAAATATCACTAGGGGTAGCAGAAACTGAACCAAATGCCACTCTAGGTTTTATAAGAGTTCATTTTACAACCCATTTGCCGTCTATAGCTTTAGAAGAGAGTTAAAACATGTATGTTAAAGCTTAAAGCGGCAAAAAAGCTTCTATTGCTGCCGCTGTACGCTTCGGAACTGCATAAAGACATTAATTTCAGACTTTTTAACGGAACTGTATAAAAGATATATTTATCACTGTTCTGCCACTGATAGTTTCATTGCAGAAGTGATTTGTACTTTTGCGCAGACTTAAGTAGGAATTTGATCGACTGTTTTACTAATAGCGACATTAAGGCTTCACAATAGAAGCAGGAGAGTAATGGACATTGCCTACTCATTTGGTTAATTGAAATAAAATATTTGAGATAAAATCAACTTGTTTTATTGGCAAATTGGCCCATAATTGACATTATTAAATTAGGTAAATTCTAAAACAACAACAGTATAAACAATATTTGCACAAACACAAATTTAACTAAATCCGTGTATCTTAGCATGTTGCTGTGATTATCTTTGCTTCTGCCAATCTCTATGTTGCCGGGTCAGCTTCATCCAAGTTTCACCTACGGTGGCAGCGTAGCATTTTCTTTTCCATTCTTTGGACTAAAACTCGCCAAACTCTTGTCATTTTCATTGACTACCACTTTCATACCTGGCTGGGTTTCCAGCTCAAGCCGGTAAGATGCAAAGTTCTTGTTTATTTTGTTGTTCATTATAAGTTTGGATTATTTTGAAAGGCATTCTGAAAACATGGTAAGACATAGTAAGTGTTGACAAACAATTGAAAGAGCGAAAAATATAGAAGCAGCTACAAACAATCATCGTATTTTAGGGTTTTCAACGAGTTCTACGGATCTCTAAACAAATAACCATTAGTGTGGTTCGATATCTGCGGTAAGTCCGAAATAAAAGTGATTGTAAAGACTTGAACTGCATTAGTGGTACAGGTATTACTTGGACCTTCAGAAGAGTGAAACATAGCGCTTTGACGCGCAGAGAGGAAGTATTAAGGTTGAAGTTGCAAGTTAAAGCTGCTTCTCATAGACGCCATGTTTACAAGACAATTATTCATCATTACTTGAGAAATTTATAGGTTTTTATCACAATTTGTAGTAAAATATAACTTAATATAGAACGAGCAACTTACTAAACACAAATATAGTCAAGTATTTAATTTCAATATCGTGTAGTATGTGATTTAATAATATTTATGTAATAATATTTTACATATTTTACGATATTCTGAGGTAATTATTGAGGCGCGTTAAAAATACTCCAATAATATCAACTATATGCACGATAAACTGATCTGCGTTTTTAGCCACTTGCATATAATACAAAATATAGCTCAAAAACACTTACCTTCACTTCACTTATTACCTATTTGTATTCAGTAATGTCTGACTCAGGAACAACAGATGTATTTAATAAATGAGAGACAAGGTGAATGATCAGTGATCCTTTATTCGTTCAGTTAAACCTGTCATTCATTCAATAAGCGCCACAAGAGCTTTAGTGTGGTGTTAATTATTAGTTGCAGCTCCTGTAGCATTTTTATGCCACTATTATGAAGTTCTAATGGAACTGTAGATTGCAAAAAGTTGTGCCCCTTTGGCTGCAAAGCGGCTGCACAAGGTGTGCAGTGCACGCTCTGGCACTTGAGCTTGGCGCCTTTGGGAATAATCGGATTAGCTCCAAAGCTCTTAAGCAACAGTTTGTGCTAGTTGGGTAGTAGTAATGTGTTATTATGGCTCGAGTTATTGATGCCTATAGATGGAATACAAAAGAAAATCGTAAAAGAGATTCCGACATTGATGTGCTTGATTTACACCGAGGACAATGAAATGCTTTTATTGTACTTTACGACCAAATCACAAACGAATAAGAAAATTAAACGCAGTTAGGTAGGTTATTGAATAAATAACCAGAGACGTATTTAACATTATCCAACTAGGTTTATTTTAAAGTAGTGCGAACTAGTATAGAGCTCGTGCCACTAACTCGGCATGTAGCGGCCGACAGAATTGTTGAGGTGGTTCTAGTCGGCCATCATTCTTGTCTGTGCGTCTGTTCTCCATTTTTGGGGAAACATGACAGCTAGCTGTCACTTGTAAGGCACTTTCCTGTCACTCCGCTTTGGAAGGTAGTGGGCAGAGCGGTAAGGAGTGTCAGACTTCAACTGACTAAAAACCACCCATATTCCGTCTTAGTACTTAGTCTCGAGGCCGCGGTATCTCTTTCGGACAACCCATAGCTCCGCTCAACGCCTTGCATTCTGTTTGCGTTCTAGTAGGTTTAATAATAATGTCATTTAAATTCCAAACAGGTGCGTGCACTTTTAGGATTAGACGCGAAAAAATAGTTGGTATTTGAAACACGCGTCGACACATACCAATGGCTTTTAAGTTTTGTTGTATCAATACCATCCGGTGAACTATTAAAAGCTACTCTTTCAATTATTTTCCACTTTCGATTACCATCATCATTCTCCTGCCCTTATCCCAATTTACTTGGAGTCGCCGCAGCATGTCTTCTTCTTCCATACTTCTCTATTTCTCGTCATGTCAGCAGTCACCTCCTTTCTAGCCATACCATCCTTCACACAGTCCATCCATCGTTTCATTGGTCTTCCTTTCAATTATTTACTTAATTTCTTAAATTCCGCCGCTTTATTCAATTGTACTCGATTGCTAAATTCAATCGCAAAACTGGTTACCGCGGTAACTTCCGGATCTAATTATTTACAGTAAAATTACCTTAAGTACGTAGGTACACGTGGAGTATTTGATCACCATACCCGCAACTGTTAGAGTAACCGTATCGATCCTGCTACATAAAATGCAACTTTACTACGACTGTCCTCCAAGCCTCCAAGCAACGCACTCGTATAAAACCCAAGTTCACTACTGCTCGGCTATATCGCCACAGATATCATTTACACTCGCTGACATTCTTTATTTACGGAACCTACACTAATAAGGGGTGTCGATGTGCAACCTGTTACCAGGAATTCGGTACATTATTTTACACCCATAGGATTACATTTTTTATCTGTTCTCAAGAAAACGTAAAATGTAGGAAACAGCTTTCTTCTTTCGTATATATGATACGTGGTCACGCGTTTGTAGAACGTCGATAATCATGTAGAAACTGATCTTGTGTAAATATAGTTTTTTTGCATTTCCCTCAACTGGCTACGCTGCCTATCGTTAGAAATCGTGTGAGACAGATTGTTGCCGTCCATGTACAGATCTGTTATTAAACAGATAGAATTAAGCCAGGATGTGTCAGCGTATATAATAATAAATTGTGCTTGTCATGCTTATAATCCCCGAATCGTTTAGCTAGAGGATTAGGTCCCACGATGACATGAATGTGTGAGAGTGATTGTTTTATTTAAGCTAAGTAATACATATAGATTATATAACATGTTCAATTGTTCAGTGCTCATCACATCACAAGCATATTTTAAACCTATTGGTTCTTTAGGAGTTTAGGCTCTTAAGCAAAACGGACAACCTGAGAACCACACTCCACATTTGCTACTGTAAGGGACTTCGACCGTGTGGCCTACTACTCACACCACTTCTATCGACGCTTAATCGTCGTAAGCCAACAAAGTTCAAAAAGAGCTTTTTGTCTTGCTAGTTTTTTAAGCTTTTTGCGTCTTGTTTTTATTCCATTCTAATACTTTTCCAACTAGCTCCAGCTGATTCGGTATCTGGATCATGTGGTCTCTCCCTTAACGAAGAATTCACCCTTTTTATTGTAGGATGATTGGTAGAGGATGGGCACCAAGTGCTATTCGGAGAAATTTCTCAGTAGCAGCCAAGGAGTCTGGATTTTTGTCTGCTTAATGGCAATAGGCCCACAATAACATGGGACTTAAAGGTACCTACTGGCGCAATGTAGGAGTAGGTGTAATAGCTACACATCTGCTGAACCCCGTCAGATATTACAGGTGTTATGTTTTGTAATAAAACTAACAATGGTTGTGTGTCTTTTGTTTTTTTGTTATTGGCGTGTGATAACTGACATGTGACAATAATTTAATGTAATGGATTCTTTGTAAATATTATCTTACACACAAGTGCATAGAATCTGGTTCTTTTAACCTAACAGACAGATGTGTAATTGTGTAGCCGCCTACCGGGAAGTTTGTTCCGCCACTTCTTCTTCCCAGCTAAAACACCAGGAAGTGTCGAAGGATGGGCGTTTTGGAGGACTGTCTCTTGTAAACTTTGACGTTCAAAAAGTTCCGACTTCTTTTTTTTCTTTTTTTAAACGTTGCCTACTACACTACACTAGGAATTTCTGTATCGTGGGTGCGTCTACAAACATTTAAACTCACATACACAAATACCCAGACCCGAAACAACTATCTGTAGGCCATACAAATATTTGTTCCGTGCGGGGATCGAACCCGCAACACGCAGCGCAGCAGTCCAATCGCACAGCCACTGCGCCAACCGTACCGTCAAATTGATTATCAGGCAAATTTTTAATAGTGTTAATTATGATTTTAATAATGTTGATTATGATTTTAATAATGTTGAATTATGATTTTAATTTTTGTAATATTTTAATTTTGATATTGATTTTTTTTAGTTTATGTATTCTGAAATCTGAAATAAAGAATTATTATTATTATTATTATTTTATTGTCAGGTGGGCATGATGTGCGCGATGCTGGTGGCTGAGCACGTGGAGGGCGTGGGCACGACGCGCGCCTACTGCGCCACGCGCGTCGTGCTGCGCGTGTTCGGCATCGGCTCCGTCTGCATCGCCGTCACCATGGCGCTGGAGCGCTACCTCGCGCTCACCAGACCCTTCCTCTACCAGAAGGTAAGTGAAATAGTGCGGCATGATTCCTTTTCTTACCCTCAGGGAGGGCGCTGGTAAACATTTATGAAATGTATTCAAAAACATTACGGTGGCATTAGAAGGTACTGGCCCCACGCCAAGAGAACCTTAGCGCGATTCAAATCGTTCTTTTGTATGGCCCACACATCCAGTTTTAGACTGTCATCTGACGCTGTATATAGCCTTTTCAGTTTCACATTTTTTTATTTTAGCGAAATAGCGCCATTATTTTGTCCAGTCAAAATAAATATATGAAATAACAATAATTCGCATCATAAAGAGCTGAGACAGTGCAGGTCTTCGAGACATCCGCCAATTTGCAGCTCAATGCGAAGTATTGTTATTTTTTTAAACTAGAAACTATCTAGTTTTGCTAAATTACTAGAAAACGCATCAAAAGATCCATATTTACAACCGTACTACGTACCAACGTACAAATTGGACGCATTTTGCGAGTCGAATAGCAAAAAAACAATAGTTTTTTTTATCTGAAATTGGCTTAGTCTTGACCTCAATCTTGTCCTAAGGAGTGAACAGCCAAACCTAAGACTTTACCAAGTAGATACAACGGCGGATCCAGGGGGGGGGGGTCATGGGTGTCATGACCCCCCCCCCTGAGCTGGTTCCAGGACTTAGGTGGACCACTAACTGAACATAATGATTTTATTTATATATTTTGTCACCATACAGATTTTATGCAACTACATACCTTTAATATTATTTAGATTGAAAAGCATTAAGGCGTTTCCCGGACCCAATCCCGTTTTTCGCTATCTTTAGATGCTATACCCTCAAAAACTGAAGAAAATGAAAAGTAAATGTAAAGTCCACATAATTCTTTAATGTTTTATCTTTAAAATCCCAATTTAGTTTTTTTATTAAGCTTCGCATTTACTTGGTTAAAAATTCACAAAAAAACCACTAAAATAGAAGTAAATCTTCATCTCCTTCAAAAGTTGATTTTATTTGTTTTATTGGTTTACAACAATAGATAGGAAATTCAATAATTTAAATAATGTCCATTTCATTTGTGAAAAAATATGAAAGTTGAATTTTTTATTAATTAAATTTCAATAAAATGTGAGACGGACAGAGAACCCGCGTCGTACGTCCGCGTCGTCCCTGTCGACTGTGTTGAATGTCGTATTTATTGTCTCTCTCTCTGTCATTGGGTCAGGGTAAAATTTTTATGTATTATGGCTACACTACCTGTCAGTGTAGCGACAGCAGAAAGGTCTTTCTCTACGTTGCGCAGAATTAAATCGTGGCTAAGATCTTCAATGGTTGAAGATCGGCTAACCGGACTGGCACTTCTCCACGTTCATAAAAACGTACCCATTGACGTAAATGACGTAATAACGCGTTTCGGGAGAAGACGTAAAAGAAAAATTGATTTTGTTATTTAAATATAATTATGTATTTTGTCTGTTTCTATTTTGTTTGTTGGAAACCCTTGTCGTACCACCTCTTCACTTTTGCGGAGTTTTGCGTCATACCCCTCGACATACCTCTAGCTGTTATGACAAATCATTCACCACGGTTATGGAATATAAATAGGCTGCCTCATTCCGTGCGTGATAGTGCTTCTCTGGATGTCTTCAAGAGAAGATGGCAATATGTACGTGTATATGTAGGTACAAGTTATTATGTGTTAACTTTTTCAAGTGTACAATAAAGAATAAATATTTTTAAGTACAGTACTTACGTACATTAATAAAATACCTACTTTTTACTTGTATCTATAGTTATCAAAATTAAATTATAGGTTCTTGACTTGACCACGACTGTGACCCCCTCCTGGCGCCAAAGCTGGATCCGCCTTTGAGTAGATACCTACTTTTTATTACGTCTGAGAGCTTTTATTGGGCAATAGAGCTACAGAAACCAAATAGGGTTTGTGTGCATCAGCTTCATACAAACCCAGAACGTCTACTGAATTAATATGTATATAATCACTATACGTGTTAAAGTGTTACTCGTATGATCATAGAAATATAAAAAACTTTGCTGCAAGCTGGAGAAAGTGCTGAAGTTTGATAGTCAGAATCACAATTCAGACTATCAAACTTCAGCACTTTCTCCGCGTGACCACTATAGAAATTCCGAATAAAATTAAATATAACATAACATCACGCCTGTAATCCCCGAAAGGTTAGGCACAGGTGTACGTAATAGTACACCCACATTTCACCAGTTATTTTTAATTCCCATGTAATAGGGGGCAAGCCTAAAATCCAGACTCCGTGAAATATATATGAAACAACAAGTTTTATTTCACGACATAGCAGTGCTAGTGTAGTGTAGTGGTGTGATGGTCGGACTGCCAAGTCAAAGGTCTCGAGTTCGAACCCAAGACATGCACCTCCGATTTTGGTGCACATCATTTTTACTTGCTTCGGTGAAGGCAAACATCTTGTGGAAACAATCAAGACTTTTTTTAGGAGCGTGGGAAATCAACAAATGTCTCCTCCCGCTCTAGGCGGAGCGGTAGGGAGTGTCAGACTTCTACTGACTGGACAGGAAGCCATCATGCCTGAGTGATATATCACGACGGCGCATATAAACCCGAGGCTCATGGACGGCAACAAATAACACCAGGTTAGGCACTATATAACCACCTAATCGTGTGGTTAGTGAAAGACCGCCATTTCGATGGTGGCCCCGTGGAGAAAATGGTTTAAAATACTATTCAGTCCTTACCTGGTCCTTTTTTTTTCGGGTGGTAAATCATCAAATAACCCCGCATGGGCAGAGCGGAAGGGAGTGTCAGACTTCTACTGACTAAAAAGCACCCATGTTCCTTCTTAGCCCTTCATGTCGAGGCCGCGATATCTCTTGCGAACAACCCGCAGCCCCGACGGGCTTCGGCTCTTGCCTCTTCCATGTTGCTGATATCTCTATGAGGCGCGTGTGGAACATGGAAGAGGCAAGGGCCTACGCCCGTCGAGGCTGCGGGTTGTTCGCAAGGGATACCGCGGCCTCGACATGAAGGGCTAAGAAGGAACATGGGTGGTTTTTAGTCAGTAGAAGTCTGACACTCCCTTTCGCTCTACCCAAGAGCGGAAGGGGTTATTTGATGATTTCCCACCCCCCCCAAAAAAAAAAAAAAGGCACATGTGGAACACGAACGCGCCGTCGTCGACACGGCCTGTCGTCGTCATAAGACGGATGGACGGCGAGCTAGCCTATCACTCACCGTCCACACGCCCGCGTCTACGGTGGCCGGAAGCCATTCCTAACCTGGTCCTTACATAATGAAACAAAAGAAGATTTTTTCACCATATTGTAGGACAAGCTAGAGCAAACAGGAAATAAAATCTTCAATGATTTATTTACTGGGTTCAGAACATCAAAATAAGCACAGAATAAAAAGCTACAGCATAACATTTAAGAGTTTATTATAAAAATTCACTGTACTTACACAGGTATTTTAGAGCTAAGGTGTTTTAGTTATTTTCAACTAAATCAAAAAACTTTTAAAAAAAATATCATAAAACTAGTTATTAATGTATTTAAATAGCTAGCGATATGAGCACACATTTCTCACACATTCTGAATACGTAAATTTTACAAAGGTTCTGCCATTACTTCAAGTAGTCGAGGTCCATCGAGTGACCTTCAAGAAAATCCTTGTCCCTGAAAGAGTGTTGGTACACTTACACTTCAGGCGTTGATAATATTTGCGAGTATGTCCGTTTTGCAAATAAATTACACAAAAAGGAACTATATTACTTTATCCATTGAGTAAATAAACACTTTACGGGTCTACAGATATTTGTATAGTTCGCTTATATCCAATCCAATCCAAAATATCCAATCTGCAAATCCATGTTCCAAACCTCCATGTTTCGCTACCTCATATACATCAACGGATCGTGAAAATCGCGTGAAACACAATCGTAATAAAAAAAATACATTATGTAACGTCACGCCTGTAATTTCCGAACGGCAAGGCAGAGGTGTACCTATCTAATATAATAGTTCACCCGCATTTCGCCAGTTATGTTTTAAGTCCCATGTATGCCCCCCATGGGCATCAACTTCAAAAGGTCAAAATTTCAGACTCCTTGGCTGCTACTGACAAATTCCTGATGGAATAATCCAATAATACTTTGACCGAGCCGGGAATCAAACCTCGTGCAGTCGCGCTTGCGACGAATGAGGTTGTCCTAACACTCCTAACACAATAAAATGATATTCTTAAACTGTTATATTGAATGTTCTGTTGTGATAGTCAGACTACAATAAAATAATCGCAATGCTCCTGTTTGGTATCGATTTAGTGTCTCGGCCGTGCTAGATAAACTCGAGGCTGCCCTGGATCTGAACTGATCTGCGCACACGCACGTCACGACTTACGAACGTAGAGCGATGACTGACGAAAATATTCAAATTATTAGTTTTTGATTGGTTTTGATAATTTTGATTCAAAACATGATAACCCCGTCTCCTTGTATATTTGGAAATAAACACATAGCTTTAACAACAGGAAGTAGAGCCAAAGCCAGACAATTTATTGAAATAAAGTTATTATTAAAAGGCACTGATGAATGTCAAATTATACACAAAAATATAATAGATTTTAGTAACGGTATTATTTATGAATAAAGCTCCCGCATTTGTCACCGCAATAAACTAACGTTTAATAATGTTATCGATTTTCTAAAATAGGCATTTTTGCCAAAAACATCCGATTAGCATAATCTGTGATTACTACATAGTAGATAACGCAGCGTCGTACGTTGTCCGCATTCCGAGGTAGAGAGAATCAATCGTCGTCATATGCGGTGTAAAGGAGCGCCGACACGACCAAAGACTTACATTTTGCCAAAAGCCAATGAGTGGAAATCCCTGCCAGCGTCAGTGTCCCCAAGTGCATATAACCCCAATCTATTTAAGTCCCGAGTAAGGCTTCGTCTGGGTTCCATCGTCGACTTCATCTCTGTCCTCAGGACTAAATTGAGGTTAAGAGTAGACTCATGCCATAAACGAAAAAAAAAAATAACTGCTTCGTTGACTGTCGCGGTTCGACTCCCAGATTGAGCAAATCGTTATTGGGATTTCCTATCAGGAATTTTTCAGTAGTGATCACGAAGTTTGAATTTGCTCCCGCAAAAAGTCCGCTCCCTAACATAACTGACGAAATACAGAAGTTCTATTAGGTCTTACCGAGGACCTATTTGAAAAATATCGTGTAAATGCAGCATTACATTCTCATGTAGACCCAGGATAAGAAAACACTCATATAACTGCTCCAGGCTGATAGTAATCGCAAAAACAGACAAACTAATATGTCGTGACTGTATGCAATGAGTGGGCGTAATGTGGAGGTAGCCACTTGTATTGTGTAGTAACCGCTATCAGTAATCTATATATTACCGGAGGCCATGAATGAACACAGTCCATGTTTTAATAAGATCGTGTCTACGGGTACTGTGGGTAATAGTGGCCACAGGCTCCCACAAAGACCGCTAGAGCAAAATGTTGCCTTTGGGAAACAATATGTCATTTAATAAATTGTAATGAAGATAAGTCAGATCTCCGTTTCTGCTGCTTGGGAATAACTTATTTTCCTTCATTAATATTCTAAAAAAATGCAACCGTTTACTAGGTACCAGTATACTTTAACTTCATTTGTTATTTTAGCATTCCGAATAAGTAAGAAAGATCAATCCGATAACATCATCATCACGCCTTGTGGCATTAAGTCCGCCGCCTATGTACTTGAAGTTATACATAAATAAATCAATAACAAATACTAAACGATTTGTTGATCATACAAATTGTAGTATTAGCAGTTGTAAAGACAATAATATCTCAGAGTTAGACTTATTCTTATTATAATCGCAATCTACGTCTCAGCGATGCTTCCAATATGTAATGTATGTCTTTCCAATATGTAAATACAAGATAAACAAGTAATAAATATAACTGGACACACACACAACTTTACCATTTAAACAATTTGAATTTTAAATACAATTCTTAAATCTCACTTCTTCAAGATCCAACCCTGGTTGTGTTGGAACTTGATTATTATAATCAAAGTGTAATTCATCCTGAATTATACGTTGATCGTATAATTCATCCTTAGCCTTGATTTTTTTTCAGAAAAAAAAACAATTTATTAATCTTACATTACAGGTTTTGGAGCGCCGTTAGGTATCATAACTGTATCCTATAAATTCTCGTCAGTACTTGCTATACTAGCAGAACATAATCTATCTTCAGTCTAAAATGTTCCCACAGCTGGAGAGAACTAGCTGGTGGAACTAACAAATTCCCAATGCCTTGGAACAATGAAATATTATATTTTGCATTGGGTAAAGGTTTTCCCTTTTCCTCTAAGCTCACTCGTCCGTTCTCGGTGCAATATCTCAGCCGGTTGCTCTCGTCAGTCCGCTGACAGCTCAACAGCTCATCTCGTCGAAGCGATCAAATCAATACAATTATTTTTAGCTGCGGCAACACGCGGCGGAATGCCCACCGATGCGGTTCACATGTTTGTTTACGTAACATTTCATATATTATTATGATCATTCAATTCATCACGCAAACTGTTATTAGCTATCACTACGAGTGAAATAACAATTTAATCCATTTGTTTTGGTTGATCCTTGAGTAAAAAGTGTGAGGTGTGTCCACATTAATCAATTACAGCTTGTTATGTTTTAGTTTATTAATGAACTAACTGATGCACGCGGCTTTACCCGCGTGGATGTTGGTCAAATTATATACTAAAACCTTCCTCTTAAATCACTCTATCTATTAAAAAAACCGCTTCAAAATCCGTTGCATAGTTTTAAAGATTTAAGCATACATAGGGATATAGGGACAGAGAAAGCGACTTTGTTTTATACTATGTAGTGATAGTGAAGTGATGGACAACTTGTCTCCTCCCTCGCCTCCCCTCGCTATAACACCCTCGTTAGACGTGTTTGTCTTCTAGGAACAATTACTGTTATTGGGTAGTTAATAGAAAATAAGTGAAAGCACTCAGTTTTTTGCCATTCTAGATAATATCAACGTCCAGCGAAAATTATGGAATAGGGACAGTTCGTTTGTGTTAATGGTTCGGTCAGTACACAAGAGGAGTTTCAGCGGGCAGTTTGTGGTATTGTTATGAACAGCGCCAAATAGGGGCACGTGGACATAACAGTTCAATGACTAGCGCGTAGTGTCGCATGTACTAGGTTATCAGATCGATCAGTAGGCAGGAATGGCACATTGTTTGCGACCACCTGCGGCGCTACTTGACGTCAACCACTTAATTCCACGACAAATACACACATGATAAGCAAACGTAATGGGAACGAAGTGAATAGAAACTAGAGTGGTTATCTTGATAATTCTTATCAAACTACAAACGGGATACGAAATAAGCGGGACCTTGACATTTGAGAAATGTAAACGTCAATATTATGAATGTAATTAAACTCTTATTTCCTGCTATTTTATTAGATGACACTGCTATTTAGAGACATTATTAAAGTATTTTCCTCAATCAAATTACGTAATCGGAAATTCTGTCAATTAATTTAAATTTTTAAAGTGGTCTTGTAAAGAAACCTATTTTTAACCGACTTCCGAAAAGGAGGAGGTTATCAATTCGTCTGTATGTTTTTTTTTTTGTATGTTTGTTATCGCATATCTCCGTCATTAATGAACCGATTTTCAAAATTATTTTTGTGTTCGAATAGGTATACTCCCGAGGTGGTCCCATTGTCACCAAATCAGGATCTGATGATGGGATCCCAGGGAAATTGAGGGCAACCCTCAAATTTTATAGGCATATAATAATATGATGTTTTTCACATATTTTCTAAAGCTGTTTAAGTATTTGCGTCTGACCATCATAATATCATGTGAATTCGCTGATGATGATGGAAGGTACAACTCCTCAACGGTTAGGAGTTGAAAGAAAATTCTTTCTTATTTATACTCACTTATGGAGCGATAATTGTATTCTTTCAGGGCATCAGGTTGACCCGAGGTGGTCCCATTGTCACCAAATCAGGTTCTGATGATGGGATCCCAGGGAAATCGAGGGCAACCCTCAAACTTTACAGGCACTTATGACGTTTTCCATATATTTTTTAAACCTGTTCAAGTATTTGCGTGTGGTCATCACAATATCATGTGGATTCACTGATGATGGTAGGTACAACTCCTCAACGTTTAGGAGTTGATAGAAAATTCTTTCAGAGCTATGCGTACCTACTTATAAAGTGATAGTTGTATTCTTTCAGGGTATTAGGTTGCCCTGATGATAGAAGGTAAAACTCATTAACCGACTTTAAAAAAGGAAGTTCTCAATCTTTTTTTTATGTATATTCACCGATTACTCGGAGGCTTCTGAACCGATACAGAAAATTCTTTTTTTGTTGAAAAGGTGATATCCCAAGGGTGGTACCATGATAAGAAAATCAGGATCTGATGATGGCATCCCAGAGAAATCGAGGGCAACCCTCAAATTGTATAGGCATATATCACGTGTTTCGTGCTTTTTCTAAAGTTTTTTAAGTATTTGCATGTAGTAGTCATCACTCTTCATGTTGATGAGTTGATGATGGAAGGTATAACACCTCAACGGTTAGGAGTTGGAGCATAATTCTTTAGTAAAATATTATGGGGACGTTTCATCATCTGCCTAGCCTTTTCCCAACTATGTTGGGGTCGGCTTCCAGTCTAACCGGATGCAGCTGAATACCAGTATTTTACATGGAGCGACTGCCTATCTGACCTCCACAACCCAGTTAATACTAGGTAATACGATACTCTTTGGTAAGACTGGATGTCAGAATTTCAGGTCACTGACTGACTGTAACGACTGCCAAAGATCTATATATGGCAGCCGGGACCAACAGCTTAACGTGCTTTCCGAGGCACGGAGGAAACTCGGTATGTCGGGCGGTCACCCATCCACAGACCGATCTAGGCAAGCATAGCTTTACCTAAAGATCGACCCGAGTGGCAGTTCTTATTAAGCCACGAGCTCCTCGATTTATGGGGACGTTTATATGGTTATAATCTTTCAGGTTCTCTAGGTGAGCTGATTATGGAAGGTACTATTCCTAAACGGTTAGGAGTTGAAAGCAATAATAAGGGAATCTTGAAGGTTAAGGGTTAGGGTTCTTGGTTGAATGTTAAATGTATAGTAAATATTTGTATAGGATATTACAACTAAAAATTGTAAAATAAAAAAACTTTTTTGCAAAAAGAAAAACCGAACTTCAGAAGCTGCTTTTTCTTGTGAAGTTTATTTTTCACTTTTTTGTGTTTTTCGTTTTTGTGTTTTTCACTTTTTTGTGTTTTTGAAGTCGGTTTTTTTTTTTTGCAAAAAAGTTTTTTTTAATGCATGCTCTCCGTCTCCGATAGATTCGACTTCCAAACATGAGAAGAAATAAATAAATTATAGAAATATGTTTTAAATTTAAATAAGTTCCCCATTGGCATTTATCGAGATGACGTAGCATGATCACAGTAGACACGGGCCAGGAGGTAGACCTCTTACTCATTCATCGAGAGGACTCTTTATAATTGATAGGCTATAATTCACCAGCACCACGATGGTGCAGTGGGCCTATGCGGGGAAGGAGATGTCCCATTTGCTTCGATTTTTTTGGGTTTTGGGACATGTTCACTTCCACTCGATATTTTTCCTTCACCGTTTTGAGCAGACGAAATAAGTCACGCAAACTAATGCGTCTGTTTCGGTTTGAACTCACGACCAATCGTAAGTAGGGGTCGCCAGCACTTCGACCTATCACAAACTGCGCGAGGTGCCTAATATTCTCGTTAAAAATAACCACTCCAAGCTTTCCTAAAATAAAGTCATCATCAACTGTACAGTAAAGCATTACAATTCAAATAAACGTTGTTTTTCTGTAAAATAATAGCCTTCTGAAAGTGTTGCAATAAATCAACGAGTCGTTTCTGTCTGTACGTCATGTGTCTGAAGCTGATTGAAATCATTTCCCGATCTAATGCATGGGAGTATCTATGTGGGTACTTATTTCGGTGAACTAAAGTTATAAAAGATATTTTTCGGTCTCTGTTACGTAGGTTTTTATTTATGTAGTGCTATAATCGCATAATGTACAGACGCAGACAATGCTAATGGCTTTATCTACTAGTCAAGTGCAATTGAGAAAATTGTGGATTTCATATTTTTATAATTAAGGTAACATTGACTGTCTCGTTCGTCTAGTGGTCGCAAGCGCGACTCCTGGTCCTGGGTTCGATTCGAAGATCGGCCAAAGTATTATTAAGTTTTTTCCATTAGGATTTTCTCAGTAGTAGCCACGGAACCTGGATTTGTGCCCTATTGATGGCAATAGGCTCGCCCCCTATTACATGGGTCTTAAACATAACTGGCGAAATGTGGGTGTAAATAAGGTACACCGTGATGCGATGAAAAACATAACAAAGATAACAAATACCAGTCATAAATTACTATAAATATAAAAAGATCTAATAATATATTTCATTAGACAATAAGTATATAAACAAATATACGAATATATTAAAACAAGGTAAACGTCTTACATGGGAGAGTTTGCTTGTGGGCTTCGTGGCTACTTTAAGTCCGTTTGTGGTTTCTGAAACGTCATTAAAAGTCTCCTAGGTACATACCTAAGTATTATTTGTATTAGATGGCATTGTCCGAGCACTAGATATACGTTATATTGCGTAAGATATTTTTAATTTCATAGAATAGTTACTCGTCGAGTAGAGTTCGACATGTTCTCAACCTTTAGTTCTGAATTGAGGTGCTTTAATAAAGTACTATTCCTACAATACACGTGTTGCCTTGTTACATTATATATGTGCCGACTACCTGCTCCTATGAAACATAGACGGGTCTATAACAGATAGCACTTTCCTCCGACATAATAAACCGCTATTTTTAGTTCTCTCTGGAAGAGATTTATATGTTTTCGAGTTCAAATCGATATTTTTAGGTCACAGACTTGCTTCGGGAATGTTTGGAGGAAAACAAACAAAGAAATACATGACAGGAGGAGATTTTCTTCCAGTTGTTGATGCTTTTCTTTTAGTTAATGCTATGGAACCGACACAAGCTGAGAATTAATTATGTTTTTGAATGGGTGGTATATTTATTTAATTTTGGACAGAGTAAACATGTTATGGCCGTGTTCTGTGGATGTCCTGTAAGTGATGCTGACTGATCTCAGTTCCCACAATCACAAAAGGACTCTCTTTGATGTTGACGTAGTATTTGAGCAAGTTAAGATCCGAGTTTGAGTTGCTCCATCACTTCACTCCGCTTGCCGCTTTATTGAATAGTCAAACGAACTTACCTGTAAGTGAAGTTCGACGGTAATTATACTTTGTTGCATTGTCCGAAGATGATTAGGATTATTAATGTAGTCACGGCTTTAGTCTGTGGCGCCAACACATAAGTTTAAAGAAAAAAGTTTATCTGTGCTAGCTTCCTGTCACCGGCTTCTGTAAATATCTTCATTAAGTTCATAGCAATTTATTGGTTTTACAACATAGGGTTCATGCTCATATGAATAAATAGCATGGAGATTTTGGGTCGGGTGGGACCAATCATCTTCGGACAATGCAACAAAGTATAATTACCGTCGAACTTCACTTACAGGTAAGTTCGTTTGACTATTCAATTATACTTTGTTGCATTGTCCTCGATGATTAGGATTATTAATGTAGATGTTTAAAGACTAGTTGTAAAATCAATAAACATTTATATAAAATCAATAAACATTTATACAAAATCAATAAGCATTCATATAAAATCGATAAACATTTATACAAAATCAATAAAAATTTATATAAAATCCATTAACATCCATCTAAAATCATTCAGATGAATATTATATAACTTATAAGTCATATGTCATTTTTTAGAATTTTGTTAAGGCCACTTTAGTTACCTAAAGGTAGTATTTTTACAATTCAGGTTTAATCGTTACCAGTGTTATTAAAAAATTGCTTCAGGGAACCTTCTATTGTTCACTAAAGGTTTCATTTTAAAGTTTTAGTTATAAATCACTAGCTTGTGCCAGCGGCTTCGCCCGCTACAACTCGAAAATTATCCCATGGGAAGATAAAATCGGGATAAAAAACTATCCTATGTGTTAATCCAGGGTATAACCTATCTACATACCAAATTTCAACCAAATCGGTCCAGCCGTTTATGCGTGAAAGAGTAACAAACATCCACACATCCATTCTCACAAACTTTCACATTTATAATATTATAAGTAGGATTAATTTAAACATTTGCTCGTCTAATATCGTCTATATTGAACTGCTGGAGGCTGCCAATGTTGTTGCATGGCGGGTGTACTGTTTATTGAGCATGTACTAATGTCAATTCCATATCTTCCAACACGTTATTGTAATTGAGTTCACACATCTTTAAGGCCTCTTGTGGATATTATTCATGAATTAGTACAGTCCCACAGGCCATGCGTTAATTTTAAATATTTAACCACCCCTATAGCTGGGTTTACATACTCCTATTCTATTGCTAAAGAAAGAAACAGTTATAAAAGGTTGGTATTCGTTTGGCCCACAAATTTAATTAGCGTATCAACCCTTAAAGTAATACGATTTTGTTTAATCACTATGTCATAAGTATAAAATAGAGATAGGTATTGTTTGCACTCTTTCTGTGGCTAGCAGTAATATAGTTATCGCTTTTTTGGTAATTATTTGTAAATCACTTTGTTGAATGTGATCCAGTAGAGAGAAAATAAAAAACTGAAAAACATCCCAATTCCCAAGAATTCTCCGGATCTTGGAGGACAAGTCTCTGAACCGTATTTTGATACTATCATCTGTACCTATATGTGGTCTTATAATTAGAGATAGAACTGAACTAACAGAATATGAAAATAGAGGAAGAAACCTTCATTAATCCTTAAAGCGAAAAAACTGAATAACTTCAGTGATGGTTTGCTAATGCTTATAATATTTTAATTACAGTATCTTGTCTTTACAATTGCAGGCAATGAGGCAAGCATTGGTATTGTGTACTTTTAGTTATTGAATTCCTAATAATATCAACAGCTTCAATACTAATTCCAAAATCTTAAAAAATGTTCCTGATAATACTCCTGCCATCAATCCCAGTAGAGAATAGTGGAAAAAGTATAGAATAAATGATATTGGTCTAAATACTATTCCTTCCAATGCCACCTTGTATTGGCAAGGAGCATCCACCACTTATCACCGCTACAACCCCTGGAGATACCGGGGCCACGATACATAACTGTGATACTTAGTGTTATTCCATGATACAATTAATCAATTGTAAGTTCACCAATACGGATATAATATTTTAATAATTTAAAACACCTAAGATTCCCTTCCACATTCAAAATATGCTGATATCATATTATTACCTTTGGTATTAATGTAAGTAATATCGAGTAACCATATATACCTAGATTCACACTATTGCCAAGGATTTTAGAAATTTATTTAACTGCTCCTTATTTAAATGAGTATGATACTGTATCCATTATGTACCATACCTATGTTTAACAAATAAAAATTCTGATTCTGATGTTATATTTTCAATTCTTGGCAAAAAATTTCACTATCTCATAAATGACTGACAGAACACTTTAGCCCAGAAAAAAGGGGCAGCACTCAATTTTGGTATTAAAAAACTGAGCTGAATCTACAGTCCATAGTCTATTAGCAATCTATGAGCCACACAATATTCCGTACCATGCAGATGAAGCATATTTATATGTGTGTATTTTAATTATTAACTCAAAATAACTGGCTATGTCTATGGACCACAGCAAATGATACAATATATACAACATAGTGTTTATATCATAATTATCATAAAAAACGAACTGGCAAAAGTGTGGGTGTACTATTAGGTAGGTACCTCTCTGTCTAATCCTTCGGGATTACAGGCATGATGTTATTTTATCATTGTTATCACTTAGAACAAGGTTTTTGTGCCACTTGAGTTTCTTAGTGAATAGAGTCCTTTAGTTAATAACTGGGCAAGCATATTAAAGTTCTAATAGCCTTTTATCAATAAATTCTTATATTTCATTTCTCTTCAGTGATGTTAAAGCTTAGTGAATAGTATTAAAAAAGTAAACCTAGAAGTTTACTGTGTTGTTTAGGTATGAAATCACATTTCTCTTTGGTACTGATGATTTCATGTTTTCTAAACATTATACAGCCTCTCTGTCTCTAAGGAAGCTTTGAAACATGTAATGGGTTTCAATGTTTTTGTAATTTATGTTTATGGGGCTGAAAATAAACCAGAAGGTAAGACATATTGAAAACATAACATTTGCCTTGAAAAAATAAAGCTTCCTATATCCTTGCCTATGTCTATCATGTAATAAGCATCCAATCCAATGTGCTAAGAAAAAACCATTATTCTGTAAAAAATTGGTATACTGTTGTATACAAGATTATCTCCAACCAAACTAAACATAATGTAATGTCTTTTATATAAAAGACAGTAAGTTTAATTCATTTCTGTCTCTTTGACAAGGAAAAAATGGTAAACAAAGTTGTTATTGTAAAGGGTAGGTAACAAACTTTAATTGCTATGAAAGCAATTCACTTCTTCATTTCAGATACTATCTGAATAAATTCAAGTATAGAATTTATCATCTAGAGGAGTACCTATAACTCCATCACCACCATCCAATTAAGAATAACTGGGTTGTTTGAGTGATTGGTTTCCAATCACATAAATTATATTTAAGTCCACCAACCTGTGAATTTATTTCTGAAGGGAATGATTTCTCCTGTCCATCCGCATTCTGTCTGCTGCACTAGTACTTTTGATGACAGCCCCCCCCTTTCTTTGCACTTATGGAGGAGGGCCCCGCCAGTTTAAAAGTTTATTGTTGAAGCACATACGGCTCCCATGTGCTCACTCTATGAGTGAACTTTTATGGTACACTCATATTTAATCCTTAACCAGATTTATTTATAGATTTTGCTGATCTTATGTTTCCGTCTTTGATTGTAACAAACTCTTTTGTCTTTGTTGGTTACCAACAATAAGAGATCTACGTCCCCCTGCTTGTATATATATGTATACACACAAAACAGAAGCATCATTCAGCTTCTTCATCATCATCATCGGCCTGTAATGTTCCTACTGTAAGGACTCAAGCCTCCTCTCTAGGCGAGGAATCCACCACGCCAGCCCAGTGTGGATTGGTAGATACAACTTCTTAACTATGTCTATTTATGCCTTTTGGATACCTCATTCACCACTGTATGATCTTCAGAATTAATAAAACATTTGTTTATAAATAGAGAATGGCGGGTTTTCATTTTGTGTTTTACTTGCTTATTTAATATTTTTTATATGAATCTTCTCTTTCTTTCTCTGGGTATAGATCCACACCAAGTATTTCAAGAAACTTGATTATATAATAATTCTTTATATGGTACTTACCACCTTAATTCACTTTCATTTATCTTGATCTGCATTTTCAACTTCTCAACCGATAACGGGAGGATATTTTCTAATGACTGTGAAGGGACAATTTTATTGTCTTCTATAAGGTAACCTCCTTAAAAATGTTATAGGTATCAACTTCTTGAGGATAAAACACAATGCATGTTGTAGAACAACATTACACTTATATAACCAAGTAAGCTCCCGCAGAACTTCCCATGAAGGTTATAATAGAACAGTCAACCGTGTGTGCCCCCACAGGACACCCCTTTAGGGTTGCTGAGTTCACGACACTGCCGTTTCAGGCCATGTACACCCCCGCAGGATGACCTCAGGCCAGGCAAGTCGTTCATAATGTATCCATGAAGGTTATAATAGCAGTCAACCGTGTGTGCCCCCCCCAGGACACCCCTTTAGGGTTGCTGAGTTCACGACACTGCCGTTTCAGGCCATGTACACCCCCGCAGGATGTCCCCAGGCCAGGCAAGTCGTACATAATGTATCCATTTTGGGCTTCATAGTTCCGTTGCAAGCTCCAACAGAGCGGTCTCAGGTGATGCTAGCAGCCAATAAAGGCAAACATTTTAATAGGTACTCTCTGAACTTCGATGTAGTGCCCACGTGGCAGGCATGCAGTTAGTTGCAAACACGTGCAAAGCGCAAGGCATATAAAACATACCATGTTTTCGATGTAGCGATTATTGCCACACAACAGAGCTTTAGGCTTTTGATTCCAATTCTTCAGCAGTAGGCAAAAAACGAATCAAGGCACACACAAGGTAAGCCATTTTGTTTTCTTACATAGAACAACACACTAATAAAAACACTTAACACTCGAATCAGAGCTAATTATGTTTAATGCGCTTTTCGTAATCTCTTTGATTTCTTCATTGGCCTCGACTTTGTCAATATTAACCTTATTTTTCCATTTTAACTTTAAAATGAAGTTTAAAAACCTAAAAGAAATCTAAAAATAATCGAAAAGAGTGACGCCATTAAGACATAAAATCCGAATGAAGATATTTACAGAAGCCGGTGACAGGAAGCTAGCACAGATAAACTTTTTTCTTTAAACTTATGTGTTGGCGCCACAGACTAAAGCCGTGACTACATTAATAATCCTAATCATCGAGGACAATGCAACAAAGTAAAACCTATTTTGTTCGTTTCGTTATTTAGACATTATAAAATTTAACAACTACCTACCTACAACATACATACATACATATTCGAGTAAATGACTAAAATTTTCACCTATTGATAATGCTACCTATATCTAATGTATTTATTCAAATAAACTACACTCTGTAAAATTAACTAATTATGAAGTCGTCAACGAATGTAAACAAATGGTTTGTTGCTCGCTAGTATGCGCGTCGCGTCGCCTGCGCAGAATTTGGGCATTGTGTGGCGCGCGCATGTACGCCTTCCGCGCAGTAATTACACACGTGTGTCACTTCCCGAGTTAGTGGCGGCTCCAAACTAACACCAATGAATGAATGAACCGGAAGATAGGTAAGTACTTATTTTGGACGGAACTACATTAGTGAACCAAACAAGTGCACAAAGTGAACATACCGAAGAGTTAGCCTCAGGCAGGCAAAATGCACCCAAATTGGGATTAAATATGAAAAATAGAGAAGTCCCATTTAGTTGAGCATCAACCACACTGCTTCTGACATGGGGAACTAACTCTCTTCCACCGAACTGGGAATCTACTAAAAAGCCAACGTTCAGCAATCACGTTTAGCACAAATTAGCGGTACGTTACGTATATCGTAGGAAAAAATCATCGGTATCATCCACAGCCTGAATTCACCCACTGCTGGGTATAGGCCTCTCTTTTCTTGTGCTATTCTCCACGGTTCTGTGCCAGCCTCATCCAGGTTTCCCCCCCGATGGTAACCATGTCGTCTGCCCATCTCGCCGCTGGACGACCTACACTTCTTTTTCCTGTTCTTGGACGCCATTCGGTAGGAAAAATACTAGCAGAATATTTAAGTGAGTAGGTAATAATAGATTTACTGAAATTAAACACTCTTTAATTAATAATTATTAATACTTCATACGAATTAAGCTTTCTTGAAGCAAATCTCATCAATAAACAATAAATGAATGAGCTAAGGGTTATGATTGTAAATTCAAATCATTTTAAAAGAGTACCTAACCATGGAGTTTGTTGCCATTCTTGTGAAGTAAAAGAGCTGTAGCAGAACCATAATATGATTATAATAATAAGAATCACGTTAAAATTCGTAAAAAAGGTCACAAACAGTAACAACAGACACGATGAGTTGTCACTTTGTGACCATTTTGTGAATTGTAACGTAATTCATGTTATTTTCATATTCTGGATTTGCTAAAGCGGCAATTTAAGGCCCCCAGAGTGGCCTCATATGCCGCACCTGAACATTAACATAGCTAACCTGGTTACATTCTACTGAATACATTGACGGCTCCCATCTCAGCGAGTCACGCACGCACACTCAGCCATCACGTCGCCATCTTACTTGCTAATCTCTGGATGAGGAAGAAACAAGGGTTACGGAAAGGAGGTAGTCAATATAAAGGATAAATAAAATCATTAAAATAATACAAAATGGTTAACAGATAATAGTTTATTCACCATTGAAATATTTGCGTATCTTGCGAAGGTATTATACTTATATAACATGTAATTGATAAACTCCTCTTAAAGATTTTGACTTTGATTTTATTCTGAAGATGTTTAAACCATAATTAATATAATTCTCATACTGCCCAAATAATGAAGCTCGGAGACACGGGCATTTATCAAGATTTGTATTGGTAGTCACTTAGTCAGTAAAAGTTTTCAATAGTTAAAAGCTAAATAAAAACAAAAATGGAAAGCGAATATGAGTGACAATCTTTTACAGCACATCTTGATTTTTGACCGACTTCCAAAAAGGAGGAGGTTCTCTATTCGTGTGTATGGATTGTTTTTTATACCTACTTTAGGAAAATGCTAAAACTTTTAAGGAAAACCTTGTTTTGATAATTTTATGATAAATGAGAATATTGTGCAACTACAAAATAGGTCGATGAAGCGTTTGTGAAGTCATTGTCATTAGACTTTCTAATTCGGAGATAGGTGAGCCGGTGAGGTACTTGAGATCGTCCTGTTTTGAAAACATTTCATCATTTGTTTATTCAACCGAAGATCTTTGATGGCGGTAGTTTCTCGAATGAATTGATTCTGTCTGTATGAAATACTAGACATAGAGACATGAGCTATCTTTAGGATTTATATTCAATTCCCTTCCTAATCGATAAAGAAGCATACGAACAAAAGCAGTAAGATAGATACCACTGACAACGGGATATTTATCATGTTTACTGTTTGTTTTGAGATCCCTATATTTCAGCGCTGCTGCAAGCCCCATGATCACGGATAAACTGAAGTTATTGCGGGTGGCTGTTTATGAGCCGACAATCGGTCATATAATATGTAGAACTCAAAACAAACATGGTAAATGTACTGTTTTCGACCATGTCAATATAAATACTTATGAAGCTTTTATGTACGAGACCTGTGCGGAAAACGACATAGAAAAACACTTTAAGAAGCGGTACATTCCTAGGTGGCATAATAATGGTCGTAACGTAACCCAAGCGGCTAGCGCTGACCGAGAATATTGTTTATAACTAGTTTTAGAGGAATTCCCACCACGCGCCGCGCAGTGAAAGGCTACACAGGAAAATGAAACATTTAATACGAAATATTATGGTCCCAGCTGATGGCACTATGACGCGAGTTTCACACGATATGAACAAAGTTTACACATCTAATATTATTTGATTGATGGAATATTGCGTTAGGTACCATGATGAAATCAAAGTCTTTGTATGTATATGAAGCAGCAGAATTGTTATATATGGTACTGCTAACGTATAAACAGTAACTATGTAGACATGCTGCATCTGCAGTATTCCACAAACAAGTTTTGTTTTCTTATCCTATATTGTCCCACAGCTAGGCAAAAGCCTCCACCATAGCCTTCCACTCTTCCCGCTGTGTGGTTTTCTCCGTCTAATTCGTCAAAACAACTTTTCGTATTTAATAAAATATTGAATTTCATGTTCGAGTCCTAACGTTTGTGGAGCTCGTGGCTTAATAAGAACTGCCGCTCGGGTCGATCTTTAGGTAAAAGCTGTGCTTGCCTAGGTCGGTCTGTGGATGGGTGACCGCCCGACATACCGAGTTTCCTCCGTGCCTCGGAAAGCACGTTAAGCTGTTGGTCCCGGCTGCCATATATAGAGCTTTGGCAGTTGTTACAGGTAGTCAGTGACCTGAAATTCTGACATCCAGTCTTACCAAAGAGTAGGTATCGTATTACCTAGTATTAACTGGGTTGTGGAGGTCAGATAAGCAGTCGCTCCATGTAAAAGACTGGTACTCAGCTGCATCCGGTTAGACTGGAAGCCGACCCCAAAATAGTTGGGAAAAGGCTAGGCAGATGATGATGTTCGAGTCCTAACGTTTAAAGGGCCAACATTTGGACACAGTTTCAACATTTATCCCAAAATTATTTTCCAAATTTCAAAAGGTCCAGCATATTTTTAGCTCATAAGTTTCGAAAAAAATTATTGCAATAACAAGTCTGACACTCCCTTCCGCTACGGTCAGAGCGGGATTTGATGATTTCCTAACCAACGAAAAAAAAAAGACTCTTGACCAAAGAGAATTAAACCACATTATAGTCATTGCTCTTGACTCATGTTATGAGGTCCGAGTACTTATGTGGGTTAAAAATGAATTCTGTCTATGGGAAAAACAAACGAAGGGTATTGCTATCCTGAATTCATCCCCTAATGAGCCCATTCTTCGTTCCAGCAAGTGACGTACTACGTGATCCGCATGGCGCTGCTGGTGTCGTGGTTCTGGGCGGCGCTGCTGACGTGCGCACCCATCCTCGGCCTGGGCCTGTACTACGACGAGAAGCACCACCAGTGCATCCGCTACAGGAACGCCAAGACTCCCACCGACCTCGCCTACGCTATCTTCTACGTCACTTTCGGTGAGTGTTCGAACATGTACCTACTATTTAGGGTTCACTATACAAGTGGAGCTTTACTATATTATTGTAAAGAGTACATTCTTCCCACCTCTACAGTTCATTAAGTTGGTAGGTGGGTATGATATAGGTACAATAGCTTTTCACTAGCTGTTAAGAATCATTTAGATCACCTCATTAACTCATGAAGAGTCCAATGTTTAATTTGTGGTTTACTGTCTCACCTAATTAGGGTGGGACAAATAGTATTTCCTAGAATTCTTGACGCATTACCTTTTTTGCGTATAGATGTTTTATTACGCAGTTTCTGGCAGTGTGCCTAGGTTGGCGGTCTCCTCGCATGACGGTCGGTGTCGGCGTCTAGTTGACCCCGGCTGTACTTAGGTATGGCGCAGACGATCTCAATGGGCGCGTTGACACAAATGACATGAAGGGCTAATAAAAGAAGGCACGGCCGTTCGTTTATTGTATGAATAAGTAGGGAATGTTAGAACCAGACATGATTATTTTGTGTTGTGCTCTGTATCGCAATGAGTGTATCTATTTATAGCTAAAGTTTAGGGGCAGTCTGCCCCTAAACTTTCAGATTTGACACTAGTTTAATTTTTGAATGTCTTTGGGGCAGACGAAAGAAACGATGGATGACTGATGGTTAGAAGTGGGGTGACTTAAGAGATGGCGATTAATAGAAGTAGGTACGTAATACGAGTAGAGAACCAATAGAGGCTGGAAGAAGAAGACCTGCTGCGCCGACTCTAAATAAATTGATACAGGGCAGGGGAATGATGATTTTAAAAATAGGAGAACTACCACTAACGTATTTAAAGTTTGAATTGATCGTGATTTAATTTGTGCTGTGTACGTGATGCAGGTACGATACTGTGCCTGGTGCTGGTGTACTGCAACCTGGCGGTGATCCGCGCGCTGTACGCCATCAGCGCCCCGCGGGGCTCGGCGCCGGTGGTGCGGCGCGTCAGCAAGTCCAGCTGCCGCCAGCGCGCCCGCGCCGGCCCCGCGCCCCTCCCGCAACACAACGCCGCCACGGCTGAGGAGGTCGCCTTCAGCCGCCTCATGGCCACGCTTTCCGTACTCTTCATGATATGCTGGTTACCGCAAATGGTGAGTGTGTCATCAATTCATATCATCAACTTAAAAACAATGCATTCATTTCTGATAGACCAGTTTCAAGTACGAAAACATAACAAAATGAAGCTACAAGGCACAAGCCCAGTCACAATCATAATAACTGTGATAGCTCATGACTATGGTGACCCATTGAACTCCAACCCCAACGTTGAACTCTGTGAAGAAAACGGACAAGAACCTCCATGGACATTGTACACAACATCCTCATCATCTTTGTCTCCATCATGTTCCATGCACTGCAATACTGATCGACCTCAATAAACTTTCACCAGCTTGTTACTATGGTTTTTATTGGGCAAGATCTTTGCATTCATCCAGTTTCACGAAGAGTATGCTGGCATAAATGCTGCCTAGTTATCACTTCCTGTCCGTATCACATTTCATCATTTAGCCGAAAATTGCCAATTACTGGACATTGGCCTCCCCCAACATTACCTATCCCATGGATGGATCCCAACTTAGTTTAGGCAATGCACCACCTTCACTGAACTGAAATGAAGACCTTTTACAAGCTTAATAGACCTAAAGTGACTGAACGCAAATTCTACAGTAGATGTTATTAGGTAGGTACATGAAGACAAGCATTAGTAACCAGCGCATCACCCGGAAATACATAGTCCAAGGCACCTGTCGCCGAAATTGACAGAGGTCTTTGTCCTCTTGACTTTTGGAGAAGCGAAGCGTTGCCGTCTATAGCGCTGCCAACCATGCCTGGATTAGTGGAACTTAACATTCTACGATGGATTATAACAGACAGGTTACAATTAAGAACATTTTGGCGATGCTCGCCTGATTGAGTTAGCACACCAGCCACGTACTGACATCGGTATCGGCGGCCGCACTGATCGACGTAGCATTTGTATTCCATATGTGTGCCCAAGATACCTACTACTATACAATGCGAAACGACAGCCCCTGCTGACCTTGGAGTGCCTTCAGCGAGATGAAGTAGCTACTGCATGATGAGTCATGAGTAGTCATGATTCAGTTCGTCAAAGGAGCATTAAATTTTATTTGCAACTTTGTATGATTCTTATTTGGCATGTGATCGGTTTCATAACAGCCGCAGGAAATAATGAGCGATTTGTTTAGTTGGATACGTTCGAAATAAACTTCATAACAGTTTAAAACAATGAAACATTGTTGTGTGCTATTGCTGAGAATTTCAAGGTTTCTTCCTGATCAGAAAAGCCAATGTTTTGCATGTCTGTTATAGATGCAAACACTAGCTCGTCTTTGGTTAGCTTCTGTTTAGTGTGGCTGAATAAATGAATTTCATAAATCTCATAACTTACGAAAAGTTATTATTTCTGTACATCCGTCATCACTCATCACACGTTGTTTTTGCTGATAAATATATTAATAGTAGTCTATCTATCTAAAATGATTGGTTCAATCAATGAGGAAAGTGCGAAAGCGATCAAAAATCAGGAAAGAATATCAAATATTTTTATCCAGGAGATTGATTTTGGTTCCTCATGAGTCATCACAACACAAACTAATATGTAAATGATCGAAACAGTATTTTTAACTCTGATCTGTCATCGTCGTATCAACATTCAGCAGCAACCGCAGAATTGAGCATTGTAAGCAAAGCCGCGCTATTTATATATGTATACACTTTTGTGTATGCACGCGACGCATCCTTATGATGCGTTCGCTAATGAATCCGACACGGAATATAAAACAACCTGCATAAAGTTGTGTCGTATTGTAACCATGGAGTTTCTTGCGGGTAATTCTCCATAGACCATATCCACACGGTAAAGCAGCTGATGGAGAAGTGCCAAGAATATAACCGACCTATATGCATGGCTTTCGTCGACTACGACATCATCGCTGCCATATCGACTCCCGCCACGTGGTTGTGCTGCGGGAACTATACACCTCGGGCACTCTAGAGGTTCGCATGCATACCCTGTCTAAACCCGTAAAGATCAAGCAGGGAGTGCGACAGGGTGACACCATTTCACCAAAAATTTTCACAGCAGTCCTTGAAGATATAATGAAATGCCTATATTGGGACAGTTGCGGTGTTAACATAAATGGTGCCTACCTGTCGCACTTAAGATTTGCAGACGGCCCCGTTCTATTCGCTGAAAACTTCGAGTATCTTCAGAATATATACTTCAAGACCTACATGATGCCTCTTCCAAAGTAGGGCTTAGGATGAATATGGCCAAGACGAAGATTATGTCAAACATCAACAGCTATTCACATTTTTCTGTCAAAGTTGAAAATGAAGAGTTGGAGATAGTTGATCAGTATGTCTATCTTGGTCATATTCTTTCCTTTGGCAAAGAACATCAACAAAAGGAGATATCCCGAAGAATACAGCATAATTATAGCAAATTGGACAACATTTTGAAATCAGCCAAAATTCTGCTATGTCTGTAATCCCGCCTCTATAACTAATGAGTACGTCATTGGTTATAGAGGCGGGACTTCAGACGGTGCTGAAACATGGACGCTCACGCAGAAGGCTGTGTGCAGATTGAGAGTGGCACAGAGAGCAATGGAGCGTTCCATGCTTGGCATAAAACTATAGATCGAGTTCCGTACAAAGGTTTTAGATATTGGGAATCGCGTTACGGAATTCAAATGGAGTTGGGCAGGACATCTAGCAAGGCGCAGTGATGACAGGTGGACTAAGGCTGTCACCGAATGGCGTCCAAGAACTGGCAATAGAAGTGTGGGTCGTCCGGCGGCAAGATGGGCAGACGACATAGTTGCCATCGGGGGCAAAAACTGGATGAGGCTGGCACAGGATAGTGGAGATTGGCACAGGGAGGCCTATACCCAGCAGTGGGTGAATTCGGGCTGTGGATCATGATGATGAATTCTCCATAGAAATTACCAAAACATTTTGATTCGGATTCTATGAAAAGTGTCCACTTGCTGATCTACCATTCGCAAAGATAGAAGAATTATTTTTTAAGATGTCTTCCATGATTTGCTTATCAATTACATTGACATTAGTATTCTTATCTCGAGTCTGAGCAGAAATAAAAACAAATGTGATATTTGCCAATGTATAACACGTATCTAACTTGGTAGGCAAACCGCAAGTCATGGAGTAATCAGCTACTGGAGTTGACAGTATCACATAACATCACACCTGTATTTCTCAAAGGATTAGGCAGAGGCGTACCCACATTTCACCAGTTATGTTCATGTGTTCAATAGGTGGCGACCCTATTGACATCAATGGTGCCCAAATCCGTGCAAAATTCCTGATGGAAAAAATCTACTAGTAACACTTTTCTCGACCAGGGAATAAGACCCAGGACCACCGGGCAGCAGGCACGCTTGCGAACACTCTACCAACGAACATTTGACAAGTAATCATCATGACTGAGAATAATATATGTGGAGATGCTGTCCATGTTGTAAGAACAGGTTTGAGTGTGAACAGGAATAAGAAGACTTGACTATAATAAAACAAAGGAAAAGATGGGTGGATTGTGCGATGAACCCAATAGGCAATGCATGAGGGTTTATTGAGAAATACCATGCAGTAAGAGTAAGGACAGCTTAGGGCTCGTTGATTGATGTACTCCTACAGCCTTCCATTTGGCAGGCTTCGTTGATTGATGTGCTACTATAGCCATCCATTTGCATCGATCTCTGTGCGATAAGTGTTGCCGTGTCAGTCACGTCGCGCTATACAACATTATTGTCGATCAGTACATCGACTCGGCAATCAGCATGCCACGTGTGTCGCGAACATTGGCGAAAATATTTCATTGTTTCTCAAATGGCAAGCGAAGCAAACTGGAATTTTATTAATATGAGCATAGAATTTTATTCATTGGACAATTATATTACAGCACGTGATGAATAGACAATAGTAATAATTAGTCAAATCTTTTAATTAGATAATAAATGTCCTATGGTGAAGAGAAACAAAATATTATGACGCTATTTTTGTCTTCCCTATATAATATCTAAATTGCCTTTTATTCAAGAATCACAATTCACTAAAAAACTGTTTTCAATAGAATTATGTCAGCGAGATCTAAACGCCTCAGTGAACCAGCATTGGCGGTTGTTCCGTGCTGCGTTCTGTAATTGATCAATTAAACCGATTGCCTTCATTGATGTCCTGTCGGGATCCGCACTCAATAACATCAAACAAGTTGTTTGAACTTTCTACATTTCTTTATAGTCCCTTAAACGGAATAGCCTGAGTTATTTGCTCTGATCGTTGCACTCGATTGTGTGACAAGTTATAACTAGCTACATAATTATATAGTTAGTAGTGTTAGTACCGAATTATTGTGATTTGGGTGAGGTTTCGGCAGTCTACAAAAAAAAAAATTAGGCAATTCATTAGAAGACTAATTAAGTAAAGACACACGTTGATGTGATCGTTCAGAAAGAAAATACACCACCATCTTATTTAAATTAATCATGAGAGACATAGACTACTGACACAATGTTTTTTCTTGAAATGCCATAAATAGATGTTGGGTTCTGATAAAACTTTTCCTAAATCTTGTGATTACATTGTACCAATACTAATGTCATAAGATATCTATCTCCAGCTAACGTCGGCGCTGTACCTGGGGCTGGGCCCGAAGGCGTGGCCGCGTCTGGTGCCGCTGTCGGCGCTGAGCGACATCCTCATGCTGCTGAACTACGTGCTCAACCCCATCCTGTACGTGCTCATGCGCCAGCGCCGCCACCTCTCGCTCACCAACCTGTGCCACTCCATCGCGCATTGCTTCAAGCGGGTAAGCTCGGCTTATTTCTTGAGCATATCTATGACTCTGAGACCGATCAGGTACTCTGGAATATCTTGTAGCATAGCTAGCTGTTCTGAGTCTTACATATAACTGTTTGAAATGTGGCTGACCAGTAATAGCTACAATATTAGTTGTGGTAACTCTGCAACTATCATGTCAGAAAAAACTGCATTTGAATCTAAACTGTAATAACTTTACATAACATAGCAACCCTACTCCTTAGTGGCAGGAATCTGTATGGTGTTAACACCTTAGCACGACCACTTCACTTCCTTCCCAAGGAGCTCTACCACTGGTTGATGTTAACGTTTTCTTGTCCCCGACAGAGTCACAAAACATCGACGGAGTCCATGTCGATGAAGACGTCGTGCTGCCCGCAAGAGACGCTGGTGGTGAGCGACAGCTCGGGCGCGGAGATGCGGCCGCTGCGCTCGCCCGCTGCGCACGCGCAGTGCCCGCCCGACTACACGCGCAGCATGCTCGACTGACAGCCCCGCATGCATGTGCACCAGCACATGTAATACGCCACGCACAGACCGAGTTGCGCTGGAAACGCTGGAAACTTAAAGCAATGAAAAGGTTTAGTTTTCGTCGAAAATGAATGATCAGTACTGTTTAATTGCTCTGTATCCAGCAGTTGGGCTCGGGTATTGGTGAAGTCTTCACATGATGAGCCCATTCCGGTGGGTTACAACAGTGCAAGCTCGGTGTTTGGTGTACTTATTATTCATAATGTGGTGTCTTCGAATCAGAGTGGTGACTTTCACGCATTTCCATGACCAAAGACAGACAGTTCTATGTGATTTGGCCTTTAGGCTGTCAATAATAATAAGCTCTAGTGTACAATTAGATTAAATTAAGATTTGTTGTCGGGGTATTATCTTCTGGGGTTGATGACCAACTCTTAGAAGTCACTGGATTTCAGCGTATCTACGTACAAGAATCTTGTGAGGATCCTTTGCACCTACGACTACGAGATGCATTGAGAGTCTAACTACTACTTATACAATATAGAGACGTCAGAAGAACCAGCAGGTATTTTATGCATCAAATCGCAGTTGATTTGATGTGAAGTAGGTACATTGCAGGTGGATATGAAACCCACATCAAATAAAACGTGTAAATAGACACTTGACGAAGCCGAAAAGCACTTGCTTTCGCCGTCATTGCTATCATTTTTATTCTAGACCATTCCAGGGATCCTTTCTACGTACGGTAAAATTAAGGTTACAATGCCACAATGACCCGTTTATTATTCTATGCATCCACTAGCACAATCTTTTAAATGCGTTACATTTAGTTTAAAAAAGAAACATGTTTAGACAAGATTGTCTAAACATGTTTTTTAAACTAACCGACTACGCAAAAATATTTTTGCGTAGTCGGTAGAGTTACTTACTTGATTCAAATATAACAAGCTAAGTCTTAATCTCTTTGTTTTCTTAGTAGGTTGCACAGAATGCTAGGTTGCCGGCTTCGGGAAGGGTCTGTTAACAATCATCTCGTATAGTAGGTGTAGTCCTTACACATCTCCGAAGTACATCGTTGGTTGGTACTGTCACTAGTGTTGATATTGTTTATTTAGGTACCCTTTAGGAGAAATACCGTAAAGATAATTAATTATGTACTTATCATTAATATAAAAAAGGTAAACGACTTATATTTTTGTATCGTGTTATTTATAAGTAGACGTATCTGACGAGCTGCGACTCACTACCCGATAAGCTATAAGTTTGTGAAAGACTAGTCTCAAATAGTTACCCGTTGTATTAGTTTTATTTATATAGTTTATTTGCACAATATTTTATTGAGCAAACCATATCAATGAAAAATCTGTCACATTCAAACCCAACGAAATAATGATAAGATTGATTCAACTTATAGGTAGCGCTCTTCTCAAGTCCTGTGTGGCTTTACACTGATATTTCAGTCTGTGTCTCCATACCATGCGTAGAAAACGAATTAAATATTAACAAAATATATAGCTTCAGCTTTGTTTTGCTCTATAAAATCTGGTGTAAGTTGAACGTCACCAAGGACCTCACCGACTTTTGTTCTTCTTGTGTTTTGCTATTTTAAACGTCATATTTATTAACTTTTTAACTAATGAATAAGAGCATGAAAAATGTGGATTTAATCAAAATTTGGTCTGTTGTTTTGAGAATATATTATACAAGGGCATTGAGCATGACATATCAGCTTAAGTACCAAGTCAAAACTTACGCAGGTCTGTATTTAACTAAAGTACCTTCTCGTATCGAGGTAATTATTACCCAATGTGTCTTACGTATGGATGGAGGTAAATGATTCTGGCAGCGCCCATAAATAATTATATTTAAGTTTAAAAAGATGTAAATTTGTGAATTTTATAAATAATAAGTAATAGAATATCTAAATCTTGCAAGAGTTTCGCTATACTCCAGTCATAGATAAGGACACTCTGGAGTCCCAAGTGGAGGGCAGGCTGTCAACGAGGGAGGTCGTCGCGCAATCGATTTGTTTGTTGTCTTGCAGTGTTTTCTGTAGCTTTGCATCGAGAGACCACTGCCTTAGGTATATCATATTTATTTCTGTAAATTGGTTTTACAAAACACTTTTACTCGTTATGTTTAATACTAGATGGGGCCGATATCGCGTACCATTACATATTTTATTTAATGCTACGTACAGTACCTACACGGCATTTTTAACTATGATTCTGTGAGTATAACGAAACTAACTTTAACTTAGGTGACATAAAGATGTAATTATAAAAAAATGGATAATATGTACCCACATAATTAATACTCAGTCTCAGTATCAAATACTAAGTTACCTTATAATGATGTCAACTGTTCTTCCTGTTCTGTGGTGGTCAATAAGTTATCTGATGCAAAGCTATAACATTTGAGCTTTTTGTATTGACTGTTGTATAGAATGTTGACCAAGGAACACAAGTAGGTACCTACATAGCTTTAATAGATTTTATTCTTTATAATCAGTCCGATAAATTATTATAAATTAAAATATGGTGCATTAATAATTGTTTTATTTTCGGAAAATAATTGTATAGCGCATTTATCCCTTTTTATTCTATAGCTATAAAAACCCAATGACACCTTTGCCCGACCCGGAAATCAAACTTAGGGCATCATGCTCAACAGTCGCAGGTACAGGCCCCTTATTCACAAACATTTCGATTCGGAAAGTCATATTTTTGTGTTTAACTCGCTCCCTTTCCCTATCGTAATGCCAAAAAAAGAAAGAAAAAAGATAGACCTTGTCGAATCGATCTCTCGTTGATAAATGACATTTATTTTGCATAATATGTTTTTACAGACACCCGACTACGGCGAAGCCAAAAGGAAGAGTAACGACATTTACTAGATGGGACCGGTGTTTCGTAACTGACTACTCGTACCCTATATAAAAATGTACTCTGTGCTCGGAGAAGAAACAGCCGAAACCAACTCTGAGACCATAGACTCTTATAAGGTTCAGACATAATTTTGGTAAAGGTGCCTAATCACATCACATGAGGACTATGTAGGTCGATGGGTCATAGGAATAAGGGCCAATGTTCAAATTGACAACTTTTCAATACGTGCTCTCAAAATTTTAATTTGATATATTTTTTACATGCTTCAACTGATGTTTGTGAAAGTTTGCATAGTAACTATTACACGTATGTTCGTTATTGTAGCTACATAGATTTTTCAACCGACTTCCAAAAGGAGGAGGTTCCCATTGTCACCAAATCAGGATCTGATGATGGGATCCCAGGGAAATCGAGGGCAACCTTCAAATTTTATAGGCACATATGATGTTTCTCATATATTTTCTAAAGCTGTTTATGTGTATTTGCGTCTGACCATCATAATATCATGTGAATTGGCTGATGATAATGGAAGGTTCAACTCCTCAACGGTTAGGAGTTGAAAGAAAATTCTTTCTGATTTATACTCACTTATGTAGCGATAATTGTATTATTTCTGGGTATCAGGTTGACCCAAGGTTGGTCCCATTGTCACCAAGTCAGGATGTGATGATCGGATCCCAGGGAAATCGAGAGCAACCCTCCAACTTTATAGGCACGTTTTCCATATATTTTCTAAACCTGTTAAAGTATTTGCGTGTGGTCATCATAATATCATGTGAAAATTCACTGATGATGATGGAAGGTACAACTCCTCCACGGTTAGGAGTTGATAGAAAATTCTTTCAAAACTATGCGTACTTATGAAGTGATAGTTGTATTCTTTCAGGGTATTAGGTTGCCCTGATGATAGAAGGTAATCTCATTAAACGACTTTAAAAAAGGATGTTATTAATTTGTTTTATGTATATTCACCGATTGCTCGAAGACGCCTGAACCGATATACCTACGATTTTTTTTTTTGTTTTTATCCCAAGGGTGGTACCATACCACCCTTGGGATAAAAACAAAAGTCCTAGATAAGAAAATCAAAATCTGATATTGGCATCCCAGAGAAATCGAGGGCAAACCTCAAATTGTATAGGCACGTATTACGAATTTTAACATTTTTGACTAATTCATAATTATGTTGTAAAACATTAAAAATAAATAAATAACCTAAACAAACAATAATAATACCTAATTACGTAAACTGCAGACGGTGGATCGAAAAAAAACCAAAGTTACTTTAAAACTAATTTAATTTAAATGAAAAGAATTACAATTAAAATTGGTGAAACCTATTCGATGCTAGAATATGGAATGTCGTAAAAACTACTTAAAATTAATTAGTTGCTATCGTCTGAATTGCTGCGTCGGCGGCTCGTGGCTCGGCGCTCGAGGACGGACGTCGACGCTGCAGTTTTCGTGCAGCTGGCGTAAACATCCAGGAATGTGCGAGATCGGCGTTATCCATTAGGGATCCGTATCTAACACCTCCATCCGCAGAACAGCAACTATTTGCTCATATTAAGAGAAAATGTTGCTGGGAGTTCTTCTCGTTTCCTGGTCACATCTTCATACGTATGTATCTTGAGAGTTTGTTGCTTCTGTTCGTCGGTTGCTCTAAGTTTCCAGCATTTGTATCTGCGGCTAATTACCAAAATTATAAGTATGGCTGCGCATAGTACGATGATGTAGAATGGTATGGTGGTGTGATATAGGACAGTCGGTTGAGTCTTGTCAATCTGGATAGGGCTTTCCATCAGTACTTTGTTCTGGATGCTGTGAAGTTCTTCCAAGTTGACTGAATTGAAACCAATGATGTGAGTGGAGTCAGTGGTTTGGTTCATGTCATTATAAGGGATCTTTGATAACTTTAGTGGCTGTCCTTTTATCTCGTTGTTGTCGTTGATGATTGTGAATTCTGTTGTTTCTAGGTAGCAGTCCATGGGTATGGTAACTGTACTTTGGTCGGTTGGGGCAGTGACAAAACGTAGTGTTGATCGTCCAGTTTTTCTACTGCTTGCTTGGAGAGTGAAATCTTGGTGAATAGGCAGGTGTCTTCAAGGTGTTGGTTGGTGATGAGCTCTTGAATGCAATCAGGCTTCGTCCGGATCTGATGACTTGTTTTCCTTTCACAGAGATGGATGCTACTGTACTTCGGGCATTCAGCCTCTATGTACACGAATGATTTCTCGTTTGTTGCTATATAGGGAGAGGAAGGAATAAGGGCAAGTTGTTTCTTATTAGGCACAATGGATAGTCTGTATAAATCGTAAAGGTCTTTAGAGACTATTGGAAAACTGTATACTATTACTATTCTCTTCTCAATGAAGTAGGAACCTGGTTTTATAAGATTATAATATTCTCGTAATTCTAAATTTAAAATTTGATCTTGATTGTATATTGACTTTAACCTATCTATCATAGATCTTAACACTTCTATATCTATCATAGAATGATGGGTGCTGGATGCACGTATAAAAGCCATTATATTTTCTAATCTAATTATCTCTAACATTAAATCTTCTACATTATTGGTTATGATTCCTAAAATTTGGGCGAACTTTGCAAATTTTATTAAACTATAATCGGCGTAAGCATTTTTCTCTAGAAGTAGTTCTAACGTCTTGTTAATTCTTTCCTGATTTTTTGTGATTTGGTCTAGGATAGTACCATGTTGGGACATCCATTCTTTACTTAGGCTGATATGATTGTTAAATTCTGATACTATTTTATTTTCATTGTTTTGTAGGGTTTTAATGGCCTCGTCATATTTCAGGGCATCTAGATAATCTAAGTTGCCAGTAACACTTTTTATTACTGACCCAAGGCTATCTACAAGACCTCTTTTGACTCTAACAGGTTCCAAAGATTTTACTTGTTGTAGTACCTTATTAAGTCTGTTAGTAAGATAGTCAATCTGATATTCGTAAAGCATGTAAGTCTCATTGGAGAGTCTAGTTTCGAAGGTCTGTAGTTGTATCTGTACGGAGTTTATTTTATCTTCTATGTCGGTTAATTGTATGTACTGTATGAACGAGTGGTAATGTGTAGTTAGTCTGGTCGGTCCTAGTCTGTATGGTAACAGTCCTGGTCCATCAGCTAAAGTCTCAAATCTTATCTCTTGAGGACGAGTCGCTTGGATTGTCAGTAGTAGCAGGATTCTGTAACAATTGGCTTGTTTTAGGAACACGTTTCAGCCGTGCTTTGGCTACGGGGCCTCGTTTTTTCGAGGTATATATGTGTATAGGCAGGTCGGCGAGTACTGTATCTTGGGTATAACGCGGTGCGGCTTTCTGGCGACTGGCAAAGGGGTTTTTAATAAAAACTTGTTGCTGGGGGGTATATTCTACTTCGGGCTCGCGAGTTTTATTCCTGTTGTTAATTAGGGCTGTACGATTTGAAAGAGATGAGGTATTAATGATTTCATAAACTTGCTTCATCTGTTGTCTATGATTCTGCGCATATTGTTGTAAGATGTGCTCAGTCAGGTCTATGTCGATTGGGTCTCTAGGGTCGAAGTGTCCGGTCATTAGGTCAAACGGTCTACATTTCGTAAAACTATGGATGGAGCTGTTATATGCTATAATGGCATATGGCATAAGGTTGACTATCGGTTCGTCTTTATTTTGTAGTTTTAGAATTCTAATGTGCTCCAATAGGGTGGAGTGGAAACGTTCAATATTCCCGTTGTCATTTGGGCTATGGGGTAGAATTTTGTGGTGATTTATCTTATGAAGGCGTATAAATTCGGAAAAGAGTTGGTTCGTAAATTCAGTGCCGTTATCGGTGATGATAGTCATAGGTAGTCCATGATGGGTACAGAACCGTAGTAGTGCTTGTATAATACTAATAGCGGTACCGTCTCGCAGATGATAAGCTTGGGCGTATTTCGTGAAGACGTCGATGAAAGTTACGTACTTTTCGTTTTGAACTGTAAAAAGGTCCATATGAATAATTTCCAGTGGTTTAGTAGCTGGAGGCACTATGTTGAATTGAGGTCGTATTGGGTTTCTATCGTATTTAGCTTGACCACAGATGGTACATTCATTGATGAATTTGGTGATTTGTTCTTTCATCTTTGGCCAATAATATTTTCGTGAGAGTGATAAGTGACATTCGTTTATACCGCGGTGATTCGTCTTGCCGTCGTGATAGTGTCGGATGATGTCTTGTTGTCGGAGATATTCTTTAACATTCTCGAGTTCTGTCTTGGCCAATACTAGGTTAAGTGAGGAGCTTCTGAATTTGTCTTGTATGATGGGTATTATTGAATACATGGCTAAGGGTGGATTAATTAAGATAGCTGTTTTAACTTTAGGATTTACGTATTCTTTGATAGAATTAATAATGTCAGTCTCTAGGTTGGATTCTGAAATCTGGACTGCGATTCGGGTATGGTTTTCGAATGGTTTAGTTACTGTCGGTCGACGTTTTATGTCACCTACTATGGTAAAGTAAATCTGTCGATGAAATTTGTTGAGAGGTTCGTCTGTAATGGGGATTTCAAGTATCGGATGTTCATTACTGGTGTGCACGGTGTCGGTCGAGGAGTTTGTTTGTGGAGGTGGTGCCTCCGATGGATGGTTGATCATTGATCTGAGGTCTATGGTACTTTCAATCAAAGAGTCGGTGTCGGTCGACGGGTTTGCTGGTGGAGGTGGTGCCTCCGGTGGATTATTAATCATTGATCTAAGATTTTTGATATTTTCGATCAATGAGTTGATCTCCTCCGTTTCCTCGTTATGGATTTCTATACGGGAGAGTGCGTCGGCGTTGGTGTTAGATTTACCTTTTTTGTATATTACACTAAAGTCGTATTCGCTTAGTCTGAGTCGCCATCTGGTCAGTCGTGAGTTTGGTTCTCTTAAGTTCACCATCCATTGCAAAGGTTTATGGTCAGTCAGTACTTTAAATTTCCTACCAAAGAGATAAGGTCTGAAGTATTTTGTGGCCCAGACTATGGCAAGCAACTCTTTCTCAATCGTGCTGTAATTCAGCTCACTCTCGTTGAGGGTACGAGAAGCGTAGCAGACGGGTTTATCGAAACCAATCGGTCCTTGAGATAAAACTGCTCCAATAGCGACATTCGAAGCGTCTGTGGTGAGATTGAATTCCTTTTTGAAGTCTGGGTATTGTAGTATAGGGTCATTAGTTAGTAAAGTCTTACAGGTTTCAAAGGCATTGACGTATTCGGAGCTAAGAGTAATTTTACTACCTTTTTTTAGACATAGGGTAAGAGGTTTGGTGATGCGAGCAAAGTCGGGTATGAATTTTCGGTAATAACCTAAAAGTCCTAAAAATTGTTTGATTTCCTTAGGGGTTTTTGGAATTGGATATTTTTGGATTGCGGAGATTTTGTCAGGGTTCGGTTTGATGCCATCTCTGCTGATGATATGTCCGAGATAAGCAGTTTCGAGTTTCAAAAATTCGGACTTGTCCATTTGAATTTTGAAGTTGGACTCTCTAAGTCTTTGGAAGACTTTTTCTAGATTATCCATGTGCTCTTGAAGAGAGGTGCTATATACTATTATATCGTCAAGGTATACGAGGCAGATATTATTTTGTAGGCCTCTTAGGACATTGTCCATAACGCGTTGGAAGGTGGACGGTGAGTTTTTGAGTCCCATAGGCATCCTAAGAAATTCGAAATGCCCATGTTCCACGTTAAATGCTGTTTTGGGTATGTCTTGAGGGTCCATTTCTACTTGATAAAAACCGCTTGCCAAATCTAGGGTCGTAAAGTATTGACACTTCCCTAATTTGTCAAGAACGTCACTGATATTTGGTATGGGATATTTGTCGTCTATTGTTTTTTCATTTAATTTACGGAAATCTACTACAAGACGCCATTTCTGCTTACCAGAAGCGTCAATTTTCTTTGGCACCACCCAGATGGGCGAGCTCCACGCGGAATCGGATGGTCTTATTATGCCTTGCTCTAACATCTTGGAAATTTGGTCCTTAACTTCTTCTCGATGAACAAAGGGATATCGATAGCTCTTAGTATAAGCAGGTATTTCATCTGTTGTTCTTATGCGATGTTTTATTTTGTTAGTAAATGTCAGTTGTTCTCCATCAATGTAAAATACGTCTGCATAGCGAGAGCAGAGCGTTAAGAGATTCGCTTTTTCCTCTGGATTAAGGTGGTCCGTACGTAAACGCGATAATACGTCGTCAACACGACTTGATCGTTTCATGGGCGTGCATTTGGTATTAAACACCTCTGCACGACTTGGTTGGTCTAATGAAAATATAATGTCGTTAGGAGTTGGGTTTTCTAACTCCACGTATCCACGACTATTATTAACATTGGTAAGGCACTCATGGATAATGCAATTGCAAAATACTTGTTCGTTTACAAAGACGTCGCCATCCGGGGCGTTTATGGGTATCTTAACTAATTTAGAGCTTTTAGCGGGTATAATATCCTCGTATAGATTTACATTACATGAGTTATATACCTTAATCTGATTCGTAGCAGTACGTGTTATTAGCTGGAAGTCTTTTAGATCTATTTTAGCCTCCCATTTGGATAATAAGTCTAATCCTATAAGGCCGTCAAAGTAATCGTGAAAACGGTAAACAAATAATTTTATGCTATCGGTCTCATTGAATTCGTTAAAGCACGGTAATGTTATAGAATATTCGTTTCTGCTAACGCCGTGTACATTTGTTACTTCAAAAGGGTCGTAATTGAGAGGATAGTCGTAGAAGAACTTTTGTACAGCCTCGGGGCTTATAAATGACTGGTTAGCGCCAGTGTCAATCAAAAATTTTAAAGGAGGGCAAGAAATCTCTATGTAGGGTAATTGTCTTTGGGTCTGTAAATTAAGGTCTATTTTGGCTCTTTGGACGTCTTGGTCAATTGAAAATTTTGATTCTGGTTTGCATTGCTAGGGCCTGGTTGTGGCTCTGCCTCACCTGCCACCTGATTATCGGAAGTTGCTGTTATATTGGGGTCAGTCATACCGGTGGTGTCGTCAAAGTCACAAACAATGTAACAGTCATTACCGTCCGTGTAGTAGTCATATACGGGCTCGTAGTAATAGTCAGCAGAAGTGTCAGGTAAAGCAAGTTCGCTGAGATTTAACTCTCGCGTCTTAAAATAATTGTTCGGTGGTGGGTTACCATTTCGTTGCCAATCATGCCCTGGCACCATGGGTAACTGTTTCGGAACAAAATGTTGAACACCGCTCATGGGTCTCGGACCCGAGTTATGTGGTGGATTAGTCCTATTCTGTAATCTAAAAACGTTACTTTGTGGATTGTAATTTGGTAACGGAGCACGGAACATTTGTTGGGTGCGAGTAGGCATACGATTTTGATGCTGGTTAGGCACATTAAATTTAAAAGCTTGGGGCTGAGGTTGGTAGCCACGCTGCCCTGCTGGAGCAGGCCAGTTAGGTACTGGAGGTCGCGGAACATTAGAGGCGTTAAATGGTATAACAGGCATCATAGGTGGTTTAAACAAGAATTTAGGTGAGCTCTGAGCAGCTTGAGCCTTAGGGGCATCATTGCGTTGTTGCAGGTATATGATGTTTAATTCTTCCTGCACGAATTCCAAAGCCTTTTCTACGGTCTCTGGACGCATGCAACGTATACGTGAGCCTAAAGGTTCCTTTAGTCCACGTACGAAAGCCTGCATGGTCACCTTTTTATAGAGTGTCCGTTTCGCTTCAATGGTCGTTTGTAAAGTCTCGTGTAGCGTCACGTAAGTCATGATAGTGCTGAATAAGGTCTGACATGTATCGTAAAATTCCTGCGGGGTTCTGTTACCCTGCGTAGCCAACGAGAGGTCATTGTATAAAGCTGTTTCGTCTCTCTGGTCAGAAAAGTTATTTATCAAAGCCGATCTAATACCTGCCCAGGTTTCAGGAATGCCGTTGGAGTTAATGGTAGATGCGGCAGGCCCTGTTATCTTATTCAGTATTCCGTTTAATAGACAGAGGTTCCCAAGTTCATTGCCTGGCTCAGCACTTGCGTACTGGGTAACAATTCGGTCGCAGATGTTAATAAACCTCGTTAAAACATTGGGGTTACCATCAAAATCGGGCACGAGGCGTAAGGCCTTGAAAATTACATCGGGGTCGTAAGGCATTTTAAATTCGAATAAGCTATTTAAATTAAAATCTAATTCGTTATCTAAGTCTCTGCTATTATCTACTAAATGTCGGCGTGCCTGTCGCGATGCAGGTTCCTGACGGTTAGACCTTTCGTGATGAAAGATACTGGACATAAAGTTAACTAGGAATAGAAAGGAAGCAACACGAGAAAGATTCTGGTGTACTCACATATATTGCATATCTGGTTCTTCGCCGTGAATCGATGTCTGGATTCTCCACGCGGCTCCGCAGCTTCCCGTAGATTCTGGATACTCGTGACGTGACTTGATAGCCGCCCGGGTGACTCGCGATCGTGGTTATCGATGTGAGATGACTTTAACGCGATTCGCGAACCGGCCCGCGAGTATCCTACCGACTGCGCCAATTACGTAAACTGCAGACGGTGGATCGAAAAAAAACCAAAGTTACTTTAAAACTAATTTAATTTAAATGAAAAGAATTACAATTAAAATTGGTGAAACCTATTCGATGCTAGAATATGGAATGTCGTAAAAACTACTTAAAATTAATTAGTTGCTATCGTCTGAATTGCTGCGTCGGCGGCTCGTGGCTCGGCGCTCGAGGACGGACGTCGACGCTGCAGTTTTCGTGCAGCTGGCGTAAACATCCAGGAATGTGCGAGATCGGCGTTATCCATTAGGGATCCGTATCTAACAACCTACTTATAGGTATGACAAAAATCACATTGAGTTTTATACTTGGTGACGTAATATTTGTAACCCTCTGTTAGGCCACGTTGGATAAGCCACAAAAATAAAATCATTTGACTTCTTTATTTTATTTCTAAGGAATATTAAGAAAAAGCAGAAGTACTAGGACTACTAGGTACTTTTTTTGCTGATCTATGTAAAACCGCAATATTCTGCATCGCATGATGACCGCAAAACGGCAGTAGACATAGTAGGTAATACTGACATACTTAGCCGTATGTGTAAGGTTTCCCTTTTTTCTTTTTTTTGGCGGGTGGAAAATTATCAAATAACCCCTCCCGCTCTTGGGCAGAGCAGAAGGGAGTGTCAGATTTCTACTGACTAAAAACCACCCATGTTCCTTCTTAGCCCTTGCGCCGAGGCCGCGGTATCTCTATCGAACAACCCGCAGCCCCGACGGGGTGTAAGGGTTAATACTAATCATATGTCATAGGCTACAAACTCGTAGCTACTCATTGAGATAATGTAGTAAAACAGAAAACATCACTACACACACTGCACCACGAAACTAACGTTCCTGTAAGGCCGCGCGGCTTAGGCCTCGCTCACGTCCACATTCAGAGGCTCGCCCACTCGGCCGTGACACGTGATCCTTGTAGGGACGCGCCTTTACGTACGGCATACGAGTCGGTTTTACAAGCCTAGACACACAAAAAGATTAAAAAAAAAATGTGGTTCTTGACTCATAATTTGAATGTGTATCCAAACATAATTGTTGCTATAGCAATAAATTAATAAGACCAACGAGCAATAAACGTCAATCAACGTGTAAAAAAAAATTGCCTTCTCTTTCGAACTTACAGTACAAGTATCTATCTATCCTGCTGTCAGTGTCACTGATTCGCAACGGTGTTTTATAGAAGAGGCTTCTTGCTAATTGTCATTGTCAGTGTACTAATGTAGTAGTAGCGTCGATTGATAAAATTCATTAAATATTTTCCGGCACTTCTATAAAAAATGCAAAGTTTGCGAAGTAATTAAAGAAGTACAGAGTGTTTGGTGCCATCGACTTGTCTAGTCGTTGAAGAAAGACGTCATTTACAGGTCAAGATGTCTAAATGGTGTGTCATGTTTATGAGAAATAATGTCTTAAATTTAAACAATAATACCGGGCTGTTATCTGTTTGATTTAGCAGCTTCCGTCGTGGCTAGTGTGTGGGCTTGCGTGTGGGTGTAACGCGTTGTTATCGTGCAGGCAATCGGAGCGCAGCATCCACGAGATGCTGAAGGACACGCCACCACTGCGCGAGTCCAGTGACTCGATCACGTCGGGCACGGAGCCCAAGTTCCCCACGTCGCGCTCGATGCCCTTTCCTCCCGCTTACGGTAAGCGCCAGATCTCGTCATATCTGTAAGCTCATAATTACAGCTTGCCCTAACAAACTCAAGATTCTATGCAATCCTCTCAGCCTATGGTTGATGTATGCAACCTGTTCCAAGTGTTAGTTCAATGTTTTCAATACTTAACTCTGGCACATCTTATTAAGAAGTGAGTCATAAACATTAAATTCTGTGTCTACATCACTTATTGTCTCATTCAATCAATCAGGAGCAAAGTGTGTGTACATCTATCATCCATCAGCACATTCTATCATTTGATAACTAGGCCAGTCTCGTTGGTGCAATGATTGTCAAGACAGTAGGAGAAACCAATGAAGTAGATAGTTACCAATTGGAGACTTTATTTTATTATATTGTTATAAATTCACTACAACAGGGCCATTGTTTTACAGTGTCAAGTATTATTGTAAGCCAAGGCAACAAACAAAAAAAAAGAAAACAATAATGTATCAGTTTTTATAAAAAACTTGATGAATACAGGAATAGACTTTATTTATTTGCAAAGAATGATGTGCCATTATTTTGTAACAATTTTTCATGAATTGCTACAAAATTACATTTATTTTCATCAACAAAATCAAAATCAAAATCAAAATCAAAACTCATTTATTCAAACTAGGCTGATAATCAGCACTTTTCGAACGTCAAAAATTTACTTTACTTTACTTATTTACAAGTGACAGTCCCCCAAAACGCCCACCCTTCGACACTTCCTAGTGTTTTTGCTGGAAAGAAGAAGTGGCGGAACAAACTCTCCAGCAACACATCTGTCTGTTTGGTTAGAAGAACCAGACTCGATACAATACTATGTGTAAGTTAATATTACGATTGACTACAATCAATAATAAAAGGTATATAATAATAAAACATAAAAAAGACATAACATATTATATCAGTAAACTAATTTTGGAGAAAGAACATAAATTACAAACATTGTCTTGTGTTCAACTCAACGACCAGCTATTCTTATCATTTAAGTAGTCGTTAATGGATGTAACGAGTCTTTTAAGCCTGTTACATACTATTGAATTCTTTGCTTTGATTTGTAGGCTCTGGTTGGTGTTGCCTTATGAAAATTCATTTTTTGGTTGACTTGGATTCGTGAAGTGGTCACACTGAGTTTTATTTTCGATGCTGTCAAATTGACTTTGACATCTCTTGCTTTTCGACCTACAGCCTGGAATCAATGGAGTGATTTTTGAGCGCTCCAATAAAATCTCAAAATATAACTTGAGATGGGCGGCATCTAGTCCCTAATTATGTGGTAGCCGATTGCCCTGGTCATGATCCTAATTGGATAGCCTTTATTTTTTAAGGTAAGCGAATTCTTTGTGATTTCGGTCCGTTCCGCGTTGTCATGGCTATTTTGATAGCAGACGCTAATAGTTTCCGATATTTAATTGTTTCAGGATCTTTTAACTTCATTTTATAATTATTTGCTTGGATTCATTCATCTACTGATGACCACATTTTGATTTTTGGAAGAAACGGTGAGTTTAATTGTATATTGCTCGTAACCACCATTCGATCGCCATTTTTTATCCGCTAACGATTATTCATGTTTGTTTTCAGCCACAAGGCGTTTTTTTTCCATATTACTTAAATTTTTGAACGCACGCCTACCAAAATGCATATATCTTGGACCGCCGTTGGCAATCTCGGCGAATATCACCAAGATGCTCTTGGATAATCCATCAGGTTCCTAATTTAGTCGACGGAGTTTGGTATGGTTTATGATACATAACTTCAATTTATTTTAAAAAAGTGCAATAATGACAGGTCTTAGAATAACAGCGATGTCATCTTAATTTTACACATTAGAGCTGTTAGCTTTAGAATTAGAAAGGAATTTTCAAACCAGCAGCCTTCGGGTAATAAAGTCGTTCTTACTTTTCATGATTGATTTTTATTGATGCCTTCCCGCTTGAAGATTAAAAGTCTCAAGCTCCCGCAGGTAAGTCTATCCTTGGCATAGTTTTGTGTGTACTCCAGGCGCCCGAATTTTCACTTTTACTTATTTTTATTTGGAGCACACCACACAGTTTAATTTCATTCATCTCACTCTCTCACACTCCTTTTTTTTTTTATTATTACAATTGTCGCTCAGCGAACAGGGACTTGAAGTAGGTTTGTCTGGTACCTATATACTGTCATTATTGCACAATTATTAATTAACTTATGAGTCTATTGTTTGCATTAGTTTGTTCTACATTGTTACTTTAATAACTTTGTGTTTATTTTAATTTTTGACTCATATGTAGTACTTAACTTAATTTGGTGAATCTTTGTAAACAAGATTTGGTGTTTACTTATTGATAATTTTGTTTATTGACCTGTTTGTTTTAATAACATGTTTTTTTCTTAGCAAAACCAACAGAAATGTATAGCATTGACCGTGTTTTGTTGTTCTCAACAGTTAAGTTATTTTAAAAACTAAGTTTAACTTTTATAGGTAGAAAATAATTTAATCTAATTGTAAGTACAATATTGTACATTTAATTTATCTAGATTTAAGCTGCTTGTAAGTGATTATTGCACTTTTAAAACGATAAAATTAACTTAGTAATTTTTCATGGGAATACCACATTGACTTCAATACTTAACCTCAAACTTGAGAATTTATTTTCAAACTTTTAACTTTTTGAAATTTAGTTTTTGCTTTTCGTTTGCTATTCGCCTTGCTGTTTGTTAGTCATGGACAAGGGAGTTCAGTCTCCGCCGCTTCAGGATTCGGGTGATGTCGATACCTGTACTGCTGTTGATGCTTATGCTCTCAGTTAATATCATAGGAATTCTACCTAAAACTTATTCTGGTCATAGATACATACTTTCGGTTGTAGACGTTTTTACTAAATATTGCTGGTTCTTTCCAATGATCAATGCGCTACCACTAGAGTAATTTGTAAACATTTTGAAAAAGAAATATTTCTCAAATTTGGTTGTCCAAAAATAGTAGTTTGTGACAATGGAACTCAATTTACTTCAAAACATTTTGTAGATTTTTTGAAAGGTTTTAATATAACCAAAATATTTTATAATACTTTGTATACACCTCAAAATATCCCTGTTGAGAGATATAATAAAACGGTCGAAACCTGCATATCGTGTTTTGTTAAAGATGATCATAGAACTTGGTCAAGTTTTTTGCCCAATGTTCAATTAGCTTTAAATAATAGTGTAAACCTTGCTACTGAGTTTACTCCTAACTTTCTGATGTTTGGTAGGGAGCTTATTCTTGATGCGTCATTACATCACTTTAGTAGTTCTGTTGATAACTTATCTCAACTAGAAATTTCAAATAGGAATGCTTATGCAGTTTCTCTTAATTCACTTAGTGATATTTTTGTTAAAGTTCAAGCTTACTTGTTAAAGGGGTATAAGCGAAATGCCGCTTATTATAATAAAGGTCGGAAAGTCATTTCTTTTGGTGTGGGTGATATGGTGTGGAGAAGAAGTTTTGTTCAATCTCATGCTCCAGCATATTTTTCAGCTAAGCTTGCACCTAAGTTTGTAAAGTGTAAAATAACTGAAAAGGTTTCGGATAACGTTTATGTTTTGAAAGATTTAAATAAAGGTTCAGTGGGACGTTATCATGTTAAAGATATTATTAAATTTTAATTTGGTTTCCAAGTGTTAGTCTTGATATTTTTGATAAATTCTGTTTGAAGGCCGTTTTTGACAGTGTGATGTACGAGGGGATGGATGATAGGTTATCAACGGTTTGAAAGATGTATGTTAGGTAACTTCTTATAAATTTATTGAATTTGAATTCTTAACATTCTAAAAATAAAACTTAGGCCATTTTTGTTAATTAAATACAATTTTTTTCACACTAAATGTTTTTCACACCGAAGGATCTTATTTTATGTTTTGTTCGTTTTTGTTGGATTGTATAAGATCTTATTTTTTTAAGGGTAACCTTTTACATGTTTACATTTTATTAGGATCTTATGTAACCCTACACTTCAGGTTATTTTTACCTTGAGATCAAAAACTTGGAACTCAATTTCAAGTTTTTGTAATCTTTTTTTTTTCATAGTTTGAAATCATTCTATTTTCTCTTCGTCATAAATAGTAATCGATTTTTAAATCTATTTTGTGCTGTTCATTGACAGAATTGTTTCTCATTTTTACTAGAGTTTCATTCTCTTTAATGATCGGATTTGACTTTGTTAGTAACGCGTTCATCCTGGACTTTACTTTTTAGGGTCATTCTGTAACCTTTGTTACAAAATGCCTTATTATTTTTTGAATCTTGGTGTAACTTTTGACCTTGATTTCGACTCTTTTTTCCATTGTGCTCGGAAAGTCGGTGGTGTTGTGCCGATCACAATGTGGGATTTCGGCCCCGGCCATATTTTTTTCCTTTTTCCATTGTGTTGGACATTGTTGTTCCAATCACAATGCGGGATTTTTTTTTGACTTTCGTCATTCTTTTTTCTTTGCGTTCGGAAGTTCGGTGGTGATGTGCCGATCGCATTGTGAAACTTTGGCTTTCGCCTTTTCGTTATTGAGATTTCTCATTGGAGATCTCAATGATTTTTTGTGTTTGTCTGTGTTTGGGAGATTGGTAGTGTTGAGCCAGTCACAGCAACATTCTTTTACAGCTATTGTGCTCGGGAATTCGGTGGTGATGAGCCGATCACAGTACGCTTTCCTTTGTTTCGTTGCAGGTTGTGCCTGTAACAATATTTTAAATAAGGTCTTTCAGCTTTATTTAAAAACTTTTGTTTGGAGTTTCAATTTTTTTTGGATTGTTGGATACGGAGTTAGTCAGTGGCAATAGAGCCTAACTGCACTCATAGAGATGGTAGAGTTGGAAGCAGTTGACATAGTAGTCAGTGGCGATAGTGCCTAACTGCACTCAAAGTTGTACTGTTCCAAGTGGTTTGAAATTTTTAGTCAGTGGCTATAGTGCCTAACTGCACTAAAAATTGTAGTTTGTATTGGTAATTTGTTCGAATTCGTTTGAAATTTGTAGTCAGTGGCTATAGTGCCTAACTGCACTGTTTTGGAGTTTAGAAGCGCTAAGAGATTTCTCTCTTCGTTTCATTTAACAAGTTTTTATAACTTATAATTTTTTCTGTTTTTCACATATTTCATTTTTGACTTTTTGTCATTTGCATGTTTTTACTTTTATTAAATTCTTGAGACCTTGTCGTTTGACATTTTCAGAATTCATTTACACTTTGAATCTTTTATGATTCTTTTCTTTTTTTGGGAATTAGAAAGTTGTTAAGACTGGTCTATTGTGTTGAAGATTTCTTTCTAATAAAAGAAAGTTCCTTTCTTTTATTTTCGGGGAGGGATGTAATGTAACGAGTCTTTTAAGCCTGTTACATACTATTGAATTCTTTGCTTTGATTTGTAGGCTCTGGTTGGTGTTGCCTTATGAAAATTCATTTTTTGGTTGACTTGGATTCGTGAAGTGGTCACACTGAGTTTTATTTTCGATGCTGTCAAATTGACTTTGACATCTCTTGCTTTTCGACCTACAGCCTGGAATCAATGGAGTGATTTTTGAGCGCTCCAATAAAATCTCAAAATATAACTTGAGATGGGCGGCATCTAGTCCCTAATTATGTGGTAGCCGATTGCCCTGGTCATGATCCTAATTGGATAGCCTTTATTTTTTAAGGTAAGCGAATTCTTTGTGATTTCGGTCCGTTCCGCGTTGTCATGGCTATTTTGATAGCAGACGCTAATAGTTTCCGATATTTAATTGTTTCAGGATCTTTTAACTTCATTTTATAATTATTTGCTTGGATTCATTCATCTACTGATGACCACATTTTGATTTTTGGAAGAAACGGTGAGTTTAATTGTATATTGCTCGTAACCACCATTCGATCGCCATTTTTTATCCGCTAACGATTATTCATGTTTGTTTTCAGCCACAAGGCGTTTTTTTTCCATATTACTTAAATTTTTGAACGCACGCCTACCAAAATGCATATATCTTGGACCGCCGTTGGCAATCTCGGCGAATATCACCAAGATGCTCTTGGATAATCCATCAGGTTCCTAATTTAGTCGACGGAGTTTGGTATGGTTTATGATACATAACTTCAATTTATTTTAAAAAAGTGCAATAATGACAGGTCTTAGAATAACAGCGATGTCATCTTAATTTTACACATTAGAGCTGTTAGCTTTAGAATTAGAAAGGAATTTTCAAACCAGCAGCCTTCGGGTAATAAAGTCGTTCTTACTTTTCATGATTGATTTTTATTGATGCCTTCCCGCTTGAAGATTAAAAGTCTCAAGCTCCCGCAGGTAAGTCTATCCTTGGCATAGTTTTGTGTGTACTCCAGGCGCCCGAATTTTCACTTTTACTTATTTTTATTTGGAGCACACCACACAGTTTAATTTCATTCATCTCACTCTCTCACACTCCTTTTTTTTTTTATTATTACATGGAATAGTAAGCTTTTGAACAAAGATTAGATTTCACTTTGGCTTTAAATGCATTAAATGGCAAGTCTAAAAAAGAAGATGGCAGTTTGTTATAAAATGTTATACCGAGCCCTACGAATGAATTATGAACTTTGTGAAGCCGGTGAAAAGGAGCGCGTAGTTTATGCTTATTTCTGGTGTTAAATGTGTGAATATCACTGTTTTTAGTGTACAGGTGAATATTTTGTCTAATATATAAAATGTTGGCAAAGATGAACTGAGAAGCAACCGTGAGAATACCAATCTCCTTAAAAATATCTCTAAGAGAAACTCGGGCACCCAGCTGATAAATTGCACGAACGGCTCGCTTCTGCAGAACAAATATATTTTGAATATCAGCAGCTTTGCCCCACAGCAGAATACCGTAGGACATAACGCTGTGAAAATAACTAAAGTAGACAAACAAAAAATACTTCTATATTTTATGTTTTAGCAAATAAGCGATTTCTAATTTGAAAGTGAACTTGTACTGTGCAGCTCCCCCGGATGTCTCACAGAATGGTGCTGGCTCCAGCACACTGCTGCGGGCTGGCTCCTCCAAGCTGGATGCCATCCGCAACTGGGGTGTCTCCACGTACAAGTGCACTAAACAGATACTGTACGAGAAGCTCGGCAAGAGCTCCCGCACTGTTGACACAGGTGAGGTATTCTAAATATGTTTTGTAACACAATATACATTGTGGTAATTGTGTATTGCGAGGACACTGAATATGGACATGTACAAAAAACAATAATTTATTGAAAAACAACACATTTGTACAGTTCAGAATCCTATTTGTGCCATTTTGCTTGTACAGTTAAATGAATAGAAGTGGAGAATATATCCATGAAAAGGTTTGACATTGATAGCACCTTTTTGCAGCAATAACAGCTAATATAATAATGCCTCTGTGGCATGGTTAAATGAAGTTTGTACAAATGAATGGGGCAGGGATGTAGCGCGCCCATAACTCGATTCCCACCGGCTTCCCTTCGGGAAAACACACTCTGTGTAGGGACCCCGTGAAATCGCGACTCATAACACGGTTTTGTAGGGCACTCAGTAAGCCAAATATCGGGTTATGACAAGGGCAGGAATCGAAACTATGTAGGGGAGAAACGTTATAACTCCGTCATTTATGAACCGATTTTCAAAATTCTCTTTTTATTCAAAAGAATATAATCCCGAGGTGGTCTCACTGTCCCCATGTTAGGATCTGATGATGCAATCTCGGGGTAATCGAGGGCAACCTTCAAGTTTTATAGGCACGTATTACGTGTTTCGTGTTTTTTGTAAAGTTATTCAAGTATTCGCATGTGGCAGTCATCACCTCATGTTGATGAGCTGATTATGGAATGTTCCTTAACGGCTCCTTAACGGTTAGGAGTAGGAAAATAATTCTTAAATAAAATATTATGCGGACGTATATAGTTTTATTCTTTCGGGTTATCTAGGTGAGCTGATTACGAACTCTTCAATGGTCAAAAATTAAAATTAATTAGGCACAGACGATTTTTTTTTTGATTTTGCGACATGAGTGTCAATTTCGTGGTTTTAGGAGTCGCTGATATCGAAAATGAGGTTAAAACAAACAAAAAAAAAACTAAAATATAGGTACACTAAATAAATAATAGAAAAAAAAACTCTTTTTATTCTTCGGCTTGCCCTTTTGTGTTATTGACGCTTCGTCACGCTAATGGGGTATGATTTATTAATTTATCCAGTTATATCTACCATGACAGGATAACCCAATGCGATAAATGTGCCTTAATTAATTGTAACGTGATTGTGATGTCGACAGAGCTGGAGGCCCAGATCGAGATGCTCCGCGAGACGCAGCGCAAGTACGCGGGCGTGCTGCGTCTGTCGGGCGCGCTCACCGCGCAGCTGGGCGCGGCGGCCGCCACGCAGCGCGCGCTGGGCGAGGCCTTCGCCGAGCTCGCGCAGAAGTCGCCCGAGCTGCAGAACCAGTCAGTACACACACACACACACACACAGGCATACAGCTAACCAGTTCTACCATCATAATATATAACTGTCAGAATCTTATGAAGAGAATCGTATTTACAGGCTCAACTTTCATCAAGTGAAACTGCAGATCTGATGGCTATACAAACATGATAAAACAGGAAACTGATTTTCTAAACTTACGATCAAGTTGTAGTAGGCTAGTTTCTTTCGAATATCGCCATCTTGCGTGACCAATAGGGATGTTTCCTGACTAAAAAAATATGATTGGCTTTAGTCTGTCAGTTAGATTATCGAAAAATATTGGATAGGTACGTGTTTTTTGTATTATCAAATTAATAAAAAAAGAAGATAAAACGCGTGAAGATGTACCTACTGCAATGTGACGTCACTTGAGTTTTCAAAGCACTATAATATCATCTTCATTTTTTGTTTACGTGAAAAAAGAAAAAATGTGTGTCCAATATTTTTTTGAAATCTCTCTGACGGACTAATTCGATTTTTTTAGTCAACTACCCCATTATTGGTGTAAAGTAAATAATTGTAAAAATGCACTAGTAAAGCTTAGTGTGTGTGGCTTAGGTTCCTGTACAACGCGGACACGCAGCGCACGCTGACGCGCAACGGCGACACGTTGCTGGCAGCGCTGCACTTCTTCAACAACTCGCTCAACACGCTCACCAACAAGACCATCGAGGACACGCTGCTCACCATCCGACAGTACGAGGCCGCCAGGTAACCTATCGCACACTGATAACTCGCACTCCTTTCATATGCTAGGCTTATGCAGGATATACCTGCAATGCCAAAATTATATTCAGCTTTCTAGAGGCAATATCAACCTAGCTGTGCCTCTAAAATTGATATTCCCTCGAACCCTTTAAATATAAAACAAAAGATTCTGGACTAACGTAGATTACGGAGGATCTGGCACCTATCGCGTCGTCCCTTGGATAAAAGCAGGCTTAATAAAGCAGCGAAAGAACTAAGGCTGCTATTAAAAAGTTAGTCAATGATATGGTTCAAACCAAACTCCGACTGCTGTCTCGAAGTTGTACTGACGAGTATCTATACTAATATTATAAAGCTGAAGAGTTTGTTTGTTTGTTTGTTTGAACGGGGTAAACTCTGGAACTACTGGTTGGAATTGAAAAATTCTTTTAGTGTTGGATAGTCCATTTATCGAGGAAGGCTTTAGGCTATATAACATCACGCTACGTTCAATAGGAGCGGAGCATAAATGAAAAATGTTGCAAAAACGGGAAAAGATATTCCTTTTTAAGAGCTTCCGTTGCGTGCGCTGAGAAAACGGTTTAAGTTACATAAATACTATGTATGAAGAAATTGTTCCCCTTTAAAAGTTCTAAAAAAAAGTCCGCGATAGCATATGTTTATCTTTTAAGATTGACTCACTGTAATAATTTTTTAATAATTAAATGTTAGGTTAAAAATAATGATATTTTGCGAAGCTTATTTAACCCATATGGTATTAATCTATATCTATATAAATGTGTTTGTTAGCACGGAAATTTAATATAGAATATTTGTGCCTTTTACTCTATACAGTTTAAACAAATATCTTAGAAGATATCGCAATGTAAAAATATACGGGTGACAAAATAATTAAGCGCGTGGCAGTCATTCGGTCCGATGCGGTAGGTATGTGGGTATTCTGGCCTCTAGGGGGCTCCAGAGAAATTCAAATTCAAAATATTTACTGCATCATAATGTTTACAAGTAGGTACAAGGTGTTACTGTATATTAAACAGTAAGAGATACCTATAGTAAATGTTACTTTAATAATATAATCGAAGCCAATCTAAACTAATAGGTATTCTAAAGAGGAAAGGTAAGATTTTTTGTTTGTTACGAGTACGATTAAACTCAATTTAATATGTTGGATAGTCGATATAACGAGAAAGGTTATAAGCTATATTATGTGACGCGGACGAAGTTGCGTGGGTCAGCTAGTTAGTATATATACAAGTATAGTATTCTCTCTGAAAAGCTACACAAGGCCTTTACAAACCTCAACAATCCTTTCCTCCGATCAGAACACAAAACTCGTGGGCCAGGACTGATGAGGAAAAGGCAGAAGTTTTTGCGAAACACCTATCTGATGTCATTAAACCTAACCAGAGCTCAGATGATGATTCAGACCTAAATTACATTCTCGCACAAGACTATCAAATGAGCCTACCAATGAAGCCTACCTCACCGAAAGAAATTGCGAAGGAAATAAAACTAATGGAACTAGGAAAAGCGCCAGGATTTGATTTGATTACCCCCGCAATCTTAAAGAATCTGCCGCGGAAATGCCTCACCTTCTTAGCTAGTCTTTTTAACGCTATCTTCAGGGTCTCTCACTTCCCGGCACTCTGGAAAGTGTCTCAAGTGGTCATGGTCCACACCGGGTAAACCTGAACACGACCTTCGTGTTCAGGTTTACCCGACTATAGACTAGTAAGACTCTCTAAATAGGGGGAAAGATTTTTTCTAACCAGAGTACAATCGGCCATGGATAACTCAGCTATCTTACCATCTCACCAGTTTGGGTCCCGTAAGTCTCACTCCACCATTGAGCAAGTTCACAGAGTGTACCATACTTATGAGACAATGCTTCGAGCGAAAAGAATACTGCTCGGCGGCTTTCCTTGATGTGCAGCAAGCCTTTGATCGCGTCTGGCACAAAGGACTGCTGGTAAAAGTCAAAGAAAGACTACCACATTCGATGCATCCCCTTATCGAATCTTATCTTCTTCTTCTGGAAGATCATTCCAAGTTAAACAAGGAGAAGCACGATCAAGTTTCTACGGCGTTCAGGCTGGAGTACCCCAAGGTTCAGTTCTTGGTTCAGTGCTGTATAATATCTTCACTTCGGATTTACCTGTATGTGACAGCATCACTATTGCAACCTACGCTGATGATATAGCATATCTATCGGTCGAAGATAATCCAGCAATCGCTAGCAGCAAACTTCAACGTCAGTTAGATGATACGCAAAAATGACATAATAGGTGGCGAATATGTGTTAGCCTAGCCAAATCTCATAACATAACTTTTGCTCTGAGGAATGGAAACTGCCCCTCCGTTACACTGGGAAGTGATGCTCTTCCACAATGCGACTGTGTGAAGTACTTTGGCTTTCATCTTGACAGGCGTCTCACTTGGAAGCAGTTTCACTCTCTGTACTGGCTGATGGGGAGACACTCTGTTCTGTCTGTGGACAACAAACTCTTGCTATACAACTCAGTTGTTAAACTAATCTGGACGTACGGAATCTGGGGAGTTGCAAGTAAAAGCAACATACTCTGCCTACAGAGGGCGCAAAATAGCATTCTAAGGGCAATTACTAATGCTCCTTGGTTCACCAAAAATGATGAGGTGCACGACCATCTCAAAATTATAACAGTTGAAAATCGACAAGCATAAGAAACTGCACAAAGAGCGTCTATCTCATCATCTAAACCCACTCATTGCTGAGTTGCTGAATACGTCATCCGTGGTCAGAAGATTGAAAAGAGACCACATACTCTGATTGGGAAGCGCAGCGCTGGTTGCTCCACCATAAAGCCATACACTCTCGCAACTAACTTGCTTATGGTCTGGCGACCGATCGCAAATGGACAAATTAAAATAACAAAAAAAAAACTTTTGGCGTTGTCAAGCGTCGAGTACAATAGAAAGAATTCACAGCGTGTTACAAAATTTGAATTATCGGCGCTAAGCTTAGAGTTCAAAATGATGTATTACACTGTAATGAATACACCGATTTTACTAAAGTTTGATAATCGTATCAGGGTGGAGTACGACGCGTACCGCAGCGAGCTGGAGGCCAGCGGCGGCAACCCGCCCGAGCTGTTGCTGGCCAACATCGAGCGACATCGCAGGCACTACGAGCGGCTGCGGGACGACTCCGCCGTCAAGCTCAAGCTGCTGCACGAGAACAGGGTCAGTAGCTGTGTTGTGCTATGTGTGACACCTAAGTGAACTTGTCGATGGCCTAACGTGATTTACCCGAGGTCATCTGGAAAATCATCAAATAACCCCTCCCGCTCTTGGGCAGAGCGAAAGGGAGTGTCAGACTTCTACTGACTAAAAACCACCCATGTTCCTTCTTCATCTTAAAGTAAAAACTGCACAGTAAAAACGATCTGACGTTATACAGGTGAAGGTGATGAACAAGCAGCTGCTGCTGTTCCACAACGCGGTGTCGGCGTACTTCAGCGGCAACAACGTGGCGCTAGAAGCGGCCGTGCGGCACTTCAACATCCACCTCGCGCCCGTCGCCCCCCCTCCCTCCGCCCCACCCGCCCCCTCCCCGCAGCTCACAGCGGCACTGGCGCAGGCCGTGACGTCACCACCACCAGCTGCGCCCGCGCCGCCCCGCCCTGCGTAGGTACCCGCCGCACTGCTGCTAGTGCTGGCCCAGACGCGCGGCTGTGACGTCACCACCACCAGCTGCGCCCGCGCCGCCCCGCCCTGCGTAGGTACCCGCCGCACTGCTGCTAGTGCTGGCCCAGACGCGCGGCTGTGACGTCACCACCACCAGCTGCGCCCGCGCCGCCCCGCCCTGCGTAGGTACCCGCCGCACTGCTGCTAGTGCTGGCCCAGACGCGCGGCTGTGACGTCACCACCACCAGCTGCGCCCGCGCCGCCCCGCCCTGCGTAGGTACCCGCCGCACTGCTGCTAGTGCTGGCCCAGACGCGCGGCTGTGACGTCACCACCACCAGCTGCGCCCGCGCCGCCCCGCCCTGCGTAGGTACCCGCCGCACTGCTGCTAGTGCTGGCCCAGACGCGCGGCTGTGACGTCACCACCACCAGCTGCGCCCGCGCCGCCCCGCCCTGCGTAGGTACCCGCCGCACTGCTGCTAGTGCTGGCCCAGACGCGCGGCTGTGACGTCACCACCACCAGCTGCGCCCGCGCCGCCCCGCCCTGCGTAGGTACCCGCCGCACTGCTGCTAGTGCTGGCCCAGACGCGCGGCTGTGACGTCACCACCACCAGCTGCGCCCGCGCCGCCCCGCCCTGCGTAGGTACCCGCCGCACTGCTGCTAGTGCTGGCCCAGACGCGCGGCTGTGACGTCACCACCACCAGCTGCGCCCGCGCCGCCCCGCCCTGCGTAGGTACCCGCCGCACTGCTGCTAGTGCTGGCCCAGACGCGCGGCTGTGACGTCACCACCACCAGCTGCGCCCGCGCCGCCCCGCCCTGCGTAGGTACCCGCCGCACTGCTGCTAGTGCTGGCCCAGACGCGCGGCTGTGACGTCACCACCACCAGCTGCGCCCGCGCCGCCCCGCCCTGCGTAGGTACCCGCCGCACTGCTGCTAGTGCTGGCCCAGACGCGCGGCTGTGACGTCACCACCACCAGCTGCGCCCGCGCCGCCCCGCCCTGCGTAGGTACCCGCCGCACTGCTGCTAGTGCTGGCCCAAACGCGCGGCTGTGACGTCACCGCCGCGCTGCAAGTCAGCGCTGGCCGAGCTTCGCGGCCGCGAAAACCGCGCGTTCTGTTTCGTTCCGTCATTTAATAAACCCCCATGAGGCGCAGCCCCAACCAGTCGTAAAAGTTAAAACGGTTCCATCACTAATATTTTTGTACTACCCACGTTTTCGTATTGTACAAATTCATAAATTCCTAACTATGTTTTAGTACAGAAACATGCTTTGCCATTCGTTTCGTTTTATGTAGATACGGAAACTGTCATTAATTCATTATGTACAAATATATTTAATAACAAAAAAACTTGAAATATTACCCAATATGGAAATGAGCGCAACTTGCGCATTATTTGAGACTTAGAAATATCGCGAAGCTCGCAGTGAGAAGAACCGGAGTGACTACTAGATGTATGTGTGATATGATTATTGCAAAGCTTTACTTTAATTTATGTAACATTATATCGCGCTTTTGACCAAATTAAAATGACCCTTTGACTCTCTGACCTTAATGATAGAACTATGCTTGGAGCGTCGCTTGATACTACTTCATCACTACATTGCATTTACTTAGTCACGTGTTTACTCGGAGTATGATCTAATGTAGTGAGCCTATTAGCTCGTAACTATATTTTTGCACGTAACGCGTTCTAAGCATATATTTTACTATGACAAATATATCCTTTACCTATGTAGGAACTGAATAATTTATTTTTGTAGTATACATATATAGTTTGAGGACTTGTTCAGCCAAGCTTACTTTACGTATGCTTCTCTTCTATTCATTCCAGTATTTATTGCTTTATGCTTTCTTAGTTATGTAGTTATCAAAGTCCATTTTATATAAATTTCAAATTTTATTTATCCAATTAATTGGTTTGTTTAATAGGCACAATTTTAGTCTAATTTATTAGCTCAACATTATCCTTCAAATGTACCCGCAATATAGCTTCTGTGTTCAATAATATAGTTGATGTACAATGTTCTGCTTGTTAGACCTAGCAGGTTTGAATGTTGACAACATACCCTGAGTGTTCCCATGATGTTGCCACTTCTTTATTATTTATGAAGAGAAATTTACCTGTATTAAGCTAATGTATATATTTCCCGTTTGTAATGATGATGTCCTGGGAACATACAGAGTTGGATGTTGAAACATATAAAAATAAAATTGTTGTAAGTACTTAATATTATCACAGTTAATATCTACGAACTCTCACACAATGTACTTATAGGATAATATTGTATTAATGCAACCTATTGTTATAAGTGACAATCAAGTCTTTGGTGGGAATAAATATGTAATGTGGTCTTGTTGATTATTATATCCCCATTTATTTGCAGTTAATGTACATTGAGTGGACCAAGATGGAAACCTTCTCATAGTTTAGTACTTATTGTGATCTCATATTGGGGACCGCTTGGTGCATTTAAAATCTGCCACATCTTAACAAGTTATGACAATATTGCACAGAAGTAGCTGGATGTCATAGGTATGGGGAGCTTAGGGATGTTTTCATACTAGCTAGTCAAGTTCTTGTTTCACTTGATTGTACTGTCAATGTGACTTATTTAAATATTATTATTTTAGAGATCAAATTATACACTATTATTGTAAATGTAAGACAATGTGTTTATCATATTTTTAAGGAGTGTAAAATAGATCACTTGCCACTTCATGCTGTTTTATTTACATCTTAACTAATTAGTTATTAACTACCTGTCATCAGTAACACTCAAAATGGGATATTTTTTTTCATTTTAAAAAAACGTTGCCCCACACTAGGAATTTCTCCTGTATCGTGGGTGCGTTCACAAACATTTAAACTCATATACACAAATACCCAGACCCGAAACAACTATCTGTAGGCCATACAAATATTTGTTCCATGCGGGGATCGAACCCGCGACACGCAACGCAGCAGTGCAATCGCTCAGCCACTTCACCAACCGTGCCGTCAAACCATTACCATCAAAACACACAGACAACAGATAAACAGTAGCAGCTCATCATCTTCCTGCCCTTATCCCATTCTATTTGGGGTCGTCGCAACACGGTTTTTGCGTGGTGGCAAGGTGGCATTTACTCCTTTCTCATTCATATCATTCCTCACACAATCCATCCATCTTTTCTTTGGCCTTCCTCTCCCTCTTCATCCATCAATATTTATAACCATCACTTTTTTTAGTCACATCCGTTTCATCTCCCTCATTACATGACCATATAGACCTTTCTGTAACAACAAACTCATTCCATTCTTCTCACTCTTCTTCTTTATCCATTCTTCTTACTCCGCACATCCATCTCAACATTCTCATCTCCGCTACATGCAATTGTTTTTCATCAAACTTTTTCGAAGCCCAGCACTCTGATCCAAACAGTAACAGTTATAAACAGATAGCATGCTTGCAACAGCACCAACATCTTGGGAACTCATAACAAATAGTAGACATGGTATTTACACCGTTTTCAGTGTTAATGACCATATCACATGTGATAACATTATATAATTAATAAGTAAATGTCTTTATTGACAAAATATTAGAACAATTAACTTTGTCACATATTTTAAACTTGCTGATACCCGCGGCTTTGTCCGCGTGAATGTCGGTTATCGCGATAAAAATAATCTTTTCATCCCCCTCCTTAAAACCCTTTTTTCGCACTAAAAAGTAGCCTATGTCCTTTCTCAGGCTCTAGACTATCTGTGTACCAAATTTCATTTCAGTAGTTATGGCGTGAAAGCGCCACAGACAGACAGAGTTACGTTCGTATTTATAATATTAGTAAGGATGGCACTGTTTTGTAGAAACATCTGTTTTAGTCAAAAAAAACTGATACAAAATTAATTGATGAGTGAAATTAGAAAATAATAAAACTAACAGAAGATACTCATAACTCAGAAACTGTATTAAATCTCACAAAACATCACAGATCAGTCCGTGGGCCCGCATCTCCATGATGTGGGCCACTGCGTAGTGCTCCAGCGGCAAGGGTCACTTCAATGACTATCACCAGTTACCTTACGCCCTCACCGATTCTCTGCTATTTTCTGTCTTATGTGTTTCTTCATTCTCTGCCTTTAACTTTTCCTGGAAACACACATCACAATTATGTTAGAAGGCAGCCAAAAACCAATGTGATAAGTTGTGTTGCTTACACAATGTTGTAAACATTTATGAGTTTTGTAATTAACACAAATCTATCAGTTATGTATAATTATTATAGCTAGCCTATGTTGTCCCACTGCTGTGCAAAGGCCTCCCTCCATTCCTTCAAACGGTCACGATTCTGTGCAACGTCTCTTTTTTTTTCTCAAGGAAGACATTCACTTCGTCCCGCCATCTCCTTCGTGGTCTGCCACAACCTCGTGTAACTGTTTCAGGGCACCAATCCTGAGCTTTAAGGGCCCACAGCTCGTTCGGCATGCGACAGACATGTCCTGCCCAGTCCCATTTAAGTGTGGCAGCCTTTTGAGTCACGTCAACAGTTGTGTATAATATACACAAAATATTAACTCCAAGATTTATAAATATGTAAAACATTTACCAGATCATAGATAACTCGGACCACAAGTGAGCAGCTGGGACATGTTGCTAGTTCTTCACCATCCAGCAACTCTTCCTGAAACAAATGGTCAATAAATTTACTTTTTACAGTTTTGCAGATAGTAAGATATAGTGAATAGAAAAATCAAATGCTGTTAACATGGGACCGTATCCTGCTGCCACATTTGAGTAGTACTTGGTTTTAATGCTGCACTATATTCAATGGCAGTTCAGATTTCATTGTTTCTCATGTGACGGTATCTGTAAAGTTTAATTAGCTGACAATTAAGTAGTACCCATCCCAATATAAAAACATTTAAGCACGCAGTTATTAAGTTAATTGATTCTAACCTTACTTATTTGAAACCTATCGCCGCACGGGCACGGATAATAATACATGTCCTCGTCTTCCTCATATTCAAAGTCTTCAATTTCTATTTCATCGTGAAATGTCGTCATGTTTTCGCTGGTGAAAACAAAATATTATTATTCAATATCGTTTTTAGTGCTGGACACGCACGAATGACAACTATGAAATGAATGACAATGACAGACATCGGTGACGTTGACATAAGCTATCTTGTCAAAACGTATGCGTTCCATTTACATCACTTTGGGAACTAAACTCTTACAAAGTGGATTTTTCCCGAACTGTATGTAGCTATGCACCCAGAACATCTCATTTAAATATGCGAATGATAAAATCAATAGTATTACTGATTGATATTCATGAGCCATAGCATTTTTGCTGCCAAATATATTCAGCTTTTTTTTGTGTTAGCAGCATTCAGTTCAGCACGTCACATCATGCGTCCGACTCCGTCACACACACACGTCATTTGACATTTAGTTAATTTCATTTTTGTGGGGGAGGATGATCGTGGTGGTCTCACCGTATTTGTTGTAAAAATATTTTGAAGTGTTGCAGTGAGTGAACTAGTGCTCGTGCCATCTTATTTATTATAACTACAAAACGCGGACTCCCTAACAGACACAATGTTTAGTTGGCTAAAGAAGGAAGGTGAAAAAACCGAGAGTATCGAAAATGTCGTGGAGGGTCTCAAAAGGATTTATAGAACAAAACTTTTACCCCTGGAGTTGCATTATCAGTTCCACGACTTCCACTCGCCGCAGCTCGAAGAGCCGGACTTCGATGCGAAACCCATGATCCTGCTCGTGGGGCAGTACTCTACCGGTAAAACCACATTCATCAAATACCTGCTGGAGCGAGACTTTCCGGGTATCCGGATAGGTCCGGAGCCCACTACCGACAGATTCATCGCCGTCATGTTCGACGAGAAGGAGGGCGTGATCCCCGGAAACGCACTCGTCGTAGACCCCAAGAAACAGTTCCGGCCGCTTAGCAAGTTCGGCAACGCCTTCCTCAACCGCTTCCAGTGCTCCACGGTGAGCTCGCCCGTGCTCAAGGGCATCTCCATCGTGGATACACCCGGTATCCTGTCCGGAGAGAAGCAGCGCGTAGACCGCGGCTACGACTTCACCGGCGTGCTGGAGTGGTTCGCTGAGCGTGTGGACCGTATCATCCTGCTGTTCGACGCACACAAGCTCGACATCTCCGACGAGTTCCGCCGCAGCATCGAGGCGTTGCGCGGCCACGACGACAAGATACGCATTGTGCTCAACAAGGCTGACATGATTGACCACCAGCAACTGATGCGTGTGTATGGTGCTCTTATGTGGTCCCTAGGCAAAGTGCTGCAAACACCAGAGGTGGCCCGAGTATATATTGGATCCTTCTGGGACCAGCCTTTACGCTATGATGTCAATAGACGATTATTTGAGGATGAAGAGCAAGATCTCTTCAAAGATATGCAGTCCCTGCCTCGAAATGCTGCTTTACGGAAACTGAATGATTTGATTAAGAGGGCTCGGCTTGCTAAGGTTCACGCATACATTGTCAGTGAGTTAAGGAAAGAGATGCCTTCTGTGTTTGGTAAAGACGGTAAGAAGAAAGATTTAATAAAGAACTTGGGTCAGGTGTATGATCGCATACAGAGGGAACAGCAGATATCACCCGGAGACTTCCCCGATATTAAGAAGATGCAGGAGACCCTAGCCAACCATGACTTCACCAAGTTCCACCCGCTGAAGCCCAAGCTGCTGGAGGTGGTGGACCACATGCTGGCCACCGACATTGCGCGCCTTATGGACATGATCCCACAAGAAGATGTCAACATTGTCTCTGAACCACTAATAAAGGGTAAGTTATTTTTAATATTTTACTCTGATAACGTTCTTTTCAGGTATATCACTACAGAGTGGGCAAGCGGATGGGATGGAATATGCTATGTCACTATATATTATAGTAAATGTTAGTTTGTTTTTGGGAATCTAATCTCCTATTTGAAATTTCTCTGAACAGGTGTGGTTTATTATTTTATGACAATGTTTTTTGAAATTACTTCATGTTACAACAATTTACTGAATCATTTTTTGTTGAAGTGGGTAACATAAAATTTAGCAGAATACTATCTTAGTGCCATAATCAACATACTTGTAGTAATATAGGAGCGGCACTTATCACTACGTTGACAAGGCTACGAGTGCAGGCCCACTGCGGACGCCGGCACATACTTATGTTTTCGAGGGAGATTTGTGCTAAGCATTATTTTTTGTAAGGCCACACTATGGTAGATATCATAATAGTGTGGCTTAAGGTACTAGCTCACGTATTTACGTAAGGTGTAAACGGCCTATGTGAGCAAGGTACACATCTACTATCACGCACGAGATATTGACCTGAATATATTCTTATCATTATGATAACGCATCGCCGGGAATTCGCTAACGTTACTGTTAAATGCGTTAGGCAAGCGCTATAATTAGAAATTATTAACTTATGATGTGTGACCTCATGATCGGAAATTGGAAATACATAGATTGATGAAGCAACGGGCCAATGCTTGTATGGAGATATTGTTGTAATGTTTGTTATGGTGACTTTTGTCATGTGGCTTTAAATAATATGTGTGAATCAGGAAAATATTATTATCATGCAGTGTTTGTTTGCACAATTAAATACAAAATCATATTACAATTTTTTGAATAGTTTGTCGGGAGTTCGGGGCTGTTGTTCATCTCATCAGAACTGAGTAGAACTGACTTCTATGCGGTAGGTCGCGGGTTCGATGTCCCCACGAAACTTTGAACGTGGAATAATTTCCAGTGAGGCGCAACAAGCAACGTTTCTAAACAATAAAACATTTACATTTTTGCTTACAACAGTTTAAAATCAATGCTTTCTTTCTCTTATCGAATTACAATTATGAATTGTGAATCATGCGCCGCTGGCACGACCTACAAAGAACGTTGTTTTAATGCGAGCATCAAATTAATTATTTGATAAAACTATTTAGAACTTAAAAAAAAAACGGTTAATGTCAAATCGATACGTCTCGATTCTGATTAAACTAGTTTCGCGTACTAATCGTGTACAAATGATAGCAGTTACGTCGATGACAACAATGAGAAACTCGGTCGCGGGCTGTGACGGGTGTCGCGGGGCAACTCGGCGAAAGTGTCGACACCACGGTTTGCAAACGATCCTCCATCACGTGCTCGTTGTCCACTCTAATTAAAATTAGCTGCTATCACTATCTTCTAAATCTCAGTTTAATTCCCCACATGGTAGCTATTGGTAACTATTTCTTGACTTCTGCTCTAACGTCCACTTCATCATCTTCCTGCCCTTGTCCCATGTTACCTGGGCTCGGCGGAACACGCTATTTTTCTTCAATTCTCCTCTGACAACTGTCACGCAATCTATCCTTTCCTTGGTTTTCCTCTCCCTTTCCATTCATCAAAATTTATATCGTCACTCTTTGCGATTGGTCTCTCCTCATAACATGTCCATTATGACAACAACAAGTAAACTTTTCTGTAACTGTCGCAACTTTTAAACTCATCCATTCATGTCACAAACATTGTGACAGTGAGTGTCGAAGGCTTGAAGCTCGAGCTCTAGCCCAAGAGCAGCTAGGCATTACTTAACTGATCATCCTAATGTACCGTGATATTAAGCTGAGCCAGTGATCCGTTAAGTACTAGGAAGTGTTACGCTATGCTCTAAACGTTTCCCAATCAATCAGTTACCTATTTCATTTGGGACAGCTGCCTGCGCTGCTCCGATGGACGGTCAGGAAGCTGCTGTTTACAACAATGATGTATGTCACACGTGTGACGTGTCACCTTGCCACCTTCTACTTTAGTGACCTTGGCTTCGACAGCCGATTGTTATTGCTATTAGTTATTACTAGTGTCTTGCAATTACGGGCAATGAAAGTTCATTTATTATAGGAGGAGAATCCGAACAAAATATGCGAGATAACTTTAGAACTTAAGTTAAATTTCCCATGTAAGTAAATAATTAACGATAACCAGTATTAGACTATGAATGAGTAACCATACCTACTTATGAACCCATTTTTTTTCCTGTTGAGTCGCTGAATTTGCTACGTCTGATTTCACGATAAATTGGTGAGTGTGTTAGCTGTAATTATACGTGCTGGTCGCGGTGGGGTCAAAGTGGCGGGACTTGATAAATAATATGTTTCCTTGTTATTAATCGACGCGATGCCTCACACTCACACGCGCACGCGCAAGCAAATCACTGAATTTGCTCCATACTCGTAGACAGAGATCATCGAACAATTCGTTGGAATTTTCCTCATAAAATAACTATGGATTGCAAAGTTATTTTGGGCTTCACGAAGACTGTGATGAGTGTGATGGATGACTGATGTGATGAAGCATGTATCATAAATAATCAAACAATTGATTAGCGCACCACCCTGTATTTAGCAAGTAGACAAACCAAAAGATCCTTAGCTGACTATTATACAGGTTTAAGGCTGCCTGTCCACAGAAGCGGAGCGAGCCTGCGGAGCGGAGAAACGGAGAAAAATAAACCAATTAGACTGCATAAAATCTTCGCTCCGGTCCCAGTATGCAATCGTATTGGTTAATATTTGTCCGTTTCTCCGCTCCGCAGCCTCGCTCCGCTTCTGTGGACAGGCAGCCTTAATGAACGTAAATGAACCCATCACACAGCCGTCAACCAAGCATTCTGTACATCAAACTAAGTACCCCTATGCAAATTTTTTTTTCTGGGAAACGACTTTTTTTGGGTCAAAAATCACATTTTACAGTAAAACTCAATGTAGCACTGTTAAAACATTGTGCTAGTGGATGCTTTGAATAGTAAACGGAGTAATAATAATAGTCATGGAGGTAATTTAAGTAAAGTAAAAACCTGAAAAACTAGTATTTACAAAAGCAGAGCTGTGAAAAATTTGGAATATTGACCTGACCCCCAATATCTCCGTAACTAGGAGGTTCCCAGGTAGGTATGGTATAGAACAAAAAAATGATCGTAGTGTTGGGGAGAACAAGTGCCCTTCGTTTGCGTTAAGGGTACTTTTACATCCTATAATTATACAATATAGGTTAAGTAGGTATAAGTAATACGGGTTTAGCAAAACATAAAAGGGCCTATCGATAACGAAAACTGCGGTCGATCAACGTACGTAGTCAGATTCTGATTTTAGAATATGTATGTCACTTCTTAATAAATGTATATCACCACAATCTCGGTGCATAGTAACGTAGAGTCATATAGAAATAGACGACACAAGATAATCAGTGTCGATTGAACAACTGTAACATAATTATGCGCAATGCCTTTTAAATTGACAGCTGCATGACCAACGTCTGCGGTATTGTGCACTTGACGAACACTTGTCACTACTTCATTGCTCATCTCTGCTTTATTATATAATTATATATAATATGTCAGAACCTAAACGCATATACTTATTATACCTAGTCCCTTAGCATATTTTGTATTTCCAGAAACTATGTATAATATGGTAACGCCCATTTTCTCCAAAAAGTTCCATAAACTATGCGAAGTATCATTAGCGCCTCGTCTGTCGAACTGTGTGCTACCGCGGCGGCACTTGACCCTTTGGCTCTATATTCGGCTGCTATGATTCGATCGCGTTCAATTGACGTATTCATTAACAATGTGTTTACTGCCGCACCGTTTGAATGTCCTACAATATTTCTTACATCGATACTTTGTGTTCGCATTTGGTAGGTTTTCGTCTGTTAACAACACGCAACCTTCACCGTATTACACTTAGGTGACAGTTTTGTGATCGGTTACAACTTCGCGTCTGCGGCCAAAACATTTACTGAACACAGTTTCGTTCCCAGAAAACCAAAACAAAGATTCAACAGTACGAACTAGAAAGAAATCCTGTCGTACTCGATACATCGTTAATTCGATCTAAAACAAAACGGCACGATAGACAACCTCCTTGCAACACCGAAAGACTAAACCTGCACATAATTATCAATGTGGTTTACTCAAAACTCATCCTACCTATAAAAACCAATTATCAATTAAAGATTGTGGCGGATATTCATAACTTATTGCATCGTTCAATGCTCCTCTCTGTAATATAAGGAAAATTCCTCGGCATCATCGTGAGCACGAAGTATTTGCATAGTTCCGTCATTCTTGTACAATGTCAGAACAAGTTTACTGTATGAATGAACCCGTGTCGCAGGCGCACCTGTCCCACTGCGCCTGCGCCGACGACCTTGCCGATTCTATAGTTCGGCGAACACCATGCCATGGATCACGCCCGGTCTAATCAGTACACGAATTAAATGTGTATTTCCTACTAGGATAAGTCTACATACTTCCTACTTCATGTAATTCAAAAACATAACATTTTCGGAGTGTCCACGTGAAAATGTTTAATTTTTGGTGTAAGAGTGTGCGTAGTCATCGGGAAGGGGTAGGTAAGGGTTGAGAACTGACTCTAAGTGCAAGCTTGAATCAACGATGAAGCTGCCAGTAGTTAGTACTCACTATTGACCCACTTGTTTAATGTATAGACTAGACTGTACACATATAAAAGTTTCAAGGCACACCTTCCCTAAGAAAGACTGGACGTCTTTCATCCTCAAATCTCCGTAATAAAATCGTTAATTCTTCATGACAACTCTGTATGGTCGATATTGAGTAATATTGACATATTGGGCAATTATATATGTATATTAATGTAAAAATCACGTTATACAATTTCAATGTTATTGCTATCTGCTGAGCTGTGTTATCGCGCAGCTAATCTATTTGGTAACAGCGATCTGGTGCGGTTTCAGCTCTCTTCGCTATCTGGTGCCGAGGTATCGTATCGCTAACTGCTTGTGCTCACAGTTACACACTCAAACTTTTTCTTGCTTCATATTCTTTTTGTTGTGCGTCAGCGTCAGCGCTCAGTTAGTCATCGCTAATGAAGCTAAGTAGGTTTATATTTTTGCGATACTCCGTTACTGAATCAGCATTGCACTCACGTACTTCGTGATCATGTGAAATCGAAATTATTATACCGAGTACTATATTCATCGTTTTTGCTACCTTATCTGTTGAGTCGCGAGTCCGAAGTATAATTAATTAAACAATGCAGCTAATGCATGTATTACAAACTATTTGCCGTTGATGATAAATGATTTCCTCGTTGGGGTTATGTAAGGGTCACTTGGTGTTGTGTAGAGAAGGCCCTGTGGCAAGGTCCGCCTTCAAAGGCTACGCTCGTCACCGGTGAACCTTGTCATGCCGCTGTCTGCCATCACTCTTAAGATGGACAGCTTCCGAGTCTGTATAAATCCTCCTTGCGTCGGACGACTTTGTTGAAAGTGTTAATATCCTTATGTGGCTTTGATGGATGTAATATTAAAATACCGGAAGGAAATCGAAAATGCTTATCATCTAAAGTACATGTATCAGAAATTCGGAGGCTCGGAACCTTCGTGATCGCTACTAATCTAAACTTACATACGATTTAATAAATAATTATAAATAATCAGGCAGTTGTTAAAACGTCAAGTTAGTGCGGTTCCTTACGGGCGGTGTGGCGCACGCGCATGCCTGATGACTCGTTGCGTTAATACGGAAACGTAATTAAGGCGCACCGAGTCCACAACTTGAATAAACCGCCGTCCTTCTCACCGTGATCACTGTCACACTCGCCCCCTTGCGCTGCGCCCCACGGTGGGTTGATTTATATACGTAGTGGACTTAGGACATTAAAAAAAAAGTCATCTTATTTTTACTGATTAATGATGCAAATTTGTTCTACTATCTAATACAGTAAATTATTGTTCTATGACTTTTTATTTTACGCATTATTTTTAGTACTACAATTTTTTAAATATTTTTTTGTATAGAAAAAATCATAAAATCTAAAGAATCTCAAAAATCTGAAAACATCTCCAACTGCGATGTATATATTAAAATAGTACTATTTATTAGCTTATTTTTACAACTAGTCAGCTACTGCGCTTTGCTGCGATTTAGGAGAATTTTTTTTTTTTATTTTTTTTCTTATTAAAATCGCATTTAAGTCTACAAAATCTCAAATTTCTTCCAATTGTTGGATAAGTATTTTAATAGTACAATTTATTTGCATCTAATCGTCTACTGTAGTTTACTGTGACTTAGTAGGTAGTTAGACTTTTTTAGATTTTTTTGAACGAAAATATCTTAAAAGTCACCTAAATCTTAGAATACTTAGCAGTGATAATTATTGTATTCTCTATTCCACACCACCCCAGAGGTAGAGAACTAGGCGCGTTTTTTTTATCAGTGGTCTCCCCAATAGGCCTAATCCACGACTACAAATCTGTGTTCTGTATGTGTGAGACTTACAAAGACAAATTCAAAATTCAAATCATTTACCAATATTTTTAGGAGGGGCCTGCACCATGCTCAACACCATGCTCTGACAATAACGGGTCTTCAGTTAAAACCCCTAAATTTTCTTGATCATCATCGTCAACAAATGTATCCTTAACGATCAACAAAGCTGTTGCTTCTTCTGAAAAGGCTTTGTGTTTTCGCACCAGTTTGTGTCGTATCTTTGAAATATGTGGATCAGAGCTGATTAACAAATTGTTCAAAATATCTTCATTAGTAGCTTTTCTACAGAATTTCCTCGAATTATGAGCACGATATCTCCGAAAATCTTTGTTGCGTGCTTCAGCTGCTTCTTCGGATAATTTTCCAATGGGCACTATACCCAAGCTTTCAATAATAGCTGCTCCGTGAGCTAAAACTTTGTGAACACTTGCAGGCATGTAAAACCAATTATATAATTCAATGTATAGTTCCATGGTGGTTTCGGTATAATCTTTAAACTTCAATATATCAATACGGTGACCCGACGAAATTGCTTCTAATATAGTTTTAAATCTTTTTATTAATTCTTCATTTACTCCTGTGATCGAAGCTGCAATATCGGGGTTTTCGAAAAATCTCCTCGCAGTATTCCCATCATTTGTTGTACCATGACCCTGTTTCACAACATCAATTAAAAGTCCTGTTTCGGATTTAAATGCTTCCTGAATATTTCTCTTTTTGCTCTCCATAATAGCTTTACTGTCACCTTTCACCATCCATGTCTTCAAATCTAATCTGTACGCTATATGAAGAATGCATTCCATGAATCGTATCCAGATGTGTAACGACGATAAACCATATTTATATAAATCGACATCAATTTCTTTTGCCAAAACCAAGGACAAATCATTCATTTCCTTTGGAGTAGCTTTACATATGTCACATCTTTGTGTTGATGTATCGCAAAGAACTGCAGTCGCTTTACCATCTATCATGGTTAGTATTAGGTTGTGCGAGATGGTCAAATCATCAACCACTGTCTTAACTAAATTGTTAATCTCTGCCTCAATCGCATTTTTTTCTTGCAAAATGCTGAATTTGTTTTCCTTCATGAATTTAAAAAACAGCGGACGACACCATAATGAGGAATTTGGGGAATCATTTGCCCATATAACTCTGTCACCAGACACTAATTTGATAGGAATCAAACTACCCATAAATACGCTAGAATCGTCAAAGTCCTCATCTTCTTCATTTTCTCTTCCAACTTTCTGCTTATAATTGGCTTGATTCGAAGCTCCGTCAAATCCCCATTTACTAATCAGTGTCAAATCTTTACAAGTTTCACTAATTTCGTTTGACATTATAATTCTCTTCACAGTAATATCCAATAGTGCCTGCAATTCTATCGTAGCCGTTTTATCTGTTACTACAATAGCAGTTTTAGGTGGATAACATTTAATTTTTTCATTTTGCAGTGCGTAGTAAGAGGGATATACGTTGGTACCAGTTACTTCTGCGATACTTTTTCGTAGCGTATTATATTGCCATTTTGACAATTTCAAAGACAAAAACAAGCCTAAAGCTTCATCTGGAGAGAATACTGATTTCTTTTTATTTCCAAAAAGACAATCTTTTACTTTTTGCACGTCCTGTGGATGCTTGAGCAGATGCTGTAATATGTCAGCAACATCTTCCTTTCCTTCTGCTTTTAAGTTAAAAACATGGGCATGTGACAACTCCTCTGAAGCAATAGTTTGCGTAGTAAGTTCCGTACGTCTCTTTTTTTGTTTAGGACCTAATTCTGTAAATGGTTTTCTCGGACTTACTTGAGTTGATGTACCAACAGACACCTTTTCATGAGATGTAGTTGATGTGCTAGGAACTGGATCGTCGTCGTTTTTTGCAAAATCTTTCATAAACTCAGGCCAAACTATCTCCGATGCCAACCAATCACTGTATTTACTTCTAAATGTATGTTCTTTTCGTTTAGCATTTTCCCATTTTTTATAAGTATTATAACAATACTTTGCGCAGAATTCCTTTAGCAAATTATCATTATCTTGATTTAAATCACACAATTTTGACTTGATAGCACTGTATAAAAAGTTATGATCCTTAATACTACCACTTGATTTCAATTTCACAAACATATCAACATTAGTAACTAAATCACTAAACATTTTCACAAAATTCTCGAAAATCAACTTTTAACAAAAATCAAGTAACGAGCGGGTAGTCCGTATGTAAAGGGTGGTTACAACGAACTGATATCATTGTTTTCAACTTGCTACCCCAAATATTTTTTACCTGCAAATTTACTGCCCTCTGATTGGCGCACGTCACTAATGACGACTCGTCTACTGATAAGAAAACCGGTTTTGGTGTTGTGGAAAGAGTGGTGTGGAATGCAGTTGCACAAAATATTTACAACAAACTAATAATAATAATCCTAATAATATGCACCATGCATCGAATTCTTTGTTTTATTCATACAAATTAAATCTCTGAAATTTTAGGGTAATAACCTACTTTAAAAAAAAGTTCCAAAACATAAAAGTATGGTATAAGTATATACAATGCAAATATATATTTAAAAATCCTTAAGTCCCAACTTCGCGATTTCAGCCCACCGTGCGCCCGCTCGTCAAGTATTAGCTGTATCTGTAATCTTATCAATGTATAACCAAAGTGTTATCGGTAACAACATGCCTGGAATTCTTACGTCGAATTTCACGGTTGCGAAGCTTAGTTGACGTAGGTGAAGTAGGACAGAACGTGGTATTCAATGCGAATGTCAAGGCTCTCCGAAGAAGGAGTGGCATGTATTGGTGCCGGTGAGTCGGTGCTGGCCGGCAGCGCAGCCCGGCTGGTGGCGGTGGCAATGGGAGCGCGACGCGCTGCACACCGCGCCACTTTCGCCGGCCGCGCTCGTTAGCTCTAGATTAATCATGATTACAATGGAGAATGGGCATGAGCCATGTTCACTACTCACCGGAGGTTGTTGTACCCGCGGCGCGCGACCTGCACGCGATGTTGCTACCGGCGCCCGGCCATACAACACCATTGCACCACTACAATGTTTGTTTTAATCAATACTTTACATTTTGCCTAATTAAACATATTCGTAAAGTCTAAAGGTACAATTTGACCTTGACAGTTTACGAATATGTGTAACAAGCGACATGATTGCATCCACGGCAATCCGGAATTTAATTAAAGTATTAGCTCGCGTGTTTGCGCGAAACTGTGTAAGCAATTTCATAGTCAGTATTCGGTTATTAATAATTCGCTTGTGTAACTAGATCAATTTGTAGTATAGTTAATTAAAGTGCAAGAAGCGCTAGATTAGAGCGCGATTAGTGCATCGTGGACATATCGCGTGTGTTCGCGGGGAAGTGTCGCAAACCGGCGCCGGCGCAGTGCAACCGTGCAACACCGCGCGCCGCTTCCTTGCGATGTGCGGCCACGTTATGTAACCATACGAGCAGTTATCGGTTGCAGCATTAATGACCCATTAAAGGAATCTACACGTAATTAAAACCTTATTTGATCGTTAGGCAAATACAAATTGAGAAACCTATATGAGCTGGCTGAGCTACCTCAGTAACTTACACTCACTAAACTCCGTCTCTGGCATTTACTGTTGGCAAAACAATTTTCAATCTCTCATGTCGAGCAAGGTTCTACTGTTAAGTAAAGCGCGACATTAGGAGTGACAATATTCATATTGATAGTGACTTTGGCAACGAAAGTACAAACACCATAATCGTAAATTGCAATGTACACTTGATAAGAACTTGACTTTTCATCCTATCGGCGTGTGAGCGCTGAGCAGTGAGCACCCACAGCACAGGGTGGCTCATTCACTGAGATCACTGATCGCTTCGATTCAGTGAATTTTATAGACCCACGAATTTGTATACGCATAGCGCACGCTCGGTGTTTACGTCGGATGCGCGAGCGCACACACGCGACGCTAATTGTAGCGGCCATTGTTCCGCATCCGCTGTGACATCACCCGATGTGCTGCCCATTGAGCGGCATCTGAGCAGCATCCATTGTGCCCACCGCGACCCACTTGCCGCGCAATGACAGCTCATTGTGCTCTCATCACGACACAGCACACTAACTGAAGCACTCGGAGACAACAATATCAATCGGATCGCTCGTTTGTTCTCTTCTCCTTTGTCGAGCAATCCCGATAAAATCGATTACATTGAATGTCCTGTACAGAATTGCGAGGGTCCCGTTGTACCGTGTGTCGGTATTTTTATGGATGCAAATTCTAGTTGTCACACTTTCGTTTTGGAGGTAAAAGTAAATGGCGTTGGACACAAAAACAAAACAAATGAAATCGTAGTTCGTGTTGGTGTATGATAGATAAGGTTCGGGAGCGGACAATGTGCCGCGCGTGCGCAGAATATAGATGGCACGCGCCGAGCGCCACAATCATACCACTCGCAGAGCACTTGATTGAGAGGCTGCGAAATGCACTAGAAACTATACAAGTGGTTTATGAATGATATGATGGCAGTTTTCTTTATATTAAACTTGTTCTATGTAGCTTTTTGTGCCGATACCTTGACGCATAGCTTTTCTAAACACTCTAGCGGTTTTATCTGCCAGTCCAAACCGACAGCAAGTTTGCTCTCCTTTCAAAACGTCGATTTTTATCAAGTGTTCCAAATAAACTGTAATAACGGTTATGATGATGCTAAGGTGTATGATAATCATAATAATGGATTCGAAGCGGCGCATGAGCGCGACGTGGCTCGCATATGCGCGTGACTGTATGCGCTATATGCAGCCATTGTCCTTAGAGCCCTCGGCTATAATACAACTCATCATTATTTTATGCTCTGCTTGACAATGCATCTGAACGATCTACATGCAGTTAGACCAACGGTACGTTCTCGTCAAATGTAGATCGGCTTTTCAATATACCTTCGATTGTGGTATAGTTAAATTACATAGTTTTGGATAGTGTTGTGTTCACAAGGTACTGACCAGTAATACAATCAAGTGAATAGAGCAAGCCAAGGACAGTCAAATTAATCAGTTTCCTGTCAAAAGCCCATTTCCCAAAAGAAAACTGCCGGCAATCATCAAATAAGGAAGATTGTTAGTTCATTATACAATTAACTGTCCTTCAGTGGGCATCAAGGTCGAGGCGCGATATCAGGCGGAGTGCCCATGAGGCAGCGGGCAGCCGCCGTGGGTGGACGGCAGGCGTGGGCAGAGGCGACGGATGCACATCCTCCTTACGGCGAGGATACAGGTATCCTGCGCTGGACAGACCTTGAGCCGCCGGGGAACACCCAAATTAGTTCGCCCCGAATTTAGGAAACACGTCCCCCTGCCTTGACGACCGGACGAATTGGACATAAATACAAGCGGTTGCGCTCTGCTCTCGCTTTATTGTTTAGCAATCTGTTCTTATGTGACACATGATATGGGTCTCCAGTCTGTAACACTCAAGTTTGGGAACCACAAACTGTATAAAATTGTGTTTATATTTTTGTTTTATTTATATTTTTTTTTTCACTTTACTTGAGTAACTCGACGTAGGTCTATGATGATCTAACCAGAAAGATGAGATCTTTCTTCAGGAATTCCTCTCAAACGTTGTCGTATTTATAATCTGAGTGAGACACATTGATAACGTCAAGGTCTCTTCGTAGTGTCCTCGTTCGTGACGACAGCGCCTTACTATTGGACACTAAATATTGGATGTTTGTCTAGCGGCTCCAAAAGCAAAGTGTTAACTCATAAGTCTGTTAAGTGATAACTAAATTTGCTTTGACTATGACATCGCAGTTATCTTAACTCATGACTAAAAATAAATACACGTTTTATTGGATCATACGCGACTTGGTAAAAACTGTTCGAGTTGAAATTACTCTGCTTTCTTGATTTGTCCAACACATGACATGTGTGTGTGTGTGTGTGGTGATTGTACCAGGGAATTTAATAGGGACATCAACCTTTGCAATAAAAATATCAAATCGCTATCATAAAATATCAGAGTGGCAGGCGTGGTAATGACTGCAGTCCAACGCATTAGTTGCGGACTCATGCAATCTGTGGCTAGTTGGCTACTGTTCATTGTCTGCACAGGAGTTCATTGGATTCTGTTGGAAGTTATGAGTTGTCGCGCTTTATCTGTTGATTAGTGCCGTTCTCGTCTCTTGGATATTGTCATCTTCCTTTTCTCCTGATATTGTTTTCGAGCTTACTGCCCTAAGTTTAACTGAAAAGTGGCATGGTCCATTTGGCTATACAATTATTAATTAACCGTGGTATAGTTTCGGAATCGTTTTACAGAGAATAGGGTAGTTGACTGACTAAAAAAATATGATTTTGTTTAGTCCAGCTGTTAGATTATCGAAAAATATTGGATACGTGTTTTTTGTTTTATCAAATTAATAAAAATTTACGAAAATAAAACGGGTCAAAGATCGTGAGTGGGGGCTGGTGACGTCACTTTCTGGTAAAAAATGTACCCAAACGTCGCACGACTTTTCGAAGCACTGTATCGTCTTCATTGTTTCGTTGTTGTTTACGTGAAAAAAGAAAAATACGTGTCCAATAGGTATGTTTTGGAAATCTATCTGACGGACTAATTAGATTTTTTTTGTCAACTACCCTATCGTGTGGAGTTGTGGACACAGTATTGCCGTACACCGGTGGTGGCGGTGCCACATGCACACACATTAATATTAAATAAAGGGAACTAATTTTTTGAGCTGTTATTTAAATATTCGAGATGTTATTATGATCAGTTGAAAAACATATTGAGCAGTTATTTAATCTAATGGCGGTTGATTAATTATTGCGACAGTAAAACATGGACAGTAATAAAAAATCAATTAGTCGGTTATTTTATCATACAATGTAAATAATTGAGCAGTCCAATAACTGAATGAGCGGTAAAAATGATGGAATGAGCGGTTCGATAAATAGTTCGGCAGATCATAGCGAGGGGTGCGCCAAATTGTGGAAGGGATACATAGGTTAGGTTAGGTTAGAACTGTGATCCACTACGCGCGAGCCGAGCGAGCGAAGCGAGCGGTGCCGCGGCAGCAGCCGGCGAGCGCTACCTCGAAATTGGTCACGAAATTTTTCTAAGTTTTTTTTTCATAGTGCCCCCAAGACATCATGACCTGAATTTCATTCATTTAAGACAAAAATCAGTGAAACGACCTTTATTATACCCATAATACTGCCCACACGTAACCGCTCGTTCAATAATTTTTACCGCCCATTTAATTATTTTCCTGCTAAATTATATATTCACTGGTCCATTTTATTATTTTTTATTACTTACTCATTTTTTTTTACTTTACTGCTTAGTTTTAACTGCTGAACTAGTTATTAAACGTGCCATTTATAATTTTTAACTTACCAAAACCGCTATTTACAACTGCCTCTTTAAATCAGTGCCATAAATAAATAAATGTGGCACCGCCGCCGCCGCCGGTGGTCACAATGACGTGTACCTACTCATCGATGGGCCAGTCGCGGCTGTCTGCCGGCTCGGTCCATCCACCGTGCGCCGCACTTCCTGCACTTTCACTCGCATCAAACGCGATCTAGATTAGTGCGCCATTAAATATTACATGCGTTGTGCTACACTCCACACAACTCACACACAACCCCGCACCGCGCCGGTTTCACATCGACGTACAATAGTTGGGCTGATGTCACTTGTCGCCGTGAGAACGGCCCACTTGCGCACCTTGTCATCACTATGTCGTCTGCTAAACATGCATCTTTAATGGCACGGACATTTAAATGCTCGTGTTCCTTCTCGGTTTATCGCCAGAACACCCTGCTTGATTTGACCATCAAGAATCGACACTTGATATTCTGCACTTCTGCAGCCTCTAGTCTTGCTAAGGCTCTGTTCTATAGTCAAGTTATTATTGTCAAAGGATCCAGTCAGTTATTGTCTGGCTGAGTGGTGGGCGTGGTGGACATGTGATATCGCGGCAATTCGTCTCATTCGCACAATTATTGAATGCACTAGTGACCGACTGACCGGCACTAGCTACTACTAGCTTACTCTGTGCAAATATATATTATAATAGAGCACTCGCCGGCGTGACATGCCATTAGTTTGAATACCTCTTGATTACATAATATTCCGCGATGTATCTTCACATAATAATGGAGGTATGTCTATGTAACATCTATACGTGTGTGCATATTTTCATTTCAATGTGAACATTGTTCGTATTGGTTGTAGTAACTGTTTAATAAATATTACAATTCGTTTCCTGAAGAAAACTTAAACTGTAATGTTTTGAAGGATAAGCAACTAAATACAACAGTCTCGAGTTATTGTTTTAATACTGAGTCTTGGCAAGGGAACTCATTCCGCCCAAAATATCTGTTTCCTGGTCATTGGTTCCTACTCCCAGATACCCACTTTGTAAATGCGCCCTTCTATCGACCATATTTCTTCGTCTTCTACACTTTCCTGAACAGTGTCTCTTGCTCAGACTATAATGTCTAGGCTCTTTTCTTATATTGTCGCTGGCGTTGATTCAACAAATAACCAGCCGCAATTCAAAAAAGAAGCGCTGCTAGAATACAAATCAATGATGAAAGTTGTTTACTGGCGTATTGATTCACGTGCGGTTTGTCGCGTCGGTGAAGGGAAGTGGGAGTCAGCACAGCTGTGCATCACTTCGTGACGCTCGAATGGCCCCAGCGACAAAGTACTGATGACATTACCACTTTTTACCAACTAAACAAAATACTGACCTACATCTACATAATTGTCGCATTAAATCCTTGAGGTAAGTATTGCGGGCAGTACAAGTAAGTGTGGTAGAACAATGGTTCCGTTTCTTTTGCCGATATAAAACATGCGGTCCGCTCCGTTGCGCCGCGCTGACACAGCAATCAATAACGTCCTCGCCTTTCATTTACAGTTATTGAACCGATTGTCGCGTTTTTATGAGCTCAATATTATATTGTTTGACAATTATTTCGCAACGCCAACTTTTTGTACAAGTCCTCGTTATACCGTTTGCTTGATTTGATGTTCATATTGCTGATGGGGGTCATTCATGCGCCTTATTGCAACTCGCTAATTTCGAGATCAGATTTTATTATAATTTTGTGATAAAGTCAATTTCCAGTAGATACAAAACTGTCTCTGCCGCCACTTGCTACTTTATTGTAATATTTATAAACTGTACCTATTGAGGCATACACACAAGGAGAAGAACAAGTGTATATTGTAGTATTAATTCTCGACGTTTTATAAGTGGCCATATGTATAGAGGGGTATGTGAAATAAAGTTGTTGAATGTAGTCATAACGATTGTTTTAGTATGTAGCTAATGCGCCACCATGGAGAAGTGGACTTCTAGAAAGTCTACTGTCTGGTGCTTTCATATTTTGTACGAGTGCAGCTTGTGCCAGTCAGGATTCGTCTTCTAACTCCACTTGCTCAGTTTTCTTCGATGCACCGATTCTGATGAACCCAGAATGGCTTCCGAGTGCCAGTATGATCACTGATCAGTGAAGTGAGTCGTATTGTCACGCCGCCGCGCCGTGAGAGATCACGCCCTGCCTCATAGTCATAGCTATGCAGACGATGGGTATTTGTTGCGACAATTAACGACGACCCTCGCACTAAGCACTAACTATGATTTACACACGTTTCGTATTAACAGCCACTGCAATCAATTTATTATATATTACTAGCTGTTCCAATGCCCTTTTTTGTACCTACTTACCTACCTCCTACCTCCTACCCTACCTACCTACTACTCTACCTACCTACTACCCAACCTACCTACTACCCTACCTACCCACTACCCTACCTACCCACTACCCTACCTACCCACTACCCTACCCACCTACTACCCTACCTACCTACTACCCCACCTACCTACTACCCCACCTACCTACTACCCTACCTACCTACTACCCTAACTACCTACTACCCTACCTACCTACTACCCTGCCTACCTACGTATAAAAAAAAATTTAGATTTGCCATAAGCTCAGGGAAATTTTAAGGGTGCTAATTAAACCGGCTTCTTTTTAATAGCATTTTTCGCCTCTAAAAATCTACATTGCCTTCTAAATTACTAAGTAAGCCACAATTAACGAGCATCTAAGTATTCCTATCTTAGCCACTAGTTAAATTCTATCTGAGCCACTTTATATATAACTCAGCATGGTGGTTATTTTTTACCCGACAACGGCGAAGTGACGCGCGCTCGCTTCGCTCGCATATTAAATAACACTAATATCTTCTGTCCCCGAAGTGCCGGGCCTCCGCCGGCCTCCTTCGTCGGCCTACGGCCCGGTGCCCATGCCGCCCATTAGGGTGCTAATTGAACCAGCTTCTTTTTAATAGCATTTTTCGCCTCTAAAAGCAATACGAACGCGCGATCGACAAAAATAAATACACGAATTTACACGATATTGTCTATGGTCGCTTGACTTGTATTTTTTTGAGGACCTAATGTTAAAACTATAAAATGTAAAATGGTTATGAGATATAAATTCCGTGGCTGCGTTAGTAAATTAGGTGTCTATGTAATAAGTACAAGTTACGATAATTGATGATCTTTATTTGACGCTTTCTGTAAGATATTTAGTTGGCATTGTAAAAAGACGAATTACCTTTTTAGAGGCTATCTTATTTTCCCGTGGCTTAGTCATAAAATTAGAAGTTTGATCACGTGGCCATTAAAAAAATCTGTTGCTCGATTTATTATTTCCCAAATTTTAATCGAAATAGAGTGAAAAACATTTACAAAAAAAACGATTGATCAGTTATCGAGCGGGATCAAAAATTATTAAATTACTAAAATGGCTATTAAAAAATAGGGGTTGATGATAAAAGGGTAAAAATTTAGGGTTGTATGTATTTTTCAATGCCACATAGAAAATTAAAACCAAAAAATTTGGTCCAAAAATTAAAAAAAATGTTAAGGGTCCCCTTATCACTTAGGGGTATGAAAAATAGATAGTAGCCGATTCTCAGACCTACTGAATATGCATATAAAATTTGGTAAAAATCAGTAAAGCCGTTTCGGAGGAGTAAGGTAACTAACATTGTGACACGAGAATTTAATAATAAGATTTCAACCTTTATTTGCATATTATTACTATGATCATTTCCCCAATTCATGCATGAGTCAAGACTACGTTTACTAGTTTGGAAAATAATGACACATACATAACATCACCCTTGTAATCCTCGAAGGGTAAGGCAAAGGTGTACCTATAATAGTACTCACATTGGGTTTGGGTTGGTCTGTGGATAAGTGACCGCCCATACCGAGTTTCCCCTGTGCCTCGGAAAACACGTTAAGCTGTTGGTCCCGTCTGCCATATATAGATCTTTGGCAGTCGTTACAGGTAGTCAGTGACCTGAAAGTCTGACAGTTTTACCAAAGGGTATCGTATTAACTGGGTTGTGGAGGTCAGATAGGCAGTCGCTCCATGTAAAATAGGTACTGGTATTCAGCTGCATCCGGTTAGACTGGAAGCCGAACCCAACATAGTTGGGAACAGGCTAGGCAGATGATGATGATCATTTCACTAAAGTCATGAGTCACGGCTACGGTTTATGCTCACTAGTTTGGAGAATAATTTCAGTCTGTGGTAAATCCTGGGAAATTGGTAGACGAGCGCCTCATACAGATGTCCGTTCAGTCTGCGCAAAGCATGAATGCTGGCTGCATTCGTTCTTTTCACACTTCCTTTTACAGCCGAGCTTATTGATCGTACCAGTTACGAGTCCCAGGTCTAGCCAGTGCGGCAGTAACCGATGATTCATGCTTCATAGTTTCATAGTCCAGCGACAGTAAGCCGGCCCATTGAGCCAGCGGTGAAGTGAGCAGCCGACCTTGTCGTAACCCGCTAGTGTCCCCAACTGGCCGCCACTGCCGCACCGACGGAGATACGCTATCACTGCTCTCTTGACTCGCTCAATGAAGTGCAAGGTGAACGCTAGTACAGCGATTGTCATAAATATTCATATAGAAGCGCCGCCGTTCGAGATTATTGTGTTTACACGAAGCCGTTTACGAGTATAATCTGCCTACCGTATGTTAGCGTAGCGTAGATAAGTCGGATTGTAACCTTTTAAGATGGCGGGCCAATGTGTACATACAAACTTTTTAACCTACTTTTAAAAAAGGAGGAGGTTCTCAATTCGTTGGTATTTTTTTTTGTTTGTCGAAATCGGTTCTTAAATTACGTATAACAAGCATGGAAAAAATACAACCAATGTGAATGTTTTTATTATATTCAATCTACATAACTTAGCGATAATTCCAATAATTATATCAATTCTTTTTTCAATTATTTTGTGACATTGTAATGTGAATCATTGGTTGATAAAGCGGTACGCCCCTAACATTGATTTATTAATTTCGGTCATTAACATTGTAAATTCGGCCATCAGACAGACAAAACAGCGTAGGTACAATACTGATAAATTAATTTAAAATAAAACCTTGACGTCCACAACACAGCTGTAATTGCTATTTGTTACTTTGTTATTGACTCGTTCTCGTTGCTGTAGTGGACGCGTGGACGCAAGCGCGGCCGCTGAGCATTACGTCCTGCAGGGTTCCTTGCCCGAGTGTTATTGGGTTTTCCCATTAGGAAATTTTTTCAGTAGCAACCACGGAGTCTGGATTTGTGCCCGGTTGATGGCAATAAGCTCCGCCTCTATAATATAACTGGCGAAATGCGGATGCAATATTAGGTTTACCTCTGCCCAACCCTGCGGGGATTGCAGCCATGATGTTATGTTATTGAAAACGAGTATGGTTCATACTTTTTTCAATTTTGGCTCTGATATTGAATGGTTTTCGCAGCCGATAATTATAAATTGGATTCCCGGTGTTGCACGTAACTACGTGTTTATATTAAATGCGCATAAATAATAAACATACGAGTGTTTGCACTTCCGCGCGTGTTACGAACATCGGCGTGTATGTACAGGGTGTACACCGCACGGCGACCTCCGGCACGACGCGCACTTGCCTGACAGCTTACCTCATTGTCCATGAGGATGCTTGCCGTCTTACCTAATTACTCACGTATGTCTCGCATAATGCACGTAAATCATATTCAGACGATGAGAAAGTTAATAAAATAAAATTAAACGCTCGTTTTTTTCTAAAGGGAAAAAATACATCGACGTACAATTACGTAGATAGGTACTAGATAAAAATATATATATCCGTGGGCCTAAGGATGAGCTATTGGGGCTGCAGAGACAAAATGATGACCAAACAACCTGTGTAACTTTATTTATGTTGATCTCAGCTCTTCTGTAAGTATATACGCAAATAGTAGATCAATTCGCTAATGTGCTAACGTAACATTCCAGGTGGTGCGTTCGAAGGCGTGGAGGACCAAGTGTCGCCCTTCGGCTACGGGCGCGGCGAGGGTGTGGACGCGGGCCACGGCGACCCCGAGTGGATCTGTAGCAAGGACAAGCCGCGCTACGACGAGCTGTTCCAGTCGCTCAACCCCATCGACGGCAAGGTCACCGGCGCCGGTACGCAACTCTCTCGCTCTGACATACGCACTCTCTCTCTCTTACTCAGTACTCACCCGCACCTGCGCGGACACCTCGTGGTAGACAAGGCACTCGAGGCGCTGCTCTCGACCACACAAAACTGTTCCCTCATTACCGACCTGTGCATGCGACTGAAAGATGCCGAGAATGACAAGGATGACGATAGCTTCGCAAAACTTGTAGATTCTCTCTCTCGCTCTACTGAAAACTGCAATTTGATCGCCCAGTTCATTGTAAACGCTCGCGAGGCACACGTGGCGAGCATCAGTGGGCGTACGACACCCGCCGTCTCCATACATAGTCTAAACGAGAGCATAGCTATCGACGGAGTGAACGATAGGTCCGAGACTAGGCAGTCTACGTATCAGAACCATGAATTCCAAACTGCAGCAAGTGAAGAATCCAAAGTTCACGCAGACTGGAACGCTGAGTATAACGATAAAAGTGATGACAGCGACACTGATGATAGTTTTAGATCTGAGTCGCCATCCGCGCCGCTGCACAACTTGAATAGGAACGCAGGTTTCTTGGGATCGCTGTTCACTGCGGTGAAATTTCTAGTCCTCCTGTCACTGAACATAGTGACGCTGCTGATAACGGCAGAGTTTGTCTTCGTTTCGATGGTGTACGTGCTGACGGGTGAGCGGCACATTGAGTTCCACGTAGACCAGTCGCCAGTCACCTGGTTGGACAAGGCCAAGCTGGTCACCTTCGGACCCGACCAGCGCGCCGTCAGAATACAGTCGTTCGCAGAGCTGTTCTATCGCGACAATGTCGTTCATATACTCCAATACTTTACCGAGAAACTGACAAAATCAATGTCAAACTAGATAGTCATAATAGGAATTAAGAATAATAATATTTCACTTTCAATTGTTAAGATAGATTCTAGCTGACCCGCTGGTAGTAGGGATTATTTTAGAGATTTATTTCCGTTGTGCAGGTATGCAATGAATATTCACTCAGTTTTAAGTTACTATTAGGTTATTGCTCAATTTTGATTCGTTCTAGTCTCCGTTGTGATCAGTTGATGTTTGTGTTGTCTCCAATTGTGATTGTACCTGCTTAGTCGTGGGTGTATTGTTCCTAGCGGCCTTAGCCAAGTGTTGGTAGTAGCAGTACTAGCAGTGTTCCTCGTCTGTATAATTAAATATTTCGCCATCAGTTTCGACATGGGTGTTATCTAACTCCACTATCGTTTCCCAATACCGTGCTATCTCGCCTCTTTATCGTCACGCTTCTACTCACGATATTATCTTTCTCGTTCGTTGATTATTTTCAAATACTAACTAAACTGTTTTATAACTGTCTGTAAAATGCTTTACTTTTGGCGCTTTTTTTCGTGTGTTTGACCTAATTGATTTCTGAATTCTGTTGGGAACGAAAGTGGTTATGTAGTCAGTACAAGAACGGTCCCGATACTTACATCAGTCAGTTACGTTTTCTGGTCAGTTGAGGATGTTCGTTCTGACACCGGCAGTGCTGCTAGCCACGTTCGTTGCCGATGAAGTTCGCACCTGCACTCGTTGACCTGGCGGTTTGTCGACAGCCGCCAAGACGGAGATGGTGAAGTCCAAGCTGCCGAACTCAGTTCTCGGCAAGATCTGGAAGCTGTCGGACATCGACAAGGACGGGTTCCTGGACGAGGACGAGTTCGCGCTCGCCATGCACCTCATTCACGTCAAGATCGACGGCCACGACCTGCCTTCCGAGCTGCCCAACCACCTCGTGCCGCCTTCCAAGAGGAACTGAGCGCTCCCGACACCCATACATTACGACACCGCCCTTATGATACAGGTGAAACATTCTCACTCCACGACATTTCCGTAATTTACTGTACAGTTTTGTTCTCGCATGTACGCTAAGTAGGGATTTTATCGAACTTCGATTATTTAGTAATCACGAACGATTGTTAACAATAAGGACATCTTGTTGTTTTAATGTAATCCACACATTTGGGCACTGTTTTTTCTCAACAATGAGAAAAACTATAGTGAATGTTTTAGAATCAATTGTATGTTTATAGATGCAAGTTAAAGAGCCTAACTAATCGCAGAGCGATTAATTTGTAAGTCAGATATTTTTATTATTATAATGAATGATCGAAGATTATTATGGCAGCGGATTTGATGTTTTTACTAATCAGTTTGATGTAACATTGTATGATAACGGCGTGTAGTTCTGTTGTCAGTCGCGTAGTGTAATGTACATGTCACTAGGGGCTGTGTGTGTCTGTTGTGTGATCACTTCACATTCTACTGTTGTCATCTCTCTAGTAAAGAGCAGTGGCGCGCTCGAAGTGATCGCACGCCGCCGTGTGTTGCAATGTGCATGTGTCTGTGTTTGCCATCCCCGTATCAGATAGTTTTGTGTTCGAGGGCCGCGCCAACGCGACGGTAGTGCGACACGGATAGTACCGGACGAGGGCGGCGCTACTCGTAATGGGAAGCTGTCATCAACCTGTCATATCCGTACAGTTCATGTTAGTTCTTGTAACCGCCACGTTCCGCACGATCCGCGTCGCACTGTGCGCCCGCGTCTTATGACGTCACGCACGTTGTCGTTCCAGACAGCGACGCAATGTGATGCTGTGTCATTGTACTACTTATTATATTATAATAAACAATTATTTTCTTTATTCATTTATAGTATTTTTCGATTATTAAGTATTGAAGATTTATTTACTAGAAATATTATAACATTATTTATTAGCTTACATTCAATCTGTAAGTTTTTATTTTATAATTGAATTTAGTTCAAAATTTATGATTGATCAAATAGCTGCATCCAATGTATTAGCTTTATTTACTTAATTTACTGTTAGTAGATCACTCGCCGGCGACAGTCGGCTTAAATTATTGTTTGTTAAATATAGACGCTCTACTTTAAGTACATTTTTATTTGATGAATGTTCATAAAATTATTGTGTAGTCGATTTGTGATTGTTATTGCGATAGATAATTCTTTATTTCTTCATCCACCTCTCAGCATTGAATATCGATGTAAAGCCCAGTAATCGTCTACTTTAATCTGTTTCTGAAAAGCATTGTAATTGTAACACATCTGTTAGATATTCGTGATTATGTTATTGTAACTGAACGTTTGTTCCGTAGTTAAGTTGTTCCTACTAGACAGTACTGGGTTAACATTATCATAGTGAACGTTGTATTGTGTGTGCTCCACACCGCAACATGTTGTAATCATTTTAAATGTATACTTGTTCACGCGACTTTATACTAAATGTGCTGCATTTATATAATATGGGACTATCGATGATCCGCGGTGCCTTTGCTTTAATATAATTAGATGTAAAGCTTTGTACGACGTCGGGGTCCCTGCACTAGTGGACGGGGGGGGGGTGCACCACAATAACCTACGGCTGGCACTTCGTGTGAGGTTTTGTAAATACAGAATTTTATATCTGATATAGATGTTTTGGAATGTATTTAGCGAGTCGCGGGCGCCGCGCGCTCGCTGGCCCGCCTGTGACGTCACAAGTCGCCGCTGGCCACCTGTGACGTCACACGTCGCCGCCGGCCACCTGTGACGTCACACGGGCTGGTAAGAGCGCGCGCTCCGCTGGTGACTCGCGCGCTGTGTTTTTACATTTTGCTACTGTATGTACATAAAGATATGTAAATTGATTACAATTATCATAAATTATACATAGAGTGTAATAAATAGTTAAGAAAGCATTCGGTGGATTTTATTAGTGTCTTAGTCCTTCTTCACAGGAAGACAAATGTATGTAGCTGGCTTTATACTCCAATAAGTTGTTGTACTTACCTATTGTATGAACGAGCAATCCTACAAAACCGACTTCAAAAACACAAAAAAGTGAAGAACACAAAAACGAAAAACACCAAAAAAGTGAAAAATAAACTTCACAAGAAAAAGCAGCTTCTGAAGTCGGTGACATTTTGTTTGTCTGATTTCGTTTTTTTTGCCACCGACTTCAGAAGGTGCTTTTTCTTGTGAAGTTTATTTTTCACTTTTTTGTGTTTTTGTGTTGTTCACTTTTTAGTGTTTTTGAAGTCGGTTTTTTTTTGCATAAAGTTTTTTTATTTTGAAATTTTTAGTTGTAATATCCTGTACAAATATTAACTATACATTCAACCAAGAACCCTAACACTTAACCTTCAAGATTCCCTTATTATTGCTTTCAAATCCTAACCGTTTAGGAGTAGTACCTTCCATAATCAGCTCACCTAAATAACCTGAAAAAATACAACCATATATACGTCCCCATAATATTTTACTAAAGAATTAGGTATGCTCCAACTCCTCCTAACCATTGAGGAGTTATACCTTCCATCATCAACTCATCAACATGAAGTGATGACTGCTAAATGCAAATACTTAAAAAACTTTAGAAAAAGCACGAAACACGATGTTGTATAAAACCTTGGATGTGAGTGTATGCGCACATCCAAGGTTTTTGAACACAAAAAGAATTTTGAAAATCGGTTCATTAATGACGGAGATATGCGATAACGCACAAAAAAATAAAAAACACGGACGAATTGAAAACCTCTTCCTTTTTGGGAAGTCGGTTAAAAAATGATGCAATGGTTCACTAGTGCCCATTTTCCAAGAATAAAGGTGGCGATGGCGCAAGAGATCGGGGTGTTAACCGCAGACTGGATGCATGAGATGGCGGCAGATTACAGGAATACTTAATATGTGACTCCCGCATTTCCCATAAATTGAAGGGGAAGATAAACCCATGGTTAGACCTGTCCTGATAGATAAGAATTTTGGGCCACAAAAGGTGTGAAAGAAAGGCTCATGTAATGTTAAGGGTGTAACGTGAATGGATAAAATAAGGAATGAGTACGTAACAGGTCTGAAAGTGACGTCGCCGCGAGCCGGTGACCGAAAAGTTGTGTGGTAATTCGGTTATCGTGGTATTGACATGTGATGCGGGGTAGATGGCTGTACGTATCGATTCTTCTGTCCGGCTTGCCACTAGGTGACGAGCGTATTGACCCGTGCCAGACAATAACGAGAAGTTTGTTGAAATTGTTTGGGCCATGTCCCGAGAGTACCTACATCCCACGAGGTTGCCGTACTGCTTATATCTCAGGCCTGAGCAAGGATTCCGCTTCACTTCTTGCTGATTATGAAAGATCATTCAATACAGACCCATTTTCCGATCAAACACTAGAACTCGGTGAGGAACTTATGCGTGAAGTAAGCGATAGTCGCAGAAATAAATGGATGTCACTAGTCACAGAAATAGATATGTCCCACAACAGTAAAAAAACCTGGAGCACAATACAAAAGTTTACAGACAGCCCTCCACCAGCTGCAAGCCCGGGCCAGGTGACTGCCAATCAAGTTGCTCACCAGCTGCTCCTCAATGGGAAAGCACCACATCGCTTAGCCCAAACCAAAAAGCTGTCTAAAGTGCTAAATGATGACATCACCACTATGAGCAACCCTTTTAATTTATCAGACATTATCTACGGGATAAAAAACTTAAAAACATTAGGGGAGGTAAGCCTAAAACGGGTATGCATTTTAAATTGCGCGCCGTTATTGCTAATGAGAATGTGTGCGCGTAGGGCGCGGCGCCTGCCGCTCGCCAATCACGGGTAGTCAGCGTGCTTCTAATCTCTAGCGGACACGAGTTCACGGTAAGACAAGAACAAAGTTTTTTCCTATTTCTACTAAAAAAAAATGAGTTGCATTACTTTTGAATACTCGATAATGGTCTATAATAAGTTCTTACTACTTTTGTGTTATTATTTAGCAATAAAAAGACGTTTTATATGTGTAATGGGTTCGCGTTTATTATTTCGGTTTTAAGGTTACGAGTCGTTTGAAAAAAATACATCCTCGTGGGCAAAAAGGGTAGGAGTAAAGCGGGTGCCCGTTTTGCCCTTACCCGATTTGCCCTGTATAATTTGATGGAGTGCTTATTAGTTCTATTACTTTTGCAGATGGTTCATCATCAGGCTATAATGTTCCCTCTGCAGGGATTCAGGCCTCCTCTAGAGAGGGATGGGCTATGATCCACCACGCGGGCCCAGTGCGGATTTGTAGATGTCACACGTCTTCGAATTTTTTGGTTCTAAGACATCTTGATTCCTCAAGATGATTTCCTTCACCGTTTTGAGAGCTGTGGTGATGAAATAAATTACAAAAAGTAATGCACCTGACTGGACTCGAAGTTCGAACCCAGTCACGTGGGTATCACTTTAGACAGATCCCTGACATACAATTAGGTATCACTGCCAGAAAACCAAACAGAAAGTCGGTACTAGGAATAATATTCTACGTCGCCTTACATCCACCAGCTGGCAGCATCACCACAGGTTCTTCGCACAACCAGCCTATGTCTTGCTTTTTCTGCTGGGGAGTTCGCATGCTCAGTGTGCCATCGATCCGCCCATGCGAAAGAGGTTGATATAGCACTTAACGATACTTGCAGCATCGTAACGGGGTGCTTAAGACCTACCCCCCTTGTGATATTATATTCGCTTGCAGGTATAGCTCCACCAGATGTACGACGCGAAATAGCAAGTCGTATTGAAAAGGGAAAACAGGAACGAGAGTACCCCGCCTCCCCCTGTTCGGGCATCAACTACCACCTTCACGTTTAAAGAGCCGTGAAAGCTTCTTAAGGCATACGAACTCCTTAGAAGACGGTACGTCGGACGAGAGATGCGAACTGTGGCGAAACAAACATCCCACCCCTCCACATTTCATCAACCCGGAAGAACACCTGCCGCCCGGAAACGAACTGCAGTGGCCAATCTGGAAACCTCTTAGGGCTCGTTTACGGAGACGCGGGGCGTCGCGCGGCGCGTGCAGAAGGCTCGTCCCGAGCTTTTTTTTATTTATTTACTGAGAGGCGCGTCCACTAAATCGAAGTTTGGAATCCTTAACGTATCCATACATCGCCATGTGTTTGAATTAAAAACGCACAACGCGCCGCGCGACGCCCCGCGTGTCCGTAAACGAGCCCTTAACCGTCTGCGAGCCCAGGATGGCCGCTGCAGATACAATCTGGCCAAATGGGGTATTATCGATCCATCCTAAAGAAACTACCAGTGCCTGGGGCCTGGGATACATCAAAACATCAACCAAACCTAACCATTGAAGACGCTTTTTTCAAATCTGGGAGATCCAACAGATTTGGGATTTTGATGTATCCCAGGTAAACCCCACATAATTCAAGAATGTCGCCTTAGTAAAAAAAACCTTATTATATAGGCGCTTCGAATGACACTAGCATAGACATATATTTAAGTGTACTTTACTTCTGATACCTGAGAATAAAATTAATTTAAAGTGGTTTTCTGAACAAAATTAAAGAATGCAACGTTTGCGCTTTCGGTTATACCTGCAGGGCTATTGCGTATCTTTTTAAATGTTAGTAGCTATCATTGTGTCCATCGATTAACTGTCAAATGGTTAGTTTAGTATACCAAACCATAACCATTCGACATCTATGGACTAATCGATGGACTGTAGGTCTGTAGATTCTGGTAGGTATGCAGATCTTAGTGAAAAACAAATTCTTCTAATAGGAAGACGATTATGTTTCTATTATGATTAACATACTGACTGGTGGAGTAAAATAAAATAAGAATGATTTTTATTAAATCTGTTTATTGGTGTGATAATTATGATAAATGATGTTTATTTTGCAAGAGGAGCTCGTGGCTTACCAAGAACTGCCACTCGGATCGATCTTTAGGTTAAGCTGCGCTTGCCTAGGTTGGTCTGTGGATGGGTGACCGCCCAGTATATGCCGAGTTTCCTCCGTGCCTCGGAAAGCACGTTAAGCTGTTGATCCCGGCTGTCATATGATCTTTGACAGTCGTTACAGGTAGTCAGTAACCTGAAAGTCCTGACATCCAGTCTCACCAAAGGGTATCGTATTACCTAGTGTTAACTGGGTTGTGGAGTTTAGATAGGCATTCGCTCCATGTAAAATACTGGTATTCAGCTGAATCCGGATAGACTGGAAGCCGACCCCAACATAGTTGTGAAAAGGCTAGGCAGATGATGATGATGTTTATTTTGCAAATAGGTTTTTACATACACTTTTACAAGTCACTTTTTATTAAAACTAGATGGGGTCGGTGTTTCGTTTCTGACTACTTTGAGAAGAAACTTCCGAAACAAACTCAGAGGTCATGGTCTCTTTTAAAGTCCAGACATAATCTTGGTATACACACATGAAAACTATGCAGATTAGTGTCTGAGATGGTCATTTGAAGAAAGCACCACACAGATTTTAGTGGACCCGTCCAGTCGGTGCAAGCATGCTGATGTCTTATTGTCAGATCACGTATAACAATCATATAAGTCTGTGGGACGGTATCTCGGTTCTGTGAACCACGGGCCAGAGCACGGTCACTCGAACAGATATCGTTCCAGCGCAGCGAAGGAACTAGTATCGGAAACTATTACGCAACGGTACAACACTATTCATGTTTGTAAACAAACGAATAAAATTAAGAAATAACAAAAAGGTCTCTGGGACGGAAATAAACCCAAACATTAACACTATATCAATAAATTAATGATCGCTTAGCATTTTTTTCATCGAAAGTGTATTACTCCTAGATACTATTGCATGAAAACCGGCTTCTAACCTATGCACCGACAATTGAGGTTGATTTTTCTGGTTTCTTGCACCACACTTCACAATACAGCACGCAGGCATATTGAATTGCTGTTTTTTTTAATAAGTATATGCAGTTTTATAGGTAAACTCTTCGTAATTTTGTCACAAATCTCAATTTATCAAAAAGTAAACAACTATTTGACAGCAGAACTACCACGAAACTCGCCGCATAACATGGCGGAAACGGCACCTACCTACTATTGTGTGACTCGTAACACCAAATGTTGCCATTATGAGCAACAACTGAAATATTGTTGTCTCTTTCATCAAATATGATTACTATTTATGGATACACGAGGAGCTCGTGGCTTAATAAGAACTGCCACTCGGGTCGATCTTTAGGTAAAGCTGTGCTTGCCTAGGTCGGTCTGTGGATGGGTGACCGCCCGACATACCGAGTTTCCTCCGTGCCTCGGAAAGCACGTTAAGCTGTTGGTCCCGGCTGCCATATATAGATCTTTGGCAGTCGTTACAGGTAGTCAGTGACCTGAAATTCTGACATCCAGTCTTACCAAAGAGTATCGTATTACCTAGTATTAACTGGGTTGTGGAGGTCAGATAGGCAGTCGCTCCATGTAAAATACTGGTACTCAGCTGCATCCGGTTAGACTGGAAGCCGACCCCAACATAGTTGGGAAAAGGCTAGGCAGATGATGATTTCATCAAATATGATTACTGTATTAGAAAAAACGAAACAAAACGATATTTCACATTCTGTATCCTATTTCACTCATATTTGTATAAGCAAATGTGTCTATAGAATATTGCGGCGGCTCCACTATTTTTCCTTACTCATTGAACACTAGTCCCAAATCTGTTGGACCTCCCAGATGTCAAAAAACGTCGCCATTGGAAAAGTTAGGTTTGGTGGATATATTCAAGTATTACAGGTAAACCAAACGTTTCTGAAAAAACTTGTCATAATAAAAAAATAACTTACTTACCAGGCGCATCGAATGGCACTGGTTTCAAACCTGTTGAGGGTGGGGACGCGGTCCATACAAAATCCCCCATGGTCCTTTACTAGATACAGATTCAGAGGCCGTTCATATACAGTATGAAAACATTAAAGCTATTAAAATCGCCAGTCAAAAAGTCCCGGTGAAGATGTTATTACACCCGAATTACTTCGAGCCGCAGAGTCTATCTTGCTGCCATACATCTGCAACTTGTTTACTTAGCTCAATTTTACAAACAGGTGTTTTCCCAAGTGGCTTTGGCCACTCGAATGTTATTTTCCTCCATAAAAAAGGTGATAGAACTGACATCAGTAATTACCGCCCCATCAGCCTCATCTCTCACATTTACAAAATAGGTATTTATAAAGATAGGTAGGTAGGTACTTAATTGAGAATCGCATTTCTGGCCAATTAGTATTAATTCCCGAACAAGACGGATTCCGCCCGCGCCGTGGCCTCTCCACTACCGACCATCTACAGTCCCTTAATCAGGTTAGGTATCGAAAAACATATTCGATATTATCGAATTCTACCCTAGATAGGTAGGTACCTCGCATTTGTCGATTATTTTAAGGCATTTGAAATTTTATCGCAAAACGCCATATTTGAATCTCTGCAAAACCAGAACATTGAACCTATATATAAGTACATTAAGTTATTACAAAAAAATAACCAAAGTAGCACGGCAGCCATAAAAATAAACACCAATAGGTCGGTGAAACAAATAATGAAAGGAGCCCTCCCTCTCTCCCTTATGAGAAAACTCACGGACATGTGCATTCTTCCTACCCTCACCTATGGAGCGCAGACATGCTCATTAACCAAGCGTCAAAAGTCCGCACTCGGGGTCTGTCAGCGAGCAATGGAGTATAGTATTCTTGGAGTTAAGCTTACTGACCGAATATAAAACTCGATACTGCGTTCCAAAACTCAAATTGCCGACGTAGGTAACACGGCTGCCAAGCTTAAATGGAACTGGGCTGGCCACATCTGCCGCATGAGCTATGGGTTAAAGTAACCACACAATGGGGCCCAAACAGCAGTAAAAAACGGCAACGCGGCAGGCCCAGAAGATGGCGGGACGAACTCGACTCTTTACGCAGGGATTGACAATTAACAGCTTTGGATAGGGATATAAAGTGGAAAGAGGGAAGGGAGGCCTTTGCCCTGCAGTGGGACACAAATGGCTAGTAATAATAAAGTTTTATTAAAATCTGCTCAGTAAGTAGTTTTTGCGTGAATACTTAACTGAAAATGCAAAAAAAAACTTTGGGCGAGTTGCGCCATTATTAGAATTAGGTTGTTAAGCTGTTATATAGTTAAATGATTGAATAAGATCCAGTAATTAACTCAGACCATACAATTACAAAGGGCTTCACAAAACTAATAAATAACACAAAATTTATTTTTAATAAATTTATTAACAATACCAATAATTGAAATCTTAGCTTTTAATAATTTGGGTTTAACAGAGTTAAACTTCCCGTGAAGTTCCTCTCTCACTTAACATTCCACACATACGTTTAAATATAATATTTTACATCACATGTGGCATCTGAGCATGGCCGCCATGTGTCACTCCGTGCAGGAGTTCACTTTATACAATTTATGTCTAGCTAGTGTTAACTATGAGTCCTGTGAGGGGAAATAATATCTGCTGTCAAGTAAATGCATTACGCTACCAAATACCTCCATTGCTATTAAATAACTATTAAATATAAAAAATAACAAACAAGTATTTTGAAACCATTGCATCAGTGCAAAGGCTTATTTCATCACAATATATACATTTAAGCACAGGGGATGTCTGGACTCAGATAGGAGACTACAATTTCAGAAGTGAGCTATCAGCCAAGTGTCATAATAGTGCCAAACACGAGTAGTGGCTTATAGTAATAAAAGTAAAAGTCAATATAATAATTCCCACTATTGGTAGGACAATCAGCAGGTATGAATAAAATAAAATTATATTACATCTTAAAAGATTAAACAATCTTCCTCGAGGGACAGCGTGCTAGGAGGCAGCAGGCGCGGCCCGGGCTCACTGCGGCGGGTTGGGGCCGGGCGGGCGCACCTGGCGCCGTAGCTGCTCCACCAGCTCCGGGTTGGCGGCTTGCATGTGCTGCGCCAGCGCCTGCCCCGCCTCCAGCAGCGCCGACATGCCCCCCGCCCCCGCACCGCCGTTGGGCCCGCCCGGGCCCGGAGCCGCGCCACCTCCGCCGCTCATGAGCCCTGAGATGAGGTTCTGCATGTTGGGGTCGGCAAGCATCTCTGTGGCCATGTTGAGCAGTGCTGGGTTTTGTAGCAGACCGCCCAGGTCCAGTGGCGCGCGCTCGCCGTGCGTGGCTAACTGCTCGTCGGCCAGACGCAGGTTCTGGCGGTAAGACTCGTTGTCGGGCTCTAGCGCCGCTGCGCGCGCGTACGCCATCCGTGCCTCACGGTGCCGCTCCAGCGCCGTGAGCGCCAGCCCCAGGCGCGAGTGCGCCTTGCCGTAGTCGGGCTGTAACGCCAGCGCAGCCGTGCAGTCAGCTACGGCCGTCTCGTTCTCACCCAGCTTGAAGTGCGCGGCAGCGCGATTGCAGAAGTACACGGGGTTAGAGGGATCGAGCTCGATGGCACGGGTGTACTTTTCCAGCGCCTCTCGGTGGCGCTCGCTCTTCATGAACTCGTTGCCTTCGTTTTTCAGCTTCTCGGCCTCGGAACGAGTCGGAGGCACGTTGAGTGGTGCGCTGCTACGCGTTTGTGCGCGCACGAGCTGCAGCAGGTCCACGCCACGCGCCGCGTCCTCAGGGCCCAGCTCAAACGCGGTCTCGATACACTGCACGCCGACCTCGACGCTCTCGCGCGAGTCCACGCTGAGCGAATCTCCTTCTAGCTGCCGCTTTAGGAAGTTCACAATGCTCGCTGCTACTATTTTAATATCCGACATGGTGTTAGAGTTTCGTATTAGTCGGTAAAAACTAGTAAGTCTTTGATACTTGCAGTAATTTCTATTATTTTTAGAATTTTCGACCGACAATGACACAAATTGACACAATGACAGATGACAATGACAAAATGAAAATGACATTACAGTTCTCTGTGTTACAAGACTTCTAACTTAACAGAGACAATACGACTACAGAATAACAGAACCTTTATGTTGAGTAAAATATTTTTTATTACATCGTCGTTGGACCCTACCGTTCAACACGCTTCACACTTCCTGTGAACTTAAGGTGAATGCTCCAACCACCCCGCGAAATTCAAATATTCTTACGTTTTTTAAGCCTCCAAGTTCATAAAGGTGCAAAAATGACTTTTTCAAGTTCCTGCACCTTTATGAACTTGGAGGCTTATATTGATGATTTTGATGATTATATTTCTGTAAGTACATACGTCTTACAGCCGCAATTAATATTCTAATCAACATACAAACTAACACTGACCTGCAAATTGCAAAAAACGTAAAAAAAAATTGAATTTCGCGGGCTAGTTGGAGCATTCACCTTAAGGCTGACGTTTGTCTTTGACGTTGGGTTTTACCTTTTACGCTTTTTGCGATTTGCCGGTCAGTGTAAGGTTGTATGTATGGCATGGTGTTACCAATGGCCGTAACACCATGGCAATCAATTTTATTTATTTAATTCTGACCATAGATCCATAAAGCGTGTGATATGTTCTGATGAGAAAATAACTCGTAGTAATAATGTACAACGTAGATGTATGAAAAGCCGTATAGTAAGGAAAGTACCCACTCAAGAGTCTCGAATCCGATTTTGATAAAAACTTTAAAAAAAAAAAACGATGTTTCTAATCAAAATATTCAAAAGAGCTTCGGGCTGGCTCGAGTCCTTTTCCATTGATATAAAAAATAAAGATACGGTCGTTCAAACATTTTCTCGACGCTTTCGCCATACAGAGAATCGGTGTAGTCTGCTCGTTAACGTAACCTTGTATAAGCGGCGTGGTATTTTCGAGGTATAAAGAACATAAAAAAAGCTTTTAATAAAATTTACGACCGCACCCGAAGAGAGCCGATCGTGGACTAGTTCACTTCGGCTTAGGAAAGACCGTTTTAGGGCAAAGTTCGAGCAGTAATATATAAGGTGCCCCGAGGCAATTGCAACTAGAAAAAATATGGTTCCAACTTTGATTTCGTGCAGTTTCTTTTTTATTGTAAGTTTTCTTTGTTTGATAATTCTACTTGATTAACAATTTCATTAATATCCTAAATAACCTAGTTCTGAAAAGAAAGTCCGTAAGGAATTGAAATAATAAAACGGTTTTCTACTAGAGGTAGCGAAAGTTGCGTTTACCCCCGATAAGGGGCAAATGCAACTGATGACAATCCTAGTGTATCTGTTGGTCTTAAAATTATTATAAATAGAGGTTTTTAACGCAATGTGTTATCATAGGCGAATTTGAAACGTAAGTTCACGTATCTAAGCTGAGTTTGGAGTAATATAAATATTTCTTAACTTCAGGGGCAATTGCAACTATTTCGCTAATAGTTAGTGTAGTGAATTTACTTTTCACATTTGTCGATAATCGAATTTTATTGAATGTTTGTTAAGAGGAAAATACAAATAAAAGCAGGATATATGACACAGTGTTTTAATAAGAAAGAAAAGAAACTTACGAGTTGTCAGTCTTAATGAGAAGTAACATTAAACAATCAGAGTAACAATTAAAAAAAAAACAAACAGGATTATCTTATTATCAATAAAGGAAATGGCTTTATTGATAATAAGATAATCATGTTTGTTTTTGATGTACTCGGATACCAAAACTTTAACTTCTTGTACCGTTAAAGGAAAACCAGTTTTTTCTAGTACGTGAATATAGCCGGCTATTTTTGTTTCAGTATCTTTGGTGAAAACAGTAGGCCTACCACGGTATGATTTTTTCACTCCTCGTGATCCGCGTAATCGGTGGACCAAAGTAGACCTGGGAATTCCGTAAACGTCAGCCGCTTGATAGGTGTTCAATTCATTGGTCCTAACAGCTTCCAATGCTTTTAACAAATTTTCCTGGGAATATTTTATTTCTGTTCTCCGTTTATAATTCCGGACCATCTAAAACAAAAGATTAATTTTATTTATGAAGCGAATGCGCAAAATATTTTATTTTTCTTTATTTTTTTTTTCTTTTTGCAAATCTAAACTATGTCGTATATTGATCAAAACATTAAAATTATGAATTTTTCTTAGTTGGGGAAAAAGCCAATGTCCCTCAGGGTTCAAGCTATCTTCATGCCAAATTTCACAAGGATCGGTGCAACAAAGTTGTGAAAGCGTACTTTAACATACAGAAAAAAATACACTTTTAAATACTGAAGTCTATATCATATCAATATCTAATCCAGTAATGTACCTACACAATATCAATAAAAAATTACAGAATTAAAACATCGACATGGCACAACACTATTGATTCATGGTTTCATACAAACCGACACGGGGCGAATGCAACTAACCTCAAAATTACAATTACCCCATGTTACGTTATTATCAGGGAAAATGTAACCATACACATATCTTGTTGTAGCTTTAACCAATCCTTAAGCAAAAAATAATTATAGCTACTTACGGTTGTCAACTATGCACTCCACTTGAAACACCAGCAATAAAACACTTTAAAACATATTTTTTGTAGATTTTTTTCACCACGTGCGTTCGTACAGAATTGCTTAAAAATGGCAGTTTGACAGATCAACCTGTTTTACCATCATTTTTAGCTGCAGTGCTTCCATCTATTTTTTTCATGGAACAATATGTTATGCTCCGTAATTTATAGATGGCGGTGTATTTAAAAATCCTATCATAACGGAGATATTTAATTTAGTTACAATGGCCCCGTAGTTGCTTTAGCCCCGGGGCACCTTAAGTCAATGTAATTTTCAGTATTCCTCATAGTTTTGAATTTGTTTATACACATCCACTTGAAAAATTCATACTGTACAGCCGGTATGTTATGTTATTATGTAATTAGAATAACTATGAAACATTTATAACACAAACGACGTAGAAAATAAGTTATTTATTAATATTTTATAACTAAATATATGATACAAAGTTCAGACGTTAGTATATTACAGTGCTGAGTGTTCGTCTCGTACATCATAGCATATACGGAGATAAGCGACGCAGTGCTCAGTCATAGCAGGTAAAGCCAGGAACAGAGTGGTGCAGTGGGCTACATGTCGCGGTGCGGGTGCTGCGCCGGCGTGTTGTCCAGCAGACACACCCAGTCCCGCAGCCGCGGCTCGCGCGCGTACTGCTCGCGGGCCAGCGCACGCGCCGCGCCGGCCTCGCCCGCTCCCAGCACGGCGCCGCCCAGCCACGCCACTGCGTTCGGGTGTGCCGGCGCGGTGTGGAACTTGAACTCTGTTATGTGAAGCGTGGAGCTGGAAATTACATTATCATGTTATCTCGTCAGTCGTCATAACAATGCGTAGTTAGCAATCCAGAACGAGTAATATACTTGTAAGGCGGCTGCGTGACGAGGTAGTGCAGTTCGTGCTTCAGCCTCGCGCGCAGGCCCGGCAGCGCGGCCGTGCCGCCCGCCAGCAGCACGTTGGCGGCCAGCTGGCGCCGCACGTCGCGCGGGCACTGCGCCACGCACTGCAGCACCGCGTCCGGCAGCGACGCGTGCTCGTGGTCGCGCGCGAACAGCGGCTCGGCGCTGAGCTCGCGCGCCGCGCCGGGCACGAGCACGCGGCCCACGCGCACGGCGCGCGCCGGGCTGGGGGGGGAGCCCGACGCCCACTGCAGCGCGCGGGACCGGGGACTCACGAAACATGTCTTCACTAGAAATATTTCAGTCAAACGATACGTTATTCGATGATTTTATATATTGAGTATGACGGCGCGTGGGGAGAACGAACGGAGCGACGAGTCAGTTCATTCATCCATTGAACCATGGAAGCTTGTTAAAGACACCACCGCTTCACAGAGATACAAACCTAATGACAACACAGCTAGTATGGTTTGAACCTATGGAGTACAAACAGCTAATAAGAAAGTCGTACGCACCTTTGATGTCCTCCAGCACGTGTTCGGGCAGGGCGAGAGTCTGCCCGTTGTGCTCGTCCAGCGCGCGCGCCAGCTCGGCGTGCACAGCGCGCGCGCCCAGCGGCTGCGACTGCAGCGCGTGCAGCACCACGCACGAGTGCACCACTAAGGGCAGGGAGTAGGTAGGGACTTACGGCATAGCTCACTTTTGGCGGTAAAATGGAGTTACCGCAACCCCATAACATAACCCCAATCTACTTATTTAAGTCGCGAGTAAATAGGCTTCATCTGAGTAAACTCGTTCCATCGTCGACCTCATCTCTGCCCTTAGGACAAGATTGAGGGCAAGAGTATGATGATGAATATGTGTATTGTCCCTAAATCAATAAAATAAAATAAAACTGCCACAACTGTGACCGACACCAAAACTTCGTTTGGCAGCGAGTGTTTGTCTTTTGATTATAATAATAAAACACTCATTGATTGTTGTTACGGACTTCAATCACCTGCCTAGCCTTTTGACAACTAAGTTGGGCTCAGCGCACAGTCGGATGCTAGTGTAAGTACTTTGCATAGAGCGACTGTTTGTCACACATTCTAGCTTCGGAACACCCGCACCCGTACCTAATGACTGACAAAAATCTACAAGTGACAGGTGGAGACATTCGCATATCGTGCTCTCCTAGGCATAGCGGCGGCTGTCAACCACGAGCCTCTCTTGAGACACAGCATACGTTTTGGATCTGGGGTATGTTCGAAAGAGACCCGTCGGGGCTGCGGGTTGTTCGAAAGAAATACCGCGGCCTCGGCACAGAAGGTTAAGAAGGAACATGGGTGGTTTTTAGTCAGTAAAAGTCTGACACTCCCTACCGCTATGCCCAGAGTGGGATGAGTCATTTGATGATGTCACACACTCCAAAAAAAAAGGTATTAAAATATTTAGTTTTTGAAGCAATAACCATAGTTCGTGCCTTACCTGCGCACACCTCGGCCTCGCGCGCGCCGATGTGGACCACCAGCGTGACGGGCGTACCCAACGTCAGCGCGCACAGACGCCCGCTGTCTGCCCAGATCACGCCTGACACCTGCCAACGTGACACACCACATGATACACCTATCATGTGTGCTCAACTGCTGATGTTGATGCACTCCACATTTGATGTACATGATACAATAACCATTAAAAAGAAGAGGGTGTCTTTGTGAGAGAGAAACATGATGCATGAGTGTGTGTGCGTGCACGTTTAAATACGAATGTGTGCGTGAGGGGGTGGCAGTAGCCCGTCGGGGCGGCGGGCTGTTCGAAAGAGATACCGCGGCCTCGGCACAAAGGGCTAAGAAAGATCATGGGTGGTTTTTAGTCAGTACAAGTCTGACACTCCCTGTTAGGCATTTGATTTCCCACACACTAAAAAAAAAAGGGGTTGGCAGTAGGTGTATGATATGCGCTAAGGATAAGATTTTCGTTTCTATAAAATGAAGTCTTAAAAGCCACTGCGTGAGGTTCTTTTTACATTGTACCATAACCAAATGTGACTGAAAGCGGGTACGGTTAAAGGTTAAGATACCTCAAAAATATATCGGTACCGGTTTAAAATAAAGGTTGAGCTATACCGGTAACTTTATAAATAAAGGTTGGGCTAAACCGTTATTTAACCCTTACACGATTTCGGTACCGAAATGCATGCGACGGGCCGCAACGCGCGTGTGCGCAGTGAAAAACGTTAGAAATTGTGTATTTTGTACATTTTGTTTGCTACTCTTTTACTTATCTCTTTGTCGTGTGTTCTATTGGCGAGGCGGTGCGTCAAATAAAACCCTTATTTATTAAGGTTTAGGTACCGCTACCGATGCATTTATATTTTATAACGGTTATGGTACTTCTACCGAAATATACCGGTATGCATTTCCAACCTCAAAATTCCGCTAGGTACCGAAAAAAATAACGGTAAATATTTCGGTAACCCTTATTGAACGGTATGACGTCATACCGAAATTTAAAGGTAGGTACCGTATTTTTTGGGTTATTCAGTCCCTGCCTATAACCATTAAGATTAGTTATAATGCAACCGGCGGTAACAGTGAGGGCTGTCAGCTTACCTCGTAGTGAGTGAACAGCACCTTGGCGAGCGTCTCCCGGAACAGCGTGGGCGTGAGTAGCGACTCCACCACCACCACCTTGCGCTCCTTGGGGTTTACCAGCACGTGCCTATCAACATGCATACGGGTTAGGCAGAGGTATACCTACAGAACATCCGCCTTCTGCTAGTTATAACTCTCATAATGGTTACAATTATTTACAGCTGGGGGTAAGTTGTGGAGCCCCGACACAGCCAGTAGGCGACGTGGTAGACCTCGCAGGAGATGGCGGGAAGAGCTGGACAAAGCCAACGACCAGTGATCTACATTGACCCTGGATCGACAAATTTGGATGTCATGGGGAAAGGCTTTTTCCCAGCAGTGGGATGACACCGGCTAACAGTAGAGGAAGGTTACCTGAAGTAGAGCAGGTGCAACATGTGTACGAGGTTGTCGTAGAGCTCGTCAGGCGAGGAGTAGTCGTGCACGCGCCGGTAGCGCCGCGCCGCCGCGCACCAGAACTCCGAGCGCACGATGCAGCGCGGCGCGGCCTCGCCCGTGAACCCGAACCTGCAACACCACGCGCTAACTACACACAGGTGCTAAAATAACACATTCCTAATGGAATCGCTCAGCAAGGGAGTGTCCCTTGAGATTAAGGCCAGGACACCATGCTATACAAAAGTTTATTTAACTTTATATGTATATTAGGTTCCATTATTTGATTTATTGACTATTTGAACTGCCTGGTGTGGTCTACCAGAAAGTTAGTGAAACGCTGAAGGTGGGGGTTTTTAATTCACTCCTTTGAACCGGTGTTGATAAGCTGGTTGGGAAACTTATATAATTATGTTTATTTAGGATTACCAACAAGATCCAATATATTTTTTCTTGTAGAACATTAAAACTTCTACAGACACATGGTCCTACGATGATGCACACTCAATTACCTACAGGTAAACATAGCTTACATATTTTCGAGTACTCTAAATACATCATTTATTAGAAATTAAAATTAGGGTCATCATTCTGCTGCCCTTATCCTAATTTATTTGGGGTCGGCGCAACATGTCTTCTTCTTCCATACTTCTCTATTTCTCGTCATCTCAGCAGCCACCTCCTTTCTAGGCCTCCTGACCAGAAGGTCTAAGTAGCTAAATGTCCAACAGCGCATAATGTCTAATGAGCAGTAAGTCTGCTTAGCAAAATGTCCATGTAGCACAACATCCAACTATCAGATGGTCTGTCTAACAGAATATCTATATAACAAAAAGTCATTTTTGTGTACAGTATTCCCCTGATAGAAACTAAAAGTAATTTGTAAATTACATAGGTACATAAATTTATTTGATAAAAAAAATCTGGGTTAAAAAACTCTTCAATATGATTACGAAATTCAAACTATCCTTTTAAAGCCTTTTGTTATGGCCTAGGTTTACCAAAAATTCAAAGGGACTAACTTTTTGACCTTTAAGTTTTTGCAGCTCTCTTTTGTACTTTTATTATTATTCTTGCTTTAAATAGGTATTTGCCTGAAATAAAACACAATTGTAATTATTTTTTTTTATAATGTCGATGTTTCTTCTCTTAGTTCCTTCAAATAAAATATTCTTGTATTTCCTATCTTGCCAAAGTGCTTCTTTTCTAAGAGTTTTAAGAAATAGTAGTAGGGTTGGCTTTGATTTTACGTTCGTATTTAGCCACCTGTGTCAACCTTCAAGTGTATTGTTTGTGCCAAAATTATAAATTGCTAGGACAGTCTATTATATCTGCCAGAGACTGTAGGGGTAGTCACTTAAATGCCTACATGGACTCAGGATGTTGTTATTTTTATTATAGGTTCCTACTAATATAAGAAAACGATTTGCAAAGTTTCATCAGTCGGGAACGAATAGTTTCGGAGATATTAATTGTAGAATTTTTGATGGAATTGTATTGAAAAGACGACATTTGATGACATTTTATCATACCATGGACTGTTTTGGTTCAAACCATAGACGATGTTGCCACAGAGTATAACGACTGCGTGGAATGTTCAGTGAGAAAAGCACACATAATTAGTAAAAAAAAAAAAAATGTAACCTTACGAGTTTGAATTCAGAACCGACTTTTTCAACCCCGACACTACGGAGTGTCGACGGAGGGATGGCAGCCCCCGCCTGCCGTGACAAAGGCGCAGGTGCGGAGGGGAGCGTGATTGCCTGTGACTTTGTAACGCAAAGGCGAAGCGGCTCCTATTCCTGCAGTGATGGTGCCGGAGATAAGGCAGAAGGGACTTGGGGCACCCCGACTCGGATAGATTAGGTGAGAAGGGGATGGCGGGGTCGAATGAGCGAGCGAAGCGAGCGAATAGACCCGCTATCTCCTTCGTGGTTATTTTTTTATAAATCACTCAGAAGTAGGAGCAGGACCCGGTCGACGGAGCCGCGCTCCGCCCGCGGAGCGGGGCTCCGTCGACCACCGTTACCTTCGAGTACGCCATGATGAGTGTTCTAAGATGCAAAGTTACTGTTAACTTTTCTTTTTTACCCATTTTCATTCTAAAACGCTAAACAGCGCTATTGTAACCTAATTAACCATGGTTTCTATTTTTTTTTAAATCTCTTCATATCCAAGGGGTTCCGCAGGGTGGGGATGGTACAGGTGGGTAGACTCCTAACCCCCCTTGTCCTCCACCCCTCCCCGAACCATAAATCGACGGTCCAAAATCGAAATTTTGATCATAAATATTGCAATTTTAAAAAAATAATAATAAAAAACTATACATTTCTGACGAATTTCCGCCACCACGGGGGGTTCATATGCCCCCCCCCCCCCTCCGCACCCAAACCCCCTACCTATTATGTAAGGATTTAAGTGACCTTCCGACTGTAGCCATTGTCTTTTGAAGTAATTTAAAAAAGCCACGATTTTGAATTTCGTGCCTGAGTATCCAGGCATTTTGAGAATCTGACGATTTGCTAAATAGATGTTCTGCTATACAGACCATAACAAAACCTCCAACTATATTCTGACAGTTGGATGTTTTGCTACATGGACATTTCGCTAAGTAGACTTACTGCTCATTAGACGTTTCGCGTTGTTGGACATTTAGTGACTTACACCATCTGATCAGGAGGGCTTTCTAGCCATATCATCCTACACACAGTCAAATAATTTATCCTTCATTCTTCACACACACAAAATTAGGAATAGATACAATTAAAACTTTAAACGATCAAGCTGCTATATCCAGAATACAGTAATTGTATTCTAGATATTTTAATCTGCAATCACTCCTTAAATCAAATTGGATTCAATTTGAAATTAAATAGTATTGCCAGAATGAATTAATAATGGTTTGAGAATGAAATACCCTACCCAAATGCTCTTTCTTTGGTATTGTAACGAGTCTTTTAAGCCTGTTACATACTATTGAATTCTTTGCTTTGATTTGTAGGCTCTGGTTGGTGTTGCCTTATGAAAATTCATTTTTGGTTGACTTGGATTCGTGAAGTGGTCACACTGATTTTTATTTTCGATGCTGTCAAATTGACTTTGACATTTCTTGCTTTTCGACCTACAGCCTGGAATCAATGGAGTGATTTTTGAGCGCTCCAATAAAATCTCAAAATATAACTTGAGATGGGCGGCATCTAGTCCCTAATTATGTGGTAGCCGATTGCCCTGGTCATGATCCTAATTGGATAGCCTTTATTTTTTAAGGTAAGCGAATTCTTTGTGATTTCGGTCCGTTCCGCGTTGTCATGGCTATTTTGATAGCAGACGCTAATAGTTTCCGATATTTAATTGTTTCAGGATCTCTTATCTTCATTTTATAATTATTTGCTTGGATTCATTCATCTACTGATGACCACATTTTGATTTTTGGAAGAAACGGTGAGTTTAATTGCATATCGCTCGTAAAGATTTCTGCATCGATTTCTGAATCGATCGCCATTTTTTTATCCGCTAACGATTATTCATGTTTGTTTTCAGCCACAAGGCGTTTTTTTTCCATATTACTTAAATTTTTGAACGCACGCCCCTACCAAAATGCATATATCTTGGACCGCCGTTGGCAATCTCGGCGAATATCACCAAGATGCTCTTGGATAATCCATCAGGTTCCTAATTTAGTCGACGGAGTTTGGTATGGTTTATGATACATAACATCAATTTATTTTAAAAAGTGCAATAATGACAGGTCTTAGAATAACAGCGATGTCATCTTAATTTTACACATTAGAGCTGTTAGCTTTAGAATTAGAAAGGAATTTTCAAACCAGCAGCCTTCGGGTAATAAAGTCGTTCTTACTTTTCATGATTGATTTTTATTGATGCCTTCCCGCTTGAAGATTAAAAGTCTCAAGCTCCCGCAGGTAAGTCTATCCTTGGCATAGTTTTGTGTGTACTCCAGGCGCCCGAATTTTCACTTTTACTTATTTTTATTTGGAGCACACCACACAGTTTAATTTCATTCATCTCACTCTCTTCTCATCTCACACACCCTTTTTTTTTATTATTACAATTGTCGCTCAGCGAACAGGGACTTGAAGTAGGTTTGTCTGGTACCTATATACTGTCATTATTGCACAATTATTAAATAACTTATGAGTCTATTGTTTGCATTAGTTTGTTCTACATTGTTACTTCAATAACTTTGTGTTTATTTTAATTTTTGACTCATAAGTAGTACTTAACCTAATTTGGTGAATCTTTGTAAACAATATTTGGTGTTTACTTATTGATAATTTTGTTTATTGACCTGTTTGTTTTAATAACATGTTTTTTTCTTAGCAAAACCAACAGAAATGTATAGCATTGACCGTGTTTTGTTGTTCTCAACAGTAAAGTTATTTTAAAAACTAAGTTTAACTTTTAAAGAAAATAATTTAATCTAATTGTAAGTACAATATTGTACATTTAATTTATCTAGATTTAAGCTGCTTGTAAGTGATTATTGCACTTTTAAAACGATAAAATTAACTTAGTAATTTTTCATGGGAATACCACATTGACTTCAATACTTAACCTCAAACTTGAGAATTTATTTTCAAACTTTTAACTTTTTGAAATTTAGTTTTTGCTTTTCGTTTGCTATTCGCCTTGCTGTTTGTTAGTCATGGACAAGGGAGTTCAGTTTCCGCCGCTTCAGGATTCGGGTGATGTCGATACCTGTACTGCTGTTGATGCTTATGCTCTCAGTTAATATCATAGGAATTCTACCTAAAACTTATTCTGGTCATAGATACATACTTTCGGTTGTAGACGTTTTTACTAAATATTGCTGGTTCTTTCCAATGATCAATGCTACCACTAGAGTAATTTGTAAACATTTTGAAAAAGAAATATTTCTCAAATTTGGTTGTCCAAAAATAGTAGTTTGTGACAATGGAACTCAATTTACTTCAAAACATTTTGTAGATTTTTTGAAAGGTTTTAATATAACCAAAATATTTTATAATACTTTGTATACACCTCAAAATAACCCTGTTGAGAGATATAATAAAACGGTCGAAACCTGCATATCGTGTTTTGTTAAAGATGATCATAGAACTTGGTCAAGTTTTTTGCCCAATGTTCAATTAGCTTTAAATAATAGTGTAAACCTTGCTACTGAGTTTACTCCTAACTTTCTGATGTTTGGTAGGGAGCTTATTCTTGATGCGTCATTACATCACTTTAGTAGTTCTGTTGATAACTTATCTCAACTAGAAATTTCAAATAGGAATGCTTATGCAGTTTCTCTTAATTCACTTAGTGATATTTTTGTTAAAGTTCAAGCTTACTTGTTAAAGGGGTATAAGCGAAATGCCGCTTATTATAATAAAGGTCGGAAAGTCATTTCTTTTGGTGTGGGTGATATGGTGTGGAGAAGAAGTTTTGTTCAATCTCATGCTCCAGCATATTTTTCAGCTAAGCTTGCACCTAAGTTTGTAAAGTGTAAAATAACTGAAAAGGTTTCGGATAACGTTTATGTTTTGAAAGATTTAAATAAAGGTTCAGTGGGACGTTATCATGTTAAAGATATTATTAAATTTTAATTTGGTTTCCAAGTGTTAGTCTTGATTTTGATAAATTCTGTTTGAAGGTCGTTTTTGACAGTGTGATGTACGAGGGGATGGATGATAGGTTATCAACGATTTGAAAGATGTATGTTAGGTAACTTCTTATAAATTTATTGAATTTGAATTCTTAACATTCTAAAAATAAAACTTAGGCCATTCTTGTTAATTAAATACTATTTTTTTCCACACTAAATGTTTTTCACACCGAAGGATCTTATTTTATGTTTTGTTCGTTTTTGTTGGATTGTATAAGATCTTATTTTTTTAAGGGTAACCTTTTACCTGTTTACATTTTATTAGGATCTTATATAACCCTACACTTCAGGTTATTTTTACCTTGAGATCAAAAACTTGAACTCAATTTCAAGTTTTTGTAATCTTTTTTTTTTCATAGTTTGAAATCATTCTATTTTCTCTTCGTCATAAATAGTAATCGATTTTTAAATCTATTTTGTGCTGTTCATTGACAGAATTGTTTCTCATTTTTACTAGAGTTTCATTCTCTTTAATGATCGGATTTGACTTTGTTAGTAACGCGTTCATCCTGGACTTTACTTTTTAGGGTCATTCTGTAACCTTTGTTACAAAATGCCTTATTATTTTTTGAATCTTGGTGTAACTTTTGACCTTGATTTCGACTCTTTTTTCCATTGTGCTCGGAAAGTCGGTGGTGTTGTGCCGATCACGATGTGGGATTTCGGCTCCGGCCATATTTTTTCCTTTTTCCATTGTGTTGGACATTGTTGTTCCAATCACAATGCGGGATTTTTTTTTGACTTTCGTCATTCTTTTTTCTTTGCGTTCGGAAGTTCGGTGGTGATGTGCCGATCGCATTGTGAAACCTTGGCTTTCGCCTTTTCGTTATTGAGATTTCTCATTGGAGATCTCAATGATTTTTTGTGTTTGTCTGTGTTTGGGAGATTGGTAGTGTTGAGCCAGTCACAGCAACATTCTTTTACAGCTATTGTGCTCGGGAATTCGGTGGTGATGAGCCGATCACAGTACGCTTTCCTTTGTTTCGTTGCAGGTTGTGCCTGTAACAATATTTTAAATAAGGTCTTTCAGCTTTATTTAAAAACTTTTGTTTGGAGTTTCAAATTTTTTTGGATTGTTGGATACGGAGTTAGTCAGTGGCAATAGAGCCTAACTGCACTCATAGAGATGGTAGAGTTGGAAGCAGTTGACATAGTAGTCAGTGGCGATAGTGCCTAACTGCACTCAAAGTTGTACTGTTCCAAGTGGTTTGAAATTTTTTGTCAGTGGCGATGGTGCCTAACTGCACTAAAAATTGTAGTTTGTATTGGTAAATTGTTCGAATTCGTTTGAAATTTGTAGTCAGTGGCGATGGTGCCTAACTGCACTGTTTTGGAGTTTAGAAGCGCTAAGAGATTTCTCTCTTCGTTTCATTTAACTAGTTTTTATAACTTATATTTTTTCCTGTTTTTCACATATTTCATTTTTGACTTTTTGTCATTTGCATGTTTTTACTTTTATTAAATTCTTGAGACCTTGTCGTTTGACATTTTCAGAATTCATTTACACTTTGAATCTTTTATGATTCTTTTCTTTTTTTTGGGAATTAGAAAGTTGTTAAGACTGGTCTATTGTGTTGAAGATTTCTTTCTAATAAAAGAAAGTTCCTTTCTTTTATTTTCGGGGAGGGATGTAATGTAACGAGTCTTTTAAGCCTGTTACATACTATTGAATTATTTGCTTTGATTTGTAGGCTCTGATGGTGGTGTTGCCTTATGAAAATTCATTTTTTGGTTGACTTGGATTCGTGAAGTGGTCACACTGAGTTTTATTTTCGATGCTGTCAAATTGACTTTGACATCTGTTGCTTTTCGACCTATGGCTTGGACCTAATGGAGTGATTTTTGAGCGCTCCAATAAAATCTCAAAATATAACTTGAGATGGGCGGCATCTAGTCCCTAATTATGTGGTAGCCGATTGCCCTTGTCATGATCCTAATTGGATAGCCTTTATTTTTTAAGGTAAGCGAATTCTTTGTGATTTCGGTCCGTTCCGCGTTGTCATGGCTATTTTGATAGCAGACGCTAATAGTTTCCGATATTTAATTGTTTCAGGATCTCTTATCTTCATTTTATAATTATTTGCTTGGATTCATTCATCTACTGATGACCACATTTTGATTTTTGGAAGAAACGGTGAGTTTAATTGCATATCGCTCGTAAAGATTTCTGCATCGATTTCTGAATCGATCGCCATTTTTTTATCCGCTAACGATTATTCATGTTTGTTTTCAGCCACAAGGCGTTTTTTTTCCATATTACTTAAATTTTTGAACGCACGCCCCTACCAAAATGCATATATCTTGGACCGCCGTTGGCAATCTCGGCGAATATCACCAAGATGCTCTTGGATAATCCATCAGGTTCCTAATTTAGTCGACGGAGTTTGGTATGGTTTATGATACATAACATCAATTTATTTTAAAAAGTGCAATAATGACAGGTCTTAGAATAACAGCGATGTCATCTTAATTTTACACATTAGAGCTGTTAGCTTTAGAATTAGAAAGGAATTTTCAAACCAGCAGCCTTCGGGTAATAAAGTCGTTCTTACTTTTCATGATTGATTTTTATTGATGCCTTCCCGCTTGAAGATTAAAAGTCTCAAGCTCCCGCAGGTAAGTCTATCCTTGGCATAGTTTTGTGTGTACTCCAGGCGCCCGAATTTTCACTTTTACTTATTTTTATTTGGAGCACACCACACAGTTTAATTTCATTCATCTCACTCTCTTCTCATCTCACACACCCTTTTTTTTTATTATTACAGTATTTTTCATTGTTTCATTTAGCTCTTTGAGATAAGTTGAGCTAGTCAATAATGGATAAATGCTTGTATTGACTAGACAAGTCCATTCAAATCTACATTCAAATCTACGTGGTTCTTTCTTCAAAAGCCCATTACGGACACTAATCTTCATGTTCATCATTTGTGACTACCAAGATATCTGGACAAACAGACCCCTGCTGTATAAGGTGGTTCTTTTTAGAGTAGTCAGGTACAAAACATGGGCCTCAAAAAAAATTTATTATGAAAAAGAGAATGTTCTCAATTCAAGTTTTTTTTGACGAACTTTTAATACCAATGTACAATATGAACATCATTACATACTACCCAATTCATTTGGGTTGGCGCAGCATGTCTTCTTCCATACTTCTCCATAACTTGTCAGGTCATCAGACACCTCCATTCTTGTCATATCAACCTTCGCACATTTCATCATCTACATTGAGACTCGAAACTTTCCTCATTTCTTCGCATCACACGTCTATTTTGCGAATACCAAGACAACTGTTACTGTACAAGCTACAGATACTAAACTTGGTATACACATACACTTTGATCTGTCAAAATAACAGTATTCTGGGGTGAGTTTCACACATGGAATTGTAAGTTTATTATGTAGGGTAACTAACCCATTCTAACTAGTTTGTTATGCTAGCTCTCATCATTAGTATCACCATGGTGAACCTGTGTTTTACTTTCATCCAAAAACGCTATTATTGTTACTTATTTATTTATTTAAACTTCATGTACAAAAGTGGTACATAGGCGGACTTAATGCGACAAGGCATTCTCTACCAGTCAACTTAACTTAACTTACATATTATTTAAATTATGAATCAATAAACAAAACTTCCGGAATAAATACTAACTTGGTGTAGTCAGTGCCGAGGTCCAAAACGACGGCCTGTTTCTCTTGTATTAACGCTATTCCTTCGTACAGCGCCATGTTATCTCGATTATTTAACTTTCTGTTAGTTTATTTAGTCCATAAGTTTATTTAGTGCAAAATCCAGTACACCCTGCTATTTCATCCAAATTCCAATCCAACTTCTATGACCAATTTGTAATTTTGTAGCTATACTGTACCTAGCTAGCTGTCACCATAATGTCACTTGTCAACCGATTACTGTCACTGTCACTAGGTAAATTGAACATTATGCTGTAAAATCGACTAAAACTAACTAACTGTACTATCGTTTTCCTTTTCTGATTTTTTTTTACGCTTTCCACTCAAGTTCAGTAAAAAAAATTACTCACAGCTTTGCCGCTGGAGTAGGATCCCGTTTAGTTGGATCTCATAACATGATTTTGTGCTGTAGAAAACGTTTTTGAACCTGTGCAGCACAATTAGGTAATGTTTGCGTACAATTTTTGGTGGAATCGAACCATAGGATTTTATTGCAGTTTTTTCAAAATTTTATAAAATATGACATATGATTTGACAGATAATGTTGTTAGAAAATCACGTACAAAATCACGAGATAATGTTTATTTTGGTGTAACAGAAATTATTAAAATTTTATTTATTTTTTTAATTCTGTATGAGTATTTACATTTTACAAAGGATATCAGCTGGCGCTTGGCGGTATTGTAATATTTTTTCTTTAGAGCTAGGTAGACAATAGTCTTTGTCTTAGAAAGTAGTGCAGCAATAAATTGATTGTTGAATTGGAATTGCAGTGGGTTTAGTCACAGTGTGCAGTTTAAAGGAGTGGTTCAGCACATATTGGAGAGGCGCGTGAGGCACCCGATGGCGCTGTTGACGCGTCGGCCGAGTTTATTGCCCGTGGCTGACCCGCGGCGCGCCCACGCTGGGCCTCGCCTGCCCCGCTCCGCCACCGCACCTGCGGGACGTCGTGTCGTTGTCGGCAGCATAGCTAAAATGTTGGACTCGTTCCTTAATAACTACTCATAACTGTAAATACATTATATTATAAATTCGTAAGTCGTGATGTTTTATTACGCTAAATTATGACGCGCATCGTTGGCCTAAAGTAGGTTACAGAGTCAGCATAAAATGTACGGCAATGAGACCGTACAGAATTCCTCAAGCCGGAATTCAATAGACGACGGATCATTTGATTGGGTGTTGACAGTAAGTAAAAGATGATAATAATTTAACTATTTATTTATTTTATACAAATTCCGCTATAATACATATTTACAAACGTAAAAACGAATCGAGAATATCGCGGTATAAAAAAAGCTTGAGCAGGAACGGCGGCGGCGCCGGGCGGTCCGCGGGCCGCGCCACGCCGCCGCCTCGCGCGCGCCCCGCCGCGCCCCGTCCCGCCCGGCGCGACGTGCCGGACGCTCCGCCCGGCGCGACGTGCCGGACGCTCCGCCCGGCGCGACGTGCCGGACGTCTCGCGCGGCGTGCCTGCGCGCGCTCGCGACACGGGCCCCTCCCCGCGTCGCTGGCCTCTACACTACTACCTACCTACACTAGGATATTGTTCTACATGCTCGCGCATTAAATGATGGAAGTGATCAGTCGTGCCTTGAAGTTGACTATTCTTTCGGAGGTCTGCGCGATACGCAGGATGAGGTCCTGGATGAGGTTGGCGATACCGCGGTTAGCGATGATGAACAGCCTTGTGATGGGGCCGGGAACACCCTCAGTGAGGTTGTCGCCCTTGGCGGCGCTGGCGTCTTCACCGTCGCCAGCACCCGCATCTCCACCAGACGAGCCCGACGATGAGCCGGCCACCAGCTGTAACACAACACAACCACGCGTTAGAACAGTGATCACTCTCGCGGCTGCCACAGATTCACACAGATATTCGTCTTCCTACATTGCCCACAAACAGCGAGCACACGTAATGGTTTCATACTCGGAATGTAGGTGGCAAGTATCGGTATTTAATGGTCCTGACGGTACGAAACTAGCAGACCGAATCTGTGGCATTGCCGAGCGGGGCTAGTCACTACAGCGTATGTACACTCGAACAAGGTATTTGGTATACAGCCAGCTAACTTGCTTTTTACTTTCAAAATTACACAGATACGCTACGAGTATTGTCGGTGGACTAGAGTTATAAATATTTCTGCGTGTATATCAAATAGTTTGGTCGACCGTACAACATGTGGCTTGCACCAACTAGCCGAGTCTCCAGCGCATTCTGCAGAAAACCTCTGAAATAAAGTAACATTAAATCACCTTCCCCAATACTTCTGCTTCGAGCTGACAACGATGTTAGTCTACAGGTCTAACTACGACACCGGAGTGATGCGACGCTGACGATACTCCTCTGTGTGCTACGTGTTAGAAATACAATAAAACTATGTTAGCCGCACCTACGTGCAGACTAACTTACGGCGGCTGGCGAGGGGTTATGGGGGATGGATATCATGGACGTGGGTAGGTTGAGGTTGCGTGAGTCAACTTTAACTACGGTCACTACTGTGGTCTACGACGGACAATCGTCGACAGACTGTTCTACGAGCTGTGTCGGTTGCACTACGGCGGACTAGACCAACGCCTACGCTGCACGCAGCGACCAAGTGAACAACTGCTTGCTGTTGCACTTCGTTACTGGGGGTAGCGGAGCGCTTGGCTGGTTGACCGTAGTGCGACGTGTCTACGTAGTGGCGTGTGGTGTCTATGTAGTGGTGCGGAATGTAGTGTATACTTGTGGGTCGTTAGGGTCCAGGGTGGCGGTGTGCGAGGCGGTCAGGCCCACGTTTAGCGAATCCGTGCCCGCGAACAGACGGAACGCCGTGCCGGCCGCGCGGGCCATCGCCTCCGGAGCGCGCTGCAAAACAAACCTTCTCACTCGCTACTGTCGCACAACTGTTGCGCAACTGTCGCGCAATCTTCGCGCCGCACGTGTGCAGTGCGTGTGTCCACGCCGAATGTTACACTTCTGTGTTGTTTACGTGTTATACTGACATAGTTTAACAAGGTTAACGGTGAATGTTATGAAGTAAAGTTATGAAGTTCTTAAAACAAGTTAAGTAATATATAGTGTAACGAGAGACACCCTCTGTCTCAAACCTTACCCTGACAATATCGAAGAGGAAGTTGCCGGAGCCGCCGGAGCCGCTGCCGCTGGCACCGCCGCCGAAGCTCAGGAATCTGTAACATTTGGTACGTTAGTAATATGAGCTGCGCGTAACACTTACATGATCGCACGCCGAGCCGCGAAACTACATCGAAACGTGCGAACAATATCGCAAAAACCTACAATAGCAGCTCTCACTCCCGCGTATTGTTCGAAGTAACGCAATCTGCGGCACAATACCACCACGTCGCGTTAAGTAAGGCGTTCAACTATTAATAATCGATTATTCACGGTAATTATTCATATTGCCATTGTAAGGCACTCAGAATCAAAAGAGTCTGAAATCTTTTAACCTTAGGATACAGTCATGTAAATGACTATAACTAAGTGAAAGTTCGACCGACAGCCTACTACGAAGAATGATAGTAAATGAGCATATTTTTTTATTTGTGTCAACCTGTGTGTAACTTCGTTTTTTTAAAGAATGTTAATTTATGGCAACTATGGTTTATTTTTAAATAGTGTATAGATTGAAATTAACGAAAATCAATTAAGAACGCCAAAATTATAGCTAGAATTAAAAATATCCCAATACATAGTGGAAGAAGCTGTGTGACCACTTCCAGAATGTGACTATATTCAATATGATATTAACAAAAAACTACACAAAATATTATTAATATTTTTATTACTAATTAAAAAAAACAACCTTGTCAAAAGGAAAAAACACAAAACACGATAATTCTTCGAACGTTCTATAACAAAAATCACGCTTTAATTCCACAGGGATCCCTTATTATGAATCAAAATTCAATTTCTGTCCACCGAGCGAAAACAAAACATAACAGTATGTTATAAAGAATATTAAATATTTTATTTGTTTACAATAAAAAAAGGGACAGTCACACAACTGAACGTCTTAACAGGGTAAAGCTTCGTCTACATGGACGCTAAATATCAGACTATTCATAATATGTAATATTCCAGACGAGCATTTAATAATAATTAAACAATACTATATCTTTTCAATAGTGGAACTAATAATAACAAAAAATATTGTACCTCGTTTACATAACTATTGTTAACATGAATAAAATAATAAGATAACAATTTAATAATATTTATATTAAAATCAGAATAAGTTGCTAACAAGCTTCTTCTTTGAAACTTATAACATAACTAATTAATATCTAAAAATAATAGTAATCGTAACATTAAACAGTCTCAAATTTTCGAAACACGAAATATCTATCTAAGCTTTGTTTTTTACCTAAATTAATCGTCTTGCAGAAATATGTTTTACATTTATCAATAGTTAAAAGGCGGCTAATTATCTATATTATTATACAGGATGAATTTTTCAACTGGGCGTGGATGACTAAATTCGAAACTATGAGGAATATCGAAAAATATTGAAAGGAGTCTCGAGGCCGATTGTGACGAAAACTAAAACTGCATCATTAGATTTTAGAAATCTCAATAAACTATTATTCTGAATTTCTGAAACAACATCATTGTATCCATGTGAACTTAACTTTATAGGTTCAGTCATGTTGTGACTTTTAGCTCAGCCCGTATGTGACCACAGATATGGTCACAAAACGGAAGTCACATTTTCATACTTTCCGATTTTAAAAATTAATTAAATAATATTCGTGGTTCTTTTCCATTTGATGTCATTTTAAACAGTAACTTAAAAGAAATAGCAGTTTCTAGAAATTAACAGCAATCCTGATATTGGTTACGCTGTAGTAAAATTCAAACACATACCTGAACAAAAATTCCGTTCTTGTACCGAACCAGCAACAAGACGTCTACGTTCCTCAAAGTCGTTTTGACACTAAGTCCAAAATGGCTTCCTGAGCAGGAATATGTTAAGGTGTTGCCTGTTTTAAAGTATTATTACCCAAAAAAAGTGGCTAAAAGTACTATAAAATGCGGTCACAATACTGAATGTTCCGGGTGGATCAATATTTCAACATCGTAATTTTATATGGTTTTTTATGTAAATAAGCCAGATCATTAGAAATTAATTGATGAATATTATTTAATGATGATATTTAGAAACTAAATCCGATAAAAAAAGTACATCGTCCTTAGAAAAATCTCTAAATATTCGTGATCCAATCATACAAATTCAGATGGGGGGGACAGGTAAAAGTAGTCAACTCCTGTTTATTTAAATGCTGGTTAAACAAAATGATTAATAATTAAACAGAAAATGATATAATTAAATGAAAATGAAATGTATTTTCTTTGATCCAGCATCTTTAAAAGCTCAAATAGTTTATGAGTTTAAGAATAAAATTAAGTTAAACCCTAGGGACAAGCAAAAAACGGACTTGACACAAATAGAAAAATATGCTCAAATAGCACTAGCGAATGCATCAATGCCTGTGCTCAGTGCCTCACCTTTTATTTCTGTTTTCTTCGCTGATGTCAGCGTCGTCGAGCGTAATCTCGTCGATGCTGGCGGCGTTGGTCTGCGCAGCCGTCTGCTGGTCGTCACTGGCGGCCACCTGCTGGTCGGGAGCTCCCTCACCGAACGCGACGCGCACTTCCGCCTGCTGCGACTCGGCGCCTGACAGCAGCTGGTTCTCCTCCGCGATGGCGTTCTGCAAGGAGAGGCGCGTGAGAGGGGGCGGGGGTGGCGGGCGGGTGATGGTTAGTGTGACGTGACGTGGCCATGCGTGAGTGACGATGACGATGCGATGACGATGACGATGGAGGCGCGCGGTCTGCGCGCGCCCGCACTGCCGTCTCCGGGCAGGCTGAGAGTGCGCATAGTCCGTGACGTCATACCGGCAGGATGTAAAGCGCGCGTCTGCGCCGCAAGCCGGCGATGGGGGCGCTGAGCGGGCGCGGGGAGCCGGTGGTGGTGGTGGTGGTGGTGCTGGAGGGCTCGTCCTCATCGTCATCATCGTCGTCGTCGTCGAGCTCGATGGTGCCGCCGCCGGTGTTGCCGCCGTTGTTGCGGCCGCCCAGGAACAGGCGCAGCACCGTGGGCCCGAGCGTTTGCAGCACCATGCTCGTTAGTTGCTGTACCTTCTGTTCGATTATCTAGAACATACACCGCCCTTAGCGTCGCCTCCGCGACCACACAACACACAGTCCGCCACATGGCGTCGGCCTCCCGGGGGACCGGCACTCGGCTTCGCTGCCACCTGCTCGACTAGCTCGGACCCGCTCCGAGGGGCTACACAAGTTCCAGTGTTAGTAAAGGGATCTATCTACATTTGTTAGGTTCCCTAAGTTTGTCTGAAGGCTCAGACCGTATCATACCTGCGTGAGAGATGGGAACAACTGTCGCAAGATGCCGATGGTTCGCTTGTTCCTCTCGCTGAGCTCGGAGCCGGGGGCGCCAAGATTGAGCGTCGCGAGTGTCTCCTGTAACACGTAACTTTGTACATTAGAACAAGACAATTTTACAAATTAAGAGCGTATAATTAAATGAGTGCCAGAAGGACATGAGATGAGGTCGTTAAGTTGCGTAAGAATCGCGTGCTTTAGATGCGTCGCCGTGGCCTCCTAATCGGTGTCAAAAAGTCGCAGCCTCTACGTGGGTAGAGATCGACGAATCGTTCATTGTTATTAATGTTAGGGGTATTGTCACAAACAAAGCGATGCAATTACGTAATTATATTATTGATGGATCGAAGTGATTAGGGTCACGCGAGGTGCTGACCCGTCCCCTCGCCCCTCATCCCTCACCCCGCGTCTCTCGCGGTGTGCACAGGTATAGCGGGCTGCATAGAGGCGACGGCGAGTGTTTGTGTTCGCACGCACCGACGTGCAATGAGGACGTCTGATTAACGATATTGTTCGCCTTGCAGTGAGACGAGTCTCTGAATGTTATGTCTTCAATGAGCACTGAGCAGGATGAACTCACAGAACAGGTATGTTGGCAGTAGTGGTAGTTACCTGAGCGCTGGCGGCGGGGGCGATGATCTCGATGATCTCGGGTCTGTCGTCGGCGCTGGGGTCGGGCAGGGCGGCGGGCGCGGGCGCGGGCTCGGGCGCCGGGGCTGCGCGCACTGCGGCCAGCGCGCACAGCGCTACTATGTACAAGGACGTCCTCATGTTGTTGTATCACTTGGTCTGGACTAGCTCACACTTCCTGATTGTTCTCACCGTTGCAAATTATCTGTTGAGACCTGCGGGACATACAGACGATTAGTTCACAGTTCCGCCGGGGCGGCGCTGGTGTCGCCGCTAGTCCTACTAACAGAGAAGCTTCAAACGATGACAATTAGTTCATAATAAAATGAGCCAAATTTCCGTGAATATCGTTTGTCGGCTTCTGTGTTAGTCGAATCAAAACGAGCTAGAACCAGCGGATCCTAGATGTAATATATCAACAAATAGAACATGTTGCACTCGCAGCTCGGTACCCCGCACGATGGTATGTGTGTGTGTGTGCTAGTTGCGTATGCAGGGCGCGTCGGGTTGCGCCGCTGCGACCTCTGCTCGCGATCTGACAACTAATCGTCCACTTACTCATTCATTACAAACTTATACAAACATTCTTAAGCTAATTATAATTATAGCAAATTCTAATTATCGCCAGGTTTTCAATGGAAAAACGCCGTGAGAGAATCATAGTTATTCATTTCTGTGAGAACAGCAATCGATCGCGGCGGTTGTCTAGCCGTGCCTCGATCACCTGTGAGTTGTACTCCACACGCGCTAAACCCTACAATATCGTGTAAGGAGTGCACGGTGCACTCCGACGAACTCTCAGTTGTTTTAAAACTTGCTTTTACTGATTGAGAGATGCTGGTTTAGGTTTAGAGGATTAAATAAGAAATATCTTTTATATTAAACTGGTGTAATAGCATGACTTTTACAGAGAGCAAAAAAAATTGACAAGAGAAAAGACAAAGACAATCATATACTTTTTTATATTCAACATTCTTCCCCCCTCGGGTGTGAGGGCAGGCGCACCAGACGCAGAGCAGAGCGGCGGCGCAGCGTGCCGCGCGAGGTCCGCACATCGACGACCCGCACCCGGCCATCGGCGCCAGGGTACACGGCTTCTATAACACCGCGAGGCCAGTAGCTCCTCTCAGAAGTCGGGTCGATCACTAAGACCACATCCCCGACCTTTAGTTGATCTTCGTCGCTAGTCGACCTCATGGTTCGTGGCAGTAGAGACGGTAAAACTTCTTTGAGCCATCTCGACCAAAACATGTCAGCGAGCCTTTGAGCCACACGCCACTGTTTTCGTGAACATAAGTCTGTGTTCTCAGTTGCATCAATGGGAAGGTTGGATGAAGTTCCCAATAAAAAATGGAATGGTGTCAGGGCTACATCGTCAGTGGAGCTGACGGACACGTGTGTCAGCGGACGGCTGTTAACTATTGCTTCAACTTCGCAAAGTAATGTCAAGAGCGTTTCGTCTAGTGGTGCTCTTTCTTTCAGGATGACTTTTAGAGCTGACTTCACGCTTCGTATCAACCTCTCCCAAGCACCGCCCATATGTGGGCTTAGAGGTGGATTAAAATGCCACCTTACTCTTTTGTTGGCGGCTTCATTCTGTAGCTTCTGAAGCTCAGCGTCGGCTCCGCGTAAATTAGTTCCGTTATCGGAATATAAGTCGCTAGGCCATCCTCGTCGCGCTGCCATTCGTCGTAGAGCCATTAATAAACTATCAGTGGATAGTGAATGCACAACTTCTAGATGTATGGCCCTTACTGTCATGCATGTAAAAATTACGCCGTACCTTTTCTCACGTCTTCTTCCAACTGTAACTTCTATTGGTCCAAAAAGGTCAAGACCGCAGTGAGAAAATGGTCTACAGTGGTGCGCGACTCTACCAGCAGGTAAGTTTCCTTGTCTTGGTGCTACAGGTGTCGCTTTCCTTATACGGCAGACAAGGCATTTCGATGCTACATTTCGCACTGAAGGTCGTAGGTGAACGATCCAAAATCTTTGTCTTAGTTCATTTATAACTGTCTCATTATTAGCATGCGCAGCTCGAACATGATAGTGCATTATTATAAGCTTGGAGACATAATTGCGTCCGTCAAGTATGGCAGGCCTCTTGTACTCTAAAGTAACACTTTCTGCAGCGTCAATCCGGCCTTGAACACGTAAAATACCATCATGGTCCATGTAAGGTGTGAGTGATAAAATCTTACTCTTTTTTGGTAAAGGTTTTTGATCATTTAAGCAACTCAGCTCTTCAGGAAAAGATTCCTTTTGCGCTTGCCTCAGTATCAATATTTCAGCCTTATCAATTTGTATAGCGTTGACTGTTACTTCTCTCCCTTTCCATTTTTCTACAGCAGCCAATAGCGTGGCTGTAGCGCGAAGTAAGCGCATCCATGAGGAAAACTTTTTGGTATCAGGAATGGAAAGATGCTCTAACGGAGTAATGACGGTCAAAGTTGCTTTCTTTAGCTCAACATCGTCATGGTGTGCCTTCGTGAATTTATTTTCAGGCCATTGAGCTGTCTCAAGACTCAAGAACTCAGGACCGTGAAACCATGGATGTGCGTAGGTAAGTTCATCTACATTTTCTTTGGTGGCATAGTCCGCTACATTCGCAGACGTCGGAACATATCTCCACTCATCAGGTTTGGTCAGCTCGTCTATCTCACCTAATCGATTAGCGACGAAAGGTTTATAATTTCGTGCATCGCTCATGATCCATAGCAGGACCGTAGACGAATCAGTCCAAAAATAGCGTCTGTCGGGCTTTATTGTGTGCTCCTGCTCGATAGTAGCCGCTAATCTGCAGGCCAATACTGCTCCTTGAAGCTCTAGGCGTGGCACTGATACAGGTCTTAGTGGGGCCACTCTACTCTTACTGGCTATGAGGGCTATAGTCGCACTTGCTTTGTAAACTATTCGCCAGTAGGCTACAGCGGCATAGGCTTGCGGTGAAGCGTCGCAGCGTCGCATGTGTAGCTCACGTGCTAAAATAACATTTTGTGTGGCTAATGACTCTTCATTCAAATACCATCGCGGTATGCGTAGTGACTTGACCTTATCAAAACACTCTAGCCATTTGCGCCACTTTGTGAACTCTTTGTCCTTGACAGGTTCGTCCCATGAAATGCCGCTTCTCCATGTATCTTGTAACAGTATTCGAGACTTTATCGTTAACGGAGCAAGAAAGCCTTGAACATCGAAAACGGACATGACTACTCGTAACATTTCTCGTTTAGTCGGTCTTTGTAAACATTTGAGGATTTCTTCACTAATGCGCTTCATGGAAACATCATAACTAAGCACATCGTCAACTGGAAACCAGTACAATCCTAGCGTTCTCTCGCCCTCGTTTGTTCCCTCGATATTGAACTTAACTGCGCTGGGGCCGAGATCACTCTCTGGTAAGCTTTCGAGTACTTTCTTACTGTTACTGGTCCAGTTCCTGATTTCAAAGCCTCCCATTTTGTGAATATCCCTGACATCATTAACAAGCTGTACAGCTGCACTCTCAGTCTCAATGCTATCCATTAGATCATCTACATAATGATTTTGCACAATGCTTCTGACAGCACGGGGCATCTCCTTTTCATACATCATGGCATTTTTATTTTTCACATATTGTGCCACAAAAGGAGAGCAGCATGCGCCAAAGATAAGGGAGTTCATAGCGAACTTCGTAGGTGGCTTTGTACTATTGATGTCGTCCTTCCACAGAAAACGCAAAGCATCTTGATCCTCTTTTCTAATTTGGACCCTCAAAAACATATCTTTGATGTCACCAGTGATCGCGACTTGGTGCTCTCTGAATCTTAATAGTACACCAAACAGCGATATGAGCAAATCTGGGCCTTGAAGTAGGTAATCATTCAGAGAATAACATTGCGATTTTGCAGCGGCGTCAAATACAAGACGCAATTTCTTCTTGTTTGGATTATCAACTCCAAAATGGGGTAAATACCAAAGTCGATCAGATGTCACATCGGGTTCGGAACAGGGGTGAGCATAATTATTTTCAAACAGATGTTGTACCCTCTCTCTGTATCTAGCTTGAAAATCTGTGTTCATGCGCATCTTTTTCTCAACGCCTTGAAGACGACTAAACGCTGTGGGATATGAGTCTTTCATTTTAACGGTGTCATCCCTCCAGGGCAGTCCTACCTCCCAATGGTCACCAACTTGTTTAGACGTCTTGTCAAGAATCTCTAAAGCCTTAATGTCCTCTGAACATTGTCGTGGTTTGACACTGACGCCAAGTGCATCAAGAGAATACGAACGCCTTACAAGATCATTGAGCTCATCTAGACTGCGTCCGTTTTCGCTGTCGTGATGTGATAAAAACAGCGCACAAGCATTAGTCAGTCCATGCGGTCGGTGTCTGTTTATTATTTTGCCGTGTACAGACCAGCCAAGAACGGTTCGAGTGGCGTTAGGATCACCCTCAATTATCTCTAATGGGGCTAAGAGATGGTAATTATCTTGCCCGATAATCATTGATGGCTTCATAGAATCATAACACAGATTTTCTTTGATACCTGACAGGTGCTCATAGCGTTCAGGTTCTGTATATTGACTCGCAAGATTAATCCCTTTAACCGTGCGTGCGACAATTCTATAGCGATCAGTATTTTCGCTTGATATTTCAAATTCTAGTAGTTCAGCTTTACAAATCAAAACACTGTTGTCCCAAGCGCCTCGCACATGTAAGCTTTCAGTGTGACCAGTTAATCCTACTTGGGAGGCCACTTTTTCATCTATCATCGTGATGGTGGAACCGTCGTCGAGAAGAGCATCAGTAACGACGTCACCATTGGGGCCATGGATCCGGACGCGAACATATTTGAGTAACACGTGAGAAGGTGTAGGAGAGTTTGACACAGCTGATATGTTCGCTACACAATCGTCAGGACTTTCAGTAATATTGGCGTTGACAGGCTTTTCTATTGCCTTAGCTGTTGGCCAATGCAAAATCTGGTGGTGCGGCAATCCGCAGTCATCAATGCTACATAATGGAGATTCACAGGTGTTCTTGTCATGGTCGCTAACAAGACATTTTGGACATAGCCGGTTGCTGCGCACAAATGACCATCGTTCCTTCCGGAGGGCGCGCTTGAACTTAGGGCAATCAATAACTATGTGATCGGAGCGCTTGTGACAAAAACGGCACTTTGAAGCTTCTTTCGTCTGTGCTAGTACAGCGTGAAGCCGCTGAAGGTTGGAGTGAGTAACAGGACCATCAAATTTCTTTATAGACGTCTGTAGTAACGACACGCCGACATTTGAAATCTTTTGCGCTTCAACTTCCAAAAATTCCGATAACTGTTCAAGTCGAGTCATATTTGAACTTTTTTCTCGATTTTCGTGGGCATAGTCGGCCCATCGGGTAATCAAACTGCATGGTAATTTCGATAAAATGGCAGTAGTCAGCTCGGGACTCCTTAGATAATCATCTTGTTTTATAGCCTTCGTGGCAACTACGCAGTTTTTAATTTTTATAGAAAAAGAAACTATGTCATTATGATATGACAGCGACAGTGACGGAAGTTTTTTCAATTGACTTACGATTTTTGTTATGATAATTTCAGGTCGACCAAATCGTAATTCCAAAGTTTTCATGATATTTTCAGCCGACACATCACCCATCAGGAGCGCAGAAACGCATTCTCTAGCTTCGCCTGTTAGACATTTTCGTAAGCGACAAACGTTTTCTGCATTCGAAAATTGGCAAATCTTGGTCGATTCATCATAGGAATTCCTGAAATTAACCCACTCCATCGGGTCTCCCTTGAAGAAAGGCAGCTCCTTAGGTGTCGCAACTCGACTCATTAGTTTGTCTACGACGGTCATCTGCTTACAGCTATGGGTACAACCTAGAGCAAGATCGTGTATCGCGTCAGCTAGCTTGAGTATTGCTTTATCTTGAGCAACTGGTGATGACGAGCGTCGGTCATGTAGGGCAGGGCTTGAACAACACATATTTTGAGCAGCGGGGGCCGGGCAATGGTCATCTTGTGCCGCGATAGGGGTTAGGTAGCGTTCATCTTGTGCAGTAGGGTCTGAGTAGCGCGCATTTTGTGTCGCGGTCGTACGACGAAGGGTTACATTCTGTTGCACCACCCAATCTTCTGTTCTTACTGCTGCGGATACCGATGAAACACTGGATCCCGCTCGGGAACGTCGTTCTTGTTGTTCTTCCAATTCTGCTAGGCTTACACTCAGTTTTTTGTTAACGAGATCTATTTGGGCTTGCATTTTTACCTCCTGCAGCTGAGCTTGCATTTTCGCCTCCTGCAGCTGAGCTTGCATTTTCGCCTCCTCTGCGGCGATCAGCAATCGTGATTTCTCCTCGGCCGCTTCAAATTCTAGTTGTTTTTTGCGCGCCTCTATTGAGATAACTGACATTTTGGAGCTGACCGCTTTCGAAGACTTACTCGGTGGAAAGTTTTGCTGATCTTTCTTTTGTGAGCCTGAAGGTGACGACATTTTGTGAGCTTTTGCTCGTGTTAACATTTTGCGAAAAAAAAAATATTCCTCAGTCCTCTAGTCCTCAGTTTATGCTCGAAGGACCAATTTTACTGATTGAGAGATGCTGGTTTAGGTTTAGAGGATTAAATAAGAAATATCTTTTATATTAAACTGGTGTAATAGCATGACTTTTACAGAGAGCAAAAAAAATTGACAAGAGAAAAGACAAAGACAATCATATACTTTTTTATATTCAACACTTGCGTTATAGGTATTCCTTCGAGCTGTGCATTTTCTTTATATAATGACTCTCATCTAAACAATGTCAATATTATACTATGACATACTTGAGTTGGGAAACTGAAGGTGCGACAATTCATCCTAGCTATAATAACCGCGGCGGGTAACACGACACGCTCAGTCGTTAAAGTGATCATTGAGTATATTGTTATATTGCGATTTGCACTCCTACGCACATTACTGCACTGCGGGTGTGGCGTGCGCGCGTGGGTCTATACGTCTGCGTGCGCGCAGTTACGATTGCCTCACGAGATGCTGAAACTAAATTCTCGAATGCAATTAAATTCATCAGGTAGTACCTACTTAATGACCGCGTTTATGATGTTGTTGATGTTCACGACTGCTTGGAATGTTTCTTATTTATTTTTATTGTATCATAATTTCGACACAGGAAGTGTACGTGTGTAATATGCGGACGCGGCAAGGGCGCGTCCTTAGCCAAACTAAACTCACAGAGCATTACATTTCAGCGGATGGTAATGAGCGTTGCAACACATCGGTCAGTCCCATACTCCCACTGTTTCATGTGGTCGAGGTGAAGGCAAAGTTGTTCCTTTTACAAATATATGTGCATGTCGGGAGCCGGTGGATCATGAGCGGGCGAGCGGGCAGGCGAGGTCGCACGTAAGGCCGGCCGCACACCGCCGACAGCGCGCCGGTCGCGTGTGTGCGCAGCCGTTATCGTTAATAGCTGTTGCTTCAAGTAATGACGGTTAAGTATCGTAATGTTGTAGACATTGTAACTTGTAACGAGCTTCAAACTAGCTAATCTTAAGTATGCTATTATTTTGTAAAAAGCACTGTAATGATGTAACCACTCCGTGCGGTCGCGGTGAGCACTTTGCGAACGTATCATTGTAATTACACGTATCTGTGCATTTATCTCAAATTATTGGTCCTCGGTGGCATCGTCTTACAGCCTCTAATTAATCATAATCTTAATAACAAGTGACCTTGGTGAGGGCGTGTAGATGGTATTAACTCCACGAACATAACCAAACATTATACATATAATTACTAGGTTTATAGGCATTATGCAGGCTGGATGGAATTACTTTGTTCTATAATTGATTGATAGTAAGTGCTGGAATGCCAGCCGGACTTGGCCGGAGTGACTCGCTCGTTGTGTTGCAAGTGATGTCCCGATACACTCGCTCTGTACTTCGGTACCAGTCACTCGAGGAAAACGGATATTTGGCGCGGTATTGTGCAAGCTGTGGGACTGGTGGGTCACCTAGCATTGATCGCGTTACATAAAAGGCGCAACGACTACACGCCGCCGCAGCGCGAGTCAATAACATTTACTCAAGGAAATGTTGCAGTTGACCTTCAAGTATTCCTGAAACGATTTGTAGAGACATGTCGGACACGCAAGGTTCACCTTTCACCATTTTACTGGCTCGTTTAAAAATTGCGCGCTTACACAACATTGGGTGCGGAAAATGCTTGACTTGATTCGTACGAGTATATCAAATTCAGGACATTTTACGAGTACCATGCAGGGGAGCCTAGTTTATGATTCATATTTATGGGAATCTTAAACAAAGCTGCCCTGCATATCGTGTATTGTATATCGAGCAGGTGTCCGTAAGTCCACGTCCAAAGCGCGTACAGATAAGAAACACACGGACAGTGACCCTACTCGTACACAGTCGTACTACCACAAGCTGCAATGATCGCGCACACGTGTGTCTGTGTATACCGTGCAGTACCGTGCAGTACCGTGCACTGTGCACAGCTCTCAACGTGAAGTAGTTTCGTTTATTAGGTCATGTCTATGTAAGGTAACATTTGAATTTTAAATGTATGAAATTATATTTCGTAAGCGCGGTCAAAGTTGCTCAATAGCATAGTTGCACATTATGCAAATGTGTTCCATTCTGGTTTGTGTCGTAGTCATCAGCAGCCTTGTAGATAACGGTGGAATTACTAGAACTGGACCAAGTGAGCACTGAGCGGTTATGAAGTAACCAACACAGCCTACAGTTTAGCACAAACATAATAGCGTAATAATATGAATCCCTAAAATAGTTATAGACGCAGTTTTTTGTTAACAATTTGTGAATTGTTGCAGTAGCCGCCAGTGTTGTACTAGTCTGCCGGTACGGTAACATTACTTCCGACAGTCACAAGCGTCGGTTAGTGTTTGTCTAACTGAGGTTGCAGTGAGTGTCGCAAGGCGATGTATTTCAACGGCAAACAGATTGAACGAGTTCAATTAAATTATCTGCTGTGAGGCAAACGCTTGCGCAGCGCCCGAAACAATTGACGGTGTATAATTGTTCGTGATGCGGCCGACACGAAACGGCACGACACGACACGGCACGACATGATCAACAACAAATATTTTATGCGGTTCCTCTTGCCACTAGAGCGAGGATGTTGCGTCAGTTTTCTTTTCGGATATTAATGCATTCATGTCGAGATCTGATCTTAATGTAGATCGATGTGTGGTTTCCTAAGAGCGGCGCTTTCATAACGTGATGGATATTCCATCAAGTTTATGTTCTCATTAAGGACGGTAGCTTGTCTCAATTACTTATTAGAATGTATCGTCTTCATGAACTCAAGGTCTATTGGTAACTACTGATTTATGTTTCAAGTCGAATTTATGAAATGGAATGTCAGATCACGGTCGAATCAAATCGCAGTTACTTACATATTTATTTTCTCAATTTACAAAGATATTGCTCAATACCTACCTTATTGATTTAGTTACTAAAACATGTGTACAGATGAGAACAGATGTACGTCGAGATTATGTGAGCACACGTGTGTGTGTGTGTGTGACACGTGTCATTGTTTGTTTACCAAGAGACGCGCAGCTCACCGGCAGTCACGAGCTCGCAATTATATCGAGCGATGATAATTGATCGGTTGTCTGTCGGATGAGCAGTGCGAGTGCCGCGCGGTGTGCGCCTACCTCCAGACACCACGTGCCACTTTCAATGGCTCGTAAAAAACTAATCAATGATGATTGTTTTGATTGTGATAAAATTAGAGCAATTTAACTGTCAGTAGTAGTTCATTATGAAAGAACAATTAACGATAATTAAATTGTAAACACGTGTATTATCAGGAGCACATCGAGTGGCGCCACCTGGTGAGATCGAAGTGATTCGTCACGTAACCACAGGTGCCATGAGCCAGTGACGTTTAATTATATTCGATTCACGACAAGGTTTCACATTTTTATTAACATTATGAAACGATTCAATTAATTAATGTTACTGTCCAAGCCCAATATTTCTTTTGAAAAGAATTTGTTAAGAAACGACGCATAATTAATTTTATTGACAAACAAACAGATACTAAAGCTGATAGTTTTGCACAACATCGAATCAAGCTCATTTACATAATGTGTGTTTGTTGCGTGAGCGCATTCGTAGCAATCGTAGAACGCGGCGTAGCACCGTAGCCCGTAGCTCGTAGCCAATGTGCTATTATTCTATTTTCGTTTGAGAACATTAATGATCCCGTAATCTGGTATTTGAATGATAATGTAGTGAGTGTGTGGTGTTGTGACGTACCCGGTCTTGTGGCTGCTCTGTCGCGAGGGAGGCGCGCTGTGCGGCCCACTACAGCCGGTTGTTATATATATCGAGGGATCGCCTAGCGTTGGGCAAGCCACACGCCGCGAGTTGTCCTACTCCGCGCCGAGTGTGCGCACACCCGCGTGCGTGCGCCTAACGCGGCCATTACACCTAATGTGCAGCATTACCCGCAATCATCCGGACATTATCTGTTTCAGTTTAACGTCAGCGTTGTCTTCACAATGAGTGTCGCAACGTGCTCTCTATCGGCATCCTTGCACTAACACTAGTACCGCCCCCCACCCCCCCCACCTCCCCACCCCCACCCGCGACCAATTACCTGCCATTTGTATCGCAACTGCTCGTATCGGTGCCCATTATTTTGAATCGATTTAGAACCGAGATCCTCAATTAAAGGTAGTAAATATCTCTCAATTGCCTCTGAGCTGTTGCTAAATTAATGACTCACATAATATTTAAACCACTGCTCTTAACTTACTTAATAACATATAACGTGATCTTTAATTACAACAGCTGAGCGACGTTGTTCAATTTATATCTCAGCTCCTGAGCTGAGATATAAATTAAACAACGTCGCTCAGCTTACCGTTACTTGACCTGTCAAGTAACATTCACTGAGTGAGAAATAACCTTTTGTCTAAAATGAAAAGCAAACCGTTGTTGTGGTTGTTGTTGTGGTTGTTGCGACTGCCGCCAAAATAATCTTTAGTCTTTTGTGCTTGTTATAGACTTAGGTAAATAATTAATACATATTTAAGGTAAATATGAAGTAAAGTAAATGTGCGTGAGGCAACGCGGCCTTGACCTCTGACCAGCTCCAATGAACCAACTGGTTTTGAGACAAAGCGTCCCCAGTGTCTGCAGTCACTATGTGTGGTGTGCTGAGTTCCCTTCCAATACTAATACAATGCCATTTAAAGATGCGGTTCATCTGCCTTCTAATTCGACTTGTGTTGTAGTTTGTCATGTTGAGTAATGCCACTAACAAGTGATCTGAGATAAGCTCGTACATAATAATACGCAACGCAGTTTGAGCATTCTTTCCTCTCGAATGATTACTTAACAATGCAATAACTAGTGGAGCCAGTTATAATATCGTACGCGATGTCTTCATCGCTGATCGTTATGTAACACACGCTGACCGCCGCCGCGCTGACATGCGCCTGTGGCGGTACAGAGCGGGTTCACGGGCAGTTCATGTCCTGTGAGGGGTTGTGGCACCATCACTCGTGCCAGCACTATATTCGTTGACACTACACTCGCATTGTTACATGTGTTTCAGAGAACGTGTGGCGGAAGCGAGCGCCGCGCCGGTCAGTAGTGACGGGAGAGCGATGCAGTGACAACGCTAACTACGTGCAATCATTACAATTACTCTGATTGTGAAGAATGCTGCATTGTGCACAATCGCCGCCAGTTCCGCGTCCCGCACGTAACGTTTGCGAAAGTGACGATTGTTGTGCGCCGACGAATTGGGCGAATGGGCGCTGACGTGGCGCAACACTAGCTCATGTAACGCATCCTCACGAGTCACGACTAAACGATCATTATACCGCACTTCCTCGTTGGACCAATGTGACCGACGCGTGACGTTGCGGTCATCTGCTGCCAAATATATTGTTCTGTGACACGTTGCGCAACAGATAGTCTGCTAGAGATATGCTTTAGAACAGATAGCATCATGAGAACTGTTCACCATGACAATGATGAAGAATTTACTACGATAGTAAAGTTTATTGTTGTCACACGTAGTGAGTACGGCTGTGGGAACGGAGATGTTGCTCGTGTGTCGTGTGTGCTGCGGTAATACACGTAATGTTCGGGTGGTGACAGCCGCGCGCCGGTGTGACCTGTGTCGCCTGCACCACGTGTCGGGTGCCGACCGTTATACTACCACGAAACAATCAGTTCTGCAGCAGATCGATTGTAGCCTGTCGAGTAATACGTGACGGTCAGTTCGTCGAAGTCAGTAGCGCGCAGAGCGACGGGAACATCGGCGTGTGGAGGCCGCCTGGCGCGACCTCGTACTTTGTGGCGAAGGTTCGCTCACCGACGCTCTTAATTGTAAAATAATAACTACTAATAACGCTTCACTGAATTGATTTGGCAACTATTCGTTGTTAACTGCTTGACGATATACTTTTTTTAAGCGCATCAAATTAGGTTAAGTGTTTACGGCAGTTTGTTTGGCGCGCGGCTCGCGCGGTCGCTACGTTTCCATAGCTGTTGAAGTTATTACGGCATCTGCGTGTGTCAGGAGTTGCGACAATCTGATAACTCGGGTTCGTTATTTGCGTAATATTGTTGTTGAAGTAGTGTGATGTGCTGCGGCCCGGTGTACAGTATGCAGGTATACAGTACCGCGCACGTGCTGCGGTACGCGTGCGGCGCGGCCGCGGCACGACACTGCCGTAAGCACTCAACTCGCATGTTACTTCAAATATCATAATTATGCTAATAAGCAGCAATACGCGCAGAATTAGGTCGAAGCATATTAAACTCACGGGTTGTATTCAAATGTAGCATGCTCAGAGTAATCTTCATAGTAGTACTTGTAATTCAAATACTTAGCAATTATTATAATTGTTTGTGCAGCACACAAACAATGATATGTATTTGAATCGAGTTCGTGTTCGTGTCAGAAGCTGTCATGTCTCTACGTTACACCGGTATATATACCTACAGCATAGGAATTGTGTAGATTACTGATGAAAATATTCTTGAGAACACTATACGAATAGCAATTAATTTAATAATTTTCAAAGGACTTGCTAACGTTCGTGTGTGGCTGCATAGTGCTGTTAGTGTGTAAGGATGTCTCACTGAAGGGAGGAGGAAGTGCGTTGTATGTACGATGTGACACGAGCGCGCCGTACGTTTGCGGTTATGGCGCGCGCTGCATGCCGCGTGCGAGATGACATCCACTTGTGTAAGGGATGCCTCCGAATGGATCCACAATAATATGTAGTCGAAACGTTGTCGTATGTTATTGTTGTTGTACAAACTGTCAGCGCCGTGCACTTTGCGGAAGTGTTAAATTTAATTAAAGCGTGTATGTACATGGGACCGTAGGTAACACACGCTCGCGTTTAAAGTTTCTACGTACTCGTATTATGTTTTGGCGGAAAATAAGGTTGAACACAATTACTCACAACACTTCCTCATGCTCGTGAATGTGCAACGATCGGGAAACATATTTAAATGTGACCTTAAATTATGAATATTGTTTAACCTTAGCGTGTCGTCACCGGCGCGGCCCTGAGCAGACTTTCGCTCGTCGCCTAACGTTTCCTATTGATGTAATGACACGCGCAATATTTGGCAAGCGTCGCGCGTCGGGCGCATCTCTCACTCATTAAGCGATCTTATAGAACATCTAGCTCCTGCACGCTGTTACCTGCACCGGCTACTCCTACATACTGCTCAGCACTCTCGTCTCAGACACCCACTTCAACTCCAGCTTTGCACTCGGACATTATTGGCGGACGTTTATGACGAGTCCTTGATTTCGTCGAATTATATTCGCATTAGGCTTTCAATCGTGTCGCAATTCAATCACTGCAGCGGCGAGTGTCGCGTGTCGCACTGATCAGTATCGAGGTGGAAGGGTCTGGTATCATGATGTACGGTCTCTAGCTGGCGGACGCGGTGAGGGCAACTTCCCGTGATAACACGGCGCACCGGGACCTTTGCTCAACGACCATTAGCTGCAGTACTCAGTACTTGAACGATATAATTAGCGGCGGATACTTGCACACATCGCTACATCGCTGAGGTGTTACATGTAGATGAACCGTGACGCGCTGTACTAACCCAACATTGTTACGGAGGATGTTGTGGAACACAAGGTGTTTTTGAACATTAATTGATGTGAGATCATTCGCTTAATTAACTATAGATCAAGGAAACAAACAGCAAGAATTACAGATGCGCTGAGTTTTGTAGTTTCTTGTCCTACATTTAGTTTGCGCGTTCAGCGCGGTTTTAAAACACCTCGTATTGCAATATTTGGGAAATAGTCTGCGTTGTTGTTAAACCTGATCTCACGATACATGGCGGGCAGGCTGGTGGACTTTATGTTGCGGCTATAAACGTTAGTGGGGCGAGTGTTGCGGGGCGAGGGGTGCGACAGGCAGGGGAGGGGGGGGGGCACGGCTGCGGACTATTTGCACAACACCCTTTCACCGCACGCTGGTGGTGGTGGTGGTTGTGAGTCATAAAGGAAAAAACCCAATTTGGGAGAATGTTAACGTCCTCGGGCGCCCTTCGACGACGCCCACCGAACACTCTATTTACCGACACAACACAGATATAACAAACAAGGTACACAACTACACAGTCACGAGCCGAGTGACGTCAGCAGCTCGCCAGGGTAACTGTACCTACGCCCATGTAGTCTACATTCCTTTAAAGACAAACTTATAAATCGAGACATAGGTATCACTGGCTTACTATTTACAGCGCTATGAAGCAGTTAATAGAGATATCAATTCTAGAGCTACTGCGGGGTATGGAATGACATGAGACTTGCACGTTACGCATGTCGGGCCTGACGTGGTGGTTTATGATTGAAGTAACGAGACATTTCTTTGAGGGCATCATTATGAACAACTATTACAATAGGAACAACACTGAAATGAAGGGAGTAAAGGGGGGGGGGGGGATAAAGGAAGCTTCTCTCAAAGCGTGCTGGCCTAGTCTAGACGTAATGTTAACCTTTTACTGCGACGGCGATGTTTCTGGTTGGATTGTGATGCAACGCTAAGTAGATGTAATTACATACAAATATAAGCATGTACAGTTTCAGTACTTTCTAAACGGAACCGCGGTTCATCGGCGAGCGCCGCCATGACGCAACCGACGCGCGGCTATCTGTCAGACGCGTCGGGAACACAACACTACGGCGACACTGTTCTAAATGAATAACGTTTGACAAAGTTTACATTAACAGATCGAGCGAATTACAAGCTTATCATCTCGGCATGATTGTGGATTGAACTGTTTGAGTGACACACAACGGTGTGAAATGTGCAGATCTCGTCACACACTAAGCAACTGTGCAAAATAATCTATGAGGCATTCGAAGTGAACGTCGTGCATATATGTTGTGTTAACGGTTCATAAAGTTATTAATATACGCAGTGTGGCAAGCGCCCGCACACCGGGCGTTGCGCAGGCGCCGCGCCGGATGCGCCGGGAATGTGATCGATATGTTTCACATGACAGCAGCACCACCGCTCGCTCCCACAGTCGCACAGTTGGCGACACGGTGGACCTTCAGCCACGTCGTCACGTCGCCGGACCTTGAGGCACTCACGCCTATGTTAGTACAATTTCAACGGTACATGCTATTTTCGGTATATTTTCAAAATTGCGAATATGTGCAGTGAGCGGCGCGTCGAGGTCGTCGGTAAAAGTTGCACTCGTTCACATTGGCAACACGCGACGGACTTAACGCGTTGCTGCGACACGTTACCGTAACAACCGAACATCGCTCAAAGTGCATCGGTTACGTCCTCCAGCATCCCGACTGTAGCTTATCTCTCTCTCCATTGCATCACACGTCTGCCTTGTTTTGTCGGCAAGCTGCATGTACCTGTCATCTGGTTTATTGCAGTTGATTTTCAACTTTAGATTGAAAGTGAATAACCTCGCATGACCGAAGTGTTGAAATGTTCCATCAGAAGCAAAAGTTATTAATAGAAATGTGGTGCTAAACATGTTGAAATTCAAAGTACGCAAAGAGTGCATTTTGTAGGATATTATTGGCCACTCGTCTTTGAACTGACGGGTCGTGTTGTTTGAGGGGTTCCCACAGGCGCCCGCGCAGGTTCCCACACGGCAGCGACGTGAGGCAAAACGTGAACATTGGCAACATGCATGACAATGCGCGTGCGCTGAACGTAGCGCACAAGAAATGCTCCCATTGCACAGCGACACCCGCCGGGTTCCCACCACTGAACCTAATTATTACAAACAATATGTTCTCGAAGAACAAGTTCCAGGACCAGAACAAACATCCTAATTGTTCATTACAGCTGTTTGAAGACAAAACGATGCGATTATAGCGACCATATAAATAAGTATGCTTACATCGATTAAACAACAAACATATTGAAGAATATAAACCGACAGTCACCCAGCACAGATTACAAAGTAACAAGTTTACGTAGAGTAACTCAAGTTATGAAATTAAAATTCAATGTCGTTATTGAGGTCAAACTTGTAATTGAACTTTCTGGTTGTTTAAACGAACGGTATTTGTACAAAATAAGAATTGAACAAAAACTGGATTGCTACGAATAATATATCGCCGACCTAACTCCCCGTGTAAAAGACATCAACGCGCTACAAGAACCTTTCGTAGCACCGTAGCGCTGCTACGAGTTATGTTCGCTTGTATTGTCGTGTGAAGGGTTTGTAATATTATATTAGTTTGATAGTGAGTTGCGAGTGAGACTATGTGGAGCTGTCGTTATAGGAAACTGTGGAGGTCTGCCCATGGATGTAGGTCTGCTACGAGCTACGAGCGGCGTAGACGCGAGTAACGAGACTTCGTGAGCAAACGCTTGATATTATCTACAGTGTACAAGTGTTATAATAAATGAATGCTTGTTTTATTTGCCTTAAATTAAACTCAGTTGTAGGATTGTAACTTTGTCTGCAACAAGTTGATCACATTGAAAGTGAACTTTAATGATTAAAGCCAAGGAAACATTATTTAAATATAAATTATAGTAGCACTTGACAGCTTTAGTACCGCACACTTCAGCGTTGAATGATGTAATCTTGACATTTAAGTTAAATAAGTGTTTTATTCAAGTATTTACTGTATTGGAGTACTCAGGATTGTTATCAATCGAATAAGTTAAACGAAGCTATGGTTGGAGGCCACGTGTACGTGTGCAATCTAATTTGAAATTGTTCCTAAATAAAGTTTTATTATTATCTTATTATTTATTTAATTATTAAAGTTTTGTAAACCTTGCTTCGAATTTGACGATTCATATTAAAAAAAATGTAATTAAAATTATGATGCAGAAGGCCCGATTACTATAAATTAACTTAAACATTTTATGTATACTAACTAACATGCACATAATGTTTCAGATTCATAAATAAGAACGCTAGTGTGAATGAGATAGTAATCTGTGAAGTAGTACAAGTGAACACACCTGCGGTGGTGTGGTCGGTGCCGCTCAACGTGAAAGCGCAAGTAATTGTCCCGCGGCGCGACCTTGACCCGCGCGTGCGCACTGCCACGCCCGCCGTCCGCGCCACAGAGCAGCTACATGCAGAGGACTAACTCCATACAGTACACCATGATACGGAAAACTACTAACATTAACGATTTGCGAAAACTAAATGACATACAATACGAGTTTTATTTGTATGTCTTCTTCACGAGTTTCATATCCTACAATGTGAAGAATATTGTCCACAGTAATACGTCCCCTCTTCGTCACTGTCGAAGGAAATAATAACTGCAGAATGCAATAGTGATTTATTTGAGTTTTATTTACGTAGTGTGTTGGTAGTAGCATGAGTGCCCACAGCGCTAGAGATCGCGACATTCACCTCCAGTATTACGATGCGCCAGATAAGGGCTGCTCACATAACATTGTATATCTGTAGCGACACTATTGGACTATCGAGCGTTTCACCTCGTGTCTCAATCTTTATGTTAAGCATGCTTGCTTGCAAAGGTCGCAAACGGTCATGGTTGCACAAAAACTTTAACGTGACGATATTTTTAGCTTTAACGTTCCGTGCAGGTCAGAGGGCACATGGCACTATGCAACGACGCTTGTGTGACGGAAACTGGCGGGATGACGTGTCTTACTTATTGCGATAGAGACACGTAAAATATGATGCAAAAAAAAACAACTACCTAGAAGAGGTAAGCCTAAGTTAGTGTATCGAGTGCGATGTAAGACTCGATCTAGGTAACATAGCAAGCTAACTCATCTGTAACACTGAGGATCCTGTTACAGTATAACCAACAATTAGCTGAGTGTAGTGGAATGCGTGTTGTTATCCAAGGAAACATCGCTTGCCTCACTGCCGCCGCTTGAACGGACGGCGAGCACAATATGTTAACATATTAGTGATGTAGAACAGAGTCAAGTGTTCGCACCAAGATGACAAGAGGATGGATGAAGCAGGAGGAAGATATTGTGGACGAACATAGCGTCACGTCAACTTGCTAATTCTGAGGTTTTTTATAATTTTGTGAACCCTCAGTTTTAAGAGTATTACGATGCACGAGACTTTACAAAAATCTGTACAGACAATATCCAATAGTCCTCGTGGGATGATCTAGAAAACAAATGGATTTTTATAATTTTACTGCTATAACTGTCTTGTTCGTATTAAAAGTTATCCGGTTTCCTTACCGAACCGTAGGACACACTTACAACAGCGGTTAGCTAATAGTTCGCGAAAGGTCCGAATGTTAATGTGGCACGTTGACCGCCAACGAACACGATGACAAACACACACACGTACAAACGTTGTAGGTATACATTAGTGGAGGCGATTGCGCGTGTTATGAGATGTTCGCAGACTTAATGCGGCTATTTGATACACGTAACTGTTGCCTGTGTGTGTGTCTGTGAGCACTGTGCCTGTGTGCTTCTGTGTGTCTGCCGTACACGGACACAGCGCGTCTGTGTGCGTTTCCTTTCGCCGCGCGCGACCTCCTTCCGCCGGCGAAAGTGGCGCACGCGCACGCCGCAGACACAACACATACAGTTGCTCAAGTGACAGCATTACTGCTCTGAGATTCACTTCAATGCGAGTCCACTGACTTAGACTGCTTCAAAAAGTTAATACTATTTAAACTCATGCCTTTTTCCCAAGGGGGTAGGCGAAAACCACAGATCGCGACTTCTTGTGCCTTCTATCCACGTTTTTACATCTGGTCATACACGCACGCCGTTTGAGATTCAAAATAGAGCAACTATGTAGAGTAAACATTGTGTAATGTAGTACAAGTTAATAATTAATTACTCGCTAATTACTTGATCGATTGACAGCAAAATAAATGACAAACACATTTCAATGGAAATCGCAAAAAATACGTAATTTCCAAATTGCCAAACTCGCTGAAATCGCGGCCTCTAAGGTAAGTACCTCATTAATTATTTATCTGTGTCATGTTAATGAGTTTGCTTATAAATGTGGCTGGTCACTGTCCGTCACTGCGGTCACAACAAATTAGTTAGTGTTGTGTTACTGCGTGCGCTGTGCTGTGGCACACCACGCGTTGCACACAGACGCACACTTCGTGCTCTGATTGTAACCGGTTCAATATTATCAGTTTTAATAAACACATATTCATTGTATTTGTGATGTCGATGTAGACAGACTCAGTAGCAAGTATTCATTAACGTTATGTAACACATCGTTTATTGACATCATTTTGTTTGCAGAAGTAATGACGGTCGCTCTGGGCTTCCGCAATTGAATTTCAATTCGGTGAAAGATTTAAAAGCAGTTTGTATGAGTCTTTAACTGGTTGAATAATAGGGAACAAAACAACTGCAGTTTGCCGGTCGGCGCTCGGCGGTGATATAACAAGCGGCGAGTTTTATTAAGCGGTGTTTGAGCTGATTCAAGTGCCGCGGTTGTACTCGTGGCTCTCTCAGATAATATAATAAATTGCGCTTAATTTCGCAACTTGTGCCTAGATCCGGTCGATTTGGGGGGGGGGGGGGCGTTATGCTTTATCGGTCAACCGAGTGCACTCAATGTCACCTGCCTCATGATACCACCGAGTAGAACTTGTTACTTGAGCTCGAGCGAACTGCCGAGAACTACTGGCTCTAACTATTGTTGTGACTGACAATGGTCATCGCATCATTGTGTCACGCGAGTCACGACTTGACGTCTTCCGCTCGTGTGGACTGACCCTGACGGTGACTTGCTCTCTGATGTCATGATGCTGATGAATGTGAGCGCGTGTCATCTCCACTGTATTGACCTCAGAGGCTGTCTGTCGCTGGTGCTGACCGATCATCTGTTGATATGATTTGACATGAATTCTTACAAGTGAGTGCTGCGCGGAATGTTATTATTCGTTTGAATAAACGACCATTGTGCGTCTCAGGACACCGCAGAACATGGCTAACAACAGAACCTGGAAATGATAAGAAGCAATACTTCTTTATTATCATCGTCAAGTTCTGTCCTAGAGTTGTGAGAGCTGGACGTGAACTAGCCGACTCGATGAGTGAGCTGGTTACACGTTCGTAAATTGGTTTCATTTAATTCGAGAGAGAAAATAATGTTCGGATATTTTAAGTTAAAAACTTGCGCAATAAATGGAAAACCAGTGCAAAAACTTAATTGAGAGCCTTGAACCAAATTAGTGTTATTGTCTCTCGGTAGTTATAATAAATTGGACAGTTCAAGTATTACAAATGTTATTACTTCTTTGTGGCCAATGGGAGAGATGCAATGAACGGCGCGGTGATACCGAAGTGTCTCAGGAAATGCTAATGTGCGGCACATAGCACTCGCTACTGCAGCCATAGAGAAATGTGCCGCCATTATATTACGACGAGGAAGTCATTACAGCTTCGAGAATATAATTACGAGTTTCGCATAATTACGTTTTATATCTTATTACACCATTACACCTGCGTTTAATATTAGCGTTTATTCCGTGTTTAAAGTTCAAAGTGCAGTTTTTTTCATATCTAGATAGTATAGGATAAGTAGCTAAGCAAGTACGTGTGTGTGATCGTGTGTGCGGAGTAGTTAGCACGTTGTCTTGTTGAGAGTGTTTACACGCCGCGAATGTTAAGTAGCTAACAGAGCGTGAAAGTAAACAGTGAGTACGTCACTGTGCGACACGCGCCACAGCGACTGCGGACTGAACCTACGGCCGCGGGGAGGAGCGCTAGGGCTCCGTGTGAGTAGTGCGGTGGGTTCTGTTGGAGCTGACCTGCCGCAACATGGAGCAGCGCGCAGGGGAGCAGTGACGTCACGGCCAACGTGTTGTGTAACATGCGACCCCTCCCCCATACCCCGCACCCCCCGCCCACATGCGCTCAGTCCATCGAGAGCGCGCTATTGATTACATATCGAGCTATTTTATGTAACAGCCGATGTGAGTCCATTGCCGGGATGGTGCAACGCGAGCTGTGGCGGCTGGTGTCCGGGTCATCGATCATGTGTTCGGTTCGCTCTGTTCTACTATCACTTCTTTGAGGTTCCGTGTTATATTGCGCGATACACGTGGCTCCGCCCGCACTGAAGCTAGTCTGACGCAATCTTAACAAATTTATAAACTCTTTGCTAAATCCACATTGAGTGCCCAGGTCATCAATTCGTCTGACAGTTCCTGTATCATCATAATATCTCGGTAGTGTATGAAGCTGTGATGTCCACAAGTTTCCTCTACTTGTAGGACTGCTTGTCACTTTACACAAGTGAAGTGTCGCAACAGTGACAGTGTCGCGTGCGACTGCGCAGCAAGTCGTACTCTCGGTGAGATGAGCTGTGACATGTGCACACAGGACCTATGACACTGGACACTTAAACAAATCCACTCGCTAATTATGTTACAAGCCTTGTGGCCGGGTTACTGACACATGTTAATCTCGTTTGTTCCTAATTCGTAGTGTTCCCACGGCATGTTGCACAACAAGTGTGTTGCGCGTTGCGTCACACACAACATGAACACCGTAGAGTGACATATTGAACCTGTATCCACACGACATCCACGAGATTGATCGAGCGATCGATTCGTTGTCGTTGGCCAACACGTTGCAACATTATGGACGATGCGGTTTATTATGGTCATAACTAATAAATCTATTCAGGTTGTTCGAATGTAGCATCTTTGTCTTGACCAGCGCGACTAATGGTAAATTGGAAACATACTAAGTAGTCCACAACATTGTATTGATGTGCTTGTGTTCATCACTGTGTGTGTGTGTGTGTGTGTGAGAGATCGAGCGGTGCGGTGCGGTGCGCGGGGCGGGGCGGAGGAGGAGGGGAAGATGTCACACGGTACGCGATAATACCGCGAGATGCGCAAGTTCAAGGGCGGCGAGGTCGTCGCGCATGCGCACATGCCCGCCATTCAGTAGCATCGTGCAGAAGGACCGAGTATCTTACGCCGCGGCATCAGCTGATACAAACATATCTCCTTCGATACAGAACATCCAACTGAATAGCTTGCAGGCGCTCCATTGAAGTCTCTCTCTTCCTGTACATTCTCACAAGGTTTCTTCTGCTTCGGTCAAAGTAAAACTTCTGTGAGTGCACATGAGTTCATCCCGCGAACGCATCCCATCTCACTACAAGGTCGCTGTAGCCGGTCGCGTGCGCGTGCGCTTATATCACCTCGTGATCATAACGGTGCTCCTTCTACGAGCATGTGACAAGTGCGCTGTGACGAGGTCGCCGGCGGCTCACGACTATACCATCTTTGTCAGACTGTTAAACGTAAGGACGGGCATGTCTTTGTCTGCTGATGGTATTCATGGACAACGCATGGTGATCATGTCACGGATATGTGATTCCTAGTTTGCTTCTTTAGATCCTTTCGTTCAAAACATCAAAGCAAGGCTGAGCGGTCGACGGATCAATAAATCAAGTCACATCAGTCGTTTCTGACAATCACATTCAGACAAAGTTTCAATGACACACTGCTCTCCTGCTGACAGTAATTCTTCTCTCACAAACTGTCTCAATACTGCACTCAATGAGGAAGTGTCCACACAAAGATTGTTGCGTTCTTTTCTGCAACAACTTGAGCTAAGGGCTGTCTCACTGACTAGCGACATATTTTACATAACGCACACTTTGCGAATACAATAGCCATACATGACACCATACATACATACCTAGCCATAACAAATAAGTTGCAATATATACAAGATTATAATATATTGTATAGTACCTACACAGTACACAATACAAAGGTTTCCACTGTGAAACAGTTAAATGCGTCGTAATTATTGTAGTTGCTTGAGCATGTTCCGCGGTGATTGTGATAGCGTTCAGTTCGCGGTAATCATAGTTGATGCAATCGGTACTCTGTGGTTTTAGTTCAGTAGGTAAACCGTTTCATAGGAAACTCAAATATGTGCGTTGAATGTTGATTGATGACAACAGAATGTTGACAAAGAGCCCTGTGATACACCTCACAACAGTGTGCAGTGAAGTGGCGGCGTACTGGTCAATGTGAACCGGCGCTGAGTGTACACACGAAGCATGTGGAGTAATGAGACGAAACAAGGGTTCCGTAAGGAGACAGGTAGGAAAAGCGGCGCTTCGTAGAAAGTATGGATGTATTGTGGCAGAAGATATTGATGTCTGTGATGACGGCTACGACCGTGTAAAGGATGGAAGGATGATGATGAATGAGTACACATCCGTTGTCACCACAGTCACTGGGAGAAGCAACAAGCGTCCTCTCTTCTTCACAACATCTAGTATTTTAAAATGCTCACTTTAGACCAAAGTCCAACAAAGTAATAAAAAGTTTCCATCTTTCAAAATCGCACTCTGACCATGTTACATGTAAATGTACTAAAAGCATTCTCTTGTACTTTTGTACCCAGAAACGATTTCTACACGAGGCTAAGGCAATCATTACTGCACTTATATGGAAAAAGAATACAATAAGAGACAGGTCAACAAGACACGAAGTGCCGGGGACAGAACTGAAAGTTTCAGTCGCTGATGTCACGATGTGAGAAATGGATAGGTCGGAACTGGCGCGTCTTCAGTTTACTTCGAGCAAGCGCTGACGAACACGGTAAAGTTTAATATCCCGTGAATGGACCGAATTAAGCGAGCTAGTCAGTGACCTCCACACCGCGCGGGTCGCGAGTTGCGGGTCGCGGGCGGCGCTCGATATCCTTGTTCTTGTTTCCACTTCGTTTATTGTCCGATTAATAATCATTGGCAATGACAACTGCCCCCGAAATGAGACCATTTGTGCTGACCCCGCGTGACCTAGCGCGGCTGTCTGCGAACACCGAGCGCGTCATCGTCGTGGCCATTTCTGATCCACATCTTACAGTTGTCTGGCTTTTCTTTGTGTGTTCACTGAAGGACGTCGCTGTCTGCTGTAATCCCAGACTTTCAAGCAAGGTCCTGGGTGGAGTATTGCCCACCTCTGTCACAAATTCCGGGTTAATGTTCAGTGTTACCCTCGTTATGTACTCACATCACACATCATCACTATAAACAGTCGTACATATTCGTTGACGTTGTGCTCAAAGTAACTCTTGCCATGACAAGGAGTAACATTATACGCACAACCTCTTGTGTAGTGTTCATTTCATACCATGAAACTGTATCACTTTGTTCTTCACGGAGTGGTCAATTAAGCATTTCTTACATCAAACGAAGTAACACTGCGCTAAAATATTCATGAGTAGATTGAAGCGAACGTAAAAGTTATAACATTTAAAACCGTAGGGTCCAAAACAGCAAAAAAACGCAATGACGGTAAGAACACGAGCCTCTCAGCTTCGATAATAATATGTGCATAAATCTTGATTATTATGAAAAACTGTTTTTTTTGTTATATTTATGTCAATATTATCATTAACACGAATATAGCAAACATTCGGAGAGTTTTGGTTGAGAGTCACGCGCCGTGCGTTGATGTCTTCCGTACCGCAGATTTGTGGCGGTCGGTCAACGGTTCAAATATAATTAATTGTTTTACAATGTTTTGAAGAAATTCTATCATTTATTTATTTATAAGTTCTGTAAAAAATTTTAAAAGAGATCTTTCGTAAGCATTAATAATTACAGTACATTGTAATGTGGCCTCACGGTTTAACCTCTTGAACGTCCGCTAACATTGCTTGAATGTCTTATGATCCACCGGGTGCTCATAAGGACGCTCGAGGACCAACCAACCATAACCATAACCATGGTTTAATAACCATTATAATTAGAACATGTAGGACACTGGCAGTAGGGTGCGTACAATGGCGCGAGTGGCTCAACAGGTCAGGGGGCGAGTGCGTGCGACATGTGTCTGTACCGCGACGTGTGGGGGGGGGGGGGGAGGGGGTCACTGCATTGAACCCGCCAAGAGTTCGCGACTGTAGTGATTGATGACTCTAAACTCGAAGGTACATGGATGATACGATATCTCACAAAGGTTGACGATAACATGCTCGTGAGGTTCTAACTAGTTACTACATATAACACGGGGTGATTTCTGTTCTTAAAAAAAGTTAAAATGATCAAATTGACAACAGGATGGACACAAAGGGATAGCAGGGAAGACTGACAACAATGTTAATAGCTTAAGACAAAACAAAACAACATGGAGAGATGTCTGCGTGGGTACAGCGACAGTGGCCGTCACTGTCTACAGAGAAACAAAATTGAAGACATTATGTGAGATCGCTGATGTTATGGAGTCAGAGACTATCGCGCTACTTCATAAAGCAGGTATGATAGGATGGCACAAGTGCTGCGCTGAGCTACTTTCCGCACATCTTCCGTGCTGTGCTGCTGTCACACCCCGCGAGCAGCACGTGGCCCCACTTGGCTCTGGGCCGTTGCTCCAATAAATTGCAACCCGTCATATATGTAAGTGTTACTAAATTGTTAGATTTTGTGATCACCACATGTAAAGTGATACGCCCCTAATCCAAGAAAATCCTCGAATTAATAACGTAATTGTGCAAATGATAAGACTCAAACTTCAACAAGTACACAATGAGTGACACTGCTCTGCAAGCAATGCGCCTCTTATAATTTGGATGTTACGGTCAGCAAGCACTCATAACTCACTTAACCAAATACCTTTTTTAGATATCTGGGTTTTAGCTGAAGGTCTCTATTTTGTCGCGAGGGGTGAAGTGGGACGAAGATGGAACGAGAAGGGGTGCAGGGGGTCATCCGGTCATGTAGTGACCTTGACCGCGCCGGTCATACTTTCCTTCAAAGTCCAAACACAAATTTGTCAAAGCAAAATATGGAATGTTAGATAAGATGACATGAAATGATTGGAACGCTCGACCGTCCATTACATAATGGTCAAGCGACCCACTTGTGTACGAGGAAACCTATCGCGTCGTGACGGACAGACGGACGGTCAGTCTGTGCGGAGTGAGTAGCACGCGCGTGACGTCACTGCGCCGTGTTTGTTTACATCTCACTATCAGGTCACCGGCCATCCCCCGCGCGGTAACAACACTCTGCGAGTTGCACCGGCGGTACAGGCACAACGCTCTAGTTTATAATTAAAACAAATTAAATAAGCGATCAAGTGGAGGGCAAAAGTGGTTTGGCTCAATGTTATCGAAATCACTTTCAATCGCGCGATAGATCGATATTGTGTGTCGAAACGCGCCCAATGTCGGGCGGCGAGGTTGCGCCGGCGGTGGTGAAGCAACGGACTTCAATTGCACTACATTCGGTTCAGCGGCGAGATCGCCACAGAGTTGCAAAGGTCCAGGTTCACTACCCCGGCACCCGGTGCGTGGCACAGTCCGGCAGGCGGGCCGGGTGGCGGCGTGTGTCTCACTTTCGGTTTCATAACGGGTGGTGAGGCGGAAACATCGCGCTTATGCAAGCGCGCGTGCTGTGTAAGTGTGTGTGTGTGTGCGGGTACGTTACCGAGCGGCGGCGAGGCGCAAGGCGCGAGGCGGAGACACGTACGGGAGCTGGGCGGCTGGCGTGACAGGTCCGGGGACACGAGCGATCGGAGCGGGCGCGCACGACCGAGTGCTGCAGCGGCCGGCGCCGGCGCCGCGCCTACCCGCGCCCCCCACCCCGCTACCCCCCACACCCCGCCCCGCGCCCCTCCAGCATGGCAGCCTCTCACCGAACACCGCTGTAAGTTTTCCGCGGCGGCGTGTGGTTTTCCCCGCTACGTCCCCTACGCATACAGCTTTTAGGTATCGCAAAGCGCGCGATGTTGAATACGTTTGATCAGTTGTCGTTGTGGAAGGAGCTGATTCTAACACATACACGTTTAACAATGGTACCCAGGTCTCTGTCGTCTATATAGTATATAGTAATACTTTTGATCGGATTTGCCTCAATAATCAGATAACGAAGTTATTATGTAAGTCCATTTGAGTAACAAAAAGCAATTTTCATTTAAGAACTTTGTACGTTTTCGGATTTAGACGTTAGAAACTCGGTCTACCAGCGTTATAATAATAATAATCATTTGTTACTAAGACTACAAAGAGGTCCACTGTGTTAATAACAAATATAGCTTAGCCTATGCGCGGTGTGCGGAGCATGGCACACTCCATGGCTCTCGGTGCATCTCTCAGCCAGTACAGTGTCTCGTGCAAACGTCCTGGTTTCAATGTCACTGTGGGCAGGACACACTGCAAAATTAATAAGCAATAGCAGTAAAACAATAATTATAAATAATGCGTTAGTAATCCCTTATCCTAATCTTGTTCATTATCAGGAAGTGTAGTAAGAGTCCAATATATATCTGAAACAAGGATGACTGATAATGATATCATGGTTGGTGGACTATATTATGAACTCGATCAAGAAGTTAGGCAGAGATGTGCATAGCTTCCGGCCACCGTAGACGCGGGCCTGTGGACGGTGAGTGATGGGTAAGCTCGCCGTCCGTCCGTCTAATGACGACGACAGGCCGTGTCGACGGCGCGTTCGTGTTCCACGCGCGCCTCAAAGAGATGTCAGCAACATGGAAGGGGCCCGCAAGGGCCGACGCCTGTCGAGGCTGCGGGTTGTCCGCAAGGGATACCGAGGCCTCGACATGAAGGGCGAAGAAGGAACATGGGTGGTTTTTAGTCAGTAGAAGTCTGACACTCCCTTTCGCTCTGCCCAAGAGCGGAAGGGGTTATTTGATGATTTCCCACCCCCCAAAAAAAAAAAAAAAAAGGCAGAGATGTGCCTAATAGTACGCCCACATTTCATCAGCTACGTTTAATATTAGCGTCGTATCTAAATGTCTCACGACTACTCTATACTTTGTTCTCATTATGGCTTATGGTCGCAGATCATACTACCGGGATAAAAAGTATCCTATGGTAGTAGGTTGTAAGCTATCTGTGTGCCATTTTGGTGAAGGTTAACAAACATCCAGACATAGGAAGGCTGCGCATGCGGAACAAGGGTCAGGTGTGGTGTTCTTGTTGTGTGATTACGGACCTGTAGGTACATACGTACGTCAAGGTGTAAGAACAAACTACAACGAGCTATAGCTCGCGATGCTGCGCTGCACGCTGCTACTGAACGTACATGAGCACCACTTTACAGAACTTCAACACACAAGCACTTCCGTAAACAAACACTGAGTTCGCCTCGTGTTTACATTTAACTGTGTTTATTGTGTTTATACAAACAATAAACATACGGAAGAGTGATGTTCCATAAATATCACATTCATGGTATGAACGAACCCTTCACGAAGTGAACAAACCATTCTGTACAACAAATAAGTAACACTGCGTCAAGTAGTTGCTAGCAGGAGCTGGGAGATAATGACATGAAAGAGAAAGGAGTGAATGCCACAGTGACATCTAACAGGGAACAATATAATACGCCGGCAGGAAGATGATGATGAAGTAATTGCTGGGAGACGACGTTTGTCACGGTTCACTGATATGGCGCTCAATGTCACGGACTCGAACCTTTGAGAGGTATCACTTAGTTTAATGTTAGTTACGAAGGTATTAAAGACCAAAGTTACACTATTCACTTGTAAAAATATTTGTTCCGTGCCTCGTAAAGCACGTTAAGCCGTTGGTCGCGGATGCATCGGCACAAAGATCTGTTAGTTTGAGATCTTTAGCAGTCGTCACAGGTAGTCAGTGGCCCGAAAGTGTGACAACCGGTCTTACCAAAGGATACGATAAGTCGACGGTATCACCCACTAACTGTGTTGTGGAGGTCAGAGAGGCAGTCGCTCCATGTTAAATACTAGCATTCAGCTGCATTCGGTTAGACTGGAAGTCGACCCCAACACAGTTGGGCAAGGCTAGGTAGATGATGATGTTAAAATAAGTTTAAAACACATTCCTTAATTTTTTACTCAATTTTTTTTTTTTTTTTCAATTCGTCTGTATGTTTTTTTATTGTATGTTTCTTATCGCATATCTCCGTCATTAATGAACTGATTAACAAAATTATTTTTGTGTTCGACAAGGTATATTGTCACCAAATCAGGATTTGATGATGGGATCCCAGGGAAATCGAGGGCAACCCTCAAATTTTATAGGCACATAATTATGACGTTTTTCATATATTTTCTAAAGCTGTTTAAGTATTTGCGTCTGACCATAATAATATCATGTGAATTCGCTGATGATGATGGAAGGTTCAACTCCTCAACGGTTAGGAGTTGAAAGAAAATTCTTTCTTATTTATACTCACTTTTGGAGCGATAATTGTATTCTTTCAGGGTATCAGGTTGACCCGAAGTGGCCCCATTGTCACCAAGTCAGGTTCTGATGATGGGATCCCAGGGAAATCGAGGGCAACCCTCAAACTTTATAGGCACTTTTGACGTTTTCCATATATTTTCTAAACCTGTTCAAGTATTTGCGTGTGGTCATCACAATATCATGTGAATTCACTGATGATGATGGAAGGTACAACTCCTCAACGGTTAGGAGTTGATAGAAAATTCTTTCAGAACTATACGTACTTATGACACACAACACACACACACAACACACACGCACAACACACACACATAACATACACACACACAACATACACACACACACAACACACACCATTCACTCTCAAGCACACCATTCACTACACACTCGCAGATTTTGCCTTGATGTGTTCAAATTAGTACCTACTTAATAGTATTGCTTAAGAGGGTGAGAGCCTGGAGATCTGTCATACAGGTCCCGTACCCACTATAGACTCCAGCTCTCACTAAGGTTACAAATTTAATTTGATTTGATATAATATGAACCATTGTCTGTACCTTTTTGAGAGAAATAAATCATTATTATTATTATTATTATAATAATAAGCATAGATTTCATAATTAGAGTTAATAGTAAACGACGTTCGGAACCCAAAGGGCTAACAGCTTATGACATGTAAAATACATGATTTTAAAGGAAACATGGATTTAATTTAACTTTAACTTTATGAACTGATAGTTGTATTCTTTCAGGGTATTAGGTTAACCTGATGATAGAAGATAAAACTCATTAACCGACTTTAAAAAAGGAGGTTCTAAATCTTTTTTTTATGTATATTCACCGATTACTCGGAGGCGCCTGAACCGATATAGAAAATTCTTTTTTTGTTGAAAAGGAGATATCCCAAGGGTGGTGACCATGATAAGAAAATCAGGATCTGATGATGGCATCCCAGAGAAATCGAGGGCAACCTTCAAATTGTATAGGCATGTATTACGTGTTTTGTGGTTTTTCTAAAGTTTTTTAAGTATTTGCATCTAGCGGTCATCACTTCATGTTGATGAGTTGATGATGGAAGGTATAACTCCTCAACGGTTAGGAGTTGGAGCATAACGCTTTAGTAAAATATTATGGGGACTTATATATAGTTGTATTCTTTCAGGTTCTCTAGGTGAGCTGATTATGGAAGGTACTACTCCTAAACGGTTAGGAGTTGAAAGCAATAATTCGGGAATCTTGAAGGTTATGGTTCTTGGTTGAATGTCAAATGTATAGTAAATATTAGTATAGGATATTACAACTAAAAGTTATAACCTTAACCTTAACCTTCTGAAGTCGGTGGCAAAAAAAAACGAAATCAAACAAACAAAATGTCACCGACTTCAGAAGCTGCTTTTTCTTGTGAAGTTTATTTTTCACTTTTTTGTGTTTTTGAAGTCGGTTTTTTTTTGCAAAAAAGTTTTTACACCGTATGATCATCATCCTCCAGCCCTTACACCAATTTATTAAAAGTCGTCGCAGCGTGTCTCCTTCTTCCACACTTCTCTATTAATCGTCATTTTAGCAGTCACCTCTTTTCTTATCTAGCCATATCATCCTTCACCCAGTCCATACATCGTTTCTTAGGTCTTCCTCTACTCTTATAGCGATCTATATTTATTTTCAAAATTTTCCTCATTTCTCCGAATCACATGTCCATCCCACGGTTACAGATTAGCACACAACTTTTCGGTCACTGACGCCACTGTCAGACTTCCTCTTATGTACACATTCCTTATTTCATTCATTTGCTTTACACATCACACATCCCCTCAGCATTCTCATCTCAGTCACATGCTTTTCATTCGTCCCTTTTATAACTATAGTTTTATATATCTTGTCCTTCAGTTTAAAGGGAATACGGGACTCGTATATTGTTCCCGTAACCTGCCGCCATTTCATCCATAGATGTGGTGTTGTGTTGTTGACTGTACTATACAGCACTGGTTGGTACATATGGTACCCTGTAAATTTAGTGAATGATTGATTGATAACTTATGCATTAGTCAGTGTGGGGAGCTTCCGCTGTGATTGTTGACTAACAAGTACGCCTCATTCACACACATACACGTATATACACAGCTGTTATGATGTAATACTAGCAAGTAGGTCTGTTTAGAGTGGAGCCTTTTTTGCGTCTAGTGTACCATTAGTCGCTATAGCTATATTATTACGTCACGATAAACCTTTGTTCAGTATTATAGAGTTACTAGCACAGATCGACCGGCGCACTGGATATGGATGGACAATTGAACCATTACATGTCGGTGCCAACGATTTCAAATTCACGGTGTAAAGTATTTTTTGTAAATGTTACCACAGATGTGGTGTTGTGTTGTTGACTGTACTATACGACACCGTTTGAACTTAGCCGATGAGAAAAACGTAAATTCAGCCAATTTGACCTTATTCATGCTGTGTTGCGCTATGTTGTCCTGTGACGCGCTCAGTCGTGTTCTTGCGCTGTTTGTTGGTCGTAGGTGGATCCTCCGTTCGTGCACTACTCTATGTTGCAAGGCACGCAACCGCTCACTTGTTAAATAAAATATTATAATTTTATGACCCTTTGTAACTTTGTATATTCGACCCTGTCTACAAAAGTCGTAAATCATTTACTAAGACTGCGCAATAATTAGTGAATGTAATGAACACGTCAGGCGAAGACGAGGTGGCAGGTCGTAGGTCGCCGGTCGCGTGTCGCAGGCGCACGCAACGGGCGCCGTGTCGCAGTCGCAAGTCGCCGCCGAAGGTCGCGGCGCGACATTTGTGGCGCGTGTCATATGTCACATCAATTAACATTGTTGTAAAGTCAGTAGGCGGCAGCCTTTGTCTGTCCTCGCCGCCTATTGTGCGACCCTTTCCTACAGGTGTCTGTGAGCGCGATAGCTCGCAGCCTGCCGCAGTGTCGGCGTCGCCAGACACCGAGCAATCCCGGGCCCCGGGCTGTGCGCCGGTGGCTCCAGGTTACGTGTTTATGGTGTGGCAGTCTGGCTGCACTCATCACAATAAAGCGGTAAATTGCATCCGTTCTGAAAGTCGTTCTGGTTCTGATCAGAATGTTACATATTATGTGTTCATCAAGTGTAAGTTGTTACGGGCAAAGAGAAAAGTTGTTATTATTGACTAACAATTGTAACAATAATGAGGCAGCGCGTGCGGTGCGCGGGGCGGGAGGGAGGGGGGGTGGAGCACACTGCTGTATCATCAACACTTGTCGTTACGGTATGCTGAGGTTTTTGCTCGTCGCAAATAATAACTAGGTAATACAATGTTAAGAGTGACATCGTCATTGTTAGCATCAGTCTCACCAACTCCCCCCCCTCACCGGCGGGTCGGTCGCGCCTTGGCTTAGTTTTCTCAGGTAAAGGCTAATTATTATCAGATAATACATATTTTTACGGTGTTTTTTTTGTAAATAATAAAAGGGGGACAATAAGAATGCGGCCGCTTAGAGCGGCTCGTGTTGAGCAATACCTCGCTAACATCCGCGACGGTAATGCCAACCACTGAGGATATGAAGTGATACACGCTTCTTAGAGTCTCCTACACACGACTATATCCGTGGAGCAGAGCTAGAGAACATTAGCAACGCATTGGTCTGCCTCGCTGCCTCGCCTGTTCACAAGTAGCTATAACATGGTGTCTACTGAGCCCTTTACTCATAGTAGTGGTGGTACTATGTGGTGCCCGCGGATGTAAAGTACGCTGTTATTTAACATAACATAACATCACGCCTGTAATTCCGGAAGGATTGGGCTGAGGTGTACCTGATAGTACCCCCCATTTCGTCAGTTATGATTACGTCCCATATAATAGGGGGCAAGCCTATTGCCAACAACCGGGCACAAATTCAGACTCCGTAACTGCTGCTACTGATAAATTCCCTATGGTAAAACTCAATAACATTTTGCTCGACCCGAGAATAGAACCCAGGACCTCACGCTCAGCAGTCGCACTGGCGACCACTACACCAACGCGGCAGTCATGCTGTTATTTTGTAAATATTTGATGTAATACTCAATTAATTGTAGCAGCTACGCCTGGTCTTAAACGATTACGTAAAACTTGATATGGAGTTGTTAATTCATGTGAACGCAAACACCTTCAAACTTGCGACCGGTTTCACGGATCTGACGTTTTACAGTTCAATGTGAAAATAATTAATTAGTTCAATAGAAGTATGAAATGAGTTCACGTTTGCACGTTACGGCGGTTTAATGGTGCGCGGCCTCTGGCGGCGCCCCCGGCAACTATCACTGCTTAACCTAATTTATAGTAAACAGGTTAACGCGCTGTCCTCGAGTGCCGCTCGTGACGTCACAGCGGCTCGGCAGCACTGTGCGCGTGCGCGTGTCGTAACCGCGCGGTCGTAGCTCGGCGCGCCTTGACCGCAAGCGCGTGAACCATACCATACCACACCACGGCCAGCAATGGAACCGTCAACGAATCGATGATGAGTATGTCGTACAGCAGTATACTTACTGCGTACTGTGTTGTAGCGATACTGATAACTGATGCGGCCTTTTGACTTTTAGTTCATCACGCTAAGATCTCATGTCCCCCCGAAGAGCGCATGCGTGTCAGTGCACTATTCCTTTAAAGTACTACATCACTGGTAGTGTGTTGTGGTCGGTGTGTGCATACGCACTGTTCTACATCCATCAAAAGATGCATGTTCGTGGGACACCTGACCCTGGGTCAGTGGCGTGGCGTGCCTTGGCGGGACCCCATATAAAAATTTGTTTGGGGGCCCTTATGTAGGATAAAAATTTCTCACAAAAGAAAAAAAAATGTTTGCGTAAAATTAAAAGAAATATTTATTCATCATAATTATATTATAACAATTCAAATTAAATACTCTCCTTGCCTTTTTTCGGCAAACTGATTTATTAAATCATTTATAGCTTAGATACGATGAATTTAGAACGCACGATTTACGCGGGAAAAATAATCCTTTTTTTGATTTTTGTCATTTCTGAAATAAAAAAAAATTGGGAAGTTTTTATTAATGTTTGCTTACGCACGTCGGGGGCCCCAAGGTTCGGGGGCCCCGTATAATTGATACGGTGGTAGTTACGCCCCTGCCCTGGGTGGTCAGCGAGGTAATACGTGAGGTGCTCTGTCTACCGACCTAACACCGATGGTTTAAATAACTGTCTGATAGTACGTGCTTATGTGAGAACACAACACAAGTATTAACACTGGTTAAAGGCAGAAAGCTTTCTTTTTACTTTATCATATTCGTTCCACGAGCACGGAGCGCCGCCTCGCCAGTGATACTGCTACGTCTTGGACACGACTGTGCTACAGTACACTTGTGATAGCAATGTTATCGCTTGCGGCAGTGAGCGCTCAGTGTCCGCGTGTCCGCGTGTCCACGTCCGCGTCCGGAACACTGTCCCGGTCACATGTCGATGACTGATACGATTCCATCACTTACTGCGGTACTCAGAGAGATTTAATGATTACTTAAGCCGTCACTTCGTAAAGATTTGACATCCTTTTGTATGACAAAACTGTCAAAACCTTCACTAAGTGATGGCCTAAGTAATCATTAAAGCTCTCTGAGTGCAGCAGTTACTCCGCATAAGCGTTACGTCACACTTGCGGACTTAAATTATGAGGATAACTACAGTCGTTTGTGCCAACCAACAGTCGCATGACAGTCCACATATCGTGTCGTGGGCCACCGCGGTTGCTGCCAGCCCCCACGCGCGCCTGCCGTGATGATCGTTAGTTTCGTATGCGGGCGTGTGGACATCGTCCGCCGCGCTGGCTGACGGTAACAGATGAGCCTAACTTAATCTTCTTTATGCAATTAAGACATTCTTATTAGATGTGAAATGTGTTTTTAATTTTTTGTGTAATATGAAGGGCGCGGGTCGCGCGGCGCGTGGCTAATGCGTGACCCGCGGGCGGCGCTTGTGAAATGTATCACTAAATAGTTAATTGGAACAACGCTGCGACGCGAGGGTCGCCTCGTTGCGCCATCGTCATCTGACACTCATTTATAGCTGAGCACTGCGCCTGCGCCGGTCACTGCACTCTGCCAGCACTGCTGACTGCTGACATCTGAATCGCCCGCTGCACCGAGCGCACCGACCGCGATTACAATAATAATGTTATGACAGAGCTACTCGACCGAAACCAGCCGTACCGGCTTGGCAGTACAGGATTGAACGACGCATTGCTGCGGCCAGAGCGTTCATCGGCAAACTGATCTGCTTCCGGGAGGGCAACAATCGCCCTCGAGTGATGCGCTTTGTGAGACGGGCATTTGCGGGGACTGATATCAGTCCTCGAGACTACATGTACCGTATCATAGAGCGCATCGACTTCTGGAAGCAGAAGGGCCAAGGATCCACCAGGGCCGGACGAACTGCACAACTTCTGGATAAAATGGTTCACAAAATCGCATGCTTGCTTGGCAGCCCTATTCCAGTCAGCATTAGAGTCAGGGTCGCTACCAGAGTTTCTGACGACTGGAATAACTCACCGGCTCCATAAATGGGGTAGTACTGCGGAACCCAAAATTATAGACCGATCACGTGTCTATTCCAACGGTCTATAAAGTTCCATTTCTCCATTTTGAGAGCTAAAATAAATAAACATATTAACGAAAATTCTGTTATGTCTGCTTCTCAAAATGGATGTAGGAACGGGTCCCGTGGTACTAAGGAGCTACTCCTCATTGATATGGCCATTAGCCAACAGGTTCGCCGTTCCCGAAAGGATCTGTCGACATGTTGGATAGACTATAAGAAGGCCTATGACTCGGTGCCACATACATGGGTCATGAGGGTGCTAGAGTTGTATAAAATTGATGCAACTCTGCGCACCTTCCTGATGTCGTGTATGGGGCAATGGAGGACAGTCCTTCGCTATTCAGGATGTCGACAAATCCATAGGAATAGCGAGCCGATAAGGATAGAGCGAGGTATATTTCAGGGCGACAGTTTGGATAGGCGCGCGGGTCCGTACATTGTTGACGACATATCTAATGCATCACCCAAGTTCTTCGGTTATGAGACTGTATATCACACGGAAGTGTGGAGGTCGAGGCTTTTTAAATGCTAAGACTCTCCACAATCGTGAGATACGAGTATGTAGTCTCAGGGAATATTTCCTGGAAGTGGGGATGCATCGAGATGTTGTCGCGGTGGACAAGGGCCTTACCCCGCTCTCCTTGGCTAAAGAGAACTAGCGCAAAGTGCGTGCCTGTAGTGCTTGACACTAACGACCGCATGGAAGTATGGCAGAGCAAGAAGCTTTACGGACGCATTTTCCGGGCCCTACACGGACCCGATGTAGACTTCATAGCGTCCGTAGCCTGACTACGTTCCGGGGAACTCTTCGGAGAAACCGAAGGTTTTGTCTGTGCAATTATGGACGAAGTTATGATGACGAATAACTACCGGAGATTTACTGTGAAGGACGGTGCGGTTGACATATGTCGGGCATGCCACCGCCCGGGCGAATCAATCCGTCACATTATCTCCGGATGTTCTCGTCTGGCTAACGGAGAATACTTGCTCTAAAATACAACCTTGTGGAATCGGAAGTGCCGTACTACAGGTATGTGCCCGACCCAGTTCTCGAAAATGGCAGTATCATATTGTATTATTTTTTTTTTTATAAAACGGTGCCCGACACTAGGAAATTCTCCTGTATCGTGGGTGCGTTCACAAACATAAAAACTACAAATATTTGTTCCGTGCGGGGATCGAACCCGCGACACGCAGCCGCGTGCCGTCAATTCGTATTGTGCCGATAGTCGTTACAGCCAATGGCTTAATTGCCAAGAGCCTCGACCAACACCTGAGAAGGCTCTCGTTAGGCAGCTGGATCAAGGGCTTAGTGCAGAGAGCGGTATTCCTGGACACGGCTCGTATTGTTAAGAGGTTCCTTTCTCTGGAGCCCTGACCGCGCCGGTAGCTTGGACCCTGTTCACGATACCGGTGGGCTACCATTTTTTTATATTTTTAAATGCTTTTTTATTGTTTTTATAAGAAATATTTAAAAATGTATGAAGTTTGTTAACAAATAAATAAAGGAAATGTTCTATTATATTTGTACACCAGATAATATGGTAGAATGTAAGAAACCTTTTAACGAACCTAACACCACACAATGTACAACTGCATTCTGACAAATAAATAAATTCTAATTCTAATAGAAATACTAAGAGATAATGTCACAGCCACGGCTGTGGTACAAGCTACACGATGTAGCGACGAAGCTGACACCCTGGAGTTCTAGACTGATATTAGATGTGTTCTACATGTACATACCTACGTCGACGCTTGTTCACAACAGTACTAATTATTATTAAACTAGCTAATGCCCGCGACAATTGTCCCACAGGATTGTAGAAAAAAAAACACAGAAAAAAAAACTCCTATGAGGTATACATGCACACATAAACTCACACCCTTTTCCTATAGGCGTAGGCAGCAAACACAGAACGCCTCCTGGAATGATCCTTACATATTCCTTTGCCTCGTCCACATTCATACACCTGGTCATACACGCACGCCAGTTACGAGTACTACTGATCTTTCTAGGGCGTCCTATTGTCAATCCAGGTCTTAACTTCTTTTATTCTAATGCAATATTAGCATAATATTGTGATATGTTTACATGTTTTGACATTTAATTGAACTTATTTATCGGACTTTAATACAATGTATCTTTTAAAATAAATAAAACTGAATATTTACAAAAATAAACAACACAGCGTTAGACGTCTAAGTACCCCCACATCGCTGTCACCCGGAAACGGAAACGTGCCCAGAATACTGGCAGCATTGGCACGTTGAATGGTAATGCTAATTCCTTGACTAAAGAAAGAAACAGCTGTCTGGTCACACGAAGTGTCAACCAGTCGGCGAGCTAAGAAAAGTAGACGCACACTAGAGCCCCATGACCCGAGCGTTTCGACTCCAAACTGCTCAAAGCTGTAACTCACAATTGAGTTACAGTATTTACGCTGTTTGAGGCTTTCAGGTGCAGCCGCAGCTGATGCATCAGCGCCGTCCGCCGTGCTTGCAACTTGAGATGACAAAGTGTGTCGACGCAGGTTGCGTCCCACACCAAAGGCCTATCCACCTTCCAAGGCCCAATGTCATGGCATCTGGTCTCTTCCCTTCGTCACGTACCAAGCCGTTAGGTTCTAAAACCGCTGGTATACCGGCGCTGGCAAGGGCTCGACGAATAATATCGTTGCGTGTCGTGCAATGCGACCTGCGCTCCTGTAGCAGGACAGGCCATGGTGTCCGAGGTTGTCGACAGCTTCACCGAAGTGACACTATGTTATAAACCATTTGTGTGCCAAATGTCATCATAATCCGATCCGCCGTTTTCTATCCAAACTTTTGCATTTGTAATAAAGTAAGATGTAGATACCATGAGATGATGTAACATATTTACGTTTAGAATTGAAATAGGTGTTAGAAGTCTTCTTCACTCAAAAGTGAAGAAGACTTCTAACACTGTGTGTATTTATCATCGATCCTCCGCAACGCGGTGTATTAGTTGAGCTACACTCGCATACTAAATAATTTGTCTCCAAACTGATAAGAATCAGTTATCTCACGTTTATATGACGTCTAACAAACGACATACTACGTAAGACTGTCAGCTTGATTCTGTTCATATTATTCATTTCCTAATACATCTCAAAAAATATCTGTTAAATTAATAATTCATTGAATTAATGCTTCATCTATCATCTGATTGCTTTGTATACAGCTTACACCGGAAAGATGTGACCATTATGATGTAATAGTGAAAAAAATTAAATGGTCATCTGCCCAACACATTTAGTCGGAGAATCCGAGTACTACACTTTATACCTTTACAATAACAATACCTTTTACCCTAACTTATTTAAGGAACCAGCGACATATTTACAAGAATTGTTCCAAACGATAATCACAACTCTTTAATACTGTGTAAACAATAACATACAGGCGCACAACATTCTTATTAGGTAAAAAGTAAGCAACTCATTTAAAAACATTCAATATAAACCTGAATAGTACAGAGGTCATGGATGTGTTTCAAGTTATGACATTATTAAAAACTAGTTGGAACGTTGACCTCGAATATCTCCGAAATTAGAAGGTTCCCAAAAAATTATGTAATGACGGGACAAAAAGTACCTTTCAACTTCATTCAGGGTCTTTCTACAGCCAGTAGACACCACACAGGGGATGCAGGTTTGCAGATGACACAGTATGCTGGAGTAGTCACGCAGTGCACGCAATGTCTCCCTCTGAGCACATCTCAATCCTTCAACCGAACAGCTGGGACACAGGCCTCCTCTCTATGAGAGGAAGTGGGTTATGGTCCACTAAACGGGCCCATTGTGGGTTTGAGACGTCACAAGTCGTCGAAATTTTGTTTCTAGGACATGCCGGTTTCCTCAAGATGTTTTCCTTCACCGTTTTTGAGAGCAGTGGTGATGAAATAAATTACACAAAGTAATGCGCCCGCCTGGGTTAGGAACCCACGACTGCTCGTAAGTCGGGGCCACCACCACTGGGTCACTGTTGTAATATGAGTGCTTCGTAACAAAGTTGCAATTTTCCTTGTGAGTGTCTAGCGTGGGACTTTCCCGGGTCAGTGAGTGTTCGAGTGTCCGGTCGAGTCCGGTCTGTGTCCGGGTTGCGATATGGACAATCTCCCGGTACTGCGCTCGATTGCCGACGTAATGGTTGATTTCTTTGTCACGGCCTCAAGCTGTTGTTATTTGAACTGATGGAATTGTTACCTAGCCCCTTTGATGAAAGTTCTATTAAATTCTAAATAATATTTTATTTTATTAATTTTAAGAAAACTTACAGCTAACATATCATCCATGGATCGGCAGCACTGTGAGCCTCCCTACAACCCCGCCGCCCCCTCTCCACCCCGATGTGATGCCCCAACCGCACCTCATGCAGGGATACGTGATTGGTTTAAGGCTTGTATTCACGCCAATGACCTTGTGCATACAAACTACCTCTCTCGGTCGTAGATACGGACTCTAAACGGACGCGTTTTTCATTTATTATAATTAAAATAATACATGTTTTTAAAAAGTAACAAAACCAAATTATTTTCCTTTGTATTTCAAAGCAGTAGATATTTTTTTTATATTATTTTGTTAAAAAATGAAGGAGTAAAATGGTTCCATTCAACGATTTGGAGGTGATTTTGTGGATTTTTTTTCTTATTATGTGATACCGATACAAAAATTATGGCTAAACCAAATTACGTGTCATATCATGTAGATTACTAACAATTTTTCTCAGATGTAATTTCTCTGTACGTGCCGGTGAAAAACTGCTTCATCTGCACGCTGTTTTTAAGCTTTTTCGGGAGAGGAGCCTTAACGAGGGCAATACATTAAGGAAGTGAATTACTTATAATTACATAATTATTATCATGACCAACTTTTACCATAATTATGAACATTTGGGTTAACTATGACATACATAATTATACAATTCATAAATGATGTGACAAATTTGATTCTAGTTACTCGACCAATAACCGATAGTGACTGACAGATAGTTTTTCGCTTTCATAATAAAAGTTGTTCATTTTCATGAATTTTACACACCCTTAAGTATTGGTAACGTTTAACAAAATCTCCCCAGGGTGTCATAACCAGTGTCGGCCCACAGTTGCGACTCGCTGCGACTGCGACACGCAGTCACGTCGCAAGTCGCAACACAACATGCTGCTGAATGCTTCACCGCAACCAAGCTAAGCTAATTAACAACATTCAAACAATCATCATCTGCCTGCCTTTCCAACTATGTTGAGGTGAGTAGACTGGAGTCTAACCAGATGCAGCTGAATACCAGTCTTTTACATAGAGCGACTGCCTATCTGACTTCCACAACGCAGCAGGAGCAACGTGAGCAGGAGCAGTTGGGTCGTTGACGTGGTCGGGCCAACGACTTGCTTCCTGGGACGATGTTAGTGGGACAGATTTCTTCACCCGCCACAGGACAAACATGATACGAGTATTTCGACGCAGAAAATAGTGTTTACTCAAACACTACTTTATTTACGCTTACTTTAAGCTCACAGCGATAGAAATCCGTGCGGCTGTCAATCAAATGTGAAGCTTTCGGTTGTGTTATGTAGCAATGTAGGTTATCTGAGCAATTGTTCGATGATGTAGACATTGCGGAGAATACGGCGCATCACGTAACACGCGCATGCGCTTGTAGGAAGTGCGCGCTGCACCGGACACCGCGCCGTGACGTCACGCGCGACTCGCTGGCTCTTCTCTTTGATATCGTCGACTGTGCGCCGAATTACAAATCGGACTAGCCCAATAGCGCAGTGCCAGTGTCACAATATACTAACTTTCTCGTTTATAATATTAGGCATATACCTAGTTAGGATTAGCAGGTGCTTACGTAACGAGTTCGAATCACTACCGCGAAGATGACGCGCTCATAAACTTGTAATGATATACCCGAATCTATTAACTAATGTGGCACACTCACCCGCAACGATTGCGTCAAATATTATTTATGATTAATAATGAGTAACTCGTAGGATTGGGCCGATTTCCTTAACCTTTCGCGTCGCTGTTGCCACAAGTTATCTAACGCAGAGCTCAGCAGGTCGCGCGCTGCTGAGATGACGGCGGTGCGCGGCGGTGCCCTACTCAGCACGCGGTGCCCTACTCTGGACCCACTCGGCTGAGATCGCTCCACATCTCCACAGCTTGATGAAATGCAAATGATCCGAAACATACAAGTTCGGTGAAGAGATGTTATCAGCGTAGAGTGTAAACAAAGCATGGTTAGGTAAGCGACCTTGCAGCTGTGAGGTGAGTGAGGCGTTTCCACAGTTTGGTGGTAGTGCGATAACCGCTGTGAGGAATGTGCTGGCGGTAGGACGCCGCGCGCCGTTATCGCTGATGCCGATACTGATAGACAGCGCCGCTCACTGGCGCGGAACATAACAACAACCACTGGCCTCCGTGCGCCTGCGCACTGCCGGCCGAACCTTACACACTACATGGATATGGATCTACCATGTCCTTGCGCCTACTAAACTTTGGTCAATTAATATTATAATTAATCACGGTTTCTTTTAACTCTTCATCAATTGGCGCAACCCAACGTCCGTCTGATATCATCTATGTATCACTAACTCGGTGTTGCAAACAGTTTGTGAAAACAAGACACTTTTTTGGTATTCAATCACTGTCTACAACAGAGAAAAAATCAATAACTTTGTAAAAACTTATTGAATATAAGCTACTTGCTACAAGTTATTGACATGGCGACCTATTGACCGCTTAAAACAAATTAAACCTTCGCTAGACGAGTAGCTAAAAATAAAAGTTCTATCGAAATCCGTTCAGTCGATCTTTCGTGGTGAAGTAACGCAGAAGGAGGACACACATCAGTAAATTCTAAAAACATTTCGTGTTTTGTTGCTTCATTAGAAAATGTTTTATAATTATTTTACACGTAACCATGACATTTTACAATGTGAAAAAATAGAAAAGAAAATATCATTTCTATATTTTCATTTTTAATAATTTGTAAGCATAAACTATGAGTGTATTTATATCTAGGTTATACGTTTCATCATTCATCGATTAACTTGAAGCATTAACATTAATCTGAAACTCATACGAGGCAAATAAATAAGGTTGAAGTTAAGTATTCCTTAGAGAGTACTTATTTTATGTCTATCATGTTGTAGTTCTTAAATCTTATTATCATCTTCTTGACCTTGTCCTATTTTATTTTTTAGAGGTTTTCAACACATTACGCCACGGTATCATTTACTCGTTTCTCCATCCATCCGTATTTTCATTGGCCTCCCTCTACCTCTCTATCCATCAACATTCATGTTCATCACTCTTATAATCACATGCGTTGCATCCCTCCTCATTACACTCAACAACTTCCTTTAATTTTTTCTGTAATAGGTAGCACTATAAAACTTCCTCTAATATACTCATTTCTTCTTAATTCATTCTTGTCGCTCCACACATCCATCTCAACATTCTCATCTCCGCGACATGCAATTGTTTTTCATCCGCTTTCTTCACTAGCCAACAGTCAGATCCATACAGTATGTACTTACAGCTGTGGTGTTAATCTATATTCAGAATTAACATAAATTGAAGTCTAGTACCTAGTCTAGTGAAGAAGGTAAACAAGTAATAATATTTATTGAAAGGAAACAAATGTATAAACACTAAACAGTGTAACTATTACGAAGACAGGCTCGTATGCAGTAACAGTACCGCTGTAGAGGAAACTGACTTTGACTAACTTATATCATTGAGATCACTATTACTTATTATTTTAAAACGTTGCCCCACACTAGGAATTTTTCCTGTATCGTGGGTGAGTTTACAAACATATAAAGTCACATACACAAATACCCAGATCCGACACAACTATCTGCAGGCCATACAAATATTTGTTCCGTGCGGGGATCGAACCCGCGACACGCAGCGCAGCAGTCCAGTCGCTTAGCCACTGCGCCAACCGTGCCGTCGTCGTACTGTGTGTAGCTCACTAATATATTTCACATACAAACACTGCTGATACGTACTTCTGCCTGTTGTGCAGGACTTGTAATCATAACCTTACGTATGGAGTCGTATGTATTTTGCTCTAGTATTTTAAAGCAAAATGTATTTTGATTCAGACACTCTCTGAATAGGTATACAGTTTGCTCTTCAACTACAAAGGCAAACTGCGATCGAACTCAGAGCAACCCCGGTCTGGGTCAGCATACAGTTTGGCAATACGCCACCGGGTACACGATGCTGCCTCTCATCTCGCAGTGTAACGTAGTCCAGACGGTAACTATTCTGAGTTTGCACCAAACTGTCATCCTCATGAGTTTTACCGACCGCTCTCGCCACGCAACGCGCCGCACCGCGGCAGCTCTCGCCACGCAGCGCGGCCGCTCAGCGCTCAGCGGATTTAGAAAGGACGTTTCCTTGCGCTTTACGTTGAAAGCGAAGTGCTGCCGGCCGCGACCTTGCTCCGCGACTAATTACCACTTTGCTGCATAATGTACGCCACGTTACATGTTACATATCTGTAATCCATGTATTACCGATCATTACCGCCGGAGGACGGCCTTGCGCCACTCGCGCCCTAACATACACACTGAAACTATTCACATTAAATAGAGTAACTTCGACATTGCTTTATTGACAAGTGCCTGCACTCAAGTTTTGATGATATTTCATTTTGTAACTACTATAATAAACTTCTATGCTTACTCAACTTGAGCTTATGCGTCTTCTGGTATAAAAAAAACCGGACAAGGCGAGTCTGATTCGTGCACCGAGGGTTCCGCACTTGTTTATTATATTTATGGTTCCACACAAACTTGTGTGTTGATGGTTGGTCCATGGAACTCAAGTCGTGGGACTTGACTTCCGTTTATAAGCTCTTAAGAGAAGATAAGTCGGATAGAAGAAAATAATAATATTTAATGTTGCAGTTAAAATAATACTCTTACATAATCGAGTTCAATTCTCCAACTGTAATCGCAAATTATCTTATTTTGTGACGTATTTATATCACATGCCATCTTCTTTTCTAAACTTGCCATTTAATACATTTAAAGCCAAAGTAAAATCTAATCTTTGTTTAAAAGCTTTCTATTCCATTAACGACTTCTTAAATGATAAGAATAGTCGGTCGCTGGGTTGAACACAAGACAATGTTTCTTATTTATGTTCTTTTTCCAAAATTAGTATACTGACATGTTATGTCTTTTTAACCGACTTCCAAAAAGGTGGAGGTTCTTAATTCGTCTGTATGTTTTTTTTTTGTATGTTTGTTATCGCATATCTCCGTCATTAATCCGATTTTCCAAATTCTTTTTGTTTTCGAAAAGGTATACTTCCGAGGTGGTCCCATTGGCACCAAATCAGGATCTGATGATGGGATCCCAGCTAAATCGAGGGCAACCCTTAAATTTTATAGGCACATGTAACGTTTTTCATATAATTTCTAAAGCTGTTTAAGTATTTGCGTCTGACCATAATAATATCATGTGAATTCGCTGATGATGATGGAAGGTTCAACTCCTCAACGGTTAGGAGTTGAAAGAAAATTCTTTCTTATTTATTCTCACTTATGGAGCGATAATTGTATTCTTTCAGGGTATCAGGTTGACCCGAGGTGGTCCCATTGTCACCAAGTCAGGTTCTGATGATGGGATCCCAGGGAAATCGAGGGCAACCCTCAAACTTTATAGGCACTTATGACGTTTTCTATATATTTTCTAAACCTGTTCAAGTATTTGCGTGTGGTTATCATAATATCATGTGGATTCACTGATGATGATGGAAGGTACAGCTCCTCAACGGTTAGGAGTTGATAGAAAATTCTTTCAAAACTATACGTACTTGTGAAGTGATAGTTGTATTCTTTCGGGGTTAGGTTGCCCTGATGATACAAGGTAAATCTCATTAACCGACTTCAAACAAGGAGATTCTCAGTCAATCGTAATATTAAACACCTTTCTATTGTATCGAATCATTTTAACCTAACGAACAGATGTGTTGCTGGGGAGTTTGTTCCGCCACTTCTTCTTTCCAGCAAAAACACTAGGAAGTATCGAACGGTGGGCGTTTTGGGGGACTGTCACTTGTAAATAAGTAAAGTAAATTTTGACGTTCGAAAAGTGCTGATTATCAGCCTTTTTTTTTTTTTTTTTATAAAGCGTTGCCCCACACTAGGAATTTCTCCTGTATCGTGGGTGCGTTTACAAACATTTAAACTCACATACACAAACACACCCAGATCCGAAACAACTATGTGTAGACCATACAAATATTTGTTCCGTGCGGGGATCGAACCCGCGTCACGCAGCGCAGCATTCCAATCTCTTAGCCACTGCGCCAACCGTGCCGTCAAAGAATAAATAGAGTTTGAATAAATGACTTTTGATTTTGACATAATAAGATACTTTGCGATTAAAAATGAACGATTTTTGGATTTAGATTTTTCCTTTACTTGTGCTGTTTACCTTACTTCTTATCTACATTTTATAACTAAATATTTATAATGGGTGATCCCTGTAGGTTCTGATTTATGAGCAAAATTCCATCATCATCCAGTCAGTCAGTCTAGTCTAACCCGATGCAGCTGAATACTTGTACTTTACATGGAGTGACTGCCTATCTGACCTCCACAATCCAGTCAGTGCTCGGTCATACGATATCCCTTGGTAAGACTGCTTGTCAGACTTTCAGACCACTGACTGCTTGCGATGACCGACAAAGTTCTACAAATGACAACCGGGACCAACGGCTTAACGTGTTTTCCGAGACACGGCAAAAAATGGGTGGTCACCCATTCACTGACCAACCTAGGTAAGCACGGCTAAATCTGAAGATCAACCCGAGCGGCTGTTATTATTTAGCCACGAGCCTTACGAACAAAATGACCTTGAAGGCTAAGAAGCTCCAAGCTTACGTAGTACGCTAAGTATTTGTTATTAACTTCAACTGGATACCATCACGACAGATGGACAACGAAAAAATTCTATAGGGGTCCCATTGTTTCAAGTATACTTCTTCCATTTGCTAAATTCTATGGTTCTTCACTAGGAAATGAAAATATAATTCACTTCAACATTGCACATCAATGCATTCTTATTAGACTATGTTCCAAAAAATATAAAGAGTATGTTCCATACAAAAGACATCAACGCGCTGCGTCCGAGTTATCTCAGCGGGTGCGTGACGCGAGTACATTACAATAGCGCATACATTACCGCGATACCCATCACACTTTGTAAGATCTGACACAAAACTGACTAAATTACTTGCTTCATTGACCCGAACTCAGATTTAACGTAAATAGGTACGTTTACGCTCACGCAACCACTTCTAAAGTTATACTTAGGTATTATCAGATTGTATGGCTGTCTTCAGCAGTTAAACCAACAATTAAAGCTGATACTATCATCTGTAATTCAGTGTCGTCTATTACTAGCTAAATGTGTACTTAATCTTGTCTCAATCGGGGTTATTGCCTATGACATACATACAGGGTGGTGCCGACCATACGACAATAAATGAAACCACTGGTAGTTCTAGTTCATAGGAACATTATTAAACTATCAAATAAATCTTAACAGCAAAATTAAAAAAAAAACAATAAAACTAAGTAGCATAAAACTGTAAACGAAATACATTACAATTTATAAACAAATATTTTTTTTAGTTTACTAACCTTAGGAATAATTTGCACCGATATACGTATGGAAATACAATGTAACAAACGAATTTGGCAAAGACATTTAGGTAGTTTATTGTCGTATCGTCGGCACCACGACGGTGTTAGCATTTCTTTGATAGTTTAAAAATGTTCCTATGAACTAGAACTACCAGTGGTTTCATTTATTGTCGTATTGTCGGCACCACCCTGTATATAGTATTTTGATAGCACAGTGTAGTTTGCCACAAGTGCAACAAGTCTTGGAGTCTGATCAGATGTCTTTATAATATTAGTGCATAATGTGATTGATATTTTTTCAGTCTCGGAGACTGTAGCTCGAATGACCCTCGAACCCAGTGGCCATCAACAGCATGATGTGAATGAATCCCGTACATGTGTCGGGTGGTGGTGGGCGCCCCACCCGGTGGCGGGCGCGTGGGGCGTGTGGGGCGGCGAGCGGCGGCGCAGGCGCAGCGGCGTGCGGCAGTCTGTTCGCTCGCTCGACACACGATGGTCGCCTCTCGCTCGCTCACGTCCCTCGCGCTGCTGGCTCTGCTGGCCGCAGCCGCCGCCGCGCCCCCCGCACCCCTGGCACCCGCGCGCGCCCTGCGCTTGCGCCGACAGCTCGCCGACGACGACGCACTGCAGCCCATCGAGGTACCGAACCCGCACCTCACACTCTGCTAGCACACGCATTACTACAACACTTACTCGCTGTACAGAGCGGTTGGATAACTCCCAACTTACACTATTTACGTAAAACTAACAAATATTGTTGAACAATCAAGTCGTACTTGTGTGCAAGTATCGCGCTCTGTACCCGACGGTGTTGGAGTATTGCGTGTCCTAACAACAACGAGATGTAACTTAGCTATTATATTATGAAACAGCTTGGGTTTGTAAAGACAATGGTGGCCGCAATGATAGTCATCATGATTACTTGTTTGGCCACTATATGGTGTCACGTAACCGTATCACAAGACAGCAGTATCTTCGATATATCAACTCCGTGTTCTGAGAACCAAGCCTACTCCGACCACGATCAGAGCAAATACTGTAAAACATAAAGTTCGCGCAGCGACTATCGCAATAGGTCACATGTTGCACATCGCTGACCTACCGCGACCCGCTGTACATATTACTAATGCTTACTATTTACTACGACATCTGTCGCTCGCGCCGCCACTCCCCCCTGCCCCCAGCCCCCCCCCTCTCGGGCCCGGCTGAGCACTGATCACTGCCATATGATCAGTTGGTCAGCGGTCGCTGGGTGACCGGGTTAGTGTCCAGTGCACACAATGTGGCGGCGCCGGCGCACGCGCGTGACGTAACGCGGCACGAGCTTTATGTAACGCGCTGTGGGACTGTGGGAGCTGCGACTCTGCCCCGGTTCGCACAAGGGTCGTGTCGCGTCGCGTCGCGTCGCGCCTGTTTGTGTCTGTTCGCAGCGCGTCGCAGTCCTCGCCTCGCTTCACTCATACATAACGCTTACATCTCATCTAACATCTCTTACACACTCGTCTGCGGCGGGAGGCTGCACGCTAACTCCCGACAGTTCACCTAAACGAGTACATATACGTGTATGCGTGCGAGGTAGCGCTCGCTGCAAGCTGCGCACGCGCGTCCGTGCTGCTGCGCGGCTCAAGGACGTCATCTCAGTAATTGTTGCTACACATTAACATCGGCACGAAACGCCGTCCTCCTTCTACTTGATTCATTCACACAGCGATGTGAACTAAGCGCCGCACACATAGTGTTCCCTTGCGAGACCCTCCGTGTGGCTCACCTTGTGCTCCATCTGACTCTCACTCTACGTACGACTGCAACGTTCATGTATTCATATTTACTCTAAATCCGAAATGTAACTATGTTCTTTGCCCCTCATTGCACCATCGCAGGCTTGTGTCTGAACCAACTACATAGTTTAAACCAGACGTTTGGAAGACAAGCCGACACATCGATAGGAGGAGCCTTATCCTATTTTCCACACACAGAAACTTGACAAATGAGATATTATTTTATTTACTTCGCAAAATGACATCTCTAAACCATAAAAAAATATTTGGTTGGAGACTGCATTAATAGCACTACATAAAAAGTTTAGTGATTAAACATTTTTTCTTGAAATTATTAAAAGTGCGTCTGTAATATTATTTTATAAAACTGAGCAGACTGGGCTCTGTACCGGCCCTGGAGCGGCTCTGGATCGGCTCTGGAGCGGCTCTGAACCGACTCTGGACCGGGCTGTGATAGATATCTCAGTACAGTTACGAGCACCAATACGTGCTGGGAGGAGTCGCCCCTCGCCCGCAGATGACATCAACGTAACGAAGTAGCTTCCCTGCTCTCCCTCAATGTTAGACAGACTAGCTGTAGATGTGTGCGTGCGCTGTACCACAGGCTCTGTCTACCTCGCCCCTCACTGGCTGCACTCCGTACAAACACGCGCACACAACTCCACATCAGACGCCGCGCGGATACGAAACACAAACAATAGGCCATCTTACTTCATATTTTATTTTCTAACTAACAACATTCTACTAGCCTCAACTTTTCTTCCTTATTATTTAATATTTAAGTGTTGGTTGTTTAGCCACAAACGTATGTAAGGTCAGTATGTACAGTGTCGCGCGGCTATTAACATGTGTGGCGGGTCGCCGCAGTATTAGGTATATTTGGTAATTCTGATCACATGAGTGTGCATTATAATAATTCAGCCGTATGCATGTAAGCGGTAACTCGACGCCGCGCTGTGTCTGCCTCGCGGAGTAGTCAACACTTGTGTATTTGTCACAAGCTCGCTGTCACATACACTCGGACATCACTGACAGACTCGGGAGACTCTGCCTGGCCCCAAGGTGTCTGACATCAAGAAGCACCGCCTTGGGCTCGTTAAGACGATCACAATTTTTTACAACTAGCCACACATTTGAAAGATATTCAGACTCCACATCATTAGTTTTACTTTTTTAATGTTTCTTTGTGCCGCAGTAATTTAGTTTTAAAATAAAAAGTCCCTTTAGTTGGAAAGTCCGGCCAAATTACAAGGCACGCAGCGCTATAAAGTGGATGGTAGCCCAACTCGGCGCTGTTCACTCGTTCGCGCGATCTGCATGTTCTTCTGGTATTGCTTAACTATCAATTGTTACGGTTACAAAACACCGGAGCTACCGTTTTACTGTTTTTGCGGATTTCGGAACCGCGGACATTTACAATGAGAATGGAGTGAACCAAGCGACAGTATCGCACGCCGCTGGCTATTGCACCGGTTCCCACGGGCACCCCTCCCTGCCCCCGGCGTCACTCCACCTCGTTTCGTTCGCTTCCGCCTCTGGTTCCCTCTCAGAATTGCAGTTACAGCTATGACTGCATATTATTATGTTTCATATCTGCGTTGCACTGTATTCCAACAAATTAGAAAGGCGCCGGAATCGTCCGCGTCGATGTCGATATAATATACGATATATCATGTGTCAGGTTGCAGCGCGTGTTTCATCATTATGTATTTCGAGAATAAAGTAGAATCCATGACAGCTTTTGGTTGTTGCGATAACCTTCAGCGACGTTACAGTGCACAGTGTACAGTCCATCCGCGAGATTGTGTGACCTCCGATACGTTCTCTCGAGAGGTGTCCGACACATGCGTATCGATATATTCGCTGACAGTACATCGCGCTGGGACCGAGATGTTTGTCAAACGATGTTAAGATGGTGTCGACTGTCGCTATTCGGTCCAGTTTAGTGCGATTACGTTGGCATTACGTCGCGCACTCAGGGCCGTGAGAGGCGGGCGGCCTCGACTCGCTGGGCCCAGGACCTGTAGGCAGCTACCTACCTACTAGATCATTCACCTCTCAGCACTATGCCTTGAGTTCTCTGCCAGAGCGCAACTAAATGCACCACGAGGCATCACCTTTGCGGCGCACTGTGTTGAGGACGCTCGCTCAGAATGTCATATTATTCAAATGATGAAGTTACACTCAAGAGTTTTCCTTAGCACCCCCAACTTGTTCAATAGCACTTAGTGCCCGCCTGTCTTGTCAGTTTTGTCTCGTGCACAAAGAACAGTTTGTGTTACTCAAACGCAGTACTCGTGACACTCGCTGTAACTGCAGCCAACAAACTGACACAATCACATGTGGTTGAATATAAATTCATATATTTATTTGAACAAGCAGAAATAATATTTTTAGCATAAAGATGTCATTGCAGTAGATGCTCTTCCTCTCCCTGCACAATCACGTGTACTAACTTACCGGACCTGACATAGCAACAACACGTGGTGTCTCGGCTCTTCACGTGAACAATTACTTATCAATTCGATAAAGTTATTCATTTGTGTGAATTTCTTTGGTTGCCGCGAGGAGTCATTACCGAGCTGCGTCCTGTGAATAATAACATATATTCAGTTATTTAAACTAGCTGGATTTCATTGGCTTAGTAGTAGTGTATGACATTGCTACAATGTTTGGTCCAGATGTATGCAGTCTTGTGACCAGTCGTATGCTTGACTGTCTAGCGAAGTCTCTTCTCTGCTCAATGTCGGTAGACAAGTGGACAAGTATCTCTCCTGAAAGTAAGTGTTACGAGTTCATTTTATCCGTTTAGATTTCAAGTTAATTCTCACTTTGAACATTTGGCACAACACTATCAATATAATTTTTCATGTTAGTTTAAATTATGGAACGTATTGTCACTCGTGTTGAGAACTGACATAACGTGACATCGGTTTATGAAGAGATCCTACAATATTCCTGCGCGATATATTGAAGAGTCCTCGCGAGAAGAAACGCTAGCATATCGCCTATGCCCCCAGCCCCGCGATGGTCTAGGAGTTAACCGCAAGATAACATCACGTACAATTAAGATAACACGGTGGCGCGACGGTGGAAGGCTATGTGGTGACGGAGTGCTTTAGTGTGGTGGTGTTTGGGTGTGGTGTGTGGTGTGTAGTGAGTAGTGTAGTGACACGGGTGTGTGTGTGCAGGACGGCGCCGGCGACGAGCAGGCGCGCGAGAAGCGCAAGCTGGAGGGAGCCACGCAGGCCAAGTTCGGCATCAAGAACGCCGTGCTCGGCTTCGTGTTTGGGGTGAGTACCGACCCCCTACCACCCCTGCCCCCTCACCCCTCCTCCCGTCACCTCTGTCTCACTACACGGTGCGTCACTCGCTCTCTCTGTTGTAGAAAATCAACTCGCTGATTGATGCAAAGACGCGCTTCGTGGACACGTTGGACCGACAGAACATCGAGTTAAACAAGCAGTACGGCATCGAGGCGCCGCAGAATGGCTTGGCGTCGCTGAGCGGCATCGTGGGGCAGGTGATCGGACCTAAACTGCAGCTCTTGGGGCCCAAGATCCAGGCAGTGACCGGTCTGCTGGGTGGCGCTAGCGGCGGCAGCGGCGGCGGCGGGCTCGGTGGGCTACTGGGCGGCGGCGGCGGCGGCTCAGGTGGGAGCGGGCTCGGCTCCATCATCTCGCTCGTGACGTCACTGTCGGGCTCGTCGTCGGGCGGCGCCGGCGCCGGCGGCACCATCGAGACCATCGACTCCTCCGAGGAGGACGACGCGTGAGCTCTCGCTCGCACGCGCGCCCTCTCACTTCCACGTGGCGTGCAGGTGGAGTCCAGCCACCACTCGCTGTAGCGCTAGTGCGGCCGGACCGCGCTCGCACGACGCTTCTCCTCGGTTAAGATTTGTGCCGGACTAGTGGCCGGGACTCCACGCGCACGCACGTGTCACACCTCCCCTTCCTCCTCTCCCGCCCTTCCCCAGCCAGGCCGCCTGTACAGTCCGCGGTCCTGTCTCCTTGCTCCACCCCCCCCCCCACCCCTCTGACCCAGTGCCGGCGGTGCGCCGTCCGCTCTACGTTGTGTATTTATATTGTAAATAGGTTTTAGGTGAGCGTTGGTGATATTAAACGATTCCTCGGAAGATGCGTTGTTTTACTGCACGCTGCACGTTGCATGTCTCACCCCCCCCCCCCCGCATGTACATAGTCCCGCCCGCTCAGTGGTGGCTTGCCCCGGTGTGCCCCCGGTGTGTCCCGCATGCTGCACCGGATGCTGCACCGGGCGCGAGCACATCCCGCTGTTTCGTGTAACATATACGTAAAGAGTAATCTTGTCAAGTTCTCGTCACATTAACAAATATCGCGTGTAGTCATTCCCTCTAGTCGTCCGCGCCGCACTCCGCGTCCATCGTGTCTAGTCACCGCTTGTCCTTAGCTTTATTGCCAAACTCGGCGCAGCTGTGAGCTGTGAGTAGTGTCTTAACAACATATACTATATTCGTGTGTGTGGTTGCGCCAGGCGGCCTGACGCGCACAAGGTCGCACGCGAACGCGCACGACCGCTGGCACGCGCGGCTTGAGCAACGCGCACATGGATATTAGACATTTTCACAACTTGCTGAGTGCACAAATTTTATGTATATCCACACCGCGATCATCACGGTGCGAGCAGAATTGTCGCCGCGCAGAGATGTGTGTACCCGAACACAGCGCAGACTCGTTAAATAACAAAGTTTATTTAGTTCTGCATCACACTAATATTATAAAGGCGAAAGTTTGTGAGTGTGTATGTTTGTTACTCTTTCACGGAAAACTATTGGACGGATTTGGATAAAATTTGGTACACAGATAGTTTATAACCTGGAATAACACATAAGATAGTTTTTATCCCGATTTTACCTTCCCGTGGGATAGTTTTCGAATTGTAGTCGCTGGCACCAGCTAGTATATTTATCGAAACTTTTCATGGGACATGAATATAACAAAATATGTGTGATGTGTGAATGTTGTGGAATATTGCGCGAATGTGAGCTGCAAACAAATATTAAAATGAACAGAATGAGCGCAACAAAAACCATAAACAACATAAAAGATTTAATTTCCCTCTGGGTTATTTGTTTCACTCGTCGGTAATATTTCAAATGATCATTATCGCATCGCGACGGAACCCGTCGGTCAATACGTCACTTCCGCCTCGTGATCTGCCTGTCAGCTAGGCAGGCTGCGGGAGTGGTCGCCACAACTGAGTTGTTACTTTAACAGTCATCGTGAAGGTGCCATTGCAACTAATATAATTATGACTCTATCGTAATATTTTGTTATTATTCTTTCCGTTTAAAACATCCGTTAACATTTAGTTAATTTACTTAACAATGTACAGGAAACCAACGTATCCGGCAAGTAATTATAAACACGCGGCGTAACAGTTGCTTCGTGTAGCCTGGTATAGTAGACTGCGTCACGTCAGGTTGTCCTCTGACGTCCACGTCGACGTCACCCGCGCCAGGTCACGTGACTACTTCTGCAGATAGTTCGCGTCTCTCACTAGGACCAGTGCGTCAGCTGAATGTAAATAAGTACATTTGTATAAAGTGTGGTGTGTTGTGTGGTTACCATGGCAACCGGGTGGCGGACTGCAGCAGCTCAGCGCCTCACTCAGGAAGGTATGGTGCAGTAGTTAACAGCCGCGCGATGCCGCACAGCATCCGCGGCGAAGTAGCGCACGTAGCTCGTAGCAACTCGTAGCCCGTAGCAATAGCTCGTAGCCCTCGTAGCGCGCCGTAGCGGCCGCCGCACGCACACACACGCACCTCACTCCTCCCACTTCACTGTTTCACTTCACGAGACTATTCGATACTGTACCTGGCTGTTATTCTAATCATATTTTTGTAATAAATGTCACTCATAACATATTTGTTTTAATTTCACTGGTATACCTAGTATTGTGCTACGGAAGTCAGCGTTGTTCTGCAGTTTCATACTTATCTAAAATGATACACCGTCTATCAATCCGTTTCATATCATCACCCATCACTGAGTTTTTATTGAAAACATAAAATTTCATTTTACATGTTATTATTCCTGCAGCTAAGAATATGATTACTTAATTATGAAAGTACCTACTTTATTTTTTGCCTCTAACTGTTATATAACAATGATGATTTAGTTTGTGTTTCGTATATTTAACAATCGCGAAGTCGTACGTGAGATGAGATGCACACGCATGAACACGATGTTTCGCGACACAATCTGTGTGCGCCGTGCTATACACTTCAACACTAGGACCCGAAACTCACGCTCCATGACTGTCTACTTCAATGACGTTATTGTTGGCTAGATTATGGATTAAAAAAACTATATTATACAACATGCATGTGACACGAGCAGTACATAACGAAGTACAGCGGCAAGTGGCCTGGGCGTGAGTAAGTACGCAGCAGTACCTGACGGAACATTACATTCGCATCAACAACACACACGTAAGCACACACAGTGAGGCGCGGCGAGGGCTGCGAGGCGCGAGGGCTGCATGCTCAGAGCGCGCCTGTCGCAGACTGGCACTACGTGGAGGCGCCGGGCGCTGGCGAGGCAGCCGCCATCGTGGTCGCAGAGCCCTGGCCGCCCGCGGAGCCCTGGAGCCCTGCGCCGCCGCCGCCAAGCCGCGGCAGCCGACGACATCCCGGTGTTCGACCGGAACAAGGTCAGCCTGGAGCTGCCGGGGAGCCTGTTTGGCCCCTCCGTGTCGCTGCTCATCCGCACTACTAAAATAATCGGTGACGTCATCCAGGTGAGCTCTACCCGCGTGTCTACACTGTATATTGCACGATTGCACGCATGTGCTCGGTTATACACCGAGCACTATTTTATTATTTGCATTTTATTTTTCAGGGTAGTTGGTCCATATCTGGTTGAAGATTACATCAATCAATTGTTTGTTGTGTGACTATCTCACCGTATTTCGTTTTCTTTTATTAACCTTCCATGGAGGATGCTTGTCCATCAAAAGTTTTTTTTTCTTTAATTGAATACAAACTTACTATGTTCACAATCATACGGTGACAGTTGTTTGGTATTGTGAAAGCATTGGCTGATGTCATTAATTTATAGAACATAAACAATAAGAGGAGACCAAGTAAAGAGTCTTGAAGCATACTAGAGATTACCTGTGCAATGTTAGATTGTGGCTCATTGGTTACAACCCTCCTATTGCAATTGATTATAAAGAAGGAAATAACCTCAGAAGATTGAGGAATCTTCTAGATTCCGTTAAACATAATATGATTTATTAGAGTTTCATGGTGTACTTTGTCGAAAGCCTTACAGAAGACCATATACGTTACATCCACAACATATGGTTGTCACGCTCGCTATCAAACAAAAACGCTCGCTATCTTGTAAATAATAAAAAAATAGTATTTGTCGCCCGCAGCTTGACAAAACCGTGCGTTATTGAATTATGATGATGTGGAGTACAGGATAAATGTGTTGCAGAACTCGGCGGTGCGCTACCAGACGTTCCTGCGGTTGTTCCGGCCACTGTTCCGCGGGCCCTTCGAGATCAAGGGTCTGGACCCGGCCACGACTACCACCACCGCGCGCACCACCACTGACGACGCCGCCGACAACGAGGTGCGTCGCCGCTGACGCGCGCGACCTTCACTCAGCGGACGTTCCAACGAGACTGCTGTACATACATACTACGTGCCATTTTTGAACTATTCTCAATACTATACTTATATAAAAAACAAAAGATATGAAACTCATATAAATTCGTTTTCCGAACCGTTCGATTGAACTGATCTGATTTATTGTTTACGCCAACGACTTGATTTTTTTGACCAGAAAATTCCATTTGTTAGTATGTAGTTGTAAGTGCAACTTACTGTGGGTACTAAATTATTACCGAATATTACTGTGCTTATAGGTATATGTATAGGTAGGTTGAGCTCATTGCCAAGAAATATCTGAGAATGGAAACATTAAAGGGACTGCCCCTGCGGCGGCGCTGATGTAAATCGATAAAAAAAAATGGCACCGTGTATCTATCTGTAAGTCTGCAGCTAAGCGGCAATCACTTTAATGACGACCATGAGTCTGTAATCAACAGTATTATTGAACTCTGACTCAGGTGCACATTACACAAATCACATAAATGCACATAAGATGCACAGTTTGAGCCAAACCAAACGTAACAGACTGTAGATAGATATAGAAGGTTACTAAAGCGTAGGTTACTAAAGTGTAGGGTAGTGTTTCAGACTGTCATAGGGTTTCAAATATGAGCGTTAAGGGAGTTTCAGTTGATTACTATAAACTAGCGCACGTTCACAACACCGTGCAGCAGTAGAGGCTCACTCGCACGACCACACGAGCGACGTCACGCTGTAATCACTTTATAAATAGGTAAAATTAAAATATAATTGCTCAAGGTATTCGACGACAAGTTAATATACTATAATGTAAGGAAATCTGACTTTTATTTCACCCTACACGTACTTTTTTTTAATTTTAAAATTAAAGACTCCACTAATATAAATAAACAATGAGAAAAATCGAGTGGTGACATATTTATTTATGAAAGCACTGTTCTGGTTTTGGTTAACGAAGGTAAAGCATTAAGGATACCAAGTCATTGGTCTAGAGGTCGTAAGAACGACTGTAGAGCACGAGTACCTGGGTTCGATTTCCTGGTTAAGCAAAGCGTTATTGGGTTTTTCCACCAGGAATTTCTCAGTAGCAGACACTGAGTCTGGAATTGTGCTCGGTTGAGGTTGATAGTAAAAAGGTTATACAAGCGGCGAAATGTGGATGTACAATAAGGTACACCTCTGCTTAACCGGTCGGGGTTTACGTGAGTGCAGTTATGATGATGATAATATTTATTATAATTTTCAAACTAATCCGGTTCTCCTAATGATAATGTTTGAAACAAGTCCAGACGCAAAAGCAACTATACCCAGCGGTTGACCTTGGCACACATGAAACCCAAACGACTCACTTTTAGTTCTGTAATTGAGCTGCCAAAGTACGAACATATTATTTGTTGTGTATTTGTGCTTGCGTCTCCCCCCCTCGTCTCGCGGGTAGCGTGTCCGTATGCGTGCGACGTGGCGCCGGAGTGCGTCGTGAGATATACCATGGATATAATTATATGCAACACACCACGGCGACTCCGCTGCGACACCACTGCGACACCACTGCGACACCACTGCGACACCACTGCGACACCACTGCGACACCACTCCGGCACCGCGCCACCGCACGTCTATGAAGGTGTATTGGACCTTATTAAAGACATAATAGGAATTCCGTTGTTAAACGACCTAACTCCATCGAGTTTGGACTCGTTTGATTTACCTTGTCAAGTACTTTGTTTTTAGATTATGTCCAAGGTCTGATGATGGAACTGAAAGGCGGCCATAGGAATTCTGTTATAAAACGACATAACCCCATCGAGTTCGAAATCTGACGAATTTATTCTGTATCCGTTCGAGCATAAAGGACCATGGGGGATTTTGTATGAACCGCGTCCCCACCCTCAACAGGTTTGAAACCAGTGCCATTCGGTGCGCCTGGTAAGTAAGTTATTTTTTTATTATGACGAGTTTTTTCAGAAACGTGGGGTTTACCTGGAATACTTAAATATATCCACCAAACCTATTTTTTCCAATGGCAACATTTTTTCAAATCTGGGAGGTCCAACAGATTTGGGATTAGTGTCATTCGAAGCGCCTTTATAATAAGGTTTTTTTTAAGCTATTGCATAGCTTCTATCGCGGGCCTTGAGCGTGGGGACCGAATCCAGAAATTCCGTAACGAAAATAAAAACCTAACGAACTGACACTTGACAAATTGACACTTGACAATTTCTTGAAATCAAAAATTGTGAGTTGCCTGTATTTAAAACGGCCTGTATTATTCAGTCAAAAACTTCCTCAAAGAATTTCTGTGAGCGTGTTAATTAATTTTATAAGCGTAAGATAAGATACTATTAATAGAAATTATCAATAAATTACATTATTTGAGCTAACATATTAATAAAAATAAATTAAATTATATAAATCAAATGTAACCTTCATAGCTCTAACCACTAAGAAAAACTATGACACAAAATAAAAGAAAAAGTAAATGACATCTTGACAACTGACGTAATGTCAGATGAAAAGTAAACATTGAAAAATTATTAGATTTAATATTTTAAAACAGCAAAATCAAAGTTAATAAATCGAATAAGATCGATTATAAGGCTGCCAACAAAAATAGTTGTCGCCAAGGCGCGACATGAGACGTTAAAGGACATTTTATAAAAGATGAGGATGATTAGTAAAAGTGTAAGTATAAATCTCAGATCAAATAATAGGCAGATAGAGCGCGTAGAACATGAGAGTGAAACCACCAAAGCAAATACAAATTCAAAAGCGAATATGATCTCACGTCAGTACTAAGCTACGCGTCGTACTGCTTAGACGTCACAAGTGACTTACTATTTTATGTCAAATCTTGTCAGATCATGCTATCTTGTGTCTTTAAACATTGTAAAAGTTGTTCACAAAAACAAACAAAAGGAGATGGAATATCTTTCCACAAGTAACTATTGTTTATTTTATTGTTTTGTTGTTTAATTTCGATAAAATATTTTCCGACTCAAAAATTGGCAGTTATTGGTCTGTGTTGCCAGTTTACTTCGAAATAGGTCTCCTTGAATTGGGGGAATTTGCATGGTGTGTAGAAAGATGAATTTATACATGTTTATGCAGAAATAATTTAGTATAATCTATACTAATAATATTATAAAGCTGAAGAGTTTGTTTGTTTGGTTGAACGTGCTAGTCTCAGGAACTACTGGTAAATAATAATAATATATCAAGTTTAATATCACTTTATGATCGTCTAATAGAAAAAGACATTTCTTTTTTTTTACTCACTAACAAACTTAGCCAGGATCATATTGAAATATTTTTCGGATCCCTCAAGATGCATAATGATAATCCAAACGTAAAACAATTTAAGGCCAAATATCGACCCGTCGGGGTTGCGGGTTGTTCGCAAGAGATACCACGGCCTCGACATAAAGGGCTAAGAAGGAACATGAGTGGTTTTTAGTCAGTAGAAGTCTAACACTCCCTTTCGCTCTGCTCTAGAGCAGGAGGGTTATTTGATGATTTCCCACCCCCCAAAAAAAAGACCAAATATTGAAAATTATTAACGCATTTATAAATGAGAAGTATAGAAACTGGAAACTGTATTCCTCTGGAGAATATTGCAATATTAACGTGTACTTCCGCTACACAAATAATCAACTTAACTACTTCATCGTACCGACAAGAAAGTGTTTCATTAGGTTTTTTAAAAGATTTGCCCACGGATGTCAACAATTTAGCTTAGTATTTAGATGTGCCAATTTTCAATGAAAATGATGAAAAATGAATGATGTGCCAATTTTATTCTGTTCAAATACTAGGTACTTGAGCATCTATATAGCAAAAGTGCATTTCCAATTTTAAACATTAGTACAATAATTGAAAAAATTGTGGGAGTTTTTACCAATACCTAGCAACTTTACATACGCACAGATGCACATGTCCCTACAATGCCGCTCCTAGCTGTCATGCACACATAATATTAAGTAACTTCACATTGTTTGTTGCGCATGTTCTATCTGCCTGTTATTTGATCTGAGGTATAAATACTATATTTAAATACTGCATTAATAAAATAAATAAATAATTATAATTGCATAAGTTGATAAAAAATGCTATGCAATAGCTTTACCGCGGCAGTCTCCGAGTGCCACACGTCTTTTTTTCACTAAGGCGACATTCTTGAATTATGTGGGGTTTACCTGGCATACATCAAAACATCAACCAAACCTAACCTAACCATTGAAGACGCTTTTTTTCTAATCTGGGAGGTCCAACAGATTTGGGACTAGTGTTGTTTGCAGCGCCTATACAATAACGTTTTTTTTTTACTAAGGCGACATTCTTGAATTCTGTGGGGTTTACCTGGCATACATCAAAACATCAACCAAACCTAACCTAACCATTGAAGACGCTTTTTTTCTAATCTGGGAGGTCCAACAGATTTGGGACTAGTGTTGTTTGCAGCGCCTATACAATAACGTTTTTTTTTTACTAAGGCGACATTCTTGAATTCTGTGGGGTTTACCTGGGATACAACAAAACATCAACCAAACCTAACCTAACCTAACCATTGAAGACGCTTTTTTCAAATCTGGGAGGTCCAACAGATTTGGGACTAGTGTCGTTCGCAGCGCCTATACAATAACGTTTTTAGGGTTCCGTACCTCAAAAGGTAAAAACGGAACCCTTATAGGATCACTTTGTTGTCCGTCTGTCTGTCTGTCTGTCTGTCTGTCAAGACCTTTTTTCTCAGGAACGCGTGGAGGTATCAAGCTGAAATTCATATCAAATACTCAAGTCTATGGTCTCTTGGAGCTGTGAAAAAATCAAACTTCTAAGTCAACGCGATCAAAAGATACTCCCGTTTATGCCGCAAATTTTCGACACTCGCAAGGGAATCAAAACCTACAGGGTACTTCCCGTGAACTCAGAATCTTGAAATTTGGTATGAAGCAATGTCTTATAGCAGAGATATAGGAAAAATTGCGAAAAGTATACATTTTTAGTTATATCATATAATAAAAATATTTTTAATAATTTTAAACTTACTACCCCTTTCCTCATGAACGCGTAGTGGTATTATATTGAAATTCATATCAAATACTCAAATCTATAATACCTTTAAGCTGTAACAAAATCAAACTTCTATGTCAACGCAATCAAAAGAAACAGGAATTAAAACCGCATATTTTGAAACTCGCCACTACTCGCAAGGGAATCAAAACCTACAGGGTACTTCCCGTGAACTCAGAATCTTGAAATTTGGTACGAAGCAACGTCTTATAACACAGATAAAGGAAAAATTGCGAAAAGCATAAATTTTTAGTTACATCATATAATAAAAATATTTTTAATAAATTTAAACTTATTACCCCTTTACTCATGAACGCGTAGTGGTATTATATTGAAATTCTTAACAAATACTCAAGTCTATAATATCTTTAAGCTGTAACAAAATCAAACTTCTACGTCAACGCAATCAAAAGATACAGCAATTAAAGCCGCATATTTTGAAACTCGCAACTACAAGCAACCGCACAACAAGGCGCGCTACAAGGTACCGTCAGCTTTCCACATTGTTATATTATGGATTTCATTTAGCAATAAAAATACCATAACTTTTACTTATATACCTACAGGTTTGTACGGAACCCTCGGTGCGCGAGTCTGACTCGCACTTGGCCGGTTTTTTTTTTCTAATCTGGGAGGTCCAACAGATTTGGGACTAGTGTTGTTTGCCGCTGCCTTCACAACCTGTGAGCGACGACGCCTGACTCCGTGCCGGGAACCATTTTGGAAGCAGCGCTTCCAAGGCCGGGGGCATGTTCACGCCTACCGCTAGCGCCACCTGCCGACAAGGTGCTGGACTCGGTGCGTGAGCGCTGTGGTGAAGACATTTCAACGCCGCCTGGTTCGTCCACTGGCCGCCGCGCGCACTGGCGCTGCGCGCTGCTGCGTTCATTCCACGCTCCGTTCACTCAGTCATCGCTCATTCACAACGTCTATAAAAGCTTTTGTTTGTATAAAATCATTCCTTTTTCCCTCACATCCACCATCCAGTACAGACCCCAACCCAATCTGCAGTCTGTAATTTCATATTATTCAATATAATGTAAAACCATAACGATAGCTTCATTTAAACAACCGGGAACAGACCTCATCCTAAACAGTTAGGTTAGGTTAGGTTTGGTTGATGTTTTGTTGTATCCCAGGTAAACCCCACAGAATTCAAGAATATCGCCTTAGTAAAAAAAAAAGCGTTATTGTATAGGCGCTGCAAACAACACTAGTCCCAAATCTGTTGGACCTCCCAGATTAGAAAAAAAGCGTCTTCAATGGTTAGGTTAGGTTTAGTTGATGTTTTGATGTATCCCAGGTAAACCCCACATAATTCAGGAATGTCGCCTTAGTGAAAAAAAACCTTATTATATAGGCGCTGCGAACGACACTAGTCCCAAATCTGTTGGACCTCCCAGATTTGAAAAAAGCGTCGTCAATGGTTAGGTTAGGTTAACGTTTTGATGTATGCCAGGTAAACCCCACAGAATTCAAGAATGTCGCTTTAGTAAAAAAAAACGTTGTTGTATAGGCGCTGCGAACGACACTAGTCCCAAATCTGTTGGACCTCCCAGATTTGAAAAAAGCGTCTTCAATGGTTAGGTTAGGTTAGGTTTGGTTGATGTTTTGTTGTATCCCAGGTAAACCCCACAGAATTCAAGAATGTCGCCTTAGTAAAAAAAAAACGTTATTGTATAGGCGCTGCAAACAACACTAGTCCCAAATCTGTTGGACCTCCCAGATTAGAAAAAAAGCGTCTTCAATGGTTAGGTTAGGTTTGGTTGATGTTTTGATGTATGCCAGGTAAACCCCACATAATTCAAGAATGTCGCCTTAGTGAAAAAAACGTTATTTTATAGGCGCTGCGAACGACACTAGTCCCAAATCTGTTGGACCTCCCAGATTTGAAAAAAGCGTCTTCAATGGTTAGGTTACGTTAGGTTTGGTTGATGTTTTGATGTATGCCAGGTAAACCCCACAGAATTCAAGAATGTCGCCTTAGTAAAAAAAACGTTATTGTATAGGCGCTGCGAACGACACTAGTCCCAAATCTGTTGGACCTCCCAGATTAGAAAAAAAGCGTCTTCAATGGTCAGGTTAGGTTAGGTTAGGTTTTTTTTTTTTTTTTTTTTTTTTTTTTTTGTTTTGGCAGGAGTGGGAAATCCCCACGGACACCTCAACTACCTCACAGGCTGTGAGATAGTCGAGGTAGTGCCGGACTCGAACCGGCTAAAACCACACTCCTGCCCCACCAGTGTCCCTCTAACGTGGTTAGAGCCCTTTATTATATGTTTTAATCTTATTTTGCGACTGGTTTTATTGTGACGGCCGAAGAGGCCACTCTCTATGATAAAGTTTTAGTCCAAGTTTTTTATTTCTTTTAAAAATACTTGTTATTATTTACTTAAATTAACTAACTTTAGTTTATAATTTCCTATATTCCACACATTTTATATAACTGCGAATACTATTTATAACGATACTAATGTAAGTACTATCTTCGTCCCTTTTATGTGAACTACTTTACCCCTTTTATGTATATTATATATCCTTTTTCCATGCTGTTGCCCTTACAATAAACTAGTTTACTTCTCTGATTAATTTTGTTTTTGATTTTGTTTTAGTTTTGCTTTTGTTTAATTTGTTTCCATGATATATTCGTTATATTTTTACAATATAATATCATTGTTTTTTAGGCCTAAATAATATATCTAAAACGACTGCAGAGTTTTTACCCAGTTCGACACAACTTGACGACTCCACTAGGGTTGGCTTACGGTCCAGCATAATTCCAACCACTTTCTCATGAAAGTGGCTCCAATTACCATTGTCCATCAAGCCAACCCTAGTGGTTCGCTCAATGCTTCTGCGATCTGGTTGTGTCGTCGTGGCCATGTTAATGTACGCGGAAGTGGGCGCACCAGCAACTTTAGCAATACGCTATTGATGTTCTGGCGAATGCATCCCACTTCCTGCGCAACGGGCATTCCTCGCTGAACGCATTGTGCAAGCGTTCCCCCAGCTTGGCTCTGGTGCAGTTGATGCACTCCGCTGCCTCGCCTTTTTGCTTAACTGGGCAGTCAACCCTAAGGTGTGGACCGCCGCAGTGGCTGCATAGATCGGCCGGCTCCGTGCAGAGACGCTTGCCATGCCCGTATGCTAAGCAGCGGGTGCACTGCACCAGAGGCGTCTGGTCTTCGACGCGCACTCGCTGGAGGTCAATCCGTAGCTTGCCTCCAGCGATTGCCCGCCTCCAGATGGCTGGGGAAACGCTTAACACAATGCTGTTCACGTGTGGGTTTCTTGACTTTTTGCGGAATTTAATTTTCATTTTCTGTTCCTCGTCCCCGAGACCGTGAAATATCTCCTGGTTCTGGTTCTTAAGGGCCCTCAGTACATCTTCATCGCTGTGAACTAACAGCACGTCCCTAAGAACCAGAAGCGGGTCCCGATTCTTCACGTCCTCGACGACGAGGTTCTCTCCGGCCGCCTTTAGTCGCTCCTTCAATTTTGTTCTCTCCTCCATCGTTTCGCACCCCATAATCACCCTTTGATCCTTGGCCTTTCTCACCCTTTCAACACGCACCCAGCCTTCTTTGGCGTCCACCGCTTTCCTGACCCTCTCCAGGATGTCACCGCTGGTGTCCGTCTCCTGTGTTGAGGAGACAACTACGGAGTGCAGAGTTGTTCGCTCCGGGGCTTTTGCCCCGGTGTGGCTTTTATTTACAGCTGCTACACTCGCGTATGTTGTCTCCCCCACACTTTCCCTGCCGGCCAGACTGTCTCGGAGCCTTTCGAGTTTCTCGGAGTTGTCCTTCAACTCCGAGAGGTGCTCCTTGATAGCGTTGGTGAGCACAGTCTGGCCGGCGAGAACGTCGCTGAGGGAGGACTGAGGGATGCAGTCAGCGGCGGGCGCGGGTGCGGGTGCGGGTTCGGGTGCGGCCGGGGCCTTGTCCTGCTCCGACTCCTTAACAAGCTCAAAAAGCCTGTTTATTGCCTCGAGCACGGCAGCCTTGATGTCGGTCTTGAGGTTGCGGGAGTTGCCCAAATTAAGCTTTGCCTTGTTTAGGCAAGCTCTCGCCTCCTCAATCCGACTGCGGCACCCAGCCACAGGCTTCTTGAGCTGTGTTAAGGCGTCCACAGGGGCTCGGCGCGTCCCCGGAGTAGCAGGCCCCCCCCGGGAAACGGAAGGAGTATCCTCCCCGAAGGAAATTCTCCTTCGCGCATTAGCAGGGGAAAGCCCAGCTTTCTCCGCGGATCGCGGCGAGTCACTGGAGCCTTGGGCCTTCAGGGTGCTGGATGGGGTGCGGAACATGATTATGTCGACAAGCAGATACCGTCCGACCGGACCCCTGTAAATGGGAGGTCAGTCCAACAATATCTGCCCGAGAGGAGAAGAAACTTCACAGACACTGGGTACTGTGACCCTGTAAAGGGGGGAACACAGTAGAATAATACACAACAAATCAACAAAATATACAAAAATAAATAAATAATAACACTCTTTTTTTTGGGGCAGTCGTGTAATGAACTATCTTCAGACAATAAATATAGTCCCAGCTGTCAATAAGATTAAAACTTACACGGAATTTTTAATAATTTTCAATAAAATTATTGTCAACTAGCTGTGCCCGCGACTTCGTTCGCGTGCTTGTCGGAAACTAAAATGCGTCGCTTAGATAAAAGTACATTTAATCATTGCCCTGCGTTAACTTACTGACGCTGTAGAAAATAAGAAGAGAGTAATGCAAAGTACTGACTATGTCTCATACTAAAGTTTAGATGGATGGGTGTTTGTTAATCAACCACGTCAGAACGGCCGAACGGATCTTGAAGAAATTTGAAACAGGTACATTATAGTCGACAGGCAGACAGATTGTCGTTGGCGCGTTCGTGTTCCACGCGCGCCTCAAAGATATGTCAGCAACAATTAAGGGGCCCCAAAGGGACGTCTGCCGGGGCTGAGCGTGGACGAGAACGTGGGTGGTTTTTAGTCAGTAGAAGTCTGACACTTTCTTCCGCTCCGCCCAGAGCGGGATGAGTCATTTGATAATTTACGAACCACAAAAAAGGGGGGATTAGAGGGTGTTTCGAGAGGGTACCTGTACCGAATCTGGGACATCGAATCTAAAATGGCCGCCACCTCCTTCTGCGAACCAGTAATCCTAGCGAAAGAGGTGGCGGAACGTGAGAGGGAGACAACCTCTCGTCCCAGCCGCCGCGGGAGACGCTCCGGGCATCGGGGGCCACGTGATGGCTTCCGGCCACCGTTGGCGCGGGCCTGTGAACGGTGAGTAACGGGCTAGTTAATCGTTCGTCCGTCCTATGACGATGGAGGCGCGTTCGTGTTCCACGCGCGTCTCAAAGAGATGTCAGCAACATTGAAGGGGCCCCCAAGGACCGACGCCCGTTGGGGCTGCGGGTTGTTCGAAAGAGATACCGCGGCTTCGACACATAGGGCTAACAACACACCACATCTATATGACGACATGGTTGGCGCAATGGCTGGACGATTAACAGTAGCACTGCGTGTCGCAGGTTCGATTCTCACACGGTACAAAAAAAAATATGTCTTGGGTTTTATCTAATTTTAATTTAGTTTAAAAAAAAATAGTATTTTAATACTGTGTAATTGGTAAATTTTTATTTGTTGACTATTCACGAAACATAATGTGTGTATGTTTACTATCACCGCGGTTCAGAAAATGACATCAAATGAATAACGCCATCTGTCGAAGACGAAGATAAACTGCTAAAAAAGAGCGAACAAACACTATAAGGTTTAGGCTATATGTAGATTTTGAAAGCAGCGTCATTTAGACTTAATCTACGTACCTTTTGCTATCATAACTTTTTTAAAGTTATCTTGTGAAGGCATTTAGTAATAAGTACCATATTCGTTCAATCTGATGTCGTTGCTTGTCTCATTCTTGACCATAACGATAAGTTCTTCTTGAAAACTATAAATTCATATATCTTTTGATAGAGAGCACCGATTACGATGAAACAAAGACTAAGTAATAGCCCAAGTTACGCACAATATTTATGTATAAAAGTTACCTACATTCGTTTCGTAAATTTGACGTGATGCTTAGTCATCGAAACAGACAAACAGATAAACAGACAAACAGACAAAAATTCCAAAAATGCTAGAAATGTGTTCTGTTGGTTATACTTTAATACCCTGACAATTTTTTTTTTAAATATTTTCGATGTACAAAAACGATTTCTCTACAGATTTATTATATGTATAGATATAGATATAGATAAAAATGTTGTTGTGCTTTTGTCAAAATAAAATTTATAAACAAATTAATAACTTCAGATAATCCTGTGTCCCTGTAAAGAGGAGAACACAAGAATAAAATAAACAAATAAAATCAAATAAATATAGATAAAATATTGCCAATAATTAATTATACTTAGTCGTCCACTGGGAGGACTTCACTGTCACAGCAACAATTCTTTGTCAATTTAAGCAAAAATAAAAGATTTCTCCCTCCTAAACACGAACAAAACAAATATGAGCAAAATAAAATTTAGTGAATTTTGCCGACCTCTCTCCGTTTTCCTTCTACCTATAGCTATAGAACAGAGGGTAGGAGGGTGGGCAAAATTTTTTGCGAGCTAGGGGCACGTGCGATACGTCAAAAGACGCGTCTCGGCGCGGGCTAGCTGAATTTTGAAAAAAGTTTACTGTCGTTAAAAGAGAAATCTGGAATTATCCCCGAAAAACCAGTTTTTTGGGGCAAAAGTGAAGGTAATCAACCCCCAATCTGGGCTTCGGGCTACGGATCGCAACCTTCAACGCAGGGATGGTAGCTGACTACAACTGAGACTAAATAAATTATTTAAAACGAAAGAAAATTAAAATCTGGATTTATTATGAACGATTTTCCTATAAAAATTTTGAAAATTTTGCTAAGTGTCGAAGGGTGGAAATTTTTTGGGCGTGCGGTCGTGTCAAATTGGTCAGGGAGTAGGCGGAACACTACTCCAGTCGAAATATGCTGAAAACAGCTCGAAAAACGCGCACTGAAAACTGTAGATATCAATGGGTTAGGTTAGGTTTTTTTTTTTTTTTTTTTTTTTTTTTGGCAGGAGTGGGAAATCCCCACGGACACCTCGACTACCTCACAGGCTGTGAGATAGTCGAGGTAGTGTCGGACTCGAACCGACTAAAAACCACTCCTGCCCATGCTTTTACCTCCAACATAATCGGAGCCTGTTTTCGCTCTTCTATATTTTCATCGCGTTTTTTTTTTTTCTATTCTTATATCTACTTATTTATGTTTTTAACTTCTGCCTTATTTTATATTCCTAAATAACTACTTTCTTTTAGAACTATTTATTTGTTAATACTAGTACAAGTGGATATAAAGCAATATTACACATATCTATCTATATCTATACATATAATAAATCTGTAGAGAAATCGTTTTTGTACATCGAAAATATTTAAAAAAAAAATTGTCAGGGTATTAAAGTATAACCAACAGAACACATTTCTAGCATTTTTGGAATTTTTGTCTGTTTGTCTGTTTATCTGTTTGTCTGTTTCGATGACTAAGCATCACGTCAAATTTACGAAACGAATGTAGGTAACTTTTATACATAAATATTGTGCGTAACTTGGGCTATTACTTAGTCTTTGTTTCATCGTAATCGGTGCTCTCTATCAAAAGATATATGAATTTATAGTTTTCAAGAAGAACTTATCGTTATGGTCAAGAATGAGACAAGCAACGACATCAGATTGAACGAATATGGTACTTATTACTAAATGCCTTCACAAGATAACTTTAAAAAAGTTATGATAGCAAAAGGTACGTAGATTAAGTCTAAATGACGCTGCTTTCAAAATCTACATATAGCCTAAACCTTATAGTGTTTGTTCGCTCTTTTTTAGCAGTTTATCTTCGTCTTCGACAGATGGCGTTATTCATTTGATGTCATTTTCTGAACCGCGGTGATAGTAAACATACACACATTATGTTTCGTGAATAGTCAACAAATAAAAATTTACCAATTACACAGTATTAAAATACTATTTTTTTTTAAACTAAATTAAAATTAGATAAAACCCAAGACATATTTTTTTTTGTACCGTGTGAGAATCGAACCTGCGACACGCAGTGCTACTGTTAATCGTCCAGCCATTGCGCCAACCATGTCGTCATATAGATGTGGTGTGTTGTTAGCCCTATGTGTCGAAGCCGCGGTATCTCTTTCGAACAACCCGCAGCCCCAACGGGCGTCGGTCCTTGGGGGCCCCTTCAATGTTGCTGACATCTCTTTGAGACGCGCGTGGAACACGAACGCGCCTCCATCGTCATAGGACGGACGAACGATTAACTAGCCCGTTACTCACCGTTCACAGGCCCGCGCCAACGGTGGCCGGAAGCCATCACGTGGCCCCCGATGCCCGGAGCGTCTCCCGCGGCGGCTGGGACGAGAGGTTGTCTCCCTCTCACGTTCCGCCACCTCTTTCGCTAGGATTACTGGTTCGCAGAAGGAGGTGGCGGCCATTTTAGATTCGATGTCCCAGATTCGGTACAGGTACCCTCTCGAAACACCCTCTAATCCCCCCTTTTTTGTGGTTCGTAAATTATCAAATGACTCATCCCGCTCTGGGCGGAGCGGAAGAAAGTGTCAGACTTCTACTGACTAAAAACCACCCACGTTCTCGTCCACGCTCAGCCCCGGCAGACGTCCCTTTGGGGCCCTTTAATTGTTGCTGACATATCTTTGAGGCGCGCGTGGAACACGAACGCGCCAACGACAATCTGTCTGCCTGTCGACTATAATGTACCTGTTTCAAATTTCTTCAAGATCCGTTCGGCCGTTCTGACGTGGTTGATTAACAAACACCCATCCATCTAAACTTTAGTATGAGACATAGTCAGTACTTTGCATTACTCTCTTCTTATTTTCTACAGCGTCAGTAAGTTAACGCAGGGCAATGATTAAATGTACTTTTATCTAAGCGACGCATTTTAGTTTCCGACAAGCACGCGAACGAAGTCGCGGGCACAGCTAGTATATAATATAATATAATCTATATAATATATCTAGTTACATAACTTGGGACCGTGGATGTCCAGTTCTTATAGCCTATCTTATTCTCTATTCCTATCACTACACGTTAACAAACCTTACTTTTATTTTATTTATGGGCAAGTAGATAATACTGTATTTTTTTTTTTTTTTCCACCTATTGTAATCAATACTTGACATTAATATTGTGCATAATATTATGTAAGCATTGTTTTCTTATGTAGTTTTATTTCTTTTTATCACTTGTTCGCATATTTTAATACAGTATTGTAGAAACAATTCTCTATTTTTACCTGCCATTATATTACAGGTATTTCCGGCGTCTAGTTTGGCATCAAGAATGTGTTCGGCCTCTAGTCTTGCTCTATCAAAGATGGGGCAGCTGAACAATACGTGCGGCACCGTTTCAGCAGTCTCAGGGTCACAGATGCACGATGGATTCTCCTTACACTTAAAGCGATGTAAGTATTCGGAGAACCCACCGTGCCCCGTCATGATTTGTGTTATCACACTGCTTATTTTGCACTTCCGAATTATCCTGTAAGCCGCCACCGCATCCGGGAAGAACAGTTTTGTGATAGCAGCAGTCTCTCCAGACCTGTATCTCTAGTTCCACACGTCAAGCGTTGCCATTCGGATACATCGCTTGACGTATGAAACCGGACACAAGTCGTAGTCAGGCTTTCGTTTGGAACTTTCAGCGGCACTCTTTGCCAGTTCGTCGGCCCTCTCATTCCCTTCCAGCCCCACATGAGCTTTGATCCAAAACAAGGTTACGGCTTTGTTTTGGGTGGTCAGGGATCTCAGGTTAGTTCTTACCTCCACAGCCAGGGGGTGGTGCCGGTCGTGGTTTTGGATGGTTTGGAGGGCCGCCATAGAGTCGCTGAAAATTCCAAACGATTGCGCACTGTGCTTCAGGATTTCCCTGGTTGCGACGCATATTGCCAGAAGCTCAGCCTGGTAAACGGTGGAGTAGTGGGGGAGAGCAAGCTTGCGAGTTTTGGTCTCGGCGTCACCCGTCCATATGGACAGGGCCGCTCCGACTTTGCCCCCAATCTTGCTCCCGTCCGTGAAAATACGAACTTCCAGTTCGTTCTGGGCGTCTAGTTGCTCTTGGTTTACCAGGCTTACGAGTTCCAGCTCAGCGCGCTCCGCAGGGTGTGGGGCCTCCATTGCCGAGGCAGGTTGCTCGACACTCCTATCGCCGAGTGCTAGCTGAGGCACACCCCTCCTGGCCTCGTACAACGACGCCGCCTCGCGGACTCGTAGATCGAGGGGTAGTATCCCAGCCAGCACTAGCGCGGAGTTTAAGGAGATCGTCCGGTATCCTTTGCACAGCTTTTGTGCAATGCCGCGCTGGACTGCGGCCAACTGCTTTATCACCCCTAGCTTCCCGGCGGCTGGGGCCCATACACTGGCGGCGTACAGGATTACCGGTTCCACTGTGGCAACGTATATAATTTTTATGACTTCCGGGCGAAGTCCCCAGCTGGTCTTTGCTGCCCTGCTTAGTTGCTTGTGGATTCCTATTGCCCTTCTGCAGACGTTTGCGACGTGTGAGTTGAATGTCAACTGCTTGTCGATGATGACACCGAGGATTTTGATCTCGTTGGCCATGACAATGTCGGTCCCGCCCATGCTCAGGCGTGGGGTGTCGTATTTTAACTTACGAGTAATGACCATTGCGTTGGTTTTTTGTGGTGCAAATTTAAGTTTGTTATTAACTCCCCACGCTCGAACGTGTTCGAGGGCGGCATTGGCACGTCCCTCGATCTCCAGCGCAGTGTCACCATCGAAGATCAACACGACGTCGTCTGCAAAAGCTTGGCAATAGTCCTCCCTAGCTTCCAAGCTCTTTAAGAGCGGGTCCAGCAAGAGATTCCAGAAAATCGGTCCCCCTATGGACCCCTGGACACAGCCTTTTTTTGTCGTCTTGCTGCACTCCTCACCTGCGTACCTGACCCGGACCTTTCGATCTTCGAGGTAGCTGTCGATGACCCTCCTCAAGCCGATTGGACACTTTTCCTCAGCCAGACGGACCCTTAAAGCTGGCCACCATGCGCTGTCGAAGGCTCCCTCTATATCCAAGGATACTACGACTACTATTTTCTTTCTTTCAAGCTTGCCGCGTATGTGCTGTATTAGTGCATAGAGGGAGTCTTCGGTGCTTCTTTGGGGCATGAATCCGTTCTGGCGAGTACTCATCCTTGGGATCAGATGAAACTTGAGGCGGGCCACCAACATCTTCTCGTAGATTTTGCCCAGTATTGGCAATAGGCCGATTGGTCTGTACGCCTTTGGGGTTGTGTAATCTGCTTTACCAGGCTTCCTTAAGATAATTACGGTCGCCTCCTTCCAGACTTTAGGGAAGAGGTGGCACCTCAGACAGCCGTTTAGTAGTGCCAGCGCTACCTCAGGGGCACTTCCAATAGCCTGGCAACAAATGTCTGCGGTAAAACCGTCGGCTCCTGGGGCTTTCTTGGCGTTGAAGGATCCGCACGCCGCCATCATTTCGGCCATCGTGAATGGTGGGTCGCATGAGTTATCATGCTCTCCAACATTCACTGTGTCTGCTTTTTCTCTGATGAGGCGGTGGCAGATACTGTCGTTCTCCGAGTGATCCTCCGGGTAAAAAGTATTCGCCAGTAGCTCGACGGAACCCTTGGAATCTAGCACCTCCCCGTTTTTTACCAGCAGCTGGTCTTCTTCCCTTCCTTTGGTCCTTCCTATCACCCGGTAAATTCTTTCCCAAACCCCTTCTCTATCCTGTTGCGCGCAGAAGTTCTTCCAACTCTCAATTTCAGCTTTCGCTGCCTCCGTTTCATACTCAACTTTCTGTTTCAGGTACTCTTCGACGACTTTCGATCTTCGGGCTGGGGCAGCACACCTGACTCTGCGTTTCCTGGTAGCGACGTTCTTCTTCAACCTCTCGAGTTTCTCGGACCACCACGGCAATGTGAGTACTTCAGCACTCTTCTTCATCGGCATTGATGAGTTGCATGCGTGTTTTATTGCCTCCGTATATTTAATTGTTATGGTGTTTAGTAGTTCGGCTGTATTTAATTTGTCAATTTCTAATTTATTAATTTTGTTTGCTTGCATTAATTGTCTGAGTTTCTCACGAAACTCAGACCAATTTGCTTTTTTAGTGTTGAATAACCTTGTTGTCCTGTTAATTGCGATTCCCTTTGATCTTTGAAGTTTTATGTTAAACACAATGCCGTTGTGGTCCGAACTCGTGAGGCCTTCATCTACCTTCCAGTCGTCTACCAGGTCCAGAATGTCTGTCGAGCACGCTGTGATGTCGACGTGGCTGCAGTAGCGTATCCCCCCTCTGATCGTATCGAAAGTCGGAATTTCCCCTCTGTTGAGTATGTTAAGGCTCAGCTCATCGAGAACTCCAGAGACTTCTTCGCCCCTGCGGTCGATAGACAGGCTTCCCCACCAGGTACTCTTTGCGTTTGCATCTCCTCCAATAAGCCACATCTTGGAACCAACTTCTTCTTCCACCAGTTTGAGGTGCGCCAGGTAAGGTCCGATTGGCTGGTCTGGCTCAAAGTAGAACGAGACCAGCGTGATCCTCCAGGCACTGGTTCGGATACCCACCACAGTGATGTTATTTGTGGTGAGTTTCGGGTACTGAGTGACGGTAAGGTCTTGATCAAAAACCGCAATTGCGGCCTTTACAGTCCCGTCTCCGATGTCAGTGCTCTGGAAGATCCGGACGCCCCTGTGGTTCCTCATAGCCTTGGTCCCACCCACGTATGGTTCTTGGAGGAGAGCAACGGCGACACCACGCTTTACTGCTTCCGTAAGAAGCTCGTTTGTCGCTAATTTTTTCCTCTGGAGGTTAGCCTGTATAACCCTATAGGGGTTTGGGTTGCCCTGGGTGCCCTTAGCAGTACGCCACCGTCGATCTAGCGATGGCGTCCCACTTCCGACGTATTGGGCAGTCAGGGTTGAAAGCATTGTGGTTAGCGTCCCCGAGCTTGGCTCTTGTGCAATTTTGGCACTTGGGCGGAACATCCGCCAGCCAGTCGGCGCATTCCGATCTCAGATGCGGGCCACCACAGTGGCTGCACAAGTCCGCCGGTTCTTTGCAGAATCGTCTGCCATGCCCGTAGCCTAGGCAGCGCGTACACTGAACCAGCGGGGTTTGGTCTTCAACCCTTACGCGCTGGAGGTCTACGTGCAGGCAGCCGATTCTTATGGCCCTTTGCCAGATGGTGGGGGAGACGCTAACCACAATGTGGTTCGTGTGTGGGTTCCGGGCTTTCCTCCGATACCTCACCTCAACTCTGTCCTCCTCCTTGTCGAGGCCGTGGAAAACGTCCACATTTTGATTCCTCAGGCCCTTAACCACGTCCTCATCTGAGTTAATGGTGAGGACGCTCTTGAGGATCAGCAACGGGTCCCTGTTCTTCACTTCCTCGACATGGAGGTCCTGACTTTCCTTTTCCAGTTTTCCCTTAATTTTGCTTCTTTCCTCCCTAGTCTGAAATCCCATAATAATTTTTCTATCTTTCGCCTTTCTTACTTTTTCCACTTTAACCCATCCCTCTTTGGCATCCACCGCTTTCCGTATCTTATCGAGCACTTCATCCCCACTCTCCGAGTCGTTCTTGGAGGTAATCACAATTGAGTGCAGCGTACTCCGCACTGGGTTCGCATTTCCGCTGTGGTTCGCTGTTACGCTCGCATACGTACTTGCTACGCCATTTTTTAGGGTGTCTTTCTGCAACTCTATCACGTCCTTAAGTTCTTCCATCTTTTTATTGGTCTCTGCTAACAGCTTCGAATGCTCTTGAATTTGCGCTGCTAGCAGGTCTTTTTCAAGATTAAAGGAGAAGGTGGTATCTGTGGCGGCAACTTCGGGCTGTGTGTTCTCCTTCACCCCTTCCAAATTTTTTGTTTTTGCCTCCTTTTCGGCCTCCTTTACTAGCTGGAGCATACGGTCTAGTGCCTCGGTAACACCATTTTTTATTTCCGTCTTGGTGTTACGCGAGGTGCTCAACAGCGATTTCGCTTTCAGTAAGCACGCCCTTGCCTCCGAAGACCGATCCGCATACTGAGGCCTTGGAGGCGAATGGACCTCTATTAACTTCGTGCGCGTTTGGAGGGTTTTATTTTCCTGCGAAAGCGGGGCTTTTTGCCCTGCTTTTGTGGGGCCAGCCTGTGTCAGTTTGGAGGTCAAGGGGACTGTTGGATCTGAAGTGGTAGGCTTAACAGCTTCCAATTCCGCAATACTGCGCCTAACATTTGGGGGTGATGTTGTGGATTTGGGTGGTGATTTGTCGCCATCATCCACCCTCTTCACTGGCGTCCTTATTCCCATCATGTTTGGAGGTAAGCGTCAAATGTAAAAATTGTGTAAAGTACAACTTAATCTAGTAAAAGTGTATATATAAATTAAAGTTAATTAAATAAAAAAATAAAAAGTATAAATTTCTCCCCAGCCTCGAGATTTGGTCTAAGAAACCCGTCAAAGCGAAAATAATGGAATATGTGGCCCAAACAAACGTTTGGGACAAAAATCGGAAATAAAAATTTTTTGATAATTCCCAGTCCACCTTCCTGCCATAGACCAGAGGGCGGGTGGGTAAGCAAAATTTTTTGCGAGCTAGGGGCACGTGCGATACGTCAAAAGACGCGTCTCGGCGCGGGCTAGCTGAATTTTGAAAAAAGTTTACTGTCGTTAAAAGAAATTTCTGGAATTATCCCCGAAAAACCAGTTTTATGGGGCAAAAATGAAGGTAATCAACCCCCAATCTGGGCTTCGGGCTACGGATCGCAACCTTCGACTCAGGGATGGTAGCTGACCACAACTGACACTAAATAAATTAATTAGAATAAAAGAAAATTTAAAAATGGATTTATTATTAACGAATTGCGTATAAAAATTTTGAAAATTTTTCTAAGTCCTAAGGGGTAGAAATTTTTTTCGCGTGCGGTCGTGTCAAAACGGTCAGGGAGTAGGCGGAACACTACTCTAGTCGAATTATGCTGAAAACAGCTCGAAAAACACGCACTGAAAACTGTAAATATCAATGTTTTGGTCAAAATTTCGTTTTGGTTAGGTTAGGTTAGGTTTTTTTTTTTTTTTTTTTTTTTTTTTTTTTTTTTTTTTTTTGGCAGGAGTGGGAAATCCCCACGGACACCTCGACTACCTCACAGGCTGTGAGATAGTCGAGGTAGTGTCGGACTCGAACCGACTAAAAACCACTCCTGCCCTTTCGGTGTCCCTCTGACATGATCAGAGCCGTTCTTATGCTATACACTTAATTGTAAGCTTGTTTCATGTTTAATAATGTAGCATACATATTATAATGGAATCTGGAGAGGCATATCCTCTCGGTAAAGACAACTTAAAAATAATCGATCAGAGAATCGGAGATAAGCCTGCAACTCCCTTTTTTTTTTTTTTTTTTTTTTTTTTTTTTTTTTCTTACTTTACATAATTTTACTATTCTGGTTTTCACAATACTTAAGACTATATACTTATTATATAATTAAGTATTATTTTTGCTTACGCTACTTATTTCTATTCATAACTATGGTTGCTATTACTATACTATATTTAAGAAATCTTTCACGGGTCTTGTTTGTAGACATTATGGTTGGGAGATTTTTAGCGACTAACGCAACACCAAGGTGTTGCTCTACCTCAAATCTAATTTTTGCCGTCATCGGGCACTCCAGCAGTATGTGGAGTACCGTTTCCTCCTTACCAGGCTCGCAGGCGCACGATGGGCTCTCTTTACACTTGAAACGACTCAAGTATGCAGAGAACCCACCGTGCCCCGTTAGTACTTGCGTGGTGATGGCAGAAGGGACCATTTTGCGCACTGTTTTGTACGCCGCAACAGCGTCCGGGAAAAAGATTTTTGTGCCCGAGGCAGTCTCACCCGATCCGTACCTCCCGTTCCATTCGTCGAGCGTCTCTGACCGGATTCTTCGCTTGACGAATGAAACGGGGCACAGTTCGTAGTCCGGCTTCTTCTTCGACCTCAGTGCGGCCTCCTTCGCGAGCTGGTCGGCTCTTTCATTCCCCTCCAACCCGGCGTGGGCCTTGATCCAGAACAAGGAGACACTCTTGTTCTGGATCTTACAGCGTCGTATGGTGTCCCTAGTTTCCACAGCCAAAGGATGGGGGGAGCCTACGTTCGCAACCGATTGGAGGGCCGCCATGGAGTCGCTGAAGATGCCGAACGTTGTTTCACTGCTCTTGAGTACTTCTCCGGCCGCCCTTTGTAGGGCCAAAAGTTCCGCCTGGTAGACGGTGCAGTAGGACGGCAAAGCAAGTTTGAGGGCCTTGGTTTCGGTAACACCCTTCCACAGGGATAGCGCCGCCCCAACCTTGCCCTCAATCTTGCTGCCGTCCGTGAATATCCGCACAGCGAAATCGCTGTGGTTGTGGTATTGTTCCTCGTCTACCAGGCTTTCGAACTCCAAGTTAACTTGGTCCGCGGGGTGTGGAGCCTTTATCGCAGCTCTATTGCAGCGGTATATATTGCCCTTATCACCTCCGGATGCAAGCCCCAACTGACCCGGGCTGCTCTGGCTAGCTGTTTATACATCGCTATCGCCTTTTTACAGACGATAGCTATGTGCTTGCCGAAGGTGAGTTTGGCGTCGATGGTCAGCCCCAATATCTTTATATCTTGGGACAAACCAATGTCGATCCCACCCATGTTCAAGCGCGGCGTGTCATACTTCAGCCTTCGCGTTATTACCATCGCACAGGTTTTGTGCGGTGCGAAGTTAAGCCGATTTTTGACACCCCACGCCCGAACATGTTCGAGAGCGGCATTGGCCCTCCCTTCGATTTCTAGCGCTGTGTCCCCGTCGAACACCATCACCACGTCGTCAGCGAATGCCTGGCAGTGGTCACCCCTGTTCTCCAGCTGTTTTAGAAGTGGGTCCAGTATTAGGTTCCAAAAGATGGGACCTCCTATCGAACCCTGGACGCATCCTTTGCTGGTTCCTCTGCGGCTTTCTTCACCGGCGTATCTCACTGTGACTACCCGGTCGCTGAGATAGCTATCGACTACCCGTCTCAAGTTTACAGGACACTTTTCCTCAGCCAATCGTACTTTGATAACGGGCCACCACGCACTGTCGAAGGCTCCCTCAATGTCTAGAGACACAAGCGTGACAATTTTCTTTGCTGCCAGCTTCGTGCGGATGTGCTGCATAAGAGTATAGAGGGAGTCTTCCGTGCTTTTTTGGGGCATAAAGCCGTATTGACGAGTACTGATCCTGGGTAGTAAGTAAAACTTGAGGCGGGCAACCAGCATCTTTTCGTACACTTTCCCAAGGACAGGCAATAGCCCAATCGGCCTGTACGACTTGGGTACGGTGTACGAGACTTTGCCTGGCTTTCTGAGCACAACCACCGTTGCTTCCTTCCAGATCTTTGGGAAGTGGTGCAGTGCCAGGCATTTGTTCAGCAGTCCCAGGAAATAATTTCGGTCACAGTTAACCGCCTGGCTACAGATGTCAGCCGTGAAGCCGTCCGCACCCGGAGCCTTTTTTGGGTTGAAAGATCCCATGGACCTATCAAGCTCGCTTAGGGTAAACGGTGGGTCATGCTGTTCACCATGGCTCCACTCGTTTACCATTTCTGCCCGTTCTCTAATTTGGCGATGATCCATGGTATCCTCTTCCACTCGGTCCTCGGGATAAAATGTCTCAGCCAACAGCTCCACGGAACCCTTTGCGTTCAGTGGTTTACCTTCGATCTGAAGTGGTAGATCCTCCTCTCTCTTTCCTACTCTTCCCATCACCCTATAAATACCCTCCCAGACCCCTTCTCGATCCTGTTTCCCGCAGAACTCCATCCAACTCTCCGTTGCTGCTTTCATAGCTGCTGCCTCATATTTTTCCTTTTCTTTTATATACAGGTCTACAACCATCGCTCTCCGGACAGACGCGGCACTCCTGACTCGGCGTTTCCTAGTGGCGACCAGCTTCTTCATCTCTGCGAGTTCCTCAGACCACCACGGCAAGGTAAGTGTTTCTGTGTTGTTTTTTGAAGGAATTGTGTGTTGGCATGTGTGTGTAATAGCTTGTGTGTATGTGTTTATTGTGTCTTCCAAACATTTTATATATTAGACAAAATATTCACCTGTACACTAAAAACAGTGATATTCACAATTTTAACACTAGAAATAAGCATAAACTACGCGCTCCTTTTCACCGGCTTCACAAAGTTCATAATTCATTCGTAGGGCTCGGTATAACATTTTATAACAAATTGCCATCTTCTTTTCTAGACTTGCCATTTAATGCATTTAAAGCCAAAGTAAAATCTAATCTTTGTTTAAAAGCTTACTATTCCATTAACGACTACTTAAATGATAGGAATAGTTGGTCGCTGAGTTGAACACAAGACAATGTTTGTTTGTTTGTTATTTATGTTCTTTCTCCAAAATTAGTTTACTGACATGTTATGTCTTTTTTATGTTTTTATTATTATATACATTTTTATTTTTGACTTGTGTCTGTAATCAATCGTAATATTAAGTTACACCTTTCTATTGTATCGAGTCTGGTTCTTCTAACCAAACAGACAGATGTGTTGCTGGGGAGTTTGTTCCGCCACTTCTTCTTTCCAGCAAAAAACACTAGGAAGTGTCGAAGGGTGGGCGTTTTGGGGGACTGTCACTTGTAAATGAGTAAAGTAAAGTAAAGTAAATTTTGACGTTCGAAAAGTGCTGATTATAAGCCTAGTTTGAATAAATGACTTTTGATTTGATTTGATTGATTTGTCAGTAACATTTGAAAGGTCCACTAGGGTCAACTTCTTTTCCTGCATAATTTGTGCCAGTTTCTCATGAAACTTGCCCCAATTTGCCTTCTTTGTATTATAAACCCTAGTGGTCCTCTCAATGCTAATGCCTTTTGATTTTTTAAGGTTTATGCTGAATGTAATGCCGTTATGGTCGGAACCCGTTAGACCCTCGTCGATCCGCCAGCCGTCCACCAGGTCCAGCATGTCCACCGAACAGGCCGTCACGTCCACGTGGCTGCAGAACCTGACACCTCCTCGAATGGTGTCGAAGGTGGGAATGTCCCCAGTGTTAAGGATGTGTAGCCCCAGCTCCCCCAGCGCTCCGCACATTTGCCCGCCTCTCGCGTCTTCACTGTTGCTACCCCACCAGGTACTTTTCGCATTCGCGTCTCCTCCAATAACCATCCTGCTGGAGCCCAGCTCTCGCTCTATGCAACGGAGGTGCTCCAGGTATGGCTCCATGGGCTTGTCGGGCTCGAAGTAGAGGGACACCAGCGTGATCGTCCAGGCTCTGGTCCGTACTCTCACCACAACGATGTTATTTGTGGTGAGTTGCGGGTACTGCAGGACATCCAAGTCTTGGTCAAAAATGGCTATTGCCGCCTTTACAGTCCCTTCTCCTCCCTCTGAGCTCTGGAAGACTCTTACGCCCCGATGACCTCTCATCCTTCTTACTCCCCCAACATAGGGCTCCTGGAGCAACGCTATGGCGAGTTTGCGCTTTGTCGCCTCCAGTAGCAGCTCGTTTGTGGCTAGCTGGCTCCGTTGCAGGCTGGCCTGGACCATTTTGTACCTAGTGGTGGTTTCGGGGGCGCCCTTAGCAGTATGCTATGGAAGCTCGGGCCAGTGCGTCCCACCTCCGACGCACCGGGCAGTCGTTACTGAACGCGTTGTGCCCACTGTTCCCCAACTTGGATCTGGTGCAGTTTATGCACGCCGCTGCTTCACCGGTCAATCGGTCAGGGCAGTCCGCTCTGAAATGTGGGCCACCGCAGTGGCTACACAGATCGGCGGGCTCCTTACAGAGGCGTTTGCCGTGACCGTAACCCAAACAGCGGGTGCACTGCACCAGAGGCGTCTGGTCCTCTACGCGTACCCTCTGGAGGTCAATACGGAGTTTCTCGGCGTCAATTGCCCGCCTCCAGATTGCTGGGGATACACTGAGCACAACGTGGTTCAGATGGGGATTTCGCGTCTTCCTCCGGTATTTCACGGTCATTCGTTGGTCCGCGTCGCCGAGGTCGTGAAAGTGCTCCCGGTTCTGGTTCTTAAGGGCTTTAATCACTTCCTCGTCAGTGTGTACGAGAAGCACGTCCCTAAGAACCAGAAGAGGGTCCCTGTTTGCCACTTCCTCGACGACGAGGTTTCCTCCGGCTGCCTTTAGTCGTTCCTTCAGCTTAGAACGTTCCTCTTTTGTCTCACATCCCATGATAATCTTCCTATCTTTTGCCTTTCGCACTTTCTCAACCCGCACCCAGCCTTCCTTAGCGTCCACCACTTTCCTGATCCTTTCCAGAACCTCGTCCCCAGTGTCCGTTTCTTCCGTCGAGGAGACAACTACGGAATGCAATGTCCTTCGCTCCCGGGCTTGTGCCCCAGTGTGACTTATACACACGGACGCGGCACTCGCGTAGGTCTTCTCCCCGACGGGAGCGGTATATTCCTTACTAGCCAGACTGTCTCGCAGCCTCACTAACTCTTCGGAGTTCTCCTTTATAAGGGAAATGTGCTCCTTCATGGTCTGGACGAGCTCAGTCTGGCTAACAAGACTGTCCAGATGGGACTGGGGACCACAGTCAGCAGTGGACGTAGATTCCGGCACAGGTACAGGTGCGGGAGGAGCCTGACCTTGCTCCGACTCCTTCACCAGCTCGAAGAGCCGGTTTATAGCCTCGAGCACCGCAGTCTTGATATCGGATCTGAGGTTGCGCGAGTTGCCCAAATTGACCTTAGCCTTGTTTAGGCAAGCTCGCGCCTCCACAGTGCGACTGCGGTACCCGGCCTCCGGTTTCTTGAGTGGTGTGGCAGCGCCCACGGAAACCCGGCGCGTCGCCGAAGTGGCAGGGCCCTCCCGACGCACGGACGGAGTTTCGTCTCCGAAAGAAATTCTCCTCCTTGCGGTATCCGGCGAGGGACCCACCTTCTCCGTCGATCGCGGCGAGCTTCCGGAGCCCGCCGTCATCAGGGTAGCGGAGGGAGTGTGGAACATTTCAATAATAAAATCGAATACAATCTAAAATGACCCCTGTAATGAGGTGCTCAGAAAAGCCAATACTTGGGACGAAGAGGCTGAATTTGTCACGGGACACCGGATGATTCTGAGTCCCTGTAAAGGGGGGAACACAGAAGGTATTTAATAAATAAGACTACGATGGAATAGTCGAAGCCTTTCCAGACTCAGTCAAACAAGTAAAATAAATAAAATAAAATCGAATTCCCTCCAACACAAATTGAGCTAGGAAGCAGAAAATAAGAAATATTAAGTTTTTATAGACCTAGCAAGCCTAAAGAGCAACAATAAAAATAAAAAATATTTTGGCCAAAATTCCCAGTCCACCTTCTGCTATAGACCAGAGGGCGGGTTGGGTGGGCAAAATTTTTTTTGCGAGCTAGCCGCACGTGCGATACGTCAAAAAACGCGTCTCCGCGCGGGCTAGCCGAATTACGGAAAAAAGTTATTAACGTTAGAAGAAAAATTTGGAATAATCCCCGAAAAACCAGTTTTTGGGGTAAAAAATGAAGGTAATCGACCCCCAATCTGGGCTTCGGGCTACGGATCGCGGCCTTCAACTCAGGGATGGTAGCTGACTACAACTGAGACTATATAGAATATTTAAAAGTTAAGAAAGTTTTGAATCCGATTTATTATGAACGATTTCCTTATAAAAATTTCGAAAAATTTTCTAAGTGTCAGGGGGTGAAAATTTTTTGCGCGTGCGGTCGTCTCAAAATGGTCAGGGAGTAGGCGGAACACTACTCCAGTCGATTTACGCTGAAAACAGCTCAAAAATCGCGCACTGAAAACTGCTGATATCAATGTTTTAATAAAAAAAAAAAAAAAAAAATTTTCGTTGGGTTAGGTTAGGTTAGGTTAGGTTTTTTTTTTTTTTTTTTTTTTTTTTTTTTTTTTTTTTTTTTTTTTTTTTTTTGCTTTTCCCCATTCGATAGAAAGGGCTCTTATTATTCTAATTTACTCATTCGTTCCATTTCTCGCATTTATTCCTCTCGCACTTTCAAGCTTCATACTGTATCTTTCTTGCATACATCTCTTACATTCTTAGCCGGGTGGGACTCCCGCTATTCTTACTATTTTTCTATTTTCTACTTTTCTTTTATTTTTCTTTATTTAGGGTATTCAAGTAGGTACACAGTTTTGTTTTATTATCATTTTTCGTTGACATTTTCTTCTATTACTATGTTGTATTTGTACATTTTTCTTATTTTAATACATTTTTATTATTTTGTTACATTTCTAGCTTATTTTTCTACCTTAATTTACTTCTTACATAGTACATTATTGTTATCTAATTTTAATATCTAATCTATTTCTTACATTATTAGTTTTACATGCCTATTTCCTTATTCTATGTTTTTTACTATACAGGGTTTACTATATTATATTCTTATCCAATACTCTACTTATTTTCTATTACAAGACTTTGCTTAAGTTTGAGTTTTACAGGGTAATTTGACCATTTGCGGTTTTTGGCTTAAAATTGGACCTTTCTTAATTACAAAAATGTTTTATGGGAAAAGGATGCGGGGGGGAGGGGGAGGGGGAGGAGGAGGGGTAGGGGTGGTGGGGGAGAGGGTTGGATTCCTTTCTTATTGTTATATTTGTTTATTTGTCTTAGTGTTGCGGCAATAATATATATATATACATAGATATTACATATTTATTGACATTTCTTAGTCTAGTGATATTTATTGTTCAAAAGTTTTTTAGGGGTTGTTGGGATACTTATAGATATATTTGTATATATTTACCATATATTTCATATATCTGGGTGGGGTAGTTTTAGGCGTATGCCGTTGTCGTCCGAGCCAGGTAGTCCCACTTCTTGCGGACCGGACACTCCACGCTAAACGCGTTGTGGTCGGTCCTCTGGAGCTTCGAGTGCAGGCAGTTGCAGCACTGCGGTTCATTCCCTGCAACAAATTCCACGCATTTTTCGCGCAGATGCGGTCCTCCGCAGTGGCTGCACCTGTCCGCACTCTCCGTACAGAATTTTCGGCCATGACCAAATGCCAAGCATTTTGTACATTGGATGAGCGGCGACTGGTCCTCGACCCTGACCCTTTGCAGGTCAAGATAAAGGGCCCCAGCCTCCGTCATCCTCTGCCACACCCTGGGTCTGACTTGGACGACAACGTGCGCTGTCTTGGGGTTCCTGGTCCTTTTCTTATATTTAATTACAATTTCTTTCTCTTCCTGGTCCAAGTCCCTAAAGATATCTTGGTTCTGGGAATAGAGCGCCTTCGCCATCTCGTCGTCATCACTGTCCAAAAAGACATCCTTTAGGACGACGAGCGGGTTTTTATTTTTCATGGCCGCCACTATTAGCCCTTCACCTCGGCTCTCAATCCTTTCTCTCACTTTTTTCATCTCCTCTTCAGAGTCACACCCCAGTATAACAGTCTGATTCTTCGCCTTTCGGACCTTATTTATTTTTAGGCCAGTTCCCCGGGCATCGACCGCCTTCTTCACTCTCGCGAGCACCTCCTCAGCAGTCTCCTGACTGCCTTCGAGGGTGACCGCCATCGAATGAAGTGCCGGCCGATGCCCAGGTTTGGCAGCCGTGACGTAGGCGTATGACGGCGAGTCGGTTTTTGGGGCACAAGCCACTTCCCTCAAGGCCTCTTTTATTTTGTCGGTACTGGCGGCGACCTCACCGGCAACGTCACCGATTTTGTCCTCGAGGACAACCGTGGCACGACCGACAATGTTAACCCCCTCCGTCGTGTGGCTCAGGTTTGAGTTAACTATGTCGATCTTGTCGCTAACCTCGACGACCTTATCGATGACCTTGTCGACGATGTCAGCACCGCTGTCAGAGCAGTACTCGGTCATGTCTTGGAACCCTTTTATGACCTTGTTTTCGAGGTCGCTGAGCTGCGTCTTTATGTTCGCCTCCACCTTTTCAAGCCTCTCTAATAGTTCCGCCGTTGATTCGGGTGATGTAGGCGTGGTCTTAACAGGTGGGGCTGTTTTGGGCGTCGTTTCGAGAATCCTCATTCTTCGGCTTATTTCGAACAAGGTCCGTAGACATTTATCCGACTGTGTCTCCAGGAAGATCTTGATGTCTCTCCTCATCTGAGGGTAATCTTTCACTCTGGTCGGTATATCTTCAAAAGTTTTCATGACCTCCTGGAGAAGCTTGTCATTTGTTGACGTGGCGAAAATGTCGGTCTGCTTGGTATAAGCCTCCATAATGTCTACGGACCTCCTCTTTCGTTCCGGTCTTCGGATGAAAGTCCTGGCGGCGTCCAGCGCTTTTCCAGGCGGGCCCACAGGGCTGGGGGTGGTGGTGGGAGCGGCAGCACCAGAGGTCCCCGCCGACGATGACAGCGGCGTTTCAGTAGTTCCTGCCATGGGTCCTCGAGCAGCGTCCTTTCTGCCGAACGTCAGGGACATCCCCTTCGGCGCTTCGCGCGCTCCAGAGGGCCCCTCTATTGCTGGGTGGGTAGGCGACGACGTCGACTCCTGCGCTCCGCTGGTGCCGGCTCCCGGCCCTTTGTTTACTGGGGTGCGAATTCCGAGAACCATTTTCTTTTATTTAGGTGTTCTTCGTTTGTGTGTATAGGGCACAACGAGAAACGGGGAAAATTGTCAATAAGGTGTAAATAAAATAATATAAAATAAAATAAAATAAAGTAAAATATAAAAATATAATACCTAGTCTATTGTATTGTTCCGCTTTGATCCTGTATATGGGGAGTCAAAGCCGAACAACGTAAATCCGCGGTCCAAAATTTCCTATCTATATTAATCTCCGAGATACCGGTATTTTGGTACGTAAGGGATGGGGGAGGGTCCAATCGGGGGGGGGAGGGTACCTCTTATGCGACTTTAACCGTGGTGTCTTCGACACCACAAAGGCTGATTTTGAGGTCAGATCGGCTCTATCTCCTCTGGTTCCCAAGATATGACCCGTTAAAGGATTGGGGAGGGGAAGGTTAGGAAAAAGGAAAAAGGGGGGGAGGGATGGATACCTCAGAGGTGGTTTTCACCTCGTGGAGTCTTCGACTCCACTAAGGCTGAATTTGTGGTCTAAAAATGCCTATCTCCTCTCGTTCCAGAGATATCCACCTTTCGGGATTTCTGCCGTACCGTACCGCGCCGTGTCGCAGGCTATGACGGGTAGATCTTCCAGTTGACCTAGCTGGGTCTACTCTGTTCCGATTTTGGCGTGGGTGGGCTCTTTTGTTTGGTCTTGTTGAGCTCTTTAAGGTAGGTCAGATTTCTGGGGGGGTGGGGGGGGGGGATGGGGTAGGGGGGGTGGTATCCCGGAAATGTAATCCTAGTAAACGTTTATATGGCTGAGTGCCACTTGTACTAATATACAATTTTTACACAAAATAAAATTTCTCAAGTGCTAGGGGTGACTTAGCCCTAGAGGGTTGAAATTCTGTCCACAGGTGCGGAGGGTCCAGGATGGTTGGGTATCCAACCAGGGGGGGGGGTCAGGGGGGGGGCTTCGAATTTTTTGTTGTTTTTGAGCTGGGACGCTCCGTTTCAGCGTTACAGCACTTTTTTGGTTTTTGTGCTGTTTGTAAAACTTTGTTTTGGTTTTTGTAATTTACTTTACTCGAATGCTATATATCTTAAAATTATTTTGTAAATGGATTCTTGTAGGGAAGAGTAAAACTAATGTAAATCGGTCCTAAAAATTGGGGCGTCCTTAAAAATAAATAAGTTATCGAATCCTGAAAAAATTTTTAAATTACCAAAAACCGCAAATGCCCGTTTTTTCTTCTAACACCTTGATTTACTTAAGGGTCTGGATCCCTGACCCCGGTTATTCCCGGAGTCTAGTACTTAATCCTAAGCTTAATCTATGACTTAATCTATGTACTTAACTAAGTTTGTATGTTCCACAGCTGGTCTTCGCTGCTCCAGCGTCGTCCGAATTCTTCCCGGGGATGCCGGTTCCAGAGGGTGGTGTTGCCAGGGCGGTGACCTATGTCAGGTTGTAGGCCTGACGCTTCTCCAACTGCTGGCACCGTTGGAGTTCCTGTATCTGGTGCGGTTTGGAAAATATTCCCCTGGGAAGGTAAAAACTTGACCCTGGCGAGCTGGTGGAAAAATGTCCAGGGTGGTCGACCTTCAGATCGTTTCTCGTAAGAGAACCGATTTGCTGTTATTTTCGCGATCCGACGCTCCGTTTCAGGGTTACGACCCCGACCAACTTAAGTCGTAATGGCGTTCCGAGTAGGGGTTTTGAAATCATACCCAGAAAATTGACAGTTTCCGTCCAAACTGGCTGTACTCTTCGGATTCTGGTAGCTGGTGAGGTTCCGCTTTGAGTCTGTCCAGGTTCCTATTTTTATTTTACTCTGCCTATTTTAGGCAGGTGGTCAAAATGCTAGGGTTGGAACCACTTTCTGCAATTTGGACTTTTTACCAGCTCCAGGTGCTGAAAAATTTATTTTCGTGCAGATTTGTGTTGTACGTTGTCTGAGCAGCCTTGTCAATTTTTTCCCGGATTTTTTACTTTATTATTTACAATTAATATAACACAGGGAATTTATTAAGATTTTTATAACTTTAAAAATACTGGTCCAAAAATTTTGAAAATTTGCACTTGGGTTCTTAAGATTCTAAACTGTTTTTTAATGTCCAAAAAATTATGTGTTATCGATCTAAATTAAGAGTTAATGAGGGTTGAATTTTGAAAATAAACTTGATGATTTTTAAAACCTTGAATCTTCCAGGTGGGTGCTCCAAATTCGGTGATCGAGGTGTCGGGTGAAAGGGGAAGGCTTCCTGCGCCTATTTCCGTTCCCCGTTTTTTCCTCCGACAGCTGGAAGAGGTCCTCGTGGCCACGTGGATTTCGAGTTTTTTCCCTTATCTTGGCGAGTTCCCGTGGGAAAAATCCCAGACTCAGCCAAGATGTGGTACTTGTCCAGGTGCTTCGTTTGGCGGTCTAAAAACACAAGGTCACCGATCAAAATCACGCAGCGTTTCACTTTGTCACTTTTTTGGGTCACTTTTGAGGTTAAATTTATAGTTTTTGGTCTATAACTTCGTCAATTTTTCACTAATTTTAAAAATTTTTTCACACACAGTTGTAGTTTTGTAGCGCGCAACTTTTAGCAAAAACACTGGTATTTTCATTTACTTTTACTATTTTTCCGGATTTTTCGAGCGCGGAGCGACTTAAAAACGATCCGACCACCACGGGGGCTGGGGGGGAACTGGGTTAGGTTAGGTTTGGCGGATCCTTGGTGGCAGAGAGGATCCGCCGCCTGGGATTGAGGGTGGCGCTGCACAAAACGGAGGCCGTGTTCTTTCGCGGTCCCCGGCAGCGCTGCCCTGCCGACGCCCACATCGTCGTGGAGGGCGTCCGTATAGGGGTCCAGCCCCAGATGAAATATCTGGGGCTGGTGCTGGACGACAGGTGGCGCTTCGGCCCACATTTCAGCGGGCTGTCGACGCGCCTGTTGAAGGCCGCGGACGCCCTCTCATGGCTCCTCCCAAACCTGGGGGGGCCACAGGCAAAGTGCCGGCGCCTCTATGCCGGCATTTTGCGGAGCATGGCCCTTTACGGGGCCCCCATCTGGGCGGACTCCCTCCATAGGAGGGAGAATGCGACCGCCATCCGCAGGCCCCAGCGGGCCATTGCACAGCGGGTGGCGAGAGCGTACCGCTCAGTGGGATTTTCGGCGGCGTGCGCTCTGGCCGGCACCCCTCCATGGGAATTGGAGGCGTGGGTGCTCGCCAGAGTGTACGAGTGGACGGCCCGCCGAAGGGCGCTTGGTGAGCGCCCGATGGGCGAAGAGCGGGAGGCGGTGCGGCGAGAGGCGAAGGACGCCATCGTCCTCCATTGGACGGAGGACCTCGCCAGCGCCGCCTTTGGCCGCCGGACGTTGGACGCGCTCGGGCCGGTCCTGCAGGGCTGGCTCGAGCGGTCCCACGGTTTCCTCTCTTTCCGTCTGGTGCAGGTGTTGTCCGGGCATGGCTGCTTCGGATCGCACCTGCACCGGATCGGTAGGGAGGAAACCCCGGCATGCCACGAATGCGGCGCGGCGGAGGACACGGCGCAGCACACCCTCGAGGGGTGCCCGGCGTGGTCCGAGCGGCGCTGCGGCCTCACCGCGGTGGTCGGACCGGACCTCTCGCTTCCCGGCGTGGTTGACGCCATGCTGAGGAGCGAGGAGGCCTGGTCAGCAGTAGCCTCCTTCTGCGAGGACGTACTCTCGCAGAAGGAGGAGGCGGAGCGGGCGCGGGAGGACGACCCTCTCGCTGCGCCGCTCCGCAGACGGAGAAGGGGGAGAAGGCGTCGTGCCCTCCCTCCTCTAGGTGACGGGCGGGCGACAGGCACGGGGGTGCCTGCGCCCGCATTGCACCCGTCACCTCCGTCAGTCATTCCCGCCCCCCCACGCCCGTGAGGGTGTGAGGGGACCGCCTTGATATCGTCGGCGGGGGACTGGTTGTAAAGGCTGTGCCGGTTTCCCAGTCCCCCCGCCACTATGACGAAGCGGGAATGCCGCTGGGTCGTTTTAGTGGGTATACCGGGTTCGCCCGGGAGTCCCACATACCCCTCCCGTCCCCCGATGGGAGGGTATGCGTAACGCATTTTTTCCCAGCGTCAAAAAAAAAAAAAAAAAAAAAAAAAAAAAAAAAAGGTTAGGTTAGGTTGGGGTTGGGCGGCTGACCTGACGGCCGGTAGCATAGCTGTTCTGCGGAAACCGCAGAGAGCTATGGCCGTCAGAGTCATCAGGGGATATCGCACGATCTCCTACGAGGCGGCTTGCGTACTGGCCGGATCCCCGCCCTGGGACCTGGAGGCAAAAGTCCACGCGTCACTGCATCAGTGGCGTGAGGAACTGCGGGCGCGGGGCGAAGGGCTGATGCAGCGACACATGGAGTTGCGTCAGTCTCAGCTCCGCGAGGTCCTGGTGGCGGAATGGCGGGACAGGCTCTCACGCCCTACCGCCGGCCTCGATACCATCGAGGCGGTCCGGCCAGTACTCGAGCCCTGGCTCGGGAGAAGGCACGGCTCCCTGTCGTTTCGTGTGACGCAGGTGCTCTCGGGGCATGGTTGCTTCGGGAAGTACCTGTGTCGCATAAACAGGGAGCCGGACGCCCGGTGTCACCACTGCGTCGACTGCCGGGAGGACACGGTGCGGCATACGCTGGCAGAGTGTGCCGCTTGGGAGGAGCCGCGCCGTGCCCTCATCTCAGAAGTAGGCAGTGACCTGTCGCTGCCGGCCGTAGTCGAGTCTATGGTCGGCAGCGAGGAGGCCTGGGACGCGGTGGTAACCTTCTGCGAAACAGTCGTGTCGCAGAAGGAGGCTGCGGAGAGGGAGAGGGAGATTTCTTCCCCACACCCGATCCGCAGCAGACGCACCGGGCGTCGGCGGAGGGCGGACAACGCCCTCTTCCGGCCCCCCTAATTGGGTCCAGGGGTGACGGATTTGGGGACGTCCGTCGCCCTCCACACACATCAGGACCCGAGGTGGCGGCGCGATGTGTTCCACGCGCGCCCCTCTTAGACGTCGCGCGGGGGGAGTCTAACACCTCACTCCTCCCGCCGACCCGAGATTGAGGCCCGCAGAGGCGGGCCGGCACTAGCCGGGGGTCGCGGTAGTATCTTAAGTTCCCGCGGCCCCCCGGCGTAGGTGAGAGATGGAACACCGGGGTGGTTTTTAGTCAGTAAGAGTCTGACAGACCCCTCCGCCCCCCCAGGGCGGGGGACATCCATGAGGATTTTCCACCCCGGAAAAAAAAAAAAAAAAAAAAAAAAAGGTTGCGATGGGGTGCGTCAGAATTCCTCCACGTGTGTCCAATGGTTGCTGGTCCCTCTCGATACGTCTGGAGGGAAGAGCAGCTGCTGGGCCGGTGCACCCTGGGCGCGGCAGTATCCTTCCTCGAGGAATGAGAAGAAATTCTTATTCCTCGGGGAATGGTACTGTCGTGGCTAATATTCTGGGCGGGGTTATTTCGTCGTGTGCAGTGCGATGGCTCGCGGGGCGGGCTCATCGGGCGGTGCGTGGTTGGTGGTTCGCTCCTCGAAGTTCTCGGGGAGTGGATCGGGGTTTGGGTTCCTCCTTCATCTTGGATCGCGGCGTTCGTTGCGCTCTGATACGCGTCTGGCCATCAGACGTGATTGTGAGCGTGACGAATGGCCGTGGTCCGGGATGGGGGAGGGGCCCTGGCCCTGATTCGCTCCCCGAGGGCTTCGAGGAGTGAGTCACTAGTCGCGTACCGTCCGGTGGGTCCGCTCCGTGGGCCGTCGCGCGGCACACGGCGAAATACTGGCCGCGGTCTCGCCGCGGTGGTCGGACCGGACCTCCCGCTTCCCGGCGTATTTGCGCCATTCTGGGTGGCGAGAGGCCTGGTCAGCGGTAGCCTCCTTCTGCGGGTGCGTGCTCTCGCAGAGGGGGGAGGCGGGGCGGGCGCGGGAGGACGACCTCTCGCTGCGCCGCTCCGCAGCCGGAGAGGGGGGAGAAGGCTTCGTGCCCTCCCTCCTCTAGGTGGTGACGGGCGGGCGACAGGCACGGGGGTGCCTGCGCCCGTATTGCACTCCGTCACCTCCGCCTGCCGTTCCTGGCCCCCCTCCCCTACCCGTGCCGTGAGGGTGGGAGGGGTCCGCCTTGCTTTCGTCGGCGGGGGACTGGTAGCAAAGGCTATGCCAGTTTCCCAGTTCCCCTCCACTATGACGAAGCGGGAATGCCGCTGGGTCGTTTTAGTGGGTATACCGGGTTCGCCCGGGGAGTCCCACATACCCCTCCCGTCCCCCGGCGGAAGGGTATGCGTAACGCATTTTTTCCCAGCGTCAAAAAAAAAAAAAAAAAAGGTTAGGTTGCGATGGGCGCTGCGCGGGACTCGGCGAGGGCCGAGATGCTGGAGGGTCTCGACAGGGACCCCTATGGGAGACCATATAAGGCGGCGCGGAATCAGCTCCGCCCCTATGGTCCCCCACTGTCCGAGACCCTCGAGCCGGCATTGTTGGACGGGGTGGTCCGGTCCCTGTTTCCGCGCAGGACCGACTTCGCCCCTCCAACAATGGATCCCCCGCAAGGGGCGGCTCCCCCGGAGGCAGAGGTCCCCCCGGTGACGGCGGCGGAATTCTATGCGGGGGTTCTGAACCTCCGCGCGAAGAAGACCGCCCCCGGACCGGACGGCGTCCCCGCACGGGTGGTGGCGATCGCCGCCTCCCAAATGGAGGACAGATTTCGGGAGCTTTTCAGCGCGTGTTTTACGGCTGGGAGGTTCCCGAAACTCTGGAAGGAGGGGCAGCTGTGCCTCCTCCGAAAAGAGGGACGCCCGGTGGACTCCCCCTCGGCATACCGGCCCATCGTTCTGCTCGATGAGGTCGGTAAGCTGTTCGAGGGGATTGTCGCCGGGAGGCTGGAGAGCCACCTGCGGGGGGTAGGGCCGGATCTGTCGGACGCCCAATACGGTTTCCGTCGTGGGCGTTCGACGATCGACGCGCTGGCCCTACTCAAGGGCCAGGTGAAGGAGGCGGTGGAGGCGGGGGACGGAGTGCTGGCGGTGTCATTCGACATTGCCAACGCCTTCAACTCCGTCCCCCACTCGACGATATTGGAGGCACTCCGGTATCACGGAGTGCCCCAATACCTGAGGAGCCTGCTGGCAAACTACTTGGAGGGCCGAGAGGTCCTCCTCGTAGACAGAGCAGGTGCGGTGAGGCGGTACGCTGCTGAGTCCGGTGTTCCACAGGGGTCGGTGCTTGGCCCTCCCTTGTGGAACATCGGATTCGATTGGCTGTTGCGGGGAGCCCTCCTCCAGGGCACGAGTGTCATCTGTTACGCGGATGACACTCTGCTCACTGCACGGGGGAGGAGCTTTGAAGACGCGGCCATTTTGGCCTCGGCTGGCGGATCCTTGGTGGCAGAGAGGATCCGCCGCCTGGGATTGAGGGTGGCGCTGCACAAAACGGAGGCCGTGTTCTTTCGCGGTCCCCGGCAGCGCTGCCCTGCCGACGCCCACATCGTCGTGGAGGGCGTCCGTATAGGGGTCCAGCCCCAGATGAAATATCTGGGGCTGGTGCTGGACGACAGGTGGCGCTTCGGCCCACATTTCAGCGGGCTGTCGACGCGCCTGTTGAAGGCCGCGGACGCCCTCTCATGGCTCCTCCCAAACCTTGGGGGGCCACAGGCAAAGTGCCGGCGCCTCTATGCCGGCATTTTGCGGAGCATGGCCCTTTACGGGGCCCCCATCTGGGCGGACTCCCTCTATAGGAGGGAGAATGCGACCGCCATCCGCAGGCCCCAACGGGCCATTGCACAGCGGGTGGCGAGAGCGTACCGCTCGGTGGGCTTTTCGGCGGCGTGCGCTCTGGCCGGCACCCCTCCATGGGAATTGGAGGCGTGGGTGCTCGCCAGAGTGTACGAGTGGACGGCCCGCCGAAGGGCGCTTGGTGAGCGCCCGATGGGCGAAGAGCGGGAGGCGGTGCGGCGAGAGGCGAAGGACGCCATCGTCCTCCATTGGACGGAGGACCTCGCCAGCGCCGCCTTTGGCCGCCGGACGTTGGACGCGCTCGGGCCGGTCCTGCAGGGCTGGCTCGAGCGGCCCCACGGTTTCCTCTCTTTCCGTCTGGTGCAGGTGTTGTCCGGGCATGGCTGCTTCGGATCGCACCTGCACCGGATCGGGAGGGAGGAAACCCCAGCGTGCCACGAATGCGGCGCGGCGGAGGACACGGCGCAGCACACCCTCGAGGGGTGCCCGGCGTGGTCCGAGCGGCGCTGCAGCCTCACCGCGGTGGTCGGACCAGACCTCTCGCTTCCCGGCGTGGTTGACGCCATGCTGGGGAGCGAGGAGGCCTGGTCAGCAGTAGCCTCCTTCTGCGAGGACGTACTCTCGCAGAAGGAGGAGTCGGAGCGGGCGCGGGAGGACGACCCTCTCGCTGCGCCGCTCCGCAGACGGAGAAGGGGGAGAAGGCGTCGTGCCCTCCCTCCTCTAGGTGACGGGCGGGCGACAGGCACGGGGGTGCCTGCGCCCGCATTGCACCCGTCACCTCCGTCAGTCATTCCCGCCCCCCCACGCCCGTGAGGGTGTGAGGGGACCGCCTTGATATCGTCGGCGGGGGACTGGTTGTAAAGGCTGTGCCGGTTTCCCAGTCCCCCCGCCACTATGACGAAGCGGGAATGCCGCTGGGTCGTTTTAGTGGGTATACCGGGTTCGCCCGGGAGTCCCACATACCCCTCCCGTCCCCCGATGGGAGGGTATGCGTAACGCATTTTTTCCCAGCGTCAAAAAAAAAAAAAAAAAAAAAAAAAAAAAAAAAAGGTTAGGTTAGGTTGGGGTTGGGCGGCTGACCTGACGGCCGGTAGCATAGCTGTTCTGCGGAAACCGCAGAGAGCTATGGCCGTCAGAGTCATCAGGGGATATCGCACGATCTCCTACGAGGCGGCTTGCGTACTGGCCGGATCCCCGCCCTGGGACCTGGAGGCAAAAGTCCACGCGTCACTGCATCAGTGGCGTGAGGAACTGCGGGCGCGGGGCGAAGGGCTGATGCAGCGACACATGGAGTTGCGTCAGTCTCAGCTCCGCGAGGTCCTGGTGGCGGAATGGCGGGACAGGCTCTCACGCCCTACCGCCGGCCTCGATACCATCGAGGCGGTCCGGCCAGTACTCGAGCCCTGGCTCGGGAGAAGGCACGGCTCCCTGTCGTTTCGTGTGACGCAGGTGCTCTCGGGGCATGGTTGCTTCGGGAAGTACCTGTGTCGCATAAACAGGGAGCCGGACGCCCGGTGTCACCACTGCGTCGACTGCCGGGAGGACACGGTGCGGCATACGCTGGCAGAGTGTGCCGCTTGGGAGGAGCCGCGCCGTGCCCTCATCTCAGAAGTAGGCAGTGACCTGTCGCTGCCGGCCGTAGTCGAGTCTATGGTCGGCAGCGAGGAGGCCTGGGACGCGGTGGTAACCTTCTGCGAAACAGTCGTGTCGCAGAAGGAGGCTGCGGAGAGGGAGAGGGAGATTTCTTCCCCACACCCGATCCGCAGCAGACGCACCGGGCGTCGGCGGAGGGCGGATAACGCCCTCTTCCGGCCCCCCTAATTGGGTCCAGGGGCGACGGACTTGGGGACGTCCGTCGCCCCCCACACATCTGGACCCGAGGTGGCGGCGCGAAGTGTTCCACGCGCGCCCCTCTTAGACGTCGCGCGGGGGGAGTCTAACACCTCACTCCTCCCGCCGACCCGAGATTGAGGCCCGCAGAGGCGGGCCGGCACTAGCCGGGGGTCGCGGTAGTATCTTAAGTTCCCGCTTCCCCCGGCGTAGGTGAGAGATGGAACACCGGGGTGGTTTTTAGTCAGTAAAAGTCTGACAGACCCCTCCGCCCCCCCCAGGGCGGGGGACATCCATGAGGATTTTCCACCCCGGAACAAAAAAAAAAAAAAAAAAGGTTAGGTTGGGGTTTGGACGGAGGACCTCGCCAGCGCCGCCTTTGGTCGCCGGACGTTGGACGCGCTCGGGCCGGTCCTGCAGGGCTGGCTCGAGCGGTCCCACGGTTTCCTCTCTTTCCGTCTGGTGCAGGTGTTGTCCGGGCATGGCTGCTTCGGATCGCACCTGCACCGGATCGGGAGGGAGGAAACCCCGGCGTGCCACGAATGCGGCGCGGCGGAGGACACGGCGCAGCACACCCTCGAGGGGTGCCCGGCGTGGTCCGAGCGGCGCTGCGGCCTCACCGCGGTGGTCGGACCAGACCTCTCGCTTCCCGGCGTGGTTGACGCCATGCTGGGGAGCGAGGAGGCCTGGTCAGCAGTAGCCTCCTTCTGCGAGGACGTACTCTCGCAGAAGGAGGAGGCGGAGCGGGCGCGGGAGGACGACCCTCTCGCTGCGCCGCTCCGCAGACGGAGAAGGGGGAGAAGGCGTCGTGCCCTCCCTCCTCTAGGTGACGGGCGGGCGACAGGCACGGGGGTGCCTGCGCCCGCATTGCACCCGTCACCTCCGTCAGTCATTCCCGCCCCCCCACGCCCGTGAGGGTGTGAGGGGACCGCCTTGATATCGTCGGCGGGGGACTGGTTGTAAAGGCTGTGCCAGTTTCCCAGTCCCCCCGCCACTATGACGAAGCGGGAATGCCGCTGGGTCGTTTTAGTGGGTATACCGGGTTCGCCCGGGGAGTCCCACATACCCCTCCCGTCCCCCGACGGGAGGGTATGCGTAACGCATTTTTTCCCAGCGACAAAAAAAAAAAAAAAAAAAAAAGGTTAGGTTGGGGTGCGTCAGAATTCCTCCACGTGTGTCCAATGGTTGCTGGTCCCTCTCGATACGTCTGGAGGGAAGAGCAGCTGCTGGGCCGGTGCACCCTGGGCGCGGCAGTATTCTTCCTCGATGAATGAGAAGAAATTCTTATTCCTCGGGGAATGGTACTGTCGTGGCTAATATTCTGGGCGGGGTTATTTCGTCGTGTGCGGTGCGATGGCTCGCGGGGCGGGCTCATCGGGCGGTGCGTGGTTGGTGGTTCGCTCCTCGAAGTTCTCGGGGAGTGGATCGGGGTTTGGGTTCCTCCTTCATCTTGGATCGCGGCGTTCGTTGCGCTCTGATACGCGTCTGGCCATCAGACGTGATTGTGAGCGTGACGAATGGCCGTGGTCCGGGATGGGGGAGGGGCCCCGGCCCTGATTCGCTCCCCGAGGGCTTCGAGGGGTGGGTCACTAGTCGCGTACCGTCCGGTGGGTCCGCTCCGTGGGCCGTCGCGCGGCACACGGCGAAATACTGGCCGCGGTCTCGCCGCGGTGGTCGGACCGGACCTCCCGCTTCCCGGCGTATTTGCGCCATTCTGGGTGGCGAGAGGCCTGGTCAGCGGTAGCCTCCTTCTGCGGGTGCGTGCTCTCGCAGAGGGGGGAGGCGGGGCGGGCGCGGGAGGACGACCTCTCGCTGCGCCGCTCCGCAGCCGGAGAGGGGGGAGAAGGCTTCGTGCCTTCCCTCCTCTAGGTGGTGACGGGCGGGCGACAAGCACGGGGGTGCCTGCGCCTGTATTGCACTCCGTCACCTCCGCCTGCCGTTCCTGGCCCCCCTCCTCTACCCGTGCCGTGAGGGTGGGAGGGGTCCGCCTTGCTTTCGTCGGCGGGGGACTGGTAGCAAAGGCTATGCCAGTTTCCCAGTTCCCCTCCACTATGACGAAGCGGGAATGCCGCTGGGTCGTTTTAGTGGGTATACCGGGTTCGCCCGGGGAGTCCCACATACCCCTCCCGTCCCCCGACGGAAGGGTATGCGTAACGCATTTTTTCCCAGCGTCAAAAAAAAAAAAAAAAAAAAAAAAAAAAAAAAAAAAAAAAAAAAAAAAAAAAGGTTAGGTTAGGTTAGGTTAGGTTAGGTTAAACTACGCGCTCCTTTTTACCGGCTTCACAAAGTTCATAATTCATTCGTAGGGCTCGGTATAACATTTTATAACAAACTGCCATCTTCTTTTTTAGACTTGCCATTTAATGCATTTAAAGCCAAAGTGAAATCTAATCTTTGTTCAAAAGCTTACTATTCCATTAACGACTACTTAAATGATAAGAATAGCTGGTCGTTGAGTTGAACACAAGACAATGTTTGTAATTTATGTTCTTTCTCCAAAATTAGTTTACTGATATAATTATGTTATGTCTTTTTTATGTTTTATTATTATATACCTTTTATTATTGATTGTAGTCAATCGTAATATTAACTTACACCACAGTATTGTATCGAGTCTGGTTCTTCTAACCAAACAGACAGATGTGTTGCTGGAGAGTTTGTTCCGCCACTTCTTCTTTCCAGCAAAAACACTAGGAAGTGTCGAAGGGTGGGCGTTTTGGGGGACTGTCACTTGTAAATAAGTAAAGTAAATTTTGACGTTCGAAAAGTGCTGATTATCAGCCTAGTTTGAATAAATGAGTTTTGATTTTGATTTTATATAAAAATTTTAAAACAAAAGAAAATTTAAATTTGGATTTATTATGAACGATTTTCCTATAAAAATTTCGAAAATTTTGCTAAGTGTGGGAGGGTAGAAATTTTTTGTGCGTGCGGATGTGTCAAAATAGTCAGGGAGTAGGCGGAACACTACTCCAGTCGATATACGCTGAAAACAGCTCAAAAATCGCGCACTGTAAACTGTAGATATCACTGTTTTAATAAAAATTTCGTTCCCTTAGGTGGAATTTACTGTATCTAGGTAGAAGCTATGTGATAGAATTAAAAAAAAAATTGCGAGCTAGGGGCACGTGCGATACGTCAAAAGACGCGTCTCCGCGTGGGCTAGCCGAATTACGGAAAAAAGTTATTAACGTTAGAAGAAAAATTTGGAATAATCCCCGAAAAACCAGTTTTTGGGGTAAAAAATGAAGGTAATCAACCCCCAATCTGGGCTTCGGGCTACGGATCGCGGCCTTCAACTCAGGAATGGTAGCTGACTACAACTGAGACTATATAGAATATTTAAAAGTGAAGAAAGTTTTGAATCCGATTTATTGGTTAGGTTAGGTTAGGTTAGGTTGGGGGGGGGGGGGGGGGGTAGTGTGCCGCTTGGGAGGAACCGCGCCGTGCCCTCGTCTCTGGAGTAGGCAGTGACTTGTCGCTGCCGGCCGTGGTCGAGAAGATGGTCGGCAGCGTCGAGTCCTGGGACGCGGTGGTGTCCTTCTGTGAAGCAGTCGTCTCGCAGAAGGAGGCTGCGGAAAGGGAGCGGGAGGTCAACTCCCCGCACCCGGCCCGCAGCAGACGCACTGGGCGCAGGCGGAGGGCGGATAGCGCTCTCTTCCGGCCCCCCTGAATGGGTTCGGGATACCCGAACCCGAGGTGGCGGGCGCGCGGCGTGTCCGCACGCGCCCTTCTGAGGCGAGGCCGCAAGGCCAGGCTCCAGCCGGGGGTCGCGGAAGTATCTTCTGTTCCCGTGACCCCCGACGTAGGAGAGTGAAGGACACGGGTGGTTTTTAGTCAGTACGAGTCTGACAGACCCCCCTGCCCCTTAGGGGCGGGGGACATCCATGAGGATTTTCCACCCAAAAAAAAAAAAAAAAAAAAAAAGGTTAGGTTGGGGTAATGGAATCACGACTACTGGAAACAAATCCCCAGGCGGGTCCCCTTCGGGGGGAATCCCGCCCCTCTCACGAGGGCTGCCCCACCGTATCTGGGGGGGGCACCAATGGTCTCGCGGGTCAGCGGTCTACCGCTGGCCGGCGCCAACAATCATCGCGGGCGCGCTCTTGTGTATCCACCTTTTCCGAGGTGGAGACACAAGAGGGCGCACGCCAGTGCGGAAGGGAGCTCCGGGTTAGCCTGGAGCCCCTGTGCAACAAGGAGGTCGCAGGAGCGACGCGCGGGACGCGGAAGCGCCCGCTGGGTTCGCGTTCGATGGACTCGCTGTCGATGGGTCTCTCCTCTAGCGAGGAGAACGTATCGGCAGCGAAGGTTACAACGGCACGTAGGGGTCGGGGTGCCCGGCTTTTAGATGGTCGGGATGGGCGGGGCCGCTTCCTGCCGCCTCCACCACCCGCCTCAGAGGGGCCGGTTTTGGGGGTGACGGACGGCGACACTGAGCCCATGAGTGCGGATCCTAGTGAGGAGTCCCTCCTAGGGTCCAACAAGGCGGAGGCCAACGCTGCCAGACGGGCGGTGCGCAAGGCTGCTGTGGCTGACGAGGTCGGCAGGTTGGCCGAGCAAGCTCGCGAGCGGCGCGCTGCCCGTATGGCAGAAGGAGGCGACATGTCGGCGGTGGCGCTGACTCGCCAGGTGCTGGACGGCGTGGACGTTGTCCTGAAGGTTGCGACTAAGTCGGGCAACTTGAAGGGCACGTTCACGCGCGCCTTAAAGGAGGCCGCGGACGGCATCAAAGAGGCGGCTGAGGTCCTCCTTATGAGGACGAGCTCGGAGGAGACGGCGAAGCTGTGGGAGGAGAACAGCCGTCTCCGATCCGAGCTGGAGGACCTCAAGCGGCAGTTTGCCGCCCTGTCCGCGGCTCCCGGTGCGGCTGGCCCAGCGCCCGCCGTCGCCTCGACGTCGTCGGTTGCGTTGCCGGCCCCGACCTCGACCCGCACACTTGCGGATGCGGAGGTCGAGAAGATCGCCCGCATCTGTATGTTGCAGTGCGGGAAGATGGTCGGGGCTCGACTGGAGGAGCTGGCGTCCCGGCTGCCTCCGGCCCCAATCCTCAGGCCTCCGCTAGCCGCTGACCAGAGGAGGATGGCTGGGCCCGCGGCCGCGACACCGAGGCCCGCGCCACCGGAGCCTGCGCCCGCACCTGCGGCGTCGGAGTCCCCGGCGGAAAAAAAGAAGAAGGGAAAGAAGAAGGCGGCGCCGCAGGCACCAAAGTCCGCGACCCTGACGACCGAGCCCGAGACTCCGACGGAGAGCTGGGTGGAGGTCGTCAGGAAGAAAAAGAAGGGAAAGAAGAAGGCGGCCCCGCAGGCACGAGATGCGGGACCACCGGCTCGGGCTGAGGCACCAGCATCAGCCAAGAAGGCCCAGGGACCGCCTAAGGTTCGAGCCCCACGCTCTGCGGCTGTGGTTTTAACACTGCAGCCCGGAGCCGTCGAAAGGGGCATCACCTACAAGGCGGTCCTTACGGAGGCGAAGGCGAAGGTCGCGTTTCCCGACCTCGGCACACCAACCGGCTTCAAGATGAGGTCGGCGAGGACGGGAGCGCGGCTACTCGAGGTGGCTGGTGCCTCTAGCGGTGAGAGGGCGGACATGTTGGCCGCCAAATTACGAGAGGTCCTCAATCCGGAGGATGTCCGGGTCTCCAGACCGGTGAAGACCGCCGAGTTGCGGGTCGAAGGTCTGGACGACTCGGTGACCCCGGATGAGGTCGTGGCGGCCGTCGCCCGAGCCGGTGGTTGTCCGCCAGGCGAAGTGCGGACTGGTGAGATACGCACCCATGCCTCCGGACTGGGTGCGATCTGGGTGCGGTGCCCGGTGGCTGCGGCCAATAAGGTCGCCGACGCCGGGCGTGTGTTGGTGGGGTGGGTTGCAGCGAGGGTGAAGCTCCTGCAACCCAGGGCTATGCGGTGCTTCAGGTGCCTCGCCATTGGGCATGTCGGGGCCTGTTGCACCGCCGAAATCGACCGCAGCGGCCTTTGTCACCGCTGCGGTCAGCCCGGCCACAAGGCGGCTCAGTGCTCCGCGGCGCCAAACTGCTGCCTCTGTTCAGCGGCAGGGAGGTCCGCCGAGCACATGGTGGGCAGTAAAGCCTGCGGTGCCCCCACCAAGGGGAAGAAAAGGGGTGGCAAGGCTGGGGGCCCTAAACAAGCCCCTCAGCCAAGCAACCACACGGCCGACTCTCGGTCCGGGGACGGAGGTGTGGAGGAGATGAACTGTGACTAATGGCGCTGTTACATCTCCTCCAGGGCAATATCAACCACTGTGCCAGAGCTCAGGATCTTTTGCTCCAGAGCATGGCACAGTGGTCGATCGATGTGGCCGTGGTCGCCGAGCCGTATTTTGTCCCCCCCAGAGACAACTGGGTGGGAGACTTGGACGGTTCGGTGGCCATCATTGGCGGGGCTCTGAGCAGTCCGTCCCGAGGTCGCGGCTGGGTAGCCGCCCTCGCGGACGGCGTTGGCACTGTTGGGGCGTATTTCTCGCCCAACAAGAGCCTCGCCGACTTCGAGAGCTTCCTTGTCGAGTTGGGTGCCGTCGTGGACCGACTCCACCCTCGCCCTGTTCTGTTGCTGGGTGATCTCAACGCCAAATCCATGGCGTGGGGATCCCCAGTGACCGATGCTAGGGGTGAGGCGCTGGAGGAGTGGTTGGTCACGACCGGCCTGACCGTCCTTAATCGGGGTTCGGTACACACGTGCGTGCGGCAGCGAGGCGGGTCCATAGTGGACGTGTCGTTTGCGAGCCCTGCTGTCGCCCGCCGTGTGCGGAGCTGGCGTGTCGCGGTGGAGGTGGAGACGTTGTCGGATCACAGATACATCCGTTTCGACGTCTCCGCCCAGACCACCGCTGGCCGCAGTTCACCGGCCCAGTCTACGGACGGTCCGCGCTGGGCGCTTAAGCGCATCGACAGGGAGCTTCTCGAGGAGGCCGCCATTGTTCAGGCCTGGTTCCGAGAGTCGGCAACGAACGGACCCGTCGACGTCGAACAGGAGGCGCAGTGGTTCCTCGGGGCGATGACGCAGATCAGCGACGCGTCCATGCCCCGGGTCCACACACAGTCGGGTAGGCGCCGGGTGTACTGGTGGTCCGACGCGATCGCGCAGTTGCGCGTCGCGTGCGTGAGATCGAGACGCCAGTACACCCGATACCGGAGGAGACGTCGTCGGGTCCCTGACGAGGAGGCCGCGCTGTATGAGATGTACAGCGCGGCGAAGGAGGCTCTGCGGCTGGCCATCCGCGAGGCGAAGGTGCGAAGCCGGGAGGAGATGTTGGAGACTCTGGACGGAGATCCGTGGGGGCGTCCTTATCGTGCGGTTCGAGGGAAACTTCGGGCCGCAGCGCCTCCACTCACGAAGAGTCTCCAACCCGAGCTGCTGACGGAGGTCGTCGCAGCCCTCTTCCCGGCTAGAGAGGAGCATGTGCCGCCGCCGATGGCTTTGCCCACAGCCGCGGAGCCTACAGAGGAGATCGCCATCAGCGTCCCAGAGGTGACACAGGCAGAGATGGGGGCGGCCGTGTTGCGGCTCCGGGCCAAGAATACGGCTCCGGGGCCCGACGGAATACACGGCCGAGTGCTCGCCCTCGCTCTGAAGGAGCTGGAGCCCCAGCTGAGAGGACTCTACACGGCGTGTCTTGAGCGGGGCCAGTTTCCCAGTCTATGGAAGGCTGGTCATCTGGTCCTACTCAAGAAGGCGGGGCGCCCTGCGGACTCACCGTCCGCGTTCCGGCCCATAGTGCTGCTAAGCGAGGTGGGTAAGCTGTTCGAAAGAATAATAGCTGCCCGCCTCGTTGGCCACTTGTGCGGAGAGGGGCCGGATCTAGCCGACTGCCAGTTTGGCTTTCGGCATGGGCGCTCCACTATTCACGCCGTGTCGCGTGTGAGAGTCCTGGCGGAGGAAGCGGTGTCCCGGGGCGGGGTGATGTTGGCAGTGTCTTTGGATATTTCCAACGCCTTCAACACCCTGCCCTGGAGTTGTATCAGGGAGGCCCTGGTCTACCATAGGGTGCCTCCCTACCTCCGCCAAATCGTTGGGGCTTACCTGACGGAGAGGTGTGTCACCTACGTGGGACGTGATGGCGGTCACCAGCACCCCATGTCGAGCGGTGTTCCACAGGGCTCGGTCCTGGGGCCACCCCTGTGGAACATCGGGTACGACTGGGTGCTGAGGGGCGAGCTCCCGCCGGGCGTCGACCTCACGTGTTACGCTGATGACACGCTGGTCACGGCCCGGGGGAGCTCGTACAGGGAGGCGGCGTTGCTGGCGACGGCTGCGGTCTCACTGGTGGTGGGCCGCATACGGCGCCTCGGCCTGGAGGTGGCCCTCAACAAGACGGAGGCTATAGTTTTCCATGGCCCCCGTCGGGCGCCACCCGCCGGATCACATCTTGTGGTCGGTGGGGTCCGAATCGCTGTCGGGTCTACCATGAAGTACCTGGGATTGGTGCTCGACAGCCGGTGGGACTTCGGACCTCACTTCCGGCAGCTGGCGCCCAAGTTGTTGGGCGCGGCCGGGGCGCTGTCAACGCTGCTTCCCAATCTGGGGGGCCCGAGCGCCGCCTGTAGGCGGCTCTACGTGGGGATCGTGCGATCGATGGCCCTTTACGGGGCCCCGATCTGGGCGGCTGACCTGACGGCCGGCACTATTGCTGTTCTGCGGAGACCGCAGCGTGCGATGGCCGTCAGAGTCATAAGGGGGTATCGCACGATCTCCCACGAGGCGGCCGGAGTGCTGGCCGGATCCCCGCCCTGGGACCTCGAGGCAAAAGTACTCGCGTCACTTTATCGGTGGCGCGAGGAAATGCGGGCGCGTGGCGAGCGACCGATGCAGCGACACATGGAGTTGCGTCGGTCGCAGCTTCGCGCGGCCCTGGTGGCGGAGTGGCGGGAGAGGCTTTCGCGCCCTACCGCCGGCCTCGTCACCATCGAGGCGATCCGGCCAGTACTCGAGCGCTGGCTCGAGAGGAGGCACGGCTCCCTGTCGTTTCGGGTGACACAGGTGCTTACCGGGCATGGTTGCTTTGGGAAGTACCTGTGTCGCATAAACAGGGAGCCGGACGCCCGGTGTCACCACTGCGTCGACTGTCTGGAGGACACGGCGCGGCACACAGTGGCAGAGTGTGCCGCTTGGGAGGAGCCGCGCCGTGCCCTCGTCTCTGGAGTAGGCAGTGACTTGTCGCTGCCGGCCGTGGTCGAGAAGATGGTCGGCAGCGTCGAGTCCTGGGACGCGGTGGTGTCCTTCTGTGAAGCAGTCGTCTCGCAGAAGGAGGCTGCGGAAAGGGAGCGGGAGGTCAACTCCCCGCACCCGGCCCGCAGCAGACGCACTGGGCGCAGGCGGAGGGCGGATAGCGGTCTCTTCCGGCCCCCCTGAATGGGTTCGGGATACCCGAACCCGAGGTGGCGGGCGCGCGGCGTGTCCGCACGCGCCCTTCTGAGGCGAGGCCGCAAGGCCAGGCTCCAGCCGGGGGTCGCGGAAGTATCTTCTGTTCCCGTGACCCCCGACGTAGGAGAGTGAAGGACACGGGTGGTTTTTAGTCAGTACGAGTCTGACAGACCCCCCTGCCCCTTAGGGGCGGGGGACATCCATGAGGATTTTCCACCCAAAAAAAAAAAAAAAAAAAAGGTTAGGTTAGGTTAGGTTGGGGTGCGTCAGAATTCCTCCACGTGTGTCCAATGGTTGCTGGTCCCTCTCGATACGTCTGGAGGGAAGAGCAGCTGCTGGGCCGGTGCACCCTGGGCGTGGCAGTATCCTTCCTCGAGGAATGAGAAGAAATTCTTATTCCTCGGGGAATGGTACTGTCGTGGCTAATATTCTAGGCGGGGTTATTTCGTCGTGTGCGGTGCGATGGCTCGCGGGGCGGGCTCATCGGGCGGTGCGTGGTTGGTGTTCGCTCCTCGAAGTTCTCGGGGAGTGGATCGGGGCTTGGGTTCCTCCTTCATCTTGGATCGCGGCGTTCGTTGCGCTCTGATATGCGTCTGGCCATCAGACGTGATTGTGAGCGTGACGAATGGCCGTGGTCCGGGATGGGGGGGGGGCCCCGGCCCTGATTCGCTCCCCGAGGGCTTCGAGGAGTGAATCACTAATCGCGTACCGTCCGGTGGGTCCGCTCCGCGGGCCGTCGCGCGGCCCACGGCGAAATACTGGCCGCGGTCTCGCCGCGGTGGTCGGACCGGGCCTCCCGCTTCCTGGCGTGTTTGCACCATGCTGGGTGGCGAGGAGGCCTGGTCAGCGGTAGCCTCCTTCTGCGGGTGCGTGCTCTCGCAGAGGGGGGAGGCGGGGCGGGCGCGGGAGGACGACCTCTCGCTGCGCCGCTCCGCAGCCGGAGAGGGGGGAGAAGGCTTCGTGCCCTCCCTCCTCTAGGTGGTGACGGGCGGGCGACAGGCACGGGGGTGCCTGCGCCTGTATTGCACTCCGTCACCTCCGCCTGCCGTTCCTGGCCCCCCTCCCCTACCCGTGCCGTGAGGGTGGGAGGGGTCCGCCTTGCTTTCGTCGGCGGGGGACTGGTAGCAAAGGCTATGCCAGTTTCCCAGTTCCCCTCCACTATGACGAAGCGGGAATGCCGCTGGGTCGTTTTAGTGGGTATACCGGGTTCGCCCGGGGAGTCCCACATACCCCTCCCGTCCCCCGGCGGAAGGGTATGCGTAACGCATTTTTTCCCAGCGTCAAAAAAAAAAAAAAAAAAGGTTAGGTTGGGGGACCCCCCACAGAGCTTGCGTCCACGTCGCGTCCCCTGGAAACAGCCCAGTTCTGACCACCGTAACGGAGTGGCAGACTGGGACTGGCCAAAGTGCTCTGTGCCTTCGTAGTTATCATTTTATCTTGCCTTGTTACTACGAATCAGCGGAATTTTTAATATGTCTTTTAATATGCCTTCGCGGGACGCCTGCGGGCGATTTTTAAAACAAAAAGGCCCTTCTCAGGGCCAACCCAAAGGCCCTTCTCAGGGCCAACCCAAAGGCCCTTCTCAGGGCCAACCCAAAGGCCCTTCTCAGGGCCAACCCAAAGGCCCTTCTCAGGGCCAACCCAAAGGCCCTTCTCAGGGCCAACCAAAAGGCCCTTCTCAGGGCCAACCCAAAGGCCCTTCTCAGGGCCAACCCAAAGGCCCTTCTCAGGGCCAACCCAAAGGCCCTTCTCAGGGCCACCCCGACGCTCCGGCGTCAGAGACTAGCCGCGCGCCGTCTGCGGCTAGCTTCTTTGGAGGGGCGGATGACATACTAATCAGCGAGTCGTCTGACAACGATTCGCTGATTGGTATGTCGGACGCGGACGAGTCTCGCTCGCGGAAGCGAGTCCACCGAAGCGGTGGGTCCGAGGGTTCCTCGGCTTCGGGGTCGAGGAGGTTGCCGAAGGCTAAAAAGCCGACGGTGGCTGCGGAGCCCCATGTCGTTGGGCTCGTGGACGCCCAACGCCAGGTTGACCTGGCGCGGAAGACGCAGCTCCAGCTAGAGCTGGAGGAGCGGGTTGCCGCGAAGGAGAAGCGGGCGCACCTCGCTCGGGCCAAGTCCGGGTACGGTGCGTCTCGCGTTCTGTACGCGGACCACTCTCTGGCCGAGCTGGAGAAAATGGCGGAGGAGGACGAGGAGGAGATTGTGGAGGTCGCCTCTAAGTCCTCCAATCTAAAGGGGACCTTCCAGAAGGCCCTCAAATGCAGGGCCGCGAGCATGCGCGGCGTCGTCGCGGAGCTGGTCCAGCGCACGACCACCGACGAGACGCGGCAACTGCAGGCGAGAGTGGATCGCCTGCAGTCGGAGGTCAGCCAGCTTCATCTGAAGCTGGCTGAAGCCACGGCCCGGCCACAGCAGGCCGAGGCGAGCCCTGTGGCAGATGGCGCTGCCTCGGCCCGGCCACAACAGGCCAAGGCGAGGCCTGCAGCAGAGGGCCCCTCCTCCAACCTTGAGGATATCATCCGCAAGGTAGTAATGGAGGAGAGGGCCTTCACGAGGGCCTGCTTTGCAGGCATTGAGGACCGGCTCCTGCCGGAGAAGCGCCTCCGACCGCCGCTTGCGGCGGATGAGAGGCGGTCTGAGCCGGGGCCGTCCTCAACTCAGGGGGACAAGAGGCGGTCTGAGCCGGGGCCGTCTTCAACCCAGGCGGAGGATGCCCTTCTCCCTTCGACCACTCCTTCCAACGAGTGGACGAAAGTGGGCCGTAAGGGGAAGGGCAAAGGGAAGGGGAAGAAGTCGGCAACGGCCGTCCCTGCCAACCCTGCCGCGCCTGCCGTCCCCGCTAAAAAAGGGACAGGGAAGGGAAAGGGGCAGCTGGTCCTCCCGAAAACCGCAGCCGTCGTGGTGACGCTAACCGCGGAGGCTGCGGGGCGAGGGGAGACCTATGCCTCGATCCTGGTGCGGGCGCGTGCAAACGCCGATCCCACCCAACTGGGGATCTTCCACAGACTCCCCTCCCCTCTCGCTCTTAGAGAGGGGACCGGGATACGTGGCCGCCGCGTGGGGAGAGATAGCGATGGTGGGAGTGTATTTCTCCCCAAACCGCCCTCTCTCGGACTTTGAGGATTTCTTAGAGATCCTCACTGCTGTCGTAGGGAGGGCGGCACCACGCCAGGTCGTGGTGCTCGGCGACCTAAACGCCAAGTCGGTGGCCTGGGGCAACCCGGCCGCCGGGTGCAACGTCCGGGGACGCGCCGTCCAGTTTTGGGCGGCGTCGTGCGGTGTGTCCCTCCTCAACAGGGGGGCGGTCCACACGTGTGTGCGGCAACAGGGCGGGTCGGTGGTGGACGTGTCGTTTGCCACCCCCGCGCTGGCCGCCCGCGTCGTGAATTGGCGGGTGGAGCTGGTGGAGACCTTGTCGGACCACCGTTACGTGCGGTTCGACATCTCCACACAGCGGGGAGGGGGGACGGCCCGAGCTGGGCAATCTCCCTTCCCGCGGTGGGCACTCACCCGCCTGGACCGGGAGGCAGCCAAGGAGGCCGCCTTCCTCCAGGACTGGCTGTCGCCTCCCCCTGTCGAGGAGGTCCCGGACGTTGACGCCGCAGCGGTGCGGCTCAGGGGGTCCTTGACCGAGGTGTGCAACTCCAGCATGCCTCGGTCACGCCGTCCGCCTCCCCGTCGTGCCGTGTACTGGTGGACGGAGGAGCTGGCGGGGCTCCGGGCCACCTGCGTGGCGGCCAGGAGGGCCTACGCACGGAGTCGGCGGCGCAGCGCCCAGAACCGAGTCCGGGCAGAGGAGGACCGCCTGTACGCCTCTTACCGAGAGGCTACGGCGGCCCTCAAGTCCGCGATGGGCGCTGCGCGGGACTCGGCGAGGGCCGAGATGCTGGAGGGTCTCGACAGGGACCCCTATGGGAGACCATATAAGGCGGCGCGGAATCAGCTCCGCCCCTATGGTCCCCCACTGTCTGAGACCCTCGAGCCGGCATTGTTGGATGGGGTGGTCCGGTCCCTGTTTCCGCGCAGGACCGACTTCGCCCCTCCAACAATGAATCCCCCGCAAGGGGCGGCTCCCCCGGAGGCAGAGGTCCCCCCGGTGACGGCGGCGGAATTCTACGCGGGGGTTCTGAACCTCCGCGCGAAGAAGACCGCCCCCGGACCGGACGGCGTCCCCGCAAGGGTGGTGGCGATCGCCGCCTCCCAAATGGAGGACAGGTTTCGGGAACTTTTCAGCGCGTGTTTTACGGCTGGGAGGTTCCCGAAACTCTGGAAGGAGGGGCAGCTCTGCCTCCTCCGAAAAGAGGGACGCCCGGTGGACTCCCCCTCGGCATACCGGCCCATCGTTCTGCTCGATGAGGTCGGTAAGCTGTTCGAGGGGATTGTCGCCGGGAGGCTGGAGAGCCACCTGCGGGGGGTAGGGCCGGATCTGTCGGACGCCCAATACGGCTTCCGTCGTGGGCGTTCGACGATCGACGCGCTGGCCCTACTCAAGGGCCAGGTGAAGGAGGCGGTGGAGGCGGGGGACGGAGTGCTGGCGGTGTCATTCGACATTGCCAACGCCTTCAACTCCGTCCCCCACTCGACGATATTGGAGGCACTCCGGTATCACGGAGTGCCCCAATACCTGAGGAGCCTGTTGGCAGACTACTTGGAGGGCCGAGAGGTCCTCCTCGTAGACAGAGCAGGTGCGGTGAGGCGGTACGCTGCTGAGTCCGGTGTTCCACAGGGGTCGGTGCTTGGCCCTCCCTTGTGGAACATCGGATTCGATTGGCTGTTGCGGGGAGCCCTCCTCCAGGGCACGAGTGTCATATGTTACGCGGATGACACTCTGCTCACTGCACGGGGGAGGTGCTTTGAAGACGCGGCCATTTTGGCCTCGGCTGGCGGATCCTTGGTGGCGGAGAGGATCCGCCGCCTAGGATTGAGGGTGGCGCTGCAAAAAACGGAGGCCGTGTTCTTTCGCGGTCCCCGGCAGCGCTGCCCTGCCGACGCCCACATCGTCGTGGAGGGCGTCCGTATAGGGGTCCAGCCCCAGATGAAATATCTGGGGCTGGTGTTGGACGACAGGTGGCGCTTCGGCCCGCATTTCAGTGGGCTGTCGACGCGCCTGTTGAAGGCCGCGGACGCCCTCTCATGGCTCCTCCCAAACCTGGGGGGGCCCAAGGCAAGGTGCCGGCGCCTCTATGCCGGCATTTTGCGGAGCATGGCCCTGTACGGGGCTCCCATCTGGGCGGACTCCCTCCATAGGAGGGAGAATGCGACCGCCATCCGCAGGCCCCAGCGGGCCATTGCACAGCGGGTGGCGAGAGCGTACCGCTCAGTGGGATTTTCGGCGGCGTGCGCTCTGGCCGGCACCCCTCCATGGGAATTGGAGGCGTGGGTGCTCGCCAGAGTGTACGAGTGGACGGCCCGCCGAAGGGCGCTTGGTGAGCGCCCGATGGGCGAAGAGCGGGAGGCGGTGCGGCGAGAGGCGAAGGACGCCATCGTCCTCCATTGGACGGAGGACCTCGCCAGCGCCGCCTTTGGCCGCCGGACGTTGGACGCGCTCGGGCCGGTCCTGCAGGGCTGGCTCGAGCGGTCCCACGGTTTCCTCTCTTTCCGTCTGGTGCAGGTGTTGTCCGGGCATGGCTGCTTCGGATCGCACCTGCACCGGATCGGTAGGGAGGAAACCCCGGCATGCCACGAATGCGGCGCGGCGGAGGACACGGCGCAGCACACCCTCGAGGGGTGCCCGGCGTGGTCCGAGCGGCGCTGCGGCCTCACCGCGGTGGTCGGACCGGACCTCTCGCTTCCCGGCGTGGTTGACGCCATGCTGAGGAGCGAGGAGGCCTGGTCAGCAGTAGCCTCCTTCTGCGAGGACGTACTCTCGCAGAAGGAGGAGGCGGAGCGGGCGCGGGAGGACGACCCTCTCGCTGCGCCGCTCCGCAGACGGAGAAGGGGGAGAAGGCGTCGTGCCCTCCCTCCTCTAGGTGACGGGCGGGCGACAGGCACGGGGGTGCCTGCGCCCGCATTGCACCCGTCACCTCCGTCAGTCATTCCCGCCCCCCCACGCCCGTGAGGGTGTGAGGGGACCGCCTTGATATCGTCGGCGGGGGACTGGTTGTAAAGGCTGTGCCGGTTTCCCAGTCCCCCCGCCACTATGACGAAGCGGGAATGCCGCTGGGTCGTTTTAGTGGGTATACCGGGTTCGCCCGGGAGTCCCACATACCCCTCCCGTCCCCCGATGGGAGGGTATGCGTAATGCATTTTTTCCCAGCGTCAAAAAAAAAAAAAAAAAAAAAAAAAAAAAAAGGTTAGGTTGGGGGACCCCCCACAGAGCTTGCGTCCACGTCGCGTCCCCTGGAAACAGCCCAGTTCTGACCACCGTAACGGAGTGGCAGACTGGGACTGGCCAAAGTGCTCTGTGACTTCGTAGCTATCATTTGCCTTGTTACTACGATTTTATAATGTCTTTTAATATGCCTTCGCGGGACGCCTGCGGGCGATTTTTAAAACAAAAAGGCCCTTCTCAGGGCCAACCCAAAGGCCCTTCTCAGGGCCAACCCAAAGGCCCTTCTCAGGGCCAACCCAAAGGCCCTTCTCAGGGCCAACCCAAAGGCCCTTCTCAGGGCCAACCCAAAGGCCCTTCTCAGGGCCACCCCGACGCTCCGGCGTCAGAAACTAGCCGTGCGCCGTCTGCGGCTAGCTTCTTTGGAGGGGCGGATGACATACTAGTCAGCGAGTCGTCTGACAACGATTCGCTGATTGGTATGTCGGACGCGGACGAGTCTCGCTCGCGGAAGCGAGTCCACCGAAGCGGTGGGTCAGAGGGTTCCTCGGCTTCGGGGTCGAGGAGGTTACCGAAGGCTAAAAAGCCGACGGTGGCTGCGGACACCCATAAAGTTGGGCTCGTGGAAGCCCAACGCCAGTTGGACCTGGCTCGGCGGAATCAGCTCCAGCTAGAGCTGGAGGAGCGGGTTGCCGCGAAGGAGAGGCGGGCGCACCTCGCTCGGGCCAAGTCCGGGTACGGTGCGTCTCGCGTTCTGTACGCGGACCACTCTCTGGCCGAGCTGGAGAAAATGGCGGAGGAGGACGAGGAGGAGATTGTGGAGGTCGCCTCTAAGTCCTCCAATCTAAAGGGGACCTTCCAGAAGGCCCTCAAATGCAGGGCCGCGAGCATGCGCGGTGTCGTCGCGGAGCTGGTCCAGCGCACGACCACCGACGAGACGCGGCAACTGCAGGCGAGAGTGGACCGCCTGCAGTCGGAGGTCAGCCAGCTTCACCTGAAGCTGGCTGAAGCCACGGCCCGGCCACAGCAGGCCGAGGCGAGCCCTGTGGCAGATGGCGCTGCCTCAGCCCGGCCACAACAGGCCAAGGCGAGGCCTGCAGCAGAGGGCCCCTCCTCCAACCTTGAGGATATCATCCGCAAGGTAGTAATGGAGGAGAGGGCCTTCACGAGGGCCTGCCTAGCAGGCATTGAGGACCGGCTCCTGCCGGAGAAGCGCCTCCGACCGCCGCTTGCAGCGGATGAGAGGCGGTCTGGGCTGGGGCCGTCCTCAGCCCAGACGGACAAGAGGCGGTCTGAGCCGGGGCCGTCTTCGGCCCAGGCGGAGGATGCCCTTCTCCCTTCGACCACTCCTTCCAACGAGTGGACGAAAGTGGGCCGTAAGGGGAAGGGCAAAGGGAAGGGGAAGAGGTCGGCAACGGCCGTCCCTGCCAACCCTGCCGCGCCTGCCGTCCCCGCTAAAAAAGGGACAGGGAAGGGGAAGGGGCAGCTGGTCCCCCCGAAAACCGCGGCCGTCGTGGTGACACTCACCACGGAGGCTGCGGGGCGAGGGGAGACCTATGCCTCCATCCTGGTGCGGGCACGTGCAAACGCCGATCCCACCCAATTAGGGATCGGCAATGTGTCCTGCCGGCGGACCCAAGCCGGGGCTCGTATCTTCGAGTTCCCGGGGGCCGAGGGGAGTGCCCACGCGGACCTCTTCGCAGCAAAGCTGCAAGAGGTCATCGCCGACTCGGCGAGGGTGGCCCGGCCGGTCAAGTCGGCGGTCATAGAAGTGACGGAGTTGGATGACTCCGTCACCAAGGAGGAGGTAGTGGCGGCGGTCGCAGCGGTAGGGGGCTGTGGCGCAGCGGCGGTCCAAGGCCGGGACATAAGGCCCGGCCGCGGCGGAATGGGCACAATCCGCCTCGAGTGCCCAATCGCAGCCGCCAAAGCCGTCCTTGCAAAAGGACGGCTTCAAGTCGGCTTTAGCTCGGGTGCCGTTAGGGTACTCGAGGACCAGCCTCTGAGGTGTTTCCGGTGCTTCGGCATCGGCCACACCCGGCCCCTGTGTCCGTCCAAAGTAGATCGGTCGGACACCTGTTACCGCTGCGGCAAGGAGGGCCACAAAGCCTCCTCCTGCCAGGCTGCCACGCCGCACTGCGCGGTGTGTGCCGCCAGTGGCCGCCGGGCATGCCACGTCATGAAGGGAGGGAAGTGTAATCCCCCCCCTAAGCGTGGCAAAGCGCAGGCGCCGACCGGGCCTGCGCCTACTGTTGCCGCAAACACCGCCGTTCCTGCGGCGGCTGCGGAGGAGGGTGCGATGTCCGACTAATGGCCAGAGTCGAACATCGCATCCTTCAGGCGAACGCCAACCACTGCAGGACAGCCCAGGATCTGCTGATGCAGACCATGGCTGAGTGGTTGGTGGACTTGGTGGTGGTCGCCGAACCCTACTCGGTCCCTGGCCGTTGGCTGGGCGACCGGGATGGCCTAGTGGCGTTGGTGGCGCGGTCTTCCACAGACTCCCCTCCCCTCTCGCTCTTAGAGAGGGGACCGGGATACGTGGCCGCCGCGTGGGGAGAGATAGCGCTGGTGGGAGTGTATTTCTCCCCAAACCGCCCTCTCTCGGACTTTGAGGATTTCTTAGAGATCCTCACTGCTGTCGTAGGGAGGGCGGCACCACGCCAGGTCGTGGTGCTCGGCGACCTAAACGCCAAGTCGGTGGCCTGGGGCAACCCGGCCGCCGGGTGCAACGTCCGGGGACGCGCCGTCCAGTTTTGGGCGGCCTCGTGCGGTGTGTCCCTCCTCAACAGGGGGGCGGTCCACACGTGCGTGCGGCGACAGGGCGGGTCGGTGGTGGACGTGTCGTTTGCCACCCCCGCGCTGGCCGCCCGCGTCGTGAATTGGCGGGTGGAGCTGGTGGAGACCTTGTCGGACCACCGTTACGTGCGGTTCGACATCTCCACACAGCGGGGAGGGGGGACGGCCCGTGCTGGGCAATCTCCCTTCCCGCGGTGGGCACTCACCCGCCTGGACCGGGAGGCAGCCAAGGAGGCCGCCTTCCTCCAGGACTGGCTGTCGCCTCCCCCTGTCGAGGAGGTCCCGGACGTTGACGCCGCAGCGGTGCGGCTCAGGGGGTCCTTGACCGAGGTGTGCAACTCCAGCATGCCTCGGTCACGCCGTCCGCCTCCCCGTCGTGCCGTGTACTGGTGGACGGAGGAGCTGGCGGGGCTCCGGGCCACCTGCGTGGCGGCCAGGAGGGCCTACGCACGGAGCCGGCGGCGCAGCGCCCAGAACCGAGTCCGGGCAGAGGAGGACCGCCTGTACGCCTCTTACCGAGAGGCTACGGCGGCCCTCAAGTCCGCGATGGGCGCTGCGCGGGACTCGGCGAGGGCCGAGATGCTGGAGGGTCTCGATAGGGACCCCTATGGGAGACCATATAAGGCGGCGCGGAATCAGCTCCGCCCCTATGGTCCCCCACTGTCTGAGACCCTCGAGCCGGCATTGTTGGATGGGGTGGTCCGGTCCCTGTTTCCGCGCAGGACCGACTTCGCCCCTCCAACAATGGATCCCCCGCAAGGGGCGGCTCCCCCGGAGGCAGAGGTCCCCCCGGTGACGGCGGCGGAATTCTACGCGGGGGTTCTGAACCTCCGCGCGAAGAAGACCGCCCCCGGACCGGACGGCGTCCCCGCAAGGGTGGTGGCGATCGCCGCCTCCCAAATGGAGGACAGGTTTCGGGAACTTTTCAGCGCGTGTTTTACGGCTGGGAGGTTCCCGAAACTCTGGAAGGAGGGGCAGCTCTGCCTCCTTCGAAAAGAGGGACGCCCGGTGGACTCCCCCTCGGCATACCGGCCCATCGTTCTGCTCGATGAGGTCGGTAAGCTGTTCGAGGGGATTGTCGCCGGGAGGCTGGAGAGCCACCTGCGGGGGGTAGGGCCGGATCTGTCGGACGCCCAATACGGCTTCCGTCGTGGGCGTTCGACGATCGACGCGCTGGCCCTACTCAAGGGCCAGGTGAAGGAGGCGGTGGAGGCGGGGGACGGAGTGCTGGCGGTGTCATTCGACATTGCCAACGCCTTCAACTCCGTCCCCCACTCGACGATATTGGAGGCACTCCGGTATCACGGAGTGCCCCAATACCTGAGGAGCCTGCTGGCGGACTACTTGGAGGGCCGAGAGGTCCTCCTCGTAGACAAAGCAGGTTCGGTGAGGCGGTACGCTGCTCAGTCCGGTGTTCCACAGGGGTCGGTGCTTGGCCCTCCCTTGTGGAACATCGGATTCGATTGGCTGTTGCGGGGAGCCCTCCTCCAGGGCACGAGTGTCATCTGTTACGCGGATGACACTCTGCTCACTGCACGGGGGAGGAGCTTCGGAGAAGCGGCCATTTTGGCCTCGGCTGGCGGATCCTTGGTGGCAGAGAGGATCCGCCGCCTGGGATTGAGGGTGGCGCTGCACAAAACGGAGGCCGTGTTCTTTCGCGGTCCCCGGCAGCGCTGCCCTGCCGACGCCCACATCGTCGTGGAGGGCGTCCGTATAGGGGTCCAGCCCCAGATGAAATATCTGGGGCTGGTGCTGGACGACAGGTGGCGCTTCGGCCCACATTTCAGCGGGCTGTCGACGCGCCTGTTGAAGGCCGCGGACGCCCTCTCATGGCTCCTCCCAAACCTGGGGGGGCCACAGGCAAAGTGCCGGCGCCTCTATGCCGGCATTTTGCGGAGCATGGCCCTTTACGGGGCCCCCATCTGGGCGGACTCCCTCCATAGGAGGGAGAATGCGACCGCCATCCGCAGGCCCCAACGGGCCATTGCACAGCGGGTGGCGAGAGCGTACCGCTCAGTGGGCTTTTCGGCGGCGTGCGCTCTGGCCGGCACCCCTCCATGGGAATTGGAGGCGTGGGTGCTCGCCAGAGTGTACGAGTGGACGGCCCGCCGAAGGGCGCTTGGTGAGCGCCCCATGGGCGAAGAGCGGGAGGCGGTGCGGCGAGAGGCGAGAGACGCCATCGTCCTCCATTGGACGGAGGACCTCGCCAGCGCCGCCTTTGGCCGGCGGACGTTGGACGCGCTCGGGCCGGTCCTGCAGGGCTGGCTCGAGCGGCCCCACGGTTTCCTCTCTTTCCGTCTGGTGCAGGTGTTGTCCGGGCATGGCTGCTTCGGATCGCACCTGCACCGGATCGGGAGGGAGGAAACCCCGGCGTGCCACGAATGCGGCGCGGCGGAGGACACGGCGCAGCACACCCTCGAGGGGTGCCCGGCGTGGTCCGAGCGGCGCTGCGGCCTCACCGCGGTGGTCGGACCGGACCTCTCGCTTCCCGGCGTGGTTAACGCCATGCTGGGGAGCGAGGAGGCCTGGTCAGCAGTAGCCTCCTTCTGCGAGGACGTACTCTCGCAGAAGGAGGAGGCGGAGCGGGCGCGGGAGGACGACCCTCTCGCTGCGCCGCTCCGCAGACGGAGAAGGGGGAGAAGGCGTCGTGCCCTCCCTCCTCTAGGTTACGGGCGGGCGACAGGCACGGGGGTGCCTGCGCCCGCATTGCACCCGTCACCTCCGTCAGTCATTCCCGCCCCCCCACGCCCGTGAGGGTGTGAGGGGACCGCCTTGATATCGTCGGCGGGGGACTGGTTGTAAAGGCTGTGCCGGTTTCCCAGTCCCCCCGCCACTATGACGAAGCGGGAATGCCGCTGGGTCGTTTTAGTGGGTATACCGGGTTCGCCCGGGAGTCCC